>OX457034.1:2204645-3604645 GCA_949752745.1 Protula sp. h YS-2021
TGCTCTATTTGGGTTGTATTTAGTACCGTTATGGCCACTCAGTGTTTGTTAGGTGCAGTACCAAAGTTCGGGATCGGCATCGCTTTAACATCGCTATGGCTACTCAATATGTGTTAAGTGCAGTACAAGGGCTCGGAATTTGCATTTAACACCGTTATGGTTACTCAGTGTGTACTAAGTGCAGTGCCAAGGTTTGGGATCTGCATCGTTTTAGCACCGTTGTTTTCTCTCAGTGTGTGTTACATGCAGCGCCAGGCTCGGTATTTGCATCGTTTAGGCAAGGTTACGACAAATTAGTGTGTGCTGTGTGCAGTGCCAGGGCTCGGAACTTGCATCATTTTAGCATCGCTATGGCTGTTCAGTGTGTGTTATGTGTTACGTACAGTGCCAGGGCTCGTTATTTGCATCGTTATAGCACTGTGTTACGTGCATTGATGTTATTTGTATTGTTGTAACAGCGTTATGGCCACTTAGTGTGTGTTATTTGGAGTGCCAGGGCTCGGGATCTGTATTGTTACAGCACCGTTATGGCCACTCAGTGTGTGGTATGTGCAGTGTCAGGGCTCGGGATCTGTATTGTTACAACACCGTTATGGCCACTCAGTGTGTGCTATGTGTAGTGCCAGGGCTCGGGATCTGTATTGTTACAGCACCGTTATGGCCACTCAGTGTATGGTATGTGCAGTGCCAGGGCTCGGGATCTGTATTGTTATAGCACCGTTATGGCCACTCAGTGTGTTATGTGCAGTGCCAGGGCTCGGAATCTGTATCGTTTGAGCACCGTTATGGCCACTCAGTGCGTGTTATGTGTAGTGCCAGGGCTCGGGATCTGTATTGTTACAGCACCGTTATGGCCACTCAGAGTGTGTTATGTGCAGTGTCAGGGTTCTGGATTTGCATCGTTTTATCACCGTTCTGGCCACTCAGTGAGCCATAGCAGTGATGGAAACATGTTGTAATCAAGGAGGGGATGGGGACTCAGCTTCGAAATATCGCCCAAAGTTGTGAGTTTATCTGTCAAACATTTTGAATGAAAACACAAAGTTAAACAGTTGAGCTTTATTTGGGAACTAGGAAGGTTGGGATGGGGATTATAACCGTTAAATTCCCGTGTTTCATTCGACATGCATCATGTACTATGTATACTACTGGAAATGTGGGAGGTGATGCAACCCCTGAATTCCCTCTCTTGGATCCGGCACAGCATAATGTAGATTTTTTACAATTGGAAGTGCTATGCATTCGGCTGGTTAATGAAACTGTTTTAGAGAACTGTTTTAGAATGTCTAGACATCAAAAGGTTGTTAAAACCAAACCTTATGTATACAAATGTATAGCTTTCTGAGTTGCGTATAATACTTATAGCAGCGATAAATGGCTTTGAAAGTAAAGCGAAACTCCCAAAACTGGTGTTATCAACCCATATCATTATTGCAAAAATCATGTTTTAAAACAAAACACAATTGAACTCAACTTAAACAAGATATAACGCTAACTTTCCTTAAAATACAAGTGATACTTTGTAGTAACTTTAGATATAAAATACAAAATAAGTTGCATCTGACACTTCAAATCTCATTTGTTAACTTTGAAGGTCAAAGGCAATGTCAGCGAACAATCTCTAAAGAGACTCGCATTTCGTGGCTGTTACAAGTTACAATATTTGTTACTTTACTGACTCTGCATCTGTATTTCATTTAATATTTCTTGTGTTTCAACATAAATGACTCCCTGAATAATAAGCTAAATAAGACATAACAAGGTAATGTTGTGAGTAAATAATCTAATATAGATCACTGCTATTATTGCACTACTGATTAAGCCAAGAAAAGCATGATTTGCTGTATTGTGAGAATCAGAAACAATATAGATCACTGCTATATCACTGCACTACTCATTAAGTCAAACGAAGCATAAGATGTTGTAGCGTGAGAATCAGCAACAATATAGATCACTGTTATAGTATTTCACTACTGATTAAACCAGACAAAGTATGGGTTGATGTATTGTGAGAACCAGCAACGACATAGAACACTGCTGGATCATTGCGCCACTGGTTAACTAAACAAGCGTGAGCTGTTGTAGCGTGAGAATCAGCAAAAATATAAATTACATCTACGTCATTGCGCCATTGATTAATCCAATTAATTGCATAAATTACATAAATATTAGTGTAAAAGAAAATTTTGCATATCTTCTGGGCTCGTTTTTTTCATATTTTATTTTATAATATAGCTTAAATATTACTATTAAGTATTCGTAACCCCAACTACCTGCTTTTCTTACACCTCAGCTTTATAGTATACCTAATTGTGAAATGTGTTTTATTGCATTTAGGTTGAAAAGAACATTTATCTTTTAGAAACTCAGCATAATGCTATTGTATAATGCAGTAAACTCAAAATAACCATAAATTTATGTGATCAAGCATGTTCCAAATGGAATTTAAGCCTCGTAATTGCTGAAAGGAAAATCTCGGTGTATGCAGATGTCAAGTCAGGTAAATATCCAGGGGGACGCAGATATCAAGTCAGGTGAATATCCAGGGGGTACAGATATCAAGTCAGGTGAATATCCAGGGGGACGCAGATATCCAGTTCAGGAGTTGGAACACCCCAAAAAAATCGAAAAATATTTTCGATTGTTTAACTTCGTGCCTTTGTAAGTTTGACTGGTACACTCGATACTTCGGGCGATTTTGAAGTTGACTTCCACCCCTTCCACACTTAAACAAAATATGTTAAGCTTTGTATTTTCAAAAAAAATTTGACTGGTAAACTAACTACTTCGGGTGAATTTTGAAAGCTGACCAACTCCATCCACCACTTAATCAAAACCTGCATCTACCATTGCAATAGCTGAACAAATAAACTACGTTGCTGTAGAATATGTATCTTGCTAAGTCATTCCTTACACTAATTGCTTAAGAAGGCAAAAGATAAGTGGATACATTATGAGAATCATCAAACGCTAGAGGTTGTATATTTCTACAATAATTTGAGGACACAGAATGAAAACATTGTGATAACATTGTGATAACAATCTGTTCTAGAAGAATTTGCAGTTATGCGGTAATGTGAGAACACAACACGGGAACACCATGGTAACATCGTAATAATGCTCGTTAGAGCAGC
The DNA here is from genome assembly GCA_949752745.1 of Protula sp. h YS-2021. Taxonomy (NCBI): domain Eukaryota; kingdom Metazoa; phylum Annelida; class Polychaeta; order Sabellida; family Serpulidae; genus Protula; species Protula sp. h YS-2021. The sequence continues at coordinate 2,207,780 of OX457034.1, forward strand.
ACATACAATTCTGCAGTAACATGGGAACACAGCACGGGGCCACCATGGTAACATCGTAATAACGCCCGTTAGAGGAGTACATACAAAAAAATTCTGCAGTAACATGGGAACATAGAATGAAGACAGTGTGATAACGTCATAATAACGCTGTCTTATAGGAAGATATAAAATTTTGCAGTAATATGATAACACAGAATGAAAACAGTATAATAATATAATAACGCTCTCTTATAGATCTCATATGGGTAGAAAATTCCGAAATAATAGGCACGGTTAGTAGAAGGTTTACTTTGCACTTTACTTATCAATTACTACGGCTTTGTTAGACCACGAGAGGCAAACTTTTCTCAGCTCAATGCAGCCATTGCCTAACACTGAGATGCTAATTTTTTGCGTGCAATGATCTCAGATCTTTATCACGTACTAATACTAACTTGCATCACATTGGATGTAAGCATAACACTTTAATTTAACAATTATTACTTGCAACAGTCGAGTATTACTTACTTAATACAAACGAAGGAATGGTCAATAAGAAATTTAATACGCATACATTTTAAGAGGATCAAATTTTGATATATATTAATGCAATTTTGTGTTGACTGCCTTGCATTGATTATTTGGAATTAATATTTATTATGGTTACAGTAATGGTGTTAGGCTTATAATAGTACTACGATTAACATTGGTTCTCTTTTGAACAGGTACTTAGACAGGTATTCGAAACGTTTGTATCATTGTCCAGGTAACACGCATAACAACAAGAATTAGCGCATTATCAATTTTAGCATGATCCATAACAAGGCAACTTATTTCAAATGCAACAGCTTTTGTATTCTATATATAACACACAGACACAGACACAGACACAGACACACACACATACACACACACACACACCCCGTATTGTTGGAATTACACTTACGCAGTGTCGTGTTTACATGTAATATATATATATATATATATATATATATATATATATATATATATATATATATATATATATATATATATATATATATATATATATATATTCAACATATGTAAACAGCGGGCGATTCATCACATATAAACACGACACTGCGTTAACTACGTCAACACCTACCTTGTTCAAGTTTTAACGCGACACAGTCGTCTTCTGACCACAAGTTAATTTCTGTACAGCACTATTCTTTTGGCCCGCAGAAACCCTCTATTTTTGTATAACTCAACCACGACCTTTGAGATGATACTATGTGGTGTAGTCACACTTGCACAGGTGATGCAGAAAGATGTGATCTAGTCATTTTTGTTGTTGTCTTATTCGATATAGTCACACGTGATAGAGTAATAGGTGATATAGCCGTGCGTTTTGAAGTCTTACGTTTTGATGCGTTAGTTAGTCTTACGTGATGTAGTCATGCATGATTTACTCAAACGTGATTTAATCATACGTGATGTAGACATGCACGATGAATTCATGCGTGATTAGCAATATTGCTGTAGTCACACTTGATGAAGTCATAATATTAATAATATTAACTGACTTGATTAATCTTTTCACTCCATGTTGTTTGATTACATTGAAAAAAGTCTTACATCCGAAAACACTCTTGCTGTTCAGTTACGAACAGAATAGAAGAATTATAATCACCTTTGCCCTTTAATGTTGAATACAAAATATACAACTTTTACTTACACTGTATATTATATTATAACAAGCTCAAAAATGATATCGGTGCACCTTTTCACATAGAGTCACATTTATTAATTATTTAGCCTTTTTTCAACTATTTTAAATTACATATTTGCAATATCAAAATACAGTTTCTATGTATGTTCTGAAAAGCTTTTCGCGCTACCAGACTTACACACACTTGTTGTCACTTAATAGCCCACACCAAAGACAATGCACTCCCGTATGAAGAAATGATAGTAAATTTTGCATTATCTGGCCGCGCACGAAAATTCCGTCGAAACATTTGAACGAACGTCATAGGTATAAGTCAACGTAATGCTTACGACGGCTTTACCAGGAATCTCTTCAAGGTTTGCGTAATGGGAAATATCTGATAGCGCAAAAGAAGGTATGAGCACGCTTTTGACTATCTATGGTTTGTGTTATAATAGCGATAGACCATGAACCAGGGCACTTATGGAAGATCAATAAAGTAACGGTTGCACGATTCATTCAAAGGCCTTCCACGCGTGCCCGAATGCAATAATAACACCCAGCCCATAGCCTGTTTCTATATAAAACAAGTTTTGAACAAATGCCTGGACGTTATTAACATATTTACATATTTTTGTTTTTACTTTTGTAAAACAGTAAGACACAGTTCGTTTTGCACACAAGAAACTCTCCATCCAACAGAACGTTGATGATGTAAATGCTACTTTGTTAACCATTAAGAGGTTTTAAGAAAGCATATTATTTGATTTTTTATGTAGGCCAACAATGATTTTAACGTTGCTGTAAAGCTTTCCAGTAGCGTTATGTGTGTTTTCCCGATCTCGATCGGGCTAGCTGAACTATCGCCCGTGCTCATATTTTTTGTAGCTTTGGTTGTTTCAGTCATCTTTTGTTTTGTAGTAAAATGGGTTCGATTTTGCATTTGCGTAAAATGAGTCTGCTCTGCAGATCTAGTTGTTATATTATGGGCTATAGCAGAATTTTCTGTTGCTTGGCTTTTGTTCATGGAAACGGAAACGCGAGATATAATTGTTTCATTTGTCCCCAGGGTGTGTAGTTTCGCAGTATGTTGATGTATGTCGTCGTTGTCAGTTGTTCTTACATGGCTTCGTAACAGACTGTTCTTGGCTATTGTATGAGTTGTTTTAGTTTGCTGTTCATGTAGCGTCTGTGTTTCGTGTGTCTCAGCACTGTTTGTAAGTGCTTCTGTTTTAGTATGGTTTGATAGAGATCTGTGAGCGTGGTTAGTCAAAGATAAAGTGTCAGTGTGGTAAGCAACAGATGAAACGCCGGTTTGGTTAGCTGAAGATGAAGTGTCGGTATGGTTAGCCAAAGTCGGGGTGTCAGTATGGTTTGCTAAAGATGAAGTGCCAGGATGGTTAGTTGAAGTCTGGCTGTCAGTATGATAAGCTAAAGATGGGTTGTCAGTGTGGTTAGCCATATATGCGTTGTCAGTATGGTAAGTTAAAGATGGTGAGTCAGTATTTTTGGTTATAGATGACGGGTCTGTGTTTTTAGTTGAAGATGAGGTGCCATTATCAGAACGGTTGGTTATAGATAATATGTCAGTAAGGTTGGTTATAGATAATTTGCTAGTATGGTTGGTTATAGAAAACATGTCAGTAAGGTTTGTTATAGATAACGTGTCAGTTTGGTTGGTTATAGATGGCGTATCAGTACGGTTGGTTATAGATAACGTGTCTGTATGTTTGCTTATAAATGGCTTGTCAGTACGTTTGGCTACATATGGTACAGTATTATTGCTTGCTACTATTTGTCTAGTAGTCTGGTTCTTTATCAGTTGTTGTTCAGTTTGAATTGCTTCAGTCTGGGTATTGATTTGGCTTGTCACAAAGTGTGATGTAGTTTGATTTTTTACTAACTGCGTAGTCATTTTACCTGTCACAGAGTGTGATGCAATTTGGTTTGTTACCGACTGTGTTGTCATTTTACCTTTTAGAGAGAGGTGTGCAGTTTTATTTGTTAATTTTTGCGTAGAAATTTGATTTATCACAGAGTGTGGTGCACTATGGTTTGTTATTGATAGTGCCTTGCTTTGGCTTGTAATAGAGTTTGACCAAGCTTGTTTTGTTGCTGATTGCGTAGTCATTTCACTTGTCACAGAGTCCGATGCATTTTCGCTTATTTCTGAGTGTGTTGTTAGACCTTTCACTTGTGTTGAACTTGCTTTGTCTAAAGTCGATATTATTGGTGAATGGATAGTTGGCTGGATAATTGATGATTGTAACGACCGTGGTTTGGCCGTTGTTGGGCTTGATGATGACGGATTGGTCGTTGATGGTTGTACCACCGATCGCTTGGTCGTTGATGGTCTTAATGGTGATAGGTAGGTGATTGGTTGTTGCGAGAACGATGGCGTGGAAGTTACTGGTCTTGGTGATGATGGGTTGGTTATAGATAGTCGTGGTACTGATGGCATTGCTGGTCTTGATGATGATAGGTGGGTTGTTGTTGATTGTGATAGCGATGAATTGGTCGTTGCTGGTCTTGATGATGGTGGGTGGGTGGCTGATGCTTGTAGTAATGATGGCATGACCGCTGCTGATTTTGATGATAGATGGGTGGTTGATGGCTGTGGTAACGACGGCGTCGTCGTTGCTTGTCTTGAGGATGATGGCTGGGTGGTTGGTAGCTGTAGCAACGATTGCTTGGTTGTTGCTGGTGTTGATGGTGACAGGTGGGCTGTCGGTGGTTGGGATAACGATCCCTTGGTCGTTGCTGGTATTGATGATAATCGGTGGGTAATGGATTGTTGTGATAGCGACGGCTTGGTCGTTGCTGGTCTAGATGATGATGGATGGGTGGTTAATGATTGTGACAACGATGGGGTGGTCGTTGCTAGGCTTGATGATGATGGGTTGGTGGCCGATGGTTGTGGTACTGATGAGTGGCTTGAAGCTAGCAGTAGTGCTGATGTTTGGTGTGAGTGAGTTGATGAAGAATGTGGGACAGATACACTATGTGTATTTGCTTGATGTTGCATTGATGAGCGCGTTGTTGTCGGCTGTGTCGTTCGAGTGTTATTCTCTGAAGGAGTTGTTGGCTGTGTTGTTAGAGCATTATTCTTTGAAGGGAATGTTGTTTGTTGTGTCGTCAGATTATTATTATCTGAAGGGATTGTTGTTGATAAAGTCATTAGAATATAATTCTTTGAAGGGGATGTTGTCATTGTCGTTAGAATATTATTCTTTGAAGTAGTTGTTGTTTGTGTCGCCAGAGTATTCTTTGAAGGCGTTGCTGGTTGTGTCGTTACAGTAGAAATTATATGTGTTTGCTTTGAACCTGCTTGAATATTTTGTGCTGTTATATTCTGACCTTGCCTCGATGATGTTGTAGACTTGTTGAGTTTATTTTCTATCTGGATACTTGGAGCAGTTGTGCTTGTATCGTCTAAACCTTTGACCTTGTTTCTTGTGTTTCCTACTGTGAAAATGTTGAATGATGTTGACATTGTTCTTGTTGTTGAAGCACTGGAACTGCAATTTGATTCGTCTTTTCCATCAAAGCAATGGCTAATAGAATCACAAACATACTGGCGGTCAATACACTTCTCTGTGCATGCAAACTGCTCCCCACAGTCTACAAATATTAAGATGAGATGCATTACTTTATGTTGTAATATCACAGTTGTAATATTATTTTCAAGAGGAAAGTAGTTTTTGAAGGAGTGGAGTTTTTATTATGCTCTACTTTATTTTATTATCGTTGTGTCTTTGATTGTGTAAGAAATAAAACCATGAATTTTATATTAAAAAAGCAAGAATAACACAAAGCACTGAGGCTCTGTACTAATATTTAAGAAGCAAAATGATGCAGTTTATTTATCAGTTATTTTATATTCAGTATTCTCTATAAGCTTTTTAATTACTATTTTGGTCTTGATTCAGACTTCACGGTAAAATAGTGTAAGATACTACAACAGTATTCCCGAAAAGTATTCCATTTCCGTTTAAATTTCTTTTCTTTCTGTGTTAATACAGTAAATAACCCTCTTTCCTGTTTATTATCCCGTTCTCCAGGATTTTTTGTCTTTATTCAGCAAGAATGGTCAAACATTTTAACAACAGTATTGGATACTAATATTGGTTGATTGTAGAACTAAGATACTTTCTTGTAACCACATCGCTGGATAGCACCACAGTTACACTTTCGTAAATGTCGTTTATACGTTATTTTATATAAGAAAATAAATTTGTGGAAATAACATACATTCTTGGCAATTGCCTCCCGCGTGATTGTCTGGACAGTGGCACGCGCCTTTCCCTGATGACGTCATGTAGCAGGTGCCCCCATGGTAGCATGTGATCTGCCGACAGGGATCCAAAACGGCTCCTAGAGATAGCACGATTTATATTACACCTATTTATTTTTTATTTCATGTTTATATCGTTTTTAAGAGTTTGGACGCGGTTTTCCGTTACATTTGTTTATTGCTCATGTCAATGTTTTGTTTACGGGGCCAGGCATGGCTCTTTTCACCCCCGTGCTGATCCTATTTTTATTTCTATCTCTTTGTTTTCAAATTTCCAACGTATTATATATTTTATAAACCTACATATATACTTTTTATATATTATTTCAAAATGATATTTTTAAAGCTGATTTTAAAACAAATCTAGCTCTGAATGAGTAACAACAGAATAAAGGTTTCTTGCATTTGTTCAAATATTTTTAATCGAGATAGCTATAGCGCTTTTCCTGTTATACAGTATTCTAAATCGAGATAGCCATAGTGCTTTTTCTGTTATGATGCACACTGGTTTCCTCCTGGTGTAATGAAACGTTTTGACCCCCAAACAAATCGACCCCCGGTCGATTTCTTTTAAAACAAACAGACCCCCCGGTCGATTTGTTTTAGGAAAGCCCGCCATTACAAACAGACCTCCCCTATAATAAAATGACCCCCTCCAAATAATCATGTTTAAATATAAAATGGAAGTAAAAAATGTGCATATGGTTTTTAAATACTATTTTAAGCATTTTCTACCTCTTGATGTAGAAAATTATTATTTTTAGCCTTTTAAATGCCATTATTGAGCTTGGACAGATTTTTTGGTGACTGTATGTTATTGGTGTTGAAAGTGTTTTCATGTTTAAAAATGTAGATGTTAGTTGCTAAATAAATTGTTATTCATGGATATAGTTTTTATTTCAGTTAAAGAAACTAATAAGGTGGCCATATGTGGAAAGAAATAAAGAAATCAACAAAAAATAAGATGGTTAAAACATTACATGGGGGGTCTGTTTGTTTTAAAACAAATCGACCGGGGGGGTCGATTTATTTTGGGGGTCGAAACGTTTCCTTACACCGGTTCGTAAATAGTGTGTACCTTCGGGTAAACTATGTATCTGTACATTACTTCATAAATGTGTTGTACAAAGCATGCCCTATGGGTGGAGGGGGGAAGGATGGAAGGGGAGCGGTGGAGGGGAAGGGTGGAGTGGGAGGGGTGGAGGTGGAGGGGTGGAGGGGTGGAGGGGGACGGGTCGAGTGGGACGGGTGGAGGGGACGGAGAGGGAGAGGGGTGGAGCTTGAGGGGTGGAGGGGGAGGGGTGAAGGGGGAAGAGCAGGCGTCGATTCTGATTTTCACAGTGTTTACCGATTCTGTTTGTTGTATTCCTATCTTTTGTCTTATGCTCTATGTGTTCCAGAACGCGATATATTGTATACCCCCTCTCCTGTGATAATGATAATTCTTTTTGTTTATTCCTAGCTTTGGCCTAATATTCTTTGTTTTCTAGAACGCCATATATTGCAATGGAAACTGCAGCAATAAATTGCAGTAATAAATTTCCCCTAAACTGCAGCAATAAATTCCCCTTAAACTGTAGCAATGACCTCCCCCCCCCCCAAAAAAAAACAAAAAAAACTGCAGCAGTGACTCCCCCCCCCCCCCCCCAACTGCAGCAACAAATTCCCTCAAACTGTGGCAGTAAATTTTCCCCAAACTGTATCAATAAAGTTTGCCCCAAACAGCAGCAATAAACTCCCCCAAAGTAAGCACTGTATTTGGCAAAGTATGTGCATTTTCACAATTCTGCGTACCAACGGACACGAATCTCTTATAATAGATCTTCCATATTTCGTGCGTATAAAATGTAAATATAGACCTTAAAAAAGACACAGTTATGCGGACAAATCGAGCGCAACTCACCCTCATGCCTCAGCCAAGGCGGAAAACTGTGACGGTAATAGCGCTTTTTGGGTATAATGTTACGTGTAATATCCAGACACTTACCATCAGCAAATGGCAGGAATCCGACAAAACAGAAATAAACGACAGTCCGGTGCATCTCGTAGTGCGCCAATGTCAAATGCATGAAGTCGTTTCACTCGATCTCAGAGTTTGACTGAAGAATGTAGAAATCACATTTGTCTGTCTGAACATTATTATTTCATGTTGTTTTGCTAATTTTATGTCGCTAGTGCGATTGCATATGAGCAGAAACACGAGGCCTTGTATTGACTTTCTACGTAAAACACGATCATCGCAATTAAAAGAAGATAGTTTGGAGTCGAAGTGGGTGTGACGCGCAATAAACTGCAAATATCGCCGCTGTGTGTGAGAACATTACAGCTTTTATAGTCTGGTGGGTTTACTTTTGCAAAAGGTTAGGCTTGCTAAAAATTACAATAAAATCAGATTCTTGAAGGTCACGCTGACTGTTCAATGTTAGTTTTACTGTCACTATTATTATTAATATTATTTTATAATCATATTAATAATATTTATAAATATTTTATGCTATTATGTTTATTATTTTACAGTAATATTAGTAATATTTATTAATATTTAAAATAATAATAACACTGATAGCAGTGATAGCAGTGGCAGTAGTTGCAGTAATAGTAGTAGAAATAGTAGTAGTGGTAGTAACACCAGTAGCATTAGTACTTGTAGCATTAGTAGTAGCAGCAGTAGTAGCATTACAATAATAGTATTGGGGCTGTCATTGTTGTTTCACACTGTTTCGCGGATTTCTTTTTTTTAGTGTAAATATTGCATCTAATACAGTGACTTATTTAACCGATTTGGTTCGATGCTGCAGGATGTTACGTCAAAAGTACGCCTTAATGCTGCCGTTTAATGGCTCACAGGTTCACAATGCGCCTGTGCATCGGCGGCGTACTGCTGTTCTTTACGGGTGCACAATGACGCTGTTATTCTGCGAAGGGGATGACGCCGGAGTAATGAAACGTTTTGACCCCAAACAAATCGACTCCCCCGTCGATTTCTTTTAAAACAAACAGACCTCCCGTTCGATTTGTTTTGGGAAAGCCCGCCATAACAAACAGACCTCCACTATAATAAAATGACCTCCACCCCTTCAAATAATCATGTTTAAATATAAAATAAGATGGAAATAAAAAGGTGCATATGCTTTTTAAATACTATTTAAGCATTTTCTACCTTTTAATGTAGAAAATTATTATTTTAACTCGTCGAAAAATGCTCCGGAGTTCTATCAACATAAATTAACATCAATAAAAATATATTTCATGCAAGGAAAACATCAGTAAGAGATTAATCAAAACAAAGTGATGTCACTCAATAGTCCCATCAATGTCAATTGGTGTCGCAGCCGTCAGATTAAAACAAAGGAACACCTGGTGAAGATTAGAGGCTTATTTGTCTATGCAAACTTCAGATATAATCCGGATTATACGGGCATGAATAAGGTAGTGTATAAAGTGAGCAGCTTGAAGAGTACTTTCATGCATATTTGAGAACAGCAAATGTAGATATGGAAAGTTCAGAAAAAGTCAAAAATAACAAAATAGAAAGTGATGGAGAAAACCAGACGGAAAACCGGGATAAGCGAAATACCCAAATCTGCAATTACGTAGTACTTAGTTAGTATCCTCGCGGTATATGAAAAAACGAGAAGGCGAGTATCTGTCGCTCGAGTAAACGTTATGTTGCTAGATCGGGAGAGCTTTAATATCAACATGTCCCTGGTAAAAAAGACGGATTCTGCCGAATATAAAGAATTGCAGAGCATAAAATTTTTCGACAGCTCATTACCTCAAACATGATAACCTGTGGTGGCGCACTTGATTCAGTATGCAATAATTTGGTGCAACACCTGGCATCTACGGAAATGGAACAAGATGGAAAATGGGGGGGGGGGGGGGGGGGGCGAAGATAGAATTGTACGCAGCGGCTACTCTTCTGCACACCGTCATTTACAGTAAATACGGAAATACCTACAAATGGCTTGCGTTCCGACCACTGAATTCACTTGGAAACACAACGCACACAGACGAGAGCATCTATTTAGTCAATCAAAATGATCATTTTGAGGTATTGAAATGCCATTATTGAGCTTGGACAGATTTTTTTGGTGACTGTATATTAGTAGTGTTTTCGTGTTTGAAAATGTAGATGTTAGTTGCTAAATAAATCGTTATTCATGGGTATAGTTTTTATTTCAATTAAAGAAACTAATAAGCTGGCTATATGTGGAAAGAAATAAAGAAATCAAACAAAAAATAAAGGGGTTAAAACATTTCAGGGGGTCTTTTTGTTTTAAAGCAAATCGACCGGAGGGCCCGTTTGCTTTAAAACAAATCGACCGGGGGGGGGGGGGGTTAACCTTCGTTATCAACAATTTTAGGAGAGTTTAGACCAGAGCGTTTTTCTTTATTTCTTTTTAATTTCTTTGTTTATTTCTATTTATCTTTTTTAAAGAATTTGGTGTATTTTTCCTTTCTTATTTTCTTTATCTTTTTGAAACAGAAACTATTTATATGTCGAATTTTATAAATGGGGCAACAATTTAAAACACACACTGTGATTTAAACTGTATATTATTTTAAAAGATATGAAAAAATGCACAAGCAGGATATTTATTTGAAAGGATACTTTGTTTATTTTTAATCAGTTGAAGGAGGCCTTCATTTGAAGGACGAGTGTATTCGAACAATTGGGGTTATTCGGTTGTCACTTCATCAATTATGGAGTGCAACTGGTGCATTAAAACACATGATTCATTATTGTAATTGATTTGAACCTTTACACATAATGTTGTTCTCATTTTCGGGAATGTAATTAAGCTCAAGCAACAGCTTTGTTGCCAAATTGTGCTTGAATGCTCATAAATTAGTGAATTTCTATTATTTCATTGTAAACAAATGCCTAGAAGGAATGAATGGTTTTGTGCGGTCATCAGCTTAGGGGGAGTGAATGGCACTGTGTGGTATCAGCTTAGTGAGGAGTGAATGGCACTGTGTGGTCATCAGCTTAGGAGGAGTGAATGGCATTGTGTGGTCATCAGCTTAGAGTAGTGGGAAAATACGGGTTTGAGCACGCGCGTGCCCAAACCCGTACGGGTTTGAGTACCCGTGTGCTCAAACCCGTACGGGTTTGGGCACGCGCGTGCTCAAACCCGTACGGGTTTGAGCACCCGTGTGCTCAAACCCGTATTTTCAGGTGTTTTGAAACCCGTACGGGTTTGAGCACAGGTGTGTTGAAACCCGTACGGGTTTGAGCACACCTGTTTTCAAACCCGCGCAGGTATGAGCACAGTTTCCGGAAGTTAATGTAAATTATTTCGTTAAAGCAGTGAGAGACGAAATGGCGCATGATTTCGTCATGTACTTTCGTCATCCCATCTAGGCACGTGTACTTTTAACCTTGATCTCATTTCGTCAAAGACACTTTTGTCATTTCATCCAGGCACGTGTACATTTGACCTTGACCTGATTTTGTCAAGGACACTATAACCTTGACCTCATTCAAGGACAGTGCATGTCAAAGACACATTAACCTTGGCCTCATTCAAGGACACTGTTTTCTTCCCCCCCTCTATTTACGGGTCTCCACCTGAAATAACTAAAAATAATAAACAACTAAAAAAAATAAATAAACAAATAAAAATAAAATAATAAACAAGTAAAATAAAGAAATAAAAAGCAATAAAACATGAAAAATAAATAAACAAGTAAAAAAATAACAAAATACAAGAAAAAGTAAATAAATGAATGAAAAATACTTCCGGAAACTGTGCTCATACTCCCATTTTCAGGTGTTTTCAAACCCGCGCGGGTTTGAGCATAGGTGTGTTCAAACCCGCGCGGGTATGCGCACAGTTTCCCGGAAGTGGTAAAAAACCGCGCGCGATGTGAATGAAGAGTGAGGTAGCTGAAATAAAAAAGAATAAGCAAATAAAAAATAAAAAAAATAAACAAATGAAAGAAAATTATATATATATAAATATATAAAAATAAACAAAATAAAGAAGTACAAAAAATAAAGAAGTCAGAAAAACCCACCCAGCTGGTATGTGTTTTCAAACCCCCAGGGGTATGAAAACCGTTTCCGGAAGTGGTATAAAAACACTTTCGTCAAACCCTCATGAGGTTTGACGAAACAGTTTCGTCAGACCCCCAGCGACGAAACAGTTTCGTCGAACCCCAGTGAAAGTCAAGGACACTGTAGAGTAACCTTGACCTTATTTCGTCAAGGACACTTTCGTCAAGGTACACGTGTACTTTTGACCTTGACCTAATTTCGTCAAGGACACTATAACCTTGACCTAATTTCGTCAAGGACATTTTCGTCAAAGTACGCATGTACTTTCGTCATCCCATCCGAGCACGTTCCAACGTGCATGATTTCGTCATACCATCAAGGCACGTTCGTCAAATCACACATGTACATACGTGTTCCCCTTCGGACGTCATTGACCTCATTGATGACGTCACGGATGACGTCATCTACTAAATATTTCAATCGAACATAACTTTATAACTACTCAGTCAATTTCAACCATTTTTTCATCATAGTATTCAGGAAGACTTGAAGTGTTTATGTATGACGCCACTGATGGCGTCACTGATGACGTCATCAATGAAATCATATACTCAAAATTTTAAATGTGTATATTTTGAAAACTACTCGGTTAATTTCAACCATCTTTTCATCATAGTATTCAGGAAGACCTCAAAGGTTTACGGATGACGTCACTAATGACGTCATCAATGACATCATATACTCAAAATTTTAAACGTGTATATCTTTGAAACTGTTCTGCCAATTTCAGCCATCTTTTCACCATAGTATTGAGGAAGACTTGAAATTTTTATTGATGACGTCATTGATGACGTCACGGATGACGTCATTTACTAAATATTTCAATCAAACATAACTTTATAACTACTCGGTCGATTTCAACCATCTTTTCACCATAGTATTCAGGAAGACTTGAAGCGTTTATGGATGACGTCATTTACTAAAAATTTCAAACACACATATCTTTAAAACTACTCGGTCAATTCCAACCGTCTTTTTACCATAGTATTTAGGAAAACTTTAAACTTTTATTGGGAACGTCACTGATGACGTCATGACGACGTCATTTACTCAAAATTTCAAACGCACATATCTTTAAAACTACTCGGTCAGTTTCAACCATCTTTTCACCATAGTATTGAGAACAACTTTAAATTTTATTGATGACGTCATGAATGACGTTATTTACCTAAAAATTTTAATTGAACATAACTTTCAAACTATTGGACCGATTTTAACCATCTTGTCAACAAAGTGTTTAGGAGGACTTTATATTTGATTGATCACGTCATTGATGACGTAACGGATAACGTTATTTACCTAAAGGTTTTAATCCAATATAACTTTAAAACTACTGGACCGATTTCAACCATTTTTTCATCAATCTGTTCAGCTGGACTTTGTCTTTAATAAAGCATAAAGTGAACGTTGAATATGTGAAGAACGTTGAAACTGCGTTTACACATAAAAAAGCAAGACATATATTGAAAAGTTTTATTAATACATTTAAATATACAGCGCTTAATCAATAAACTTTTACATCATTTGTTGATTTTCAAAGTCTTTATTATAAAGTTTAGTCAAATAAGTCTATTTTTCTTCATCTGTTTCACTCCTTTGCACCTCACTGTCCTCATCCACATCAATTTCTTCGTCGCTGCTTTCATTATTCTCCACCTGATCTAGAAGCTCTTCAAAGAATGCATCGTTTCTTCTTATAGCCGCCTTTAATGCCTTTGAATACTCGTAATGTTTTTCATCAACAAAGTGATTAAAGTCTTCTAAAATGGTTTGATAATGTTTGCTTTGTTCTAGACGTTGAGTATATTTGAATAGTCTCATAAACAGTTGTTTTAGGCAGTGCTTATAAATGGGTCGGAAGTCATCACTTGCTCTTTCACGGGCACCTTCAACCCCTTGTTCTTCATATTCTGAAACCTTTTCTTGAAATTTGTCATCATAGTCATCATATACTTCTTGGACCATATTATACCAAACAGAGTCTATTTCTGACTCACTGTCAGAACTGCTGTCATCGTTGTCCTCGCTACAATGGTTCATATGTTTGAACAAGGCTTCTTGGCTGTTGTATAATGCACCGCATTCTATACAAGCATGTGCATTATTTTCACCCATGTCAACTCTTAGACTTTCAATAGAAGACTCATCTAACGTTTCCGTGATAGGTGCTTTTATAGGATTTTCCATCTCTTCCTCCCATTCGCCTTCTGCACGCTCGCTTCCATTCACTTCTGAAGTGTGTACATGCTTTCAGTGTCTTTTAAGGCTTTGTGGCCAATGGTAAGATTTCGAACAAATGTTACATTTATACATCCTTTCGGTTCCACATCCAGTTCTCAAATGATGAAAAAGTCTTTGAGTGTCGATATATATTTATATATATGACAACAACAACGGTAACAGCAACTGTGTTGTTGTTGTGTTGTTGTTGCGTTGTTGTTGTTGTTGCGTTGTTGTTGTGTTGTTGTTGTTGTTGTTGCGTTGTTGTGTTGTTGTTGTTGTGTTGTTGTTGTTGTTGTTGTTGTTGTTTAGTTGTTGTGTTGCGTTGTTATTGTTGCGTTGTTGTTGCCTTGTTGTTGTTGTTGTTAAAAAGACGTGCAAAGCGCGCAAATGCTCCTTCTTCTACACAGACTTTTCAGTTATCACTGATTGGTTGAAATCGGTCCAAGTTTACTTTGAACACATCATCCATAGTCTCTGCACATCTGTCTTCAATGTACTAATACCTTTGAGGTCCGTTCTTTTATACCCAACCATCTGCTGAATCAAGCTTTTCAAACTTCTTGCAAAGCTTTGAATTCACTTCAACTCGTCCATGGTTGAACCGAACAAGGTCTGATACATTCGTCGTCAATGGAACATCATCATCATAAAGTAAAATGATTCTTGCAGCTACAACTAACATGAGCTCCTCTGCCCAAATTGTATTCGCGTTGATAAATGCTGAATCAATGTCGTAAGTTGATATGATAAATGTTAAATCAATGTCATAAGTTGATAGTATATGTAGATCTTCACAGTCACGCAGAAACGAGTCGATGAAATCACTTCGAATAGTCTTTCCGACAGCTTCCCAATGCAGATGTAAATTCTTCACTTGCTGCATCCAATCCCATTCAAAAGTAGGAAGCTTTGAAAACACATAGTTAGTATAATTCACTTTGAAGACGTCGTCCATAGTCATACATCTGTCAAGAAGTAATGCTGACATTGTGAAGTCTTTTCTCGTCACACAATGTATTACTAGTTGACTAGTTGACATGTTTCACTCATGCTTTTATACTACTTCCATGTAATCAAAATATGGTGTGTAACTCGCCAAACAGAACTTTGTTTTAAAAGCTGACTTGGCAGAATTTATCACTGCTTGGATATGAATCATTTCACCTACAGTTGTACAGTTGTTATACAGCAGAGACATCTGGTGGTGAAGCGAAATGGTATTCATCCGCCAAATGGTATTCATCCGCTAAATGGTATTCATCCGCCAAATGGTATTCATCCGCTAAATGGTATTCATCCGCCAAATGGTATTCATCCGCTAAATGGTATTCATCCGCCAAATGGTATTCATCCGCTAAATGGTATTCATCCGCCAAATGGTATTCATCCGCTAAATGGTATTCATCCGCCAAATGGTATTCATCCGCGAAATAACACAGGAAATAGAATACCATTTCGCTTCACCACCAGATGTCTCTGCTGTATAACAACTGTACAACTGTAGGTGAAATGATTCATATCCAAGCAGTGATAAATTCTGCCAAGTCAGCTTTTAAAACAAAGTTCTGTTTGGCGAGTTACACACCATATTTTGATTACATGGAAGTAGTATAAAAGCATGAGTGAAACATGTCAACTAGTCAACTAGTAATACATTGTGTGACGAGAAAAGACTTCACAATGTCAGCATTACTTCTTGACAGATGTATGACTATGGACGACGTCTTCAAAGTGAATTATACTAACTATGTGTTTTCAAAGCTTCCTACTTTTGAATGGGATTGGATGCAGCAAGTGAAGAATTTACATCTGCATTGGGAAGCTGTCGGAAAGACTATTCCAAGTGATTTCATCGACTCGTTTCTGCGTGACTGTGAAGATCTACATATACTATCAACTTATGACATTGATTTAACATTTATCATATCAACTTACGACATTGATTCAGCATTTATCAACGCGAATACAATTTGGCAGAGGAGCTCATGTTAGTTGTAGCTGCAAGAATCATTTTACTTTATGATGATGATGTTCCATTGACGACGAATGTATCAGACCTTGTTCGGTTCAACCATGGACGAGTTGAAGTGAATTCAAAGCTTTGCAAGAAGTTTGAAAAGCTTGATTCAGCAGATGGTTGGGTATAAAAGAACGGACCTCAAAGGTATTAGTACATTGTAGACAGATGTGCAGAGACTATGGATGATGTGTTCAAAGTAAACTTGGACCGATTTCAACCAATCAGTGATAACTGAAAAGTCTGTGTAGAAGAAGGAGCATTTGCGCGCTTTGCACGTCTTTTTAACAACAACAACAACAAGGCAACAACAACGCAACAATAACAACGCAACACAACAACTAAACAACAACAACAACAACAACAACAACAACAACAACAACAACACAACAACAACAACACAACAACGCAACAACAACAACAACAACACAACAACAACGCAACAACAACAACAACGCAACAACAACACAACAACAACACAGTTGCTGTTACCGTTGTTGTTGTCATATATATAAATATATATCGACACTCAAAGACTTTTTCATCATTTGAGAACTGGATGTGGAACCGAAAGGATGTATAAATGTAACATTTGTTCGAAATCTTACCATTGGCCACAAAGCCTTAAAAGACACTGAAAGCATGTACACACTTCAGAAGTGAATGGAAGCGAGCGTGCAGAAGGCGAATGGGAGGAAGAGATGGAAAACCCTATAAAAGCACCTATCACGGAAACGTTAGATGAGTCTTCTATTGAAAGTCTAAGAGTTGACATGGGTGAAAATAATGCACATGCTTGTATAGAATGCGGTGCATTATACAACAGCCAAGAAGCCTTGTTCAAACATATGAACCATTGTAGCGAGGACAACGATGACAGCAGTTCTGACAGTGAGTCAGAAATAGACTCTGTTTGGTATAATATGGTCCAAGAAGTATATGATGACTATGATGACAAATTTCAAGAAAAGGTTTCAGAATATGAAGAACAAGGGGTTGAAGGTGCCCGTGAAAGAGCAAGTGATGACTTCCGACCCATTTATAAGCACTGCCTAAAACAACTGTTTATGAGACTATTCAAATATACTCAACGTCTAGAACAAAGCAAACATTATCAAACCATTTTAGAAGACTTTAATCACTTTGTTGATGAAAAACATTACGAGTATTCAAAGGCATTAAAGGCGGCTATAAGAAGAAACGATGCATTCTTTGAAGAGCTTCTAGATCAGGTGGAGAATAATGAAAGCAGCGACGAAGAAATTGATGTGGATGAGGACAGTGAGGTGCAAAGGAGTGAAACAGATGAAGAAAAATAGACTTATTTGACTAAACTTTATAATAAAGACTTTGAAAATCAACAAATGATGTAAAAGTTTATTGATTAAGCGCTGTATATTTAAATGTATTAATAAAACTTTTCAATATATGTCTTGCTTTTTTATGTGTAAACGCAGTTTCAACGTTCTTCACATATTCAACGTTCACTTTATGCTTTATTAAAGACAAAGTCCAGCTGAACAGATTGATGAAAAAATGGTTGAAATCGGTCCAGTAGTTTTAAAGTTATATTGGATTAAAACCTTTAGGTAAATAACGTTATCCGTTACGTCATCAATGACGTGATCAATCAAATATAAAGTCCTCCTAAACACTTTGTTGACAAGATGGTTAAAATCGGTCCAATAGTTTGAAAGTTATGTTCAATTAAAATTTTTAGGTAAATAACGTCATTCATGACGTCATCAATAAAATTTAAAGTTGTTCTCAATACTATGGTGAAAAGATGGTTGAAACTGACCGAGTAGTTTTAAAGATATGTGCGTTTGAAATTTTGAGTAAATGACGTCGTCATGACGTCATCAGTGACGTTCCCAATAAAAGTTTAAAGTTTTCCTAAATACTATGGTAAAAAGACGGTTGGAATTGACCGAGTAGTTTTAAAGATATGTGTGTTTGAAATTTTTAGTAAATGACGTCATCCATAAACGCTTCAAGTCTTCCTGAATACTATGGTGAAAAGATGGTTGAAATCGACCGAGTAGTTATAAAGTTATGTTTGATTGAAATATTTAGTAAATGACGTCATCCGTGACGTCATCAATGACGTCATCAATAAAAATTTCAAGTCTTCCTCAATACTATGGTGAAAAGATGGCTGAAATTGGCAGAACAGTTTCAAAGATATACACGTTTAAAATTTTGAGTATATGATGTCATTGATGACGTCATTAGTGACGTCATCCGTAAACCTTTGAGGTCTTCCTGAATACTATGATGAAAAGATGGTTGAAATTAACCGAGTAGTTTTCAAAATATACACATTTAAAATTTTGAGTATATGATTTCATTGATGACGTCATCAGTGACGCCATCAGTGGCGTCATACATAAACACTTCAAGTCTTCCTGAATACTATGATGAAAAAATGGTTGAAATTGACTGAGTAGTTATAAAGTTATGTTCGATTGAAATATTTAGTAGATGACGTCATCCGTGACGTCATCAATGAGGTCAATGACGTCCGAAGGGGAACACGTATGTACATGTGTGATTTGACGAACGTGCCTTGATGGTATGACGAAATCATGCACGTTGGAACGTGCTCGGATGGGATGACGAAAGTACATGCGTACTTTGACGAAAATGTCCTTGACGAAATTAGGTCAAGGTTATAGTGTCCTTGACGAAATTAGGTCAAGGTCAAAAGTACACGTGTACCTTGACGAAAGTGTCCTTGACGAAATAAGGTCAAGGTTACTCTACAGTGTCCTTGACTTTCACTGGGGTTCGACGAAACTGTTTCGTCGCTGGGGGTCTGACGAAACTGTTTCGTCAAACCTCATGAGGGTTTGACGAAAGTGTTTTTATACCACTTCCGGAAACGGTTTTCATACCCCTGGGGGTTTGAAAACACATACCAGCTGGGTGGGTTTTTCTGACTTCTTTATTTTTTGTACTTCTTTATTTTGTTTATTTTTATATATTTATATATATATAATTTTCTTTCATTTGTTTATTTTTTTTATTTTTTATTTGCTTATTCTTTTTTATTTCAGCTACCTCACTCTTCATTCACATCGCGCGCGGTTTTTTACCACTTCCGGGAAACTGTGCGCATACCCGCGCGGGTTTGAACACACCTATGCTCAAACCCGCGCGGGTTTGAAAACACCTGAAAATGGGAGTATGAGCACAGTTTCCGGAAGTATTTTTCATTCATTTATTTACTTTTTCTTGTATTTTGTTATTTTTTTACTTGTTTATTTATTTTTCATGTTTTATTGCTTTTTATTTCTTTATTTTACTTGTTTATTATTTTATTTTTATTTGTTTATTTATTTTTTTTAGTTGTTTATTATTTTTAGTTATTTCAGGTGGAGACCCGTAAATAGAGGGGGGGGGATGAAAACAGTGTCCTTGAATGAGGCCAAGGTTAATGTGTCTTTGACATGCACTGTCCTTGAATGAGGTCAAGGTTATAGTGTCCTTGACAAAATCAGGTCAAGGTCAAATGTACACGTGCCTGGATGAAATGACGAAAGTGTCTTTGACGAAATGAGATCAAGGTTAAAAGTACACGTGCCTAGATGGGATGACGAAAGTACATGACGAAATCATGCGCCATTTCGTCTCTCACTGCTTTAACGAAATAATTTACATTAACTTCCGGAAACTGTGCTCATACCTGCGCGGGTTTGAAAACAGGTGTGCTCAAACCCGTACGGGTTTCAACACACCTGTGCTCAAACCCGTACGGGTTTCAAAACACCTGAAAATACGGGTTTGAGCACACGGGTGCTCAAACCCGTACGGGTTTGGGCACGCGCGTGCTCAAACCCGTACGGGTTTGAGCACCCGTGTGCTCAAACCCGTATTTTCCCACTACTGCTTAGGAGGAGTGAATGGCATTGTGTGGTCACCAGATTAGGGGGAGTGAATGGCACTGTGTGGTCATCAGCTTAGGAGGAGTGAATGGCACTGTGTGGTCATCAGCTTAGGAGGAGTGAATGGCATTGTGTGGTCATCAGCTCAGGAGGAGTGAATGGCACTGTGTGGTCATCAGCGTAGGAGGAGTGAATGGCATTGTGTGGTCATCAGCTCAGGAGGAGTGAATGGCACTGTGTGGGAGGGGAGGAGAGGGGAGGGGAGGGGGCAGATACCTAAAAGCTTCTTTTGCGGCGAAGACGAATGATTTATTTCAATGTGACGTTACCCGGTGTTTTTGTTTGTTTGCTTGTTTGTTTGTTTGTGTTTAGCTCGACAGCTGGTGACTCACCATGCTCAACTGCTTCATAAAAACATGTCACATTTTCGCTATGGTTTTCACAATTTTAACACAAAGTTGAACTTGAACCCAACGAACCTCCCCTCCCCCCTTTGAGAATCCTGGGTCCAACCGGAAGCTGAACGTGAACCCAGCGACCCCCCCTGAAGAATCCTGATTCCACCCGGAAACTGGACGTGAACCCAGCGACCCCCCCCCCAACCCCCAAAAGGAGAATCCTGGGTCCATCCGGAAGCTGAACGCAAACCCAGCGACCCCCTTGAAGAATCCTGAGTCGACCCGGAAGCTGGACGTGAACCCAGCGACCCCCCCCCCCCACCGGAGAATCCTGGGTCCACCCGGAGGCTGTGCATAACACATCTGCTTGATGTCAGTTTCATGAATGTTGAAGGAAGTCGATAATTCTACGGTTAGCATCTCTCTCGTACGACCCCCCCCCCCCCCCCCCCCCTCGACCATCAACACCTCACACCACTAAGCATCAAGTAGCGGTACAGTAGCTGTAAAAATGGATAGAAAGACCAAAACAATGAAAGAGGCAGATGTGTAAATAAAAATAACAATAAATGTTTTATACGCTCGGGTATTCAACAACATAAAAGAGCCGAAGCTACGCACACCCATGCTATACACCCCGGGGAGGGGGGAGGGGGGAGGGGGGAGGGGCACTTGGTATGACATCTGTTACCATGCGTGTCCATTAAGTAGAAAGAAATCCTCAGTGCCAATTTCGTTAAAAAGGGGTTAATTTTCATAAAGTACTCCTCGTTTCCCTAAAAGGGGTTATTTCACTTTTGGTTAAAAAGGGGATATTATTCCAAAGTTAGTACTCCGCATTTCAAACCGTCATGGACACGCATGGTAACAGACTGGTGCGTAAGCAGCTCCCCTAGTAAAAGGCTATCTTACCCCCCCTCCCCCACTCCAGTATATTTAGCCGGTGTGCCAGTAAATTTGGTAAGAGGTAATTTTGGTCCGGCCGGACCGAGATTCCTAGGAATTTCGGCCCCCCCGGACCAAATTTACTAGGGTTTTTGGTCCGCCCTTTTGAGTTTTTGGTCCCCCGGACCAAAATTCCTAGGAAATTTAGTCCCCCCCCCACCCGCAACTTTTTTTTAGCAAAATTATTTTATGTGCTCTGTTTTTCATTCAAGTATATATTTATTGTTTGTGATTAAAAGTTAAAATGAATTTAGGAATGAGTATAGAATTGTTCGAACAAGATACAAACGAAAACAATGGAGTACTAGATAGCAATTTATTACAATTGCTTTCACCAGAAATCATTCACCAAAACCAATATGACTGAGACAAAGCACAACTGTAGTGTTGGAAGCTTGCTTCGAACCAAAGGGATAAAAGCTTGGGCTCCGTGGAAAGTAATTGCAATTGAGACTAAAAAGCAATTTCACAGTGAAATGATTTACTCAGGAAATATGATTGCAGTGTTTTATCTTCGCTTTGAACCAAAGTGGCCAAGTTGTAAGATTATCGGACAAATTCACCTGCAATGATTAACTCCTGTGTAACGATTTCAGATTACCCCCAATTTCAGATTCTCCCCTCCGATTTCAAATTCCCCTCTCTCAAAATTAAAAACAGACAGAAATAAAACAAAAAATAAAGTTTTATGGAATTTTTCCTGTCGTACTAGGAAAATGTTTACATATACATTGACAGATGTAAAATTAAAAAAATTCTAGGTATGTCTGGTGGGGGGGGGGGGGGAATTTGAAATCGGAGGGGGGAGTCTGAAATCGATTTCAAATTCCCGGGGCGGGGGTAACTTGAAATCGATTTCAGATTCCGGGGGGGGGGGGTACATTTAAGGGGGGTAATCTGAAATCGGTACACCGGTGTAAGAAAACGTTTTGACCCCCAAAATAAATCGACCCCCCGGTCGATTTGTTTTAAAACAAAAAGACCCCCCCCCCCCCCCTGAAATGTTTTAACCCTCTTATTTTTTGTTGATTTATTTATCTCTTTCCACACATGGCCACCTTATTACTTTCTTTAATTGAAATAAAAACTATATCCATGAATAACAATTTATTTAGCAACTAACATCTACATTTTCGAACAGGAAAACACTTCCAACACCAAGAAACATACAGTCACCAAAAAATCTGTCCAAGCTCAATAATGCCATTTCAATGGCTCAGAATAATAATTTTCTACATCAAGAGGTAGAAAATACTTAAAATAGTATTTAAAAACCATATGCACCTTTTTTACTTCCATTTTTTTTTTATTTAAACATGATTTAAACATGATTAAACATGTTTCATTACACCGGGTGGTCAAATGCAATTATACAGTTCGCTAAGAACTAAAGGGTCGCAAAATCATCTCATTTTGCAATTTCAGGGAGCGCGTCGCGCACTAGGTCGCCGAGAACGACACCTATCTCTCGCGACTCGACAATTGTGAGAGTTACTCGGCCAAAAGCAACATAGGTCAGTCAGGCGTTTGGGCCACCGAAATGGAGATCTTGGAGACCGCAGACCGGACCAAGATTACTGGTGGGACCATATTTACTGTCACACCGCCCCTCCCTTTCCACGAAATTTTTTGAGTGTAACTGTGTTTTGATAATATTTGTTCATGTGAATAAATGGACTCAATTAAACTGTATAAAACCATCTTGAACTACTTTATTGACTTAACTCAACATAATTCAGACAAAAGTATAAAAAGGCATCCTTGATCAGAAAGTTCTTTATTTTTCTCTTAATATCCTTTCAGCATATTAGAGATCCCAGGTGGATGCCCCTGATCGCTAAGATCATCATAAATAACACCCACTTTATCCAAGAAGCGCTTTCTTGTATGTTGAACTTCATTTTCATTTTAGAAAGGGGTACCAATAAGGAGCAACTAATACCAGATAGGGGAGGGGAGGGAGATAATCGAGCTTCCCCCTGGGGGGAATATAGCCTAGGTTATCTTCCCCCGGGAGGGGGGGGGAGCTGTACAGGGGGCAAGATATACTGTCACACTTGTACTGGACCCATACGCTTTTAACCCTCCCTTCTAACCACCCTAATTAAGAACCACCATTACCCCCCCCCCCCCTCAAAAAAAGAAACTTAAGAAATAAAAAGAAAAAAAAATCGTTCAACATCCGGCAGCTGCAGTCGTCGTCACACGTCACGACACAATGACTTCATGAAATCAGTTCCTTTCATGATTATAAAAATATGTTCCTTTTACGACACTGCATCTGTCGATTATTTGTCCTCGCAGTGTTTTGTATGCTACCATCATGCCCTATTTTAATGTATATTAATTTATATATTTGTACTTTTAGAAATGTCCATGTGCTAGGACATATTTGAATAAGCAATCAAATAAGCTCGTATACGAAGTTGAACATTTGCAATCGGTATTTTGACCCTTATGTTTAAAATGAGTTCCTATATGTATTTATTATGTGCAGTAATTTACTTGAAATTTGAAGTAGTCCCTAAAGTTCAAAAAAGTATTACGAAGGCAAAATAAAATCACGCATGACTTAAAAACACTAGCAGACGCTTCCGATTCGCACACTTTTCATTCGTTCAGCTGTTCAGCCATTCACAGCACAGCAAGCATTTCCTTTTGTAACAAGCTCTGTGATTGGCTGAATACTTCAATAGCAGGGGTGTGTGTGAAATTGTTTCCCTTTCATTGCCCTTTATTATAAAGAGAAGAAAAAAGTCAATGGCACTAATTACACGCGGAGTTAGTACAGCGTCGGAAGACTGCGTGTATTTATTGTCAAAATACAAGTGTGGAATATTAAGTCGACATTGGGGTTGAGTGATCACATTACTTTAAAAACACAAGCCATCTACACCGAGTCATTTTCATACCTTTTTTTAAAAAAGGAAGAAAAAAATAGTTGGAATACCGTCTGCACCGCAGAATGTAAGACTTTAAAGTTGGATTAAAATTGATGAATAAACAATTCATATTAAAACAACTGGGACGGAAATTGGAGATAAAAAACTTGGCGTTGAGATAATGAGGGAATGAATAATTTAGACACGATTAAAAATAAAAAATCAACTTAATGAAATTAGTAGTCTGTCTAAGAAGGATTTTGTTAATAATAAGAACCGCGCATTCGGCGAACCGAAACGAGTTAAAGTTTAAACAGATTTATTGAAGGGAAACAAGATATCGGACATAAACAATATCAATATGATGAGTGAGCAGGATTTAGACGGATATGACGGCAAGTCACGTGATGATCATGTGAAGCGACCAATGAACGCCTTCATGGTGTGGTCACGTGGTCAGCGACGCAAGATGGCGCAGGAGAACCCGAAAATGCATAACTCAGAAATCAGTAAAATCTTGGGCGAAGAGTGGAAGAAACTATCCGAAGCGGAGAAAAAGCCGTTTATTGACGAGGCAAAGAGACTGAGAGCACTGCATATGAAAGAACATCCGGACTATAAATACCGACCCAGGCGTAAACCAAAATCTATGATTAAAAAGGATAAATATCCATTTCCATATCCTTTTTTGCCAGGATTTGGACCGCACATGGCTGCTCCGTATCCACCAATGGGATTGGGAGCACCTGCTCCGTCGGCTGCAGAGACATTGGCTGCAGTTGCAGCCCAAGAAAAATCCCGCGCTGCACTTTTCGAGCCTCGCTCGTCACCGCCACGCTTAGATTCCAACTTCAGTCCTCCAGTGAAGTCGGAGAGCTCTCCGTCGCCACTGAGAAATCCTGCTAGTGAGGGCTCACTTCCTATTCCCAGCAGCCTCTATTCGCAATATGCTGCTGCAGCTGCAGCCATGGCTGCCAGTTCGCTGCCAGCCGCAGCCGCTCCTAGTGCTTACCCGTCAGCTGCCAGCTTGTACGCCAGTCAGTATTTATCGCCATATGCCGCGTCATTAATGAGCGCCGCGCATGCACCTGACATGTACCGCCATCTGGCGGCGTCACAGATGGCGCCACAGGGGATTCCCAACGCCTCCATGACGTCACAAGGCATACCCCCAATGAAGCCGGAAGATGTCTATCGGACTCAATTATCAGCTCTATCTAGTCCGGTGTTATAGAAAATGGAATTCCAACCCGAGTGCTGGTAGATTCTAGTTAGTCATCAATAAGTGATATTCTGAATATATCGCCTTTAGATTGTAGTCATTTTTGGACAAGAAAGCTTTTCAGTCTATAAGGTGTTCATTTCTGACTGGTCCTTTGGACATCTTGAACTGCAGGGGTTTTTCATAAAAAACTGATCTCATTATAAATATTCAAATATCGTGTATTCAAATCCATGTACAGTGGAACCGCGGGATCGGACCACCTCACAAAATGGGACCACCTCGTAAAAAGGACCACTTTTTGACAGAACTAAAAATTCTGTTCTCTAATAAAAGAAAATACATAAGTAGGATAAGGTCCGAAAAAAGGACCAATTCGGCACAGTCCCATGAGTGGTCCTATTGTCAGGCTTCCACTGTAATTAGAGCGACCCAACAGACCAATAAACGTCTTCAAAAAGTTAACTTTAACGTTGTGTCTACATTAACATTTTTATAGATGTCGACGTGAACCTAGAGTAGGAACTTCTTACCGTCGTTCACTGAATCGTGGATACTGGGCTTAATGTGAATCATTTCATGTATTCATCGTTATCTTATCTTTGATACTGGGTCTTAATGTGAATCATTTCATGTATTCATCGTTATCTTATCTTGTTTTGTTCTGACGTAATCTTTACTTTAAATGTTAAATGTTAAACTTGTGAATCGTTGAGAAGAAACTATGTAGATTCGCTAAAAAAACAGACAGGTAATCTACTGACCTGTTTCTTTAAACACAACTATTGCAGTTTCGCTTTCTATGCGATGACGCTACATTTATGAGTGACCTACACTGCCACAGTGTGAAAAACATGCATCGTACATCTCTCACATGTGTTTTATTGCTAAAAGAAATTATTTCTTTTTTCTAAGCATTTTCGAAAGTATTAATAATGTTTAAGGCGTGGCAACAACAATATTTGTATTACGGCAGGGGCGGGGGGGGGGGGGGGAGGGGGAAGTGATCAAATTTCGGGAGCCACAAAGCGGATGTGGAAACCGTCGGTTTGGGCGAGTGAATTGAAAGTGTTGGGGGGGGGGGGGCATGAGTGATTTCTGTCTGCTGTGCCCCAACCGACAGCGGCATTAAAAAAACTGTAAATGATTTAAGTGCATTTAATCATTTTTGTCCTCATTTTACGGTAATGAACCATGCTGAAGCTCTGTTCCCTCGAATAGAAACAGTACGTAGTTTGTTTATGTGTTTTTCGAAAGCATTTATATAATGTCATAAATTATAGTTCTATACAAAGGTTTTATTAAAAAGTAAAGCCAAATGTGGATGACAGCGTATTGTTCAAACGTGGGAGTAACGTGATTAATCTATTTTAATTCTTGTTTATTACAATGAGGAGTACACCCATGTTGTCTCTCTCTGTTCGTATAAAGCTCTTGTATTGTTATGTTCATTTTTTTCTATAGTGCTGTTTATAAATATTACAGTGAGAGTAAAGAAATTAAACTCTAAAGTAAAATTAATAAAAAAGCTTTTTATTTGAATTCCATTTTTTTCAGTTTTTTTAAATTGTTGCACTTGCTCGGTGCAGCTGGGGAATTTCAGTTGTTCTAGACACAGCTGTATAAGTACCTATAAAGAAAAACCTTTATCTATTTTCCAGCTGCCAGCTGCCCGTCCTCCAGCTGTCCATAGTCTCCTTATAGTGTAAAACACGTCGCTAGGGCAAACTGTGGCCGGTTCATAGTTTCAACAATCACAGCGACCTAACGCAACGAAAAACAAACAAACAAACAAACAAACATCACAACAACCTAACGCCAAGAAAAACAAACAAACAAATATCACAACAACCTAACGCCGAGAAAAACAAACAAGCAAACAAACATCACAATGACCTAATGCCAAGAAAAACAAACAAAGAAATATACAAAACAAACGAACAAACAAGCAAACAAACAAGTAAACAAACGTCACAATGACCGAACGCCAAGAGACAAAAGAACCATTGGGAACAGCGTTGAAGCTTTCAGGTCAAAGGCGGCTTTAGCAGGCTGCTTAAGCTATCGAGAGAGAGAGAGAGAGAGAGAGAGAGAGAGAGAGAGAAGGAGAGAGAGAGAGAGAGAGAGAGAGAGAGAAAGGAGAGACAGACAGAGAGAGAGAGAGAGAGAGAGACAGAGAGAGAGGAGAGAGAGAGAGAGAGAAGGACAGAGGCAGACAGACAACTGCCGGCCATACACTCATCCAGCCGCTCGTTTTTGCTCAAGGATATCCACATTGCACAAAAATCACTGAGGTCTTTCAAATGATCCGAAAACCAGAATAAAATGTCGCCAGATTTGCCCCGCTCTCTAAGTTTTTGGAAAGAATTCAACACATTAGTACTGCAGAGAAAATGTAAAAAAGTAATTCATTTGAATTTAATGCAATTTACCCATATGAGAACACCTGTGGTTTTTCGCATGAGTTTGAAAGTGTGACGTCACATGCATGTCGCGGTGACATCATTGCGACGTCGCTTTCGGTCACGTGTTTAAGAGGACACCACGCCAGCAAACCTGATTATACTTAATGCATAGAATTCCATTCAAATAAAGAAATGTCAATTGGGATGAGAAATTGTACACAGTTTCAAAGATTTAAATACCACTCTTATTCTCAATTCTAATACAAGTGAAAAAAAAGATCACGCGATTGAATGTTAAGGGTACAAAAAATATACCAGCAAGTGCTTGGGATAGAAGTGGTATAGTGTTCTTATTATCGAAGTGTAAAATTCATGGCATCTTAGCATAACTCTTGTAACACCTCTCCGCTGGCTAATTGTACCTGATTGTACCATTCAGGCACCCAATGTAAACACACTCGAAGCAGATGCGGTTTGAAATTAGCCCTCGATGAGGTCGGGAGATAGAGAGAGTGGAGGGGGGAGGCACTCACGCACCAACTGGTTACCAAGCGTGCTAAACATCCGACGGGGGGGGGGGGGGAGGGAGTGAGAGGGTGGGCACTCACGTACTTACTGGTTACCAAGTGTGGTCATGACCCGCGGGGGGGGGGGGAGCACTTACATACCAACTGATTACCATGCGTGGTCATGATCCGGGGGGAGGACACTCACGTATAAACTGGTTACCATTCATGGTCATAACCTGGGGGAGCACTCCCGTACCAACTGGTTACAATGCGTGTCCATAACCAGGGAGAGCAGGCACATACCAACTGGTTCCCATGTGTGGTCATGACCCGTGGGGAGGGGGGAGCACTCACACACTAACTGGTTACCATGCGTGGTCATGACCCGGGGTCGGGCAATCACGTACCAGCTTGCTACCCACCCAAGCGTGTCCATAATCCGGAGGGGGAGGGGGGAACTCACGTACGAAATGGCT
Source organism: Protula sp. h YS-2021 (assembly GCA_949752745.1). Classification (NCBI taxonomy): domain Eukaryota; kingdom Metazoa; phylum Annelida; class Polychaeta; order Sabellida; family Serpulidae; genus Protula; species Protula sp. h YS-2021. Next base: position 2,236,753 of record OX457034.1, read on the forward strand.
GCCATTCGGGCTCACGACCTAGGAAGGGGGGGGGGGCAACTCACGTACCAAATGGTTACCATGCCTGCTCACGACCTATAAAGGGGGGAACTCACGTACCAAATGGTTACCATGCGTGCTCGTGACCCAGAGGGAGGCACTCCTGTACCAAACGGCTGCCATGCGTTTCCATGATCCGGCGGGGAGGGGGAGCACTCACATACCAGCTGATTAGCATGCGTGGTCATGACCCGGGGGGAGCACTCACGTACGAAATATACGTGTCCCACCCCAACCCCCTGGGGGAGCATGAGAGCACGGGGAGGGGGTGCAGGAGGCGACGGGATTCGATGGTGTGTTAAAGAGGTGGAAAGAGGGAATCTTTATTTGTTTAGATAATGATATGTTTTGGTCGTTTTATTCTGGGCGTTTGAAGCAAGTCTGTGTAGAAAGCTCCATTGAAGGAGCTAGACAACAACAGAAGTAGTAGTTTTAGTAAAGTAGTACTAGCAGTAGCAACAGTAGTAGTAGTCGTAGCAGTGCTAGTAGTAGCAGCAGTGGTAGTAGCAGTATTAGTAGCAGTAGCAGTACTAGTAGTAGTAGCAACATAAGTAGTAGCAGTAGTAGTTGTAGAACTACCAGTAGTAGTAGTAGTAACAATAACAACAGAAGAACATGAAAGAGAATCACATAAAAAATTGACAAGTTTAATTAACTACACGCGTACCATATGCAGAATTTAACAGTTAATTTGAAAATGACAAATCTCGATTACGATCAAGCACTTTTAGCCTCTGGAGGCCTCCACATAAGCATACAGAGGCATCATGGGATAGAACCAACCTCGTAAATGGGACCACGTGAGAAAAGAACCACTTTTCAATGGTCCCATACTAGAGGTCTTCCGTTATGAAGAACCCCCACAAAAAGGACCATCCCAGACCGTTATATTTCACTCCCAGTGGTGGTCCTATGTCGAGGGTTCAACTGCATATCGGTGGATAGCCATATGGAGTATTTGTATAACCAAATGGACCATTCGCTGATTGTGATGAACCACATAAATATTGGCTGCTATGCAAGAACTTTAACATTTTCTTATGCCGTTCAACCTCATTCAGTTTTTTTTTTTATGTGGAGACAACCACACTCAATTTCCATTACTAAACGACCTCATTCAGCGTTGTTGTCTAACAGCCAACCTCTTCGGCGGTTCGGCCTGTTGTATATAACACCTTCTATACTCCGCAGACCCACTGGGGATTCGGCGAAAATTACACTCATAAAGAGAGGAACTTTTAAAAAAAAATATCCATCTCCTCTGTGTTTGTGCATAACATATAGACATAAAAATCTCATCAGATTCACTCCTTTTTCATATCGAGACAACACATTCGCGTTTTTCATTATAGGGATAGATCATGGGGCTGAGTGCTTTGTATGGGATCAGGGCACGCGTGGAAGGCCTGTGAAAGAACCGCGCGGCGGTGAGTTCATTGGCCTTCCACAAGCGTACACACAATAGTCACCTCTCCGGACAGCTCACACCGGCACTACTCGCAACCGGACAACATACAACCGGAGAGCTACCCGCCGTACAACTTACAACCGGACAGCTAGCAACCGGACAGCTTACAACCGGAGAGCTAGCAACCGGACAACTTACAACCGGACAGCTAGCAACCGGACAACTTACAACCGGACAACTAGCAACCGGACAACTTGCAACTAGATCGCTTGGAGCCAGAGACATCGTGTCCGAACATCTGCCAAACTGGACAGCTTGGGAGATGGGAGATGTCCTGAGAGATGTCCTGAGAGATGTCCTGAGAGATATCCTGAGAGATGTCCTGAGAGATGTCCTGACAGCTGTCCTGAGAGCTGTCCTGAGAGATGTCCTGAGAGATGTCCTGACAGCTGTCCTGAGAGATGTCCTGAGAGATGTCCTGACAGCTGTCCTGAGAGATGTCCTGAGAGATGTCCTGAGAGATGTCCTGAGAGCTGTCCTGAGAGCGCGTGCTTCGAGCTCTTCCATTTTGTTTTTGGTTGCGAGTTGACAGTGTGGAAGTTGTGAGTTGACCATTTGAGAGTTGTGAATTGACCATTTGTGAGTTGTTAGTGGATATTAGTGAGTGGTGAGTTCATTATTTGTGAGTTGTGAGTTGACCATCTGGGAGTTCCAAGTTGTTCTAGATTAACCAATTTCAAAATCCGTTCCGATTCTTCCTGTTCCACTCTTGGTCAGTATAAAATTCACATGTAATAACTGTTGCACCGAATACTACCGATGGTTTTTTTGTAACAACATGATTTAACAGGTAATTAAAAGTTACAAAGAAGAAAGAAGTTAATTTATAATATCTGCATCTGTTAGTGGCGTGAATGCAGTTTATTTGCAATGCTGTTAGTGTTATTTTTTCTCGTGCTAACATATGGCGAGGCAAACGACACATATGGGAGTTTTATTCTTGGTCTTAAATCATATTATTGACCTGTCGCTGCGTCTCCGCAAAGGGTGATTCCTTCTTTATAAATACCCAAAAACAAAGAGATTTTTTTTATAAGCAACGCACAAAAGTAAACACAATACATATAAACAAACATACACAAACGCAACACACATACACAGACACAACACACATACACAAACGCAACACACATAAACAAACGCAACACACATACACAAACGCAACACACATAAACAAATGCAACACACATACACAAACGCAACACACATAAACAAACGCAACACACATACACAAACACAACACACATACACAAACACAACACACATAAACAAACGCAACACACATACACAAACGCAACACACATAAACAAACGCAACACACATACACAAACGCAACACACATACACAAACGCAACACATATAAACAAACACACACAAACGCAAAACACATACACAACACACATACACAAACGCAACACACATAAACAAACGCAACACACATAAACAAACGCAACACACATACACAAACACAACACACATAAACAAACGCAACACACATACACAAACGCAACACACATACACAAACGCAACACACATAAACAAACGCAACACACATACACAAACGCAAAACACATGCACAAACACAACACACATAAACAAACGCAACACACATACACAAACGCAACACACATAAACAAACGCAACACACTACAAAAACACTGGAAGCATCAACAAATATCATACACACACAAACGCACGGCATATGTACGTGTGCACAAAAAATGCAGCACATTTTCACAAGCACAGCACATACACACATATGCACATATACACATATACGCATATACACAAAGGCAGCAGACTACTGATTTTAAATGACCAGTTGTTTTTAGACAACGTTAACGAGTAAGTCTGTATTCTTGCCCCTTGTATAGCTTACCCCCGGGGGCAAGCTAGCCTTTTCCGGGGGGGGGGGGGGAAGCAAGTCTAGGCTATCTTGCCCCCCCCCCCCCTCTGGGATATTCTGCCCACTGTTCAGCTTCCCCCTCCCACCTGGGATATTTTGCCCCCCACCCCCAAAATAAAAGTTTTTTAGTTGTATTTTAAGCTAGACTAGGCTTTCTTGCCCCCTCTGGGATATTCTGTCCCCTGTTCAGTTTCCCCCACCTGGAATATTTTGCCCCCTCCCCTAAAATAAAAGTTTTTTTAGTTGTATTTTACACAAAGGGTAATCCGTCTGTATACTCGCTCTCTATTCACAGTTATCGGGGGATATAGAGTTGACTGCAATAATGTCACATCTCTTTTTATAATCCATTTTGATTGATCAATTGTATTCGACAATAATGCATAAAAGTACAAACAATCTCAGGGAAATGGATTTCGCGTCAAACGTTTACTCCGAACTGAGAAGTTTAAAAGGATATGCAAAAGGGTATGAGTATTTCATTTTTTATTTTGATTGTAAATTAATTATTTGATCAGTAGAGGAAATATTGAAAAGAAGTAGTGAATGAAAGTAAATAAAAATAAATGAAAATAAATCGGCATTGACCTGGTTGGACCAAAAGCGCAGTGAACTAGAGTGAATTGTGTAAATGACTGTTGAGTTCTGTTGCAGTTAAGTATTTGTTTCATTTATTCGGTTTTTTTATGGAGGAGGGGGAGATAGCCCAGTCTAGCTTTCCCCCCGGGGAGGGGGGGCTGTACAGGGGGGGCAAGATAGCCTGTTACACCCTTCCCTCTCCCAAACAAGCAAAAAATCTTCTCTTCCCCATCTCACTGGAACAAGATAGCGTCTTTGAAAATACAGAGAGAGAGAAAGCTGGAGTTTTGGAGGAATAAATTTTGAGAAAATCAAAGAGCGTGGTCTCTTTTGGTAAAAAGCCGCAAGTTTTATATATTGCCTTTCGAATTCAGGTGAGTTGCAAAACATTTTCAGGCAAAACTCCGCTCTGGTCTTTTTTCTCATCATGTATCGTAAAGGAAAAGAACAAAAGGGGGCAGCAATTGCATATTGTTTCTGTATTGAGTAAAGCACAAAAGAAGCACTAAGTTTTCTATACAACCCCCCCGTCGTCTAACAGACATTTGAAAAGCTGGTCCATTCAGCGCAGTACAAAAGCTAGTGTCATTCGAACAAAGCAGGGTGTAAAGGATAAATTCTCCCCAAACTGGGTTCTATTCACCTCGTTTTGAATGCACACAAAAGAAGACACAATGAACAAGTGTCTCAATAGCCCTAAAAACGCATATGTTGGAGGGATAAGAAAAGAGTCCTCAATGGATTCATCAGCAAATACAATTCTAAACAGCACCAGAACCCAAATAAATCCATTAAGTGTGATATTGTGCGGCGTTTGAAAAGAAGAGGAAGGCCCCGGGCGATACATTTGCTGATGGTGAAGGGGTAGAGGGGTGAGGGGGGTGGGGGGCAGAGATAGGAACTTTCTCTCTCTCTCAGCAACGATGCCTGGTAATTGTTAAAATAAGGTGACCACAATAGGGGCTAGAGCGGGGAAGGAGTCTAGGGTTGGTGAAGGGGGGATACGAAGTTTGGCGAGGGGTGCGGGGTTTTATTTTTAATTATTTTTCCATCTATCGCTTTCGGGCGAAGGTTTGTCAAGAACAGAAAGTTAGTCTCCAAAGCATTAATTTTTACAGACGTTTTTGACGATACTGGTTCCACTGACATCTATACTGGTTACACTGACATCTATACTGGTCACACTGACCTCTATACTAGCTACACTGACCTCTATACTGATTACACTGACATCTATACTGGTTACACCGACCTTTATAATGGATTACACTGACCTCTATGCTGGCTACACTGACCTCTATACTGATTACACTGACATCTATACTGGACACACTGACCTCTATATACTGGTTACATTGACATCTATACTGGTTACACTGACATCTATACTGGTTACACTGACCTTTATAATGGATTACACTGACCTCTATGCTGGCTACACTGACCTCTATACTGGTCACACTGACCTCTATATACTGGTTACATTGACATCTATGCTGGTTACACTGACATCTATACTGGTTACACTGACATCTATACTGGTCACACTGACCTCTATACTAGCTACACTGACCTCTATACTGATTACACTGACATCTATACTGGTTACACCGACCTTTATAATGGATTACACTGACCTCTATGCTGGCTACACTGACCTCTATACTGATTACACTGACATCTATACTGGACACACTGACCTCTATATACTGGTTACATTGACATCTATACTGGTTACACTGACATCTATACTGGTTACACTGACCTTTATAATGGATTACACTGACCTCTATGCTGGCTACACTGACCTCTATACTGGTCACACTGACCTCTATATACTGGTTACATTGACATCTATGCTGGTTACACTGACATCTATACTGGTTACACTGACCTCTATAATGGGTTACACTGACCTCTATACTGGCAACACTGACCTCTATACTGATTACACTGACGTCTATACTGGTTACACTTACCTCTATAATGGGTTACACTGACCTCTATACTGGACACACGGACCTCTATATACTGGTTACACTGACATCTATACTGGTTACACTGACCTCTATATACTGGTTACACTGACATCTATACTGGTTACACTGACTTCTATAAAATGCTGAATTGTACCTTGAAAAGAACTGCGAAAAATCCACAATAACGCCACATTTATTTCACTGAAGCAGATAGAATTCTGCGGAATCATTGATAAATGTCCAGTGACTGCATGCGGCGGACCACTGTTACTTTTTACATCTCCTACACCACATGCGGTTCTTGTTGCCATTACGTTCTGTATCTTCTCTCGTTTATTTATTTTTGCCCATTTTTTTTGTAGCAGAAACACTAAATCTTTCGGTTTTTTTCCAGAGCATCCAAAATGTTATTTGCCTTAATGGGACGGACCCAAAAGCAAACGGACCCGAAGCAGACGGATCCAAAAAGCAAACGGACCCGAAAGCAAACGGACCCAAAAGCAGATGGACCGGAAAACAGACCTCTCCCCCAGTTCCTCATCACCCTTCTCCTCTCCCACCTCTACTCTCCCTATTCCTGCTCTTTCTCAGTCCTACAGTCATCTTAACCTCCACCACCACCTCTCCTCCACCTCCTTCTCACCCTCCTCCACTCCCACCTCTACTGTCCCTACTCTTTCTCAGTCCCACAGTCGTCTTCACCTCCACCACCACCTCTACTCCTTCTTCTCACCCTCCTCCTCTCCCACCTGTACTGTCTCTATTCCTCCTCTTTCTCAGTCCTTCAATCCTCTTCACCTCCACCACTACCTCTCCTCCTCCATCTCATACTCTTCCTCCTGCTTCCCATCTTCCATTTCCCAGTTCCAACTTACTCCTTTTTCTCCCTCCAATTGCCCTCCCCATCATCGTTCATTACAACCTTTCCTCTCCTTCTTCACCTCTTCTGCTGCTCGTTCCATCTCCTTCCTACTCCTCTTTCTCCCTCCTCCTCCTGCTCGTCCCATCTCCTTTTTACCATTTTGGCACCACGGGTGAGGGAAGTGGTGGAATGGATCAGTCCAATAAGGTAGAATGCGGTAGAAGGGGGTAGAGTGATGCAGGATGCGGTAGGAGGGGGTAGAGTGGTGCATGATGCCGTAGGAGGATGTAGGGTGAGACAGGATGAGGTAGGATGAAACAGGATGCGGTAGAATGAGGCACGGTGAGGTAGGATTCCGTTCCAATGGAAGGACGGGGCAAGGGATGGGGAAGAGCGGGTGGATAACTCCCGATCTACGCAGGTGGTTTCTCCACTGACTTGGGTTCATAATTTCGCCTGTATCTTAACTGAGTGGTCAACTCTTAATGACTATTCCGTGAGGGGATGAGGTACAGGGCTACAAAATGGACAGGAAGACCCATTGAATACACATAATGAAAATAGGGTAGAGCATCAAAGTTGTAATGGCCATTGCAAGGTTCTAATGTGTCATTTAGCTCTATTGTATGAGTCCCCAAATCACAGAAAATGGTGTGCACTTTGCGCGGCAGATATTTCCCCCTTCTCTTGTCATGACTGACATTCGACAGGCCTCGGGGGATTGTTTCATTCAGCTATAGAAATTGTCCGTAATGAACAAGGTATTTAAGTCATTGTGGTTTACACAACTTTGGTAAAAAAAACCGCAGGGAACTTTTTTTGTTTAATCAAATATAACATCATTAGTCTGTGCTGCGCACTTCACAATTCCAAAAAATGGTATTAAAACAGCACTATCTCGGAAAAATCTGAAATTACTTGGGCACCCAAAAAAGGAACACCGCACAAGAGTTTAATTACAGCCGTGCCATTATCTGCGTTTATAGTGAATAGATGAAATAAAAAAAATAAAAAAAAGAAGAGGAAGAACAAAGAGAGACCGGCAGAGGTCGCATTCAGTGTTTTTGTTTTTCTTCACTTCTATGGAGTATATTTTCTTATCAATATTTAACCATGACACCCACAGTACCAGGCAGGGAGCAGGGGTGGCTTCCCATTGTGTCTGCATTGAATACAAACCAAAAGGGTGTCCGCGTTTACGTAAATAAGTAAAACCTGCCTGAAGAGAGAAAGTCACAAAATATCGGCTTCACCCCCTCCCCACCCTCCACCCCTCCCCACCCCAATTATTTCATGATATCATAAACTTTGGGGCGTCGTTTGAAAACAGCAAAAGGTAAACAACATCTCCAGGCGTGTTCGCCATGGCGCGTTTACATTAGTCTCCTGCCTTTCGCTGTTTATTCGCCATGACTTTTATCATCACTTTTTTGTAGTTTTTTTTTTTTTTTGAGTACAACGCACTGCATTTTATGAACGTAAAACCCTTTTTAAAATTTTCCCATGGGCGGATTTTCGGAATTCTTTTGCACTGACACAACACTTTTCTGTAGTATTTCTGTACTATTCCTACACTATTCCTGTACTATTCCTGTATTATTTCTGTACTATTTCTCTTCTATTTCTGTACTATTTCTGTACTTTTCCTGCACTATTCCTGTACTATATCTGTACAATTTATGAACACTTTTTGTACTATTTCTGTTCTATTTTTGTACTATTTCTGTACTATTCCTGTGCTATTTCTGTGTTATTTCTGTACTCTTCCCGTACTATTTCTGTACCATTTCTGTACTATGTCTGTAGTACTTCTGTACTCGTTCACACAGCACCTTATATAAATGTTAATCTGGAGCGCATTTCTAAGGAAACCTATCACCTGGCTTAAAGGTTCAAACATTTCTGAAAAGTCAAACAATTTAAGAAATTTTGAAAACAGCTATAGAACGTGCGATTTGCACATGCGACATGCCAAGTGAAGAGCATTAAGATCGTAGAGTAAACCCAGAGTCTCTCTCTCTCTCTCTCTCTCTCTCTCTCTCTCTCTCTCTCTCTCTCTCTCTCTCTCTCAAAGACAAACACACACACACACACACACCCACACACACACACACACACACATACATACATACATACACACACACACACACACACACACAGAGTCTCTCTCTCTCTCTCAAAGACAAACACATCCACACACACACGCATTGTAGTCAATGAGCACAGACAGCCATACAAAAACGGTGTCCGGAAAAATGGCACCGGAAAAAATGGCACTGGAAAAAATGGCACCTTTGTTTCTTACATTTTCTAATATTTTTTTTACTTCACTTCATACTTCAGCATTAGAAAAGTTTTTTTTATTTTTTTTATTTTTCTTTCTGTCCCCTGTTCACCTCCCCGTCCGCAAGCCATTTCAGCTTCCCCCTACTTTTCTCCACTTATTTTTCTTTCTGCTGCTCAGTCAACGGCGCTCTGTGATCACCAAAATTAGTAAGGTTAATCTGATTGTTTAATCACCGCCTTATTTACCAAGGACAATCACATCGCACATTGAATGAAACGAATCCACATCCCTGTGTTTTAATTTTTATACTAATGTTTTGTAACAGGGGATTAAAACGGCTAGATAAGAAATCTCGGTTTAGCCCTGACTGTAAGTAAAAACTGAAAACTTTTTCACCACCTGGAATCACTTTGTAAAAGGAAGATAAAACTGAGCATTCAACAAAGCGCTTCTTGGATGATGTGGATGTGATTATGATAATCTTAGCGATCAGACGTATCCACCTGTCTCTCTAAAAGACGCATAAAAGGATATTACGAGAAAAGCAAAAAGAACTTTCTGATCGACAATGTCTTTTTCCCACTTGCAAACATAGTTTGCAAATGGGTATGCTTTGAAAAGAATTCTGGCTGTTTATTCATTCCTTTTTTCCGTCAAAGAGGTTTCAAGAAAACTCCTCCTACGCTATTTGACGTAGGACGATAAAATATGGCACAGGAATAGAGAGTAATGAGATGTCGTGAAATCCGCAATTTTTTTTACCTTGACCTTCAAGGTTAAGGTCAAATTGAGGTCAAAATATTTTTTCAAAAGCTTATTTCATCACGAAAAATTGCTGGAAATAGCCCTAAAATCCTTGTTTCAACACGTGTACGGTGTCAGTAGGCAGTAATATCATGGATGGAATCTCGACATTCAGTGTCAAGGTCAAGGTCATGTGATCTTGGCATATTGAAATTCGTAAGAGAAAAATTGTCCATTACCTCGAAAACGTTAGAGATAGAGCGATTTGGAGCTTATTTTCGACCCTTTGGGCCTAAAATACGTTATATAAGAGGTACCTCGCTGACCTTGACCTCCTCCGCCATGGCCAAGGTCAAAAACGGGAAGTTGACCATTATCTTGAAAACGGTTAGAGATAGAGCGATTTTGAACTTATTTTCGACCCTTTGGGCCTAAAAGATGTCATATAAGAGATACCTCGGTGACCTTGACCTCCTCCGTCATGGTCAAGGTCAAAAACCGGACATTGACCTTTATCTCGAAAACAGTTAGAGATAGAGCGATTTTGAACTAATTTTCGACCCTTTGGGCCTAAAAGATGTTATATAAGAGATACCTCGGTGACCGTGACCTTCTCCGTCATGGTCAAGGTCAAAACCGGACATTGACCATTATCTCGAAAACGGTTAGAAAACTGAATTTGATTATTTGAGATTACATTACATTTGCTTCGATGTCCTTGTTCAAGATAATAATTCGGAAGCTGTCAATTATGCGGAAAGACTGAAAAATGTGTCTTTGACCAGGTAAATTGAACCATTGCAAGTGGGTGACATTTCGCTACGTGTTGCGAAATTCGGTCTAGTTTATTTTTGTTTATCAAACTACATATACAGGCAAAAGTTCATGGAGGGGGGATAAAAATAACGGAGGGGGGAAGCTAGCCTAGTCATCAGGGGGAGCTGTGCAGGGGGAGGAGGGGACGCGGGGTGGCGTAAGATACCCTCTTACACCGGGAGGGGAGGGGAGCTGTACAAAGGGCAAGATATACTGTTACACCTGACCCAAGCTGGCGCGTCAAAGGCGTCTGAGAGGGTTTGACTGCACTTGCCTTCCATACTCAAATGATGTAACATTTTGATCGTTGCATAATATGGATTGCTCAAATGTCTTAAACATATGTCCGGAGGCAGTTTAAATTTCTGGCGCTTTTTGACCAAGTCCCTCAGTGAGAACGAAGGATATAGGTTGGCCTAGCGTCAAATAACTTGGCTCCGCTTCACGTAAGCACAAACACGTGAGGTATTGCTCCGCTTTACGTAAGCGAAAACACGTGACGTATTGCTCCGCTTTACGTAAGCACAAACACGTGATGTATTTTTCCGCTTAACGTAAGCACAAACACGTGACGTACTGTTCCGCTTAACGTAAGCACAAACACGTGACGTATTTTTCCGCTTTACGTTAGCACAAACACGTGACGTATTGTTCCACAAAAACGTGCCTACTTCTCAAATTAGACGATGAACATTTATATGTGTATAATGACATCAAGGATGATATAGATTTTTAATCATTTTGCAATTAACAAACGTTTGATTAATTAAACGGCACTTTTTGTGTCTTTATGCTCTTTTTTGTGTGTGTTTCGGTGAAACCTTTGTTTGCTTAATGTTTCACTTATTCTAATAACTTTTGACAAAAATTATTCAGTATTTTCACGCAGTTGACAACGAAACTACATGTATATCTAAGAAGCTTAATTGTTACTGTGATGGAATACACGCATGATAACTTCCGAACATATCTGTACAGTGAACAGCAAATGAATAGAGTTATTACGTACTCGGCAAATCGTGCTTACGTAACAATAACATGCGTAATCCAGCGAAAGTAATAGAGTCTTTTCCAGATACGTTTGAACACTTATGGGTCGGCGGGCAGCGGCAATCGCATTGTGGTATGAATCACACTGAATAGCTAGCTATACACTGCACTTATATGACCGCCGCCCCAATTGCTATGTGAGATCAAAGGAACACATTATATTCGGATCAAAATAACACATATAAGTTTTTAAACAGGGCAATGCTATGATTACAATACAGTTGAAAATTAGACGAAATTGAAATGGTCATGCATTTTTGATAGGGCAATGTGAGTCGAGTTACTTTTTTTTTTGTTGAGTGAAAATAATGTCAGTGAGTAGGGAAATCTATAGAATTCTTTGACGGCGATTGTGTGGACGGCTGTATGATTCATTTATCCTTTCACTGCATTGTCGTCCGGAACAATGGTACTTCTATCTCCCAATCTAAGCTAAATAAAGCTTCAATCAGTCAAGCATTGATTGTACTGCAGTTACCAACAAAAGAGTGTCGATCTTGAGTGAATAGGGCTATTTCTCTTGTTTATTCACTGAGGGAATGGTCACAATAGAACTTTGTAGAGAAAGGAACTCCCCTCCCCCTCTCTTCCCCCCCCCTCCCTCCAGTGTTCTCTGTAACTCTGTGATCTGAGCTCTGTTACAAGAGAGGCTTTCACGGCTCTTTTGTTCAGGTATTGTATCCGGAGGGTGATCTGTGTGGGGGCGGAGGGGTGGGGTAGTGGGGGTGGGGAAGGGGATCGGGGAGGAGGGCGGGATGGGCGGTGGATGGGAGGGTGGAGGGCGGGATGGGCGGTGGATGGGAGGCGGGATGGGCAGTGGATGGGGGGTGGACGGCGGGACGGGAGGTGGAGATTGATCTCTTCGATGATGCTTTGAAATGAACATAAAGAAATCATAAAGCTTGTAGGATATAGCTTATGTGGAGACTTAGAAACTTGCGCAACAGCAAATTCACTGGGCAGTCATCATTTCTTACTGGAAACATTAAGCTCATGAATCGTCCATGAAGTTGGAAGTGTGAAATTGTATAGTTATTCTCCTCGTCCCCTCCCGCCCCACCCCTGGATAATGTCATTATTATCATTGCTATAATAATGACAATAATAATGGGGACAGTCTGACAATACTAGCAATAATAATGAAAATAATATGATAATGATGGCAGAAGTTATGATGATAATATGATAATTATAGCAGTAATACTGATGATAATCTCATAATGATGGCAATAATACTGATGATACTCTCATAATGATTTCAATAATACTGATGATAATCTCATAATGGTGGCAATTAAAATGGTGATAATCTAATGATGATAACAATAATATTGATGATAATGTGATAATGATTTCAATAATAATGAAGATAATCTAATGACAATAGCAATAACGATAATAATAATCTGATAATGATAGCAATAATAGTGATAATACTCTGATGACAATGGTAACTGAAGCAGTAATGATGATGATGATCTGATAATGATAATAATAATTATGGTAATCTGACGAGAATAGTAATGACGACAATGGTGACCTGGAAATGATGACAGCACTGATGGTGATGGTGACCTGATGATGAAGACAGCAGTGATGATAATGGTGGCCCGATGATGATGGTGACAGCACTGATGGTGCTGGTGAACTGATGATGACGACACTACGGATGATGATGGTGACCTGACGATGACGACACTACTGATGATGATGATGACGTTGATGATGATGATTATGATGATGATGATGATGATGATGATGATGATGACGATGACGACACTAAGGATGATGATGATGACCTGATGATGCGACACTACGGATGATGATGATGATGATGATGATGATGATGATGATGATGATGGCCTATCGATGACGACACTACGGATGATGATGGTGAACTGATGATGCGACACTACGGATGATGATGATGATGATGATGATGATGATGATGATGATGATGATGATGATGACCTATCGATGACGACACTACGGATGATGATGGTGAACTGATGATGCGACACTACGGATGATGATGATGATGATGATGATGATGATGATGATGATGATGATGTGATGACCTAACGATGACGCCACTAAGGATGATGATGACCTGACGATGACAACACTACAGAAGATGATGATGATGACCTGATGATGGCGACACTACGGAATATGATGATAATGATGATGATGATAATGATGATGATGATGATGATGATGATGATGGTGATGATGATGATGATGATGATGATGATGATGATGATGATGATGATGATGATGATGATGATGATGATGATGATGATGATGATGATGATGATGACCTGACGGTAAGGCACAACTCAGCTTTCAGAGGTGAATAAAAAATGTAGCTGGAAATTCAGAGAAATGTTGTGCACAGAAAATAAACAATTATATCCTGTTTTGAAGAGAAATCCGAGAGAATAGTTTAACGTTAATTAATTAATTTTCTCTTAATTACTTTTATGCGGCTGATTAATTATACCAAAAATAGGCTCCGTTGATATAATGTCAATCTTTTATATATATTCAATGACGTAACAAATATAATTGACACGATATCGACAGAGTCGCTCGAGTGAGTGGAGAATTTCCGCCCACACACAGGTCACGTGGTGTGCAGACAGGCAAAGTATTGGATGGGTGAAGAAAGGGAGTCTTTGAAGAAGCCCTGGAGGGAAGGCGGAGGACTTGGTATAACTTGGTATGACAGACGCGGTCTCCGTTAAAAATGGAGTGGGCAATTTCAGTTCGTACTCCGCGTTTCCAACAAAAAGGGGGTTCTTTTGTAACTCCACTGAACGTTGGTTAAAAAGGGGTATCATGTCAAACTTAGCACTCCAAGTTTATGTGTCGTTTTGAAAGTGATGGATGCGCGTGGTAGCCAGTTCGTACGTGAGTGCTCCCCGGTGTAACGATTTCAGATTACCCCCAATTTCAGCCCCCCCCCCGGAAATCTGAAATCGATTTCAAGTTCACGGGGGGGGGGGTAACTTGAAATCGGTTTCAGATTCCCCCCCCCCTCAAATTCCCCCCTCTTAAAATTAAAAACAGACAGAGATAAAACAAAAAATAAAGTTTTATGTTTTTTTTGCCGAACTATGAAAATGTCTACATTTACGCAATGATACGTTCTATATACTACAGCTTCTAAACATTAATACCATCACAAACCAGTCTTCACACTCTACTATGTATTCAGCCCTCTAATGTTCTAAGCCAGTCCTACAAAAGGCCCATGGAAGCAGTCATCGGAGCATCGAGGATTAGTAACACTGCTTCGATGACAGCCATGGCACTACAAGTCTGTATATACATTGACAGATGTAAATTTAAAAAATTCTAGGTATGCCTGGGGGGATTTGAAATCGGAGGAGGGAATCTGAAAACGATTTCAGATTCCCGCGGGGGGGGGGGAGATTTAAATTGATTTCGGATTCCCGGGGAGGAATCTGAAATCGATTTCAGATTCCCGGGTGGGGGCATTAAAGGGGGGTAATCTAAAATCGGTACACCGGGTCATGGACACGCATAGCAACCAGTTCGTGCGTGAGTGCTCCCTGGGTCATGGACACGCATAGCAACCAGTTCGTGCGTGAGTGCTCCCTGGGTCATGGACACGCATAGCAACCAGTTCGTGCGTGAGTGCTCCCCGGGTCATGGACACGCATAGCAACCAGTTCGTGCGTGAGTGCTCCCCGGGTCATGGACACGCATAGCAACCAAATCGTACATGAGTGCCCCCCCCCCCCGAGTCATGGACACGCATGGTAACCAGTTTGCACGTTAGTATCTCCCCCCCCCCCCCACCGAGTCATTGTCACGCATGGTAACCATTTTGCACGTGAGTGCCCCCTCCCTCCAAGGAAAACGTTTGATACTACAGCGAGAACCAGTTGTATTCTGTCCGGATAGAAACCCCGCCCAACACTGCTTGACCACGTTGTAGTCGAGGAGTCGACGCTAAGCTACTAAAATGAGGCCTGCAGACACGTTGGAGTAGGTTTGACTTCTACACAGAAGCCGACAGACCAAAACAAAGCTGTTTCCTGTCTAAACCGGCTGGTCTTAGGTTTGGGGATTTTTTCGCTGATGTACGAGGGTAGGGACGGACTGATGAAAATGTCTACACTAAATCAAAATCTAAATTTCTTAAAAGAAAAAATCTATTAATCTGAAATGCTAAAAATCTAAACTTCTGAAATATTAAAATGCTAAAGGTCCGAAATCAAAATGTAAAATTCTGAAATACCAAAAATCTCTAGTTTTGAAATAGTAAAAATCTAAAGTTATGAAAAACTCCATAAAAATCTAATGTTCTAATATGAAAGCTGAGCTTAGATGTCAGATTACATTTGGTATGAAGTGTCATGCAGCGCTCCGAAATCTAGTATCATTTGGCTTCAGAAATAAACGTTTAAAAAAAGTTTTAAAAAACCTTTTTGTCTAGGCGAAATATTAAACACTTGGCCTCAAATAATATTTTAAAAATTACTTCTCGATTCGAGTAGAATTTTAGAAACTTTTCAGGCAGATTTTGATTTGCTTTCCTTTGCAGAAAAGTTAATGATTTTTAGATTTTAACAATTTCTAAGGAACTTTTTGGCTGGTTCGAAACATTTTAAAAACAGCTTTTTTATTTACTCTATAAAACAGCATCCCTCCTCATCCCTCCCCAGCTTTCCCCACCCCTCCTCATCGCTCCTCTTGTCTCCCATCCTTCTCCATCCCTCCCCATCCCTCCTCATCCCTTCTCATCCCTCCCCGTTCCTTCCCATCAATCCTCATCCTTCCCCATTCCTCCTTATCTCTGCCCATCACTCCTCATCCCTCTTCATCCTTCCTCATCCCTCCCCACACCTCCTCACCCGTCCCCATCCCTTCTAGTCCCTCTCTTCCCTCCCCATCGCTCCTCATCCCTCCCCATCCTACTTCATCCCTCCTGATGAATCCCCATAATTCCCCATCCCTCCCCATAGCTCCTTACTCCTCCCCATCCCTTCTAGGCCCTCCTCATCCTTCCGCATCGCTTCTTATCCCTCCCCATCCCTCCCCATCAATCCTCACCCCTGCCCATCCCTCCTCATTCCTCCCCATTCTTCCTCATCCCTCCTGATCCCTCCCCATCCCTTCCCATCAATCCTCACCCCTGCCCATCCCTCCTGATCCCTCCCCATTTTTTATCATCCCTCCTGATCCCTCCCCATCCCTCCCCATCAATCCTCACTCCTCCCCATCCCTCCCCATCCCTCCCCATTCTTCCTCATCCCTCCTGATCCCTCCCCATCCCTTCCCATCAATCCTCACCCCTGCCCATCCCTCCTGATCCCTCCCCATCCCTTCCCATCAATCCTCACCCCTGCCCATCCCTCCTGATCCCTCCCCATCCCTTCCCATCAATCCTCACCCCTGCCCATCCCTCCTCATCCCTCCCCATTCTTCCTCATCCCTCCTCACCCCTCCCCATCCCTTCTAGTTCCTCCTCATCCTTCCGCATCGCTTCTTATCCCTCCCCATCCCTCCCCATCAATCCTCACCCCTGCCCATCCCTCCTCATCCCTCCCCATTCTTCCTCATCCCTCCTGATCCCTTCCCATCCCTCCCCATCAATCCTCACCCCTGCCCACCCCCCCTGATCTCTCCCCATTCTTCCTCATCCCTCCTGATCCCTCCCTGTTCTTCCTCATCCTTCCTGATCCCTCTCCATTCTTCCTCATCCCTCCTGATCCCTCCCCATTCTTCCTCATCCCTCCTCACCCCTCCCCGTCCCTTCTAGTCCCTCCTCATCCTTCCGTATCGCTTCTTATCCCTCCCCATCCCTCCCCATTAATCCTCACCCCTGCCTATCCCTCCTCATCCCTCCCCATTCTTCCTCATCCCTCCTGATCCCTCCCCATCCCTCCCCATCAATCCTCACCCCTGCCCATCTCATCCCTCCCCATTCTTCCTCATCCCTCCTGATCCCTCCCCATCCCTCCCCATCAATCCTCACCCCTGCCCATCCCTCCTCATCCCTCCCCATTCTTCCTCATCCTTCCTGATCCCTCCCCATTCCCTCCTCCCCACTCGATCCTTGCTGACTAAAGAGTGTAATTTATTATGAACATCCAGTGCATATAAATGGCCAGGTCAGAAAGACTGCACACGAGTAACGCATCACAATGAAAGAATGCACACGAGTGTCTGTAATGCATTAAAATGAAAGAATGCACACGAGTGTCTGTAATGCATTAAAATGAAAGAATGCACACGAGTGTCTGTAATGTATTAAAATGAAAGAATGCACACGAGTGTCTGTAATGCATTAAAATGAAAGAATGCACACGAGTGTCTGTAATGCATTAAAATGAAAGAATGCACACGAGTGTCCGTAATGTATTAAAATGAAAGAATGCACACGAGTGTCTGTAATGCATTAAAATGAAAGAATGCACACGAGTGTCTGTAATGCATTAAAATGAAAGAATGCACACGAGTGTCCGTAATGTATTAAAATGAAAGAATGCACACGAGTGTCTGTAATGCATTAAAATGAAAGAATGCACACGAGTGTCTGTAATGCATTAAAATGAAAGAATGCACACGAGTGTCCGTAATGTATTAAAATGAAAGAATGCACACGAGTGTCTGTAATGCATTAAAATGAAAGAATGCACACGAGTGTCTGTAATGCATTAAAATGAAAGAATGCACACGAGTGTCCGTAATGTATTAAAATGAAAGCATGCACACGAGTGTCTGTTTATGCATTAAAATGAAAGCATGCACACGAGTGTCTGTAATGCATTAAAATGAAAGAATGCACACGAGTGTCTGTAATGTATTAAAATGAAAGAATGCACACGAGTGTCTATAAAATTCTAAAGGCAATCCTTTGATTCTATCTTTATAGTTTGTTCTGAGAATTGAGGTTTTGAAAAAGAATCCTTATTAAATTGAATTCCTCAATTCCTAACGAAACAAGAGATGGAGTGGTCTTGTTTATTCTTAAGCAGACAAGACAGTCCAGTAGTAAGCGTAGGTGAAGCAGAGTGAAATTATAATCTTATCTTTTATTACGAATTACCTTCGTTTTTGTTAGAATTTGTTTGCATTTCTTTGAAAGTTGAGAAGAAAGCCATACCATTTCAGTATGTGTGTATATATTTTGAACTGTCAATGATATTGACCTTATGGCAATGATACATTCGGTTTTGACAATTTCAAAAGGCCAAATATTTTCTGTCACGCCACTAACCGATTGTAGGACAAAAGAACGTCCTTTTCATATATTATTTGACAATAATAGTTTTGTTTTAATTTGTTTCACTAGAAAGAGTAAGTCTCACCCATAACAAACAGAACGTAGGACTAAAGCCCCCCCCCCCCCCCGCCCCCGAGCGAAAACCCTTCTTATTTCGGCAGACTAGGACTAAAGCCCCCGGTAAAACAGCCCCCCATCCCACGGCGAACAGCCTACCCCCCTTTCGATTGAGTTTTTAAATAACTTCGTTATTCTTAATTTGAACGCTTATGTAAATCACTATTTGATGTTAAATTGTGTGTTAACACAAATGAACAACAAATATGTTTTTATGTTGCTTTAAAATCTAATCCTTCAACCACTCTGCATGTACAAGCACTAAAATCCGCGGGTTAAAATATACACATACACAGTTTATGATCACAGTTCGCGCATAATATTAAAGTTCAGCAAAGGTGCGCGTTGTGTCCAAGACCAATGAGGGCTTCGGATAATGTTTCTCGCCGGCTGCTCGGGAGCGGTAAATCCTCTTCAGGCGGTTTTGTAAGCGGATAGTTTCTTCGTGGCGGCGGCGCTTTCTGGGTGGCTGGTCCCGGGCAGATTGCTCAATGTGAGCGAGCGCGACGGCAGCATCCTGCTGCAGGCACTCGATGGCGACCCACAGAGATGGGTAGTCGTGCCCAACCACAGTCCGGAACGCACTGTTCCAGCCTTCGCACCTGATACTGGTGCGATCGCCGTCCTGTGGTTCGGTCACGTGCTGGTTCCACACTTCCGGCTCGTAACGGGGAGGTATGCGCCGACGACGCATGGGTGGTGGGGTCGCGTCGGGATCTACGGCAGGTGATTGGACCTGGCGGCAGCTGCCGGACACGTATGCGGCTTTCGCGCTTGGCAGATCGGCATGTACGGCGGGCTCCTTCCTTAGCAACTCCTGGCTGAGGATGGTGGACGTCTTTTCTCGGCTTGATGTGGACCTCTCTTTGAATGGCTCTTTCACCTTGACAGCAGCTAACAGGGTCATGGCTGTGCTCGATTTGCTGCTTCACCGCCATGACCTCGACACCGGTAATCACAGGGGGGAGGCTCTTCGCCGGGGGGGGGGGGAGGCTGCTTGTCCGTTTACCATACCAACAGTACCGCCGATATACATGACATCACAACTTTACATCGCCGATGTCGATGACACCACAACCCAACACCGGCCAAGTCGATGACACCACAACCCAACACCACCACAACCACCACCACCACCACCACCACCACCAAAACTGCCGTTCTCATCACTAATACCATCTCCACGACCAGCACCGCCACCACTGCCACCACCACCATCACCACCACCACCAACGTCACAACATATCCGCCGCTATTGCTGCTATCACCACAGCAAGCGTCAACGGCTACACAACCTCTACCATTGCCGCGACCAGAAAAACCACCGTCTTGGTAGTCTTCGCCAAATCGGAGCTTGTATTTCCTTTAATTTGCCTTGATAGTTCTAGACATCAACAGCTGGTCTAACCGTATTGACAAGCTTCAATGTTATTTTAATGTTTTTAGCTTGTAGGGTACGGCTTTGCGAGCTTTTAGATTCAGATAGTTTCATTGCATATAAACAACTATAATAGTTTCTGAAGGTGGTTGGGACGAGACTTCAACAGTTTACCCCAACAAGGCAATGCTCTCACCATTTCATATGCTATTAGTTCACTGTACTAATTCGGTCAGTCCAGAGACTGCATTGCTACTTTGCTGTTTGTGACTGACACTTTGATGCTTGTAACGACACTTTGCCGCTTGTGACTACCACTTCGCTGCTTGTGACTGCCACTTTGCTGCTTGTGACTGTCACTTTCCTGCTTGTGACTACCACTTCGTTGCTTGTGACTGCCACTTTGCTGCTTGTGACTGTTACTTTCCTGCTTGTGACTACCACTTCGTTGCTTGTGACTACCACTTCGCTGCTTGTGACTGCCACTTTCCTGCTTGTGACTACCACTTCGCTGCTTGTGACTGCCACTTTCCTGCTTGTGACTGACCCTTTGCTGCCTCTGACTGACACTTGGCTGCTTGTGACTGATCCTTTGCTGCCTCTGACTGACACTTTTCTGCTTGTGACTGACACTTTGCTGCCTGTGACTGACACTTTGCTGCTTGTGACTACCACTTTGCTGTTTGTGACTGACACTTTGATGCTTGTGACTGACACTTTGCTGCTTGTGACTACCACTTTGCTGCTTGTGACTACCACTTCGCTGCTTGTGACTGCCACTTCGCTGCTTGTGACTGCCACTTTGCTGCTTGTGACTGTCACTTTCCTGCTTGTGACTACCACTTCGCTGCTTGTGACTACCACTTCGCTGCTTGTGACTGCCACTTTCCTGCTTGTGACTGACCCTTTGCTGCCTCTGACTGACACTTGGCTGCTTGTGACTGACCCTTTGCTGCCTCTGACTGCCACTTTGCTGCCTCTGACTGCCACTTTGCTGCCTGTGACTACCACTTCGCTGCTTGTGACTACCACTTCGCTGCTTGTGACTGACACTTTGCTGCTTGTGACTACCACTTTGCTGCTTGTGACTACCACTTGGCTGCTTGTGACTGACACTTTCCTGCTTGTGACTGACACTTTGCTGCCTCTGACTGACACTTGGCTGCTTGTGACTACCACTTCGCTGCTTGTGACTGCCACTTTCCTGCTTGTGACTGACCCTTTGCTGCCTCTGACTGACACTTTTCTGCTTGTGACTGACACTTTGATGCATGTAACCGACACTTTGCTGCTTGTGACTGACACTTTGCTGCCTCTGACTGACACTTTGCTACTTGTGACTGACACTTTGCTACTTGT
Source organism: Protula sp. h YS-2021 (assembly GCA_949752745.1). NCBI lineage: Eukaryota > Metazoa > Annelida > Polychaeta > Sabellida > Serpulidae > Protula > Protula sp. h YS-2021. The sequence goes on from OX457034.1 coordinate 2,258,598, forward strand.
GACTGACACTTTGCTGCCTCTGACTGACACTTTTCTGCTTGTGACTGACACTTTGATGCATGTAACCGACACTTTGCTGCTTGTGACTGCCACTTTGCTGCTTGTGACTACCACTTTGCCGCTTGTGACTACCACTTTGCTGCTTGTGACTGACACTTTGCTGCCTCTGATTGACACTTTTCTGCTTGTGACTGACACTTTGATGCATATTACCGACACTTTGCTGCTTGTGACTGCCACTTTGCTGCTTGTGACTGCCACTTTCCTGCTTGTGACTACCACTTTGCCGCTTGTGACTACCACTTTGCTGCTTGTGACTGACACTTTGCTGCCTCTGATTGACACATTTCTGCTTGTGACTGACAATTTGATGCATATTACCGACACTTTGCTGCTTGTGACTGACACTTTGCTGCCTCTGACTGACACTTTGCTGCTTGTGACTGCCACTTTGATGCTTGTAACCGACACTTTGCTGTTTGTGACTGCCACTTTGATTACAAATCCTTGTATACACGAAGCAAAGTATATTTATGATGTAAAAGTAACGTATTTCAAAAAGAGTAATACAACGGTCAACATTTAATTTGGTTCATTCTGTAATAAAGGAGTTCTGAAATAAAAATGTTCATTTCGCTCTTTCAGCTGTTAGCCTACAAATATTATATGCTGATTTTTATGCCCACCGCTCCTGCTGCACGCCGTTAACAACAGCTACTGCCAAACGTCTTTGCACACCGCTCCTGCTACATGTCTATGCCGACGGCTCCTGCTACAGGTCTGTGGCCACGACTCCTGCTACATGTCTATGCCGACGGCTCCTGCTACAGGTCTGTGGCCACGACTCCTGCTACATGTCTATGCCGACGGCTCCTGCTACACGTCTGTGCCAACGACTCCTACTACATGTCTATGCCGACGGCTCCTGCTACAGGTCTGTGGCCACGACTCCTGCTACATGTCTATGCCGACGGCTCCTGCTACAGGTCTTTGCCCACAGCTCCTGCTGCACGTCTTAACCCACCGCTCCTGCTACACGTCTGTGCCAACGACTCCTGCTACACGTCTATACCCACGGCTCCTGCTACAAGTCTTTGCCCACGACTCACAGCTCCTGCTACACGTCTGTGCCCACAGCTCATGCTACACGTTTTTGCCCACGGCTCCTGCTACACGTCTGTGCCCACAGCTCATGCTACACGACTTTACCCACAGCTCCTGCTACACGTCTTTGCCCACAGCTCCTGCTACACGTCTGTGCCCACAGCTCATGCTACACGTCTTTACCCACAGCTCCTGCTACACATCTTTGCCCACAGCTCCTGCTGCACGTCTTAACCCACCGCTCCTGTTACACGTCTGTGCCCACGACTCCTGCTACACGTTTTTACCTACAGCTCCTGCTACACGTCTGTGCCCACAGCTCATGCTACACGTCTTTACCCACAGCTCCTGCTACACATCTTTGCCCACAGCTCCTGCTGCACGTCTTAACCCACCGCTCCTGTTACACGTCTGTGCCCACGACTCCTGCTACACGTTTTTACCTACAGCTCCTGCTACACGTCTATACCCACGGCTCCTGCTACAAGTCTTTGCCCACGACTCCTACACGTCTTTACTCACAGCTCCTGCTACACGTCTGTGCCCACAGCTCTTGCTACACGTTTTTGCCCACAGCTCCTGCTACACGTCTTTACCCACAGCTCCTGCTACACGTCACTACCCACGGCTAGCGAGACAGTGGAACTTCTGTAAACTTTCTGAAGAAACCATCGCTTACTCTGCGGTATCACAAATCAGTGCAAAAATACAAACAAAAGTGAGGAAATGCAACAAGGTTTCCTTTGGCGAAGCTTCTTTTCAAATTGACTGCCAAAAAGGCAAAAATTACTACCAAGCGAAACTTTGCACTAACAGCTCGGCAAAAATTAAAATATATTTTTTTTATGTAATGCCGCGTGAGTTTTTTTTTTTGCGGGAAGGGAGGGGGCAGTCACTGCACACGACCCACGTGCACTGTGATGCGCACTAATTGGCCTCGGATGAATACAATAAGCCTAAGTGTTATTCTGCTTATTTATTCATTATTACGATACTCGGTTCATATAACAGAAATAAAAGTAACCTTTTGTGGCGGTCTTGTGTTTCCCCTCTGTATAATACACACCCCTTTTGTTTATTCATGACTTAACCCGATCATCCCAATAGCTTATTACTACGGTAGAATAGATCAAAGGGCGGCGTAAGAATAACAAATTTACAGTTTTAATTGAGTATGGGGTGTATATGGGTGATCTATTATGTAGCTTTCTATGTGTACCATTAACACAATGTGTTTTTTGCAGATTGCATTTTTGTAAAAAAAAGAATCCACATATATATGGACTTAAATTGTAGTCGTATATTATGAATGGTATGGATTGACAATGCGCTTGAATGCGCAACTATGGATTGAAAATGCGCGAGTACGGATTGACAATGTGAAGCATGGATTGAGGATGTGTAAGAATGGATGGAGAATGCGCGAATTAGTTTTTGGTGAACAATAATAACAGCAATGGGTTCAATGCGAACCGAGGAGGTCTTAAAATGGGTTCGCGATGGTTCCGAAAACCACACAAAAGGGTTCGAAGTGGTCGAATAGGGAAGCAGAATGGCTTCGTGACAGCCTGCTCTGCTGACAGAAAGAAAGAACAAAAAAAGATAGATAGATAGATAGATAGATAGATAGATACATACATACATAGATAGATAAAAAGAAAGAAAGAAAGAAAGATAGAAAGGTAGATAGATAGATAGATAGATAGATAGATAGATAGATAGATAGATAGATAGATAGATAGATAGATAGATAGATAGATAGACAAACAGACAGACAGACAGACAGATAGATAGATAGATAGCTAGCTAGATAGATAGATAGATAGATAGGTAGATAGATAGATAGCTAGATAGATAGAGAGAGATAGAATGAAACAAAGAAAAAAGACAGATTGATATAAATATAGAAAGAACACGGGAAGAAATAAATGAATGGATGGATGGATGGATGGTTGGATGGATGGATGGATAGAACGAAAGAATGCAAAACGAAAGAAAAAAGAACGAAAGAAAGGAAGAAAGAAAGAAAAAGGAAAGAAAGATCAGAAAATTGTGAAAAATAATTTAAAAAAAGGATTTTGTGAAGTAACGACAGGTAAATAAGTTATTAAAGGTTAAAGAAAAAGTACGATGAAGAAAAGAACTGAACAATATAAGTGTCGTATAGGCATTTAAAATTATAAAACAAAGATGACAAAAACGGTTGGTGATACGTAACAAGTGAGTTATGGAACGCACAGCTGTGGAATAAATGTTGTCCATTTGTAAAATGTTGTAAAAATATGATAAAAGAAAAGCCTGCACTGCTTTCGCGACCCGTTTATTATCATCAATCTCCTGCTGGCCCAGCGGTTGTTTCTTGTACGAAGGAAGAACACGTGGTTCATCTTCATTTATTTGCCATTCAGCTTTTGTGTAGCCTGTAATGAAATCTGTTGTTTTCTATAAGCAATTTGACACAGCATGGCTTTTTCTGAATAGTCGAGGTGATGACCTTATTCAGTCGAGTGTGTCTCCCTATACACCCTTACCCCAATCCCCCCTCCCCTCCCCCTCCCCTCCCCTCCCCCACCTCCTCACCAGCTCCACATGTGACAAGCTTTTCTTTAGTGTCGCCCCATTAGTACCACGGGGGAGTTTGGGGTTGCATCCACCACCCCTCCCCCCATCATCCAAAATAGACCATCAAGATAGATCAGACGCTTCAAAGCCTACGTTCTGTAGTTGCCGTAAACAACAACAACAACAAAACCCCTCCTGCCGAAAACAACAACAACAACCCCTCCTGCTTAACCCCGCGCCGAGATAATCGTGGATCCGTTCACGCTCTCCCACCCCTCACCCTCCCACCCACCACCCCCTTTCTTCCGAACCATTAACCCCCCCCCCCCTCCCCCGACTCAGCGCAACAAAAGATGCTGATGTCTTGATTATTACTTGTGAAACAGTTATTTATGTGCTCCGCTTGTAGCGACACCTAAAACATGGGCCGTGTGACTAATGGAAATTAATTGAGGTTTTAGTTTTCTGCAGTCACAGATATTAGATTTCAGGAGGGGGAGGGGGGGAGGGGGAGGGGGTTTACTTACACATGTGGGATGTTTGAATTATTGCTACTGGTAGTCTCTCGTTTCATACATAAAGTTGTAAATAAAACAACGATTTGGCTATTTTCGAACAGCAAAGAAAAATATGATATTTTATAGTTAAAACACGACTGGGAAAATCGCCGAAGCTTGAGACGAAAATCGCCGAAGCTTGAGACGAAAATCGCCGAAGCTTGAGACGAAAATCGCCGAAGCTTGAGACATTTAAAAGTTTTTCGGCTACTTTTGTGTTAATTAAAAAGATCTAGGGCAATTTATAGCTTTTTTCTAAAGGTTTCTACAATAAAGCTGAGTTTAACTTTTTATTATCACATATCGGCGTATGAATACATTTGTATCCATTGAAACAAAAAGCATTCTTATCACACGCCATTTCATTTGAGTCATTTTTTTACTGACGGCATTGAAATAAAGCTCCCCTTTTCTAGCCCTTACGTTTGAAGGATTGTTGAAATAATTTGTCCAGTTTCGTTCCGTAACACCCGATTAAAGAAAATGCCCAGAAGACCCGAAAAATCTGAGACCACTGTGTGAGCAGACACGGAGAGGCATTATGCTTCGTGTACACACGGAGAGGCCTTATGCTTCGTGTATACACGGAGAGGCCTTATTTCTCCTGCACACACGGAGAGGCCTTATGCTTCGTGTACACACGGAGAGGCCTTATGTCTCGTGTACACACGGAGATTCCTTATGTTTCGTGTACACACGGAGGGGCCTTATGCTTCGTGTACACACGGAGAGGCATTATGCTTCGTGTACACATGGAGAGGCCTTATGCTTCGTGCACACACGGAGAGGCCTTATGCTTCGTGCACACACGGAGAGGCCTTATGCTTCGTGTACACACGGAGAGGCCTTATGCTTCGTGTACACACGGAGGGGCCTTATGCTTCGTGTACTCACGGAAAGGCCTTATGCTTCGTGCACACACGGAGAGGCCTTATGCTTCGTGTACACACGGAGGGGCCTTATGTCTCTGCATGAGCTTCCATGAAAGGAGGTGGGGGAGGGCGATGAGGGTGAACAAGTGTGCACGGCTTAGGGTTCCTTCATCCATCCTACATAAATGATCAGCAGTTGTATTGGGGGGGGGGGGGGGCTGGGGGATGGGTGAGTTGGGATCTTATTCGTGTACCTCATGGTGAGGTCACCACACTGTACAGTGTGGTTCAATCTGAATGTTCAACTATATCTTAAATTGTTTTTGATTTTATTGCTGTATTTTTAATTGTATCCGCGCCACACACACACACAGATACACGCACACACACACATCTCTCTCTCTCTCTCTCTCTCTCTCTCTCTCTCTCTCTCTCTCTCTCTCTCTCTCTCTCTCTCTCTCTCTCTATATATATATATATATATATATATATATATATATATATATATATATATATATATATATGTATATTAAAATCTTAAAATATGTTCGATTATGGAAATGCTTTTTGAATTTTGTATATTAAAGGATAAATCTGACCTCTAGTGTTGTTGTTATAGGAACCGATGCACTTGACAAAATAAGTTCAACCAATCGTTACAACAACCAGAACGGTCGGTGCACCTCTACATAAATGCACCTCTACATAAATACACCTGAACGGTCCTTGTGTACATTGAACGCCACTCTAAATTCACAATATTTAATTTCCCTAAAAACGACAGCGTTCGTGAGGTGAAAAATATCCAGGGTGATACTAGCTATGCTCAAAAAACCCATTACAATTAGAGGAAAGGTCCCTTTTCTTAGAAATAAATTGCCTTTCTATTATTGAAGTGTTTCTGTAGATACATCCATAAATAGCTTGTACATATCAGGTTATAGTAGATTGATTTGCTTTTTGTTTTGCTGAAGTATTTTTGCAATCTCGAGTATGTATTGATAGCAAACAGATAATATTTAGCTTAGTCTCGTTTTTCCCATAATTCCATAGACAATGCGGGCATTGGTCAACCCTTTAAAGCTTTAAAGACACGTTGACATTTTGGAATACAATAAAACACAGGCGTTCCAAACAAGCGGGAATAAAAGCCGAGTGGTAAATTGATAGAGCGAGCAGCTGAAAGCAATGAAAAGAAACAGAATAAAAAAACTATTTAAAAACCAGGCTTGAAAATATCGCCTCAATACAAAAGTTTTACCGCATATAGGCAGCCATTGTTTGGAAGCCCAAAATCCATTTATTTTAGCACAATAAAGACTGAAAGGTATCAAATATGCCTGCCTGATTCACAAAAGAAGAGGACAAACTTCACACGATATATGAATAGGGGAGACATAATGAAGCTGTTATGCTAAAAAGCACCTTTTACAAGTCGTTCTTTTATACTCCCTCAATTAAAGCTCAAAATGGGGCGTTTGAATGGAGGGGTGATTTAATGAATGGGTTAGGACCTTGGCTTTGGGGGAATATCGCTGCTTATCAATACCACGTTTAATTGAAGGTAACAAAAACAGAAGCATGTTGAATGGGTCTAAATAAATAAGGGATGTCAAAGAAGGGGTTAAGCGCCATATCTGGCCCCGGGGTGATACATACAAATTGAATTGTTTGCGTTTAACGTTTTTACAATGACGGGGCATTGAATAGGGGCAATTTTCTCTAATGGATGCCCCGCTATATAAGTAAGTGATACAAAGGGTTCGTTTTAATGCCTAAATTTGCTTGTAAAAGTAGGAAGGTCACAACAGACGTGTGCGAAAGGTCATTACAGACGTATACGAAAGGTGATTACTGGCGTACACGAAAGGTGATTCCAGACTCATACGAAAGGTGATTCCAGACGCGTACGAAAGGTCATTCCAGACGCATACGAAAGATGATTACAGACGCATACAAAAGGTGATTACTGGCGGACACGAAAGGTGATTACAGACGTATGTGAAAGGTCATTAATGACAATAGGAAAGTTCATCATGGTCGATATGAAGACGCATTACAAAAGGCATCAAAATCATTACTGAAAGGTCATTGCAAAAAAGTCATTACAGAAAGGCGATTATTGAAAGGTTTCTGGTAAGAACAATGACAAAAAAAGCGACATATTTAAAGAAAGCCATTGTAGAAGGCACAACCCCGAACCGGAATTATAAATCCAAGATGGCGGCCATTGCGACCTTGAAATTGGATCAATGTCAAAATAAAAATATCGTGCATCTACCCCAGTTATAAGTCATCTATTCCAAATATCATAAGGAAACGGATTGTCCGGTTGGGAGTAACTGCCGGCGACGACTCGACAGACAAACAGACGGATGGACAACACCCGAATCTATCATCCCTCTCCGGGACTAAAGCTCATAACATCTAAATGATGAGAGACGGCTGTTAATGGTGCGAACGGGGCTGAGAAGAGCCCACTTTCTAGGAATTACATTATTAAGTTAGGAGGAAAAAACGCACTTCTAAAATAGTTCACCGACTCGCCGGCGATCTTAGATGTGTGTGAAAGGAGAATAAAATATCTCCGTACTTTCCGCGGGTTTTTCATTTTCGCAGGGCAAACCGACAAAGCTTTGTTATGAAAACAAAGCGATCTCCTGTCCTAGCCTCAACAAAACCAGTTATTTTTACTCGCCGCGATCATAATACAGTAATAGTAATAACTTAAAGGGATTTAAGCAACTATTTATGGCATTAAAAGCTCTCGTGGCTTTAAGGACAGATTACGGTGTAGAGAATAGAACTGGAGTTTTGTCATGCCATCGCCTCTGGTCACCCACGAGATTCCCCCTATCCCCCTCCACCTGCCTCCTCTACCTTATCCCAACCCGTACCCCATCTCCCTCAAGCATTCCCCTTCCCTATCCCCATGCCATCGTGATACTCGTGAATATGAATCAGAGAGTGTGATTTCAGGGGCGGGAATGGTTGTGGGTTTTCTATACCCCTTCCCCTGCCCCCTCTCCCCTACCCCACCTCGTACCTCCAGTAATTGCCCTTCCTACCCCCTTACCCTATCTGCCCTCTCCTTGCCTTCCGGTCCCCCTACCCCATCCCCCTCCGCTGATTCCTCCCTACCTCTTACTTACCCCTTCTTTTTCCCCGCCCCTCCTCCCTACCCCTTCCATACCCCCGCCCTCCTCCTACCCCTTCCTTATCACCGCCCCTCCTCCCACCCTTCCTTATCCCCGTCCCTCCTAACTACCCCTTCCTTTCCCCCGCTCCTCCGACCCCCTTTATACCCCCGCCCCTCCTCCTACCCCTTCCTTATCCAGGTCCCTCCTCCCTACCCCTTCCGTACCCCCGCTCCGCCTCCCTACCCCTTCCTTACCCCCGCCCCTTCTCCTATCCCTCCCTTACCCCCGCCCCTCCTCCTACCCCTTCCTTACCCCCACCCCTCCTCCTACCCCTTCCTTATCCAGGTCCCTCCTCCCTACCCCTTCCGTACCCCCGCTCCGCCTCCCTACCCCTTCCTTACCCCCGCCCCTTCTTCCTACCCCTTCCTTACCCCCGCCAGTCCTCCTTCCCCTTCCTTATCCCCGTCCCTCCTCCTACCTCTTCCTTAACCCCGCCCCTCCTCCCTACCCCTTCCTTATCCCCGTCCCTCCTCCCTACCCCTTCCTTATCCCCGTCCCTCCTCCCTACCCCTTCCTTATCCCCGCCCCTCCTCCCACCCCTTCCTTATCCCCGCCCCTCCTCCTACCCCTTCCTTATCCCCGCCCCTCCCCCCTACCCTTTCCTTACCCCCGCCCCTCCTCCTACTCCTTCCTTATCCCGCCCCTCCTCCCACCCCTTCCTTATCCCCATCCCTCCTCCCTACCCCTTCCTTATCCCCGCCCCTCCTCCCACCCCTTCCTTATCCCCGCCCCTCCTCCTACCCCTTCCTTATCCCCGCCTCTCCCCCTACCCCTTCCTTACCCCCGCCCCTCCTCCTACTCCTTCCTTATCCCCGCCCCTCCTCCTACCCCTTCCTTACCCCCGCCCCTCCTCCCTACCCCTTCCTTACCCCCGCACCTCCTCCTACCCCTTCCCTATCCCCGTCCCTCCTCCTTACCCCTTCCTTATCCCCGCCCCTCTTCCCTACCCCTTCCTTCCAATCCTCCTACCTCTTCCTTAACCCCGCCCCTTCCTACCCCTTCACTATCCCCGCCCACCTCCCTACCCCTTCCTTACCCCTGCCAGTCCTCCTACCCCTTGCTTATCCCCATCCCTCCTCCTACCTCTTGCTTAACCTCGCCCCTTCCTATCCCTTCATTACCCCCGCCCACCTCCCTACCCCTTCCTTACTCCCGTCCCTACTCCTACCCCTTCCTTATCCCCGCCCCTCCTCCCTACCCCTTCCTTACCCCCGCCCCTCCTGCCTACCCCTTCCTTACCCCCGCCCCTCCTCCTACCACTTCCTTACTCCCGTCCCTCCTCCCTACCCCTTCCTTACCCCCGCCAGTCCTCCTACCCGTTTCTTACCCCCGCCCCTCCTCCTACCTCTTCCTTAACCCAGCCCCTCCTCCCTACCCCTTCCTTAGCCCCGCCCGTCCTCCCTACCCCTTCCTTACCCCCCGCCTGTCCTCCCTACCCCTTCCTTACCCCCGCCTTTCCTCCCTACCCCTTCCTTTCCCCCGCCCCTCCTCCTACCCCTTCCTTACCCCCGCCCCTCCTCCCTACCCCTTCCTTACCCCCGCCCCTCCTGCCTACCCCTTCCTTACCCCCGCCCCTCCTCCTACCCCTTCCTTACCCACCGCCCGTCCTCCCTACCCCTTCCTTACCCCCGCCCGTCCTCCCTACCCCTTCCTTACCCCCGCCCCTCCTCCTACCCCTTCCTTATCCCCGCCCCTCCTCCTACCCCTTCCTTACCCCCGCCCCTCCTCCTACCTCTTCCTTAACCCCGCCCGTCCTCCCTACCCCTTCCTTAGCTCCGCCCGTCCTCCCTACCCCTTCCTTACCCCCCGCCCGTCCTCCCTACCCCTTCCTTACCCCCGCTCCTCCTCCCTACCCCTTCCTTTCCCCCGCCCCTCCTCCTACCCCTTCCTTACCCCCGCCCCTCCTCCCTACCCCTTCCTTATCCCCGCCCGTCCTCCCTACCCCTTCCTTACCCCCGCCCCTCCTCTCTACCCCTTCCTTTCCCCCGCCCCTCCTCCTACCCCATCCCGCCTCTCTATTAATTAATGTTTCTTATATCCGCTTTTCAAGAGGTGAAAACAACCGAAACAGAAAACAAGATTTTGACTACATTTTGATGAGCGGTGACAGGTTATAGACAGGTTATAGACAGGTTACAGACAGGTTACAGACCGCCTTTCGCCTATTTCCACTATAGTTGGAAATTTCTAGAAATCGGTTACACTAAGCAAAATTATTAAGATATGAAATACACAAGAGGAAAAATGGTGATGCTATCGTGCTATCATATGGAATGCCAGCCCCCACCCCCTCTCTCTCTATCTCTCTCTCTCTCTCTCTCTCTCTCTCTCTCTCTCTCTCTCTCTCTCTCTCTGCCAAGCCCCCATCCTCGTACAGGCCCCGCCACATAATAGCATAGCTGCCACCACCCCCACCCCTTCTCCTCCCCTTGTCACCGTCAAGCCCTGTCACATCATAGCATAGGATCCTATCCGGGGTTCGCAAAATAGCAGGCGGGAAAGTGTCCGTCCTGTGCAAAAAATGCGGGATTATCTCCGCGCGGGAAACTGTCCGTCCACCAAAAGCTCCCCCCACCTCACCCCTCTCCTCACCCGTCCCCGTACCTCCCTGCCATATCAACCTCCCCACCCCCCCCCCGAATCCTCCTCCAACTCCTCCCCTCTACCCCACCCCCTAATCCTCGTATACGCATAACTCCCCCACCCCCACCCTCTCCTCTCCGAGTCCCGTGCGACCCTGCCATATCAACCTGCCCCTTGAATCCTCCTACAACCCCCTTCTCCCCACCCCCAAATCCTCGTCCACCCATAGCTCCCCCACCCCAATCCTCTCCTCTCCCATCTTCGTCTCCCCGCCCTCCCCCTCCCTCCCCCTGAATCCTCCTCCAACCTCTCCCCCACCCCTTACTCCTCACACAGCCCTGCCACATCAACCTCCGCCCCCCTTCCCTCCCCCGAATCTTCCTCCAACCCCTCCCCTCCCCCCCACACCCCCGAATCCTCACACAGCTCTGCCACATCAACCCCCGCCCTCCCCCTCCCTCCCCCTCAATCCTCCTCCAACCCCTCCCCTCTCCCCCAACCCCTAATCCTCACACAGCCCTGCCACATCAACCCCCGCCCTCCCCCTCCCTCCCCCCCCTCCCCGTCCCTCCCCCTCCCTCCCCGTCCCTCCCCCTCCCTCCCCCTGAATGCTCCTCCAACCCCTCCCCTCTCCCCCAACCCTTAATCCTCACACAGCCCTGCCACATTAACCCCCGCCCTCCCCACACCCCCTAATCCTCACACAGCCCTGCCATATCAACCCCGCCCTCCCCCTCCCTCCCCCCGAATCCTCCTCCAACCCCTCCCCTCCCCCACCCCCTAATCCTCACACAACCCTGCCACATCAACCCCCGCCCTCCCCACACCCCCTAATCCTCACACAGCCCTGCCATATCAACCCCGCCCCCCCCTCCCTCCCCCCGAATCCTCCTCCAACCCCTCCCTTCTCCCCACACCCCCTAATCCTCACACAGCCCTGCCACATCAACCCCGCCCTCCCCACACCCCCTAATCCTCACACAGCCCTGCCATATCAACCCCGCCCTCCCCCTCCCTCCCCCCGAATCCTCCTCCAACCCCTCCCCTCCCCCACCCCCTAATCCTCACACAACCCTGCCACATCAACCCCCGCCCTCCCCCTCCCTCCCCTCAATCCTCTTCCAACCCCTCCCCTCTCCCCACACCCTGTAATCTTCACACAACCCTGCCACAACTCTGCGGTGCGTGTGACGCGTAAACACGCACAGCCAGGGTGCGTGTGACGCGTAAACACAGCCAGGGTTCTCCGGACCAGCCCATCCCCTCGCGTGGTTTTCTCATTTTGTAATTTTCTACTAAACCCTTGCCCCGCTTTCGGACTTCAAATATATGCGAAGAGAGTTATTCCGACGTCATCATGTGTCCAGGGCCAATTTATCCACTGTACTTGTCTATCCAGGAGCCGTGATTGCCAGAACAGCCAAGCAATTTCCAGGACGTCTAAGGAAAACGTGCCTTGCTGCTCAGTCCTCTTGTGGCTTCATTGAGTCATATAAAAGTCCCATTGAGAGTGGAGAAAAATACATCTTTTTCTACGATTGTTTGCCCGTCACAATAGAGCACTCAGCTACACAAAGCAACAATATTACTCCATTTCAAAACTTCAAGTTTCCTTTCGTGAAGCGAACAAAAGGAAGAACCAGGCAGTTTCCTTTTGAAAATTAGAACCAAACAAAAAAGTCTTTTTTTTTAACTCAGAGACAAAACGGCGACCCTGAGATGGAGCAAAGGGTTTTTGAAAACGAGACATGATCCAGTGAAAGACATTTGCTAAAAGGAATTCAGTGGGATTTTAAACAAAATCTAGTAATAATTCAAAAAAACTTTTCATATGACTAATTTCCTCACGCCGGCACTTCATGGAAACAAAAGCTCATCACTATCAATAATTATATAATGATATCATTTATTCGTTGCTATGGCAACATGCTAAGTATTTCTGGTATAATTTCAGCCAAGAGGTCAGACTTCTGTTGACGAGTGAATCTTTCCGTGCGGATACCTGGTGCATTAGGGAATCACCCTGTACATGAGACAGCATATGCATTTGGGACACCCCGTTCATTGGGGACATCTGTCAAATAGGGGCAATTTAGGGTCGATCCAATCAAACATTCAATAGATTCTTAAGATATTGTCCCTGTTTGTTAAGAACATCTGGTACTCGGGTACCAAGAAAACACATATTTTGTTTCCATGAACTGTTCATAAAATGACTACAGCAAATTATAGCTGTTGCAAATTTCCATTGCTAACCCCTTTCCCCCTCAATCCCCGGCGCGTCAAGTGTTTCACATTTGAATAGAACTGTTATGAGAATTGCAATTACAATTGTTAATGTGCAATTATATTAGAAGAATGTTAATAATGTGATTTCCACCCATGCTTACGGGCGATCAGTTCACCACCGGACAGTTCGCCACCAGATAATTCACCATCGGACAATGTGCCACCGGCCACCGCCACCGGACACCGCCACCGGACACCGCCACCGGTTCAGATTCGCCAAAAAACTGAGTTTGATTGCACAACCCTGTAATATCAATGTATCACAAATCATTACATCATCATCATCATCATCATCATCATCATCATCATCATCATCATCATCATCATCATCATCATCATCATCATCATCATCATCATCACATTTCTTCACAAAATTCACCACTTAACTTAATTGATATTGTTTTATTAGCAGCTTCATTGTGCAAACAAATCTGTCACAGCCGAACCTCTGAAATTGGACCACCCTTGGGACCGGAAAAATGTGTCTTTTTTCATAGGTGGTCTCATTTGGGAGGTTTGGTCATTCTGGGGTAAAATGTTGTGGGTTGACCATAGATTTAGTGTAGATGTCGAGTTGTCCCCGCCCGCCCCTAGTGCAGTATCCGGTGGCAAAAGGAGTATAGCGCGCAAGAGTTACTCAGCGGTAGCCAATGCAGTGACAGATTAGGCACTAAGTGATAGCAGTGGAATATCCAATAAGAAATTCTTTGTACATTTTCAACGTGGTTGAACTCAAGAAAAGTTTTAAACATCTTCTTTCAAAGAAGTAGATGGGGCGGTAAAAGTGGCATAAGGATTACAGCACGCAAGAAGTACTCAGACGGAAGGCAATGAGTTTGTATCGTGTTAAATGCTATTGTTTAGACAATAGATACCAAAATAAAGCCCCTTTCTGGTTACACAGTTGTTACCATAATCCCCAGCAACAATATCCAAGACGGCAGCATGCCAGGTGTTGTGAGGAATGTGATGCACACATAGAATGAATTCCCCTCAGTGGTCCGATCTCAGGCATTTGAGTGCCCGGGACCGAAAAAAGTGGTCCGTTCCGAGGTGGTCCCAATTGGGAGTTTCCTTAACCGTTGAAGTCTATGGAGCGCATTCGGGACCGAAAAAAATGTGCCCCATTTCAGAGGTGGTCCCAATAGGGAGGTGGTCCGATGTCGAGGTTCCGCTGTATATATAACTGAGAATTACCACCCACAATCATGCCCAGTCTTCCACCCCACCCCTTACTCCTACCCCAACACCCACTGCCCCGTTCGCCCGTCCGCACCACTCTCCCCCGCCCACCACTGCCCCGGTACAGTGAAGGAACGCAATCTTTTAACGTACATGTGTTGTTTTCTAACACTGCATCCCATTTGGATTAGGAGCCTGTATTCAAAACTTAAATATATTAGACAACTGGCGAAAAAAGGTGAATATTGATCTTGTTGGATCATAACTGCTCCAGAAAAAGGAACGGGTAAGAAAAGGTGATAATTACGAGGAGAACGACGGCAGTGCTAAACTCGTGTGACGTATGAGCGACGTATTGTAACTTCATGCGCAGGTGCAAATCACAGTATTCACAAACAAAGGCTTTATATCACAAATCTTTTGTTTCCTTGAGTAGCGCTTTTTATATCTGATGTCAGATATTGTTGTAGGAGCTTTTGTTCTGATTTGTATACACGCTAATGGGCGCACGAATTCTCGTTTGTTCCATTGTCCCCCCAGAACAATGCTTGCAAGCTTTTAATTACAAAGGCTGAAAGGAGACCCATTGTGACGTGACAATGGTTAAATCTATAACTGTGGATCTTAACAACAATGGGCCAACAATGCCCTTATGTGTAATGATTGTTCACGATTGTTCGCGATTCTATGAGCATATCACTATTCACTGATTGTGTGTGACAATAAGTGGTTGGGATTTCTATAGATTTTTCTCCCACAGTCTCGATTTCTGAAAACTAGAGCAGCTCAACAGCACGCAGTTAACATTCTAAAAACTAGAGCAGCTCATCTGCACGCAGTTAACATTTCGAAAATTAGAACAGCTCATCTGCACGCAGTTAACATTTCGAAAACTAGGACAGCTCAACAGCACGCAGTTAACATTCCGAAAACTAGAACAGCTCAACTGCACGCAGTTAACATTCTGACGTCGATGAGAGGCTGCGACGTCGACCCGGCCAAACTGCAGCATTGAATCTGGTTATACTTTGGTTGTACTTTGGTTGTGCTTTGGTTGTATTTTGCCACGACCATAGATCAACGTCTAATCAACGTTTTTGACACAACGTTGAATAGATGCTGGATGAGTAACGTTGTTTAGACGTTGCTTTTAGTCGCACTTTTAGTCGCACTTTCTCCGATTTCTATTCACGGACTTGAGTGATTGCTAGTGTGCGCACATGGGAAGCGGTGGTGGAATATGAGGAGCAGTGGTGTCTGTATGACGAGCAGTGGCATACATATGACGAGCAGTGGTAGCATATGACGAGCAGTGGTACCTGTATGACGAGCAGTGGTATTTAAATGACGAGCAGTGGTATCTATATAACGAGCAGAGATATCCGTATGAGGAGCATTGCTATCTGTGTGACGAGCAGTGCCAACATATGACGAGCAGTGGTGGCATATGACGAGCAGTGGTATTTGTATGACGCGTAGAATGTGGCTTTATCAGGTTGCGTCCTCATTTTGGCCTGTTTTCAAGGAGACCTGTCATGCCTTCCACTTCCGATGACTGCTGAGGATTTCACATATTCACAGATTTCTGTTAGGCTATGGCCTGAATATCTACACAACGCAGATTTTCTGACGTCTAAACAATGCTGATTTCCTGACGTTTGAATAACGTCGATTTTCTGACGTATAAACAACGTCGATTTTCAGACATTGCACTAAAGACATTACACGTCAGAGAAGGTGATGTTTGGTCATGATGGGAAAGAAAATTCTTAACAATTGTACGTCTATTTAACGCTGCATCAAAGATGTTAATTAGGCGGTGGAGAAATTAGGTGTTGGTCGCGACCAAAAGCAACTCAGCTGGTGGTCAATTGTCTTGAAAAGGCTGATGGCGAATAACTGAATTAGCCGAGGGCGAATTGACCGAATGGACCGGGTGACCGAATGGACCGGGTGGCCGAATGGACCGGGTGACCGAATGGACCGGGTGACCGAATGGACCGGGTGACCGAATGGACCAGGTGACCGAATGTACCGATTGACCGAATGGACCAATAGAGCGAATGGATCGGTTTACGAAATGGACCACGGGACCAAATGGACCGAGTGACCGAATGAGCCGAGAGAGCGAATGGACTGGTTGACCGAATGGACTGGTGGACCGAACGGACCAGGTGACCGAATGGACCCATTCTCCGAATGGACCAGTCAGGAAACTGACCTTCATCTTGGATAGTCTTTTCAAAGACTGCTTTCGCTTCTTTCCTTTGAATAAATTTTTTTTCAAGCAATCACATCATATGTAATTAACTGTACAGGTTATTGTGGAAATAAATAAAGTGAAATTAATGCGCCATGGCTTCAGTAGAAACCTTTTCAAACGCTTTTTTTGCTAATTTTCTTTTGTCTTTTTGTGGGGTAAAAACCATGTCATTTTAGATGGCATTTCGTGTATTAATTCTCTCATTAATTAATTTTATAAATGCGAAAAATGTGGCCACAAATAAAGTAAGCTCCCCTCGACCCGCCACCCAGCCACCCGCCACCCGCCACCCAGCCACCCTCGTCTTTATCAACATGCAATCAGATAGCATCCTCACAATGATATCAGATTTCTTATCTTACGGCTTATATTATAAAAGCTATAAACATTTTTCCTCCATTGTTTCTTGTTGTATAGTGTACAGGGTAACCACACGGTGATAGGGTAATAGGGTAACCTCTTGTTGCGTAGAACAGCGTGTGTTTTCATGTCAAATGTTTTTCTGACAACCATGATTAATGCTTCCTTTCTGGGAGGCTGTTTTAAGTACACTGGAACCCCGGGATAAGAAAAAAATCCTGGGAGTGGAGGGGCAGGCGGGGGGGGGGGGGGGGGGATATGACAGCCTTTCTGGGAGGCTATTTTAAGTACACTGGAACCCCGGGATAAGACCACCCCTATGGCTTACACAGTTGATAGATGCCCCGGAATCCGTGGTATAAACCACTACAAACATTGATATCCAGAACACGCGAACTGTAATCAGGATCCAGACCTATGTGTAACGCGATTGGTCTAAGCAAAACTAGACACAATTCCGCAAGATAGCGGAATAGACCCGCTTGCAGAAACCACTATAGAAAATATTTGTATTAAATTATGACCAAGAAGTTTTGTCGTCGTTTCGGTCTGAAGGATTTAAATGACCTCATAGTCGCTCTGCCTCTAACCGTTTTCGAGATAATAGTCAACTTACTGTTTTTGATCTTGACCGTGACCAAGAAAGACAAGGTCACCGAGGTACCTCTTATATAACGTTGTTTAGGGCCAAAACGTGAAAAATGAGATAACAATCGGAATATTGTTAACGGCACATGAGGTCACGTAACCTTTGACCTTGACCCACAAGGTCAAGATTTAGGATGGTAGGTTACCCCCTACTGAGTTCGGTTTATATGTTCAAACTGAGATTTGAGCACTTTTTATGGCCACTTTTCGTGATTAATATTCGTTTTGAAAAATATTTTGACCTCACTTTGACCTTGATAATTGAATTCAAGGTAAAAAATATTTGCGGTTTTACCGAGACCTGATGATTGTCTTTAAGTGTACCAATACAAAGCGCCGCTGAGGCAAATGCTAGGAGGAGTTTTCCGGAAACCATTTTATGGAAAAAATAATTTTGATCTCAATTTGACTTTGATCTTGACCTTCGAGGTCAACAAAATTTGCAGTTTCACCGAGGCCTCATCACCTCCTACATGTGTGCCAAATTTCATTTCCCTCTGCCAGAAACTGTAGAAGGACTTTTCTGGAAACCATTCAAACGGAAAGAAAAGATATAAAACAAAACAATAAAGGGTAGAAACTTCCAGAAAACTACAAACTTATACCCAATTGTAAACGAAGTGGGAACTAAAATCCAAATTCAGTGTTTAGAAAACAAAGCCTTCATACAAACAAACCCTCCATGTAAACAAACTTTCCATACAAACAAACCCTCCAAGCTAACAAGTCCTCCATACAAACAAGCCTTCCATACAAACAAGCCCTCCATACACACAAACCCTCCAAGCAAACAAATTTCAATGCATACAAGTTTTCCATGGGAATAAACCTTCCATGCGAACAAATCCTCTATGCAAACAAGACTTCCATGCAAACAAACCCTCCATGCAAGCAAGCGCTCCACACAAACAAACCTTCCATGCAAACAAGCACTCCATGCAAACATGCCCTCCACACAAACAAACTCTCCATACAAACAAGCCCTCCATGCAAACAAGCCCTCCACACAAGCAAACCCTTCATGCAAAGAAACCCAAAATGCAAACAAACGCTCCATGCGAACAAACCCTCTATGCAAACAAGCCCTCCACACCAGCAAACCCTCCATACAAACAAACCCTCCACACAAACAAACCCCCATGCAAACATCCATAAGACAAAATCCCCATGCAAACAAAGCCTCTATACAAACAAACCCTCCATACAATCAAGCCCTCCATGCAAACCAACCCTCCGTATAACAAACCTTCCATGCGATCAAGCCCTCCATACAAACCAACCCTCCACATAACAAACCTTCCATGCGATCAAGCCCTCCATACAAACAAACCCTCCACATAACAAACCTTCCATGCGATCAAGCCCTCCATACAAACAAACCCTACATGCAAACACTCCCCTTTGATTTC
The DNA here is from genome assembly GCA_949752745.1 of Protula sp. h YS-2021. Lineage (NCBI taxonomy): Eukaryota > Metazoa > Annelida > Polychaeta > Sabellida > Serpulidae > Protula > Protula sp. h YS-2021. The sequence continues at coordinate 2,277,627 of OX457034.1, forward strand.
TCTTTAAGGCCCTTTAAGAGGGGGGGGGGGGTAGGGAGGAGGGAGGGGCAGTTGGTGGTGGGGTGGGGGTGGTGGTGGTTGTGGGGGGGGGGTGGGGGTGGTGGTGGTGGTGGTGGTTGATGAAGGGCCAGTTGATGATGGTGAGGGGGTTGGGGTTGGTGGTGGTGGTGGGGGGTTTGGGTGGTCGGGGGATGCCTGTGCAGAGAGCGGAAACGGAATTAATGTCCGAAATATTCTCTTGCCAAGCATTCCGATTTGTTTTTGGGATGCCTTTATTTATAAAGCATTGTTGATTCTCCCAATGTCATAGCTATATATAGAACGTCTATTTTAGTGATATATTTATTTTCGGGGGAAAATATTTGCTATACAGTGCTAGATAACAGAAAATCGTTAAATTTTCAAAAATTTTAATTGTAAAGTTCAATTTGCATGATTATTCCAGCTTTGTTATGGGGTATAATTAAGACGTCAAGCAAAGAAGGTGAAACCTGGCATCGAATTGTGAAAAAAAATAATGTGAACGCATCACAATTTGGAAGTTATTTATTTATTTTGTCCCTTAGAGCGCATTATTTTAATGACAGACCTTTTATACTGATTTGATTGAAGATACTCAAATGAATTCATGTCATATCATTCTGTTTAAAAAAAATGATAGAGAGAAACCTTGAAACAGATAAAAGAATAAACACCTAAACCAAATGACAATTGTTGCCTTTGTCACGTAATTATACACAGCCGTATGAGGGTGAATAAACTTCGAAATGAGAATTTTGTAAAACACTTATATCAAGTACATTTAATGTTGACAAATAATTGTTACGGGGGCCACTGAGGTCACCAGCTGAAAATTGATGGCATTTTGTGGGACAAAAGAAAATATTTTCTTGGAATGACAAGCCGTGAAGACGAAAATGAAAAGTAGGATAATTAACTGTTTTTGAAGTTCTATAAAATTTTACAAAAATGCCACATTGTGACAACATAAAAGAGGAATGTTTCTTTGTGTAATTATACAACGGATTTTGAAAATGTCAGTTTGTATGGCTTTAAATGGACGCATATTTGCTCGTAGGCTAAATGGCACAATTCAGATATACGAAAGCCCAAAACGGACATGATATGAAAAAGCTGCAAATAAAGAAGAAAAACGTAACAAATATTAATGCCTAACAACGACAGCTTAATCTAATAATTATTGTGATCAGTTTCTATTGCGCTTTATCTAATTAAAGCTCAAAGCGCATTACAAAAGTAAAAATATACAAATCACAATAGTATAACATCTTAATATTACAATAAAACATAACTCAACAAAGATAACCTAAAATGAACTTTGAAACAGTTTGACACGAAACAGATACTGTTTAATCTAATACTGATGGTATAAACACACACATGCTTATTTGTTGTAATACTGGATAAAAAGGTGCGTCTTAAGCGCTCTTTTAAAACCAGCTAGAGTGTCATTTGATCTAACAGAGATAGGAAGGGTGTTCCATTCACATAGTTCATAAATGCTCTATCACCACACGAATTCCGAGTTTTGTGCTCTACGAGTAAAAAGTTATTTTGTAAACGAAGGATTATAGTAGGTCTATAAACAGATAAGAGATCACTAATATAAACTGATGCACTCCCACTTAAGACTTTAAAAACAAAAAGTAAAATTTTAAATCGTATCCGTTGGCAAATAGGAAGCCAATGGAGTTCACGTAATAGCGGTGTCGTATGGTCATATATTAATCTGGCGGCTGCATTTTGTACAATTTGCAACTTGTGCATCTCGTATTTTTTTATTCCATACAGAAGATTGTTTGAAAAGTCTAACCTGGAAATAACATAAGCGTGAATGGGGAGTTTGGCCGCCATAGGTGTCAGGTAACGCCTAATTCGGGAAATATTTCGCAAACAGAACTGGGCACACTTAATTTTTTATTTAACAAATGATCGCATGGAATCTCCTGATCGAATGTCGCACCGAGATTTTTCTCACTCGGTAGACTCAATATATGAATCACCAACTAAGATGGAAACATGAGACAACTTTGAGAGATTTTGCTTCGAACCTATCAAAATGAGTTAGGTTTTGTTTATCATTCAGTTTCAACATATTTTTAGCCATCTGTGAACTGAAACTTTTAACACATACTTCTAGTCTACTCAAATCTGGATTGTTATTTTTTAAGGGAACCTACAACTGACTGTCATCAGCATACAAGTGGGACATAACGTTATGCTGATCGGCAATGTCGGCCAGCGGACTACGTATATCCCAGACTCCCGGACAGAGTAGGCTTACGTACATCCCAGACTCCCGGACAGAGTAGGCTTACGTATATCCCAGACTCCTGGATAGAGTAGGCTTACGTACATCCCAGACTCCCGGATAGAGTAGGCTTACGTACATCCCAGCCTCCCGGATAGAGTAGGCTTACGTACATCCCAGCCTCCCGGATAGAGTAGGAGTAAGGTAAAAGTGGGGCTCCGAAAACAGGAAGTGACGTCATAATGACATCATATAGACTATTTGCATAGGTGGTTGTAAGCATAATTGAAACTTTGTAAAAAGTGAAAAAGTGGGATAACGCCAGAAAGTGATGTCATAATGACGTCTTAGGGTGGCGCAGAACCGGCATGGGGTTTCTGCGCCATTTTTTGGATAAAGCGCGCGCCTGTTCGAATGACGTCATTATGACGTCATAATGATGACGTGATGACGTCATGATGACGTCGTGATGACGTCATAAAGACGTCATGACGTTAGACTCCTCTAAGCGGCATAACCCTACCCCTAACCCTAGACGTAGACAACATGTTCAACAACATGTTGAACATGTTCAACTTGTTGAACAACATGTTAAACAACATGTTCAACATGTTCAATATTTGACTTAACTTTATAATAAAATCTTTGTAAATCAACAAATGTTGTAATATTGTTATAGATTTAAGCTGTGTATATTTAAGTGTATTAACAACACTATTCCACATCTGTCTTGTTTTTTTTTCTGAACTGGCTGCTATTGTTGCATCAATTGCTAGAACTACAACATGTTGAACAATATGTCAACAACACTTAGTCAACATGTTCAACATGTTGAACATGTTCAACTTGTTCAACAACATGTTGAACATGTTGAACTTGTTGAACAACAGTTTGTTGAACAATTGTTGTACAACAACTTGTTGCACAATTGTTAAACAACTTGTTGAAAAAAAAAACTTCTTGAACAATACTATGACGTAATATCTTCCAAAAAAATAAAAAAATAATTCGAACACATGTTTGAATGGGGGCGCTTGCCATTCGAACACCGTCTTTGAATGGGAGGTTTGTCATTCGAACACAAGTTTGAATGGGAGTAGGAGGGGTGCTTGCCATTCGAACACCATCTTTTATTGCGGGGTATGCTCCCACAAAGTGTTTACAGCCACCTATGGAAATGGTCTCTATAATCACTGTAAACTAGACATAAAACTAAATCAAACGGTGAAATTTTCATTCAAATCGGTTAATCATGACGGAAGTTATCTCACTTTTAAGTTAAAATTTTAAGGTGAATCAATTATGCAGACAGCCACCTATGCGAATAGCCTATGACTACTTTATATCAAAACTAGATATAAAACTGAATCAAACGGTAAAATTTTCATTCAAATCGGTTAACTATAACAAAAGTTATCCCACTTTTTCACTTTTTACAAAGTTTCAATTATGCTTACAACCACCTATGCAAATAGTCTATATGATGTCATTATGACGTCACTTCCTGTTTTCGGAGCCCCACTTTTACCCTACTAGTAGGCTTACGTACATCCCAGCGTCCCGGATGGAGTAGGCTTAGGTACATCCCAGCCTCCCGGATAGAGTAGGCTTACGTACATCCCAGCCTCCCGGATAGAGTAGGCTTACGTACATCCCAGCCTCCCGGATAGAGTAGGCTTACGTACATCCCGGACTCCCGGACAGAGTAGGCTTACGTAATCCCAGAATCTGGATATCATTAGAACCTGGAATAGTGTCGCCCAGAAAAAGGTGAAAATCAGAAAGTTCAATGCGTATGAAAATCTGCGACAGTGAGGAAGTGGTCGAAATGTGCTCAAGTTCTGTTTTTGTTTCTGTAAATAGACACTTACAAAATCTAATTTACTATAAATAATCAATCACTCAATCACCCAATCAACCAATCAAACAGTCAGTCAATTAGCAGGCACATTTTATTGTCTAACAGTTCTGTGTGATGTGAACTGCCTTACATGTTTATGATTGATTGGGGGTTTTAAAGAAATCGACACATACGCAGGGTATTGAACTCCGATGAAAAAGTGGAATAACGTAAGATAAATATTTGTCATTTTCGAAATCACAAGTCAGGAGATGTTTGTTTTCTCAAGACATAATGTACGTGTTTATCTGTAAATAAAACAGAAATAAATTTATAAATAAATATCAGAAACAACTGAAAATGTTTAAAACTGTCACATAAAATAATGTTTTTTTTTTTTTTTAAAGTTTCTGATTTAATGTCAAGACAACCTGTCCCCCTCCCCCCTCTCCCCTCCCCTTCCCATCATCCAACCTTCAAAGGTCAAATCATTCGACAAGACAATTGCAACATAACATTACGCAAACAGAAAGTTGGCGTGGTAACTGAGGCCGGCATTTTATATTTTCTCTGATAATGATACAGGAGCTGCAAATTATATACTTTATACAATGGGCAAAGAAATGAGCTTTCTTTGACGTATTTTGAAATGTCTTTTATACCATTCTATGTAAGTTATTTTTGCGTGTTTGTGTTTTTTGACCTTGTAATATGTAAACTGGGTGCCATTCAGTTCAATATGAAAATAGGAGAATCGGCCACGGGCTAAGTTGACCTGTGTCGTAAGTATTTAGTTATACTTGATAAATTAGTTAATCGATGCAACAGTAGTGTTGTTTTGCTGAGCGAAAATTGCATTTTCCTTCAACAGATGTGAAATAGATTTTCAACCGGTATGTGAACATGCGTCGTGTGTTTTTATTTTGGGTCAATTACTCCGTGAATTAAGAAATGACGTCATAAAATAACCAAATATACAACACTAAAATAATTACTGGGATATTGAACAAATCAGTGATCAATTTGTCCTTCCACCCCACCCACGGAAAAGGAAAAAATAGTAATTTCTGCTTGATACAATTATGAAAGTGTCATTGTTAGATTCAACAAAAATGTCTAAGGACATTGGTACAGCTAAAAGCTCGATCTTTGTCAATTCATAGCTGTCTTGAAGTGTCCAGGTTTTGTCATTTCAATTGAATTTTTGACTGTTCTGTGTGACTTCGACCGAAGTGATCGTCAAAATGAAATGATTGTTAAAAAGTAAAGAAAGAAAACACACACGCACACACACAAAGGAAAAAAAAGAAAAAAAGTTTCAGTTATATTTACCACGCAACAATAGAAAAAGAACCTTTTGGTTGCAGTTGCAGTTCGAAAGCACCTATCCCCATGTGCTTTGGTATAAATTTATGGAGTTTAAGTTAACATAAATTCAAAACTTTGTTCTTCGATCAAGTAAGGATGAGTTTGAGTTTGCAAGATGACATTTTTCGGTCCGGAGAGATGCGCCTCTTTCTCCACAATTATGTCAGAATTTACCGGTTCCACCACACTTCGTCTAGGAGTAGAATCCTTTCAGGCTGCTGTGCCTGCTTAGACTCCAAGCTTACCCAGCCAGCTGTGTCATCGTTTTTGCTTAAGCTTTACACCGTGTGACGCTTCTCAGCCTTGTCAGAGCATGTTCTGCAAGTCTGACAGCGTTTTACGACGAAAGAAAACGTTTTCGGAGACGTGTGAGGGTCTTTTTCACTGCCGGGACCATTTTTCTATTATGGAAATACGGTCTCTGGGACGTGAAGCCCGTTCTGAGCCCAACGGAACCATTTTCCCAGTTATGGTCTGATGGTCCACAGCTGCCATCCGAGGCAATACAGACCCATGCCGGGAACTGGAACAGGCTCATTACGGTCCGTCCCGAAACGGTCCTGGTACGGAATTTCGTTCCAGGAAACCTCCCTTTTCGTCGTGAATCACCCAATCGGCTCACTGTAGTAATTGAGGCGATTGTTTACACAACCTGGAGGGTAAAGCTTGCAATAAATAGCAGAAGCGTAGAAAATGTAGTAGTTTCTTCGCGTAACCCTACATGATCTTATGGTCGTTTTCTCTGCTTGCTTTTCAGATATGACAGAGGCCAATCTACACTCTCCACCGCTACTGCCTCAGTGCATTCATCCCCCACCTCGTGTAATCCTCATTCCATCTGTGACCGCTGCAGACGAAACAACGGAATACCTCTGCTGGGAGTGCCTGGAGTGTCAACACCTTACCCCGGAGGACTGGAAGGCCCTCTTACGGAATAGGTTCAGGTTCCCCTCTTCAGCCTCGTTTGTTACTCGTGAATTTATTCAGGATACCATGAAGAAGGCGAGCTCCGTTATTCTGGGCCAGGTCTCCACGCCGGTACACGTAGACGCTGGATCAGAATCGGACGCGACGTCGTCATGCAAGAGACACAAAGAATCCAAGAACAGTGGACGGGCTCTTTCCGAAGCATGGGCATCGTCCTCGAGGGTGAAACCCATTGGCAGTCCGGAGTGTGCATTCAAAGACACCTCATTCTGAGCAAGTTACAATCATACACAAGGATACGGGGATAGTACTCCCAGCAGTGGCAGACCAGCTAGGCACCCCCCTGGAAGAGTTAACCCCGCTTCCTCCCAGCTACAGCGTCTTCCTAGTGACTTTTCAGCTTTCCTGTCTATGCAATCTCAGTTTCAAAAGCAACTTTTGGATTTACAACAGCAAGTACAGAAACATGAGACATTGCTTAGCCAAAAGCAAAAGCCCAAACCGTCAGCTACGATTTCTCGCCCTCCTCCGGAGGATTAGTCAGTGGCAGCGACATCGGGCTCGCCCCCACCACACCTTCACCCGAACGCGGATATTTCCGAGACGGTCACCATTAGTGAAGAGGAATCCGTGGGCGTGCCCCTCTGGGGCCCATACCCAAAACGTCACAACAACAACCACAACTTCCAGAAGTGGGCTTAGACGATCAGGATTGGGAAGAGGAGGACGTGGAGGAGGAATCCGAAGGCACATCAGTCCAATGCCGCTTCAACCTTCCACTACGGGCAATGGACTAGGTACGGTCCCCAGGCCATGGTCAGAGAATTTGGAGAGACTCATCAGCAGCGGGTAGACGGCATATCCTAACTCTTTCCCTACCAGACCTTTCTGCCCCGGTCGAGGACGCAACCTCTCGAGTGCCGCCTCCACGATAGCGCTGAAAGACGTACCGTTCAGAGACACCATTCAAGAGATAGCCCGCTTAGCAGAAGTCTCCTGTGGTGCCCCACGTTTAGATTAAGAGGATCCGCCCATTCGTATGACATCTCAGGCTGCTCCACCACTCCTTCATAACACATATGGCTGTCACGGTTCGCACGAAGGAATTCAAGAAGATGGACACCGGTGAGGGTCGCACACTGTCGCTGTTCCACTTGTCTAAACACTGCCTAGTACGACCAGGCCCGTATCAGTCAGCAGATGAATTGATCCCTCTAGAGGCTTTGGAACAACCCGTGAAGCGCGCAGTCTGCCTACAGTGCGTAGTGACTCGGACATTGCATTAGTGGAGAAAGACGCCAAGACCATTGGGGCGTCTTCCCCACACATTCTGAATATAATGTCTTTCCAAGATCATACGCTGAAGGCGCTGCAAACGCGATGGGAAGACTTAAGCCTCAGTGATCCGGTGTTTACTAAACTGATTGAATGCCTGGCCTTAGCGACCCGGGACGTGGTCAAGCTTTCTGATGACGTTAATAATCTACCTCCATCGAGACGCTTTTCTCCAGCACTGCTGGTCCAGTGTGAAGGGCCTGCGGTATCTGCACCATGCCCCATTCTGGGGGGAACGAGAGCTGTTTCCCCCGCCCAGGTCGAGAGAGCGAACCAAGAAAGTCGCTCACTATCACAGGATTATGCTCTCATGTCCAGGATGTCCCGATCCTCATTCAAGCGACCTCTAAAGAGCAAACGGCCGCAGCAACCCTCACTGACAAGCACCGGCAGTAAAACAGAGGACCCGTCTCCACAATTGTTCAGGTAGCATTCAATCAAAGTTCGGCCCCGAGATTCCCTTATCTCCTGGTGATACTTTAATAAACTTAGAAGATTTGGCAAAAATTACTCTCCTCAAACGCCTCCTTGTCCGTAGGAGGAAGACTAGGAAAGTTCTGGTGGCAACGTGAACAGATGGGGGTCTTTCGAAGGGTAGTACGATGGTTAAAGAGGGGCCAGGCCCTTTCATTCAACCGAGACCAAAACGGGCAGAAATACCCCATTCCCCTAACCAACCACGCGCCAGATCAGCTAGTCACCTCCTATCCCAAAGGGTCAGAAAAGGACTTAACTTTCCACGAAATGTTACTGAGCGTGACACAAAAAGTCAATCGAGGAAATGCCAGAAAGTGAAATGGGCTTTTCCAGCAAGGTATTTTTGGTCCTCAAGAAATCGGGGGGGGGGGGGGGGTTGGAGACTAGTAATCGATCTCTCCCCCATAAACGGTTTCCTCCGAGTGATCACCTTCCAGATGGACACGGTTCAGGTGATAAAAGGGTCATTACGGGACGGGATGTGGGGCACCTCCATAGACCTCTCCGATGCATATCTCCATGTCCCCCTACATCGTTCGGCCAGGAAATTCCTAGGATTTCAAGTGAGAGAAAGACAATTTTGGTTTCTGGCACTTCCCTTCAGTTTAGCGACAACCCCGTATGTTTTCTTCAAGGTCATGGAAGTACTAAAAACATGGACGCGCCTAGAAGGGATGTTAGTTTTCCAGTATTTAGACGACAGGTTCCTTGTAAACCAAGACAGACAGGTAACCAAAAAACCAGACAATGACTCTAGTTCGCAAGGCACTACAGGTAGGCTTAGTAGTAAATCCTACCAAATCCGAATTAATTCCCAAACAGAGAATTACCTTTCTAGAGGAGTCTTGGGATCTAGCAAGGGCAAGAGCGTTCTCCACGTCAGAACGCTGCCAGAGGATTGCAGAAGCCATAAAGAATATCCCCGCAAACAAGAAGGTAAAATTAAAGTCCATGGAGTCCCTTTTAGGTCTCCTAGTAGCGACAGAGAAGACGGTCCCACTGAGCCGTCTCCACTACAGACCTTTTCAAAGCCAGGTAAGATGGGCATTGCATCAGGGACGTTCAGCTACAGCCAGAATGCAAGTGTCACACGTAACCTTGCAAGCTCTACAATGGTGGCGCGATCTCCAGGTCATGTCCGAGGGAATGCCATTCCAGCCCCACCCAAGACGTAGAAATTCAGACAGACGCATCCCACTCGCGGTGAGGAATTTACTGGCACGGTCAGGTATGGAAGGGAAGATGGCCCCCTCCCTACATTCGTATCACATAAACTGGAACTCCGAGTGATCTGGATTGCCCTGTACAAATTGACAGACAACTCAGAAACAAAGCAGTCCTATTTCAGTTGGTCAACTCCACGGCCATAGCACAAAAAGGGAGGTACGAAATCACGCTCCCTGTCCAAACTAGCATTTCAAGTTCTCATCAGGACCCGAGAGGAGACATAATATTTCAGTCCGCCACCTGGGGAAACTGCACGTACTGACGGATTTAGCTTCCAGACAGGGCCAAGTAATCAACACCGAATGGTGCCTGTCCCCGCGATCCTTTCAGTGGATAACACCCCAATCAACGTGGGGTCCTCCAACGTAAGACCTATTTGCAAAAACAATGACGGCCCAACTTCCCCGGTACGTATCCCCATGCCCAGATCAAGCAGCCTGGGAAGTGGACGCACTCAGTTGTCAGTGGCCACTGAACGAAGTCCTGTATGCCTTTCCTCCTCAGGTAATCTTAGATACTGCAGACCTGCAGAGGATTAATCGATTTGAAACCATCTTGCTCTCCTACTCTATTGCAAGGTAGTGAGTTCAGGGAATTGCTGTCACGGCCCCACATGCAACACCTCCAACCCTCCCCTCATTTACTTAAGTTACACCTGTGGTGTCTGACCAGTCCTTCCTAAAAAACTAGGACTTCTCTAAACAGGTAAGAGAGAAAATAATAAACAGTCACAAGGGCTGCACGGCTAAACTTTACAGGTCGCAGTTGAACAAGTTTGCCACCTGGTGTAACAGCTCCAAATGTTACGCGTTTAACGCTAGCCCAGCAGTGGTGGCAGATTTTCCAGATCACCTATTCACGAACGAAAAGCTAAAAGTAGGTTCCATCGATGGTTACAGGGCCGCTATAAGGTCCAGACTCAAAGCGTCCACATGGAATGACCCGGGCGAAGATATGGCCCTCTCACAACTGGTAAGACATTTTAAGGTAAACTCCCCCTGCCCCTCCAACATAGTGCAATGGGATTTATCTTTAGTCCTGCGTTATCTCCAACGCCCAGACATCTTCGGTGGAGGCCTGATTTCTGCGAAAAACGCAACACTTAGACTCACGTTTCTGTTAGCACTAGCGTCGGGCAAACGGAGAAGTGAGATTCATGCAATAGACAGAAAGGTAAACAAAGACAGGGGCATGTGGGAAAAGGTCACCCTGATCTCTAGGGCAGGTTTCATGGGCAAAACCCATATCATGAGCCAAGGGATGGGCAAATTCGATCACATAACCCGCATCCCTACCAGACGACCCTGATTCCGACAACCTGGTCTCTCTGTGTCCCGTCAAGGCCTTACGCCAATATATGGAAATGACAGAGGCTTACAGAACAGAAAGTCAGAAGGCCCTTATCATTTCCTTCATGCCAAAGTTTAACAAAGACCTTTCAAAGCAATCAATTTCAAATTACATAAAAAGGTCATCTTGACAGCCTATGACGAGGCACAGTTAAACCCGAACCCGTCTGTGGAACAAAAGGTCAAAGCCCATCATGTAAGACAAGTCGCAAACTCCGTGAAGGCTTTATGGAATATATCTCTTTCAGATATACTAAAAAGAGATTGTTGGTCTTCCGCCAACTCTTTCGTTAAATATTACCTGAAAGATTTTTTGTCAAGATGAACTATCCGGTCTCTACTCATTGGGACCATTCGTAGCATCAGAAACGACCATTACCGGCTGATTGTCTCTGTTGTAGATCTGCGCCCCAAGTTCAAAAGCATGGGCAAGCAGAAGGGCAACGGGAACAACACCAAGTCACGAAAATAACAGCCCGTAAGAAGGGTTCCCCCTTGTTGGTCAGGACATTTCGTCTTTTTCGCGTTGGGTCCCACTGGACATGTCGGTCCCGTACTTATATTAAGTTTCGGGCAAACAAGGGACGTTCTTTAATTAATTAAGCATTCAGCATATTTAGAGTTGTTTTAAAGAAAGAAGTGTAATTGGTACGACCCAGTCTTCGGCCTCACGGCTACTCGGGTATCCTAAAATTTTGGCTCCTTTCTAAAAGTTTTTCAGAAAGAAAGGGGGGACCATTACGATCCCAAGCTTATCGCAGTGACCATATACCCGCGTATCCTATGTCACGGTACTGGGTACCATAGTGTCATAATGGGTCCATGGGACCATAACAGCCCCATACCAAGAAATAGTCACAAATCAGCTGAAAATTGTCTTTATTTCATTTTCTGCCAATTCACAGAAGCTTTCAAGGAAATCTAGTCAACCTTTACAGGTTTTATTTAAAATAAACGCTCTAAAAATTAGAGAAAATTATTGGTTAAAAACATTAGACAACAGAGTCGCTTTATTCAAGTTTTATCAGCATGTTTTAGTCAATGTACTCCAGCCTCGATGCTTGAAGTGTCAGAGTTTTATTTTACGTAAATCCTATGGATTTACGATCCTATTGTAAATTACTAATAAACGTAATTGTACAAGAATACATAGCAAGTGAATAGTGAGAACCTGAGGCAGGGATCCATCCAGTGGGCGGTTGGGGGGGGGGGGGGGTTGGTAAGAGTTCTCAAATATTAAGTGATTGCTGGCTTTTCTCATATCGACTTACAGTTTTTGTGATATTTTCTACACTTGTTTTTCATTTTATTTTATGTTACAAGACCGGAATGGTTGTGTTCCGGACTTTCAGTGGGAAATCGTTAAAAGAATTGAAACTTAGCTGACAAGTTTTATTTCTTCGTGTGCATCAAGTGCCCAGCACTTTCAAATTGATTCAAATAATGAGCTTTTCAAGTCATAGTGTACTTTGCGACCTTTTGGGGCAGTTCAAAAGAATGGCTGCCTCCCCTGCTCCGTCCCATTAAAAGCGGAGATAAGCGAATTCGAAGCTTTCGCGAAGTAAAACTAACGTTTTATTTCGTAAAATGAGCTTTTACGAGTTAAAGCGTAATTCGCGTTCTCCACTTTTAACTTAATTCTCCCATCCCATCCACCCCAACTAGCCTGGGCAAGTTTGTAATCGCGTTGAGGGAATGACCTACATACACAAAGACGATGTCTCAGTCATTCTGATTGGTCGATGGATGGATGACGGGATAGGTGGTTTCGAACTGCAACAAAGTTCTTTTTCCAATGTTGCGTGGTAAATATAACTGGAAAGGAACCCATTAAAAGTGGTGAATTACGCTTTTACTCGTAAAAGTTCGTTTTACGAAATAAAACGTTGGATGAAATATTATATATATAAACATGCACACACAAAGATACATATATATGTATACACACACACACACACACACACACACACACACACACACACACACACACACACACACACACACACACACACACACACACACACACACACACACACACACACATATATATATATATATATATATATATATATATATATATATATATATATATATATATATATATATATATATATATATATATATATATATATATGCCACCAGGATTTGGCAAGACACAATGGTACCACGTACCCACATACATACCGACGTACACACGGACAACACGGACAACAGCAAATACAGAGACTAAACGCTAGACCAACCAAAACAATGAAATAAATATGTAGGAAACGAGAGCTTTATTTACTTTTAGTCACTGGTTAGTTGTTGCCGCTAAAAATAAACACTTTAAAACAAAATACTGCAAAGACACATGTGCGTTTCATCGCAGCTTAGAGCTTTTGATAAGAAAAAGTGCAATGTAACATCTTGTTGAAAGGCACTCGAAAGCAGTAAAATGCCCCATAATTTGCTACAACAATTGTCGCGACAATAATACACAGTGATTGTTAAACGAAGCTGACAAAGGGCGCTGCGTGCGATGATATATTATTACGCTCCGTCTATCGCGTCCCTTTTGTTGTCCACACTATAGCGCCTTTTGTGGAAACGTAATGCAATTTAGACAGTAGCTCGATTGACCTTCTGTTTTCCTCTTTGACGAAATCGTATGAACGTAAATTCTGTAGTGACGTATCATTGTACAGCTTTGTTCAACTGTTATACCCTCTGGCTTGTTCAATAGGCAATTAATACAATTGCACTCTTTTTGTAAACAACACATAGGTCGTAATTGTACGATAGGTTGTATTAATTAGCCAGCAACGAATACAGATTGTTCTGTCCAAAATAGCTCATTGATTGGAGCTGTGTAAAGATTCCGGGGTCATGTGATCTCGGTCATTACGTACCCGGACACCTCGCCCCAGCATTGTGCATCCGCCCACTTCGCCCCTCGGTCATTTCGCCGGTGGCTAATTCCTGGTCATTACGTCACCAACTACCTCACCCCGGGCCATTAATTAATTGTGTTCCTGCATACGTCGTCCCCGCTCATAACTTATGCGACATTTCGTGTGCGGCCACTTCCTCCCATGATCATTTCGCCTGGGGCTAATCCCTGGTCATTACGTCACCAACCACTTCGTCTCCAGCCATTGTGTGTCCATCCATTGCGTTCCTGTACACGTCGTCCCCGCCCATCACTTACGCGGGCACGAGTCCATTTCCTCTATTGTCCCTGATCATTGCCACACCAAACCCCTTCGTCATTGGCGATTGCGTACCCGCCCCCTTCGTTCCTGCATATTGCCTTCCTGGTCACTTCATCCCGGTCAATTCGTCTACGACCGGTTATCACAACCACTTAGTCACCGGCCGTATCCTTCTACTTCGCTCTTAGTCATTTGGTTAGCGGCCACTCAGTTCCTGTCATTTCGTCTACGACCAGTTATCCCTGGTCATAATATGACCAACCACTGCGTCCCCGATCATTTCGTCTGCGAGAGTTATCTTCGGTCATTACCTCGCTAGCCGCCTAGTCATTGGCCATTGCTTCTTCGTCCAGCACATTACAGACATATTTCTATTTTGATGCAATGTTGTTATTTTGTAAACCGTGCACTTGCTACAAGTGAATATTTTTTTTTCAGCTGCGAGAAATCAATTAATTTTATTCGCTTAAATTATGTGACTGATTCATGAATGGCAACGAAGTCCTAGCGTAGTTATTCCTTGCCCTATCTTGTGTCTTTATTCTTTTTTTATTTAGTTTAACATATATCTACATCCATGTAGTGCCTAAATAACTAATAGTTAAGTGATCTTGCCTATTGGATTACGGCCACGCTACATGTTGTGAGAAGTGGCCCAAAACAGTTCACAGCATAGATACAACCCAGGGCCTATAATGGATTTCCCAAGCGGAAGCGGTGCTAAAATTGTTACTTCAAGAAGAGAAGAGGCCGTTATGTTGTCCCACAAGCAAATTTTCCCGGACTATGGCCCTGGGAAAAGATACAGAAAAATAACCCCAGACGATTTCAGAAATGTTAGAGAATTCCTAAGTAATCGATAAACTTGTATATTTAAGCAATATCCCAACTCTAGTTAAATCCCGTCGCAGTAAAACTACGAGTGTATCAAATTATAACTTTGATTTTCTTGGAATAGCGATAATTGTAAGCTGATTGAACAGCGAATAACATTATATGATCTCCATATACCCTCTACATAGAATTAGTTTCCAAAAAACAAATCTTTACAAACTGTAACTGGAGCAATTTCTACCAGACAACGTAGTTATGAGATTTTTTTAGAAAAAAAAAGCAATACAACAGAGTTTGGACAAATCACATTAAGGACAATAGAGAGGTATTCTCACAGTTATTTGTCTAAATCACGTCAAAATACTTTCATTCGTATCTTTTCCTTTAAAATCAGTAAGTCTGATTAGCTCTTAATCTAAACAGTTTAACGTTTTCAGCTGTAACACACGCAACACACACAAACGCAGACATACCCACAGACACAAGCA
The DNA here is from genome assembly GCA_949752745.1 of Protula sp. h YS-2021. Classification (NCBI taxonomy): domain Eukaryota; kingdom Metazoa; phylum Annelida; class Polychaeta; order Sabellida; family Serpulidae; genus Protula; species Protula sp. h YS-2021. Next base: position 2,292,938 of record OX457034.1, read on the forward strand.
CACGCACACATACAGACACACAAACAAACACAAAAAACATACACACAAACACACATACAAACACAAATACATACGCACAAACACACACACAAACACACACACAAACACACACAAACGCAGACATACCCACAGACACAAGCACGCGCACACACACAAACACACACACAAACACAAACACACACAAACACACACACATAAAAACACATACACAGACACACATGCATACAAACATACACACAGACACATATACAAAAACAAACACATACACACAAACACATATATACAAAAACAAACACACACACAAACACACAAGCACACACATACACACAAACACACATACAAACATAAACACACACAGACACACACATACAAACCCATACACAGACACACATACAGACACTAACACATACACACAAACACACATATACAAACACAAACACGCACACAAACACACACACACACAAACACACACAAACACACACATATACAAACACACACACACACACAAACACACACAAACACACACATATACAAACACACACACACACACACACAAACACACACAAACACACACATATACAAACACACACACACACACACAAACACACACAAACACACACATATACAAACACACACACACACACACAAACACACACAAACACACACATATACAAACACACACACACACACACAAACACACACAGACACACACAGAGACACACATACATGTATATATACGCAGGTCGACAAAAACGCAGAAAGTCACCAGACCAGCAATAAGTCTGCCATTTATAAACTCGAATAATTCATTACATATTTGATTTAAATTAAAAACTGAAATCACTACCTTTTCTTCCTGTATCATGATCAGTATATATTAAGCTCATTTCCTTTATTTAAGTTTGCTGCGGTTTGTATAGTAAAACACCAAAACACAGAATGGCGTTGCATTGAGAAATATATTTTACCAGTTGATATAAAATAATGACCATCAACCCCTGTAAACAGGGTTACCATTAAACATGCAGAACTGTATGTAGGCCTCTCACCAGTTCTTCAACGAGCCCCAAAAATGTTCAGCTGGTGCTCTATTCTTATTATAACAACGCCTCATGAAAATAAAAGTATCATATTGGAATATTGTGAGTATTTGCATATCAGACATATTTCTAGGAAATCAATGCAGTAGGAAAATTAACACGTCATTCGATTCTTCTTCATGTATGCGTATTGTATTAGCGTTTAGGAGATTTTAATCTATTAAGTATCAATAACTTTTCAATAAAATACTTAAGATAAACCTAAATTATAGACTTATCTGCTTTACAGAATGGATAAAAATGAAGTTTTTGAATGTAAAAATTACCTTAATATGACGTCATCTAATGACCCCGTACAGCATTAGCGACAGGATGCTTTTTCGGATCAGTCAAAACCTTCCTCTAATTTTATTGTTTCAGTTCATGATTGCTGGTGCGAGTACAAAGGAAACATTAGCATTTCAACTAATAGATAAGCCGAGATGGCACACAGTCGTACTTACTGCTGTTCTCATTATCATAAAGGTCTCGCTACGCACTACTGAAAGTGTGTACTTGATATCGCCATAACAACGTAACTACACGACAGAAAGCAGAGGTGTGCAAAAATATCTAATTTATCAGAAAATATATCTACAATCAACCAGCAAATAAAAATAAAACTACATTTGGAGTGATTTGAAAACCCTCCCGTAGCCTTATCTTTCATACTCGTGCTACAGGCTGCCAGGGTTTTCCGATTAAACCATCCACTCAGGTGGTTTTATCATTATATCTGAGGAGGCATCTAATATTAACTAGAGTAGCACTGTAGAACTATACCGCATAGGCGTTTAGAGAACGACGTTGCGCATACGTCTTGCAAGCGAGATTTGAACGCTGTTACGACTATGAATCCAAAGATCACGGGATGTCAAACAGGAAAAGGCTATTCTCACCGGAGGCATTGACAGATCTCAATCTGTTTACACACAAAGAGCTGAAAGAAAACTAGATGTTAGTTTCAAATCTTTTGCTGCGAGCAGTCGTTCCCAATGTACAGTAAGCGAAGACCAGTCATGACTCGTATTTGCCTAGTAAGTAATTTATTGTTTTTATGATTACTGTTTTAATTTGTTATGAGTATACCATTTTACACAACGTCTATACAATAACGTTTTCAAGACATTTTTTGCAACGCCACATGCAAGTTTTACTGACGCCATAATGCTTGCTTAATCGCAGCCTATACAATACTGAGAAAAAACTTTAAAATAAAGTTCATGTAAAACAATGCGATATAACAAAGAAAAAAGCTTAAGAAGTCTTTTAAACTTAAACATTTTGTAGATTTTGGAATTTGAAATAATTAACTTACCCCACACTCCCCTCCTCGACCCACCAACCCATTTAATCCCCGGAAAGTGACGCGATTCCACATTTTTTCTTCCTAATCACTGGGTACAATCTCGCCACGTGTCACTGAGTAACATTTCACGCCTGATTTGCCGTGAAAGATAACGCTGAATAGCCGCCATAACAATACACAACAAAAGAGCTCATTCACTGGCTATTGATATGCCTATTGTGTGTCTCTAATTCAACGTCAAATTACACTGTGAATATTTCATCACAAACACTATGCCAACGTTTTGCCCTTCGGCGATGAACCGAGAGAAGCAAATGTCAATCTAGTTCAGAGATATTGAAATTTGAAATGCAATCTTTTAGCGGGTCATTCGGTTATCTCAACAGCTTTCAGTAACGTTTTGAAAAGGACTCAACAGGAAGGGAAGTGCATCAATTTATCGAGTACAGAACAAATAACTTTTTCAAACATTTCTAATGCTAATACTAGTTGTACCGTTACTGCTACTGCTTCTACCCGAACACTCGCGTAACGTCGGGCCGACGTCGGAACGGTATAAACCAGGTCGGAAAACGTCGGCATCGGCTTCGATGCATCGGTAATGCATCGGTTATAGGTTGGCAATAGTCGAATTTCCATTTTTTCTCATTCGTTGGAAGTTCATCGGTTACCGACGTTGGCCCGATGATTATTTTCCTCAGTTTAATAGATGTTGGCAAACATTCATCGGGCCGACATCTTTTTCCGACGAACTTCCGACCAATTGGGAATTTTTTTTGCTAAAAATATTAAATTCATATATTACACGTATTTCTCAATGCATATATTGTACATATATTTTTATGCATTGGTTATACGTTGGAAATAGATTAACTTCCGACCAATGGTAAAAAAATGAAACGGATATTGCATACGTATATTCGATGTATTTAGTTATACGTACATTATACATATATTTGTATATGTTGGCCCAACGTCTGACATAGACGTACTTCCGACGGAACAAAACTTAATTGTTTTTTGAAAAAGATATTACTGATGTATAACCGACGGATTACAATAATCGTATAATATACAAATATATCACTGCATCGGCTATACGTCGGAAATATACCGAATTCCGACGAAAACTATTTTTTTTATTTGAGATATTACAAGCATGTAATATGCGTATAATAATATACATATATAATACATATAGTTATATTTGTCGGTGAAACGTCGGAAATATACCGATTTCCCATGGATCTCAAATATATCAGTACATCGGCTATACGTCGGAAATATACCGAATTCCGACGAAAACTAATGTTTTTATTTGAGATATTACAAGCATGTAATATGCGTATAAAAATATACGCATATTATACATATAGTTATATTTGTTGGTGAAACGTCGGAAATATACCGATTTCTAATGGATCTCTTATGTGTATTTCACGCATAACTTGAAATGAAATATATATATATATATATATATATATATATATATATATATATATATATATAAATATATATATATATATATATATATATATATATATATATATATATATATATATATATATATATATATATATATATTGCGTTGTGTACGAGTGCTCCACATATTCCACAGCGTCGGAAAAAAGATGCCGATATTGCCGATATTATACGTATTTTTTAAACGTCTATAAAACGCATATTTTCCGATGCTTATTCGGCGTCGGAAATTTATCGATTGACGTTTTGTAGGGGACAGTATGAAGAATCAATAGTGGAGCATTATGAATATACTTGAAAATTATCATTTGCCTCAATAAACTAGCCCCTGCCGCCGTGGAGTAGAGGTATGTTCCGCGCCTAGGATGCAAGAGGTCCCCGGTTCAAACCCAAGTAAGTACTAGTGTTCAGTTGCAATATGTAGATATGCTATGTTGTATATTAATATGCTATGGTGTATGTATGAATATGTGAATTATGAATGGTTGGTAAAGTTCAATGGGTCAGTTAAGGTTAGAAACAATTTTTTTACGTATAAAAATCATCGGAGGTTCGTTGGAAATGCATCGGAATATAAACGTATAACCGACGTATAGCCGACGGTTGGTATCCGACGTCGAAGAATTTGTAGGGATATTTCCGACGGTGGCCCGACGTATTAAAGATATATCGGCCACATGTATATCCGATGTACGAAGCCGCTATATCTATTATGCGTCGGGCCATAGTTAATCCTATGTGCATCTGATACATCGGCCGACGAAGTTGCCGATATTGCCGATCTAGTATAGATGTATTTTAGACGTTACGCGAGTGTTCGGGTACTATTACTGCTACTATTGCTACTGCTACCATTATCGTTGCTTCTGCTACTACTCCCGCTACTACTATTCCTTCTACTATTCCTCCTACTTCTACTACTACTTCTGTTATTACTGCCACTACTACTATTACTGCTGCTACTGCTACCGCTACCGATACTGCTGCTTCTGCTAAACCTTCCACTACTTCTACTCTCGCTACTACTTCTCCTCCTACTCCTACTACTTTCGCTATTTCTACTACTACTTCTTCTACTACTATTACACTTTCTTCTACTACCACTTTTGCTGCTACTACTACTGTTACTGCTACTTGTTCTACTACTACTGCTATTTCTACCGCTAATTCTGGTACTGCTGCTACTTCCATTACTACTCCTACTAATACTACTGCTCCTACTACTGATTGAAAACCCAGCCTTTCACGAGTTGAAGTGACTACCATTACTTAAAAATTAAAAGTCCCCTGAGTCTTTTGTGATGTTGATTTAAAAAAAAAGACTCAATACTTGAAAGACTCACTGGACAATACTTTCGAATTCCCTGGTAGTCTAAGCCATTTATTGGACTAGCTATGGCCTAGCTAAGTCCCCTGCTCACCAAATCTGAGTGGATTTGAACCTGGGACCTTGGAATTAAGGAAAAACGCTTTGACCAGCTTAGCTAACTCCAGATCCAGAAATTTTTAAATAAGAATTTTTTTAAGTTGAGCCAATAAAAGATGTGCATAGGTCAGAGCGTACAACCGTAGAGTTTTCAAGGTCTCCCTAAACTGACTCACATCAACTTCAAATACGAAATATGAAAAGAAAATATGCACTCTAATGAAAGACAATTACGATCAATTTGTAAACAACAAATCCTTCAAAGGAAAGACAAAGGAAAGACAAATAGTGCTGATAGATGGCCGAACGTTGTGAAACTTGTGGCTGTCAATTGTTTGAAATATTAGGTGTTCAGCCCAGTTCCTCCTGAGCTTCTCAAGCGGAAGCTTTTATATGTCATTGAATTCTGAGTTTGATCAGGTTTTGCCTCACTGCTTCATGAATATTAAGCGATATTTTATGAATGTGATATTTTATGAATGTGATATATTATTAATATGACGCATGAACTGAGGGACATAGGAAGCGCACATTACCACCAGATTAAATGTCAAGCATCGGTATTGGTATGAAGCACACTCCTCGTCACTCCTGTCTGATCAATTGCCCCTCTACATCCCATTCCCTTCAACAATCAGACTCAGTCGCACAAAGTTGAGAATATACTAAGTACCTATTTCCACTCCATGACGCCATCGCAGCAGTCACTGTTGCCATGATACGACTTATAACAATGAATATAGTATAAGCAAACCATGAAAGATATCGCAAAAGCGCGTGATAATTAATTAAAATGCTTAACAAAGGCGCGTTTGCGTTCGCTTGAATAATCGCCTTTCATCTGTCATACTCCATTCTTGTATTGTATATACCATTGTTAATGTCTATATGTCGGAGAAATGCAGCATCAATTGTTAAAGCAACACCTTTTTGTTTATTGTGTTCAATATTCAACTATTGCGAAAAACAAAACAATAGAGAGAAGCATCAATAGAGGTATGACATTGCGTAAACCACTATTGAAAATGATTTGTAATGAATTAACGGCTATACTACCTCAATCAATTATAACAATGCGTCATGGTCTCACAGTGCTCAAGTGTCTGAACGTTTAATTACATAATGCAGTTCTTAAAACGTTATATAGTCTCATGCCTCAGAAATTTACTTGCTGGACTGTACGAAATAACCAAACGTTTGTGTAGTCTGTTACATAACGCAGTTCTTAAAACGTTATATACTTTCCTGCCTCAAAAATTTACTCCAGAACTGTACGAAACAACCAAAAGTATGCGTAGTCTATTACATAATGCAGTTCTCAAATCGTTAAATATTCTCCGGCCTCCAAAATTTACTCTCCGAGGTGCACGAAATAACCAAAAGTATGCTTTTATACTTTTTAACGAAAATTAAAACAGGTGTCATTACTTTAAAACAATGTAGAAAAAAGTTGTAGTAAATAAAACAGCTCAGAGTATTTAATTAAAGAGCTTAAGTGAAGAAAGTGTTTGGATCTATATTATAAATGAAATGTTCATGTTGAAAACCTATTTGAACAACGCAAATATCAAACTCGAAAGTCATGAATAAAGTGGAACTTTGATATTGTATTAGTGAACAATTAAAAGTTGATACTTTAAAATTTGTATTTTTCTATATATTTAAAATGCTGTTATAAAATATGTAATAAAATACTAAGTGATAGAATGATAATGTTTTGAATCATGCGCATGTCAAAATGCCTTTTAAAATGTTTTTAACATTGTAATTGCCCCATTGCTGTAAAATGGTGACGTGACTGGTTTGTAAACAAGCGCAATTTATGATTGTAACTATGAGGCTATGGATTTGCTCACTAGAATATATATAGAACAGTCGAATCACTCATGCACAAGTAGTTTTGCTGAAATTGGTTAACATTAAGCCACCACTGGATAAAGTTTTGTATATTATTTAAATTGGTTAACATAAATCAACACTGCAGAAACTTGTGTGTGCTGCTGCAGAAAGAGCCGCTTCCGACGATATCATCCTGTCCTGTCATGCTTTAGTTACGGTACACATTTTATAACAACTTAAAACAATCTAATCTCTATATGTGAAAGTTAACCAGAAGGCCGGTTTTCTTTGCTCCTCCACAGAAATTGTGCTATTTTGTTTTTGTAAAAGCTGATAGAACAATAATATCACTGTGGGACATGTGAAACAGAAATGCATAAAATTGGGTATTTGCAGAATGAAATGAAATCAAAGCAGCACCAAAGCTAAATTTAAATATTTTATATTTCAGTATTGGAAAATGAAAATGGTGGTACCGGTAAGCTGTTTTAGTGACAGAATGCTCACCAAGTCTGACACAATTAAAGCTGTCTAAATAATAAATCGTAGCTCTTAAGTGGTATATCGTGTTTACAAGGTTCCTTTAGTAATTTATCGTAGTTACAGAAGTGCCTATACATCAGTCGTAAAGCTGTGATCCCTGACTTTTGTCTTGGTGTGAGTACGGCAAAATATTTTTTATTTTTGTGTACGTACTTAATGATTTAAGGAATGGTCCTTAAGTCATTAAGCAAAACGGCCAGATGGAGCATTGTGTTATGTTGTTTTCAAAAATTCGGCCAATATAAAGGTATAAAAACCTTGCTTTTATTACTGTATTTGATCATATAAAAGCTGTTCGCCATAAAACAGTGTTGTCGTATTACTGGCTTGATTACAGCAATGGGAGATGATCCGCCGGGGCACAAAAGCTCTATTGTCAAGTTCTTTTAATTAATTATTGCAACTTGCTGTCTGTCCTTTCTCATTCATTATACCTTAAAGTGAAAAGTAAAAGTAAAAAAGAAGTAATGTATAACAGGTGCTTACTTCTAATGTACCCTAACATATGCAGTAGAAAAAACACAAAATGTATTACTGGCGCTTACTTGTAATGTACCCTGACATAGGCAATAGAAAAAATAAATGTATAACAGGTGCTTGCTTGTAATGTACTCTAACATATGCAATAGAAAAAAGAAACAAAAAATATATAACAGGTGCTTGCTTGTAATGTACCCTGACATAGGCAATAGAAAGAAAAACAGAGCGAATCCAATTGGGCGAGTAATGTTTGATACAGCCCAATCTTACATTGCGTATCAGTATAACGTCTACAATGAGGTTATTTACATTAAACATTCAAACAGTTTAGAACTCAAAATCGTTCTATCCATTGCATGCCCTTTATGAGCAAAGAATAAAATATATTATACAAAACACGAACAATAACAAATAAACTATCACCAAAATCCAAATTATAATCAAATTAACCAAATAATATGCACTTGACAGATGCCATTAACAAAATGCACAAACAACGCGTGAGATGAATGGAAAATTGACTAAGATCAAAAACAAGAGGAAAAACAAGGCAACTTCAGCTGGAATGATTCAAGACGATCCATCATAAAATTGTTATCATAAACAGCAGAATAGAGAAGTGAAGGTTTTCTCGCCCCACTGTGTGATCGCTTTTAATCACCGCTATGACTTACACATTTGACATTGGTGCCTTTGAATTATAACAGGTCTTTCTTCAGGGTTTCTTATTTTGCTTTTGTTAGAATCGGTTTTGATAAGACATAGATAACTACTATTTACGTCACAATATGATGACAGTTTGGAAATGGCATAGTTTCCACGCCTTTGCTTCCAAGTAAATAGCTTTGATAAAAAAGTTATGATGTCAGTTAAAAAATGGTATGTTTACTGCACAAGCTGCGTTCAGCTTTCCTCGCCCCCTTCCCACCCTCCGCCCCCTGCAAAAAGGAAGGGGCAGATGTGAGAATATTGTTTGCTTGGTCTCATTCCTTCTTGCTGTTTTTTTTTATTCTTTTCTGGAGTTGATGTGATAATTGTGTCACAATTGGATTTAATGTGATAACTGTCACAACCTGGCCTCTGGGTTTAATGTGATAATTGTGTCACAACCTGGCCTCTGGATTTAATGTGATAATTGTGTCACAACATGGCCTCTGGATTTAATGTGATAATTGTGTCACAACATGGCCTCTGGGTTTAAGCGGCGCGGCGTCGACCCTCGCTATTGGCCCAAGCATTCCTCGATAAGTAAGATTCCAATAACGCCGTTGAGAAGCTTTGGAAGCCACTTCAAGATAGTAACATTCCTGCTAGCGTAGTCACTGTGTCTTGCCATTCCTAGTGGTGTGTTGACATTCCTGTTTTTGTAGTCATTGTGTGTGAACACCCCTGCTGATGTAGTCATTGTGTTGACATTCTCACTGGTGTAGTCATTTTGTTGACATTCCAGCCGATGTAGTCATTCTGTACTGACATTCCTTCTGATGTAGATATTGTGTGTTGACATTCCTGCTAACGTAGCCATTGTGTGTTGACACTCTTGCTGGTGTAGTCATTGTGCGTGGACATTCCTGCTTGTGAAGCGATTCCGTGTTGGCATTCCCGCTGGTGTAGTCATCGGATGTTGGCATTCCCGCTGGTGTAGTCATCGGGTGTTGACCTTTCCGCTGGTGTAGTCATCGTGTGTCGCCATTCCCGCTGGTAAAGCTACTGTATGCATCAGGTCTGTTTGACAGGCAATAAATGTACATGTGTCTTGTTTTTAACAAAAAAAAGCAATAGGTTTCTTTTTTCAACATTGACGCAAATGTATGTTTTGCCTGTTGGTGCGAGTCATAAAAAGGTAAACAAATAATGATAGTTGCTACGAAGTACAAGTTTATTGAGCCTTATTAGTGTTAGTATTTTATGTTACATAATTATAATTATAAATACTGTTATATAATTATAATTATAAATACTTTTCATTTATATAACAGTTATAATTCCTATTATTACTATTGTTATTATTATTGCATGATCTGTCTGTGATTCGCTATTTTTGGAAGGAAAACCCTAAACGCTGTCAGAATGGATTCGAGGTAGGAAGAGCTAAGCCAGATTGTGGCATACGGCCTTGGAATCGCAACAGCAGTGACCCCGACCTGCCACTTCCTGAAGACGTACGAGACAGTATATGCTGATACAACCAGAATGCCATGTACTACTTGATGAAGATATACGACGTGTTATAAACCGTATATATGGTGATACAACCAGAATGCCATGCACTACTTGATGAAGATATACGACGTGTTATAAACCGTATATATGGTGATACAACCAGAATGCCATGCACTACTTGATGAAGATATACGACGTGTTATAAACCGTATATATGCTGATACAACCAGAATGCCATGCACTACTTGATGAAGATATACGACGTGTTATAAACCGTATATATGGTGATACAACCAGAATGCCATGTACTACTTGATGAAGATATACGACGTGTTATAAACCGTATATATGGTGATACAACCAGAATGCCATGCACTACTTGATGAAGATATACGACGTGTTATAAACCGTATATATGGTGATACAACCAGAATGCCATGCACTACTTGATGAAGATATACGACGTGTTATAAACCGTATATATGGTGATACAACCAGAATGCCATGTACTACTTGATGAAGATATACGACGTGTTATAAACCGTATATATGGTGATACAACCAGAATGCCATGTACTACTTGATGAAGATATACGACGTGTTATAAACCGTATATATGGTGATACAACCAGAATGCCATGCACTACTTGATGAAGATATACGACGTGTTATAAACCGTATATATGGTGATACAACCAGAATGCCATGCACTACTTGATGAAGATATACGACGTGTTATAAACCGTATATATGGTGATACAACCAGAATGCCATGTACTACTTGACGAAGATATACGACGTGTTATAATTCGGATATATGCTGATATAACTAGAATCTCATATACTTCTGGTTTTGCTTGAAATATAAGACGCCAACAGAAAAAAGTAATGCGGTACAAAGAAAAACAATACAAGAAAATTGTAAATAAAGGTAGTAAGACTCTTTTAATCATATAAAAATATTTTAATATTTTCAATCACGTATTTAACAAATATATTACTTGCATTTGCCGTTTGTTCTCTGTTACTATCAGGATGAACTTATTGAAAGTGAAGTAATAAATATTTCATGCTAAATAATTTATAGAAAAAAATGTTAATTTTCTGCTAAATTATCATCTTATAATGAATATTTACCCCCTCCCTAACTCAACCTCCCCTCTCCCTCCCTACCCCTTCCTCTTCCCACTTCCTCCCCCTCCCCCCTCTCGACTCCCACACTGAAGTGCAGACAGTAGAATGCTACAATGGTTTACATCTCCTACTCTCTCCTCCCCTTCCTCCCCCTCCCTAACCCCCTCCCCTGAATCCCCGTGTCCCCTCCCCCTTCTTCCCTCTCGACTCCCACACTGAAGTGCAGACAGTAGAATGCTACAATGGTTTACATCTCCTACCCTCTCCTCCCCCTTCCTCCCCCTCCCTAACCCCCTCCCCTGAATCCCCATGTCCCCCCCTTCCCCCCTCTCGACTCCCACACTGAAGTGCAGACGTTAGACTGCTACAATGTTTTACTTGTTGGTCGTCATTTGGTTTTTCGGTCTTAAGACCACACGAAGTCTATAAAGTAACGCCCATTCAACGTTTGCATGACGTCAGTTGGTTACGTCTCATCATTTCTGTCATTAGACGTTACGATTTGCTCGTGATGTAAAACAAACGAAAAAACACCATTTACGAGAGTGACAACTTTGCCCGAAACAGCCAAAAGAGACGTGAGGTCGCCGCCGTCATTATTTTACTATCTAAACAACAATTGCGAAATGCAAATGAAATCGTCCTGTTCATATGTGTTCGCCCTTCATTCATCTGCCAAGTGGAAAAGATTGTTATTGTCTGCCGAACACTTGCTAAATCCATGAACCCATATCTAGCAATAATAGCAAAAGACGGCCTGACCTCACTGTTATCACAATGCAAGAACGGGTCAAGGAAAGCTAATGACGCATGCATTCGCGGGTTACGACAGCGTCTCTTGTGATCTCGGCCATACAACAACAGGATAATCTGTCTCTTGACAAATAAACAAGAGCGTTTCCTATTGTGTGGCAGCCTCATTGTTTTGTTTGATTGTGACTTAACATCATTGTTGTCATCGCTGAGTGGAGCACTTCCAAAGGTTTTCTATATTTTCTATTCATGATTAAAGTTGCCTTTTCTTTTGTTTTTTTTATTTATTTTTTTATTTATTTTTTATTTTTGGAATATGTCCAAATCAGTTGTTTGTACTGTTGGTATGCAATAGGCTGTGCTGACGCGAGTAGCAGCTTCATGATGTCAACACCAAGTGTTGATTATTTGGTGACGGAGAAATGATAACTACTGTCGGTCAATTTTAAATCCCAAAAGTCATTTTCCATAACTGTTTCTCCTTGTTAATTCATTTTTTGGCCTTTTTTCCTTTTTTTGTAAAGGAACTACAAGGAAACCCTACATTTTTTCATGTGGTCTTTTTACATGGCTTTTTCAGTTTGCATTTTCCTATGGTTTTATCATACTGTACTTTCCATGGTCTTTTCTCATGGTCTTTTCATGCTGTACTTTCCATGGTCTTTTCTCATGGTCTTTTCATGCTGTACTTTCCATGGTCTTTTCTCATGGTCTTTTCATACTGTACTTTCCAGGGTCTTTTCCCATGGTCTTTTAATACTGTACTTTCCATGATCTTCTCTCATGGTCTTTTCGTACTGTACTTTCAATGGTCTTTTCTCATGGTCTTTTCATACTGTACTTCCCATGGTTTTTTCTCATGGTCTTTTCGTACTGTACTTTCCATGGCCTTTTTCCATGGTCTTTTCATAATATACTTTCCATGGTCTTTTCCCATGGTCTTTTCATACTGTACTTTCCATGATCTTTTCTCATGGTCTTTTCGTACTGTACTTTCCATGATCTTTTCTCATGGTCTTTTTCATACTGTACTTTCCATGGTCTTTTCTCATGGTCTTTTCATACTGTACTTTCCTTGGTCTTTTCTCATGGTCTTTTCATACTGTACTTTCCATGGTCTTTTCTCATGGTCTTTTCATGCTGTACTTTCCATGGTCTTTTCTCATGGTCTTTTCATTTTGCATTTTCCCATGGTCTTTTCATACTGTACTTTCCATGATCTTTTCATTATGCCCTTTCCTATGGTCTATTAACATGGTTTTTCGCGCGGCACTCTGACACGGTCTTTCCCCATGGTCTGCCAGGAAATGGTGAATGATATCTGATCGAGTTAGGACCCCACAACTTCTTATACAAATACAAAAGGTTCTTAGCGTTAGAGAGCATTTCATTTGTAGGAGAAATAAGAAGCAGCATATATATATATACTGTCACCCCATAAACAGCACGACTTTCAGCTGGCAGTTAAGCTATGCCCTCATGTACGACGCGCATAGACTGTATTGATTCGGAACGTTTGTTCTGGAGAACTGTGTGAGGGGATGGGGGAGGAGGGGAAGGGAATGGATGAGGGGATGGGGGAGGAGGGGAAGGGAATGGAGAGGAGAGGGACAGGAAGGGGGAAGGAGGAGGGAAAGGGGGAGGAGGGGGAGGGAAAAGGGAGGAGGGAGAGGGAAGAGGGGAGGGGAGGGGGAAGGAGAGGAGAGGGAAGGGGGGAAAGATGGGAGAGGGAAGAGGGGAGGGGAGGGGAGGGAAGGCAGAACATAGAGGAGGGAAGAGGGGAGGGAATTTTTGATCTCAAGAATTGCTTCTTTTTGTCCAGTAAAAAATTAAAAGAAAGATTTTGTGTACAAAGACCAGTCATTATTTTATTCACATACGTGTGCTCCTGAATTTTGTATGTAAAAATGGACTGATATTTTGATCTCAAAAATCAATTTCTGAGATCCTAAAATTATTTGCAGATTTCCAAATACAAAATAATAAAGTCTTATCCTGAAAAAAATGATATCTGAAATAAATTCTTGACATTTATAAAAAGAAAATAAATTATTGAGCTGAAAATTGATATTTTGTTGTCAAATAGTTCACTTTTGCTATCAGGAATTGAATTTTTGGTCTGAAAAATCAATTTTAGATATTAATAAATGATTTTTGATATCAATAAATATTTTTTAATATTTCTAAATATTTATTGATATCAAGAATTATTTTTTGAGATCAAGAATACATTTAGATGTATCAAAAATATAATAACATATAGCAAAAATTAATTCTTGATATCAAAAAATCAATTTTTGAGATCAGAAATTAATTCTTGATATCAAAAATTCCTAATAAATGTGAAAATGGCATTCCATAGTTAAGTCATTGTGCATTTTCCTGAGTCGTTAAAAAGAACATGGAACATCTGTACCTCTTTCGGCATTACCCTTGAAAGGAAAACAGGAACTAAAGCTGTTGCTTGTCAACACTGAAAGTCTTTTGGTGAATTGTTAAATGAATAATTATGAATAAAAAATACATGGCTTTAAATGAATTGATGATTCACTATTGTTCTGCACTCAGCGAACGAGTTGTGCAGTTCCTGGACGACAATTTGTAAACAGTAATTAAGACTTTGAAAGTACCTATTTCCTTTGTGAGAAAAACAATATGCACGTGAACAAACTACGCATTCGCACAACAGGCTGCAAATTATGTTAAATAACGAGCACTGAATTTGTGCCTGAGAGTGGAAGCCCGAAATTACGCCCAGCAAGGAGACGGAACTAAGGCGGTCCGATTGTTCGCGTGGTCCTTTTTCTGGGGTTCTTCACGGTGCCGGGTATCCAGAACAAAAGTCTTGAAAAGTGTAAACTAAAAGGGATCACGTTATGACATGTTTTTTTTTTTGGGGGGGGGATTTTCTGGATTCGCGTCTGGGCATTTATCGTGAGACGGTTATCTGAAATTTATATTTAATAGAGAGCTGGGTGGAGAGAAAGGGGTGGGGGGCTAATGTTAGGGTTTCGAGAGAGTGATTAAGTATTGTTCGTATCATGATAATGTTTTTATTAATACTGCGAGTATAATTCTAGTATCTGTCAGTGAGTGCGAAGTGCAGCTTGTTGATAAAATTCACCCCTCGCCTCCCCTCGCCACACTTCGCCACCGCCCACAACCCCTCGCCTCCCCTCGCCACCCCTCACCACCGATCGCCTCCCCTCGCCACCCCTCACCACCGATCGCCTCCCCTCGCCATCCCTTGCCACCTCTGACCACCCCTCGCAACTCCTCGCCTCCACCCGCAACTTCTCGCCACTCCTCGCCTCCCCTCGCAACCCCTCGCCACCTCAATAACCTCGCCACCCCTCGCTTCCCCTCACCCTCGCCACCCTTCGCCATCCCTCGCCACCCCTCACCACCTTTCGCCACTGCTCGCCTCCCCTCGCAACCCCTCACAACCCCTCACAACCTGTCTTCACCACCCCGCCACCATAACTTTGTGGGTAAAGCTGACCCAGCGCCACCCTAACTTTGTGGATACAGCTGACCCCCCCGTCACCCTAACTTTGTATGTACAGCTGACCCCCGCCACCCAAACTTTGTGGGTACAGCTGAGCCCTCCGCCACCCTAACTTTGTGGGTTCAGCTGATCCTTCCGCCACCCTAACTTTGTTGGTACAGCTGACCCCCGCCACCCAAACTTTGTGGGTTCAGCTGACCCCCCCGACACCCTAACTTAGTGGGTACAGCTGATCCCCCGCCACTCTTACTTTGTGGGTACAGCTGAGCCCCCCCCCCCGACACCCTAACTTTGTGGGTACAGCTTATCCCCGCGCCACCCTAACTTTGTTGGTACAGCTGACCCCCGCCACCCAAACTTTGTGGATATAGCTGGGTCCCTCCCCGTCACCCTAACTTTGTGGGTTCAGCTGACCCCCCGACACCCTAACTTTGTGGGGACAGTTGAGATCCCCCCCCCTCGCCACCCTAACTTTGTTGGTACATCTGACCCCTCGCCACCCTAACTTTGTGGATACAGCTGACCACCGCCACCATAACTTTGTGGGTACAGCCGACCTCTCGCCACCCTAACTTTGTGGGTATAGCTGACCCTCGCCACTCCTAAACACCTGCATTTTGCCTGTGATTATTGTGATTGGCGCGCAGAACTGGTCAGACACACATAAAACTGGCGTAACTCATAACAACACTCCCCTCACAACAACAGGCCCATCACAACAACGGTCCCATCACAACAACAGTCCCATGACAACAACAGTCCCATGACAACAACGGTCCCATCACAGCAACAGTTCCATCACAACAACGGTCCCATCACAACAACAGCCCCATCACAACAACGGTCCCATCACAACAACACTAACATCACAACAACAGTAACATCACAGCAACATTTCCATCACAACAAGAGTCCCATCACAACAACCGCCCCATCACAACAATGGTCCTATCACAACAACGGTCCCATCACAACAACGGTCCCATCACAACAACACTAACATCACAACAACAGTAACATCACAACAACAGTTCCATTACAACAACGGCCCCATCACACCAACAGTCCCATCACAACAACGTCCCATCACAACAATGGTCCTATCACAACAACGGCCCCATCACAACAACGGTCCCATCACAACAACAGTCACACCACACCAACAGTAACATCACAACAACGGTCCCATCACAACAACGGTCCCATCAGAACAAAGGTCCCATCACAACAACGGTCATATCACAACAACAGTCCCATCACACCAACAGTAACATCACAACAACGGAACCCTCACAACAACAGTCCCATGACAACAACAGACCCATCACAACAACGGTCTTATCACAACAACGGTCCCGTCACAACAACAGTCCCATCACAACAACAGTCCCATCACAACAACAGTCCCATTATAACAACAGCAACATCACAACAACGGTCCCATCACAACAACAGTACCATCACAACAACAGTCCAATCACAACAACGGTCTTACCACAACAACGGTCCCATCACAACAACAGTACCATCACAACAACGGTCACATCACAACAACGGTCCCATCACAACAACTGTCCTGTCACAACAACAGTAACATCGCAACAACGGTTCCATCACAATAACAGTCAGATCGAAACAACGGTTTTATCACAACAACGGTCCCATCAGAACAACAGTTGCATCCCAACAACGGTCTTATCACAACAACGGTCCACTCACAACAACGGTCCCATCACAACAACAGTCCCATCACAACAACGGTCCCATCACAACAACGGTCCCATCACAACAACAGTCCCATCACAACAATGGCCTTATCATAACAACGGTCCCATCACAACAACAGTCCCATCACAACAACGTCCCATCACAACAAAACTCCCAACACAATAACAGTCCCATCATAAGGACACTCCCCTCACAACGGTCCCCTCACAAGAACAGTCGCAGCACAACAACACTCCCTCACAACAACAGTCCCATCACAACAACGGTCCCCTCACAACAACGGTCCCATGGCAACAACGGTCCCATCACAACAATATTCCCAAAACAACTACAGTCCCACCACAACATTTCCCTCACAACATCAGTAACATAACAACAACGGTCACATCACAAGAACGGTCCCATCACAACAACAGTCCCATCACAACAACGGTCCCATCACAACATCGGTCCCATCACAACAACAGTAACATCACAACAACGGTCCCAACACAACAGCAGTCCCATCACAACAACAGTCCCATCACAACAACGGTCCCATCACAACAACAGTCCCATCACAACAACAGTCCCATCACAACAACGGTCCCATCACAACAACGATCCCATCACAACAACAGTCCCATGACAACAAGGGTCCCATCACAACAAGGGTCCCATCACAACAACGGTGCCATCACAACAACGGCCCCATCACACCAACAGTCCCTTCGCAACAACAGTCCCATCACAACAACAGTCCCATCACAACAACGGTCCCATCACAACAACAGTTCCATGACAACAACTGTCCCATGACAACAACAGTCCCATGACAACAACAGTCCCATCACAACAACGATCCCATCACAGCAACAGTCCCATGACAACAAGGGTCCCATCACAGCAACAGCCCATCACAGCAACAGTCCCGTCACAACAACAGAAATATCACAACAATAGAAATATCACAACAACGGTCCCATCACAACAACAGTCCCATGACAACAACAGTCCCATCACAACAACGATCTTATCACAACAACAGTCCCATCACAACAATGGTCCCATCACACCAACACTCTTATCACAACAACAGTCCCACCACTACAACAGCCCCACCACAATAACACACTGAATACAACACATAATCAATTTGTTAAATATGTTATTTTATAAAATGAATTAAAAAATTTCTACTAAGATAAAACCCAAAAGATTTACATCAAACTAATCACACAGAAACTGAAATATCATTACAAAGTTTTAAAATCAAGATCATGTTTTTATAAAGGCAATGCTGTTTCGAAAACAATAGATGTTTCTTATATTGCTTTTGCTCTCCTGTCATCTTTATATATTTATTTATTTATTTACTTTCTTGTAAAATATAACAGAGAACAGAGCGGGAGAGGTGTAATTTTGAATTCCAGAAAATGGAGATAGGAGCCATTCCCACAAGCAAAACCATCCCACAAGCAAGATCAACCAACAAGCAAGACCATCCCACAAGCAAGACCATCCCACAAACAAGACCATCCCACAAGCAAGACCATCCCACAAACAAGACCATCCCAAGAGCAAGACCATCCCACAAGCAAGACCATCCCACAAGTAAGACTATCCTACAAGCAAGACCATCCCACAAGTAAGACCATCCCACAAACAAGACCATCCCACAAGTAGGACAATCCCACAAGCAAGACCATCCCACAAACAAGACCATCCCACAAGTAAGACCATCCCACAAGCAAGACCATCCCACAAGTAAGACCATCCCACAAGCAAGACCATCCCACAAGTAAGATTATCCTACAAGCAAGACCATCCCACAAGTAAGACCATCCCACAAACAAGACCATCCCACAAGTAGGACAATCCCACAAGCAAGACCATCCCACAAACAAGACCATCCCACAAGTAAGACCATCCCACAAGCAAGACCATCCCACAAGCAAGACCATCCCACAAGCAAGACCACCCCACAAGTCAAAACGTACTACAGGTATGACCATACCATAAGAATTACATACTATAAGTAAGACCATCCACATGTCGGACCGTACGACAAGTAGGACAATCCAACAAGTCGGACCAGATCACAAGTAGGACCGTCCCATAAACAGGACCATCCCACAAATAAGATGAATTCACATTTATTCTTGTTCCGTGTCTCGGTGCATTAGTACATATAAAAAAGAAAATAGAACAGTTCTACATATTGAACCATCCTACAAGTGGGACCATCCCACAAGTAAGACCATCCACATTAAGCACTGTTCAGCAAATAAGACGGGAGAGACATCGGTGTGGCAATCGCACAGTCTTGGGTTCGATTTCGGATGAGGGCGGCAAGAAGACGGTTGGCTTGAGGTGCCTTTATCCCTGCGGACGCAGTTACCGGTCACTTACCACGAAATTCAAATTTAAATAATTCAGTCATCCCTTAGAAACAATATTGGCAAAAAGGAAAAACAAGTACGTTCTTTTCTGAATTTTTCTGTTTTATTAAATACTTTGAAATGTCGTGACAGCTATTTCAAGTACTAACGCGACTTCACCATACTTCACGTAGGGGCATTACCCAGTAGTGGGTCTCGACGCCGCGCTGGCTATGTCACGGCTGTTCTCTGACACTAAGCCCCCCCCCTCCACACCCCCGCCCTTCACCACAACAACTAGTAGCGAGTACTGACGCCAGTAGCGGGTGTTGACGCCAGTAGCGAGTGTTGACGCCAGTAGCGAGTGCTGACGCCAGTAGCGAGTGTTGACGCCAGTAGCGAGTGTTGACGCCAGTAGCGAGCATTGACACCAGTAGCGAGTGTTGACGCCAGTAGCGAGTATTGACGCCAGTCGCGAGTGTTGACGCCAGTAGCGCGTACTGACGCCAGTAGCGAGCATTGACACCAGTAGCGAGTGTTGACGCCAGTAGCGAGTGTTGACGCCAGTAGCGAGTGTTGACACCAGTAAAGAGTGTTGACGCCAGTAGCGAGTGTTGACGCCAGTAGCGAGTGTTGACGCCAGTCGCGAGTGTTGACGCCAGTAGCGCGTACTGACGCCAGTAGCGAGCATTGACACCAGTAGCGAGTGTTGACGCCAGTAGCGAGTGTTGACGCCAGTAGCGAGTGTTGACGCCAGTAGCGAGTATTGACGCCAGTCGCGAGTGTTGACGCCAGTAGCGCGTACTGACGCCAGTAGCGAGCATTGACACCAGTAGCGAGTGTTGACGCCAGTAGCGAGTATTGACGCCAGTCGCGAGTGTTGACGCCAGTAGCGCGTACTGACGCCAGTAGCGAGCATTGACACCAGTAGCGAGTGTTGACGCCAGTAGCGTGTGTTGACGCAAGTAGCGAGTGTTGACGCCAGTCGCGAGTATTGACGCCAGTAGCGAGTATTGACGCCAGTAGCGAGTATTGACACCAGTCGCGGGTGTTGACGCCAGTAGCGAGTGTTGACGCCAGTAGCGAGTGTTGACGCCAGTAGCGAGTGTTGACGCCAGTAGCGAGTGTTGACGCCAGCCGCGAGTGTTGACGCCAGTAGCGCGTACTGACGCCAGTAGCGAGCATTGACACCATTCGCGAGTGTTGACGCCAGTAGCGAGTGTTGACGCCAGTAGCGAGTGTTGACGCCAGTCGCGAGTATTGACGCCAGTAGCGAGTATTGACGCCAGTCGCGGGTGTTGACGCCAGTCGCGAGTATTGACGCCAGTAGCGAGCATTGACACCAGTAGCGAGTATTGACGCCAGTCGCGGGTGTTGACGCCAGTCGCGAGTATTGACGCCAGTAGCGAGTATTGACGCCAGTCGCGGGTGTTGACGCCAGTCGCGAGTATTGACGCCAGTAGCGAGTATTGACGCCAGTCGCGGGTGTTGACGCCAGTCGCGAGTATTGACGCCAGTAGCGAGTATTGACGCCAGTAGCGAGTATTGACCCCAGTCGCGAGTATTGACGCCAGTAGCGAGTATTGACGCCAGTCGCGAGTATTGACGCCAGTAGCGAGTATTGACGCCAGTAGCGAGTATTGACACCAGTCGCGGGTGTTGACGCCAGTAGCGAGTGTTGACGCCAGTAGCGCGTACTGACGCCAGTAGCGAGCATTGACACCAGTAGCGAGTGTTGACGCCAGTAGCGCGTACTGACCCCAGTAGCGAGCATTGACACCAGTAGCGAGTGTTGACGCCAGTAGCGAGTACTGACGCAAGTAGCGCGTACTGACGCCAGTAGCGAGCATTGACACCAGTAGCGAGTATTGACGCCAGTCGCGAGTGTTGACGCCAGTAGCGCGTACTGACGCCAGTAGCGAGCATTGACACCAGTAGCGAGTGTTGACGCCAGTAGCGAGTGTTGACGCCAGTAGCGAGTATTGACGCCAGTAGCGAGTACTGACGCCAGTAGCGAGTATTGACGCCAGTAGCGAGTGTTGACACCAGTCGCGGGTGTTGACGCCAGTAGCGAGTATTGACGCCAGTAGCGAGTACTGACGCCAGTAGCGAGTATTGACGCCAGTCGCGGGTGTTGACGCCAGTAGCGAGCATTGACACCAGTAGCGAGTGTTGACGCCAGTAGCGAGTGTTGACGCCAGTCGCGAGTATTGACGCCAGTAGCGAGTATTGACGCCAGTCGCGGGTGTTGACGCCAGTCGCGAGTGTTGACGCCAGTAGCGCGTACTGACGCCAGTAGCGAGTGTTGACGCCAGTAGCGAGTGTTGACGCCAGTAGCGAGTGTTGACGCCAGTAGCGAGTGTTGACGCCAGTAGCGCGTACTGACGCCAGTAGCGAGCATTGACACCATTCGCGAGTGTTGACGCCAGTAGCGAGTGTTGACGCCAGTAGCGAGTACTGATGCTGCGCTGCTTGTGTGAGGGGGAGGGGGGAGGGGGGAGGGGGGAGGGGGGAGGGGGAGAGGGCAGAGTTTGTGACGTGTAAACAACATCAAGTGCTTTGTTGCCTTCGTGTTAAGGATATACATCACTCTTCCACTAGCCCAGTAACCGTTTATGGAAGTGCATTGAACGTGTTTTCAGTGTTAAAATACATAATTTCCTGCATAAATTATTATTTTGTAAAACGTGTTATTTTGTTCTAAGCACTCCGAAGAATAATTGACCTTTCGTGCGTCATCTCAAAGCAAACTTTATAATAGACGGGAAAATTACACAGTTTTTAGTTATTTGCAGCGAAGTGCCTTGAATCGGGCAAACCGTTTGGGCCACACAGGTGAAAGAACTATTATTTTATGATTAAATAGCTTCCTTTGAAATCATAAAACTACGCATGCAAAGATCTTTTAAACAGAATTATTATATTTACCCAAAATGTGGTGTGTAAAAAATAGCACAAATTATAGTCATGCATGTGATTCACCTTCTGCCCTTACGAATTGCGCTAACCCATCACACCGTAACAACGTGAGGGAGAAATGCTGAAATTATCCTTCCTATATACAAATATTTCAGGGGAGGCATATGGCAAAAACGACTATTCAGTGAAAATTCTTAACCCTTTGTGTCCGTTTTATGCCTAAATAAAGCGGTTGAATATAATATAATTTCTTTCCCCTTCTTTGGCGTTACAAAATAAGCTCATAAATAATAGCTACTCAACTATTGTGCCGAGTTCGAGTTTGATAAAACGAACAAAACAAAGCATGAAGGTTTTTGCATTGTATGAAGCAACAATACCAAGGGAGGAGAGCACGGCTTTATATATTTCATGAATATGTGAATAAATGAAGCATGCCATTCTCTCCTTTTTGTTTGCATTGTATTTGACTTTTCAGCTGTGTTTTAAACCCGTTTTTACAGCATTATGTCAAGTGATTTTCGCTATTCACAGCATGGGACGAATTTCAATATTAACATAAATAAATAAGATAAAATATAATGGAGATATAAAGCTTTGATATCGCCTCATCACGACAATAACCTCATAATAACGGAAGGCCGTGTTTCTTAAGCCGGTGCATTGCCTTCGTTGGCAAGCACAAAAAGAGTCCTTAGTTTTTATATGACGACTTAAAATCAACCAAGTGTAAAAGAACTCGAGTAAATTAAAGGCTTAATAATCGCTTGACTCCTTCTGAATGGTTTTTGTGCTACTTTTATGTTAGTCATTTATTATTCTTCTTTCCTGGGAATTTCGAACAGAATTTTAAAAAGTACCACTGAAATCATAAACACAGTAGTTAACAAAAATCAGCTCTTTTGTTTTGTTTTTATCAGACTGATGAGTTTAATCTTGGGGAAATCACAAGGGATTTTTTTTTCATCAGGGTGAAGAAATCGATAGCATTAATGAGACGCATCCGAAGGTCTCGGTGTTATTCAACAGCTGACCTCTGCAGGGATTATCCCGTAAGGTATAAACCACCTCCCTCCCCAGCGGCCCAAGCGGTAACACAGAACGTAGCCACATGACGCACCACCCCTCCACCCACACCCCCTCCTTATTTATGTATTGAACACGTTGTTATTTAACAGCTGACCTCTGGATGGATTATTCTGCTAGAAATAACTACTTCCTGATTCCAACAAAAGCACTATTTTTTCCAGTGAATTGCAGAAACAAGGATGCATAATACACAACAACCAGACCGCCGTAGAGTTTACCTGATTACAACATACCAGACCACCGTAGAGTTTACCTGATTACAACATACCAGACCGCCGTAGAGTTTACCTGATTACAACATACCAGACCACCGTAGAGTTTACCTGATTACAACATACCAGACCGCCGTAGAGTTTACCTGATTACAACATACCAGACCACCGTAGAGTTTACCTGATTACAACATACCAGACCACCGTAGAGTTTACCTGATTACAACATACCAGACCACCGTAGAGTTTACCTGATTACAACATACCAGACCACCGTAGAGTTTACCTGATTACAACATACCAGACCGCCGTAGAGTTTACCTGATTACAACATACCAGACCACCGTAGAGTTTACCTGATTACAACATACCAGACCGCCGTAGAGTTTATCTGATTACAACATGCCAGACCGCCGTTTGGCTATTTGGCTGACTACAAAGATTTACTCCCAAATCTAGTTGCATTTAAACTTCCACTCCTAGTTTTGGGTACTATCCTTTACTGACATCAGTGTTTTCGTTTTAATTATACTAGGTATGTGATATGTATGGAATGCCGTTTTCACATTTATTAGTGAATTATTAATATCAAGAATTAATTTCTCATCTCAAAAATTGATTTTTTGATATCAAGAATTAATTTTTGATCTCAATAAATCCATATTTTGATATCAAGAATTCATTTTTGCTATCTGTAATTGTATTTTTGATATCTCTAAATGTATTCTTGATCTCAAAAAATAATTTTTGATATCAATAAATATTTAGAGATATCAAGAAATATTTACTGATATCAAAAATGATTTAATGATATCTAAAATTGATTTTTTGAGATCAAAAATTCAATTCTTGATAGAAAAAATTAAATATTTGAGAGCAAAATATCAATTTTGAGCTCAATAATTGATTTTCTATATATTGATACCAAGAATTTATTTCAGATATCATTATTTCAGACTGATACTTTTTTAATTTGTATTTTGAAATCTGCAAACGATTTTTTGATCTCAAAAACCGATTCTTGATATCAAAATATCAGTCTTTTTTTTTTAAATAAACAATTCAGAAGCACGCATCTGTAAATAAATAATGGCTGTCCTTGTATACAGATTCTTTATTTTAATTTTTTACTGTACAAAAAAGTAGCATTTCTTGAGATCAAAAATTGTGTTGTTATTTTATTGATCTCAATAATTCATATTTTCATCTCCAAAATTTAATTGACGATTCGTTATATTTTATGTGAATGTGTGTCTCCAGTAAGATTTTTTAGGTTTGTAAAATTGATTTTTTGATCTCAAAAATAAATTTTTGCCATCTAAAATTTAATTATTGATAGCAAAATATAAATTAATGAGACCTTTATTGATTTATTGATATCTCTAAATATATTTTGATATCAAAAATAAGCATTAAATGTTAAAACGGCATTCCATAGATATGTTTGTATGTGACTAGGATTATTTCATGTTCATCTATTTTTCTTATTTGCTTATAATTTAACAGTTAATGTGCTCCAAAATGAAAACATGGAGGACACCATCAAGCTGTGTGTTGTAGGAAGGTGCTGTGTGTGGGCTTAGAGCTGCACTAGTTTTATTATATATTATACATATAATTATCATACATATTTATTTATTTATTCGTTTGTTTTAGTTAAGTGGTTTAGATGCTGTGGAATAACAGTATAGGGAAATCTTAATACACAGTGCTTGCGATATATGTCATGATTAATCACTTAGAAGTATTCTATTCGTGGATGATTATACACACAGTGTGGCGCAGAACATATAAATAAATAAACGCACGCCGAAAAGAGGCTATAAAATCGATTTAATTTTTCAAAACGGGAGGTCTTCACGATACTCTGGTGCCCTTTCGTGCCCTCAATCAAATTGTACGTAATTTACACCAAAAAATATTATTCATCTTTTTTCATGGTCAAAGTGGTTTCAGGTTAAGATCTGTATTGTATAAAGAATTCCACAATTTGAAAAATTGATAGGTTTATTTTTATCAGTAAATTGTGGAGGGGTGACTAAAGAAAATATGCGCTACACAAGGTTTAGTTCTTACAGTAATAATGATCGATAATATCTTTTCGTCTCAAGACAGAAAGAACAATTTTCTCTGGCGTTGATTGCATTGAGGTTAAAACTAACATCAAAGAATGCCTTCAAAAAAGGACTGAGAAACGTTGTATCCTGTTTTTATATCTGGTGAAAGATTCAGTTGTAAACAAGAAATAATAAATTCGGTTAAGAAAAAAGCTATAAACCCACGTGCGAGTAAAAAATGAATTGAGGGTTGAGTACAGTTTGGCTTGTGTCAATGTAATATTGCTAAAATAATTAAAGATAGCCATGAAACTTTTACATATCTCTAATTCTAATTATAAGTAATTAAATTAGTTAAATCTCTTCTTAAACTAGTGATATCGTATATTTACTATATTTAAACATATAAGCACATGGATTAGAGATTTTGTAATTTGATTCCGGATATATGTTATTGAATTTACAATAGCAGTGATTAATTTAGAGATATTTGATGTTCAGCACAATATCTTTTAAGATACTTATTGGTCGGTTTATAATGTCTCTTAACTATAAGATGAATCGGAATTTATTAAAAGATGCCTCTCACTACCAGAGAATTTGTAAGTAGTTAATTAGTTAAAAATTAGCTAATTAGTTTCATTCTTTAACCTCCAACTCCTTTCAAACAGAATATTCTTATATGTTGTAATAGAATTAATTAATTTTTTAAAGGAAAAATTAAATTTCCTTATTTATTTTTTATTGCTTTAATTGTATCTCAAAATGTAATAAGACGAATATTTTCCTGTGTGTTGCAAACATGTCCGGTTAATGTGAATCAACTCGTTGACATATTGATAAATTGATATGTTAATGTACTGACAGACGCATATATTGATATGTTGATATATTAATATTCTGATGTATTGATTAAGAGATATCTCAGTATTATTTTGTGTAACCTCTAATTGAATAGTTTTAAGAGTAATAAAATTAATACTGAAATAAAGATAATTTTTATTCAATTTGATGAAATCAAAATAAGTTCTCTGTTCCTAGGGCTTTGACAGAACTCCAGACATAAAATCTGCAGATTTGAGCACATTTTTATTAAAAAAATTAAAATGCGCAAGCATATCCAGAGCTCAAGACCAGGGAATCGACCCTACTATGATACCCGTACGTATCTTACTGCCTCCATCCGACTGTTCGTCCATGCCTTCAGCAGATGACCGTTACCAAAACCACACAGGGCATAATAAAAATGTATGCTATGCCCTCGCGGAAATTCTGTGCGATGAACTGCACTGGATTGAACTTTCACATACACGCATATACCTTTGTGCATAATATACCATTAAATTATAAAATGTTATTCGTAATTTATATTCAGTGAATATAAGTGTTTAATAGCTATTGTATGGTCTCTAATACTGGTTGTTATTTGCATGAATTGCAAGTTTCATTTCAGTACGCGTGCAAAGGAAACAGTAGTATTTTGACAGACAGATGAAAAAAGGTCACAACGTAACCACGTGACAGAAAGTAACAACATAACTACGCCACAAAAAGTAACAACGTAATCGCGTAACAAAACTAACAACGTAACCACGCGACAGAAAGTAACAACATAACTACGCCACAAAAAGTAACAACGTAATCGCGTGACAAAACTAACAACGTAACCACGCGACAGAAAGTAACAACATAACTACGCCACAAAAAGTAACATCGTAATCGCGTAACAAAACTAACAACGTAATCACGCGACAGAAAGTAACAACATAACTACGCCACAAAAAGTAACAACGTAATCGCGTAACAAAACTAACAACGTAACCACGCGACAGAAAGTAACAACATAACTACGCCACAAAAAGTAACAACGTAATCGCGTAACAAAACTAACAACGTAACCACGCGACAGAAAGTAACAACGTAACTACGCCACAAAAAGTAACAACGTAATCGCGTAACAAAACTAACAACGCAATCACGCGACAGAAAGTAACAACATAACTACGCCACAAAAAATAACAACGTAATCGCGTCACAAAACTAACAACGTAACCAGGCGACAGAAAGTAACAACGTAACTACGCCACAAAAAGTAACAACGTAATCGCGTAACAAAACTAACAACGTAACCACGCGACAGAAAGTAACAACGTAACTTCGCAACAAAAAGTAACAGCGTAATCGCGTAACAAAACTAACAACGTAACCACGCGACAGAAAGTAACAACGTAACTACGCCACAAAAAGTAACAACGTAATCGCGTAACAAAACTAACAACGTAACCACGCGACAGAAAGTAACAACGTAACTACGCCACAAAAAGTAACAACGTAATCGCGTAACAAAACTAACAACGCAATCACGCGACAGAAAGTAACAACATAACTACGCCACAAAAAATAACAACGTAATCGCGTCACAAAACTAACAACGTAACCAGGCGACAGAAAGTAACAACGTAACTACGCCACAAAAAGTAACAACGTAATCGCGTAACAAAACTAACAACGTAACCACGCGACAGAAAGTAACAAC
Source organism: Protula sp. h YS-2021 (assembly GCA_949752745.1). Taxonomy (NCBI): domain Eukaryota; kingdom Metazoa; phylum Annelida; class Polychaeta; order Sabellida; family Serpulidae; genus Protula; species Protula sp. h YS-2021. The sequence continues at coordinate 2,321,555 of OX457034.1, forward strand.
GTAACTTCGCAACAAAAAGTAACAGCGTAATCGCGTAACAAAACTAACAACGTAACCACGCGACAGAAAGTAACAACGTAACTACGCCACAAAAAGTAACAACGTAATCGCGTAATAAAACTAACAACGTAACCACGCGACAGAAAGTAACAACATAACTACGCCACAAAAAGTAACAACGTAATCGCGTAACAAAACTAACAACGTAACCACGCGACAGAAAGTAACAACATAACTACGCCACAAAAAGTAACAACGTAATCGCGTAACAAAACTAACAACGTAATCACGCGACAGAAAGTAACAACATAACTACGCCACAAAAAGTAACAACGTAATCGCGTAACAAAACTAACAACGTAACCACGCGACAGAAAGTAACAACGTAACTACGCCACAAAAAGTAACAACGTTATTGCGTAACAAAACTAACAACGTAACCACGCGACAGAAAGTAACAACGTAACTACGCAACAAAAAGTAACAACGTAATCGCGTAACAAAACTAACAACGTAACCACGCGACAGAAAGTAACAACGTAACTACGCAACAAAAAGTAACAACGTAATCGCGTAACAAAACTAACAACGTAACCACGTGACAGAAAGCAACAACGTAACTACGCCACAAAAAGTAACAACGTAATCGCGTAACAAAACTAACAACGTAACCACGCGACAGAAAGTAACAACGTAACTACGCCACAAAAAGTAACAACGTAATCGCGTAACAAAACTAACAACGTAACCACGCGACAGAAAGTAACAACGTAACTACGCCACAAAAAGTAACAACGTAATCGCGTAACAAAACTAACAACGTAACCACGCGACAGAAAGTAACAACGTAACAACGCCACAAAAAGTAACAACGTAATCGCGTAACAAAACTAACAACGTAACCACGCGACAGAAAGTAACAACGTAACTACGCCACAAAAAGTAACAACGTAATCGCGTAACAAACTAACAACGTAACCACGCGACAGAAAGTAACAACGTAACTACGCCACAAAAAGTAACAACGTAATCGCGTAACAAAACTAACAACGTAACCACGCGACAGAAAGTAACAACGTAACTACGCCACAAAAAGTAACAACGTAATCGCGTAACAAAACTAACAACGTAACCACGCGACAGAAAGTAACAACATAACTACGCCACCAAAAAATAACAACGTAATCGCGTGATAAAACTAACAACGTAAAGATGCGACAGAAAGTAACAACATAACTACGCCACAGAAAGTAACAACGTAATCGCGTAACAAAACTAACAACGTAACCACGCGACAGAAAGTAACAACATAACTACGCCACAAAAAGTAACAACGTAATCGCGTAACAAAACTAACAACGTAACCACGTGACAGAAAGTAACAACGTAACTACGCAACAAAAAGTAACAACGTAATCGCGTAACAAAACTAACAACGTAACCACGCGACAGAAAGTAACAACGTCACTACGCCACAAAAAGTAACAACGTTATCGCGTAACAAAACTAACAACGTAACCACGTGACAGAAAGTAACAACATAACTACGCCACAAAAAGTAACAACGTAATCGCGTAAGAAAACTAACAACGTAACCACGTGACAGAAAGTAACAACATAACTACGGCACAAAAAGTAACAACGTAATCGCGTAACAAAACTAACAACGTAACCACGCGACAGAAAGTAACAACATAACTACGCCACAAAAAGTAACAACGTAATCGCGTAACAAAACTAACAACGTAACCACGCGACAGAAAGTAACAACATAACTACGCCACAAAAAGAAACATCGTAATCGCGTAACAAAACTAACAACGTAACCACGCGACAGAAAGTAACAACATAACTACGCCACATAAAGTTACAACGTAATCGCGTAGCAAAACTAAAAACGTAACCACGCGACAGAAAGCAACAACATAACTACGCCACAAAAAGTTACAACGTAATCGCGTAACAAAACTAAAAACGTAACCACGTGACAGAAAGTAACAACATAACTACGCCACAAAAAGTTACAACGTAATCGCGTAACAAAACTAACAAGGTTACCACGCGACAGAAAGTAACAACGTAACTACGCAACAAAACGTAACAACGTAATCGCGTAACAAAACTAACAACGTAACCACGCGACAGAAAGTAACAACGTAACTACGCCACAAAAAGTAACATCGTAATCGCGTAACAAAACTAACAACGTAACCACGCGACAGAAAGTAACAACGTAACTACGTCACAAAAAGTTACAACGTAATCGCGTAACAAAACTAACAACGTAGTCACGCGACAGAAAGTAACAACATAACTACGCCACAAAAAGTAACAACGTAATCGCGTAACAAAACTAAAAACGTAATCACGCGACAGAAAGTAACAACATAACTACGCCACAAAAAGTAACAACGTAATCGCGTAACAAAACTAACAACGTAACCACGCGACAGAAAGTAACAACGTAACTTCGCAACAAAAAGTAACAACGTAATCGCGTAACAAAACTAACAACGTAACCACGTGACAGAAAGTAACAACATAACTACGCCACAAAAAGTAACAACGTAATCGCGTGACAAAACTAACAACGTAATCCAGCGACAGAAAGTAACAACATAACTACGCCACAAAAAGTAACAACGTAATCGCGTAACAAAACTAACAACGTAACCACGCGACAGAAAGTAACAACATAACTACGCCACAAAAAGTAACAACGTAATCGCGTAACAAAACTAACAACGTAACCACGTGACAGAAAGTAACAATGTAACTACGCAACAAAAAGTAACAACGTAATCGCGTAACAAAACTAACAACGTAACCACGCGACAGAAAGTAACAACGTAACTACGCCACAAAAAGTAACAACGTAATCGCGTAACAAAACTAACAACGTAACCACATGACAGAAAGTAACAACATAACTACGCCACAAAAAGTAACAACGTAATCGCGTAACAAAACTAACAACGTAGCCACGTGACAGAAAGTAACAACATAACTACGCCACAAAAAGTAACAACGTAATCGCGTAACAAAACTAACAACGTAACCACGCGACAGAAAGTAACAACATAACTACGCCACAAAAAGTAACAACGTAATCGCGTAACAAAACTAACAACGTAACCACGCGACAGAAAGTAACAACATAACTACGCCACAAAAAGTAACATCGTAATCGCGTAACAAAACTAACAACGTAACCACGCGACAGAAAGTAACAACATAACTACGCCACAAAAAGTAACAACGTAATCGCGCAACAAAACTAACAACGTAACCATATCTAATTTATAAGAGAATATATATGTACCATCATGAAATAAAAATAAAACCACACTCACGTTAGGACTGATCCGAAAATATCACTTGGTCTCGCGCACTATTTGCACTGGAGTGCTTTCCGGTTCTACAGTCTGTAGGAGGGTTTCGGGATCCGCCCATTATTGTGGTTTTATCATCTTATACCATTTTCCATACACTCACATATAATATATAATTAAAATAATTTCTGAAACTGAGTATACAGATAAAGTTTTATTCGATCAACATCAGCTTAAAGAAAGATTTGACCACTAGCACTTAACACACAAGTGTTTTAAACTGGTCAGTTGTATACGCTACCTGTTTAATTAATAAATAGCCCTATGTTTTCATCAATAAATCTGTTTAATTTAAATTAAAATCGTGATTTGTTGCGGGGTATTTGAAATGTTTTGGATACTTTCAGCTAAGTTATCTCACACTGCGTAATTTGAAGTGCTTTAGGCACTTTCAGCCAAGTATTCTCACTTTGCGGTATTCCTCGTGGTGAGGAATTCCTGTAAGCACATCATTAATTTCGTAAATAATTGTTGCATGTTTTTTATGACGTAGTTTTGTGACGTTACTATATCCGGGTATTTTGTAGTGAATAATTAACATCTGTCGTAGTACTGGTGTTACAGAATCCCACATTATAACTTTAAATATTCATTTAACACTGAACACTTTATACACATGTATCATTTAATACTGAACGCTATGCATACCTGTGTCATTTGATACTGGACACTTTATATACGTGTTTTATAAGACGGCCAACGGCCACTCATCGAGGTAATAATCTTGCTCAACGCGATCATGCTATACCGCCAATAAATTACTCATGTATATGTGAGCATATATGAGTACAGACGCTGCTACAACTCTATAATCATAGAATGAAAACTTGACAGACACTTACAGTGAAACTTGTTTCTGTGTGAGAACAGTTTTTTTTTGGGGGGGGGGGGCATTTTTGTGTTGGACGGACACGGAATGTAGTTTTTCTTGTGGAAAACGCAGATTATAGAAAGAAAATTAGCCCACTTTTCCAAACACACTTTAAAATTGTCACTTCGCAATCAGTGGGTCTGGCCTCAAAAATTCACCCATCAGTTTTTGTTTTAGACACTCAGGACTACACATATGCTACCAAGTTTTTGCTTCAGACACTCAAGGACTGCATATATACTACCAAGTTTTTGTTTTGTACCATTATGGACTACAATATACTATCAAGTTTGTGTTTTGGACATTCATAACTACAAATATGCTACAAAGTGTCACACTTTAAAATTTTATGCTAACACATCGCCAAAAGCGAAATGTCCTCGAAATTCTAAAAACTTAAAATGGTTTTATTTTTAAAAAGCGTATATCAAAATCTGATCTGCTTTGCATTTACAGGTGTTTTTATAAGATTAAGACAAAAATGAAATGAACAAAAACTTCAAAGGATGGCCGGTACTTAGCACCCTCTGTGAGAAGCTGCTGGGATGTTTATAAATACAGATTGCACACCCTCTTAAACCACAAACACGTATGATTGGTGGGGGAGAGGCGTTAGAGCACGTTTTGGCTTTTCGTGATTAACCCTTTATTCGCCCTTGAAGAGGTGTATGGAAGGGAACGGACAAGTTCGTTGTAGCGCGAATGAATTACATTATATCAAGTGACCGCCGAAATTAGAAAGAAAAGAATATGCCAGTGAACAAAAGAAGCCCCTGTTATTACTCGCACTATATTTTCTTCTCCTTGGCCTATTCACAGCTTGAATAATATTACAACGCGCTCTTTATTCATAACCACATTGATAACAATACGCGGAATACGGGAACTTTTAGCTAATGGAAGAAATGAAAAAAGAATCTACCTTGCATAGGCCTTTCAACAGAGACTGTCTTTGAAGATGTCTGTGCAAACAAAATAATAAGATTACAAAAGGTGAATGATATCCACGGCCTTGCTGGTTAAATTTTACGACAGATACAACACATACTGTCGCTTGAAAAAATAAAATGTCCCCTAAAAATCGTCGTTATATTTTAAGGCAATAGCTTTTTGTTCACAGGTTTCCAAATTGCTAATATTAATGTTGTATTTTTTTGGATGTCTCTGAAAGGACAACCAAGACAAAAAGATTGTGTTGATGTTATAAATTAAAAGCAAAAACATAGTTTTATTGCTAAAATTTAATATATGTAATTGATAGTTGAAACAGTGAGCGCTTTGTCCAGGAAGTTATACGTGTAAGATGTCATAATATGGCGTCTGAAATAGAAGCAACTATCTTTGTTTTAAGAATACTCCCTTTTCCGTCGCCTAGCGACTTGTGGGTGTAATATCATAAGACACTCAAAGGTTATTCCGTGTCATTATTGCTACATGCACTGAAGTTATTGATGGCATTTGACACCACTAAGTAAAATGAAGTTATCCACTGACATCAAACAGCATGTGGGAATATGGTGAATTAAGAAGGAATACAGGGAATATAGTGAAATAAGAAGGAATGCAGGGAATATGATGAAATAAGAAGGAGTGCAGGGAATATAGTGAAATAAGAAGGAATGCAGGGAATATGACGAAATAAGAAGGAGTGCAGGGAATATGGTAAAATAAGAGCGAATGCAGAGAATATGGTAAATTAAGAAGGAATGCAGGGAATAAAGTGAAATAAGAAGGAATGCAGGGAATATGATGAAATAAGAAGGAGTGCAGGGAATATAGTGAAATAAGAAGGAATGTAGGGAATATGGTAAAATAAGAGCGAATGCAGGGAATATGGTGAATTAAGAAGGAATGCAGGGAATATAGTGAAATAAGAAGGAATGCAGGGAATATGGTAAAATAAGAGCGAATGCAGGGAATATGGTGAATTAAGAAGGAATGCAAGGAATATAGTGAAATAAGAAGGAATGCAGGGAATAAGACGAAATAAGAAGGAGTGCAGGGAATATGGTAAAATAAGAGCGAATGCAGGGAATATGGTGAATTAAGAAGGAATGCAGGGAATATAGTGAAATAAGAAGGAATGCAGGGAATATGATAAAATAAGAAGGAGTGCAGGGAATATAGTGAAATAAGAAGGAATGCAGGGAATATGATGAAATAAGAAGGAGTGCAGGGAATATGGTAAAATAAGAGCGAATGCAGGGAATATGGTGAATTAAGAAGGAATGCAGGGAATAAAGTGAAATAAGAAGGAATGCAGGGAATATGATGAAATAAGAAGGAGTGCAGGGAATATAGTGAAATAAGAAGGAGTGCAGGGAATATAGTGAAATATGAAGGAATGCAGGGAATATGGTAAAATAAGAGCGAATGCAGGGAATATGATGAATTAAGAAGGAGTGCAGGGAATATGGTAAAATAAGAGCGAATGCAGGGAATATGGTGAATTAAGAAGGAATGCAAGGAATATAGTGAAGTAAGAAGGAATGCAGGGAATATGATGAAATAAGAAGGAGTGCAGGGAATATGGTAAAATAAGAGCGAATGCAGGGAATATGGTGAGTTAAGAAGGAATGCAAGGAATATAGTGAAATAAGAAGGAATGCAGGGAATATGATGAAATAAGAAGGAGTGCAGGGAATATGGTAAAATAAGAGCGAATGCAGTAATATGGTAAATTAAGAAGGAATGCAGGGAATATGGTAAAATAAGAGCGAATGCAGGGAATATGGTGAATTATGAAGGAATGCAGGGTATATAGTGAAATAAGAAGGAATGCAGGGAATATGATGAAATAAGAAGGAGTGCAGGGAATAAAGTGAAATAAGAAGGAATACAGGGAATATGATGAAATAAGAAGGAGTGCGGGGAATATGATGAAATCAGAAGGAGTGCGGGGAATATGGTAAGATAAGAAGGACTATTTACCACCCCCGACCAAGGCCCGGTCCTGTTTGAAAAGGGACCTTCTATAGAATTTTTGACTGCTTACCACCCTCCCCTCCCCCTTCGTCCTATTTGAAAAGGGACAGTCTTATAACATACACGTAAAATATTCGAACATTTTGACTACTTGTTTGTGCAGTCACTCATACTCAAGAAGTTAATAGAGTACGGAAAACCCTAGACCACGCCTAGCCCCTACCACTTATTCCCTCAAACTCCTTGAATCTTCAAAATGATTAATATTATTACTTTTGGTATAAACATTGTTATTATTATTTTTATTGTCATTATTATAATGACGACAATAATAATGACACTAATAACAATTATTAATGTTACCATTATTATATCATGCTTCTTCTTCTTCTTCTTCTTCTTCTTCTTCTTCCTATTATTATTATTATTGTTATTATTACTATTATTATTATAATTATTATTATTATTATTATTATTAATTTTATTATTGTTGTTGTTATTTTTATTGTTATTATCGTAGATAAAAGAGTCAGAGTGTTAACTTGGCACTGTTTCGTATCAGTGCACGGTTCGGCAGAGACGCATAAAGTCCTGTGTGCGATCGCTTGTGTAGTACGTGGATAGAATACAATGACAAAAATACAAGCTTTCACCTGCTTACAATAGAGCGAATGCTTCGCGGATGAACACTAACAAAGGTCTCTCCCTTTTTGTTTTGAGTTCATATAAAAACTCGCAAACATTCCGTACCATAATACGTGGTTAGTGGTCCAGAAACGCACTTGGATTATAAATTCATGATTATCCGCGCATTTATGCTTTGGTATTTGGCCATCATACAGGTTTGTATTATGTAGTATATAGTATTCATGTACGCTGATGATGTGTTCCTTTATACAGTAGTAGGTAATAGTTAAAGAATAGTTTATTCCTCAGTAAAAATACACTCCGCCGTACCAATATCTCACAATCATCGGTTTGTAGTTCTCGCTGTTTACAAAATGTAATTCGGGTGATCAAACTCAACAAGCAAAATGACAAAGAAGTCATCACTTAAAGTTTTGTAGTGAGTACTCGTACGTAATAAAAGTCAATATGTAATGGGGTATAAAACGCTTCGGGTGTACAGCTATTACACTAAAACCAGTGTACTCATGCGAAACAATCACGGTATATATCATCATAATCATAACTTACACTGTGCATCGAGTACTGCTACGTGAGCATGGAAAACAAATATTGTTACTATGCTCATTGTTCACACTGTGTAATCACTGTGAGCAAGCAGTCATGCACAAACAACGACAAGTATCACCGTTACACAGCAAGTACTCATGCACAAACAACGACAAGTATCACCCGTTACGCAGCAAGTACTCATGCACAAACGAGGACAAGTATCACCTGTTATGCAGCAAGTACTCATGCACAAACAACGACAAGTATCACCCGTTACACAGCAAGTACTCATGCACAAACGAGGACAACTATCACCTGTTACGCAGCGAGTACTCATGCATAAACAAGGACAAGTATCACCGTTTATGCAGCAAGCAGTCTTGGGTCTTGTAAGAACTTCATATTACAATTATTATATTTTTAAATATTTTGCAGTATGTTTTCATGTGACACAGAAAAAAAGGAGAGAAAAGGAAAAATTATAACCAGCATTACAAGGGGGACAAAGCTTCTAGGAGACAATTTAAAAAAGCAAAAAGGAGGGAAATTGACAGAAATACATGTGATGCATTCATCCTGATTTAACCTTTTCACACTATACGTACTTTTGCATCAGTAAAAAATTAATAGAGTGATTAAAAAGGTCAAGGTCAGCTTGAATTATTCAAGTATCAGCAGCGAGTTTTGAATACATCATGAATATAAATATGAGCGGTTGAAAGGCTTTAAGATTGTGCTTTATTTCACATATATAATAACAGAACTATACGAGTGTGATATACGCAATGAGTGCTGTCTTTACGTTTTTGTTTCACCAGTTTGCTTTTTTTTCACCGTGAAATGACTAGTAAAAAAGCAATTAGAGTGACCTCTTCTGTGTTGTTATTTTTATCCCACAAAGCAGCTTGAAGCTTCCAATCATCGAACAGATTATAGGATGGCGTGTTGATAGGAAATCGCTATTACGTAACAGTCGCAACTAGTGGAGTACGCAAAGTGAGCTACGTAAACAATATATGAGTCCCTTATGGACGCTCCGGTACTATTTTAATCAAAACAAAAACAAGCGGTATACTGAGTGGAACATCATGTTACAGGGATAATATACCACGGTGGTGTACAAACACATCCATTTGTCATATAAATCAGTTGAATGTAAATAATAAAAAGCTAAACTCTGTAATCCCTAAACTAAAGACATAAACGCTAGAATCCCTAACACTATAAATCTTAAGTTTAGAATCCGTAGCACTACAAACCTAAACGCTAGAATCCCAAACATTGACTAGAATCCCTAAGGCTAAACATTAACTATAGAACCCTTAACACTAAAGACATAAAGGCTAGAATACTTAAACTGCAGACCCAAACGCTAGAATCTCTAACACTACAAACTTATGCGCTAGAATCCTTAACTCTACAGACTTAAACCTTAGACTCCTTAACACTACAGACTTAAACGCTAGAATCCCTAACACTACAGGCTTAAACGCTGGAATCTCTAACACTACAGACTTAAACGCTAGAATCCTTAACACTACAAACCTAAACACTAGAATCCTTAACACTACAGACTTAAACGCTAGAATCCCTAACACTACAAACCTAAACACTAGAATCCTTAACACTACAGACTTAAACGCTAGAATCCCTAACACTACAGACTTAAACGCTGGAATCCCTAACACTACAGACTTAAACGCTAGAATCCTTAACACTACAAACCTAAACACTAGAATCCCTAACACTACAGACTTAAACACTGGAATCCCAAGCACTAAAACATAAACGTTGAAATCCCTAAATCTAAAACAATTAACACCACAACCCCTAGCAGTAAAGTCATTAACACCAGAATCCTTAACACTAGAGATATAAACGCTAGAATTCCGAAAACTGCAGACCTAAACGCTAGGATCCCTAATACTTGAGACATTAAGGCTAGAATCCTTTATACTGCAGATATTCACACTAGATTTCTTCACACTGAAGATATTAATACCAGACGGAAGACATACAAACGTGAATCTTTAAAATTAACATCTAAATATAATCCTTAATATTTAGGCCTTTAACAATGCAACCCTCAACACTTAAGATCTGAACACTAGAATGTCTAACAATAAAGACTTCAACTGCAGAATCCTTAACATAAAAGAACTAAGAACATTAGAATCTTCTACTTAAAAAATTTAAACACCAACATCTTTAGAGAGATCAGCAGAGCAAGGAAGGACAGAGAGAGAGAGAGAGAGAGAGAGAGAGAGAGAGAGAGAGAGAGAGAGAGAGAGAGAGAGAGAGAGAGAGAGATGGGCAGAGAGGGAGGGAGGGAAAGAGAGAGGGAAAGAGAGAGACAGAAAGCAGACAGTTGGAGAAGAGAAAAATTGAGACTGGCAGTGTTACGGATGGAATATGAAGGCATCCATTCCAAGTGACCGCAAACTGACAAACAGCCAGAGAAGCAACGCATTGGACAAATTAACTAGAAAACATGTTTGTAACTCGTATCACCTCCAACACACGCACCACAAGCAATCCCCATACCATTCGCACCAGCCGCACCACTTGCATCACCCACACCATCCGTGCTACTCGCACCACTTGCATCATCCGCACCACTTGCATCACTCGCACAACAATTCAGTTATGCGATACTGCTCTGTGATGTCGGACAGAAGTTGGACAGCCTGAGGTGGCTGCCTGAAGGTGGGCAGCCTGATGTGGCAACCAGAAGGTGGACTGTCTCAGGTGGCAGCCAGGAGGGCAGCCTAAAAAAGTAGCGATAAGGAGGACATCCTGAGGCTGCAGCCACAAGGTGGGTGGACAGCCTGAGGTGGCAGACAGAAGGTGGACTGTTTGAAGATTCAGCCAGAAGATGGACAGGCAGAGGATGCAGGTAGAAGGTGGACAGCCTTAGGTATTAGGAAGAGGGAGGACAGCCTGATGTGAGAGGCAGAGGGTGGACAGCGTGAGGTGGCAACCAGAAAGTGGCAGGCCTGAGGAAGCAGCAAAAAAGTGGACAGCTTGAGGTGGAAGCCAGAAACGGGACAGCGTGAGTTGGCAGCCAGAAGGTGGACAGCCTGAGGTGGCAGAGAGAAGGTGAACAGTGTGAAGTGAAAGTCAGAAGGTGGACAGCGTGAGGTGGCAACCAGGAGGACAGCCCGAGGTTGCAGCCAGAAGGTAGACAGCCTGAGTTGGCAGCCAGAAGATGGACAGTATGAGGTGGCAGCCAGAAGGTGGACAGCTTGAGATGGCAGCAAGAAGGACAGCCTGAGGTGTACAGTCTGTGGTGGTAACCACAAGGACAGCCTGAGGTGGCATCCAGAAGATGAACAGCCTGAGGTGACAGGCAGAATGAGGGCAGCCCGAGGTGGCAGCCAGAAGTAGGACAGGCTTAGGTTGCACCCAGAAGGAGGACAGCCTGAGATGGCAGCTAGAACGTGGAAGCCCGATTTTGCAGCCAAATGATGGACAGCCGAAGGTGGTAGATAGAAGAAAACCAGTCTGAGGTGACAGACAGAAGGTGGACAGCCTGAGGTGGCAGCCAGAAGGTGGATAGCCTGAGGTGGTAACCAGAAGGAGGACAGCCTCAGGTGGTAGCCAGAAGTTGGAAAGCTTGAGGTGGCAGGCAGAAGGTGGACAGATTGATAGAACAGCCAGAAGCTGGACAGACTGAACTGGTAGACAGAAGCACAGCCTTAGGCGGCAGCCAGAAAGCAGACTGCCTGCAGTGGCAGCCAAGAGGAGGATTGAGGTGGCACCCAGAAGGTGGACAGCCTGAGGTGGCAGCCAAAAAGTGGGCAGACAGAGGTTTCAGCCAAAAGGTGACAGTCACAAGGTGGATAGTCTGAGGTATTAGGCAGAGGGAAGACAGCCTGACGTGAGAGGCAGAAAGTGGACAGCGTGAGGTAGCAGCCAAAAGGTGGACAGCCTTAAGTGCAGCCAGAAGGTGAACAGCCTGAGGTCACAGCCAGTAAGTGGGCAGATAGAGTTGGCAGCCTGAAGTAGGAGAGTCCGAGGTGGAAGCCAGGAGGAGGATAACCTGAGCTTGCAGCCAGAAGTTGGAGAGTCTGTGGCGGCACCCAGAAGGTGGACCGACTAAGGTAACAGCCAGAACCTAAGGTTGCAGCCAAAACGTTGGCAGCCTGAGACGGCAGCCAGAAGTTGGGAAGCCTGAGGGTGGACAGGATGAGATGGCAGCCAGAAGGCGGACAGTTTGAGGTGACAATCATAAGGTGGACAGTTTGAGGTGGCAGCCATAAGGTGGACAGCCTGAGGTGGCAACCAGAATTTGGACAGCATGAGGTTGCAGACAAATGGTGCACAGATTCAGGTGGAATCCAGAAGGTAGACAGCCTGAGGTGGTAGCCAGTAGGTGGATAGCCTGACAGGGCAGCCGTGATGACGGCAGTCTGGGTTAGCACGCAAGCGAAGGACAGCCTGAGATGGCAGCCAGAAGAAGGTCAGTTTGAGGTAGAAGCCAGGTGAAGTGTAGACTGTGGTTGCAGCCAGAAGTTGGAGAGTCTGAGGTAGCACCCAGAAGGTGGACAGACGAAGATTGCAGTCAATGGGTGGGCAGCCTGAGATGGCAGCCAGAATCTGGGCAAACTAAAGTGCAGCCATTGGGTGGACAGCCCGAGGTTGGATCTAAAAGGAGAACAGCCTGAAGTGGCATCCAGAATTAAGAGAGCCTGAGGTATCAGCCAAAAAAGGACAGGATGAGGTGACCTCAAGAACGTGGACATTCTGAGGCTGCCGCCACAAGGTGGGTGGACAGCCTGGGGTGGCAGACAGAAGGTGGACTGTCTGAAGATTCAGCCAGAAGATGGACAGGCAGAGGAGACAGGTAGAACGTGGACAGCCTGAGGTTGCAGCCAGAAGGTGGACCGCCTTAGGTATTAGGAAGAGGGAGGACAGCCTGAGGTGACAGGCAGAAGGTGGACAGCCTGAGGTGGCAACCAGAAAATGGCAGGCCTGAGGTAGCAGCCAGAAAGTGGACAGCTTGAGATGGAAGCCAGAAACGGGACAGCGTGAGTTGGCAGCCAGTAGTTGGACCGCCTGAGGTGGTAGCCAGAAAGAAGACAGCCCGAGGTGGCAGCCAGAAGAACAGCCCAAAAAAGGCAGCCAGAAGGTGGACAGCCTGAGGTGGCATCCAGAAGATGGACAGCCTGAGGTGATAGGCAGAATGAGGACAGCCCGAAGTGGCGGCGAGAAGTAGGACAGGCTTAGGTTGCACCCAGAAGGAGGACAGCCTGAGATGGCAGCCAAAAAGTGGGCAGCCAGAGGTTTCAGCCAAAAAATGACAGTCACAAGGTGGATAGCCTGAGGTATTAGGCAGAGGGAAGACAGCCTGACGTGAGAGGCAGAAAATGGACGGCGTGAGGTAGCAGCCAAAAGGTGGACAGCCTTAAGTGCAGCCAGAAGGTGAACAGCCTGAGGTGGCAGCCAGTAAGTGGGCAGATAGAGGTGGCAGCCTGAAGGAGGACAGTCCGAGGTGGAAGCCAGAAAGAGGATAACCTGAGCTTGCAGATAGAAGGTGGACAGACGAAGGTGACCGCCAGAAGGTCGACAACCTAAGGTTGCAGCCAAAACGTGGGTAGTCTAAGATGGCAGCCAGAAGTTGGGCAGTCTGAGGGTGGACAGGATGAGGTGACAGCCAGAAGGCGGACAGTTTGAGGTGGCAATTATAAGGTGGACAGTTTGAGGTGGCAGCCATAAGGTGGACAGCCTGAGGTGGCAACCAGAATTTGGACAGCATGAGGTTGCAGACAAATGGTGCATAGATTCAGGTGGAATCCAGAAAGTAGACAACCTGAGGTGGTAGCCAGTAGGTGGATAGCCTGACAGGGCAACCGTGATGACGGCAGTCTGGGTTAGCACGCAAGCGAAGGGCAGCCTGAGATGGCAGCCAGAATATGGGCAAACTAAAGTGCAGCCATTGGGTGGAGAGCCTGAGGTTGACTCTAAAAGGAGAACAGTCTGAGGTGGCATCCAGAATTAAGAGAGCCTGAGGTAGCAGCCAAGAAAAGAACAGCATGAGGTGACCTCCAGAACGTGGACAGCCTGATGTAGCAGCCAAAACTTGGACAACCTGAGGTTGCAGAGAAGAAGTGGATAGCCGGAGGTGGAAGCCAGAAGTTTGACAGCCTGAGATGGTAGCCAAAATGTGGACAGCCTGAGGTGGCAGACAGAAGTTGGACAGCTTCAGTTGGAAGCCAGAAAGTAGACAGCCTGAGGTGGCAGCCAGTAGGTGGACAGCCTGAGATGGAACGCAGAAGGTGGACAACCTGAGGTGGAACGCAGAAGGTGGACAGCCTGCGGTGGCATTCAGAAGGTGGACAGTCTGAGGTTGCAGCCAGAAGGTGGAGAGACTAAGGTGGCAGCCAGACGGTGGGTAGCCAGATGTTTCAGCGAAAAACAGGTGGCAGCCAGCAGGTGTAGAGATAGAGGTGGCAGCCAGAAGGGTAGACTTAGGTTACAGCCAGAAGTTGGAAAGTCTGCCGTGGCACCCAGAAGGTTGCAGTCAAAAGGTGGACAGCCTGTGGTGGTAGCCAGAGGGTGGGCAAACTAAAGTGACAGCCAATAGGTGGAAAGCTTGAGGTTGCATCTAAGAGGAGAACAGCCTGAGGTGGCATCCAGAATTAGGAGAGCCTGAGGTAGCAGCCAAGAAAGGGACAGACTGAGGTGGCAGCCAGAGGCTGCAGCCAAAAGGTGGACAATCTGAGGTTGCAGCCAGAAGTTTGACAGCCTGAGATGGTAGCCAGAAGGTGGACAGCCTGAGATTGCGGCCAGAAGGTGGATAACCTGAGGTGTCAGCGAGAAGGTGGACAGTCTGAAGTGACAGCCATGAGGTGGACAGCCTGAGGTGAGAGCGAGAATGGGGACAGCCTGAGGTAAGAGCGTGAATGTGGACAGCCTGAGGTGAGAGCGAGAATGGGGAAAGCCTGAGGTGAGAGCGAGAATGGGGACAGCCTGAGCTGAGAGCATGAATGTGGACAGCCTGAGGTGAGAGCGAGAATGGGGACAGCCTGAGGTGAGAGCGAGAATGGGGACAGCCTGAGGTGAGAGCGAGAATGGGGACAGCCTGAGGTGAGAGCGAGAATGGGGACAGCCTGAGGTGAGAGCGTGAATGTGGATTGCCTGAGATGGTTCTGCCCGAAACAACCATCCGTTGCTGTCGGTTTCATTTTGGAACTGGTTAAATGCTATATTTGGACTTGCATTTCGCACCCAGTGAGATAGAACATGCGTTCGCATTTGACCTTCTGACTTCGATCCCGAAGATCTGAGTTTCAGTATTTGCTGACTATATGGTTGATACGTACATCGACAGTAATTCGCGCTGCCCACCAGAACTATGGGCGAGCTACTCATCGGAAGATAATGGTCTGCGTACGACCAACGCAGCCGAACCCTACCGTATGCACCTGAAGAAGTCTTTTTTCTGGCCAAACCCAAATATCTGCATCTTCGTTTCCAACATCAAGTTGCTTCTGGAAGAGACCTACATCAAGTCACAGGGCTTGAATTCGTCCCGTTATCAACGCCAAACTATGAGAAAGAAATTAAATTTTTCTCCATGACACGTTCCAAAATATTTGCTGTTTTTTCCCCAACGAACGCAAGAAGTACATTGAAACTGCGGCATTGAAATTTCTGCCTGTCGAATAGGACACGAACCCAACATCGATGATGTGATAGACTACTTGAGTTTAATTAGATAAATAAGATTAGTGACCCTTGATGTATTTTCTGTGCATTTGATATGCTCGAACCACCCGGACCACCCGCACCACCCGCACCACCCGCACCGAACAGTGTGAATAATTTACAATAGGGGATATTTCAAACAATAGCCATCACTTCTGATATATTGTTGTGGCTGCAAATGCCGTTAGAGCTGACGAATGAGCGATCGTTGGCTTTTTGGGGTAGTAAGGGATAGGCGGAGGTATAGGGGAGGGGTAGGGAAGAGGGGGAGGCATAGGAGAAGGGGAGAGGGGGGAGATAAGGGAGAGGGGGTAGGGAAGAGGGGGAGGCATAGGAGAAGGGGAGAGGGGGAGTATAGGAGAGGGGGAGATAAGGGAGAGGGGGTAGGGAAGAGGGGAGGCATAGGAGAAGGGGAGAGGGGGATTATAGGAAAGGGGGAGATAAGGGAGAGGGGGTAGGGAAGAGGGGGAGGCATAGAGGAAGGGGGAGAGGGGGCATAGGAGAGGGGGAGATAAGGGAGAGGGGGTAGAGAAGAGGGGGAGGCATAGGGGAAGGGGGAGAGGGAGCATAGGAGAGGGGGAGATAAGGGAGAGGGGGTAGAGAAGAGGGGGAGGCATAGGGGAAGGGGAGGGGCAGTATAGGAGAGGGAGAGATAAGGGAGAGGGGACATAGGGGGTAGGGGTGAGAAGGAGTTATAGGAGAGGGGAGAGGGGGCGTATAGGAGAGGGGAGGGGAATACTGTGATACTACCTCTTATAGCCAAATGTTTTTAAAAAGTCACGAAATATGGCGTAGGGAGTATGTTAAAGCTATCTTTGAGTTGAAGCTAGAGAGAGAGAAAGAGAACGGATATATATATATATATATATATATATATATATATATATATATATATATATATATATATATATATATATATATATATATATATATATATGAAACAAAACGCTGTCGTTTGTGTCTGGGAGAGGTTCGAACAATTCCATTGATATTGCGTTGTTCCAGTCACAAATCTATAATACATAGGAATCTCACATGTCCATAGCCAAAGCTATCAAATGTCTTGAGGCAAAAGCTCCCAGTGAGTTCCCTATTGTTCTCATATTGTGTTTGAAATATGAAGTGAAGGGCATTGCTACACAAAAGGACGCCAAGCCAAAGGTGTCGCTGTAATAACACTATGAATAATTCGGAACGCGTTAAGAGACCCCCCTTCTCCCCCTTTTCCCTCCTCCCCCTTCCCCCCTCTTCCTCCCCCTCTTGATACAAGAGGTTGAAAGCAAACGGCGGGAGTACACAAATAACATTCTTTAAAGCAATTCAATAGTTTCAATGAAGATATAAAAGGGGGCTACCAACACATCACGGTGTAAGGGAGTGTTTGAACAGCTAAAGGGGGGAGAGGGATAAAAAACATACACACTGACAGCCCGAGGGTAACACGTTCGCTATAGAATGACCCCCTTCCCCCCTCCGGAGAGGACAAGAACAAAAGCAAGGCCTTGTGTTTTCTTTGTGTGTATGGCTTTCATTCCAGCAGCACAAACAAGCTTTATGTGGGGCGTCATTTACATCCATTCAGACGGCAATAATCACACCTCGCTTTTATCATGTGCCATTGTGCACATATCTGTAAATTTGTCATCATAGGCAGACAAAAAATGGCATTGTAAAAATATTTCTTGTACAAAAAATAACAGCATTTTCGTTCTTCCTCATTGAAATTAACAAATGGTAAAAATACAGGACTGCATGAACCTACTCCACAGGAAACGAGGCTGTTTTTGGCGACTTTTTTATCACTTTTAGTGTTAAAGGTTTGACTGAAACACTTTCAGTGTTTGAAACAAGATTTGAAAAGGGCCTTCCTGCCCACGTACGGGCGAGAGTGGAATTCTTATAACCTGCACCTCAAAAACTGACTTATTATTGTTGTTGTGATTTAAGGCTTCAAGTGCACATTATACCCGGATGAACGTCCACAAGCGGCTCTTCTACAATCACGAACCTGTACTCTAAACACCAGAAGCATACGAAATAACTCTTTCAAATTTTTTTTTTTCACATTTTTGAATGTTTCAGTTTTTAACTTGCGAAAAATATTTCCCAGTAACAATTTTTAAATTTTAAACTAAAGAATTCCTCTCGCAAATAAGACGTTTTAACGCCTGTCCCTTGTTTGTCATTCGTCATTAGCGCCTCAGTTAAAGGACTTCTAAAATATGATCAATTTTAAAATTATGACCACATCCAAACTAGGACTAATTTTAAAGGGGGACATAAAAACTGACCAACGGTCAACTGACCGGTCTCCGAAAAAAAATGGCACCGATAAAAATGGCACTTTTGAAACAACGGAAAAAATGGCAGCTTTGTTTCTTACATTTTCTAATATTTTATTTACTTCACTTCATATTTTAGCAATGGAGAAGTCTTGCCTATTACATATTTTACATGAAATTGTAAATTTCACTTAATTTTCATTTATTTATTACAAGGTCCATAGT
The DNA here is from genome assembly GCA_949752745.1 of Protula sp. h YS-2021. Lineage (NCBI taxonomy): Eukaryota > Metazoa > Annelida > Polychaeta > Sabellida > Serpulidae > Protula > Protula sp. h YS-2021. Next base: position 2,340,139 of record OX457034.1, read on the forward strand.
TTAGATAAAAATGTTCTCTTCAAGTATACTGCGTACGATTTACATAATTCACTGAATTTTAACTGTTCACCATAAAATTTTAGCATTTCTGAGTAAAACACTGTGATATGCATGCCTTTATACAAAAAGTATATCAAAGAAATGTTCAAAGTTAAGGGGAAAGGAACCCTGCGGATACGGCCGGATAAAAAATTCCTCACGTGCTAACGTAAATGTGTATCGAGTTGTTTGTAAAACTTTTTAAAATTGGTCATTGATATATGAAATGATTCTTTTTTTAACTGAAATTCTATTTTTTATTCAGGGTTTGTGATGGAAAATAAAAGTGCCATTTTTTCCGTATGTTCAAAAGCGCCATTTATCCGGTGCCATTTTTTCCTACACCCCAAATGACCAACGCCATAATAAAAAAAAAACAAAAAAAAAACAAAAAACGAACAACTGACCAACTTTTAGAAAAAAATTCTATTTGCTAGGACGTAAAAGCGCTAAATAAACATTGAGAAAAAGGTATCAAAAGCGCAAAAAGATGTGCAGTGTCATCAGCATCATAACAATGGTTGTGGAGAACGGACAAAATGGCAAAGAACATAATGGCAAGCGGACATGATGGCAACTTGAGAAAAAAAAAATGAATAAAAAAAGGTTCGATTAACCTCACCATAAAGCATCTAGTTTACGGAGCAAAGGGAGTTTCCGAAAAGAAGCCCTGAGCTTTTAAACGAACACTCAACATTTTGAGCTTCTCATATTGAAACCAAATAGAAGCCCCAGGGCTTCTATTCGGAAACAGTTTCCAAATAGAAGCCACGGGGCTTCTATTTTTATTTCGGCCATTCGTTCAATAAAAAAAGAAAAAAAAAAATTCAAACCACGTTTCATTGAGGCTCTCAAAGCTGCTAGTAGTAGGGAAACGGGCATAATGCGCCACTTTCGTCATGACGAACACGTCACGTGACGAAACACATGATGACGTCATAATAGGAGGAGTAACCATGGTGAGAAAGTGAGGACTCCCCCCTCTAGGACATACTATGTGCGGACCCCCCATGACATACCCCCCAGGAGAGCAAAATTCAGCCAAATCAGCAAAAAAAGTAGTCTGAAAGTGTTGTTTGGCGAGATATTCACCACTTTGGCGAAGTCTGAGTGACATAAAAGGATGAGCGAGACCCATATCAGTTCCAGAGACAACAATGGCAGCCAGTTTAGTAAGTTGTCATAGGCTATTTGCATAGGTGGCTATAAGCATAATTTTTACATCTTAAAAAACTGAAAAAAGTCGATAAATTCCGTCATGTTCAACGGATTTGAATGTAAAATTTTACCGTTTGATTCAGTTTTATATCTAGTTATGGCAGAAAGTGGACATAAGTTATTTGCATAGGTGACTGTAAGCATAATTTTTACATCTCAAAATTTTAAATTAAAAAAAGTGAACAAGGTAAATAACTTTCGTCATGTTTAACCGATTTGAATGAAAATTTTACCGTTTGATTCAGTTTATATCTAGTGTAAAAACCGCTGCCAGCGATTTTTTTATTATTCTCTTAGAAATGTATTTTGTCATGTTTTACCATTGTCTTTTTACCTATTGTTAGTTTAAACTTAACTCCAGATGCGTGAATTTCAATGGGTTTAAAATATTGTGTGATTAAAAGGGCTGCTATTTGCAAAGGAAAATCCTTGATGTATTATAACATGAGGGCTGTATGAGTCGGGTAAACATTCCTATTGTTCTCCTTATCAGATGAAATCTCCCCTCTTCCCGGCTTTTCCCTTTTGATCGAGCTCCCCCATAGAATTTCATGGATTTGGGCCAGCGGGTGTATATCTCATTACTGCGTAAGATCACCCCCTTTGAACCTTTGTGAACTTGTCGTCCGGGCCAAGATAAGCAGTGCCGTTCTCTTACTGGGTAGTAAGGATGTCCCAATGGAAACGGTGATTCTTGGGTCAGCACTGCTCCCTCTTCTCTCCCTCCCCGACACGGAGATCTCCACGGGGATTCCAACCAATTAGGACCCGGGATTAGGGTCGGTCGAGGACCCGCCCTCAGTGATTGAATCTCAAGTTAAAAAACTGAGTGAATCTGGTAACTTGTTCAGTTGTCGAAGAAAAGTTCAAGTGAGTTTTAAGATATTAAAGCGGATAAAAGTCCTGGCCCTAAATGTGGACAAGAAATAAAAAACACAACCAAAATTGTGAAATTGTAAAATCTTTAATAAATAGAACGGGATAAAAATCTTAGAAAGTTATTCGGAGGAGCCCAATAGTTTTTGGTAAGAATTTTGCGCTGTAAATAATTACTTACCTTGTTCTTCAAATATAGAAGTATGTCTATTTAAGATAGTATTTCGTTGTAATTTGTTGTATTATTTCTCGTAAAATTCTGCCATTTTTCGTAAGTCGTGTGCACTTTCCAGAGTTTTCTCTCTAAATGACAGCAGTTTGTTTATTAAAATAATGAGTTTCAAATCCGTAATCGAGTATCTACTTGTGTCCTAAGTGGGATTTATTTAGGCGTGTAATTTGGGATTAACACCTGTGTTCAATGTATTGCTTCAATTGCCGTTTTTCTACCGTTTGGCAGTATGGAGGGTTAGCGTTTAGACCGCTGATGCAGCATTTGTCCTCTTGGGTGCGCGGACGTTAACTTGGATAGAATCGTGAATAAACTCGTCAACAAAGCTTTTGTGTTTCGCTCCTCAACTTTCTAATATCTAGTTTTGGCATAAAGCGGTCATAGTCTATTTGCACAGGAAGCTGTAAACATAATGTTTACATCCCAGATTATATCTGAGTAACTTTTTAAAAAGTAGATAATTTTCGTCATGTTTAACCAAACTGAATGAAATTTTTACCGTTTGATTCAGTTTTGTGTCTAGTTTTGACACAAATTGGTCACAGGCTATTTGCACATGTGGCTATAAGCCTAATTTTGTTGTGGGGGAAGAACACACTATTCAAATATGTGTTCGAATGGCAAGCCCATTCAAAGATGTGTTCAAATGTTAAGCCCATTCAAAGATGTGTTCGAATGGCAAGCCCATTCAAAGATGTGTTCGAATGACAAGCCCATTCAAAGATGTGATCGAATTATTTTCGGAATATATTACGTCATGGTATTGTTCTACAAGTTATTCAACATGTTGTTGTACAATAATTGTTCAACAACATGTTGAACATGTTGTTCAACTTGTTGAATATGTTGTTCAACAAGTTCAGCATGTTCAACATGTTCAACATGTTGTTGAACAAGTTGAACATGTTGTTCAACATGTTGAACATGTTCAACATGTTGTTTAACAAGCTGTTGGGAACGTTTGAGAACACATTTCAGCATATCAGTTGAAGCAACAACAACGATAGCAGCCAGTTCAGAAAAACAAGATATATTGAATAGTTTTATTGATGCACTTAACTACAATTAAATACATAACGTTTAAATCAACAAAATATTACAAAATTTGTTGATTTACAAAGTCTTTATTATAAGTTTAGTCAAATAAGTCTATTTGTTTTCATCTGTTTCACTGTCCCTATCACTTGCTTCGTCGCTACTTTCATCTCCCTCCTCCTCATCTAGAAGCTCTTCAAAGAATGCATCGTTTCTTCCTATAGCCGCCTTTAGTGCCTTTGAATACTAGTAATGTTTTTCATCAACAAAGTAATTAAAGTCTTCTAAAATGGTTTGATAATGTTCGCTTTGTCCTAGACGTTGGGTATATTTGAATGGTCTCATAAACAGTTGTTTTAGTCTAAGCTTATAAATGGATCGAATATCATCACTTGCTATTTCACACGCAACTTCAAGCTCTGGTTCTTCATATTCTGAAACCCTTTCTTGAAATTTGTCATCATGGCCATCGTAGAACTCTTGGACCATATCATACCAAACAGAGTCTATTTCTGATTCACTGTCAGAACTACTGTCTGAACTGCTGTCATCAGCACCCTCACCATAATAGTTCATATGTTTTAACGAAGCTTTTTCCCTGTTGTATAATGCACCACATTCTGTACAAGCATGTGCATTAATTTCAGTCATGTAGACACTTTGACTATCCATAGAAGACTCATTTAAAGTGTAAGTTATAGGTGGTTTTACAGGGTTTTCCATATCCATCTCCCATTCTTCACCCAGTTCTGAAGTGTGTGCTTGCTTTAGATGCCTTTTAAGATTTTATGGCCTGTCGTAAGATTTAGAACAAATGTTGCATTTATACATTTTTTCGATTCCACAGCCTATTTTCAAATGAAAAAAGTCTTTGCACGTAAATACATGAAGACATTACGGTCAGCGATAATACCAGATTTTTTCTATCATTTATACCGATTTGATTTCCAAGTTGCCAAATTCGTAGGGAGATGTCACACTCGAGGTTGGACACACTATGTCCTAATACGGTTAGAAATAACTTCACCGCTTTGAATTGGCTTGCCATTCTACCACATGTTTGAATGGGCTTGCCATTCGAACACATGGTCTTCTTACTTAAGCAACCAAAGAAAAAATATGTAAAAAAATAAACATACATAACAAAGAATTTCACTTACCTCAAATTTTCACTTCCCACCTTCCAACAACACCAACCAACCAAACAAACAACCAACCAACAACAACAACCAACCAACCAACAACAACCAACCAACCAACAACAACAACCAACTAACAACAGCCAACCAACCAACCAACCAACCAACAACAACACCAACCAACCAACAACAACCTACCAACCAATCGACCAACCAACCAACCAACCAACCAACCAACCAACCAACCAACCAACCAACCAACCAACCAACCAACCAACCAACCAACCAAGTCTTGCTGAACGTTTTAGTGAAAGAATGACTCAAATTGGTGCGCTGTTGAAGTTGTCATGCTAGCCATATGGCAAAATAATTTCCCACGGAGATGCGGGGGGGGGGGGAGTAAAAAAACCAAAAATGTTCAGAATTGTCTGAAACGTGTAACTGTGCAAAAATCACAAAGGTTTTTACCACGGGGGATCTTACATAGTATGTCCTAGGGGGGGGGAGGGGGTGGCCTACAACTGTCATTTCTCTCCTACTGTAGGTGCATAAAGCGACTTCGCCAGTGACGACCGCAAAGATGGTAGCAAGACTGTTGAGCAGTTTCTACTTGGAGCAGGGCACAACATTCGGTGGAAACCTCGGGGAAATGTTCGAAAGCAGTAAATGAGAACTGTGAACTGATTGGCTAAGTGACTATCTAAATAGATTCATTACACAGGAATTCAATTCTGTTTATTTATGAAGTCATTAAAGGCCATTGAGTTGAATAAAAGTTCAGTTGCCATTTTGTCCGCTCTGGCACTTTGCCATTATGTCCGCTTGCCATTATGTCCGTTGCCAATATGTCCTATAACCATGGTGAATCATTTCACTCTCATTTCAATTTTGAGTTTTATTCACACAATCCCTCGATTTTTGCATTTCGCTTGTGGTAGCCCGACCACGAATTACCTCACCATAAGGAGCCTGGATACGCCAAAATTAGCCACAAAGCAAGAGCAACAAAAACTCAGTTTGTCAAGAAACAACATACAAAGATGAGAAATCACGAAACAACCCGCAAAGACATCGTTAGAAGTATCGGACTTAAATTTCGAGCAGTCAGTTTGTAACGATGAAAGCAGTATTTGAAGTCACTTTGTAAAGATGGAAGTGGTATTTGAAGTCACTTTGTAAAGATGGAACTGGTATTTTAAGTCACTCAAGACAATTGTTTGTGATTTAACTTGTAGAGGGGTTTTCAGAGTTGGGTTAAATGGCTGTGCCCACTGCGTTAACCGCAGTTGTCATTTTAGCAGTTGTATCTTAACCTTTACTTTTTTGCGCTTTTGCTACATAAAAAGATTTGCGCTTTTTCGTCTTTTTTATTTGCGCTTTTACGTCCCTTATTTTTTGCGCTTTTACGTCCCAAATTTACCATGCCACAAAACTACTCATGTTCAAATCGAACGCCGTGCCCAATTCCTGCGCGTTTCTGAAATTCCGCGTAGTCACGCTTTATGCGTTCTTTGGCGGTTGAACAACGGCGTCTTACAAAATCTTGGTCACTACGATTGCTGCTTCTTTGCAGAGGGCCACAAACGCAGTGACGAAGGGCAGGTGCTTGCGGCCCACAAGCGGGACGCTGAAAACTCGGGTACGCCACACACCAGGTGACAGGGAGGGAATTACGGGATTATCTTTGCCAGGCAATTGTTGACACTCGATGACAAAGAAGGGATTATAGGACTATCTTTGTGATGTGAGTGATATAACTCAGGAAGGAAGTTTTTTGGACTCCAAAATTTGTGACAGAAAAGTTTATCAATTGTCCATTTTTTCATTAAGGCGTAGGTCAGTCGACCGTTTGTCAGCTGACCTACACCCATTTTTAAATTATATCGACTTCCAACATAGGACTAAATTTTTTGGCAATATTGTGTTTCCGTACCAGTTACACGCTGATCTAATGCTATTTTCACACTGCCTACGTGCTGTCATGTTCTTTTAAAATTGCAGCTTAAAACCTGCTGTACCAACACTGACTGGGTTTAATCCGTGCCTGTTCATGCTGTGAATTTGCTTAGAATTACTTCACTAACTGATGTTTAATTCGTGCCTGTTTTCTTTGAATTACCTCACTGACTGGGTTTAATCTGTTCCCCTACATGCTGTGGATTTGCTAAGAATTACCTCACTGACTGTGTTTTAATCCGTGCCTGTTCACGCTGTTAGTATTACCTCACTGATTGGGTTTTAATCCGTACCTGTGCATGCGGTGGATTTGCTTAGAATTACTTCACTGACCGTGTTTTAATCCGTGCCTGTTCATGCTGTAGATTTGCTTAGAATTACCTCGCTGATTGGGTTGCAATCCGTGCCTGTTCATGATGTAGATTAGCTTAGAATTACCTCACTGACTGGGCTTAATCTATTCCTCTACATGGGCTGGATTTGTTTAGAATTACCTCACTGACTGTGTTTTAATCCGTGCCTGTTCATGCTGTGGATTTGCTTAGAATTACTTCACTGACTGGGCTTAATCTATTCCTCTACTTGGGGTGGATTTGCTTAGAATTACCTCACTGACTGTGTTTTAATCCGTGCCTGTTCATGCTGTAGATTAGCTTAGAATTACCTCACTGACTGGGCTTAATCTGTTCCCCTACATGGGGTGGATTTACTTATAATTACTTCACTGATTAGGTTTTAATCCGTGCCTCTGCATGATGTAGATTAACTTAGAATTCCCTCACTGACTGTGTTTTAATCCGTGCTTTTTCATGCTGGCGATTTACTTAGAATTACCTCACTGGTTGGGTTTTAATCTGTGCCTGTTCATGCTGTAGATTTGCTTTGAATTACCTCACTGACTGGGTTAATCTGTTCCGCTACATGTGGTGGATCTGCTTAGAATTACCTCACTGACTGTATTTTAATCCGTGCCTGTTCATGCTGTGAATTTACTTAGAATTACCTCACTGGTTGGGTTTCAATCTGTGCCTGTTTATGGGTAAGCGGACCAAAGGCCTCCCCCGGCGAAAAGCCCCCTCCCTCCCGTCCATTTTTGTAGATGAGGACTAAAGCCCTCCGGCGAAAAGCCTCCCCCCTACCCCGGCGAAAAGCTCCCCATTTTTTGTAGATAATGATTAACGCCCGCGACAAATAGCTCTCCCCCAGCCAGCCACGACGAAACTCCCACCCCCCCCCCCCACTATATTTGCAGAAAAGCAAAGAGGAGTTCAAAATATTAATGTATTACTAATCCATTTAATGTTATTAAATGGATATGTTATCTACACCGCATAATGTTAACATCGTGTCTTTATCGACCACCTGATGTGCATTGATTATACAAAAAGAAGAACTATTTACGTATGCAGAACAACAGCACTGAGTGAATAGAAGTGGTCATATCTTTACTATCAAGGGATTCAAAAGTATTTAAGTTTTCGCATTTGAAAGAGATCGCACGGGGGCCGCACTGTGGCTTTCATCCCAGGGATATGTTATCCAGATTGTATGATAGTGGCTATATCTTTAATACCAGGGGATTTAACAGCATATAAGTTTCCTGAGTAAATAGTCGTATTTCTATATAAACCGCAACAAACTTGTTGCAGTCAACATTCACCAAGAATTTGCAATAATGGAAGATGTGAAGAATAGCAAAGGAGGCACTAAGCTGTGTGCTTCTGGATTCACCTATACGCTGAAAAACAAGAAGAAAACATCATTTAGATGGGAATGCTCACAACGCTGCAAGGGATCTGTGATTACCGATGTCGAGGTCAAGGAGGTCAAGCAGTAAATCAAGTACAGTCATGACCCTGTTAGCGTGGCTGCTGTCAAGGTGAAAGAGGCAGTCAAAGAGAGGTCCACATCAAGCCGAGAAAAGACGTCCACCATCATGAGCCGGGAGCTGCTAGGACAGAGCCAGCCGTGTATGCCGATCTGCCTAGCAAGGGAACCATGCGACGTATCATTCGAAAATATAAGCGAGGTGCTCTGCCTTAGAACCTGTCAGTGCTGCTGGTAATGAGCTAACAATAGAGTAGACGAAGACTGGGTGCGAGTCCTCAGCAGTTTCTTATTTATCATAATAAGGGTGCTGAAAGAAATGGCAGAATGCTGATCTATGCAACTGACCACGGTCAGCGCCAGTTTTGCCGTGCAAAGAACTGGTTTTCGTGGACGGCACATTCAAAATCTGCCCACGTCTGTTTCAGCAGATGCACGTCATTCACGTTCCATTGGAAGATGGAGCCGTGATCGCTGTTTATGCCTATTTGCCCGAAAAGACTTCTGCCATCTATGAAGAGTTTTGCAAGCGATCCTGACCCTAACAGTGTACTGGTTGATTTTGAGGTGGCGGTGTCAAATTGCGGTGTGGCGGTGTGCGTGACATCCTTGGGCTGCAAGTCCAAATACGCCGATGCTTCTACCACTTTAGCAGGCAATCTAGAGAAAGATTCATGAATTAGGCCTCTCAGACCTGTACAAAGAAAGAGGCGAATTTCACACATTCGCTTGTCAACCAAGTGCCCTAGTATTCTTACCAGTCAATGACATCCCCGATGGTATAACGCTGTTGAGGGAGAAGCTGCCAGAGGAAGCCGATAGGGTCTTAGAGTTCCTCAACTACTTCGATGTCACATACGTGTCCGGCAGCTATCGCTGCCGTAGATCCTGACGCATTATGCGCGAACTGTGATCATAAACTGTGTATGTGTATATTTTAACCCGCGGATTTTAGTGCTTGTACATGCAGAGTGGTTGAAGGATTAGATTTTAAATCAACATAAAAACATAGTTGTTGTTCATTTGACTTAACACACAATTTAACATCAAATAGTGATTTACATACACCTTCAAATTAAGAATAAAGAAATTATCTAAAAAGTGAATCGAAAGGGAGGGGGGCTTTTCGCCGGGGAGGGGGGGGGGCTTTTCACCGTGGTGGGGGCTCTTTGACCGGGGGCTTTAGTCCTAGTATGCCGAAATGGGGGGATTTTTTGCCTGGGGGCTTTAGTTCTACGTTCCTGTTCATGCTGTGGATTTGTTAAAAATTTATCTCACTGACTCGAGTTGATTCGCGCCTCTTCATGCCGTCGATTTACCTAGAATTACTGACTGTGCATCGGAACATCAAGGAACGCGGTGTTTCGTCATTAGGGTATGCAGGTTGGCTGAGCGAGGTTAAGTTATGCTAAGCGAGGCTAAGTTAGGCTAAGTTTTGCTGTGGATTGAACTAAGCCTGGAAACATCAGCTGATCTCACGTGTGTGCTTCTCATCTCTGAGTACCAGTTCAGCTAATCATAGTCACAGGACCACCTGAATCAAACTGTTTCTTGTGGTCCCTTCACCTTTTGATCCCAGTTAAAATGGTCTCAAAAAATCAAATCACATGGAAATTAAGGCCACTTTGGTTGATCCCAAAGCCGGCCCTAAATACAATAACTACCGCTTTGTAAATGCTTTGATATATATAGTGTCATGTACGACGATAAGGTGTGGTTGCTATGTGCAACTGTAAGGTGTGGTTGCTATGTGCGACTGAAAGGTGTGGTTGCTATGTGCAACTGTAAGGTGTGGTGCTATGTGCAGCTGTAACGTGTGGTTGCTATATACAACTGTAAGGTGTGGTTGCTATGTGCGATTGTAAGGTGTGGTTGCTATGTGCGACTGTAAGGTGTGGTTGCTATGTGCAACTGTAAGGTGGGGATGCTATGTGCAACTGAAAGGTGTGGTTGCTATGTGCAACTGTAAGGTGTGGTTGCTATGTGCAACTGTAAGGTGTGGTTGCTATGTGCAACTGGTAGGTGTGGTTGCTATGTGCAACTGTTAGGTGTGGTTGCTATATACGACTGTAAGGTGTGGTTGCTATGTGCAATTGTGAGGTGTGGTTGCTATGTGCAACTGAAAGGTGTGGTTGCTATGTGCAACTGTTAGGTGTGGTTGCTATGAGCGACTGTAAGGTGTGGATGCTATGTGCAACTGTGAGGTGTGGTAGCTATGTGCAACTGTAAGGTGTGGTTGCTATGTGCAACTGAAAGGTATGGTTGCTATATACGACTGTAAGGTGTGATTGCTATGTGCGACTGTAAGGTGTGGTTGCTATGTGCAACTGTTAGGTGTGGTTGCTATGTGCAACTGTTAGGTGTGGTTGCTATGTGCAACTGAAAGGTGTGGTTGCTATGTGCAACTGTAAGATGTGGTTGCTATGTGCAATTGTGAGGTGTGGTTGCTATGTGCAACTGAAAGGTGTGGTTGCTATGTGCAACTGTTAGGTGTGGCTGCTATGTACGACTGTGAGGTGTGGCTGCTATGTGCAACTGTGAGGTGTGGTTGCTATGTGCAACTGTGAGGTGTGGTTGCTATGTGCAACTGTTAGGTGTGGTTGCTATGTGCAACTGTTAGGTGTGGTTGCTATGTGCAAGTGAAAGGTGTGGTTGCTATGTGCAACTGTTAGGTGTGGTTGCTATGTGCAACTGTTAGGTGTGGTTGCTATGTGCAACTGTAAGGTGTGGTTGCTATGTGCAACTGAAAGGTGTGGTTGCTATGTGCAACTGTTAGGTGTGGTTGCTATGTGCAACTGTTAGGTGTGGTTCCTATATACGACTGTAAGGTGTGGTTGCTATGTGCAACTGAAAGGTGTGGTTGCTATGTGCAACTGTTAGGTGTGGTTGCTATGTGCAACTGTTAGGTGTGGTTGCTATGTGCAACTGTGAGGTGTGGTTGCTATGTGCAACTGTGAGGTGTGGTTGCTATGTGCAACTGTTAGGTGTGGTTGCTATGTGCAAGTGAAAGGTGTGGTTGCTATGTGCAACTGTTAGGTGTGGTTGGTATGTGCAACTGTTAGGTGTGGTTGCTATGTGCAAGTGAAAGGTGTGGTTGCTATGTGCAACTGAAAGGTGTGGTTGCTATGTGCAACTTTAAGGTGTGGTTGGTATGTGCAACTGTTTGGTGTGGTTGCTATGTGCAACTGTAAGGTGTGGTTGCTATGTGCAACTGCAAGCTGTGGTTGCTATGTGCGACTGTAATTGTCGCTGAGATGTGCGACTGAAAGGTGGGGTTGCCATGTGCGACTGTAAGGTGTGGTTGCTATATACGACTGTAAGCTGTGGTTGCTATGTGCGACTGTAAGGTGTGGTTGAGATGTGCGACTGAAAGGTGGCGTTGCCATGTGCGACTGTAAGGTGTGGTTGCTATATACGACTGTAAGCTGTGGTAGCTATGTGCGACTGTAAGGTGTGGTTGATATGTGCGACTGTAAGGTGGGGTTGCCATGTGCGACTGTAAGGTGTGGTTGCTATGTGCAACTGTTAGGTGTGGTTGCTATGTGCAGCTGTAACGTGTGGTTGCAATGTGCGACTGTAAGGTGTGGTTGATATGTGCGACTGTAAGGTGGGGTTGCTATGTGCAACTGTTAGGTGTGGTTGCTATGTGCAGCTGTAACGTGTGGTTGCTATGTGCAGCTGTAAGGTGTGGTTGCTATGTGCAACTGTTAGGTGGGGTTGCTATTTGCAGCTGTTAGGTGTGGTTGCTATGTGCGACTGTAAGTTGTCGTTGAGATGTGCGACTGAAAGGTGGGGTTGCCATGTGCGACTGTAAGGTGTGGTTGCTATATACGACTGTAAGCTGTGGTTGCTATGTGCGACTGTAAGGTGTGGTTGAGATGTGCGACTGAAAGGTGGGGTTGCCATGTGCGACTGTAAGGTGTGGTTGCTATGTGCAACTGTTAGGTGTGGTTGCTATGTGCAGCTGTAACGTGTGGTTGCTATGTGCGACTGTAAGGTGTGGTTGATATGTGCGACTGTAAAGTGGGGTTGCTATGTGCGACTGTTAGGTGTGGTTGCTATGTGCAGCTGTAACGTGTGGTTGCTATGTGCAGCTGTAAGGTGTGGTTGCTATAAACGACTGTAAGGTGTGGTTGCTATGTGCAGCTGTAAGGTGTGGTTGCTATATACGACTGTAAGCTGTGGTTGCTATGTGCGACTGTAAGGTGTGGTTGATATGTGCGACTGTAAGGTGGGACTGCCATGTGCGACTGTAACGTGTGGTTGCTATGTGCAACTGTTAGGTGTGGTTGCTATGTGCAGCTGTAACGTGTGGTTGCTATGTGCGACTGTAAGGTGTGGTTGATATGTGCGACTGTAAAGTGGGGTTGCTATGTGCGACTGTTAGGTGTGGTTGCTATGTGCAGCTGTAACGTGTGGTTGCTATGTGCAGCTGTAAGGTGTGGTTGCTATAAACGACTGTAATGTGTGGTTGCTATATGCAACTGTAAGGTGTGGTTGCTATGTGCAACTGAAAGGTATGGTTGCTATATATGACTGTAAGGTGTGGTTGCTATCTGCGACTGTAAGGTGTGGTTGCTATGTGCAACTGAAAGGTGTGGTTGCTATGTGAGCCTGTAAGGTGTGGTTGATATTTGCGTCTGTAAGGTGTCGTTGCTATGTGCAACTGAAAGGTGTGGTTGCTATGTGCAACTGTTAGGTGTGGTTCCTATATACGACTGTAAGGTGTGGTTGCTATGTGCAACTGAAAGGTGTGGTTGCTATGTGCAACTGTTAGGTGTGGTTGCTATGTGCAACTGTTAGGTGTGGTTGCTATGTGCAACTGTGAGGTGTGGTTGCTATGTGCAACTGTGAGGTGTGGTTGCTATGTGCAACTGTTAGGTGTGGTTGCTATGTGCAAGTGAAAGGTGTGGTTGCTATGTGCAACTGTTAGGTGTGGTTGGTATGTGCAACTGTTAGGTGTGGTTGCTATGTGCAAGTGAAAGGTGTGGTTGCTATGTGCAACTGAAAGGTGTGGTTGCTATGTGCAACTTTAAGGTGTGGTTGGTATGTGCAACTGTTTGGTGTGGTTGCTATGTGCAACTGTAAGGTGTGGTTGCTATGTGCAACTGCAAGCTGTGGTTGCTATGTGCGACTGTAAGTTGTCGCTGAGATGTGCGACTGAAAGGTGGGGTTGCCATGTGCGACTGTAAGGTGTGGTTGCTATATACGACTGTAAGCTGTGGTTGCTATGTGCGACTGTAAGGTGTGGTTGCTATGTGCAACTGCAAGCTGTGGTTGCTATGTGCGACTGTAAGTTGTCGCTGAGATGTGCGACTGAAAGGTGGGGTTGCCATGTGCGACTGTAAGGTGTGGTTGCTATATACGACTGTAAGCTGTGGTAGCTATGTGCGACTGTAAGGTGTGGATGATATGTGCGACTGTAAGGTGGGGTTGCCATGTGCGACTGTAAGGTGTGGTTGCTATGTGCAACTGTTAGGTGTGGTTGCTATGTGCAGCTGTAACGTGTGGTTGCTATGTGCAGCTGTAAGGTGTGGTTGCTATGTGCAACTGTTAGGTGGGGTTGCTATTTGCAGCTGTTAGGTGTGGTTGCTATGTGCAAGTGAAAGGTGTGGTTGCTATGTGCAACTGAAAGGTGTGGTTGCTTTGTGCAACTTTAAGGTGTGGTTGGTATGTGCAACTGTTTGGTGTGGTTGCTATGTGCAACTGTAAGGTGTGGTTGCTATGTGCAACTGCAAGCTGTGGTTGCTATGTGCGACTGTAAGTTGTCGCTGAGATGTGCGACTGAAAGGTGGGGTTGCCATGTGCGACTGTAAGGTGTGGTTGCTATATACGACTGTAAGCTGTGGTAGCTATGTGCGACTGTAAGGTGTGGTTGATATGTGCGACTGTAAGGTGGGGTTGCCATGTGCGACTGTAAGGTGTGGTTGCTATGTGCAACTGTTAGGTGTGGTTGCTATGTGCAGCTGTAACGTGTGGTTGCAATGTGCGACTGTAAGGTGTGGTTGATATGTGCGACTGTAAGGTGGGGTTGCTATGTGCAACTGTTAGGTGTGGTTGCTATATATGACTGTAAGGTGTGGTTGCTATCTGCGACTGTAAGGTGTGGTTGCTATGTGCAACTGAAAGGTGTGGTTGCTATGTGAGCCTGTAAGGTGTGGTTGATATTTGCGTCTGTAAGGTGTCGTTGCTATGTGCAACTGAAAGGTGTGGTTGCTATGTGCAACTGTTAGGTGTGGTTCCTATATACGACTGTAAGGTGTGGTTGCTATGTGCAACTGAAAGGTGTGGTTGCTATGTGCAACTGTTAGGTGTGGTTGCTATGTGCAACTGTTAGGTGTGGTTGCTATGTGCAACTGTGAGGTGTGGTTGCTATGTGCAACTGTGAGGTGTGGTTGCTATGTGCAACTGTTAGGTGTGGTTGCTATGTGCAAGTGAAAGGTGTGGTTGCTATGTGCAACTGTTAGGTGTGGTTGGTATGTGCAACTGTTAGGTGTGGTTGCTATGTGCAAGTGAAAGGTGTGGTTGCTATGTGCAACTGAAAGGTGTGGTTGCTATGTGCAACTTTAAGGTGTGGTTGGTATGTGCAACTGTTTGGTGTGGTTGCTATGTGCAACTGTAAGGTGTGGTTGCTATGTGCAACTGCAAGCTGTGGTTGCTATGTGCGACTGTAAGTTGTCGCTGAGATGTGCGACTGAAAGGTGGGGTTGCCATGTGCGACTGTAAGGTGTGGTTGCTATATACGACTGTAAGCTGTGGTTGCTATGTGCGACTGTAAGGTGTGGTTGCTATGTGCAACTGCAAGCTGTGGTTGCTATGTGCGACTGTAAGTTGTCGCTGAGATGTGCGACTGAAAGGTGGGGTTGCCATGTGCGACTGTAAGGTGTGGTTGCTATATACGACTGTAAGCTGTGGTAGCTATGTGTGACTGTAAGGTGTGGATGATATGTGCGACTGTAAGGTGGGGTTGCCATGTGCGACTGTAAGGTGTGGTTGCTATGTGCAACTGTTAGGTGTGGTTGCTATGTGCAGCTGTAACGTGTGGTTGCTATGTGCAGCTGTAAGGTGTGGTTGCTATGTGCAACTGTTAGGTGGGGTTGCTATTTGCAGCTGTTAGGTGTGGTTGCTATGTGCAAGTGAAAGGTGTGGTTGCTATGTGCAACTGAAAGGTGTGGTTGCTATGTGCAACTTTAAGGTGTGGTTGGTATGTGCAACTGTTTGGTGTGGTTGCTATGTGCAACTGTAAGGTGTGGTTGCTATGTGCAACTGCAAGCTGTGGTTGCTATGTGCGACTGTAAGTTGTCGCTGAGATGTGCGACTGAAAGGTGGGGTTGCCATGTGCGACTGTAAGGTGTGGTTGCTATATACGACTGTAAGCTGTGGTAGCTATGTGCGACTGTAAGGTGTGGTTGATATGTGCGACTGTAAGGTGGGGTTGCCATGTGCGACTGTAAGGTGTGGTTGCTATGTGCAACTGTTAGGTGTGGTTGCTATGTGCAGCTGTAACGTGTGGTTGCAATGTGCGACTGTAAGGTGTGGTTGATATGTGCGACTGTAAGGTGGGGTTGCTATGTGCAACTGTTAGGTGTGGTTGCTATGTGCAGCTGTAACGTGTGGTTGCTATGTGCAGCTGTAAGGTGTGGTTGCTATGTGCAACTGTTAGGTGGGGTTGCTATTTGCAGCTGTTAGGTGTGGTTGCTATGTGCGACTGTAAGTTGTCGTTGAGATGTGCGACTGAAAGGTGGGGTTGCCATGTGCGACTGTAAGGTGTGGTTGCTATATACGACTGTAAGCTGTGGTTGCTATGTGCGACTGTAAGGTGTGGTTGAGATGTGCGACTGAAAGGTTGGGTTGCCATGTGCGACTGTAAGGTGTGGTTGCTATGTGCAACTGTTAGGTGTGGTTGCTATGTGCAGCTGTAACGTGTGGTTGCTATGTGCGACTGTAAGGTGTGGTTGATATGTGCGACTGTAAAGTGGGGTTGCTATGTGCGACTGTTAGGTGTGGTTGCTATGTGCAGCTGTAACGTGTGGTTGCTATGTGCAGCTGTAAGGTGTGGTTGCTATAAACGACTGTAAGGTGTGGTTGCTATGTGCAGCTGTAAGGTGTGGTTGCTATATACGACTGTAAGCTGTGGTTGCTATGTGCGACTGTAAGGTGTGGTTGCTATGTGCAACTGAAAGGTATGGTTGCTATATATGACTGTAAGGTGTGGTTGCTATCTGCGACTGTAAGGTGTGGTTGCTATGTGCAACTGTGAGGTGTGCTTGCTATGTGCAACTGTGAGGTGTGGTTGCTATGTGCAATTGTGAGGTGTGGTTGCCATGTGCAACTGTTAGGTTTGGTTGCTATGTGCAACTGTAAGGTGTGGTTGCTATGTGCAACTGAAAGGTGTGGTTGCTATGTGCAACTGTTAGGTGTGGTTGCTATGTGCAACTGTTAGGTGTGTTTGCTATTTGCAAGTGAAAGGTGTAGTTGCTATGTGCAACTGTGAGGTGTGGTTGCTATGTGCAACTGTTAGGTGTGGTTGCTATGTGCAAGTGAAAGGAGTGGTTGGTATGTGCAACTGTTAGGTGTGGTTGGTATGTGCAACTGTTAGGTGTGGTTGCTATGTGCAAGTGAAAGGTGTGGTTGCTATGTGCAACTGAAAGGTGTGGTTTCTATGTGCGACTGTAAGGTGTGGTTGATATGTGCGACTGTAAAGTGTGGTTGCTATGTGCAGCTGTAACGTGTGGTTGCTATGTGCAGCTGTAAGGTGTGGTTGCTATAAACGACTGTAAGGTGTGGTTGCTATGTGCAGCTGTAAGGTGTGGTTGCTATATACGACTGTAAGCTGTGGTTGCTATGTGCGACTGTAAGGTGTGGTTGATATGTGCGACTGTAAGGTGGGGTTGCCATGTGCGACTGTAAGTTGTGGTTGCTATGTGCAACTGTTAGGTGTGGTTGCTATGTGCAGCTGTAACGTGTGGTTGCTATGTGCAGCTGTAAGGTGTGGATGCAATAAGCGACTGTAAGGTGTGGTTGCTATGTGCAACTGTAAGGTGTGGTTGCTATGTGCAACTGAAAGGTATGGTTGCTATATACGACTGTAAGGTGTGGTTGCTATGTGCGACTGCAAGGTGTGGTTGCTATGTGCAACTGTTAGGTGTGCTTGCTATGTGCAACTGCGAGGTGTGGTTGCTATGTGCAATTGTGAGGTGTGGTTGCCATGTGCAACTGTTAGGTGTGGTTGCTATGTGCAACTGTAAGGTGTGGTTGCTATGTGCAACTGAAAGGTGTGGTTGCTATGTGCAACTGTTAGGTGTGGTTGCTATGTGCAACTGTTAGGTGTGTTTGCTAAGTGCAAGTGAAAGGTGTGGTTGCTATGTGCAACTGTGAGGTGTGGTTGCTATGTGCAACTGTTAGGTGTGGTTGCTATGTGCAACTGTTAGGTGTGGTTGCTATGTGCAAGTGAAAGGTGTGGTTGCTATGTGCAACTGTTAGGTGTGGTTGGTATGTGCAACTGTTAGGTGTGGTTGCTATGTGCAAGTGAAAGGTGTGGTTGCTATGTGCAACTGAAAGGTGTGGTTGCTATGTGAGCCTGTAAGGTGTGGTTGATATGTGCGTCTGTAAGGTGTGGTTGCTATGTGCAACTGTTAGGTGTGGTTGCTATATACGACTGTAAGGTGTGGTTGCTATGTCCAACTGAAAGGTGTGGTTGCTATGTGCAACTGTGAGGTGTGGTTGCTATGTGCAAGTGAAAGGTGTGGTTGCTATGTGCAACTGTTAGGTGTGGTTGGTATGTGCAACCTGTTAGGTGTGGTTGCTATGTGCAAGTTAAAGTTGTGGTTGCTATGTGCAAGTGAAAGGTGTGGTTGCTATGTGAGCCTGTAAGGTGTGGTTGATATGTGCGTCTGTAAGGTGTGGTTGCTATGTGCAACTGAAAGGTGTGGTTGCTATGTGCAACTGTTAGGTGTGGTTGCTATATACGACTGTAAGGTGTGGTTGCTATGTGCAACTGAAAGGTGTGGTTGCTATGTGCAACTGTTAGGTGTGGTTGCTATGTGCAACTGTTAGGTGTGTTTGCTATGTGCAAGTTAAAGGTGTGGTTGCTATGTGCAACTGTGAGGTGTGGTTGCTATGTGCAACTGTTAGGTATGGTTGCTATGTGCAACTGTTAGGTGTGGTTGATATGTGCAAGTGAAAGGTGTGGTTGCTATGTGCAACTGTTAGGTGTGGTTGGTATGTGCAACTGTTAGGTGTGGTTGCTATGTGCAAGTGAAAGGTGTGGTTGCTATGTGCAACTGAAAGGTGTGGTTGCTATGTGAGCCTGTAAGGTGTGGTTGCTATGTGCAACTGAAAGGTGTGGTTGCTATGTGCAACTGTTAGGTGTGGTTGCTATATAGGACTGTAAGGTGTGGTTGCTATGTGCAACTGAAAGGTGTGGTTGATATGTGCGTCTGTAATGTGTGGTTGCTATGTGCAACTGTAAGGTGTGGTTGCTATGTGCAACTGAAAGGTGTGGTTGATATGTGCGTCTGTAATGTGTGGTTGCTATGTGCAACTGTAAGGTGTGGTTGCTATGTGCAACTGAAAGGTGTGGTTGCTATGTGCAACTGAAAGGTGTGGTTGCTATATACGACTTTAAGGTGTGGTTGCTATGTGCAACTGAAAGGTGTGGTTGCTATGTGCAACTGCTACGTGTGGTTGCTATATACGACTGTAGGGTGTGGTTGCTATGTGCAACTGTAAGGTTGATATATGCGTCTGTAATGTGTGGTTGCCATGAGTGACTATATCGTGTGGTTGCTATGCACGAGTATATACCTTGCACTTGTACAAAGCGTGGTGGCAGTGGTAATAGTAGTGGTTGTAATAGTAATAGTAGTAGCAGTAGTAGTAATAGTGAGGTGGGGTGGGGGAGAAGCCATGTAAACGGCAGTTTCGTTTAAGGACAAATAGATAATATGTTAGTTACTATCCATTCTATGCGACTACTCTGCATTGGTTAAATGAATCCAGAATGGATCTTTTCTGTCCCTGCGGGGTCAGAAATCAGGAGCAAAAACATGGATGAATCTTCCACCTTAGGTTGTTTTCACGGGTAATGACCTTTGCTTTCGGAAAAGCAAAACCTTTTGCCACATACAGAAAAAAAGCACCCGCGTGCCTGTAAATAAAAGCGTCCCATAGAAAAGATACATCATAATTAAGTTATGCCTACATAATCATTTCTCTAAAGCAAGGTTTTTTTTAGTTAGCTTCGATGTAGGCAAAGGGTTTGTTCTTTTCTTCTCTTTCTCCCCCATAGAATTGAAATCTTTGGCATTGATAAGCATTTTCCCTCTCACGCGAGCGAAACAGTAGATTTCAGTTTTTTTCAACAAAAGGCCTTGATTTCTGCACAATGTAGGAAACTGTATGGAAAAGAGAACCTAAATATTTTAGTAAATGGGAAATTACTTTGCTTTATAATTTTATGGCATTACACACTCTTTCATAAAAATGAGCATAATAAAAGGGGGGCCGGGTGAAATGAATTTATGAACAAATTTAAACACATTACATCTGAATGTACTGTTATGAAAAGGTCACGCACAGAAAAAAGTTTCTCATCTTCTGTAGCATGTTTTTTTTTTTTTTTTTGTCGAGGGAGGCAGGTAATTAGTAATGTAATGATTCTCAACGAACAATTCCCCCGCGAAAGGCGAGATAATGGCTTATTTCCCACATCGTCTTTTAATCCCACTGTACTCTTATTTTACAAAATGCACAATGTTAATTTTAAGTGGCTTGTTCTCTATAAGATTATGAGATAAAGTAGCGATGTACTGTTGTTGACCAGTAGGGTGAGACCGGTGTAATGAAACGTTTTGACCCCCAAACAAATCGACCCCCGGGTGGATTTGTTCTAAAACAAACAGACCCCCCGGTCGATTTGTTTTGGGAAAACCCGCCATAACAAACAGACCTCCCCCATAATAAAATGATCCCCTCCAAATAATCATGTTTAAATATAAAATGGAAGTAAAAAAGGTGCATGTGGTTTTTAAATACTATTTTAAGCATTTTCAACCTCTTGATGTAGAAAATTATTATTTTGACCCTTTGAAATACCATTAATGAGCTTGGACTGATTTTTTGGTGACTGTATGATAGTGGTGTTGGAAGTGTTTTCGTGTTTGAAAATGTAGATGTTAGTTGCTAGATAAATTGTTATTCGTGGATATAGTTTTGTCTCAATTAAAGAAACTAATAAGGTGGCCATATATCGAAAGAAATAAAGAAATCAACAAAAAAAATAAGAGGGTTAAAACATTTCAGAGCGGGTCTGTTTGTTTTAAAACAAATCGACCGGGGGGTCTGTTTGTTTTAGAACAAATCGACCGGGGGGTCGATTTGTTTGGGGGGTCAAAACGTTTCATTATACCGGGGGTTCGGCACTCCGGCTGGCGCTCAATAGTGCTGCACATTCTATCTTCAACTCTTTAAGGGTATTAGTCCAAAAGCAAAGGAATTTTAGTTGGGGTGTCGGGAGGGACGGCTTGTACGTAGAAGAGGCGAGTTGTCCAGGTTGTCTAGGGGTGTCCCGGGGTGCCCAGGGGATGTAACGGGGTATTCGGGGTATCCAGGGGTGTCCAGGGCGTCTAGGGGTGTTCCGGGGTATCCAGGGGATGTAACGGGGTATTCAGGGTGTCCAGGGGTATCCCAGGGTGTCCAGGGGATGTAACGGGGTATTCGGGGGTATCCAGAGGTGTCCAGGGGTGTCCCGGGGTGTTCAGGTGTCTAGGGGTGTCCCGGGCTATCCAAGGGGTCACGGGCTGTTCCATGGAGACCCGGGCTGTCCTGTGTGTCCAGGGGTGTCCAGGGGTGTTAAGGGTGTTCAGGGGTACCCCGGGGTGTCCAGGGAGTCTAGAGATGTCCCGGAGTGTTCAGGGTGTCCAGGGGTACCCCGGGGTGTCCAGGGAGTCTAGAGATGTCCCGGGGTGTTCAGGGTGTCCAGGGGTATCCCAGGGTGTCCAGGTTGTCTAGGGGTGCCCCGGGGTGCCCAGGGGATGTAACGGGGTATTCAGGGTGTGACGGGCTGTCCTGTGTGTCCCGGGGTGTCCAGGGTGTCTAGGAGTGCCCCGGGGTGTCCAGGCAGTCTAGAGATGTCCCGGGGTGTTCAGGGTGTCTAGAGGTGTCCCGGGGTGTCCAGAGGTGTCCTGGGATGTGTAAGGTGCCACGGGATGTCCCGGGGAGTTGCGGGGTGTCCAGGGTGTTCAGGGGTGTCCTGTGGTGTCTCGGGGTGTCTAAGGTGTCCAGAGCCCAGTTGTCTTGACCTCTTATGCTACAGACGTGGAGACGCTTTGTCCATGAGCTCTGGATTAAAAATGAGTGAAAACGAACCACTAAATAAACGCGTCAAAGAAAACAATTACGTCACATCTGTTTTTCTGTTTGCTTTTCTATTTATTCACTATAATATCATCATTTCTAAAGAATCAACAACTCTTTTTTGTTTGGTTAAATCTAGGATATTTGTTCATAAATAACCCAGCTATAACCGGAACTACCCTCCTTCAGACAAGTAACGTACTGAGCTTGTATAAGGCAAACCACTGTGTATTCTCACGGGACAGCTATTTGAGATCTTGTTTCCGATCCTGGAATTAGCCCATGCATATGCCCCCCTTCCAAATAAAAAACAAAAACCAAAAAACAACATGCCTATGTGATAATACGCATGTGTAACAACATGCCTATGTGATAATACGCATGTGTAACAACATGCCTATGTGATAATACGCATGTGTAACAACATGCCTATGTGATAATACGCATGTGTAACAACGTGGATGTGTGATCACTTGCATATGTAACAACATGTCTGTGTCACAACATGCCTGTAACAAGATGCATGTGTAACAATATGCCTTGTGATAACATGCAATTGTAACAACATGTCTGTGTAACAGCATGCCTGTGTAGCGGCATGCATGTGTAATAACATGCCTGTGTAACAACATGCTTATGCAACAACATGCCTGTGTAACAAGATGTCTGTGTAGCAACATGACATGTCACAGATGTCAGACTTGTCGGAAATAATTGGAAATTTTGCATATGAACTTCAGGCAAAAATTTAACAGAAAAAATAGCATTCGAATTTAGAACAAGAACGTGGCATGGGAATTCCGCATGGGAATTCCGCATCACAATGTAGCAAACAAATATAGCGATGGAATCGGAATTATTATTTAGTCCGCATCGAGAATAACATTGGCTGCCTGTTATCTTGGAATTAGTTCGCTTTCGTTTCAGAAAACTTGTTGCTTAAACAAACATAAACACCTTGATTTCATGGCACTTTTTTCTTCTGATATCACACCCTGAGATTATCGTGCAGTTATAATTATATATACATAAGTGGCGTTATACAAGACATCATGACATTCCTACATTTTGTGCTAAAGCTCAAGAAAATAAAAATGGCTGCAAACGCGAAGCCATCGTGGCCGAATTGCAATTAAATGTTTATACATTATTTCAGAAATAATCTGTATCTGTTTGTTATTTATGATTTTTTTTCCTTCGTGGGACAACAGACAAATTGGATTAATGTTGTCAGTTGATTTCGGGTAAGGAAAATTGCAGGGCTGGAGTGGGGAGGGCTGAGAAATTAGTACTGCCCCCTACATGAGAGTAAAAGAGACTTGAAAGTGTAACGACCATTGGAAAGGAACTGTGGGGAGTTGGGGGAGGGAGGGGGGCATAAGACAAAGGATGTCAACAAGACCATTCCTTTAAATGGATACAAAAAACCGTGCCATATATTCCCCTCAGTCCTACGAAAAGTGGCAAATCTGCGGTTTAAACATTAAACCTTTGGTATAAAACACGATTGGCAATCTTACAGCTCACAAAAATAATGCCCATGTTATTTTGTTAACATTGTGAAAAACACAAGGCTTTGATGTAACATTATTCCTGAGTTATTGCAATTCTTTATCTCTGTATATAATGTATACCATAATAAAGAGTTGTTTGAACGCCGTTATGTCTGTTATAACAGAAGTCCTGCTCAAGCTCAATTTTTGATCATTCAAACAAGGCTAACGGCTGATTAACCACGCAACTATGAAACCGAACAAAAGCCCAAGGAAAACTCTTTCACAAACGTTTTATGATAAGCTGAATAAATGCTTTTCTGAAAAGCCCCCCTTACAGTTATATGTATATTGCTAATCCTGGGTTGTTTGGAACAGCAGCTGTATTCATACCCCAATCATCTCCCCATTGCACAGACAGAATGGAATCAGCCATAACTCCGTGAACATTTTGTTGTCGTTTCAATAGTAAAGGCAAATCCATAAAAATGGAAATAAAGGCAGCCTTTGTGTCACCTTTTATATATTTACGTAATATCACACAGCCTGTGACAAAGACTTGCACCAGGAGCCCGTATACTTACTGTGTTAAATATAAACAGCGCTAACAAAAGAGGCTGTTACGAATTAGATCTTGAATAGAATAAGACATTTTTGCCGACAATAGGTAAGGGTGTGGAGGGGGGTGGGGGGAGGGGGGATTTTGTGTGACAATAATAAAACGCTCCAGAGCTACATTAACACCGCAAAGCTTTGAAAAGAAGCGATAGAATTTGCACACAATCACGGCTCAATGGCAATTGTTCGCCCTTGTTTACAGTTACTCGTTTTTAGGCGTGTTTTATCAAGTGCATTACTAAAACGCACATGAAATGTAACACAGTACACACCTCTTTTTCTTTTCAAACTCCTCTTTTTTAATACATAAAGCCTGTGCAGTTTACAAAACATTTTTGTCCCTTTCACTGGTTTCAACAATACATCTCTTGTTCATTCGTGTTATGTTTTTTATTAATAGCCTTTTATATGGTGTGTTTAATTGACAAACAATTTTCTCCGCTTTAATTTCAGCTGTAAGGAATTTACATATTGTGCAATACATCAAATGGAAACTGAAGTTTTCTTTTGATTTTTTGTCACCAGTGGTTTTGCTGCTTAAAATCGTATCCTGCTTAGTGTTGGTTCTTTACAGATAGAAATTAACTAAAAAAGTACACTGAGACAAGTATAGTAAAGTTTAAATAAAATACAGCATGTGAACGAGGCCAGGCAAATAAATAAATAAAAAATAGATAACAAAAATAAACGGCCTGTAATGTTTGAAACTAAATCAACAAAACATTGACATATGAGCAAAAACTAGACAGTCATTCTTACAACAGACGCCGAAAAAGGCACAAGTCAAATTACACCGAATTCCCTACACAGAAAATCCGGGGAGATATCTTCTCCACAATACGGAAACAAACATGGCCCAAAAAACAGGGACAGTTGTGGCCCAGTTTCTGCACGCTCAGAGAGAAATTAGACCCCGTGTATCCGTTTCTGCACGCTCAGAGAGAAATTAGACCCTGTGTATCGGTTTCTGCACGCTCAGAGAGAAATTAGACCCTGTGTATCGGTTTCTGCACGCTCAGAGAGAAATTAGAACCCGCGCATCGGCACAGCGCACATCCCTTTGATGTAAAAATTATTCTTCTTTTCAGTAACGAGCCAATCTGACTTTCAAAAACATAATATTATCACATTTCAGGAGCTCTTATAGAAACGTGAAAATGGTAGCAGGATACTGCGTAAACTGGGAGAGCTGCTGCAATCTGAAGCGCGACAATCCTCCTTTTGTTTTGTTTTGTTCATTTACAAGTAAGCACAACTGGGTTACTACAATACAAACAAAATCAATAAGCATCGCTTCCCTATTAAACGTACCGCCAAGCTGAACAAATAATGGGCGATATTAGGTGTAGTGATTTAACGCTCTGTGATTTCCAACCAACAAGGCCCAAAGGGTCACGCAGTGCACTCCCGTAACCCTCCGAAACAAGGTCACAACGCTAATTGCATAGAGAAGTTTTATAAAATGCGCAGAGTTAAAAAAATTGACATGCTTTTTTCTCATGTCATAAAGTGCGAGTGAATTCAGCAATGCAATGCACCGTATTGATATTTATTTCAAGCCGTATGATTTGCTATGCCTCGGAGAAACACCTTCCTTGTCTTGTTTCGTTTTTCTTTTTCAGAATAATAGGTGAAGATACACCTTAATGCCTTCACTACCTTTTGCAGAGTTTTGGGGAGGGGTGGTGTGGGAGGGTGGTGTGGGAGGCATGGTGTGGGAGGGGTAGGGAGGGAGTTTGAGGGGGTGGGAGAGGGGATGAGAGGGGCGTGGGAGGGGTGGGATAGGGGGAAGGGAGGGGCATTCGAGGGGGTGGGAGAGGGGGTGAGAGGGGCGTGGGAGGGGTAGGGGAGGGAGATGGGAGGGGCGTGGGCCGGGGAAAGGGTATCCAAATGAAAAGCGTGAGGTGTCTGACAAGATTTACGGGTCACAACGCCTGCAAATGTATGACCTTGACCATTTCTAATGCCCGCCCCTAACCCGTCACCGAACACAGGTACACTGAATCATCAGTTTATGAATTTATAATTACATCGTTGCCTTTTTTTCTTAGGGCTGAGTCTGCGTCATTTGAAAACTACATACGTACAAATCGGGATCATGAAAACTGAACGAAAATAAAAACTGAAGCGGGAACAGCCACACACTTTGTAAATACAAACAATTGATTATGTTTGAAAAGATGAGACTGGGGTTCTCCTCATCCAGAAATGTTCTACTTATCTTGTTAGCCTGATTTAGTGCACAATAATGACCAAATTATCCCTTTCGATCTAATTTATGGAAAAATAAGTATTCAGTGTTATCACAGTTTTTTTTAACTCTATACACCTATATACAGCACATATAACTGAAATCATATTGGCAGAATCTGGTCAACTGGGCTACACAGCTAATCAAGCACAGCACATATATACTGCCTTGTCGCCACGGCAGATCAGTTTGTTTGGATTTAAGCAGCATCGCTGAGAGCTAAGGAGTATTCCTGGCTGCTAAGGAGTATTCCCAGTTGCTCAGCTATTGTCAAGTTTTCTCCAGTGTTGTAAATTCAAAACTAATTGTCTCTTTTTATTTGTGGCAGTTGCCTTCTTCTAATGTTATCCCAGTTGACCCAGATTATTTGATTTGACCCAGTTTGACCCAGATTACACCCGCCCTTTGATTGGTTGACAGGCAAGAGATTCACGAAAACCACAGGTTATCACTACGATAAAATATACTAGTCAACAGACACATCCATGCAGACACATGTTCGTCAAATGACGTCACCATAACGTCACGACGTCGTTATGACGTCACTTGACCACCAAGTATTTGCCAGTGTTTTGTTTTTCAATTAGTAATAAAACAAACGCATCGATATGTTACGAACAGAAACGTTAAATAAAAAACAAGTCACTCAAAAAAGAAAAAAATCCACCGGATTATATTTCTTATTTACAATTAACAAGGAAATCACTAAGAGCTATGAACATACAAGAGGTAGTTGATGAAGAAGTGGGTAAGCACCACGGCACTGTTATGGCGGACAGCTGACGTCATGAGTTGAACGATAACCGGGGGAGCGAGGAGGCTGTGAGCATTGACAGCGGGCCTCGGAAGAGATCTATAAGTAAGGTACAGACACAAAGCGCATGTGGACAAAAAAAGTAGTTCTGTCCTTTCGACAAGGGTACTATATTAGCGGAATCCGCAGTGCTTCGGAGGAACAAGTAGGTGTAATACTGCATCCAACTGCATCGTTATAGAGGTTAGTAGTTGGACAACAACGGGTTATGAGTAGGCACTAGACACAGCCATCTGCACCGCCATGGAGGTTAGTTTTTGGACAACAACGAGATTATGAGTGGGCACCAGACACATTCGAGATTACGCAATGACTACAAGGGGCCGGGGACATACGTGTTCAATATTACAATAACTGATGGGAGAAAATCAATCAAACACACAAAAATCAAGAAATTATTTCAGCATTTGAGTTTTACTGTCTGAATGTTTTTTTACGTTTACCTGAGTGTCTCATTTTGGAATTTTGCAATTAAAATTCTTTGGCATCGCTGTAGCATTTGCATCTGTATTTTTTAAGAGACCCATTTTCTGCACCACAAGATTTTCATCCAAGCCATGACTGACACCGTCACACCGTCACAACCATATGTCGTGACGTCACAGTTTACGTCGTGTGCTGTGACGAAAGCGCAGCCGTGGCTGCCGAGATCTGCGCCCGGTAAATGTCTTCCGTCTTCATGGACGGGAGTCCTTGACCTTGGCTTTGCGCCTGCGCTTGAACAGCCGAGGCCTGAGCCACGAGAGACTTGTAGAAATCCTGCTGTTGCTGCGTGATTCCAGGGGCTGCATACGGTGGCATCATGTATTGTCCATACAAAGCAGCTGCTGCTGGGAAGGCACTTGTGCCTGCAGCTGTAAGTCCGTTGCTGCCTCCTGCAGCTGCCGCGACAGCTGCAGCTTGAGCTGCTGCAAACTGAGCATAGAGGTTAGCCTGAGTGAAGGATGTGGCTGGATTGCTTTCTATGGGTTTGTAAGAAGAAGTTGGGGCTGCTTCGGTACTGGATGGCAAGTTCGTTAAGCGCGATTCGGCCTGCTGAGGTGTAGCGTATGGCTGTGACGTATCGTGCGATGACGTCATTGTTGTCATTGACGGTAGGCTGTGTGTCGATACAGCTGTAGGCACCATTCCCAGGGGCGGCTGCATAGCTGCAATCCCAGGCATCTGAGCTGCCGGAAATCCAGGTACGCCGGGCATCATGGGATACGGAAACGGATACTTATCCTTTTTCATCAATGATTTTGGTTTGCGCCGCGGCCGGTATTTATAATCGGGATATTCTTTCATGTGCAAGGCGCGCAATCGTTTGGCTTCATCTATGAAAGGCCTCTTATCGATATCACTGAGTTTCTTCCACTCAGCGCCCAAGATTTTACTGATTTCTGAGTTATGCATTTTCGGGTTCTCCTGCGCCATCTTGCGTCGCTGGCCACGTGACCACACCATGAAGGCGTTCATTGGTCGCTTCACGTGATCATCTTTCTTCCCTTCCTCTGTAGTCATCTCGTATTCTACCTGCGTTGCCATGGTGTCCTGCACATATATACTCAATGCCGCTTTATCCAACTACACCACAAACAAGACTCCAACGTATTGCCTTCAAATTTGTTCTTCTTTTCAACAGAATACTTTACGCTTTGAAATAAAGTTCGACGAAACAACGTTTTGATTTTCCCGCTCACAGAATCAGCCCCAAGTAACTTCCGTTTCTAAAACTGTGTCAATATATTCTTGTTTTATATAAAGAATATCACATGAAAACTCTTGAATGATGCCGAAGTTATCACGAAACAATAAGCCAAGATATCATCCAAATATGCGTTTTTTGTATGTTGAATAAACGTGTTGACCTCAAGGAACAGTAGAACTCGATAAATATGTAATTTCCTTTTTTGTCAACCGAACAAAAAGCACGTGTAGAAAGACTTGCTATTCTTTTTGTTGACGTCATTTGATATGCGCACAATGGCCATTCATCGGCCTGTTTTCAATGATTTATGCAGGTTGGGGGAAGTCCTTCACTGAATAATGAACCTTGTAACAACAGTTTTGATTGGTGCAAATTTGGGACCCAATCGCTGCTTTCTTCCTCTCGCCCCTCTCTCCCCTTCCCCACACCCCACCCCTTTACCAATACAAGGGGGTTATAGCCCCCGCAAAGGGCAGTCACTTTCTCTTTTGAGCTATGATTCACTAATTCTCGAAGATCACATCACACAATACACTGAAGTGCTGACAAACCTGTGTCAACTACCAGTACAAAATTGTAATAAACAGCACTGCTTCGCATGAACCAACATTCTGAAGGTGCTTCCCGTGGCCTGAGCACAGAGCCATATTCGTCCTGAGCAGTCGTTTACGCGTGCTGTGCGGATGTGGCGTAGAACTGTGCGGATAATTCATAGCGTACCTACGCAAGAATTCGGGAATTTTTAATCCCCATTTTCACCTCAGCTTGTGTGCGAAAATGAATCAATTCCCTTCCACCGGTGGTCCTATTTCCGAGCTTCCATTTCTTCCTATTTCCGAGCTTCCATTTCTTCCTATTTCCGAGCTTCCATTTCTTCCCATTTCCGAGCTTGCATTTCTTCCCATTTCCGAGCTTGCATTTCTTCCCATTTCCGAGCTTCCATTTCTTCCCATTTCCGAGCTTCCATTTCTTCCCATTTCTGAGCTTCCATTTTTTCCTATTTCCGAGCTTCCATTTCTTCCCATTTCCGAGCTTCCATTTCTTCCTATTTCCGAGCTTCCATTTCTTCCCATTTCCGAGCTTCCATTTCTTCCCCTTTCCGAGCTTCCATTTCTTCCTATTTCGCTTCTTCACTTAAAAAATTACATAAATAGCGAAAAAACCCGCTAACAAGCGATATCCTGGACTGAGGTGGTTATATGATTGACTTAAGTTTTCCTGTAATTTAAGCCTGACCACATAATGTGCTGTTAGTTCTGTGAAATCAAATTTTCATATTATATATGATGCTCTGTAGCAGTTATTATGTGATACAGCAGTTATTAATGTGATGTAGGAGCTATCATGTGCTGCAGGAGCTATCATGTGATGTAGGAGTTATCATGTGATGCAGGAGTTACCATGTAATGCATGAAGCATTTATGTGAACATTATAACGGTTCGTTCACAGGCCGCCGCGGGCATTACACCACCAGACGGGGCTCCAGCCCGTGCTCTATACCCACAATGTGGTAAAACATTCACAGTAACTGGACAAACTTTTATTCTTTTCTTCTTCCAGTCTATTTTCCACATTTCTACAGACATAAAAACTGGCGTGGAGAAATTCTTTGATGTCTTAAGGGGGGACATGTTAACGGCATAATAGTGATCGGCGGTACAAGGCACTAGCAGGCAAAAATCCACCCCTCTATTCAGATCTCTTCACGTTTTATTACACACTACGACACCACTTATAAACAGCTGAAATCAAATTGATAGAAAACCCGAACAAATACTCAATAGCGCCATCTGTAATAGTGGAGTCAAGCGGAAACGTCATTTGACATATAAGTTAACAATTCAATAATTCAATTTACACGTGAACATTACAGCGGGGGTGAAAGAATTGGGCGATAATAAAGGACCATTATGCGGTAATAACAACAAGTTGATGTAACCCGAAGATTAATCACAACCTCCTCAATTATGCGCCGTATAACTATTCTCAGCAAATCAGAATTCATAACTTAATCAAAAGTAGGTTTATTTTAGTCATAATTCATGTATTTTTTGTGCACACGGCGTATTTTTGGGGCGCAATGGTATTAATTTGATATCGAATAGAAGAAAAGGGACTGCCCGTATGCGAGGCGTTCGCCCGTTCGCTCAAGCGTTCGTTCCTTGTTTTTGTAACAAAACACTTGATTAGCATATCAAATATTTCTGCACAGGGTACATTAGTCAAAATATGTTCTCACAGGAATTTAATTTAATGAAGCAAAAAATATTGTTCAAAATATTTTGTCAGCGTACAGATACGATCGTGAAGTAATTAGCCCAAAATGCCTCAATGAACCAGACCAAAAACTTAGTCGAAACAGATATCTTTTTAAAATCTGTTTTTAATTGTTAAAAGACTTTCTTTTAATAAACATTGCCACCATTTCTTATCGCAAGTCGATTTCTGTTTGAAAGAAACGGGTTATATTTTTCAACATGTAGTTTGTTATGTCCCTTACATAACGTTTCGAGGGGGAGAAGTGGGGGTGGGGGAGGGGGGGAAGAAGTGGCTGGGTGGGGGAGGGGGGAAGAAGTGGCTGGTGGGGGAGGGGGGAAGAAGTGGCTGGTGGGGGAGGGGGGAAGAAGTGGCTGGTGGGGTGGGAGGGCAGGGGGTAGGGTGAGTGGGTGATTATAAATTGTAAGTTTTACCAACAATTATATGAACCCTCAAAGAGTACCTTGTGACCCAGCGGTGTCCGGAAAAAATGGCACCGGAAAAAAATGGCACTGGAGAAAAATGGCACTTTTGAAACAACGGAAAAAATTGCACCTTTGTTTCTTACATTTTCTAATATTTTATTTACTTCACTTCATACTTGAGCAATAGGGAAGTCTTGCCTATTACATATTTTATATAAAATTGTAAATTAAATTTCACTTAATTTTCATTTATCATTTATTTATTACAAGGTTCATAGTTTTGACAAAAATTTTCTCTTCAAGTATGCTGCGTACGATTTATATAATTCACTGAATTATTTACATTATTCACCATAAAATTTTAGCATTTCTGAGTAAACCACTGCGATATGCATGCGTTTATATAAAACGTATATCAAAGAAATGTCCAGAGTTAAGGGGAAAGGAACCCTGCGGATACGTCCGGATACGTTCAGGGTAAGGCTAAAGGACCACAAAGGAACCCCAGTGAGTAATACTACTATGTTTTATTTCCATAGATAAAACGTTACGTAAAAATTAATCACGTGCTAACGTAAATACGTATCGAGTTGTTTGTATAACTTTTAAAAATTGGTCATTGATATATGAAATGATTCTTTTTTTAACTGAAATATACATGTGATGGAAAATAAAAGTGCCAGTTTTTCCGTATGTTCAAAAGTGCCATTTTTTCCGATGCCAATTTTCCAGTGCCATTTTTGCCGGTGCCATTTATTCCGGTGCC
This sequence comes from Protula sp. h YS-2021, assembly GCA_949752745.1. NCBI lineage: Eukaryota > Metazoa > Annelida > Polychaeta > Sabellida > Serpulidae > Protula > Protula sp. h YS-2021. The sequence continues at coordinate 2,372,131 of OX457034.1, forward strand.
ATTTTTTCCTACACCCGACCCAGCAACCCCTTCCCCTCCGCCCTCCACACACCTTCCACCCCACCCCTGCCCTACTCTCACCACAACACCGGATGTCATTTTTATATAACTCCTGAAAACGTCCCATAAATTACTGAATGAATTTTACCAGGATAATAACAGAAGTTATTTTTTTATTGAAAGAAATAAATTATGCCAAGATATCTTTTTTACAAAAAATGTCTAAATGTTAGTTTTTGGTTCTATTTTTGCTGTTGAACTCCTTCCCTCTCCGCCTCCCCCTCCACACACCCCCACCCCTCCCCTCTCCCCTCCCCCTCCACACACACCCCACCCCACCCCTTCCCTCTCCCCTCCCCTCCACACACATCTCACCCCACCCCTTCCCTCTCCCCTCCCCTCCACACACATCTCACCCCTTCCCTCTCCCCTCCCCTCTACACAAACCAATCCCTCCCCTCCTTTCCCCAACCACACACCCACCCCTCCCCTCTCCCCTCCCCCTCCACACAAACCCACCCCTTCCCTCTCCCCTCTCCCTCCACACACCCCACCCACCCCTCCACCCTCCCCTCTCCCCTCCCCCTTCACACACCCCACCCCTCCCCTTCCGTCTCCCCTCCCCCTCCACACACCCACCCCTCCCCTCTTCCCCTCCACACACCCACCCCTCCCCCTCCACACACCCCACCCTCCCCTTCCGTCTCTCCTCCCCCTCCACATAAACCCACCCCTCCCCTCCCCCTCCACACACCCACCCCTTCCCTCTCCCCTCCCCCTCCACACACCCACCCCTCCCCTCTCCCCTCCCCCTCCACACAAACCCACCCCACCCCTCCCCTCTCACTTCCACTGCGCTCCCCTGGGTTCACTTTTCCAACGACCACATTTCAGATACAGAAGCAGAAAGAAGTGTACCGCCTTGGAATACAATGTATAATATAAACTAATATTATCAACTTAAAATTAATTTTTGTAAAAACCTGTTACGCACATATTTACACAGAGCCCATTTGAACACGAGTAACTCGATGCGCTTACCTAAGGATAAACCGCATTCAAATCTTCAGGGTTCAAATAACAAATTTTCAAAAATGAAATTTTACTTTCTTAAAAGATATTGTTGGCTGTTAAAATCATTGGGCATTTGAAATTGGTCGCCTGCCTGTAATTACTAAATGTGTGGGGATATAAGCTACAAGCTGTCAATAACCTAAACCTAACTAATTTATCTCCTTCCATTTTTTGTGAAATAATAACATGTGACTTATGTTTATGTCCATAATTTGAACGAACGCAGTGAACTTTAATATCTCTTTAGAAAACTTTCATAATTTAGGACCATGCGGCATTCCATTAAAAAGTTTAGTCTTTTTCTAACGGTATCTCCCAAATTATTTATTTTTATTTGGGGCAAAAATATCTTGGTTATCTTGATTATTATGGCAGACAAATAGCGCGTTTGTGTCCAGGGTTTTGAGGCCCAAAGTCATCTATAAATAACGCAAACATTCCTCGGACTTTTTTTTTTTTTTTGCTGCGCTTCAGCAGTAATTTTTTATTGCTGTGGTATTCGTATACAGGAAATATTTACTTCTTTCTCGAAGCACTATTTCTGTTATCCAGGTCACTCCCATTCCGACCACGTGGTTTTTATTATTATGAAAATATATAACAGAATTTGCGTTGACATGCATTAATTTTACTCGGCTCGTCATTGATTTGATTTCCAGCATTCAAACTCTTGATAAAGCGCATGCTCATAGACGTTCTTCACAGACAGACTTTACGTCATTTTATATAATTCACAAAAAATTACAGCGAAGTAAAAGAGCGCGAATAAACAGTAACTAACATGTGTACAATAATATATGTTGCTCGAAAATAAAAAATGTCGCGAGGCCATTTTAATGATCGCGAGTATGTTTCGAGTTTTTGGACAAATATACCGCCACACATGAGTTAACGAATACGAGGTCATATGTACAACACAGTGTGGTTGTCTGTGAGAAAGTGGGTTCATATGTGGAGCTTAGTGTGGTGGTCTGTGAGAAAGTGGGTTCATATGTGGAGCTTAATTAGTGTGGTGGTCTGTGAGAAAGTGGGTTCATATGTGGAGCTTAATTAGTGTGGTGGTCTGTGAGAAAGTGGGTTCATATGTGGAGCTTAGTGTGGTGGTCTGTGAGAAAGTGGGTTCATATGTGGAGCTTAGTGTGGTGGTCTGTGAGAAAGTGGGTTCATATGTGGAGCTTAGTGTGGTGGTCTGTGAGAAATTGGGTTCATATGTGGCGCTTAGTGTGGTGGTCTGTGAGAAAGTGGGTTCATATGTGGAGCTTAGTGTGGTTGTCTGTGAGAAAGTGGGTTCATATGTGAAGCTTAGTGTGGTTGTCTGTGAGAAAGTGGGTTCATATGTGGAGCTTAGTGTGGTGGTCTGTGAGAAAGTGGGTTCATATGTGGAGCTTAGTGTGGTGGTCTGTGAGAAATTGGGTTCATATGTGGCGCTTAGTGTGGTGGTCTGTGAGAAAGTGGGTTCATATGTGGCACTTAGTGTGGTGGTCTGTGAGAAAGTGGGTTCATATGTGGAGCTTAGTGTGGTGGTCTGTGAGAAATTGGGTTCATATGTGGCGCTTAGTGTGGTGGTCTGTGAGAAAGTGGGTTCATATGTGGCGCTTAGTGTGGTGGTCTGTGAGAAAGTGGGTTCATATGTGGAGCTTAGTGTGGTTGTCTGTGAGAAAGTGGGTTCAAATGTGGAGCTTAGTGCGGTGGTCTGTGAGAAAGTTAGTTCATATGTGCAGAAGAGTACGTATGCTTGTGAGAAATGGGGTTCATATCTACAACATATTGTGATTGTTTGTGAAAAAATGGGTTCATATCAGCAGCATAGCGCGGTGGTCTGTGAAAAAGTGGGTTCATATGTATAGTTTATTGCACACAAGCGACACAAATGTTCAGTTTATTAAATATTAAGCATTATTCTGTGATTCGAAGGTCACCATGTCGTTATCACAAGTCGTTTTAGAATTACAAGTAAAACCACCACCAATTTTCGCGATTTTCTAAATTTTCACTGCGCATTTAACCACTAGCCCCTCTCCTCTTCCCCACCCAATTCGACCCCCAGCACCCCATCCCTACACTCTACTGCCCGTTCAAAGCCACGTGGACAGTTGCGGAGAAAAATCGTCCCGCTCTTCAGCAATCTCTCTACAATATCTAATACTCTCCTATTGTTTCCCTTTTCTTTTCTCGCCTTTCAGAATAAAACCTCAGATTTCTTCTCCTCATTTTCTCCCCTCACCACTCTCTTCCCCTATTGTCCATCTCCTTTTCTTGAAGAATAGCGGCGGAAATAAACCAGCATTGGGTAATTAATTGAACTGACTGCCGCAAAAGAAACAATACCAGGCATTTGAAAGGCGTGACAATTACTCGCTTTATCGCTCACAAAAGAAACACAACAAATGGAAATTCTAGATGTATCCGCGAAACAATTGCTCAGCAATGAAAAGAATCCTGTTTCACACAGTCTTACAATCTTTACAATCTTTAAGATTCGCCAAAGAAAAGGGAGAGTGAGTAAGGGTTGGTTAAAAATAACAAAGCGCATCTTTAGCGCTGGATAGAGCCCATTGTTGGCAATAATTAAGCAGACAGCATACAATATGCTTATAATACTCAAGTAAAACTCAATTCTTCTCTTTCCCCATAAGTTATTCTACCCAAATGTGGGTTTTATTGTTGAGGACAATTTGCCGTTGTATTGTTCGGAAGAGATGCTATTGGGAACGACCTTGGTTAGTGCAGCAGCGAGTCATGAACATCGAAGACAGCCGTATTACTGTAAATGTTTTTAGCCAATAACCTGTATATTTTCTGCACTGAAATCGTGTTTTTAACTGACCCTAAATGGCAAGAATGCTATTGCAAGGTGTTGTACATGCCAGGTTATTTGTAGCTAGCTCAAGGATACATACTTTTATGAGCCTTGTTCCTGGATGACGCTGAGCGGGTCCATTGTGCGTTGCAGCAACTGCAACATTGATATAGAATTATTACTTAACTGCAGCACTGCACAGTCATATATGATTAGTTTACACTTCTTATGCGATCACCGCCCAACCTGGTTTATATTAGACCGCCAACCTTACGACGCCAACATTAGAGCGTCTACATTAAGAGGCCTACATTACGATGCCTACATTAATATGCCTACATTACGACATCTACATTACGACGCCTACATTGCGATGCCTACTTTAAGATGCCTACATTACAACGCCTACGTTACGAAACCTACGTTACGACTCCTCTATTAGAACGCCCACATTGCGACGCCTACCTTACGCCTACATTAGGACGCCTACGTTACGACGCCTATGTTACGACGTCTACATTGCGCTTGCATTACGATGCCTACATTTGTACATTAGGGCATAATTTCTGCCCTCAGTATCTCCTTTAATCCTTTAATCCTCAATGGAGCATTAACCCACAGCAGCGACATGGACATGTGAAACCTGAGGAATTCTGTCACATCGCAGAGTCACACTGCATGGTCACATTGCAGGGTCACACATTAACCCACAGCAGCGACATGGATATGTGAAACCTGAGGAATTCTGTCATGAAAGCTGTTTATAAATGTTTCATGTATATGATGCTGCGTAATGTGAGGGTCACATTGCAGAGTCACACTGCGTGGTCACATTGCAGATTCACATTGCAGGGCCACACTGCATGGTCACATTGCAGGGTCACATTGTAGGGTCACACTGCATGGTCACATTGCAGGGTCACACATTGCAGGGTCACACTGCATGGTCACATTGCTCGTTCACAGCGTATTCTTGCACCATGGGTGTCGTATTATTACACGCCGTTTTGCGACCTGCGCCATTTTGTTACCAAGGCTGGTCGTAAAATGACCGCGCCATTTTAGGACGGCGCAGCGCCGTTTTATTACCAATAAGGTTTCAAAATGGCACATGCGCCGTTTAAGACGGCGCATACGCCGTTTTGTGCTCATATTTTTTCCTCAAAGAAATAATGTTGCATTCTGTTTCCCAATTTTTTTGCTTGGGTCTCTGGATTGAGGAATTAGGGTAGTTCATCCGACGGTCAGTTGGCCCCCGGAGGCGTGGGGGGGGGGGGGGAGTGAGTAAGAGGGGCAGGGGTCACATTACAATTAAACGGACATTTGTTTACTCAAATATGAGGAAAAAATTAGAAGCAGTTTCACAGAGGAAACCGAGTTTACACTTATCCTGCAAAAAGGGGCGGGCAATGGGGTGGGAGTGGGCGGGGGTTGTATGTAAATTTGTCGATATTTTCGTCAACTTCTAGCTGACTTTAAAAGTTTATCTGTTTCTTCATTTTTAAAGACTCTGACCATCCTATCATATTTTTCACCACTGATAATATTTGAGGTTTTTAAACTTCTTTCAATTTCTTGGATTTTTTCTTAGTAGGGTGAAAACGACAGTTCTACCGCACTTTGTGACGTCATACTGTCTGGAAATGACGTCATAGCGTCTAGACCGGAAGTGCTGTCTAGACCGGAAGTGCTGTCTAGACCGGAAGTGCTGTCTGGAGTGGAAGTGACGTCATCATGTCTGGACGGGAAGTGACGTCATCATGTCTGGACCGGAAGTGACGTCATGATGTCTGGACCGGAAGTCATGATAAGCGTTAGGATAGGCGCGACCATCTGTGACGTCATCCTGACGTCATACTGAGATGATGCTGTCTGGAGCGAAAGTGGTTTGGCCGAGTCAATCAACATGAAGCCAATGAACCCGACCTGTCAATCAGTGTAACCATGGCAACAGAGCCTAAAAAAAAGGTCGACAACCCCCCCCCCCCCCAGGGACATACTATGTACCGACCCCCCCCCCCCCCAGGACAGACTATGTACCGACCCCCCCCCCCCCCCAGGGACATACTATGTACCGACCCCCCCCCCCCCCTAGGACAGACTATGTACCGACCCCCCCCCCCCCCAGGACAGACTATGTACCGACCCCCCCCCCCCCCCTCTAGGACAGACTATGTACCAGGAGAGCAACAAACATTTTTGCCGAATCAGCATGATAAAATCCTATATAAGTGTGGTGTCTCAAGGCTTAGAGACATTGTCAGACACATCATGGATAACACACCAGCTATCATCATTGATGACTTAACAGCGTTTCAAGCGAATGAATCTGTTTGCATCTGGGTAAATATGCGTGATGAAGCTGAAGCAGCTGATATTACATATGCTTTGGAGGAGGTGCTACAATTTCCAACTCAGATCACTGCAGTGAAGCCTGACGTAGTAATTACATTTATGTGGAACAACCGCATAGTAACACTGACTCAACGATACTGCAAATGTCAAGTGTGGTTGGAATATGAGGGACAACCCCATAACTGCTGCTGATATATACTAAAATATTTCGGGCCCTTTTAAGGGCCATCCTATATTATGAAATGAAGCAAAACATGTCTGTCTGTGTGTGTGTGTGTGTGAGAATACATTTTATCACATTTCAGGTCTAGTTGGCGGATGAATACCATTTGGCGGATGAATACCATTTGGCAGACCAATTAACTTCACCGTCAGTTAACTTCACCGCTAGATGTCTCTGCTGTATAACAGCTGTACAACTTCACAACTGTAAGTGAGACATTCATATACACAAGTAAAATTCTGCTGAGTCAGCAATTTTAACATTTTGGAAACAAGTTTGAACAAGTTACACACCATATTTTGATTACATGGAAGTAGCATAAAAGCATGAGTGAAACATGTCAACTAGTGATACATTCTGCTGAGTCAACACACCATTGAAGTGGTATAAAAGGAAGAGTAAAACGTGTATTTTACTTCATTTCAGTTCTAGCAGTTGAAGAGACAACAACGATGGCACCAGTCTACTGTCATGATTGTGATGTGACATTTCCATCTCTGGAAGTGTTCGTGACACACACATGCAAACCAGCTAGGATGAAACGTGCTCATGAAGAGCTTGTTGAGCAGATTGAAGCCAAGAGACGAAAGACCGTACAAGATGGTGTTGACAGACCTGATCCAGTCCTCTGCTGTAAATGCGTCAAGATATTTTCCTCTTTGGATGCATTTGAGACACATGCATGTGATGAGATGGAAAATGTGTCTCATGAAGAACAAAGAAAGAAAGAGACAGGACAAGTAGGCAGAGGCAGAAGAGTGAGTCTTGGTGAAAACGCACAGGAAAGGCGGTTTGAGCCTGAAGATGGATCGGATTTGCTACTTGAAATGCGACAACAAGAGAACCGGATTAAGAGACATTTGCTAGAGACGTTAAACCGTGGCATGAAATGGTACATTGTGGTACATGCACGCTTCAAGAAAATGACACCAAATGTTGAAGGTGTGATGGTAGAACAAGTGGATAATGCCTTCATCAGTAGTCCGACATATGCAGCATACAATCCAACGGATATTGAGAAGGACTTACCAGAAGCCTATAAAGAATTGTTTACCAGGTTTGATGAACATGAGCGACAAGGCTCTGGCTGGGTGTTGGATAACATATTATTCATTGAAGTGCATACAGCTACGTCAGCGCCACTGGAAGCGAGCAGTTTTATCCCACTACCGAAGAAAGTAAAGACTACAAAGGCGGTGTTAAACATTCAGAATAAAGACAACAAGTGCTTCTTATGGTCTGTATTGGCTCACCTTCACCCTTCAACAAGCAATGACCCACAGCGTGTGCATCAATACAAGCTATTTGAGAACGAATTGAAGGTGGAAGGCATGACATTTCCAACACCGATTACAGACATTCCAAAGTTTGAAAAGGAGAATGATGTGTCCATTAACGTGTTTGGATATGAACATGATGTCGTTGTTCCCATACAACTCAGCCGAAACACCAGCGCCAACAGTGCGAGAGAAATCAACTTGCTTTTGATTAGCAATGACAAGACAAGACATTACTGCCTCATCAAGAATTTCAGCAGACTGATGGCTTATCGATCAAAACATGATGGTGCAACTTTTTATTGTTTCAACTGTCTTCACGGGTTTATGCGACAAGATCTTTTAGACAAGCATCGTGAAGTGTGTGGCAAGCATGGCGCACAACGTTTATCATTTCCCAAGGAACCCTTCATCAAGTTCAAGAATGTAGCCAAACAACAGCGAGCGCCGTTTGTCATTTATGCAGACTTTGAATGTTTCACGAAAAAGCATGAAGGAGACAAGTATCAACATCATCGTCCAAACAGCTTTGCCTATGTGGTTGTCAGCCAGTATGAGACACGCGCTCCAGTCCTGTATCGAGGCGATAATGCTGTGAAAGTCTTTTTAGACCATATGGTATATGAACGTGATCGTATTGTGCATGGTCTACAGCAGAAAAAGAAAATGGTCATGACTCATGAAGATGAAGAGCATTATAAGAACGCCACAGATTGCTACATTTGTCATGAGCCTCTAGGAGCAGATCGTGTGAGAGATCATGATCATATCAATGGCAAATACCGCGGAGCTGCACATAATGAATGCAATTTACAATTCCGATTTCGAAAGGATAAGCAGGATGTTGAAGATTCTTTCATCATTCCTGTGTTTTTCCACAATTTACGAGGCTACGACAGCCATTTGATCATGGAAGAAATTGGAAAGTTCAAAAACGAAAGGATTACAGTCATTCCCAACACCGTTGAGAAATATATTGCATTCACCATGAGCAATCTGAAATTTACAGACAGCTTTCAGTTCATGAGTACTTCTCTACAGAAGTTGGTCTCCAACCTGGCAGCAGAAGGGAAAGACAACTTTTATCACATGACGTCACACATTCACGATAGTGACCAACAAGAGTTACTGTTGAGAAAGGGAGTGTACCCTTATGATTACGTGGATGAGCCATCCAAGTTTGCTGAAACACAACTGCCGTCCAAGGACAAGTTTTACAGTCTACTCAGTGAAGAAGACATTAGCGATGAGGATTATGCGCATGCGCAGAAGGTGTGGGAGACATTCCACTGTACTACATTTGGCGAATACCATGACTTGTACCTGAAATCAGATGTGTTGCTGCTGGCTGACGTGTTTGAAAACTTTCGTCACGTATGTCTCAACACATATGAATTAGATCCTGCTCACTACTATACAGCGCCAGGACTGTCGTGGGATGCCATGTTGAAAGCGACAAAGGTGAAATTGGAATTGATCAACGACATTGACATGTACCAAATGGTTGAACAAGGTTTACGTGGAGGAATATCTGTCATCACACACAAGTATGCGAAAGCAAATAACCCCTACGTACCAGATTACGATCCCACGAAACCAACCAACTACTTGACTTACCTGGATGCAAACAACTTGTATGGCTGGGCTATGTCGCAAAGCATGCCGGAAAGTGGATTTATGTGGGTGAGCGAGCCAGAATCCATTGACTTTATGGATGTGGATGAAGATGACGAGATTGGATACATTTTAGAAGTGGATTTGGAATACCCATATTCAATCCATGATCATCATAATCACTATCCAGTGGCTCCAGAACGGAAATGTGTGAAAGTGGGAGAATTGTCAAAACATAGTCAGAAGCTACGGAAAGATCTAAACATGAAAGGCAAACCTAGTGAAAAGCTCATTCCCAACTTGTGTGACAAGAAGAAATATGTGCTTCATTATAGAAATTTACAGCAATATGTCTCACTGGGATTGAAAGTCACGAAGGTGCACCGTGCCATCATGTTTGCACAGAGCAAATGGTTGGCAAAATACATCTCCTTGAACACGGAAAAGAGAAAGTTGGCCAAGAACCCGTTTGAGAAAGACTTTTTCAAACTGATGAACAACTCTGTGTTTGGCAAAACCATGGAAAATGTAAGAAAGCGCATGAATGTGGAACTTGTTCACCAGGAAAAGCGGTTCAAGAAACTTGTAGCCAAACCTTCCTTCCACAAATTTAGAATTTTCAACGAAGATTTAACCGCGGTACATTTGCGCAAAGTGGATCTGCTTCTGGATAAACCCATTCAAGTTGGGTTCACCATTCTCGACCTCAGCAAAGTGCTCATGTTCCACTTTCATTACAACTACATCATGACCAAGTATCCCAACGCCAAACTCTTGTTCAGCGACACCGACAGTCTATGTTATGACATAGAAACGGAAGATATATACAAAGACATGCAGGAAGATGCTGACTTGTTCGACACAAGTGACTATCCGCCAGATCATTTCCTACATTCCAACGTGAACAAGAAAGTGCTTGGGAAAATGAAAGATGAGACGGCGGGCATTCCCATTGAAGAGTTTGTTGGACTTCGGCCGAAAATGTATAGTATGATGTATGGTGGGAAAGAAAAACGTACGGCCAAAGGCATCACTCGCGCGTGTCAAAGACGGATGAAACATCAGCAGTATAGAGACAGTTTGTTCAACCAAACGCAAACGATGACTACAGGACACATCATTCGAAGTCATGACCACCAGATTTTCTCGGAGAAGTTGAGGAAAGTGGCTCTCTCTCCCTTTGATGATAAGCGATATGTGATGAGTGATGGCTATTCCACTTTGGCGCATGGGCATTACAGTATATAAGGGGGAGACACTTCAACTTTAGAGTCAGTTGAGGTGTGAACACTGAAGCGTCAACATGAAAAGATCTGCACCAACGGATATGGATACTCTAGCAGATACGGTGAAAGACATGAAAGTGAAACATCCTGATACTACCATTAAGAAATTAAAAGTGGAGACGACGGTACCAACACCACAGTCGTGGGATGGAATGCTTTCTCTAGGCAATGGAAAGTATATCAAGATTATGAAACAAAGTAATGAAGGTGTGGTAAACATTCGCAAATACCTCAGAGATGAGGGGACTGGAAAAAACCGTCCAACGAAAAAGGGAATTTTGCTGACAATACCTGAATGGAAAATGCTGAAGAAGCAGGTGAAAGAAGTGGATAAAAGGCTTCGCAGACAAGACGACAAGTCATAACAAGGTAACAATCATGAATGCACTCATGCTGAACGGTGGTGTTTACCTTACTGTCAATGAGAGGAATGAAGTGATACTAGATTCTAAGACAAGTTATCATCGGTTTAAACCTGAAGTGTGGAAAGACTTTAAAAACATACCACTTGAAGCTGGGTTTAAACGCAGACTTGAAAATAAAGTGGAAGTGACAGTGGCTGAATATGATTCTAACATACGTGTGACATTCTGTAGAAATCTTTTACAGGATTATCCAGAGGATTATAAGGGAGTTGTACCAGATACACCATATACAGATTTGATCATCTTTGATATCAAGAACTGGCGCGCAGTCTTACGATTCCTAGAAGTGATACAACATCCACTCTTCGCCATCTTGCGAGCATAAAAAAAACGTCTTTGCAGACAAGGAGACAGCTCATAGTTCATCTGACTGTTGAACGAGATGGAAGACTTTTTAACGGAATATAAACCAATTACGCATGGGTTCTCATATCTGAGAAACGAATATGATGACATTGTGCTAAGACATTTTGGACAGTATCTCGTCCTATCACTTGATGACCAATCCGTGTTGAAAGACCATCTAGAGAAGTTCAGGATACCTGGCTTTCTCCTAGCAGTCTCAAATGAATTAGAAGTGCGTGTGACTGAGAACTGCTTAGACGTGTTTATACAATTTCGCCAATATGACGAGCTTACAGAAAACTATGACTACATCACCCTCAACACAGTGGAATGGAACGCGTTGTTACAAGCATTGGATTGGAAAGAACCTAACGCTTGAATTCAAAGAAACAGAAATATGGCTTACACGAGGCACCAAATCCATTGAGCTGACACAACCTATGCGTGTGATGGACATTGACTTAGAAGAAGGATATGAACTGAAACTGTCTGAACATGTAACTGTGAAAGTGATAAAGTTTGGTGATGTGTGTTATGTGAGCTTTCATAGCATTTACAAACATGGATGTAATGTCTATGATACCTATATCAATTTAGATTCTAATGAATGGTATTCATTGATGAATGTATTGAAAAATGAATGTGTTTGTAAATAGTGTAAATAGACTTTGTAGTTAAGAGTTTGTAGTTAAGAATTTTGTAAATAGTGTAAATAAAAGTTTGTAAATAGTGTACATAGAATTTGTAGTTAAGAATTTGTAAATAGTGTAAATAGCGTTTGTAGTTAAGAGTTTGTAAATAGTGTTTGTAAACTTTGTAAATAGTGTTTGTAAACTTTGTAAATAGTGTTTGTAAACTTTGTAAATAGTGTTTGTAGTTAAGAATTTGTAAATAAACGTATGTACAACACAATAAACAAGACAGTTGTTTGAAAACTTGGTTTGTTTTATTTAACAACAACAACTTAACTAATATAACAACAACAACAACAACTTAACTAATATAACAACAACAACTTAACTAATATAACAACAACAACAACAACTTAACTAATATAACAACAACAACTTAACTAATATAACAACAACAACTTAACTAATATAACAACAACAACAACATTAATAAAACAATGGTTTATAATGTCTATATACAAAATCCTTTACAATAAAATCACCATCCTTTCTTTTTAATATATTTACAATATCAAACATACTCTGACCTCGAGCTCTATGCAATATATAATAGACACAATAAAAACCACATGACGATGATATTGGCGTTTGTAATGAGATAGAATTATACATATAGTCATTTCTTAAAAACATGTCTAAACGATCATCGAGAGGGAACAGTCCATAAGAGTCAAAATATTCCACAGGGTCTTTATCATAATACACTACCACCCAATGTTCTCCTGGTTCATCTTGATCGTCTGTGTTGATCACATAGGCGCCGCGTTGTAAAGACGGTAACTGGTCCATGGCAAACACGCCTTGAAACAAGTCTTTGGTCATGACATCATGACTCAATATGGCATCAATCTGCTTCGTGTTCATGACTGGTAGTCGAATTGGATGCTGCGATTGGCACTGATCTCAATAATGTTGTCAAATTCAGCATAGACAATGACATTGATTGTAGGTTGCAAAGCCCTAGCAAAGTTCATTTCTAGCCGCAAATTCCCATGCTTGATCAGGGGGAAATGATCATCACCATCATAATCCGGTGTTAAGTCAAACGAAAATAAAGCATAACCTCTAGGCCAATCTTCCCGTTTTATAATGGAACTTTTCTCACCATTCAACCGATCAAACGATTTGTAAAGCGTTTCAAAAGCGTTCAGGTATTTGTTCTGTGTAATGTCAAGCTTGAGAGGTTTGGATAGAACTGGTTCACCATCCGTGTACAGTTGCATATAGTCCAGATTAAAATGATCAAAATTGTATGGATTCCTCAATACTGATCCACCAAAAGCTTCATTATGAACCAGACCAATGACAATACGATTTGGTAATTGACCCAAAAAGATGTTATCTTTCACAAAAGACTGAAATCCTGCTGGAATGGCCAAGACTTTACATTCTTTTCTAGTGATGATGATCTTGGCAGGACTTTTCATCAATGCATCTGCATGTCCTAACTGAATACCTGGACTCACCCTCACTTTGCGAATGGTTAAAAATGCCTCTTTCACTTCTACCTTATAGGTATTATTTACAGCCATCAATACATAGTCATCTTTTTGTCTATGGAAACGCAATTTCAAACTGATGCCATTCGGAAGATAACGATCCTGCTCAAACAAATCTATCCTTAAACCACCTGCGAGCATAACATCACGGCTAAGACGTGTATGCAAATAACGATTATGTAAACCATTGTTTCCTTGCTCAGCCAAGTCGCCACCCTCAACATTGACATGAAATCCTGGTACATATTGTTCATGATTAGGTCTTTTCACCTCATGACTATTCATTGACCCAGCAGTATCCTTGTACATGAGACGCATAGAGCGCTCAGAATGCAGACTTTCTTCCGAATCATGGATGAGATGAGAGATAATGCTGGTATAACCATGAGTATTGTTGCTATGCGAAACCAAACGATCATTCAGAAACAATTCAATATTAGACCATAACCCATTAAACACATCATTGATGCAAGAGACATTATCATCTGCGCCACACGCTGTTCCATCGGCCTTTAGAATGCGACATACAATATGAAGTTTGCTGTTCTTTAAATCCAGATATTCTTCTGTACTCGCAGGAATGTAGAATTCTATTGGAGCGCCTTCTCTAATGCTTGTAAGTGGTTGATAGTCAACATTATAACTTTTCTCTACAGCAGTTTGCGTTGGTGGTACGTGAAACCATTCCAATGGAGAAAGACTACATTCACACGAATGATTATGAATGAGAGACATGATTTCAAAAGATATCTTTGCGATATTTTGATGTTATCCGTCTGGCTGTTTTTCGTCTTCTGGCACGTTTCGTCGGTTGCATACGCTTTTGTTCACCAAACACACGTTCTGCTACTCGGCCCGTCACATCTTTCGCGACATTCTTTGCAGCCTTCTTAAGATGTGGCGCAACGATCTTAGCCCCAGCCTTAAGTAGTGGAATAGCTTTGCGAGCCAATGATCCCAGTATGGAACCAATACCATCACCATACTGGATTCGCGCTCCTTTGAATCCTGGTAATTCCCCGCCCACTTGACGAAGAAAATGGTTGCGATATGCAGACGGATCGTGTGTATAAGCTTTCATATTGCTTTTGGTCGAAAATGAAGTTTACAGATCACCTTTCCAGTTTGAAATGGAACATTATGGCCTGTGTCGTCCTTAATATTCATTTCTATCACGTCAAATTTGGACGTGTTTACAGGAACATAATGCGGTTCGCCGTACGTTTTCATGATAATGTCACCATCATGGCCTTGTATCCCAACAGAACGTAGCAAAGGAACATAATAATCACCAACAACTTGTGGTTCACAAATGCTACAATACACATACAGTGTATAAAATCCCTGTTTCACATCCGCTTTATGTTCAGCTGCACACGCTTCAGTATACCATTGCTCTGGGATAAATCCTAAAATCTCAGCTAATCCAGTGGAAAAGGACACTTCAAGACCATCATCGAGAAATAGAAACACACGTCGTCTAATTTTATCATACTTTAACCGAATAGGTTGTTTCGGGTCATCGGGGTTAGCCGCTTCTTCATTGACTGCCTCACATAGCTCTTGTATGGTTCTATAGTACCCATAAGGAATATTAACATGCCAAATGCCAAATGTATCTATTTGTCGATACCCAATAGAATAGTTCATGCCCTGTCTCATCGTTGTCCATGTATGTGGATATTGAATTTCAGCTAAAGCCACTTCATATTTTCCATTCAGATAGATGGTTCGAGGCATACGAATTTGATAATTCGAAGCCTTGTTGTTGGGATAATAGGTCATACTCGCATTGCTAGGCAAAGTGATGTAAAAGCTTGTCGACTCCATGATGCTAACTAAATGGTATAGCTGCGTTGACGTTGTCTATATACTTCACGATAGCGCGCGCCATTCGAAAAAGTATGCCAAATCTCATCCTCATTCACATGGTCTTTTATTTCTCCTTCACAACACGCGCTTGTACATCTTATTTTCACAGGAATAGTTGGTTTATCTTCTTGGCAACAACAACATAGCTCTTTCAGCCATGTTAAAAATTTTCCCATCCTTCAGGAAACTGTCTTTGTTGACGTTGTTTCATTTCTGTTGTAATGTCGTCACGAGTGGTCTTTTTACTAAACATTGTTTTTGGAATATTCGCATCTACAATTTCCTGGATAAACGGATGCCAACCATGTGGTGGTTTGACTCGTTCTTTTCTTCTTGTCGCCACCAATGCTTCTTTCATCAAATCAACCATGTTGGAATTTGCTATAATATCGCCCGTTTTCAACACAAGTTCATTCTTCTCTGACCATGTTGTACCATATTTCTTCAGTTCGGCTAAAAGTTGTGTTATTTTTCCATGATAGATAGGTTGAAAATGACTTAACACTAGCTTTTCTGGCTTTTCAGGTGGTGATGATGATGATGAGGGCTTTTGCTGTCTAGACTGACTTGTTCGTAAATGACGACCAAGAAGTTGAGACATTTCAATAACCTTTTCACGCGTTCGCTTCCCACGTAAAAGTTTATTCACTTTCGTTTTGATTTCACCATCTTTACCCTTCTTTTCTAATAACAGTTTGTATTCATATTCAGGAATGAGGACCATTTTCATCGTATGTTTCATTTTAGCAGCAGTTTGGCTAACAAGGGCAATGCCAATCTAGCAATAACTCCAATGAATCCTCCTTTCTGATTAATCAACTTCTTTTTTCGTCGAAGGGATATCTTCTTATCTGCTAGAGTACGTAGCGTATGACGTTCACGTTTAAATTCCTTAAACCGTTTTGAGCTTAAGGGTAAATGTCCTTGCAATATATTCAAACAAATTTCAAACAAGCTTGTTAATTCCTCCTTTGTAGCTTGCTGTAGCAAGGATTTACGTCGTTTAGGCCCACTGCGTGCAAGCAAATGAAGAAACGGCTGGTTCGCTCGAATACGTTTAGACATCTTGACTGCGAATGGTCAAATGACTTGGTTCTTGTTCATACACTGCTTTATCAATATATACATAATGTGTATCTTTTGGTAAAATGCCTGTACGAATACGTAGTTGATCATTTGTCTTTGGTTTTAAATCAATGAATAAATAACCATGAGGTTTGCTAGTAGCATCTTGATAGGCTTCTATGAGAAATTGAGATCTTCTAGGATACATTTGCCGCGCCAATGTACTAATTTGTTGACTGTCTCTCGGATTTTTAAACAGAATGATATAATGTGTATTCAAACTAATATTTCGCATCTCTTTCCCATGATGGAATAAATTATGCACAATAAAAATAATGCTTAGATTTTGATGACTGCTGCCAACACTAAAGAGACGTGTCATACGCTCATCACTATGGCATTTCGTCATTAAGTCATCAATGATAAGTAAGTTTGGTTTCTTCGGGTTAAAACGCTCTTCAATGTCATCTGGAATGCCTTGGTAAAATTCCACGCCTTTCATTCCCTTGTACAAAGGCTGATCTGCTGCATAGAGCCATAAAATGCTTTTTGGAGAGGGTTGAATCAACTTTTGTTCTAGAATTTCCTTCACCAGAGACGTTTTGCCACTGCCTGTAGGTCCAGAGACTAAACATGTAAATGGATGCTTCATTGTTGAATGTCTGTTTCTTTCACCCAACTGTTAAACTTGTTTGGCCAACCTAACCACTTGACAAATAATTCTTTCACACCTCGTCTTTTACGTGTTTTCAAGACTTTTTCAATTCTATAAATAGATTCAATATCTTTGGTCACTTTCTGCAGTTCTTCTTCATAGAAATGACCATCAATATCTTCGTCTAAAAAGTCTTTCACACGATATAAATGTATTCCTTGCTTCTTACAACGATGTGTGACAATGAAGACTTCTTGCGTCCATTTGATGTGATAATCGCGTTGAAACACATATTTAATGTGAGAAATGCGAACATGATCACCAATGTTAAATTTGTACTTCTTCTTCTTCTTAGGTTTCAATTTCAGTTTGTCGACATACATATACTTCCACACTTTTGATTCGTTGTCTTTACGAATCTCGGCTGGAGCATATTTATTAGGAAGAGAACCATGAGGTCTATGGTTGTAATTGTACACCAAGTCTGGAAGAATGTCTAAGTAACGGTAAGTTTGATTATGTAGAAAATACCGATACATCATTCCCTTCAGAGTACGAATGACTCTTTCAGCAAAGTTGGCTTTGGTTTCATTCTTTGTGGTATAAGCATGAATGCCTTCTTTCTTCAAAAATGCTTTTACCCATCTGTTTTTAAATTCTGTTCCTTTATCAGACCTTAGAGTTCGCGGTCTTCGTCGTGTGTCATGAAAAATCTTTTGGAAAGCTTGTATGACGCTGGTATGTGATTTATTAGGTATTGGCTGTACCCAGACATATTTGGAAAACACATCAATGACAATGAGTAAAAAGTGTATGTCATCATTATAGGGAGCTATGTTTCCCATATCAGCCAAGTCAATATCCCACATGTCATCAATGCCACGTGTAATGACACGTTGTCTTTTGAACCTGTATTTGACAGGTTGGAGTAAACTGAAAGCATCTTGATCCTGCAACCATTTCTTCACTTGTGAATGTGTGACTGCTTGATTATGTTTTCGTAAGATGTGATACAGTTTGTAAGGACCAGCAAATGCTCCAGGCTGTCCAGGTTTGAAGTAAATATTGGTCAAGTAGTCTTTCCACGTCGACATGATCACACCGAATGAAAACCACCTTCTCAACAGAACAGCTTTTATTTTATAACTCAACCAACATCACTTAACTAACATGCATTTATAACTTAACTAACAAGTTTTTTTACAAATCAAGTATAGATACAATGGTATGAATCACTGGAGACCATTGGTCTTCAATGAACACTAACCAATGACTGAGTTCATCCAATGTAATAGCATCTACACCATATTTCTCACAACGTTGATTTGCATTCTCTAACACTTTATCTAAATGCATGTAATATTTAGCTTCATTCCAATATGTATAAACAGATGCAAAATGACAAGTATGTTCTTGACACTCTTCATGTTGACAAGCAGGACAGACTAAATAGGCAAACTTTTTTACAGCTGATAACATTTCTTCACAATAAGCTTTTTGTACAATATATTGTCTCAGTGTCATGTCCGCCATTGTGCAGTCTTGTGAGTCTTGCAGCACAAGTTAAACATACTTCAAATTTACATGTCCACACGTCTGCACACCATGACGGTTGGCAAGCAAATGAAAAAGTCTCTAACCCTCACACAACAGTTCTAACAACTTTCCCATAATATTCTGACCAGGATATCCAGATGACACATGTTTCACACCAGCTCCCCACCAATGATCATACGTTGCTTCAACTAAAGTTTTGTCTTTACATTCTTTCAACTTGTTGCGAAACAATACACACTGATCCAGTTTGACTTGTAAAACATCTTGCATTTTGCTTCTCTTCACTGTATGCCATAAAGGACATGGTTTTATCCCTTTAGCAATACGTTTCGCTTCATATCCATTTCTGGATGACACAATGGCTGAAGCAATATCTTGACGGTGATGAAACACTGCTTTCTCATATTGATACAAAGCTTCACTTGAGTTGAACACATGTCCATACTTTTCAAGTCGTGTTGGAAACATATTTGAAAGAACGTCCTTATGACCGCTGAATAGTACAAGATTCTCCATGTTGACTTTGCTTCTTTATTCTGACATGTCGGTTTCTTCCTGTAATAAAATATCTTTTAATATATTTGCTGCCTCTTCTATCATATTCTTTCTTTGTTTACGTTGAAACCACTCACATAAAACTAAATTTGCTAGTAAGAAAAACATGGTTATGTCTTTGAGAAACAATTCACTATGTTGTCATAAACATGATTAAAAAAGGTTTTATATAACTTACCTGATAAAGCTGCTCGGTTTCCTCTGCTTCTTTGCAGCAATCTCTCAAATAGTCAACCACGGTGAAATATACTTTCACATCAGTGCGAGCAGAATAAAGTGCAGCATCAAAGTCAAAGTCAGGATCTTCTTCTATTCCAGTTTTATAACATTCTCCAAGAAATCTTGAATGCAGTTCAATCACATCAAGACTATGATGTACAACATCCCAAAAAGCATCCAAATGATAAAGTTGATAGTCTGGAGTGCCACAGCAAGCAAGTTTAGCAATCATCAAGTCAATATAAGCATTTTTAAAACATGCGTCCATCTTGTTTCAGTGTCTTGTGGGCTTTTACTTTGCTTCACTGACTTTAAGTACTCCACACTTGTCGCAGAAGTTGCTTGGTTCACACAACTTGCAATTATACTTGTGGCAGTGGCACTGATAATCCTCCACATATCCACAAGCACCGCAATAGTCACAGGTAAGTCCAAGTTGATTTTGTACGTTCATGTTCTCCAACTGAACTTCAGCCAGCCTTTTCTTGGATAGCTTTGACACCTTCATCCGACCATCCTTTTGCAGCTTGATGATGGTTTTCTTGTCATGACATTCCTCACATGGTGATAGGGCTGAGTTGATGTTGTCCATATCCTGAAGCAGTGTCTCCCATTCACCATCATTTATGTTGATGTGATGTGTGTATTCTTTCCCTTCAAACCGTGACGTGCGCACAAAACTCACATAGCGCATATCCAAGTATGAAATGACTTCAAGCCACTTCGTTTGCGTTAAGTACAGTTTGAAGCCAATGTCGCGTAAATTTTTCAAGCTTTGGCATACAATCTTCCACAAAGATGGTGAATAAGCACACCATCTCTCTCCACGTGTGATGCGTAGAAATGGCCCATATTCTCCATGCTCCACAGTAATGGTTAAGTTAGCACTAATTTTAAAGCTGCTGCTGCGCTGCGTTGCGTTGCTTGTCTTGTTCTCCATGGCTGCTACAATGTACTGATGATGCACTCCCTCCAACTGTCTGCTGAGAAATGACTTCACTCTGCTGAGTTCACTCCCTTTTATACCCAACTGTTTGCTGAGTCAGCTCCCTTGCAAAGTTTTGAATTCACTTCAACTCGTCCATGGTTGAATCGGACAAGCTCTGATACATTCGTCTTCAATGGAACATCATCATCATAATGTAAAATGATTCTTGCAGCCACATCTAACATGAGCTCAACTGCCCAAATTGTATTCACGTTGATAAACGCTGAATCAATGTCGTAAGTTAACGGTAAATGTAGATCTTCACATTCACGTAGAAACGAGCGGATGAAACGATCTCTTGGAATGGTCTTTCCAACAGCTTCCCAATGCTGATGTAAATTCTTCACTTGCAGCATCCAATCCGATTCAAAAGCAGGAAGCTTTGAAAACACATAGTCAGCATAATTCACTTTGAAGACGTCATCCATGGTCTCTACACATCTGTGAAAAAGTAAGGCCGACATTGTCAAGTCTTTTCTCGTCACACAATATCCACTTGTTGACTTGTTGACAGAATGTATTACTAGTTGACTAGTTGACATGTTTCACTCATGCTTTTATACTACTTCCATGTAATCAAAATATGGTGTGTAACTTTGTTAAAAAATTGCTGACTCAGCAGAATTTTACTTGTGTATATGAATGTCTCACTTACAGTTGTCGAGTTGTACAGCTGTTATACAGCAGAGACATCTAGCGGTGAAGTTAACTGACGGTGAAGTTAAATGGTCTGCCAAATGGTATTCATCCGCGAAGAAGCACTGTAATGGCGGTAAAAATGCATACAGCCAGCTGTGCAAATAGCCTATGACTACTTTATAACAAAACTTTACATAAAACTGAATCAAATGGTGAAATTTTCATATAAATCGACCAAGTATAACGAAAGGTATTGTTTTACAAAGTTTCAATTAAGCAAATAACCAAAGTTTGTTTACAAAGTTTGTTTACAAAGTTCACTTTTTATTTATAAAGTTTCAATAAACACTTACCGAAATAATTGTCACTGGATGCCATCCCTTGATCTGATGTGATCCAATTGTAGTTCTACAAATTGTACTTCCTTGCTCCACTCACCGAAATGACTGTCACTGCTGTATGCTCATCCCTTATATACCCCTCTGATGGAACTGAAGCTGACTTGACAGAATGTTGCTCGCCTAGGGGGGGGGGGGGGGGGGGGGTCGAAAAAATGAAAAATGTTCAGAATCGTCTGAAACGGATAAATATGCAAAAATCACAATTTCGAGGGGGGGGGGGGGGTCGAAAAAATGACAAATGTTCAGAATCGTCTGAAACGGATAAATATGCAAAAATCACAATTTCGAGGGGGGGGGGGGTCGAAAAAATGAAAAATGTTCAGAATCGTCTGAAACGGATAAATATGCAAAAATCACAATTTCGAGGGGGGGGGGGTCGAAAAAATGACAAATGTTCAGAATCGTCTGAAACGGATAAATATGCAAAAATCACAATTTCGAGGGGGGGGGGGGGGTCGAAAAAATGAAAAATGTTCAGAATCGTCTGAAACGGATAAATATGCAAAAATCACAATTTCGAGGGGGGGGGGGTCGAAAAAATGAAAAATGTTCAGAATCGTCTGAAACGGATAAATATGCAAAAATCACAATTTCGAGGGGGGGGGGGGGGGTCGAAAAAATGAAAAATGTTTAGAATCGTCTGAAACGGATAAATATGCAAAAATCACAATTTCGAGGGGGGGGGGGGGTCGAAAAAATGAAAAATGTTTAGAATCGTCTGAAACGGATAAATATGCAAAAATCACAATTTCGAGGGGGGGGGGGGGTCGGGTTCATTGGCTTCATGTTGATTGACAGGTCGGGTTCATTGGCTTCATGTTGATTGACTCGGCCAAACCACTTTCGCTCCAGACAGCATCATCTCAGTATGACGTCAGGATGACGTCACAGATGGTCGCGCCTATCCTAACGCTTATCATGACTTCCGGTCCAGACATCATGACGTCACTTCCGGTCCAGACATGATGACGTCACTTCCCGTCCAGACATGATGACGTCACTTCCACTCCAGACAGCACTTCCGGTCTAGACAGCACTTCCGGTCTAGACAGCACTTCCGGTCTAGACGCTATGACGTCATTTCCAGACAGTATGACGTCACAAAGTGCGGTAGAACTGTCGTTTTCACCCTACTTTTCTTCACACTTTTCTCTAAACTTATCCATCGTAATAATCAACTGTTGCTGTTGTTCATTGAACTATAAAAATTTAGCTTAAAGTGAGATTAATATACAAGTATGCCTTTTGAGTACATTTTGATTGAACTTGAGATGCTCAACAAAAGCACAATTTTATTGGTTGCTGGAATAACTCATGAGTAAATTTTGATTGGCATTGATTTACTCAGCAAATATAATTTTATTGGATGGTTTAAAAAATAGATGTGGCTTCATGCCCACCCAAATTTGAAGCACGGCTTTGGTAAACTAATCTATTATCCGATCAGCTTGTAAAAGCGTTCTTCTTACGTACCTTACTTACAGTATCGGGATTAGTCTCAGGCAGCTAAGATCGTTTCTGTGTTCACTGAGATCACTTTGATCCCAGAAATGAAGGTGTAAGAAATTTTATGTTATGGCAAAATAACTTGAAATTGCAGTAACGGGTGAAAAAAACGCAGCGCCGTGTTGCATCCGGTTTCGGAGGAGAAGCGCGAACAAGATTTTGGCCGAAAACTAAAAAAAAAAAAAAGAAAAGAAAAAAACAAAACAAAAAAAAAACAAAAAAGAAAAAAAGAAAAAAAAAAACAACAAAAAAATAGGTGAAGAATTCTAAGCAATTCAATCTCATATGGTATCTTTGATACCATGTGAGAATAATCCGGATAGCAGATCTCGCTCGGGTTACGCATCCATTGAAGGCCGAGAAATTTAAATCCCAGTTGCAAGTGAATAATAAAAGCCCATTACGAATGAGTTGTGTTGACGAGAGTACTGCGGTGGCAAACCAGTACGTTACTCGTTTTACTGGGTACTTGCATTTCGTAATTATAATGCGGTATATGCGGTATACTGAACGACCGGTATGCCGATTTAATGCTGCCAGTCCCTGTGCGGTATGGTTCCAAATTCGGTATACTGATGTGATACCTGCAGTGCTACCATCCGACTACAAACATACTGTTTTTTTCCTATAAATTCAGTACTTTTGCAGTATGTTTTACTGGAATTTGGTACTTGTATTTTGTGGCTGTCGATCGAAGTTTTTGTGGCTGATTTTGATAGCCGGTCAAAATGTGGCTCAGGATTTCAAAATAGCAATATCCATGAAACACTAGCCTTTATTTGTTCTTTTATTTTGGCAACTTCAGTTTCTCAATGAAAGTATATTAGAGGGAGACCAAGATATTCTTCAGAGAGGGGGAGGGGAGGGGGAGGGGCAAGGTATTCTAGATATCAGTGGCCGAGATATTCTGGAAGGGGCAAGATATCCTAGATATCAGTGGCCAAGATATCCTGGAAGGGGCAAGATATCCTAGATATCATGGGCATAGATATCCTGGAGGGGGTAAGATATCCCAGATATCATGGGCCAAGATATCCTGGAGGGGGCAAGATATCCTAGATATCAGGGGCCAAGATATCCTGGAGGGGGCAACATATCCTAGATATCAGGAGCCGAGATATCCTGGAGGGGACAAGATATCCTAGATATCATGGGCCAAGATATCCTGGAGGGGGCAAGATATCCCAGATATCAGGGGCCAAGATATCCTGGAAGGGGCAACATATCCCAGATATCAGGGGCCGAGATATCCTGGAGGGGACAAGATATCCTACATATCATGGGCCAAGATATCCTGGAGGGGACAAGATATCCTAGATATCAGGGGCCAAGATGTCCTGGAGGGGGAACATATCCTGGATATCAGTGGCCAAGATATCCTGGAAGGGGCAGGATATCCTAGATATCAGGGGCCAAGATATCCTGGAGGAGGCAAGATATCCTAGATATCAGGGGGTAAGATATCCTGGGACAACTCTAACAAAAGAAAAAGGAAAAAAAACAATCAGGAATAAACTACAGGGAATGAAATTTATCAAATGTTACCATAACAGATAATAAAATTCCCCAAATGCTACGATAACAGATAAGTGAAATTCCCGAAATGTTACTATTAGAGATAAGTAAAATTCCCCAAATGTTATTATAACAGACAAGTGAAATTCCCCAAATGTTACTATAAGAGACAAGTGAAATTCCTATAATGTTACTATAAGAGATAAGTGACATTCCCCAAATGTTACTGTAACAGACAAGTAAAATTCCCCAAATGTTGCTATAAGGGATAAGTGAAATTCCTCAAATGTTTCCAGGGGATAAGTGAAATTCACTTAGATATAAACTAATTCCTATGATAATAATCAATGAGATCTAGTTATTTAAATAGAGATACATCTGTAGAGTGTTGAATATATCTTTAATTATATAGCTTTCAAATACTGAACCAGAAACATCTTCGAATAAAACATCTCTAACAAATATAATTAACCTAGAGAGATAGAATTTAATATTTTTGAGATATATGTATACATTTTATGAAGACATATATATGTGCATTTCTGAGTATTGGACGCACGACCTGGTACTCTGCCATTATGAGATGCACGACCTGGTACTCTGCCATTATCGGATGCACGATCTGGTACTCTGCCATTGTCGAATGCACGACCTGGTACTCTGCCATTATCAGATGCACGATCTGGTACTCTGACATTGTCGGATGCACGACCTGGTACTCTGCCATTATCAGATGCACGATCTGGTACTCTGCCATTATCGGATGCACGATCTGGTACATTACCATTATTGGATGCACAATCTGTTACTCTGCCATTATCAGATGCACGATCTGGTACTCTGCCATTATCAGATGCACGATCTGGTACTCTGGCATTATCGGATGCACGATATGGTACACTACCATTATCGGATGCACGATCTGGTACTCTGCCATTATCGGATGCACGATCTGGTGCTCTGCCATTATCGGAGGCACGATCTGGTACACTACCATTATCGGATGCACGATCTGGTACTCTGCCATTATCGGATGCACGATCTAGCACGCTGTCATTATCTGAGGCACGATCTTGTACGCTGTCATTATCGAAGGCACGATCTGGTACCCTGCCATTATCGGATGCACGATCTGTTACGTTGCCATTATAGGAGGCACGATCTGGTACGCTGTCATTATCGGAGGCACGATCTGGTACTCTGCCATTATCGGATGCACGATCTAGCACGCTGTCACTATCGGAGGCACGAGCTGGTACACTGCCATGTTCATATTTATTCACCTTCGAAAGTAACAAATGCGCTGATATGGACATAATAATAATAATATAATAATAATAATAATAATAATAATAATAATAATAATAATATATATATATATATATATATATATATATATATATATATATATATATATATATATATATATATATATATATATATATATATATATATATATATATATATATGTGTGTGTGTGTGTGTGTGTGTGTTACAGGGAATCTGTGAAATTAGGGATTTCATGAAATCCCTAGTGGATTCGTGTAATAACTTGCTCAATTAATTTCGATGTTTTTATTGAGAATTTTCATGTTCGCAATGTAGTATTTTACCGATATTAATAGTAGATTTTGAATTAATATACTCAAAGCCCTCGATTGTCAAACTATCATTCATGAGATACTTCAGTACCTGAATTGAGCGATATTTTTTATCCATTGTAACTTATGTCACATTTCACGCCAAATTCTGTTATTTTGGATGGTAATGTTATAAATTCCGATTCCTTTCGATGTGAAAAGGGATACACAGTTTTGAAGAACCACTAAACAGGCTTCCTGAATGGATAATTTTTCAACATAGTTTTATAAGCAATATGAGCTTTTTCATTACACGAATTCCCTAGGGATTTCATGAAATCCCTATTTACACAGGTTCCCTGTAATATATATATATATATATATATATATATATATATATATATATATATATATATATATATATATATAGACTAAACGCTGGACTAACCAATCAATAAATACTTAAACAAAATAATGAACTAAATATGCAGGAAAGTTGAGCTTTGTATATGTTGCTATCCATCTGCATTAAAACACACGAGTAACCTGTCAACGGTCAACATTCACAGTTCTATTTGTTATTCACCGAAGCGTCACTGGTCACTGGTTACTGGTCACTGGTCACTGGTCACTGGTTTACTGGTCACTGGTCACTGGTCATTCGCCATGCGTTTACTAGCGCCATCTTGTGTCTACCAAAAAGCGGCCATTACATGAAAGGAAAGCTATACAGTTACTCAACAATGCGATGCGTAAATAAAACCGTGTAATTACTTTATTCTAGAGAAATGCATAGGTGACAGAATAATGTTCTCTTATTGTCTCCTGTTTTGTTGTCGAGAGTAGGTATAATGGTCGCTTAAAGCTGTTTATTAATAACGCAAAGCCCCAAGTTGATGTTTTCTGAGTAAACGTTTGAATCTATCTATTGCTGAAGTGACACGAAATTTCCCGTCCTCAAAATGAGCTTAATATAAGTCCAAAAACACATTAAATTGAGTAATATTTGCTCAGTGCTAATAAAATGCGCGGAATGCAGTCGAAGTAGAGAACTTTTAGCCAGAGGGTCGTTTTTCCCCCGGCTTTTGTTTTTTTATATAGAAGAATGTTTGTAAAGAGCTTTCGCGTATCAAAAGAGTACTTTGCACCTATTCATCCACAATTTCTACTTAATAACAATAAGTCTATAAAAGGTGAATAACATCATTAATTGTGGGATGGCAGACAAACAATGCGGGACAGAATAATGGCGATATTCACCACAGTTTGCCTTCCATTTTATGGAATGGACACAGCATTTCAAAAGCGTGAAGAAATAAGTATGTGCGTATGATTCAAGCGAATTTTGTTTAGCTTAAGGGTATTATTTGCAGCCTCCCTGGGTTTTTTTGTGTGTAGTGGAGTATTGATATATCCATGCACAGAGAGGATCTATGTGATTGTGCGTAAGTGTGTGAAAAGACAAAATATGATCAAGGACAAAGGGGCTGAAAAGCGAGTGTGTTTTATTCAAAAGGCGAATCTCACCTGCTTTTCCATAACTTATTCATCTTTCAATTGATATTTCACTCACAACAATAGCCATATAAATGTATTCTAGTACACTGAATGCTCTTCTCTTTCTCCACTCCCCCACCCCGCCACCCCTGCCACTCCCCCACCCCCGCCACCCTGGTGTTTTTGTCCTCGCGAATACCTGACATCAAATCGGTTTTAGAAATACCTTTAATACCCCCTCCTCCTCCCAAATAAAAAAGCACTGAAGCTGAAATGGTGGAGGGAGGTCGAGGGTGGAGAGAGGGGGAGGGGGCAGTGAATAAGAATAAAGGGAGAACAGAAAGAAGTTTGTATAAATTACCCTCGAGGCTTTGAAACTGTTTTACACGTAAAAACCAATGTCGTTTATTTGTGCCACCGACGGGGGTAAATAAGGGCCTTGTTGTTCAGGGGCAATTTAGTAGAGGGCTGGTATTTCTATACTTATCTCACTTTTCATTTATTTTGTGATGAGGAAAACACTATTGTGGTGTTACATTTGTGGAAAACACCTTCCCATTGAGGGATAATTGAACAACTAGAATATGCATCAGTGGTATGGTGTTCCCACTCATAAAAGAGGGGGGTTATTCATAGCCCTTTTGTGACCAGCGGTGAAGGGAGGGGGCATTTGTAAAGTTATCCCATCCGCTAATAAATACATTTGGTTAGCATCAAAAGACCTCTGTGCTATTATGAACTCGGGACATAACTAACATTTTGTTATTTTAAAACCATTATCGGATGACAGAGTGTAACCTATTCTTTTAGGGCTTATAAGCGTCAATATGAATGACTCTGTAGCGTGAGCGCAATAGGACTTTTTGCATTAATTGCAAAATAGAATGCCAAAACGAGCCTGCTATTAGAGGAGGCTGGGGGAGGGGTGGGGGGTGGGGTGGGGGGTTGTATCAGGGAAAGGGTGTAAGTACCAATGATACGCTAGAAGTCAAAAGCGAGATGACATCGGGGGCACTGAGATGTCTTTTACGTGTGATTGAGGTGTCTTTTGTGCTTGATTGATACCTTTATATTGCCATCAAGCCTTTTTACCTGTTTATAAGTTATTTTGTGTGGTAGTTTCTAACAGCGCATTTTTATAATATCCTTTCGGTAACATCAAAGGTTTGTATATGGAGAGAGAGAGAGAGAGAGAGAGAGAGAGAGAGGAAGGGAGGGGGAGAGAGAGAAAGAGAGAAAGAGAGAAAGAGGAAGGGAGGGGAGAGAGACAGAGAGAGAGAAAGAACGAGAGAGAAAGGATGTTTAAATGCTTCTCCTTTGGGTTTTGTGTGAATTCCATCATCAACTCAACGACATTCCTTTACAGTCATTATTTAATAAAAACAACACACAATGCAAAATATATATCCCCCCCCCCCCAAAAAAAAAACAACTTTGTTCACTAAGCAATCGAATACTAAGCCTATTTCTGAAGAATTATGTTTATGTGACTAAAAACTCAGCAACGATTTGATAGTTTTATTAATCTGGGTAACATGCTGCCACTGGATGTTCTCTCTGTGTCATCACCCCCCTCCCCCATCCCGATTAACTTTTTTTTTACAAAATGAATCCAAAAATGACATTTTCACATGCCGTGGGTCACCCCCACCCTTTTTACCCCGACCTCTTTAAAAAGTCTTTTATCATTTATTTCCTTTCTTTAGTACCAGGGACGAAGGAGCTGGGTATAGGCGGGGATGGGGGGGGGGGGGGGGGTGGAGTGCTGCGGGTGTGGGCTGTTGCTGCGTGGGGCTTCCTGAAAATTTCTATAAAGGGAAAACGTTGCTTCGCCTTCAAATGACATTAAAAAGGAAACGAAAACACAGAAAGAACTTTATTTCTTTTTTTATATATAACCAGGATAACTGCTTTAATCTGATTGGTTGTTTTGACATAACCAGGATAACTGCTTTAATCTGATTGGTTGTTTTGACATAACCAGGATAACTCTTTAATCTGATTGGTTGTTTACTAAGTCAATGATTTTGCAATGTTGGCCGAGACTAAAATAATTCCCTAGATATTGCAGTTATTTACAAACGACACACTGGATAACCCATTTTACTGACCATTTACGAAAGAGGTGACCTGACGGTGAACATTTAATTGCTGGTAATACATACTTCAAGGTCAACAATTTTCTCACTGGTCAATAACACTTTATGTTCGCTCAAAATAAGTCAACATCTGCTAATTAATGCCGATTTAGATTTGAGCACACGCGGTTGTTAAGGCGATGTTTCGCCTGGCCTTTTGGAATGTGCCCAGTGAGAGCTGAGACACGATACAATGCCCTCTTGTACGATCTGTCTTGAATAAGAAGAGGATTGGTCGCGTATACATTCGCGAAACCCGGACTAATACTATCTAATTGTCTGCAACCAATGACGCCGCCAATAAAATGCCATACTCGCAATTTTCTAATTTGTGCTTGAGAATACTGTTATTTTGTATAACGTCTTATCTTAGCATCTTTTAAAAAAATTTCAGTCAATTGTGGTGCAAAATGCACGGCCAAAGCACGGCCAAATGCACTTAGAACCGGCCTCATCGATTCACTGTCCAGACTTGTTACGTCACGATATGTGAACTAGGGGCAGTTTGATTTTTTTTAAAATGAGCAACTCATATAACGGCATATAACAGTCGGATTCATTTAGCCCCTCATGCCCCCTTCCTCCCCTCCCTTTCATCCTCCCCCCCTTCCCCCTTCTTTTCCCCCTCCCTCCTTCTCCCTCCTCCTCTCTCCTCCCTCCTTCCCTCCTCCGCCTACTTCCCCCTCCCCTCTTTCCCCTCCTCTCCCCCTCCCTCCTTCTCCCTCCTCTCTCCTTCTCCCTCCTTCCTTCCCCTCCCTTTCCCTGTCCCTCCTTCTCCCTCCTTCTCCCTCCTCCCTTCATTTTCCTCCAATCCTTCTCTCTCCCTTCTCCCTCCTCCCCCGTCCTTTTCCCCTCCCTCTCCCTCCTTCTCTCTCCTTCTCTCTCCTTGTTCCTCCTCCCCTCATTCCCCTCCCCACCTCCCTCCTCCCCTCCTTCCCCCTCCCTTTCCCCTCCCTCCTTCTCCCTCCTCCCCTCCATCCCTCGTGAAAACAATTATCAATTTCTCTCAGGTAACATGCAGTCATTATTTCACCACAAAATGATACCCACAATCTGCATTCACAAACAGCAGCACTCGCTCTATTCACTTTTCTGATCTGGCGGCGAATTTCTTTTACCCCGCGAGCACAGCCCTGAGTAACTAAGGGCGATAATGAGAGCGTTTATGCATCGCTGTTAGTCTTTCAGATTTATTATAGAAAGAGCGAGATACAAAGAGTAGCCTTTTGACACATCTTTATTACTCCTCTACTCACTTTTCATAGGCGTGAAAGCCTCTTACCTTTTTCTTCATTTGTTTCTAATTATTTCTCCCCTATCTTCGTGGTTTTCTCTTACACTGAATCTTAGAGGCGATGCAATGGTGTGTAAAAAGAAAGAAAAAGAAAAAAAGATCTCTATTTTTTTTCTCTTTGCACGACTAATAACTTGTGGCTATTTGCACCGCGAAAATGCGGTTACAGGAAGGAAATAACCGGGATTTATGAAGCGAAGACCTGTGTTAGTTAAATCAAGCAATGCGCGTTGTGACTTCAGACGTGTCAAGTTCACGAATGTCCGCACAACCATTGTCGGTATTACTTGCGTTTGAAGAAGGTGGAGAGAGTGGCTAGAGGGGTGGATGGGTGGGAGGGGGGACATAGGCAGCATAGACGCTGCAATGAAGGTGCGGGGAAGAGGGTGTGGGGATGGTGGGTGGGGGTGGGGGCACACCAATAATTTACCCGTGAGGTTTAACCCTTCCAACCCTCCCCAATGAGCTTCTCCATTGGTGAAAAAATTCACCTGCATGAGAGGGGGAGGGCGGAAATATCGTGTGTGTATCGCCCTCCCCGCCCGCCCCCGGTCGTCCCTCAGTTTTTTAAACAAAATGTGTTAAAATACAAATGTGTTTCTTTCTCTAAGGTAAATGGAAAATGCGACTGAAAAACTGTAGAAGCATCAGCATGTCTCGGCATTTCATAGAAATTAAAACAAGACGGTAACCAATAGCGATTTGACGTGGGTGAACAGCAGCTTCTTTGTAAAAATAAAAGGAATTTGCAGCCAAGTGATTGGATGTATAAAAGGCATATAAACAAGACTGAAACACAACATAAACATTGCAAACTGATGCCCTTGAAAAACACTATCAATTTACAAAAAGAAAAACAAAACACGAAGCCAGTCACCCAGCCAACGTCACCACGTGACTCGAGATCACGTGACCTTTGTGGTTGCGCTCAAACCAAGATATGATTAACCGTTAGTCTTTTTTTAACCTCAACAGTTTCGTAAACATCGTACCTTGCCTCTGAGCGGAAGTTGAAATCGCGAGGTAGGCTCCCGGGAGGGGTGGAGGGGGGCACTCACGTACCAACCGATTACCATGCGTGCCATGACCGGGGGATACTCACGTACCAACCGGTTACCATGCGTGTCCATGACCGGGGGAATACTCACAACCGGTTACCATGCGTGTCCATGACTGGAGCCACTCACGTACCAACCGGTTATCATGCGTGTCCATGACTGGAGCCACCCACGTACCAACCGGTTATCATGCGTGTCCATGACTGGAGCCACCCACGTACCAACCGGTTACCATTCGCGTTGACTTCAGAAAAAAAACTCCTGAATGCTAATTTTCGGTATTTTGCATTTCAGTCAAATGGTACTGTATTACAACCCCCCCCCCTAAAAAAAAACAAAACAAACAAACATACAAACAAAAAACAAAAAAAAACAAACTAAAAAACAGCCAAAAAGCACATTACATTTCAGCCAATTTAAAACAATAGCATTGCATAACTGAGTCAATAAAATCAAACTGCGGTAGAGTTTCACTTTTGGGACGATTAAAGGTCGGTCTTCGCCTGGTACCTGTGACCCATTGCAGAGATGTAGTGGCTGCGACAAATTCCATCGCGCATAAACTTTGCCAATAAGTCCATCGCGCCTTTTGTTTTTGCTTTTTCCGCGCTTGTCTGGGACATTTCGACATCGAGGCTTCTGATTTTGATGTGGGTTGTGGTCTGCAGCTTGTGGACAACATCGAAAAAGAGGAAACTTGGGTTTGGAATGGTAAAACATTGCATTATAATTTCGGTGGAAAGCGTCAGGGCCATTGTTCTACGCTCTGTTCTACGCTCTGTTCTACGCTCTGTTCTACCCTCTGTTCTACGCTCTGTTCTACGCTCTGTTCTACACTCTGTTCTACGCTCTGTTCTACGCTCTGTTCTACGCTCTGTTCTACACTCTGTTCTACGCTCTGTTCTACGCTCTGTTCTACGCTCTGTTCTACGCTCTGTTCTACGCTCTGTTCTACGCTCTGTTCTACGCTCTGTTCTACGCTCTGTTCTACGCTCTGTTCTACGCTCTGTTCTACGCTCTGTTCTACGCTCTGATGATGGTTGTTCTGCCCAGAGATGTGACGGGAATTTTGCTGTGCTGCCGATAATCCGTAAGATAATCCGCGAGTAGTTCACACTGACCGTTGTCTGGCATGACCAGCATATCTTCTAGGAAGCTGTCCCCTACTTCATCCGAGGAGAGAAATGCGAGACCAAAGCACAAATGAAGCCATTTGCCAACATCAGTGTTTTCCGTGTACTCAACACTTAATCGAAGGGACTGTATTTTCCTCCACCATGCCGACCTCAAATGAAATCGACCTCACTGGAACTGTATACCTGGCAATATTTCCGAAACAACGGTCATCACCGGGACCTCAAAATCAATGTGTACAACGTAAATCCGAATTCTTCACACGCTTTCGTGAGAAAGGAAAAAGCCCTTCTGTAAACAGCTTCTGATTTCCCAGGAAGTAGCATATACGTCAAAGGTACATAATTCCCATCTCCAGGCACTGTGTACAGCTGGCTGACGAATTTCGGGCAGCACTTAAAGGTTCCATCCATGAATATATCGCTGACGCTACAAAGGTATGCTAGGCTGGATCTGGCAGTAAAAATTGCGATATCTTCTTCGTTTACTATCAAACCCCCCCCCCCCCCCCCTTTGCTAGTTTTAGTTTCCGTGTCGTTGAGGAGTTTTTGAACAGTCACGCGAAATATCGGCTATCAAGGAAAATTATTTCACCTTGACCTGTAAATAGCCAGTGTCATACATTTCGGTCCTTTTTTGTCCAATACCTGCCTTAAATCTTTCACAGGTCGAGCACTAATATCTTCACTTGCGTCCTTATTTTATTTTTCTCACAATCCCGCTCTATTGCTTTATGGTTATGCTCAGGTTTCAATTCAATTACCGTTGATTTGTTATTGTCAGTTTTTAAGCGAGACTTACATGAGAACATCTCCATTTATGCAACATTTGCTTGGCGATATCGTTGACCGTCACATAGAATTAAAGGCTTGCCTCTATTTGTATCTAAAATTTCTATTTCCATGCTAGCAATTTCAGAGTAAAATTTTCATGTTTTATTGTAAAACTGAAATGATTCCAATTTCCGACGTGTTTTGAAATCAAGTGATTTACAAAGTGAACATTCCCAAAATTTATTAGCAGAGCTGATACATTATCAACTGATAAAGAAAGCTTTACATGAAAGGACTGGTGGTTCCTTTATTTGGGTTAATTTTAGTAGATTTAAAGTTCTAAGACATTCACATCAGGACCTTCCCGGTTTGTCACAGCGGGCAATTTCTGGCCCAAGCTGGGCGTGTTCATGAGGGATCGACTGTAGGTCTGTTGTTTTCGAATATGATGCAATGTTGTGATATTGATCTTGCCCAAATCGTAGCAAATATTTTGGCTGAAATGCAATAGTGCCCTAATTTTGAAATAATACCCCCTTTTTAACCACACGAGGAGTGAAATTTCGACATAACCTCCCACCTTGTTGTAGCAGAAGAGGACTGCTAAACGAAAAAGACCCCCCCCCCCCTTTTTTAACGAAATTGGCACTCCGCGGACTACGTTTTTGTGCACACGCGTTGTAACACGTAAGATAGCAAGTGCCCCCTCCACCCCTGGGGGTAGGCTGTTGGATGCACTAGATGTAAATTCATTAAACATAGAGAAGAGTCGCGAAGCTCCTGTGTCAAGGTTATCTCTAGGCAAAGAAGCGAGACTTGACAAATAGCGCTTTCTGTTTGGGTGGAGCAGACAAACAGATTGCTATGACTGTGATCAGAAAGGAAAAGGCGAATGCACAGCTAAAATCAAAATTAAAAGGGATGAAGTTACTGCTGATCCAGATCAGCATTGCCATGCAGTTCGCCGCAGGGGAGTTCCCCTAGAGTCTACGTTACGGTAAGCTTTTGATGACATTGCGGTAAGCTTAGCACATACGTCACATAAGCTGTTGACAGAGAATTGTGACATTTTGGTAAGCTTAAGACTGACCTAACGTTTTGACATTGTGATAAGCTTAAGACTGACATAACTTTTTGACAGTGTGGTAAGCTTAAGACTGACCTAACTTTTTGACATTGTGGTAAGCTTAAGACTGACCTTACTTTTTGACATTGTGGTAAGCTTAAGCCTGGCCTAGCTTTTTGACATTGTGGTAAGCTTAAGACTGACCTAACGTTATGACAGTGTGGTAAGCTTAAGACTGACCTAACTTTTTGACAGTGTGATAAGCTTAAGACTGGCCCAACTTTTTGACATTGTGGTAAGCTTAAGACTGACATAACTTTTTGACATTGTGGTAAGCTTAAGACTGACCTAACTTTTTGAGATTGTGGTAAGGTTAACACTGGCCTAACTGTTTGACAGTGTGGTAAGCTTAAGACTGACCTAACTTTATGACATTGTGGTAAGCTTAAGATTGATATACTTTTTGACATTGTGGTAAGCTTAAGACTGACCTTACTTTATGACATTGTGGTAAGCTTAAGACTGACCTAACTTTATGACATTGTGGTAAGCTTAAGATTGATATACTTTTTGACATTGTGGTAAGCTTAAGACTGACCTAACGTTATGACATTGTGGTAAGCTTAAGACTGACCTAACTTTTTGACAGTGTGATAAGCTTAAGACTGGCCTAGCTTTTTGACATTGTGGTAAGCTTAAGATTGATATACTTTTTGACATTGTGGTAAGCTTAAGACTGACCTAACTTTTTGAGATTGTAGTAAGCTTAAAACTGACCTAACGTTATGACATTGTGGTAAGCTTAAGACTGGCCTAGCTTTTTGACATTGTGGTAAGCTTAAGATTGATATACTTTTTGACATTGTGGTAAGTTTAAGACTGACCTAACCCTCTGACATTGTGATTAGCTTAAGACTGACATAACTTTTTGAGATTGTAGTAAGCTTAAGACTGACCTAATTTTTGACATTGTGGTAGCTTAAGACTGACCTAACTTTTTGACATTGTGGTAAGCTTAAGACTGACATAACTTTTTGACAGTGTGGTAAGCTTAAGACTGACCTAACTTTTTGACATTGTAGTAAGCTTAAGACTGACATAACTTTTTGACAGTGTGGTAAGCTTGAGACTGACCTAACTTTTTGACACTGTGGTAAGCTTAAGACTGACCTAACGTTCTGAGATTGTAGTAAGCTTAAGACTGACCTAACTTTTTGACATTGTGGTAAGCTTAAGACTGACATAACTTTTTGACAGTGTGGTAAGCTTAAGACTGACCTAACTTTTTGACAGTGTGGTCAGCTTAAGACTGACATAACTTTTTGACAGTGTGGTAAGCTTAAGACTGACCTAACTTTTTGACACTGTGGCAAGCTTAAGACTGACCTAACTTTTTGACATTGTGGTAAGCTTAAGACTGACCTAACTTTTATACTCACTTTGAATAGGCTGTACAATACGGCAGATGTTGACATTTTATGTTGACGTTGTAATAAGCTTAACTCAAAAATGATATAAGCTGCGGGGCACTCTATATATTGATACTGAAGTGACCGTAGTGACCTAAATGTATAAGCTGATGCTCGGTTTGTTGAGGCTGAACGTTCACTTTGAGCTGACATTAATACGATCCTTGAAAATGTTGATGTATGCGCTGGCTGTTGACACTGAATGCTGACGTCACACGTAATGTCCTTGTGAAAGACGTGAGGAAAAAACAAGACTCATATATAAAAAACAAGATTCTTATTTATAAAAAACAAGGTCCTTATATTTAAAACACAACATTCTTATATAAAAAAAAAACAGATCGATATATATGAGGAATATATATATATATATATATATATATATATATATATATATATATATATATATATATATATATATATATATATATATATATATATATATATATATATATAGTGTCCTATTTTGAGTCAAAGTGAAGATTCATTGACTAGTTATCCAAAGGTCAACATTTCGATTTTGGTCAATAATGTCGACTCAAATCATAAGAATATCTGCTAACTGTTGGCATTATTCAAATCGGCCACTTTTATGTGTAATTTCGATACTGTAGTGGTGGAACAATCATTGGATCATAGCATCCATATGTATTATGTTGAGAAAAGTTACGACCGATGTAATCCGCGTGTTAAGATAAATATAGATCATTTTTAGAACCAATGATTCAATTGGTTCAACCACACCAACTGGCGTGCAATGCTTCAGGTATTCAATCACGCAAACTAGTGTTTCAGTAATTCATACATACAAACTAGCGTTTTCAAGGCATTTAATCATACAGACTAGCGTGCAGTGTTTCAGGCAGTCACTCACGCAAACAAGCGTGCAGTGCTTCAGGCATTCATTCAGGCAGACTATAGTGCAGCGCTATTATTGTCCATCAATCCGCAAGGGTTGCTCAATCAATTGTTCAGGGGGTCAGCAGATTGAATGACTGATTGAGCAACCCTTGCGGATTAATGGACAATAATAGCGTGACCATTTAACAAAAGGTTGCTATTTACATAATATGATTTAGATATGCATCATATCTAGTTAAGCAATGAATCCTTCACATTTTCGTAAATGCAAATTTGTAGTTTGTTTTCGTAACAGAATACACTACACTGGGTCAAATCAGTTTATGGATTTTTTTTTCGAATTATTTAAATCCTCCTTCAATCCTTTAAAATACGTCTAATCCCTTGAAAGCAATTTGAAAAACAAACATTTTAGAGAGACTGAAATGATCAAACTATATTTCAGGATGTATTAATATTTAAATTACTATGTTATATTATTTTAAATATCAAGTTGAATTAAGAAGATAGTTATTTGTTTTTGAGTTCCCAAGTCTTTTGTCGTGGGTTTAGTTGTGGTCGTCTGCAGACTACATAGTTTCTTTCGAGGTGCGAGTCAACTGACCACCGGACAATGGGCCACTGCACAACTGACCACTGCAAACTAGCAACCGGACAACTGACTACCGGACAACTGACCACGAACAAGTGACCAAGGGACAGCTGACTACTGCACAACTGACCACCTGATAACTGACCTCCGTACAAAATGATCACCGAAAACTGACCACCGGACCAGTGACCACCGGACAACTGACCACCGGACAACTGAGCCGTTTTTTCACCCGAGGAATGGGAATGTTTATTGTTAGGTAAGGCGACTTCGTGCTATTTATGTAATGCGATTTTGAGTAAATGGAAAAAAGAAGGGGGCATCGGTTTGTGCTCAGTCTGCGTTTTTCTTATGTTGTTGTTGTTTTAAGAATTTTTACCTTGTTAGCAACTAAAGCCTTAGTTTTTATCGAGTAGACCATTAGGATAATTTGTTTAAGGTGGTTTTTATGTTTTGATGGGTTATGTTTTGCTTACAATTAACGAAACATAAAGATATTGTTTTAGTTTTCTCTTGCCCGCAGGGATGAAATCACATTATCACCATTATAACAACTTGTCACTGTATGTTGGTCTTTTACAAAGATTCACTTACACACCTAATAATTACACACTCACTAATTACATACTTATAACCTATTTACTAATTACACTTCACAAATTTAAATTCTACGACTAAAGCTTAAGGACTAAGAATTATGATTAAGTATTATGATTAAGCAATATGGCTTCTTTGTCTGTGTAAGAAAAGACCCAAGGGCTAAGAGGGTCAGTGTTAGTGTAACGGATTAGGGTAAGGGCTAGGGTCAGGCTTGAGATTTAGGGTGTTGGGGGACCCAAGTCAGGGGTCAGTGTAACGGATTAAGTGTTAGGGTCAGGTTTGGATTAGGAGTATTAGGGATCAGGGGTGAGTGTAAGGGATTAGGGTAACGATTAGGGTCAGGTTTGAATTAGGGATATTGGGGGTCAGGTGTCAGTGTAAGGGATTAGGGTAACGAAGTCAGGTTTGGATAAGGGGTATTAGGGATCAGGGGTGAGTGTAATGGATTAGGGTAAGGATTAGGGTCAGGTTTGGATTGGGGGTATTGGGGATCAAGTGTCAGTGTAAGGGATTAGGGTAACAATTGGGGTCAGGCTTCATATTAGGGTGTTGGGGGACCTGAGTCAGGGGTCAGTATAACGGATTAAGTGTTAAGGTCAGGGTTGGATTAGGGGTTTTAGGGGCCAGGGGTGAGTGTAAGGGATTAGGGTAAAGGTTAGGGCCAGGTTTGGATTAGGGGTATTAGGGGTCAGGGGTGAGTGTAATGGATTAAGGTAAGGGTTAGGGTCCGGTTTGGATAGGGGTATTAGGGGTCAGGTGTCAGTGTAAGGGATTAGGGTAAGGGTTAGGGTCAGGTTTGGATTAGGGGTATTAGAAGTCAGGGTGAGTGTAAAGGATTAGCGTAACGATTAAGGTCAGGTTTGGATTAGGGGTATTAGGGGTCAGGGGTCAGTGTAATGGATTAGGGTAAGGGTTAGGAGTAGTTGATAAGTAGGCGTCCGAAAACAATATATAATGGGCGTCCGCAAACAGTGACGTCATAATGACGCAACGGCTGTTTTTGGAGACCCATGGGCTTCCGAAAACAGTGACGTAATAATGACGTCACAGGGATGTCAGGCAGGCACCCCTAAACCTATAAGCTCCCATTTGTTTGTTTTTTAACATCTCCCAGCAGTGACGTCACACAGGGTGGCTTAGAACCACTATGTGAGTACCCACCCACCCTCCCTGGGTTCTTCATGTGAGTACCCACCCTGGGTTCTCTATGTCAGTACCCACCCTGGGTTCTCCATGTGAGTACCCACTCTAGGTTTTCTATGAGTATCGACCCTGGGTTCTCTATGTGGGGACCCCCCGGGTCCCCATGTGAGGACCCTCGGTCATGTAACCAAAACTTTTTTTGGACCTCCCCACAGAGTAAGTCAGAACACCCTGGCGCTTATGCACATCATTCACTAGAAGTGCTATTAGCTTACTCTTTTAAACAGTGGCTAAACCATAGCTACATGGTTGGTGGTTCGAGCTCCTTTAAATTAAAGGGGTAAAAATCGTTTTATCATTATCATTATCATTTCCCACACTCTCATGCATACACACACATACCAAAGCCATGACCCTCGGTCATGTAACCAAAACTTTTTTTGGACCTCCCCACAGAGTAAGTCAGAACACCCTGGCGCTTATGCACATCATTCACTAGAAGTGCTATTAGCTTACTCTTTTAAACAGTGGCTAAACCATAGCTACATGGTTGCTGGTTCGAGCTCCTTTAAATTAAAGGGGTAAAAATCGTTTTATCATTATCATTATCATTTCCCACACTCTCATGCATACACACACATACCAAAGCCATGACACGTTGAGCGCTTATTTCGTATTAGTGGGTGGCCGCTCTAAAAAGAGCAGCCGAGGAAGATCTTCACTTCTTGGTGCCGCTGCCGCCGCCGCAGAACACTACACTGATAAGGCTCGGACTTCATAACGTCTGGGCATCCAGCTTCGTGCGCCTGCCTTGTGATGCCCTGCGGAATCAGAAAGTCGCAGAACTCACAGAATCGTACATTCTCCATGGTGTCCAGGAAGCGCACGACGTCCTGGAGTGACTCTTTGCCAGAATCATCCTCCAGTTTCATCTCAACCAGGGTAGTGGTGCGAGCAGAGTCGGAAGGCGGCTGCATCTGGCTGGCGTGAGTCGTATCCGTATCCGTAATGCTGGCGACAGCGGCCGTCAGCTCTTGAACAGGAGCAGGGCTTCCAGCAGGTGGCGGGCTGTCCGGCTTTGTAACTGTGGCACTTGGTATCCGTCTCCGCCTGGTCACTAACTGCTCGGCTGGCACCCTACGCACAGTGACATCAGGCTTCTTATGAGTGCTCAGCTTCACTGGAGTTGCCATCTTTTTCTTGCAGGGCGACGGATCCGGCAACTTCTCTGGCGACCGTTGCCTCACACGCTTGTAGCTCTCCTCCGCCGCCCTGCCGAAACGGTTGTGATGCTTGGTTCCAGCAGCCACACGTTGTCTCCATTTCTCGTGCTTAAAGAGCTCGTATTCAATATAAATCTCTTCAAAGAGGCAAATTTCCTTTTCAGACGACAAAAACCATTGTCTCCTCTCAACGCTGAAGAGTTCAGCACGAAACTCCATGTTTATCAGTAGACTGACAAAAGCACACTGAGTGAATAGAGTTAGTGCTGTCTGAAACGCGGCTGCCTCAAAACGAGGCTAGCGTCACCCCCTGGGTCACTCTATCTATATAATATACCTGAACCATGTGCCATGTGAGAACCCCCGGGTCCTCATGTCAGAACCCCCGGGTCCCGACATATCCGGCCGGCTCACTCTATCTATACCACATGAAGAACGCCGCTAAAAATAGTGTATAAATAGGGGGTTAGCCACCACACTCCAAAACATCCAGCAAGATGACATCAACTCGCACATACACAGTGATGCGGAACGGTCGGGAAGTGACGCTGACAACAGAATGCTACAAATGTTGGGTGTGGTTAGAATATCCAGGACAACCACACAGCTGACCGGTACAGCACAACGCACCGCGTCGATACTGTTGCAAAACCTGTGGCGGTCTGCTGTGGTATAAGTTTACGGCAACATTACCTGGATCAGAACTGCCGTGTACGGACTGCTGGTGGTGCGGTGCGAC
Source organism: Protula sp. h YS-2021 (assembly GCA_949752745.1). Classification (NCBI taxonomy): domain Eukaryota; kingdom Metazoa; phylum Annelida; class Polychaeta; order Sabellida; family Serpulidae; genus Protula; species Protula sp. h YS-2021. Next base: position 2,413,860 of record OX457034.1, read on the forward strand.
TCTGGGAAACATCACTTATTATAATTTTTACCCTTTCAAGTGCTCAAGAAGATCTTTCACGATGGAGCAGTTTTATAGATATCAGTGCAGTTGCGGGAACCCAACTTTTTGGTTAAGAGTCAACTTACTAAAAACTTTCGGCCCTTGTAAGGGCCATCCTCTCTTATGAAATAAACGCAAATTCTGTGTGTTTGTGCGTATAAAAGGGGATGCCTGAGATTACATTTCAGCATTTCAGTTCCAGCAGTTTGACGTGACAACAACAATGGCATCTAATTCAGACACATCAGTCTTCTGCCATGATTGCAATGTGACATTTCCATCTCTGGAATTGTTTGTAGAACATACATGTAAACCAGCTAAGATAAAACGTGAAAAGCATGGGAAAGGAGTAAAGAGACGAAAGATGGAACAAGATGACATTTGGACATACGGTCCAGTTCTGTATGAAATGTAATGTGGAATTTCCATCTATGGATACGTTTGAGGCACATACATGTAGTAAAGCTGAGATAAAAACTATAGTAAAACATGCTCGTGAAGAGCATGGGAAAGAGTAAAGAGATGAAAGATGGAACAAGATGGCATTTGGACATACGGTCCAGTCTTCTGTATGAAATGCAATGTAGAATTTCCATCTATGGATGCGTTTGAGGCACATACATGTAGTAAAGCTGAGATGAAAACTATAGTGAGACATGTTCGTGAAGAGCATGGAAAAGGAGTAAAGATGGGACAAGATGACATTTGGACATACGGTCAAGACCCCTGTATGAAATGCAATGTGGAATTTTCATCTATGGATGCGTTTGCAGCACATGCATGCATACCAGCTGAGATGGAAAATGTGCCTCATGAAGAACATGTTTCAAAGAAACAAAAGACAGGACAAGTAGCTAGAGGTAGAAGGGTTAGTCTTGGTGAAAACGCGCAGGAAAAACGGTTTGAGTCTGAGGATGGATCGGATTTACTGCTTGATATGCGACAGCAAGAGAACCGTATTAAGACACATTTGTTGGAGACCTTAAACCATGGAATGAAATGGTATATTGTAGTGCATGCACGCTTCAAGAAACTGACAGCGAATGCAGAAGGTGTTATGACAGAACAAGTGGATAATGCATTTATCAGCAGTCCAACTTATACAGCATACAATCCAGCAGATATTGAACAGGCCTTGCCGGAAGCCTATAAAGAATTATTTACTAAGTTTGACGAACATGAGCGACAAGGCTCCGGCTGGGTATTGGATAACATACTGTACATTGAAGTACATACAGCTACGTTGGTGCCTCTGGAAGCGAGTAGTTTTATTCCACTGCCGAAGAAAGTGTCATAAACAATAATAATGATGACAACAAGTGTTTTTATGGTCAGTATTGGCTTGCCTTCACCCTTCAACGAACAACCCAAATCGTGTGAAACTATACAAGCCATTTGAGAAAGAATTAAAGGTACAGGGTATGACATTTCCGACACCAATTACTGACATTCCAAAGTTTGAAAACGAGAACGATGCATCCATCAACGTGTTTGGATATGAACAAGATGTAGTTGTTCCGATACAACGTAGTCGAAATTTAAGTGCGAGAGAAATCAACTTACTTCTGACTAGCAGTGACAAGAAAAGGCATTACTGCCTCATCAAGAATTTCAGCAGACATGTCTTATCGATCAAAGCATTATGGAACAGCTTTTTATTGTTTCACCTGTCTTCACGGGTTTGTGCGACAAGAGCTTTTAGATGAACATTGTGAAGTGTGTGGCAAGCATGGAGCACAACGTTTATCATTTCCCAAGAAACCTTTTATCAAGTTCAAGAATGTAGCCAAACAGCAGCGAGTACCTTTTGTGATTTATGCCGACTTTGAATGGTTCACGCAAAAGCATGAAGAAGGAGACAAGTAGCAGCATCATCGTCCAAACAGCTTTGCCTATGTGGTTCTTAGTCAGTGCGACGCACGTGCACCAGTTCTTTATCGAGGAGATAATGCCGTAAAAGTCTTTTTAGACCATATGGTGAATGAACGTGATCGTATTCGGCGTGGTTTACAGCAGCCGAAGGATATGGTGATGACTCGTGAAGACAAAGAGAATTTCAAGAACGCTGTTGATTGCTACATTTGTCATGAGCCTCTAGGAGCAGATCGTGTGAGAGATCATGACCACATCAATGGCAAATACCGGAGCTGCACATAATGAATGCAACTTACAATTTCGACTTAGAAAGATCAGCAGGGGATAAAGATTCTTTTATCATTCCTGTGTTTTTCCACAATTTGCGAGGCTATGACAGTCATCTGATCATGGGAAAAATCGGGAAACTCAAAGATGAAACGATTACGGTCATTCCCAACACCATTGAGAAGAGAAATATATTGCATTCACCATGAGCAATCTGAAATTTACAGACAGCTATCAGTTCATGAGAACCTCTCTACAGAAGTTGGTATCCAACCTTGCAGCAGAAGGGAAAGATAACTTCTACAACATGACCTCTCACTTCACGATAGAACCAACAAAATTTGTTGCTGAGAAAGGGACTGTACCGCTACGATTACGTGGACGAACCATCCAAGTTTGCTGAAACGCAGCTACCATCAAAGGACAAGTTTTATAGTCAGCTTAGCGAAGAGGACATTAGCGATAAGGATAATGCTCATGCGCAGAAGCTGTGGAATACATTCAACTGTACCACACTCAGTGAATACCACGACCTGTACCTGAAATCAGATGTGCTACTGCTAGCCGACGTGTTTGAAAATTTTCGTCAAGTGTGTCTCAACACGTATGAATTGGATCTTGCTCACTACTATACAGCGCCAGGACTGTCGTTAAAAAAAGGATGCTATGTTAAAAGCGACAAAGGTGAAGTTGGAATTGATCAATGACATTGACATGTACCAAATGGTTTGAGCAAGGCATACGTGGAGGAATATCTGTGATCACACACAAGTATGCGAAAACAAATAAATGCGAAAGCGAAAGCAGATTACAATTCTGAGATATCAAACAACTACCTGATGTACCTCGACTCAAACAACTTGTATGGCTGGGCCATGTCACAAAGCATGCCACAAAAAGGATTTATGTGGGTGAGCGAGCCAGAATCCATCGACTTCATGGATGTAGCTCAAGATGGCGACATTGGATTCATTTTGGAAGTGGATTTAGAATACCCAAATTCAATCCATGATCGTCATAATCACTCCCCAGTGGCTCCAGAACGGAAATGGGTCAAAGTTGGAGAATTGTCAGAGTACAGTCAGAGGCTACGGAAAGATCTGAACATGAAAGACAAATCTAGTGAAAAGCTCATTCCTAACTTGTGTGACAAGAAGAAATATGTACTTCATTATAGGAATTTACAATAATATGTCTCACTGGGGTTGAAAGTCACTAAAGTACATCGCGCCATCATGTTTGAACAGAGTAAATGGCTAGCAAAATACATTACCTTGAACATGGAAAAGCGAAAATTAGCCAATAACTCATTTGAGAAAGACCTCTTCAAACTGATGAACAACTCTGTGTTTGGCAAAACCATGGAAAATGTGAGAAAGCGTATCAATATCAATGTTGAACTTGTTCACAAGGAAAAGCGGTTCAAGAAACTCGTGACCAAACCTTCTTTCCACAAATTCAAAATTTTCAACGAAGGTTTTGACCGCCGTACATGTGCGCAAAGTAGATTTGCTTCTAGATAAACCCATTCAAGTTGGCTTCACCATTCTCTACCTCAGCAAAATAATTACGTTCAACTTTCATTACAACTTCATCATGGTCAAGTATCCCAATGCCAAGTTGTTGTTCAGCGACATCGACAGTCTATGTTATAACATAGAAGCGGAAGATATCTAATAGGATATGAAGCAAGATGCTGACCTGTTCGACACAAGTGACTATCCGTCAGATCACTTCCTACATTCCAACGTGAACAAAAAAGTGCTTGGGAAAATGAAGGATGAGACAGCAGGCATCCCCATTGAAGAGTGTGTTGGACTCAGACCGAAAATATACAGTTTATTTTGTGTGGTGGGAAAGAAAAACATGCAACTAAAGGCATCACTTACATCATCAGTCGTAAGAGATCTACAACTGATATGGATACTCTTGCTGATACGGTTAAAGAATTAAAAGTTAAAAATCCTACCACTACCATCAAGAAATTGAAAGTGGAGACGGCACCAATGCCACCACAGTCGTGGGATGGGATGCTTTCTCTAGGAAATGGAAAGTACATAAAAAGCTCATAAAAGGTATTGTCATCATGAATGCACTCGTGTTTAACGACGGTGCTTACCTTACTGTAAATGATATGAATGAAGTGATAATAAGTTCTGCTTATCGGTTTAAACCTGAAGTGTGGTAAAACTTACACCTGGGTTTGAACGTAGACTTGGAAATAAAGTGGAAGTGTTAGTGGTTGGACATGATTCTGATATACGTGTTAGATTCTGGACAAAGCTTTTACAGGATTATGATGTTGTGCCAGATACTCCATATTCATCATTAATTGACTTTAATATGAAGAACTGGAGCACAGTCTTACGATTCCTAGAAGCTATACAACATCCATTCTTCGCCATCTTGCGAGCATAAAAACGTCTTTGCAGACAAGGAGACAGCTCATAGTTGATCTGACTGTTGAACGAGATGGAAGAATTTTTATCAGATTATGAACCCATTACAAATGGATTCTGAAAACTGCTTAGACGTGTTTGTACGATTTCGTCTATATGGCGAGCTTACAGAAAGCTACGACTACATCACCCTCAACACAGTGGAATGATACGCTCTGTTACAAGCATTGAATTGGAAAGAACCTGACGCTTGAATTCACAGAGGAAGGAGTACAACTCATGCGGGGTACCAAGTCCATTGAGCTGACACATCCCATGTGGGTTATGGTGATGGACAAAGACATGAATGAACATGGATATGAACTGAAACTGTCTGAACATGAAGATGTTAAAATGGTAAAGTTTGGGTTATGGTGATGGACATAGACATGAATGAACATGGATATAAACTGAAACTGTCTGAACATGAAGATGCTAAGATGATAAAGTTTGACAGTGGGCAGTGTTATGCTAGTTTTCATAGCATTTAAAAACGTGGGTGTAATGTCTATGATACATATATTAATTTAGATTGGTATTTTAATGGCATTCGTTTATTAATGTATTGAATGCATTTGCGAAAAAGTTTAATGTAAAATAGATTTGATCAAATGCAAAATATTGTTGAAATGTAAATAATGTATAACACAATAAAAAGAAATGTTGTATAAAACTGTATTGTTTTTATTTACAATATTTATAATAAAATTAACAATTACCAACAACTAAACTAATAAAATTTAGCTAATACAACTAATAAAACATCAATAAAATAATGGTTTACAATGTCTTTATACAAAATCCTTTACATCAAAATCACCATCATTTCTTCTTAATACATCAATGATTTCAAAAGGATTATGTCCTCGAGCTCTGTTAATTATATAATACACACAATAAAATCCACATGTAGATGATATTGGTGTTTGTAATGGACCTGAATTATAAATGAAATTAAACTTTAGAAACTTATTCAAACGACTGTCTATAGGTAAAAGTCCATAAGAGTCAAAATATTCTGCAGGGTCTTTGTCATAATATACTGTCACCCAATGCTCTTCTGACTCATCATGATCGTCTGTGATGATGACTTAGGCACCGCGTTGTATAGATGGTAACTGGTCCATGGAAAACACACCTTGAAACAAGTCTTTTTCGCGGCATCATGGCCTCTATCTGCTTCGTGCTCATGGCTGGTAGTCGAATTGAATGCTGCGATTTGCACTTATTTCAATGATGTTATCAAATTCCGCATAGACTATAACATTGACTGTATTTTGCAAGGCACCGGCAAAATTCATTTCTAGTCGCAAATTCCCATGTTTGATAAGGGCATAATGATCATCACCACCTAATCAGGTGTTAAGTCAAATAAAGCATAACCTCTAGGCCAATCTTGCCGCTTTATAATTGAACTTTTCTCACCATTCAATTCATCAAAAGATTTGTAAAGAGTTTCAAAAGCATCAAGATATTTGTTTAGCTTGAGAGGTTTGGATAGGACTGGTTCACCATCCGTGTAAAGTTGCATATAGTTAACATTAAAATGATCAAAATTGTATAGATTTCTCAATACTGTTCCAGCAAAGGATTCATTATGAACCAGTCTAATGACAATACGTTTTGGTAATTGGCCTAAAAAGATGTTATCTTTCACAAAAGAATGAAATCCTGCTGGAATAGTTAAAATTTTACATTCTTTTCTAGTAATGAGAAACTTAGCAGGACTTTTCATCAATGCATCTGTATGTCCTAACTGAATACCTGGACTAACCCTCACTTTGCGAATGGTTAAACACGCATCTCTCACTTCTACTTTAAAATCATTATTTGCAGCCATTAATACATATTCATCTTTTTGTCTATGTTTACGTAATTTCATACTGATGCCATTTGGAAGATAGCGATTAAATCTACAAATCTACCCTTAAACCACCTGAAAGCATAAACTCACGGCTTAGAAGTGTAGACAAATAACGATTATGTAAACCATTATTTCCTTGTAGAGCTAGATCACCATCCTCAATATTGACATGAAACCCTAATACATATCTTTCATGATTAGCTCTTTTCACCTCATGAGTATTCATTGACCCGGCAGTATCTTTATAGATGAGACGCATAGCGCGCTCAGAATGGAGACTTTCTTCCGAATCATGAATGAGGTGGGATATAATGCTGGTGTAACCATGAGTATTGTTACTATGTGATACCAAAAGATCATTTAGAAATAATTCAATATTGGACCATATCCCATTTAACAAATCATTAATGCATGATACGTAATCATCTGCACCACACGGTGTTCCATCAGTCTTTACAATGCTGCATACAATATGAAGTCTACTGTTCTTTAAATCTAGATATTCTTCTGTACTCGCAGGAATGTAGAATTCTATTGGAGCGCCCTCTCTAATGGTAGTCAGTGGTTGATAGTCTACATTATAACTTTTTTCCACTGCGGTTTGTGTTGGTGGTATGTGAAACCATTCCAATGGAGAAAGACTACATTCACAAGAATGATTATGAATTAAAAACATGTTTAAAAATATCTGTATTACATATTGTTGATGTTATCCGTTTACTCTTTTCGCCTTCTGACAGGATTTGTCGGTTGCGCTCTCTTTTGTCCTCCTAACACATCACCAATCACACGTTGTGCTACTCGACCTGTAACATCTTTCGCGACATCTTTTGCAGCCTTTTTTTAAGATGTGGTGCAACGATTTTAGCCCCTGCCTTAAGCAGCGGAATAGCTTTGCGAACCAATGATCCCAATACAATCTCCATATTGTATTTGCGCTCCTTTAAATCCTGGTAATTCCCCACCCACTTGACGAAGAAGAAAATGGTTGCGATATGTAGACGGATCGTGTGTATATGCTTTCATAATGCTTTTGGTCGAAAATGAAGTTTACATATCACTTTCCCAGTTTGAAATGAAAAATTATGACCTGTATCATCCTTTATATTCATTTCTATCATATCAAATGTGGATGTGTTTACAGGGACGTAATGAGGTTCTTCATAAGTTTTCATAATAATATCACCATCATCCCCTTTAATGGGAACAGAACGTAGTAAAGGAACATAATAATCACCAACTACTTGTGGCTCACAAATACTGCAGTGCACAAAAAGTGTATAAAATCCATGTTTCACATCTGATTGATATTCAGCAGGACCGGATTCTTTATACCATTTATCAATTATAAAATCTCAGCTGATCCAATAGAAAAGACAATATCATAATCATCTCTCAAAATAAGATAAACTCTTTGACTAATTTTATCATACTTTAACTGAATAGGGTTTGCATTAATAGATTTTTGTAATTCTTCATTTATTGCACTGCATATTTCAGGTATGGATCTGTAGTAACCATATGGAATGGTAACTGGTTAAAATGCTTCTAATGATGATCGATAATGAAGAGTATAGTCTATTCCTGGCCTCATTGTCGTCCATGTGTGTGGGTATTGAATTTCAGCTAAGGCTACTTTATATTTTCCTTTCAAATATAATGTACGAGGTAAACGAATTTGATAAGTAGAAGCCTTATTAGTAGGATAATAGTTCACACTAGCATTATTAGGTAAAGTATTGTAAAAACTTGTTGACTCCATGGCGGCTAAATCGTTTGTGTGATGTAGATAGACTGGATGTGTATATACATTACTTCATGTTTGATACTCGTCATCCACACTGTCTACATGATCTACATTGCTGTCTACATTGTTGTCTAAATTGCTATCTACATAATCAAAATTGGTATCTACTACTTCTCCTTGACAACAAGCACTGATACACCTAATTTTTACAGGAATAGTATTTTTATTTTCATTTCCTTTACAACAACACCATAACTCTTTAATCCATGTTAAAAAGTTTTCCATCTTTTGTAATATCTTCACGAGTTGTCTATTTGCCCAAAACAGTTTTTGGAATATAAGTGTCTACAATTTCCTCAATAAACTGCTTCCAACCATGTGGTGGTTCTCGTCGTTCTTTTCTTCTTGTAGCAACCAATGCTTCTTTCAACAAATCAATAATGTTGGAATTCGTAATGACAGTACCCGTTTTTAAAACAAGTTCACTTTTATCTGTCCATCTCGTACCATGTTTCTTAAGTTCTGCCAGAAGTTGTGTTAGATTTACATGAATAATAGGTTGAAAATGGTTTAGAAACTGTTGTGACTTTTCTGATTTTTCTGCATTAGATGATGTAACAGACTTTTGTCGTTGTTGTTGTGACTGAATTGTTCGTAAATGACGACCAAGAACTTGAGACATTTCTATTGCCTTTTCACGAGTTCGTTTCCCACGTAAAAGTGTATTCACTTTTGTTTTGATTCCACCATCTTTTCCCTTCTTTTCTAACAACATTTTATATTCATATTCAGGAATGAGGACCATTTTCATAGTATGTTTCATTTTAACAGCAACTGAACTAACAAGAGTAATGCAAATTTAGCAATAGCTCCAATGAATCCTCCTTTCTGTTTAACCAACTTCTTTTTCTTCGAAGTGATATCTTCTTATCTGCCAGTGTGCGTAGGGTATGACATTCACGCTTGAATTCCTTATACTTTATGAGCTTGAGGGTAAATGCCCTCGCAATATATTCAAACAAATTTCAAACAAGCTAGTTAATTCCTACTTAGTAGCTTGTTGTAGCAAGGATTTACATCGTTTAGACCCGCTGCGTGCGAGCAAGTGAAGAAAAGGCTGATTAGCTTGAATACGTTTAGACCTCTTGGCTGCGAATGGTCAAGTGACTTGGTTCTTGTTCATACGCTACTTTTTCAACATATACATAACATGTAACTTTTGGCAAAATGCCTGTAGGAATACGTAGTTTATCATTCGTCTTCGGCTTTAGATCAATGAATAACTAGCCATGAGGTTTGCTGGTAGCATCTTGATAGGCTTCTATGAGAAATTGAGATTTTTCAGGATACATTTGCCGTGCTAATGTACTTATTTGTTGACTCTCTCTCTAGGATTTTTAAACAGAATAATATAATATGTATTCAAACTAATATTTCGCATTTCTCTACCATGATGGAACAAATTATGCACAATAAAACAATGCTTAGATTTTGATGACTGCTACCAACACTAAAGAGACGTGTCATACGCTCATCACTATGACATTTCGTCATGAAGTCATCAATGATGACTAAGTTTGGTTTTTTCGGGTTAAAGTGCTCTTCAGTGTTATCTGGAATGCCTTGGTAAAATTCCACACCTTTCATTCCCTTATACAAAGGCTGATCTGCTGCATAGAACCATAAAATGGTTTTTGGAGAGGCTTCAATTAACTTTTGCTCTAAAATTTCCCTAACTAGAGAAGTTTTACCACTGTCTGTAGGTCCAGAGGCCAAACATGTGAATGGATGCTTCAATTTTAAATGTCTCTTTCTTTCACCCAACTGTTAAACTTCTTTGGCCAACCTAACCACTTAACAAATAATTCTTTAACACCTCGTCTTTTTCGTGTTTTCAAAACCTTTTCAATTCTGTAGACAGATTCAATATCTTGTGTCACTTTCTGCAGTTCTTCTTCATAGAAATGTCCATCAATATATTTGTCCAAAAAGTTTTTACAAGTGTCTTCCTTGCTTCTTACAACGATGTGTGACAATGAAGACTTCTTGCGTCCACTTTATATGATAATCCCCTTGAAATACATATTTCGTGTGGGAAATGCAAACCTGATCACCAATTTTAAATTTATAGGTGTTTGTCGTCTTCTTTGGTTTCAATTTCAATTTGTCTACATACATATACTTCCACGCTTTAGATTCGTTGTCTTTACGAATATCTGCAGGAGCATACTTATTAGGGAGGGAGCCATGAGGTCTATGGTTGTAATTATACACTAAATCTGGAAGGATGTCCATATATCGATAAGCTTGAGTATGTAGGAAATATCGATACATCATTCCGTTTAGAGTACGAATGACTCTCTCAGCAAAGTTAGCTTTGGTTTCATTCTTTGTCGTATAGGCATGAATTCCCTTCTTCTTCAAAAATGCTTTTACCCATCTGTTTTTAAATTCAGTTCCTTTATCTGGCCTTAGAGTTCGTGGTCTTCGTTGTGTTTCATGAAAAATCTTTTGAAAGGCTTCTATGACGCTGGTATGTGATTTGTTGGGTATTGGCTGCACCCACAAATATTTGGAAAACACATCAATGACAACCAATAAAAAGCGGGTATCATCATTCTAGGGAGCTATGTTTCCCATGTCAGCTAAATCAATATCCCACATGTCATCAATACCACTTGTAATGACACGTTGTCTTTTAAACCTGTATTTTACAGGTTGTAGTAAACTAAATGCATCTTGATCTTGCAACCATTTCTTCACTTTAGAATAAAGTAAATATTGGTTAAGTAGTCTTTCCACGTCGACATATTAACACTAAATGATCAACACTTGTCAACATATCATGTATTTTATTTTGTCATATAACTCAACCAACATATTTTATAACTCAATCAACATATCTTACAAATCAGGTATTGATACAACGGTATGAATAATTGGAGTCCATTGATCTTCGTGTATGTTAACCAACTACTTAATTCATCAAAAGTGATAGCATCTACACCATATTTTTCACAACGTTGATTTGCATTATCTAACACTTTATCTAAATGAATATAATATTTAGCTTCATTCCAATATGCATAGACACATGCAGAATGACAAGTATGTTCTGAACACTCTTCGTTTTGACAAGCAGGATATACTAAACATGTAGATTTTTTACAGCTAAAAACATTTCTTCACAATATGTTTTTTGCACAATATATTGTCTCAATGTAATGTCTGTCATTATACTGCAATATAGATTTACCACTCTTTCACTTCATCAAACAGTCTTGGATCAAATCGAGCAAAGTGATATGCTGCTTCAACATCAAACTCCTCAGCTCCGTCAATGTTTGAAAGCACACACTCTTTGATGAAATCCTCACGTAAGTTTGACACGTTCAACGTGGAATGAGCAAGTTCCCAATAGATATCAAAGTGTTGCAGTTGTTGAATAGATCCAAAACGCGTCAGTTCACTTATCATGTAGTCCATATACTTCTCCTTGAAACACGTTTCTACTTCCATCCTTGTTTCACATGTCCATATAACAGTTGAAAAAAACACGTCTGCACACTATGACGGCTGGCAAACAAATGATTCTCAGTCTTACTCTGTAGATACTGTTAGTGAGCCGCACTTGTTGCAGAAGTTGTCTGGTTCACACAACTTGCAATTGTACTTGTGGCAGTGACAATCATAATCCTCAGCATATCCGTAAGCACCACAATATTCACGGGTAAGTCCAAGTTGATTTTGCACATTCATATTCTCCAACTGAACTTCAGCCAGTCTTTTCTTGGATAGCTTTGACACCTTCATCCGATTGTCCTTTTGCAGCTTGATAGGTGTTTTCTTACCATGACATTCCGTACATGGCAAGGTTGAGTTAATGTTATCCATCTCCTGAAGCAATGTCTCCCATTCACCATCATTCATGTTGATGTAATACTTGTATTCTTTCCCTTCAAAACAGTGATGTATGCACAAAACTCACATAGCGCATGTCTTGGTATGAAATGACTTCAAGCCACTTCGTTTGCGTTAAGTACAGTTTGAAGCCAATGTCGCGTAATCTTGTTAAGTTCAGACACACAATCTTCCACAAGGATGGTGATAAAGCAAGCCATCTCTCTCCACGCTTGATTCGAAGAAATAGCATAAATTGTCCATGCTCCACAGTAATGCACTAATTTTAAAGCTGCTTGTCTTCTCCATGGCTGCGCGTTGAATATGGGCATTACATGTATGTTTTCATGAGATGTTTGTAAAATCGTCTTGTTGAAACCATCAAGAAAGGCTGCTGGCAAACCGTCTGTTAGAGATGACGATTACTAAAAAGTCTCCTCGTTTGCGACTACCTATTATCCATTCAAAGAGCATTGGCATGGTGAAATGTCCTTTTTCATAGAGGTAGGCCATCATATCATACACCTTAATACGTTCTTCAAGGTACTTGAAACCATCTAGCATGACCTTTGCACATGTGGAATCGTGATCTTCATCAACACACTTTGGCGCCGGTAAACACAAAGTCTTAAAAAGTTCCTCATGAAGGCTTCTAATAAGTTGAATCATGGCTTCGGAGAACTGCGGCTCTGACGCGAGAAGATGCTGTACGTTTCCTTCTAAGATGAATGACGGTGTTCACTTCTTCCGTTAGGTACATGTACTGTGTTGGTCGAAAAAGTCTTCTTCACATAAACACCATAAAATGTTGCAATCGATTAGAGGAAGCACTGCTTGAAAGTTTCGTTTCAACAGCGTGACGTCTTCCTCAGTAACAGGAATGGTCTTACTCAATTCAAATTTAGATTTGAGATGCTTGTCGTCGTCATCGTCGTCGCTGTCGTCATCGTCGTCGTTGTCGTCATCGCTTGACATGACCACTTCTTCTTCCTCAAGATGCTCTAGATGCGCCTTTAACTTTGTGCTGAGTGGCTTGGCGCTACCATTTACAAGTGCATTTGCAACCCAGAATGGGTAGTCAGATCCCTCAGGATCTGGCATTTCTTGCTGCACTGTAGAAACGTCTGACAGAGCACCTAACGCTTCCTCAGGCTTTCTTTGCTGTACTGTAGACACGTCTGACGGAGCCCCTTAATGCTTCCTCCAAGGCTTTTTCAGCCTCTGCCATTGTACTTAGAAACCCAACAGTCTCCTCCGCTGTTAAAACTGTATATGTAAAAGCCGTTGTCTCGTTGGCAAATAGGCTATCAATTTCCATGTTGCTTGCTGAAGGTGCTTTCAGAGACGTTTCCTTGATGTCTTGGCAATGTAAATGTTGAGTGAGTGGCGAACTGGCCTTTTTATACTACTCATATATGAAGTTGGTGACCCAGTGGCCCGTGGCGCAGTGGCCGGGGGTCCTCATATAGTACATGTCCTAGGGGGTTTCCATGAGGTCCTCAAGTATGTCATTGCTAGCCGTTTCAGTCCAGCTTCACAACCGCCTCCTGCTTTGAACGTTCAACATGAAGTTTTATGCAGCTATCAACCACGCTCTGACACTGAGTGACATCTTGGAAGTGCATCTGCCTGTGACGCCGCCAGTGAACGAGCCTGAACGCACTTTCTTGTTTCACCTGCTGCCGGATCCGGCTCACGCTACGGTGCTGTGCATTCCAGTTTTCGTCAATAGAAGGGTTACAATTGGAGAACGGTTAAGAGACATCGAAGACGGCCGCTACCGTCATGCCTACTTTAGATCGGTTGTGCTGGGAGAGGCGATTCCCTCCCGATTAGAAGAGGAGGAGATCCAGCCTGGAGGAGATACTTTCTCTTACAAGACCTGGATGTCTGCATTGGCTGCGGTTGCATGATCAGTCCGGACAGGGTGATAGCAGCAGGCTGTGGGCACCAGTTGTGCCTCTATTGTGCTGCTATCTGGGCGTACCACACCGTTCTTCGGCACAACTACACCATCAGATGTTTTACCTGCGGCCTGAGAACGGACCACTACATGTTTAACGGCCAACAGATGACCGAATGTGCAAGACCTGTTCAAGATATTGTGGCGTTCTTCTGAACCGGGGCCGGCAGCAGCAGAAAACCTTCGGTCCTTCTAAAGGCCACCCACTAATACGAAATGAGCGCTAATCGTGTCATGGTGTTGGTATGTGTGTGTGTGTGTGTGTGTGTGTGTGTGTGTGTGTGTGTGTGTGTGTGTGTGTGTGTGTGTGTGTGTGTGTGTGCGGAGAGAGAGAGAGAGAGAAAAAAAAGAGACTGAAAAAAAAGTTGCCATCTGGGTTAAAATACCTATGAGGCTTACGAAATGAAACGCTAACTCAGTCATGCTGTTAGTATGTATGTATGAAAAAAGGGAGCTGATAGGTTTAGGGGTGCCCGGCTGACATCCCTGTGACGTCATTATTACGTCACTGTTTTCGGAAGCCCATGGGCGTCCGAAAAAAAGCCGTTATGTCATTATGATGTTACTGCTTTCGGACGCCTATTATATATTGTTTTCGGACGCCCACTTATCAACTACTGTTCGGGTCAGGTTTTGATTGGGGGTATTGGGAGTCAGGTGTCAGTGTAAAGGACTAGGGTAACGATTAGGGTCAGGTTTGAGATTAGGGTGTTGGGGGACCGAGTCAGGGATCAGTGTAATGGATTAGGGTAAGGGTTAGGGTCAGGTTTGGATTGGGTGTATTGGGGATCAGGTGTCAGTGTAAGGAATTAGGGTAAGCGTTAGGGTCAGGTTTGAGATTAAGATCTGTTTATGGGAATATGGCAACAAAATGATATTGTCCCCTAAACTAAACATTTAACCTATTTATTTATCAGTATATTGTTCTTTCTAACTGCAAACATTTTATATATGATTAGAGATATTACTCTTCACTGGGGTATCGTTTCAGATGAGTTGACCACTGAAGCCTCTCCATAGAATTTTTTCTACGACTAAACCTGCTCTCGTATGCCTTCCATAGTTAAGAGAATCAGGGGCGAATTCACTGTTAGGAGCTGTGCCATTTTTGCTTTGCAGGCGAAAGACAGCCTCATTAAGCCGAAGGGTGGAACACAATAGGCGCTGTTTGCTTGCCAGAAAAGACCGCATAATACCGCTATTTCAATTGCATAAGGGACTTGAAAAGCAGGCAATTTAAGTCGTTTCCTCAAAGCTTATACTCAATTTGCTTAACTTGATTTCGTTTACTGGAGGTAAAGAAATCGCTTTGGGAGTTCTGTTGTCATCGTTGTTAAAGACGCGATTATGGTGCAAAATTGAATTGTGTTCGTCATTCTGTTCCGCTATTTGAACTTGAAAGTGTTAGGAGAAGCACCGCCAATGAAAGGGCGCTTTGATGTCAGAAAAACTCCGTAATGAAATCGGACAAACTCGATCCATGAGCAGTCGCGATGGGAGGTGGGGTGGCGGGAGAGGGGTTGGTACGGGTGAGATGGTGAGGTGGAGTGGCGGGGTGGAAGGAGAGTGGTTGGTACGAATGAGCTGGTGAGCTGGGGTGGCGGGGTGGAAGGAGGGTGGTTGGTACGAGTGAGTTGGTGAGGTGTGGTGGCGGGGTGGGAGGAGTGGGTTAGAATGGGGTGAAATAGTGCGGTTGGATGGAAGCCGGATGAGAGGAGAGTGGTTGGTACGGGTGAGATGCTGAGGTGGGGTTGCGGGTTGCGAGGAGAGTGGTTGGTACGAGTGATATGGTGCGAATGGGTGATGGGGTGCCTGGAGAGTGGTTGGAAGGGTGCGACGGTGCGGTTGGGTGGTGGCGGTGCGAAAAGATAGCTGGAATGGGGTGCGATGGTGCGATTGGGTGGTGCCAGGGCGAAAATATAGCTGGAACGAAGATAGCTGGAATGGGGTGCGATGGTGCGATTGGGTGGTGGCGGTGCGAAAAGATAGCTGGAATGAAGATAGCTGGAATGGGGTGCGATGGTGCGATTGGGTGGTGGCGGTGCGAAAAGATAGCTGGAATGAAGATAGCTGGAATGAGGTGCGATGGTGCGGTTGGGTGGTGGCGTTGCGAAAAGATAGCTGGAATGGGGTGCGATGGTGCGATTTGGTGGTGGAGGTGCGAAAAGATAGCTGGAATGGGGTGCGATGGTGCGGTTTGGTAGTGGCGGGGCGAAAAGATAGCTGGAATGGGGTGCAATGGTGTGGTTGGGTGGTGGCGGTGCGAAAAGATAGCTGGAATGGGGTGCGATGGTGCGGTTGGGTGGTGGCGGGGCGAAAAGATAGCTGGAATGGGGTGCGATGGTGCGGTTGGGTGGTGGCGGTATACCACAATCTTATCACTAGATATCTGTGTGTAACATGGTTTCGTTTTTCTATGTGTTCCTGTGACAGCGATATTTTACACACCACAATTTGATTATGAAATTATGGTTCGTAAAATGTTTATACAGCAAAAATATTACTCAAAAATAATGACGATGTGCACACCGCAATCTGGTTAAGAGACGGAATGAAGATGGAACCGAAAATCCAATATTCTATGAATTCTTTTTACTGAGTATTCAATATCCAATATCCAACCAACTTCAATGGAAAATTTAATGCGATTTAATCAAGGATGTCCTTCCTCCTGCGCCGAATGAAAATTATATCAGTTCCTTTTCGCAGAGTCGTGACATTTACTTTACAGACACAGCATTACTTTATAGACACACCATCACTTTACAGACACACCATCACTTTCAACACCCGAATAGCTCGCATCTGGACAACCTAAAACAGGAAAACACAAATTCGGACGGTTGCTACCCGCAAACTCACAACTGGACAATTCACGATCGGACAAGTCGCATTCTGACAAGTCACAGTCGGACAAGTCACAAACGGATAAATCACAATCGGACAAGTCACAATCTGACAAGTCACAAACGTATTTTTCTGTAGTCCTTGTTGAACAGCTGCTGCTGCTTGTTATCTTTCAGTTGTTGTGTAGTCCGTTACTCACCAGTCTTTGTTGTGTGGTCCCTCGCCTATCAGCTGTTTTCTGTGGTCCCTCGCCCTTCAGCCGTTTCCGTCTGGTCCCCCACTCATCCGCTGTGTATGGTCCCCCGCTCATCACCTGTGTAGGATCAACCGCTCTTAGCTGTGTATGGTTCCCCGCTGATCACCTGTATGTGGTCCTCAGCTCATCAACTGTGTGTGATCCCCAGCTCATCAGCTGTGTACGATGCCCCTTCATCAGCTGTGTATGTTAACCGACTCATCAACTCTGTAAGGTCCCCCGATCATCAACTGTGTATGTTCCCCCCCTCATCAGCTGTGTATGGTTCCCCATTTCTCAGTTGTGTATGGTCCCCCGCTCATCAGCTGTGAAGGGTCCCCCGTTAATCAGTTGTCTATGGTCCCAACTCATCAGCTGTGTATGTTCCCTCGCTCCTCAGCTGTGTGTGGTCCCCCGCTCATAAGCTGTGTATGGTTTCCCGCTAATAAGCTCTGTATTGCCACCCGCTCCTCAGTTGTGTATGGTCCCCCGCTCATCAGCTGTGTATGTTCCCTCGTCCTCAGCTGTGTGTGGTCCCTCGCTCCTCAGCTGTGTATGGTCCCCCGCTCATCAGTTGTGCATGTTCTCCCGCTCATCAGCTTTTTGTGTGACATCATTAGATGTGAAACCTCTCTCCCGTTCCACTTCGCTTTGACCTATGCTGGATCCGTCCATGCCGCCAGATTTGCAAGCCTAAAGCCTATCCTTTCACCAAACTAAATTGGAATGTGACGATTTGGTTATGTGCCTATCAAGTCTCAATAGATGTCAGTACAAGAGATGTTTAAGGACTATTTGGCAAGACGCATTAGACACTGTTGAGAGGCGTTGACGTGGAAATAAGGCGTAGTGATACAGAGGAAATGATGGCAATCACACGTCGCCTGGGGTGACGAAAGCTTGACAAAATGTCTCCCTGAACCTCCTGCCCTGTCTTTTTCTGGAGTGCTTTTCAAGATGAAACATGTTTATTTTATTTCCCCATGCTAACACATTTAGTTATTGCTGCTGTGATTATTATTATTATTATTATTATTATTAATTATTATTATTATTATTATTGTTGTTGTTGTTATTATTATTATTGCTGTTATTATTGTTGCTATTATTATTTTTGTAGTTGTTGTTGTTGAAGGGAAAAAAACATGGGGAGCGGAGAAAAGCAAGAACAGAAGAAGACAAGAAGAAGATGAAGAAGAAGGAAGAAGAAGAAGAACAGTAAGACTAGAGGAAGACAAGAAGAAGAGGAAGAAGAAAGAAGAAGAAGAACAGCAAGAACAGAAGAAGACAAGAAGAAGATGAAGCAGAAAGAAGAAGACAAGAAGAAGAAGAAGAAGAACAGCAAGAATAAAAGAAGACAAGAAGAAGATGAGGAAAAAGGAAGAAGAAGAAGAAAAAGAACAGCAAAAGCAGAAGAAGACAAGGATAAGATGACGAAGAAGGGGGAAGAAGAAGAAGAAAAAGGAGGGGAGGAAGAAGAACAGCAAGAACAGAAGAAGACAAGAAGAAGATGAAGAAGAAGGGAGAAGAAGAAGAAAAAGAACAGAAGAGGACAAGAAGTAGAAGTAAGAAGGTGAAAAAAACAGGAAGAAGAAGAAGAAGAAGAAGAAGAAGAAGAAGAAGAAGAAGAACAGCAAGAACAGAAGAAGACAAGAAGAAGATGAAGAAGAAAGAGGAAAAAGAAGAAGAAGAACAGTAAGAACAGAAGAAGACAAGAAGAAGATGAAGAAGAAGGAAGAAGATGAAGAAAAAGAACAGAAGAGGACAAGAAGTAGAAGTAAGAAGAAGAGGAAAAACAGGAAGAAGAAGAAGAAGAAGAACAAGTTATTAGCAGCAAAATAATAACACTATTAATACCAAAATTGTTCGTAGCACTGATGACTGCACAACAGATAATAGTTTGAGTCCCTTTTAGGCGCACTAATAACTGTCATTGCTCTGTGGTTATTAACGACGGAATGGGGTGTAAAGAGGCGGCGAATCACTCCACTTCCTTTGTGACTGCGCCGAGTGCTCTTTGCGTTTAGTCTTGCACACAGAAAGAAGTGTTCCGGAAGCACCCTCACACCAAAAGGTGGTGATAATACAAGTTAATTTAACAAGAAGCATGGAGTGGAGAGAGGGAGTGACGGGGTGGGGTGGGAGGGGGTTGTTGAGAAAATAATGATGGGATCCTCTAAAGAAAGGAAAGGATTGTGGGTAAAAACAAGAGGCTTTACAGGACAAGAGCTCCTCAAAGCTCTTAATAGTTACAGGAAAACATCGAAAGAAGAAGAAGCATTTATTAGAGGCGGGAACCGACGGCTCGGAGTTCGATTAGATTAAAAAAACACAGTCTATATATGCTCATTAATCATTCGATTTAACAGATTGCTTATAGACGTCATAATAATCAGAAGACCCGCTTTGTCAGTAACTAACGCTATTCTATTACGTTTTGTAAATGACTAACCCTATTCTATGACGTTTTGTAAATGACTAACGCTGTTCTATGGCGTTTTGTAAATGACTAACCCTGTTCTATGACGTTTTGTAAATGACTAACGCTGTTCTATGGCGTTTTGTAAATGACTAACCCTGTTAATGACGTATTTTAAATGACAAACGCTGTTCTATGGCCTTTTGTAAATGACTCACCGTGTTCTATGACGTTTTGTAAATGACTAACGCTGTGTACACGTTTACAGTAAAGGCATCGTAAACATTCACAGCTAAGGCATCATACAGGCTCACAGCTAAGGCATCATACAGGTTCACAGCTAAGGCATCGTACACACTTACAGCTAAGGCATCGTACACGCTTACAGCTAAGGCATCGTACACGCTTACAGCTAAGGAATCTTATACGCTTACAGCTAAGGCATCGTACACGTTTACAGCTAAGGAATCTTATACGTTCACACCTAAGGAATCTTATACGTTTACAGCTAAGGCATCTTATACGTTTACAGCTAAGGCATCTTATACGTTTACAGCTAAGGCATCTTATACGTTTACAGCTAAGGCATCTTATACGCTTACAGCTGAGGCATCTTATACGCTTACAGCTGAGGCATCTTATGCGTTTACAGCTAAGGCATCTTATACGCTTACAGCTAAGGCATCTTATACACTTACAGCTGATACATCTTATACGCTTACAGCTGAGGCATCTTATACGCTTACAGCTAAGACATCTTATACGCTTACAGCTGAGGCATCTTATACGCTTACAGCTGAGGCATCTTATACGCTTACAGCTGAGGCATCTTATACGTTTACAGCTAAGGCATCTTATACGCTTACAGCTAAGGCATCTTATACGCTTACAGCTGATGCATCTTATACGCTTACAGCTGAGGCATCTTATACGCTTACAGCTAAGGCATCTTATACGCTTACAGCTGAGGCATCTAATACGCTTACAGCTTAGGCGTCTTATACGGTTACAGCTAAGGCATCTTATACGCTTACAGCTGAGGCATCTTATACGCTTACAGCTAAGGCATCTTATACGCTTACAGCTGAGGCATCTTATACGCTTACAGCTGAGGCATCTTATACGCTTACAGCTGAGGCATCTGATACGCTTACAGCTGAGGTATCGTACACATGTACAGTTAAGCGCGTGTTAAAAGTTAAAGCATCTTATACGTTTATGCAATCCCACGTTTAGATTTGTTCGCATTGGTGCTTTTTGCAGATATCTTTGTCGACATTCCTGGATATCAGCCGCTGAACAGAGCATTTATTGTATCTATTATTTATTTAAAACATTTTAAACGAAATTGAATATCTGATATCATATAAAGGTAGCTTTAAACAATTTTAAGATTTTGTCAATGCAATACTAGGTATCCCGAGTCCCTCTCTTCAACCCCCTTCCCCCGGGCTCGGACATCTCCGAGTCCGTCTCTTCATCACCCTCCCCCTTGGTTCGGACATTTCCGAGTCTCACTCTTCAACTCCCTCCCCTTGGGTTCGGACATCTCCGAGTCCCACTCTTCGGATGTTAATCGGACGTCGGCTTTGGGTTGTATATGAAATTGAACCGACGTCGTTTTGCGCGTCAGTTTGATGTTGGGGTTCCAGCGCCAAGCCGGCGTTTTTTTTTTTTTGGTTGGTACCGATGAGTCTAGGACAGAATCCCTCGGGACCAAACCCCCCGGGACCGAACCCCCGCGCGCATAACCCCGCCGTGCCAAAATCCCCCGATCGGACCAAACCCCCCCCCTCTCAACATAATCAAAAAGCCAATATAATATGTCAAATTTAAACACACGTTTATTGCATCATGATTTTATAACTTGAGATGTAGTTCATTCGTACAACATTTTGCAAAAGCTGTTTTACCACGATGACTACAAGTGACTAATGTCAACAGTCACTGTTTGTTTAAAACTGAATATTGTGAGCTATTCCTCTGAGAAAATCTAAGATGTTTCTGTTGCAAAAGTCACGAACAATGTGCGCTATCCTATATCCTGTTTGGACACTTTGCTGTCGTCGTGGTTCTGGAAGATGACCTCCTATAATTTGGTTTATAATGACAAATATACCGATTTTCAGCAGCCAATCATTTTTCAAATGGGTATCTCTGGAGCGTACTGATAGGCTTCTGCAGTAATATCGTGTACTTCGGACAATTTTAATTGCAGTTGGCTGTATAATTGTAATTGAGCACACAATGTGGACTCCTGTGACTTATAATAACAGGAACTCGTACTTCAGATGTTTTAATTGCAATCGACATACAGACTAGATGACAAGGGTGTAAATTGTACTTCTGATCCGTGATTGTAAGATGACAGAACAGGACACGGCAGAAGCTCTGCAGTTTATAATTTATAATCATAACGATTACAGAATATCGGATGCTGCTTAAAAGTTCAAATATCATTGTTGGAGTGGTTTGGTTTGGAGGGAGGGGGGGGGGGTTTGGTCCTCTCCATATGGGGGGGAGGGGGTTGGCATGGGGGTTATTCGCGCGGGGGGTTCGGTCCCGGGGGTTTTGGTCGGGGGGGGGGGGTTCGGTCACGGGGGTTTGGTCCCGGGGGATTCTGTCCGTAACCCGGTACCGATGTGAACAGTGTGATTTACTCAGCCAACACAATGAAACTGAAGACTGTTTTATTCCACTTGACTATCTTATTCAACATCACCAACAGCCTGTCTGGTGTTCTCGTAACTAACAAACGCGCCCCCCTGTAACCAACAAACGCGCCCCCTGTAACCAACAAACGCGCCCCTGTAACCAACAAACGCGCCCCTGTCTTCCACCCTGTCAGCAATTTTCACTTGACATACTGGCACTCCACGTTTAAGGGTGGTTTTGAAAAATCTTGAACACGCATAGCAACCAGTTCGTACGTGAGTGACCCCCGAGTCATGGACACGCATGGTAACCAGTTCGTACGTGTGATCCTCCCGGGTCATGGTCACGCATAGCAACCAGTTTGCACGTGAGTGTCTCCCGTCTCCCGGTCATGGCCACGCATAGTAACCAGTTTGTACGTGAGTGTCTCCCGGGTCATGGTCACGCATAGCAACCAGTTTGTACGTGAGATCCTCCCAGGTCATGGTCACGCATAGCAACCAGTTTGTACGTGAGTGTCTCCCAGGTCATGGTCACGCATAGTGACTAGTGTGTACGTGAGTGCCAACCGGGTCATGGTCACGCATAGCAACTAGTTTGTACGTGAGTGTCTCCCGGGTCATGGTCACGCATAGCAACCAGTTTGTACGTGAGATCCTCCAGGGTCATGGTCACGCATAGCAACCAGTTTGTACGTTAGTGTCTCCCAGGTCATGGTCACGCATAGTGACTAGTTTGTACGTGAGTGCCAACCGGGTCATGGTCACGCATAGCAATCAGTCTGTACGTGAGTGTCTCCCGGATCATGGTCACGCATAGCAACCAGTTTGTACGTGAGATCCTCCCGGGTCATGGTCACGCATAGCAACTAGTTTGTACGTGAGTGTCTCCCGGGTCATGGTCACGCATAGCAACCAGTTTGTACGTGAGATCCTCCCGGGTCATGGACACGCATAGTAACCAGTTTGTACGTGAGTGTCTCCCGGGTCATGGTCACGCATAGCAACCAGTGTGTACGTGAGTGTCTACCGGTGTAACAGTCTATCTTACCACCCTCCCTCCCGTTACAGCCCCCCCCCCCGGGGGAGGGGAAAGCTAGAACACAAGGTATCTTCTCGCTCCGGTATATTTACATCCCCCTTTTTTGCCTGTAAATGTAATTTGATAATATTTGTTCATGTGAATAAATGGACTCAATTAAACTGTATAAAACTATTTTAAACTACTTTATTGACTAAATTCAACATAATTCAAACAAAAAAAAGCATCCTTGATCAGAAAGTTCTTTGCTTTTCTCTTAATATCCTGTTTAGCATTTTTAGATGGACTGGTGGATGCATCCGGTCTTCAGGATTCTCATAAGTAACATCCACATCATCCAAGAAGCGCTTTGTTGTATCTTGAACTTCATCTTCCATTTAGAAAGTGATACCAGGTAGTGAAAAAGTTTCCGGTTTTTACTTGCAGTCAGGACCAAATTTTATGCCGCAACTTAAAACTACCGAAGATTTCCTATCTGGCTGTTTTAATCGCCTGGTACAAAACATAAATAAAAATTAATCAAAGAGAAGTGTAATTTGTTTCACTTCAATACAGCGGCGATGTGATTGCCATTAGTAGATTAACCTTACTAATTTTGGCGATCACAGAGTGCCTTTAATTCGGCAGCAGAAAGAAAAATAAATGGAGAAAAAATAAGGGAAGCTGGAAAGGCTTGGTCGAGGTGAACAGGGGACAGAAAAAAAACGGAAAAATGGGGGGTGGGGCTAGCCTGGGTGAGGGGAAGCTGAACAGGGGGCAAGAAATACTAGGTGAGGGGGAAGATATATTAGTCTAGCTCCCCCCCCCCCCCACCTGTACAGGAGGCAAGATGTACTGTTACCTCGGTGTAAGGAAACGTTTTGACCCCCCAAATAAATCGACCCCCCGGTCGATTTGTCTTAAAACAAACAGACCCGCCTGAAATGTTTAACCCTCTTATGTTTTGTTGATTTTTTTATTTCTTTCCACATATAGACAACTTATCAGTTTCTTTAATTGAAATAAAAACTATATCCATGAATAACAATTTATTTAGCAACTAATATCTACATTTTCAAACACGAAAACACTTCCAACACCACTAACATAGTCACCAAAAAATCTGTCCAAGCACAATAATGGCATTTCAAAGGCTCAAAATAATAATTTTCTGCATCAAGAGGTAGAAAATGCTTAAAATAGTATTTAAAAACCATATGCACCTTTTTTACTTCCATTTTATATTTAAACATGATTATTTGGAGGGGGTCATTTTATTATAGGAGAGGTCTGTTAGTTATGACGGGCTTTCCCAAAACAAATCGACCGGGGGGTAATTTGTTTGGGAGTCAAAACGTTTCATTACACCGGTCATGGACAGGCATGGTAACCAGTTCGTGAGTGAGTGCACCCGCACCTTCCCCGGGCCGGCAACACACACTCACACCTCGTGTGCGCATTCCTTTTTGGATAAATCCTCATTATTTATCCCAAAATACATCAAATTCGAGAGGAAAATTCAGAGGAAATTTAAGAAGAAACATGTGATTGATGTAAAAGAAGCCAATGACCGAAGATCGAAAAATTAAAAAAAAATCACATGAAGTACAAGGAACAAAATCTGCTGCTTCACTCAAGAGTGTTTTATACAAATAAGCTGTTAATAAGGAAAAACAACTAAAATGCAAACCATTAATCAACCAAGGTTCAAAAACTATTACTTTTTGTTGAATGGTGGCGGAGGGGATGGAGGGAATTGAGCAGGGTACCCAGTGAGTTCACACGATTGGAATATCATGGATGGAATTAGTGAACTAAAACATTAAGGACAAAATAGATACCGTTTGTTGCTTCGTGGGTGGGGGGGGGGGGGAGGAGTGGCGGGGTGGGGGATAAGGACATAGCAGATACCGTTTGGAGCTGCGTGGGGTTTCCCCACTTAAATGTTGTAGTAAATATTAAAATAAAGTCAAATTTTATAGATCTGCTTACTACCTTCCTCACTGGTAGGCAGCCCCCTCTGCCAGACACACACACATGCACACACACACGCACACACACACACGTACACACACACGCACACACACATACACACACGCACACACACACACACACACATTCACACACACACACACACACACACACACACACACAGACACACACACACACACACACTCCTGCCCACCCCATTCCCAAATGTCACAACATCTGATGGATACACATTAGGGGTGCTCCTGCTTTTTTGCATGAGGGCTGTTGAGTGTGTGTATTGGGGGTGGGGTATGCACACAACCACGGGACTAACCCACAAATGGGGCCACTTCACAATTAGGGCCAGTTTTACCCGCAATTAGTACCACTTCATTTTTACCTGCAGATTGGGCCACTTCATAAGGGCCAGTTTTAATGATCGCTTTCGACGGGTTTCCGAATATGACTCTCCTCAAATGGGACAACTAATGTCCTAATTCCAGAACTCCACTGTACTTGACATTTGGCGATATCCAAATAAATGTCGATATCTCAAATAAATGAAAGATTCTAAGATCAAATTTCAGATATCTGAAATGATATTCGAGATATTGAAGATATTTGAGAGGGTGTAAACAGGCATTGCATAGTGTGCTTCTGACTGCAGCTCACCTGTAAAACTTGTCCATTTACTGAGAAAACTGATGACAAAAGACGCTATAGGGCTGTTAGTTAATGACATTTGACAATCTTAATGCTTCTTAGCAGCTTTACAAATCGCCTTTTGAGACGCATGTAATTATTAGCTGTAATTTGGCGACAAATTACTATTATACAATGAAAGCATTTATAGAAAAGGATGGGAGAAGCAGAGGAGGGAGAATGGGTGAGGTGATCATCCACTGTGGGGCTTCCTTGTCCGTTCTTTGTCCGTCAGTTCCTGTTGTTTGTTTTCATTTCAGAATACTGTCCATGAGTGATAGACTGGTGTGATATAGTCTGTGGGTCTGATTGGCTGGCTGTGAGAGAGTATGTGGGTCTGATTGACTGGCTGTGAGAGAGTCTGTGGGTCTGATTGACTAGCTGTGAGAGAGTCTGTGGGTCTAATTGGCTGGCTGTGAGAGTCTGTAGATCTGATTGACTGGGTGTGAGAGAGTATGTGGGTCTGATTGACTGGCTGTGAGAGAGTATGTGGGTCTGATTGACTGGCTGTGAGAGAGTATGTGGGTCTGATTGACTGGCTGTGAGAGAGTCTGTGGGTCTGGTTGGCTGGCTGTGAGAGAGTATGTGGGTCTGATTGACTGGCTGTGAGAGTCTGTAGATCTGATTGACTGGCCGTGTGAGAGTATGTGGGTCTGATTGACTGGCTTTGTGAGTCTGTGGGTCTGATTGACTGGCTGTGAGAGTCTGTAGATCTGACTGACTGACTGTGAGAGAGTATGTGGGTCTGATTGACTGGCTGTGAGAGAGTATGTGGGTCTGATTGGCTGGCTGTGAGAGAGTATGTGGGTCTGATTGACTGGCTGTGAGAGAGTATGTGGGTCTGATTGACTGGCTGTGAGAGCGTCTGTGGGTCTAATTGGCTGGCTGTGAGAGTCTGTAGATCTGATTGACTGGGTGTGAGAGAGTATGTGGGTCTGATTGACTGGCTGTGGGAGTCTGTAGATCTGATTGACTGGCTGTGAGAGAGTATGTGGGTCTGATTGGCTGGCTGTGAGAGAGTATGTGGGTCTGATTGACTGGCTGTGAGAGAGTCTGTGGGTCTGATTGACTGGCTGTAAGAGAGTCTGTGGGTCTGATTGGCTGGCTGTGAGAGAGTATGTGGGTCTGATTGACTGGCTGTGAGAGAGTATGTGGGTCTGATTGACTGGCTGTTAGAGAGTCTGTGGGTCTGATTGGCTGGCTGTGAGAGAGTATGTGGGTCTGATTGACTGGCTTTGTGAGTCTGTGGGTCTGATTGACTGGCTGTGAGAGAGTATGTGGGTCTGATTGACTGGCTTTGTGAGTCTGTGGGTCTGATTGACTGGCTGTGAGAGAGTATGTGGGTCTGACTGACTGGCTGTGGGAGTCTGTAGATCTGATTGACTGGCTGTCAGAGAGTATGTGGGTCTTATTGGCTGGCTGTGAGAGTATGTGGGTGTGATTTATTGGCTGTGAGAGAGTATGTGGGTCTGATTAACTGGCTGTGAGAGAGTCTGTGGGTCTGATTGGCTGGCTATGAGAGAGTATGTGGGTCTGATTGACTGGCTGTGAGAGAGTCTGTGGGTCTGATTGACTGGCTGTGAGAGTCTGTAGATCTGATTGACTGGCCGTGAGAGAGTATGTGGGTCTGATTGACTGGCTTTGTGAGTCTGTGGGTCTGATTGACTGGCTGTGAGAGTCTGTAGATCTGACTGACTGGCTGTGAGAGAGTATGTGGGTCTGATTGACTGGCTTTGTGAGTCTGTGGGTCTGATTGACTGGCTGTGAGAGTCTGTAGATCTGACTGACTGGCTGTGAGAGAGTATGTGGGTCTGATTGACTGGCTGTGAGAGAGTATGTGGGTCTGATTGACTGGCTGTGAGAGTCTGTGGGTCTGATTGGCTGGCTGTGAGAGAGTATGTGGGTCTGATTGACTGGCTGTGATAGTCTGTAGATCTGATTGACTGGTCGTGAGAGAGTATGTGGGTCTGATTGACTGGCTTTGTGAGTCTGTGGGTCTGATTGACTGGCTGTGAGAGTCTGTAGATCTGACTGACTGGCTGTGAGAGAGTATGTGGGTCTGATTGACTGGCTTTGTGAGTCTGTGGGTCTGATTGACTGGCTGTGAGAGTCTGTAGATCTGACTGACTGGCTGTGAGAGAGTATGTGGGTCTGATTGACTGGCTTTGTGAGTCTGTGGGTCTGATTGACTGGCTGTGAGAGAGTATGTGGGTCTGATTGACTGGCTTTGTGAGTCTGTGGGTCTGATTGACTGGCTGTGAGAGTCTGTAGATCTGACTGACTGGCCGTGAGAGAGTATGTGGGTCTGATTGACTGCTTTTGTGAGTCTGTGGGTCTGATTGACTGGCTGTGAGAGTCTGTGGGTCTGATTGACTGGCTGTGAGAGAGTATGTGGGTCTGATTGACTGGCTGTGGGAGAGTCTGTGGGTTTGATTGGCTGTATGAGAGTTTAATGTCTGATTGACTGGCTTTGTGAGTCTGTGGGTCTGATTGACTAGGAGCGACAGCCTGTAATCTTCTTTGTTAGTGCACTAGCCATTGTCATAAAACTAATGGGCAATGCTTGTAGCTCTCTGTGAGGGTGAGTGTGAATGAATGAAACGGGTATGATTTTTATTTTACTGATCATATGGCTGGATGTGAGTCTGCATGTGAGGTCGTTCGTAGGAATGCCCTCACTTATAATGATCGCGTGTGGCTTCGTGTGAGGCTTTTTATGACTGTGTGGTGAGCATGATTGTGCGTTGATTGTGTGCGAGGTTGTGAGTATGATTGTGCGTGTGACTGTGTGTGGGGTTGTGAGTACGATTGTGCCTGTGATTGTGTGAGGTTGTGAGTGTGGTTGTGCGTGTGTCTGTATGTGAGGTTGGGTATGGTTTTAGATTTTGTGTGGTCTTGACTTTCTACTGGAGTGAAAAAAAAACCCAATGTCATTTCTTAGAAAAGTACTAGGTTTTAAAACATGTGAGATCGTTATATTTTATTGATTTGTTTGGGTGGGAGGCGGGTTTTGAACGAATGCTTGACATCGACAAATTTGCACCTTTGCTTTCCGTTGTGTCCGACGCCTTTATTTCTTTAGATGAAAGGAAAATAAAAGAACAACTTCTTTGCGAGTCCTAAGCTCTTAAAAGAAAAAAAGCAAAATTGTTTCACGTAAATAACGATCATAAATAAAGAGGATTGTTCATTTCGTATCGTCTGTCATACATCATACAAGATTGCTGTTACTTCAGACGCGAGCAGCACTTTTATTAAACTTGGGTGAAAATGTACTGAAGTAGCCTGCAGGGCCGTTCTGTGTCGCTAATTCGGAGGGTATACCACCCCCCCCCCCCGCCCTCGCCCAGAGCCCTTCACCCCAACACGCTTCTACAAATCACACATCGAGGTTGTATCCGATGGGTGGGCGGGTATGTGTCGTGGGAGGGGGGGAGGTTGTATCCATTGGGTGGGTGTGTCGTGTAGAAGGGTTTGTATCCGATGTGTGGGTGGGTATGTGTCATGGGTGTGGGGGTGTATGCAATGGGTGGGCGGGTGCGTGTCGTGGGTTGGGGTTGTATCCAATGGGTGGGCGGGTATGTCATGGGTGTGGGGGTTTATGAAATTGGCGGGCGGGTATGTGTCATGGGTGTGGGGTGTATGCAATGGGTGGGCGGGTATGTGTCATAGGTGTGGGGGTGTATGCAATTGGTGGGCGGGTATGTGTCATGGGTGTGGGTGTATGCAATGGGTGGGCGGGTATGTGTCATGGGTGTGGGGGTGTATGCAATTGGTGGGCGGGTGCGTGTCGTGGGTTGGGGTTGTATCCAATGGGTGGGCGGGTATGTCATGGGTGTGGGGGTTTATGAAATTGGCGGGCGGGTGCGTGTCGTGAGGGAAGGGTTGTATCCGATGGGTGGGCGCGTGTGTGTCGGGGGTAGGGTTTCTCCGATGGGTGGGCGCGTGTGTGTCGGGGGGGGGGATTTTTTCCGATGGGTGTGCGGGTGTATGTCGGGGGTAGGGTTATTCCGATGGGTGGGCGGGTGTGTGTCGGAGAGGGTTTTTTTCCGATGGGTGGGCAGGTGTGTGTCGGGGGGAGGGGCTTTGCCGATGGATTGGCGGATGTGTTTCGGGGGGAGGGTTTTTTCCGATGTGTGGGTATGTGTCGGGGGGAGGGGTTTTTCTGATGGGTGGGTGTGTGTGTGTCAGGGGGCGGGGTTTTTTTCCGATGGGTAAGGCGTGTGTGTCGGGGGAGGGTTGTGGTGCTGAGTTTCAGGGAGGGGGTAGCAGAGTTGGACAAGGCCTTGTGTCGCAACTGATTAAAACATCGCTAATCAATTCACTTACAAGAGAACACTCGACAACAAGCAACACTGACTAAGTAGCTCCTCAACATCTAGACAAACATGAGGCTTTTGATAGCATTGAGCTGTCTTTGATATCGCCATAATAACGTTAAAGGAAAGAAAAAAGGGGGATGGGGGAGAGGCAAAAATAGCTCTATAGCTTTTAACGGCTGCGGTATTATTAACTGCATTGTACGTGACCTATGCGACACAATAAGAGACCATACTTAATACTATTAACTTTATCTACTTAATTGAAAAGATATTGATAAAGTTGCATAGATATTAATGTTACTAAATCAGTGGTCACTCGGCAATCTTCTTTGTAGTTCTGTCTTAAGTCTTGCAAGTACCCTAGAAGCTGATAGCCGAGTGCCGATCGTTCCTGGATATGCAAAAACGCCAATCCCCCTCTCCCCACCCCACCCCTCCATCCTCTTCTCCTTTTCAACTTACAGCATATTGTGATAGGTTTTTTAGCGGGGAGGGGCTGTATGCACTTCTAAAAAATTAGTCATGAATTTAACTCATTTTAATACGAAACAATTAAAAAATTAATTCAAATAAAGACGAAAATGGTGTGAATGAAAGACCTGCCCCATTGGATGGACTTTTATTTCCCACAATTCCCTGTCCTGCAAAAGATCAATACCCAGTTAAACTGAAAACAACGAAACAGCCATAAAAATGAGCCTCTTTTTGCTGGATCCATGACTTTCTGCCTAAGATGCTGAAGAATGCAGTCATCAGATTGCTAGTTATCTTAAAACCAGTCCATATTTCATGTTTATAGTTTATGTGATAGGGGGATTAGATAATCTAATCCACGTTTTGTTCACAGCAAAAGCCATATCTTACGGACAAGACAAGGATCTTTAAGATGTCACAAGGACTCTAATACCATCAACACAATGAACAAAATCAAAGGCCATTTTGTGTAACCATTTATATTAATCATGCTACATACTGTGTTAGATTTAATTGATACACATAAAGCAACGGTGTGAGGAGTGTTTATGACGTTCATACACCAATAACTTGTGTAACAAGTAGCACGTGCTTCTTAATGTGGCTTTGATCCATCCCTTTAAAGCACAGCCTCGCCCTCTTACCCCGAAGCGTTATTTATAAATTTAATACATCCTCATGGAGCAATTCAAAAAGGCAATTATGAGGTGATTGCAGTTGTGAGGCAATTGTAAAGATGAGTAATTGCAATTAATTTGGAAGTGACTGACATGCTTAGAGCGTACTTCGTGGGCAGTCTGTACCTGATTATACACAAAACCGTATTTCAATCTAGTCTTACTTAAGTATTTAAAAGCTGATGTTAATACCTGATTGGGAGAACACTCAACTGTGAATTGAATATTGTTATCTCTTAATCAGGGGGTTTTCCTGTTCGTCACCCGCTGGCGAATCTGGAAGTTAGTATTCTCTTTGGAAAAACAGGAACTTTTTTTAAGACACCCGCTTTCTGTTTTAGCAGATTGGTCCCCGCAGAGGTCAGATGTTAAATAACAATACGGGATATGGTACAGCAACCAGTCTATGGCGACGCTTTAAAAAGCACTGCAAATATTACGATTCATAAAAACAGCACACGTAATCCAATAAGTTGGGTGCTTGTAACAGAGTTAACGTGTCCACAACAGCGATTAAGTCGGTCAGGATCGGGGAGGCGGGGGGGGCACCGGTGCTGTAATCCTGAGGGGGGGGGGCACCGGTGCTGATATCCTGGGGGGGGGCACCAGTGCTGTAATCCTGGGGGGGGGGGGACCGGTGCTGTAATCCTGAGAAGGGGGGACACCGGTGCTGATATCATGGGAGGGGGGCACTAGTGATGTAATCCTGGGTGGGGAGGGGACACCAGTGCTGTAATCCTGGGGGGGGGGGGGCACCGGTGCTGTAATCCTAGGAGGGGGGCACCGGTGCTGTAATCCTAGGGGGCACCGGTGCTGTAATCCTGGGGGGGGGCACCGGTGCTGTAATCCTGAGGGGGAACCGGTGCTGATATCCTGGGGGGGGGGGGGACACCGGTGCTGTAATCCTGGGGAGGGACCGGTGCTGATATCCTTGGGGGGACACCGGTGCTGTAATCATGGGGTGGCACCGGTGCTGATATCCTGGGGGGGCACCGGTGCTGTAATCCTGGGGGGGGGGGGCACCGGTGCTGATATCCTGGGGGGGGGGGGGACACCGGTGCTGTAATCCTGGGGGGCACCGGTGCTGTAATCCTGGGGGCACCGGTGCTGTAATCCTGGGGGGGGGCACCGGTGCTGTAATCCTTGGGGGGCCACCGGTGCTGTAATCCTGGTGGGGGGAACCGGTGCTGATATCCTGGGGGGGGGGACACCGGTGCTGTAATCCAGGGGGGTTCACCGGTGCTGATATCCCGGGGGACACCGGTGCTGTAATCCTGGGGAGGTCACCGGTGCTGTAATCTTGAGGGGGGGGCACCGGTTCTGATATCCTGGGGGGCACCGGTGCTGTAATCTTAGGGGAGCACCGGTACTGTAATCCTGGGGGGGGGGCACCGGTGTGTAATCATGGTGGGGCACCGGTGCTGTAATCCTGGGGGGGGCACCGGTGCTGTAATCATGGGGGGGCACCGGTGCTGTAATCCTGGAGGGGGCACCGGTGCTGTAATCCTGGGGGGGGCACCGGTGCTGTAATCATTGGGGGGCACCGGTGCTGTAATCCTGGGGGGGCACCGGTGCTGTAATCCTGGGGGGGGGGGCACCGGTGCTGTAATCCTGGAGGGGGGGCACCGGTGCTGTAATCCTGGAGGGGGCACCGGTGTGTAATCATGGTGGGGCACCGGTGCTGTAATCCTGGAGGGGGGGGGGCACCGGTGCTGTAATCCTGGAGGGGGCACCGGTGTGTAATCATGGTGGGGCACCGGTGCTGTAATCCTGGGGGGGCACCGGTGCTGTAATCCTGGGGGGTGGGGCACCGGTGCTGTAATCCTAGGGGGCACCGGTGCTGTAATCCTGGGGGGGGCACCGGTGCTGTAATCATGGGGGGGGCACCGGTGTGTAATCATGGTGGGGCACCGGTGCTGTAATCCTGGGGGGGGGGGCACCGGTGCTGTAATCCTGGGGGGGGGGCACCGGTGCTGTAATCCTAGGGGGCACCGGTGCTGTAATCCTGGAGGGGGGGCACCGGTGCTGTAATCCTGGAGGGGGGGCACCGGTGCTGTAATCCTTGGGGGGCCACCGGTGCTGTAATCCTGGTGGGGGGAACCGGTGCTGATATCCTGGGCGGGGGGGGACACCGGTTCTGTAATCCAGGGGGGTTCACCGGTGCTGATATCCCGGGGGACACCGGTGCTGTAATCCTGGGGAGGTCACCGGTGCTGTAATCCTGAGGGGGGCACCGGTTCTGATATCCTGGGGGGGCACCGGTGCTGTAATCTTAGGGGAGCACCGGTGCTGTAATCCTGGGGGGGCACCGGTGCTGTAATCCTGGGGGGGGCACCGGTGCTGTAATCCTAGGGGGCACCGGTGCTGTAATCCTGGGGGGGCACCGGTGCTGTAATCATGGGGGGGGCACCGGTGTGTAATCATGGTGGGGCACCGGTGCTGTAATCCTGGGGGGGGCACCGGTGCTGTAATCCTGGGGGGGGGGGCACCGGTGCTGTAATCCTAGGGGGCACCGGTGCTGTAATCCTGGAGGGGGGGCACCGGTGCTGTAATCCTGGAGGGGGGGCACCGGTGCTGTAATCCTTGGGGGGCCACCGGTGCTGTAATCCTGGTGGGGGGAACCGGTGCTGATATCCTGGGCGGGGGGGGGACACCGGTTCTGTAATCCAGGGGGGTTCACCGGTGCTGATATCCCGGGGGACACCGGTGCTGTAATCCTGGGGAGGTCACCGGTGCTGTAATCCTGAGGGGGGCACCGGTTCTGATATCCTGGGGGGGCACCGGTGCTGTAATCTTAGGGGAGCACCGGTGCTGTAATCCTGGGGGGGGGCACCGGTGTGTAATCATGGTGGGGGGGCACCGGTGCTGTAATCCTGGGGGGGGGGCACCGGTGCTGTAATCCTGGGGGGGGGGGCACCGGTGCTGTAATCATGGGGGGGTGCACCGGTGTGTAATCATGGTGGGGCACCGGTGCTGTAATCCTGGGGGGAGCACCGGTGCTGTAATCCTGGGGGGGGCACCGGTGCTGTAATCCTGGGGGGGGGGGCACCGGTGTGTAATCATGGTGGGGCACCGGTGCTGTAATCCTGGGGGGGGGGGGCACCGGTGCTGTAATCCTGGGGGGGGGGGCACCGGTGCTGTAATCCTGGAGGGGGGGCACCGGTGCTGTAATCCTGGGGGGGGGCACCGGTGCTGTAATCCTGGGGGGGGGGGCACCGGTGCTGTAATCCTGGGATTGGGCTGTTCTGCGCTGTTGTTCCACAGCCAACCTCTACGGCGGTTCGGTCCGTTGTGTATAACACTAAACTCGTCAGGTGGGTTTTCAGCAACAGTCCAGATTGACACTTAGTCCATTCGATGCGCCTTTTTGACTGCACATATTTGTGGGGAAAATTATAAAGAAATGACAAAAAAACGTTAAAATTCTAATTTTCTTTAAATATATTTGCAATAATAATAATAATAATAATAATAATAATAATAATAATAATAATAATAATAATAATAATAATAATAATAATAATCATTGTGCTACTAATAATTTTATTCATGATAATAATAATAATAATAATAATAATAATAATAATAATAATAATAAATGATTCATGTCATTACATTTCTAAGGTATTTCATTGCACTACAATACAGTGCATAAATGTTGTTATTGGAAGGGCATCATTTATTTTTTTGAGAAAAGCTAAATGAATTGAAATCCTTGTCATGACTTTGGAGTCCAAAGGTCAACATTGAGGGTCAACACTGAGAGTGAACAATCAATCGCTTTTGTTAACTTTATGAACCATACTGACAAAGCAGTGTTTTAATTTATATAAAATATGAATTTAATTTGGATTATTTAAGACAAAAAGTAAACACAAAAAATATAAAATTAATTAGAAAATGAATACAAATAACTTTCTTTGTGATATATTTTCCTGGTGAAAAAATCAAAAATGATAAAATAAAACTGAGACACAACCCTGGTAATTGAAACAATAAACAACTGCAGATAGAATGCGCACATTTGTTATTACAAACAGGCAGTCTGACTGTTCGGGGCCGTATTCACAAAAACTGACTGTCTATTTGACACATCTAACTCACTCACCACTGAATCCATATCAAAGCAAATCAATATTTTTTCTTCATTTCAAAGACAGTGAATTAATAAAATGATTTGGACTGTGAATAAGATAAGCGTCTTATTGCTTGCTCGCCCACCCCACCCCCACCCCCATCCCCTCCCCGCTTGATGAACTCTATCTGTACAATGCCATTTTGTGAATACGCTTGTTGGGCATGCATATTAATAACCACGGAGCTTTTCCAAAGTCTAATATTTCTGTAAGCTAAAAGTGTAAAATTTCTATAGATTTGATAAATACGAAACACGAGCCCGTATTCACAAAAGGGCAATAAGAGTCATGTCACTTACACAATGTCGCTTTTATGTACAAGTATAAAAACACGACAAATAATATTTGACACCAATTGTTGAAACGAAATCAAGGCGTAAATTCAATTATTGTGGGGCAAAACCGACAATAGAATTGCATACTTAGGGTCAAATTAGGAGTAATTCTGTACCCGGTACTTACCCAATTAACAATAATATAGCACCAAATATGTTCTCATTTCGATGTTAGAAGAACTCTTAGCTTATAAAGGCTTTGTCGCCAAACACAACCCTATCACCATATCATCTACATAGCTGTTTTTAACCGCATATTATCTACATGATACTGTAGATATTTCTTTTTTTTTTATTATTTATGCATTACGTTAACTTGCGTATCGGGTTTTGTTTTACTGTATATAAGATATCCCTGCTATAAGATAGTTAAAGCCAACATACCCTGGGTATTTTAATATTAATTTCATATATTAATGTAAACTTATTTATTTATTCAAATTCTTTGTGATTTTCTCTAGATTTTCTATGAGAATCTGTTCTTGACGGAGAATAATTCGTTAAATGCGCATGCGTAAAAACAACCAATGCCTGCGTTAAAAACTGAAAGAAATGGAACTGGATTTTTTCCATTCAATTTAAACGATGGAAAAAGAAAAACAAGATTTGACCGTGGAAAGTATTTTCTGATTAAAGTCCCAAACTTTACAAGTAATTAGCAAGTTGACATTTTTTGGTCTGTTCTATTAAGTTTTTTTAACATTTTATTTAGCGTTTTTTTCCTTTCTTTCAAGCAATGCAATGATAACACACTATCATTGTAACCTGTGATGTTTGAATGTGTGGGTGTTTCCAAAGCAGATCTGCCGTGTTCTTGTGAAAGGATTTTTTTTTGGGGGGGGGGGGGGTAGAGGGTGTTGGGGTGAGGGTGAGGGTGGGGGAGAGGGTGGGGGAGCAGGTGAGGGTGGGGGAGGGGGTGGGGGAGGGGGTGAGGGTGGGGGAGAGGGTGGGGAGGGGTGAGGGTGGGGGTGAGGGAGGGGGTGAGGGTGGGGGAGGGGGAGAGGGTGGGGGAGCGGTTGAGGGTGGGGGGAGGGGGTGGGGGAGGGTGGGGGGGGGCACTGAAGGGACTGACAGCTGGTGACTCCGTGTGTTTCTACTCTTCGTCCTTAAGGCGACTATTCTAATGCCATTCTTTATCATATCTAAAGGTTATTAAAACACCTCAACACGCCATCCGCATTTGTCTAAGGGCATAAGAGCCAACGCCATTTTTTAAAATTTATTTTGTTATTTTACAGAAAAAAAAAACTATAAAAAAAACTATCTAAATGGGACAACCTGCCCACCCTCCTCCATCTTGCCATTCTGGGTATTTAATGCCAGTTCCGACCGGACTGAGTGAACTGAAACGCAGTCATCGTCACTACAACCTTACGCTTTAAAACCCCCGTCGTGATAATTCTATTGTTTTTAGCGTGCTTTCTTAGTAACGCATTACAGGTTACTTCAAAAATTCAACATCTTTTCTAACTGAAAATTTGCTTATAATTTTATATATCCTTAACAGAAAAAATATATAAATATAAAATATGTATTTTTCTGTTGATAGAATAAAGAAAATAAGATTTATTTCTATGAGCTATTGATGCGAGATTTGTTCTGAAGAATGACAATATTAATTGATTTCGATATTTTGGTAAAAGATGCCGATATTTTGCAAGGAGATATTGATATTCAAAATAGAGATAGCTCAGTCCCGGACGATTTCAGGGTGGCGATGGTGTCATCTCGGCGAAAAGCAGCAGGCATAATATTATAAAATAAACACTTGATAACTTAAGAGTAGTGACTTAGGCCCGCGTCTCGACACTTGATTAGTTTAAACGTTCCACTCGGCTGACCCCACGCATTATTACTACGCCCCTCTTCCAGTTCGCATCCTTACCACTATGTTATTCCTCTTTCGTTTTCTGTGTGTGTCAGCTTTTCTTGTAAACTTGACGGACTTAACAATATCTACACAAGTAGGATATTTGCTTGTCAGTTGGCAGGAAGATGTGGTGCCTGGGCCGGTGTAATGAAACGTTTTGACCCCCAAACAAATCGACGAGGGGTCGATTTGTTTTAAAACAAACAGAACCTCCGGTCGATTTGTTTTGGGAAAGCCCGCCATAACAAACATACCTCACCTATAATAAAATGACCCCCTCCAAATAATCATGTTTAAATATAAAATGGAAGTAAAAAAGGTGCATATGGTTTTTAAATACTATTTTAAGCATTTTCTACCTCTTGATGTAGAAAATTATTATTTTGAGCCTTTGAAATGCCATTATTGAGCTTGGACAGGTTTTTTGGTGACTGTATATTGGTGAAGTCTTTTCGTGTTTGAAAATGTAGATGTTAGTTGCTAAATAAATTGTTATTCATGGATATAGTTTTAATTTCAATTAAAGAAACTAATAAGGTAGCCGTATGTGGAAAGAAATAAAGAAATCAACAAAAAATAAGAGGGTTAAAACATTTCAGGGGGGTCTGTTTGTTTTAAAACAAATCGACCGGGAGGTCTGTTTGTTTTAAAACAAATCGACCGGGGGTCGATTTATTTTGGGGGTCAAAACGTTTTCTTACACCGGTGCCACAATAACCGCCAAACAGTCACTTACACCCGGATCCAGAATGCTCATTGGATTGAATCATCTGGTTGTCGGGTTACTCCTTAAGATCAGGGGGAACGGGTTCTCGCAATGAATTTTTTGTCCTTTAAAACTAACAAATTAGGGCTGTGAGGAGAAGTTAATACCGCCTACATCAGTCACGTGATCCGCAAAGCCTGATGGAACAATCTTACGTAACATACAGGGATGAAAAGGGTTATGTTCCCCCACCCCCCAACCGCCACCAACTCCCCCTTCCACCCTTTCCCAGTTGTTATTGGCAAACTGGCCAATTCATAAAATTGCGCAAATAACCCTTACCGCAAATATATATATATATATATATATATATATATATATATATATATATATATATATATATATATATATATATATATATATATATATATATATATGATAAAAAGAAAATAAATAAGTAAATAAATAAAACAAGCAGTATATTTTTAAAGCACTTTTTATTACAGTTTCAATATTTCAATATTCAACAAGAATATCAGTCGTCACTTCATTTCACTGGTATACACTTTCTATACAGGATCGTACAAACTAAAAACGATTATTTCGCCAGTGGTAATTGAATACACATTCACATAGTTGCCATATGGTTTCTTAATGGTGGCCAAATGGTTTCTTTAAGATTGCCATGTGGTTTCTTTAAGGTTGAAATATGGTTTCTTTATGATGATTATATGGTTTCTTTATGGTTGCCATATGGTTTCTTTATGGTGGCCATATGGTTATCATGTGGATTCCTTATGGTGGTTGCCATGCGGTTTCTTTATGGTGGCAAAATGGGTTCTTTATGGTTGCCATTTGATTTTTTCATGGTGGCCATATGGTTTATTTATTGTTATCATATGGTTTCTTTATAGTGACAATATGGTTGCAACATGGCTTCTTTCGTTGTAGCAATATTGTTGCCATATGGTTTCTTTGTTGTTGCCAAATGCTTTCTTTATGATTTATTTATGATGGCCTTATGGTTGCCATATGGTTTTTTATGGTGGCCATATGTTTTAGAATATATTTTGGTCTCCATATATGTCTCCCCCTTCTTTATCTTCTAAATATAAGCAATATCGTTATTGTTGCAACATAAACGAACATATGATGAATTCTTAACGGATATTGATCTGTTAATCAACCATTCTCATCGTACGGATAAACAAAAACCAAGCTCGCAGTTACCGCATTATTACACTCATCCAACTAAACGGAATAACATGTAACAGCCACATGGTCTAATACAGTGATTCTTAGACAACCCAGCAGAATCCCCATGCGGTTAGCAAATTCCTTCCTCCCGGCAAATGGAACGCCATCTCCTCCCCTTTCAAAGTTGGTGTATTATTCATTGTTTTCGCTGTCAGTGTAAATAACTACAGAATCACATGTTACCATTTGATAATCATATTTTACCATTTGATACCATATGTTTGAACATATGAGATTAGTCATCCAAACGAAATGTGGCTTATTCAAAAACACCAAAGAAACACCACAGCAAAGAAACATGTGAGAAAAAATATACATTTTGACTTTTCGTGTTATTTTCATAAAGTCAGGCGATGTGTATGTGTTTGTGTTTGTACGTGTGGGTTTGTGTTTGTACGTGTGGGTTTGTGTTTTTGTGTGTGTTTGTGTGTGTTTGTGTGTGGGTGTGTGTGTGTGTTTGTGCGTGTGTGGGGGGGCGTGTGTGTGTGTCTTTGTGTGTGTGTGTTTGTGCGTGTGTTCTTGTGCGTGTGTGTGGATGGGGGCGTGTGTGTATGTGTGTGTAGGATG
Organism: Protula sp. h YS-2021; assembly: GCA_949752745.1. Classification (NCBI taxonomy): domain Eukaryota; kingdom Metazoa; phylum Annelida; class Polychaeta; order Sabellida; family Serpulidae; genus Protula; species Protula sp. h YS-2021. The sequence continues at coordinate 2,454,149 of OX457034.1, forward strand.
GGGCGTGTGTGTGTATATTTGTGTGTGGATGGGGGCGTGTGTGTGTATGTGTGTGTAGGATGGGGGTGGAGGTAGGAGCTGGAATGCGACAACTCCGAGAGAATACCGCAAATTTTCTCTTGGTAGAAGAATTGAATTGTAAAATGCCATGAATCCCGCCTACACGGCTTGTGATCGTTATGCCGTCCACCCCGCCTACACGGCTTTCAATCGTTATGCCGTCCATCCCGCCTACACGGCTTGCAATCGTTATGCCGTCCATCCCGCCTACACGGCTTGTGATCGTTATGCCGTCCATCCCGCCTACACGGCTTGTGATCGTTATGTCGTCCATCCCGCCTACACGGCTTGTGATCGTTATACCGTCCATCCCGCCTACACGGCTTGTGATCGTTATGCCGTCCATCCCGCCTACACGGCTTGTGATCGTTATACCGTCCATCCCGCCTACACGGCTTGTGATCGTTACACCGTCCATCCCGCCTACACGGCTTGTGATCGTTATACCGTCCATCCCGCCTACACAGCTTATGATCGTTATGTCGTCAATCCCGCCTACAAGACTTGTGATCGTTATACCGTCCATCCCGCCTACACGGGTTATGATCGTTATGTCGTCCATCCCGCCTACTCGGCTTGTGATCGTTATGCCGTCCATCCCGCCTACACGACTTGTGATAGTTATGCCGTCCATCCCGCCTACACGGCTTGTGATCGTTACACCGTCCATCCCGCCTACACGGCTTGTGATCGTTATACCGTCCATCCCGCCTACACGGCTTATGATGGTTATGTCGTCCATCCCGCCTACACGGCCTGTGATCGTTATACCGTCCATCCCGCCTACACGGCTTATGATCGTTATGTCGTCCATCCCGCCTACTCGGCTTGTGATCGTTATGCCGTCCATCCCGCCTACACGACTTGTGATCGTTACACCGTCCATCCCGCCTACACGGCTTATGATCGTTATGTCGTCCATCCCGCCTACACGGCTTGTGATCGTTATGCCGTCCATCCCGCCTACACGGCTTATGATCGTTATGTCGTCCATCCCGCCTACACGACTTGTGATCGTTATACCGTCCATCCCGCCTACACGGCTTGTGATCGTTATACCGTCCATCCCGCCTACACGGCTTATGATCGTTATGTCGTCCATCCCGCCTACACGACTTGTGATCGTTATACCGTCCATCCCGCCTACACGGCTTATGATCGTTATGTCGTCCATCCCGCCTACTCGGCTTGTGATCGTTATGTCGTCCATCCCGCCTACTCGGCTTGTGAGCGTTATGCCGTCAATCCCGCCTACACGGCTTGTGATCGTTATGCCGTCCATCCCGCCTACACGGCTTGTGATCTCTTTGACGGTATCTTACCATTATACTGGTGATCACAATTGTCAATAAAATTTCTTAATCATTTCGGTCATTTTTATCTTATGCAAAATTAATGACGTCACAAATTTACCATGAGACTAACACACTTTCTAGACTTTTCGAGTTTCTCCCATTTAGCCCATGACGACAATTTGCTTTCGTCATGACGACAAGTTGTCGTCATGACGACAACTTAAAGATAAAAAATGTAAGCACAAATATCACATCAACAAACAGGACTACCCCACAAATAGAACCAACCCGCAAATAGGACCACCCGCAAATAGAACCACCCCGCAAATAGGACCACATCACAAATAGGACACCCGCAAATAGGACCATCCCTCAAATAGGACCTCATAACAAATAGGACCACCCGCAAATAGGACTACCCCACAAATAGGACCACCCCTCAAATAGGACCACCCGCAAAAAGAACCACCCCTCAAAGAGGGCCGCATCACAAATAGGACCACCCCTCAAATAGGACCACATCACAAACAGGACCACCCCGCAATAGGACGAGCTTACAAACAGAATCACCCCGCAAATGGAACCACCTCACAAATATGACCACGTTCCAATTAAGAAGCCCCCCTAAAAATGAAAAATAGGACCAGGAGGGACATATTTATTAGTTCAATCCCATCGCTGGTCCTATTTCCGGGGTTGGACTGTCGTTTCTTCATAATATTAAAACAAAATATAGCCAAGCCTGTTAAATCCGGTAACACAGTAGTGATGACTAGATCATATTCCTTCAATAACAAAACCTAAACGAGAGATTAGCTTGTTTTTCACCACTAAATAACAGCAAATCAACTTCTAGCACTGTATGGTTCCCTAAAGCAATGAATCTGGTCGTTTCCTCACGTCCTAAGACATGGTATGCAATTAGATACACGTAAATACAAAACTATAATCTATACAAAAATTACCACAAACAAAGATACAGATTTTTCAGTGAAAATATGTTTTCTAGTTTTACACAGCCCCGTATATATTATATAAGTAGTCTTCCCCGTCTGACCCCCTCTGGATAACGATGAGTCTATTTTGCCGCCATCAGACAGGGAAGACTGCTTATATATTTAAAAACAGCAATAATTCCTAAAGAGACACAGGCCATGAACTAGTCAAGCACTTAATAAGACGGCTTTTCTCCCAATCCCTAACCAACGTCTATACTTTAGGCCTTTTCTTCATGAGCAAAAATTAAAGAAAAGTGTATAATTTATGCCTTTTCTCCTAGACTTATGATTAAGATCTATCAGGAATGTTGTACCTTTTCCACCAGACTTATGACTAAAATCTACCAGGAATGTCGTACCTTTTCTAACAGACTTATGACTAAGATCTACAAGGAATGTTGTATATTTCCTGCCAGACTTATGACTAAGATCTATCAGGAATGTTGTACCTTTTCTACCAGACTTATGACTAAGATCTATCAGGAATGTTGTACCTTTTCTACCAGACTTACGACTAAGTGCTATGAGGAATGTTGTACCTTTTCCACCAGACTTATCAGTAAGACCATCGGGAATCTTGTGAATGACCGGTGGGTGTAATTTCCAGTTATTTACTAACCGAAACGCCATCTGCTGGCGTGAACGAATCCGAACATTTAGTATACAGTGGCTGAGAAACAATATGACGTCATCATATACGTGTAGCGAGAGGAATTCTCATCTCAAGTTAACATATGGCTAAAGGTCCGAGGTATCCAAGTACTAATCACGCTCAACGCTTAACTCATCATGGGGGACGCACGCTTTAGACCTGTACTAAACACCAGAGCTCAGTAGCGAGGGGTCGACGCCGTGCTATGTAAGTCACGGATATTCGGTGGCACTACCCCTCCCCCTCCGCCCCGACACACACAGACGAGACAATGGCGAGGGGTCGACGCCGCTCTGCGTAAGTCACCGCTGTTGCGATCAAATCTGATTGATTGAACAACTATTCGATGCTGCACTGCTATTAGGCCAAGCCCTCAATCTGTAGCTTGTACCCCACCCCGACCCCGACCCCGACCCCACCCCCACCCCGACCCCGACCCCGACCCCACCCCTCCTCTACTATTAGGACAGTTAATCATTCAGGCAGAACCAAAGGAGATTCTGTTCACATTTCTTTCTTGCTCTTTTTCCTGTATATTTTATATTTCTAGTCAAACCTTCAGAAACTTTCCTGTCTGAATAAGGATTAGCATATTCATGTAAAAAATGTCAAGTACAGCCTCTTCTTCCTAAATATCCAAAATAACACTAAGCCGTCTGCTGAGGTTTTGTTTGTCCCAAAAAATCTGCCCACCATTGTCCCAAAAAATCTGCCTACAATTGCCCCAAAAATCTGCCAAGAATTGTTTTATCCGTGACATGATTTAAGTTTTACATACTAATCACAAAAAACTCAGCCTAAAAATTAATTATTAATTAATTAACAATTAGCTATTATATAATATTATCCAGTACAAAAATCAGTAAGTATTTAAATTCTGAATTCATATTAACAGAATGTGACTAACATCATTTCATAGCAGTGACAACAACGCTTTTATAAATTCGTTAATACTATTACCGCAGTAAATGTACTGTGCTAGACTAAGTGCCCAGCATGCAATGCGGCAAGGTGCGCCCTGTACAGGTCTTCCGGTTTGGTGGCGGACAGGGCGTGGGGTACCACCGGTAGCGTTTTGTACAGTTCATGTGGATTCGGTAGAAGAGCTGCCATAGCCGGATGTAGAAACGGGTTTGGTAGCACAGATGTTGGCTGTGGCAATGTTAGTGGCTTTGAGATATTGTGCGGCGGCGGTGGTGACGTCAGTAGCGCATGCGCACTCGCTAAACTCGTCGGTAAGTCTTTGCCCATGAGCTGAGGCCCGGATGTTGTTTCTGTGAGGCGTAGCGGCAGTGTCGACGCCGCAAGACTAGACTCAGTCGGTGGCTGGTGTAAGCTAGCACTTGGTAAACTCACTGGTAAGCTAACGGGTGGTAGGCCGAGCGCTGTGCGTGCTTGGACTTGAGCTGCGGCGGCTAGCGCCTCGGCCGCGCTTGTTCCCATCATGTGCGGTCCAATCGGAGGAGCGAACGAGGGCAAGGCTCCATATCCCGGCATCATTGGGTACGGGAACGGGAATCTCTCCCGCTTCATGAACGATTTAGGTTTACGCCTGGGTCGGTATTTATAGTCCGGATGTTCTTTCATGTGTATCGCCCGTAATCGTTTAGCTTCGTCTATAAACGGCTTTTTCTCCGCTTCGGATAGTTTCTTCCACTCTTCGCCCAAGATTTTACTGATTTCTGAGTTATGCATTTTCGGGTTCTCCTGCGCCATCTTGCGTCGCTGGCCACGTGACCACACCATGAAGGCGTTCATTGGTCGCTTCACATGATCATTTGAGCACGAATCATCTGTCACATCCATGCTTAAACCCCTCACAAATCTCCTCCACACAATTTCCTGTATGTTTCTTTGCAAGAATAAAATCTAGAGTATACCTTTGTCTATGACTTTCCGTGTTACTTATACAATTTTTGTTGTTTTCCTCTCTTCTTTCGGGGGTTTTCACTACTTGTAATTGATGAAGTTGTCAACACTTTGTAACTGACACCTTTACCTTCAGCATGGACTCGCGTCCAGTCTTGTCTGCTGTTACGGATGCTAAGCTCGTCAAATATTCTGTGTGATTGCTTATCCTTTCCTAACAAGCTACAATCTTTTTTTGTTTTGTTTCTGTTTCTCTTTATTTAACGGACACCCGTTTTATAGTTGCAATCGTTTATACCATTTCTTTGACACCAAATGAATCCAGAAAAATGTGTTTTGATTGCTTTAATGCAGCTTGTCCAACAGACAATGATATTTGTCAACTCAACAAGTAGACGATGGTTTGATTTTCTCAGATTCACCTGAAGTGACAACGCGGCTTGCCTGCTTGATTAGACACACACTGTTATTGCAGCAGAGAAAATGATTGCTTCATTCTCATTGGCTGTCCTTTAAGAACCAATGAGAAACGACTAATGTAATAGTTGCTTATTTTTGCCTTGCACTTTGGTGATCTCTTATATGATCTTTATTAATATTACACGTAACTTTAAATCGCTTTCTTCATTCTTCTTCAGATAATATTTGTTTTGTTCCCTTTAAGCTTCAGATTTGATTAAGATATTTTCGCATCGAACCCTCGAAAAAATTCAAGGTTTTTACACACTTCCGATCAGTGCAAACGCAATCTTCCCATTATTTATACAAACTAATGCGTGGAAGCGCTTAACAAAGTGGAGTGCACCATTTTAGTCTCAGGTCTTAGACACATTTGATATCAGCATAAGACAAATAACTATTACCAGAGGTGGGGCACAGCTATGCACCCCATTAATACAAAGGCATGCACCACATTGAAACGCAGCCACACTGGCACAAAGACATGCATCACATTCGCGCTCAACTGTGCACCATATGCACTATATTAGCACACATGAATGCACCATATTGGCACCCGACTAGGCACTATATTAGCACACATGCATGCACGCCCTCCCCGCCCCCTGCTCCCACCCACGCGATAGGATCAACCCGCAAGTAAGACAACTACGGCCACTTTTCACTCATCCTATTTTTGTTGTCTAGCCTTATGGAGAAACGCCACAAATAGGATCAGCCTGGAAATAGGATCACGTTAGTTCAGCCCACTGGTGCCCCCATGGTCCTATTTTCGGAGCCCCGCTGTCCAGTAGCGTTCCTATTTCCGGGATCTCACATGGAGGGGGGCGGCATCTATTTGACAAAGATTGTTTTATTTGAAGCAAATTTACGGTAGAGAAAGTACAGAGGACCCATCTGCCTCTTAACCACAAATATAAATAATTGATAAATAAATAAAATGAATCGGTATCATTACGGTGTGTGAGAGCCCGGGTGTGTCATATAATCGCAAGGATTTAATGTTACAATTGTAATGTCTGAAAATAAATTATTGTGTTCCTACAAATTTCTTTGTTTAATTATCTGGTTTGTATTATTTGTTTTCTTTTTATGTTTAATTTTATTTAATTTTTAGTTTACCTTGTTTTTTTTATGAGAAAACCACAGAAAACAGTAATCAACAGGCTGACGAAACAGAGCAGAATAAAAAAAAAGTGGTGGAGATCGAATCACAGAGGATGCATAACACGCTGATTGTCATTACGACAGACGTCACGCACAAGTAACTCGGCTAGTGTGAGCTCCTAATGCGTCAACAATCCGGCTACAGTTAGCACAACAAAGGGTCGCCATTCCGTGCCCCCGGGCTAATGTAATTTCACCATTATAGGCACGACATCGCACATAAGCTAACTAAATTTATGTCAATTTGCTGCTAAATGGAGCTGATTTAAGGTCTAATTCAGTTATTTCACCCCTGAGTGCTGTTTATATATACAGGATTCAATTTATAGCAATACTCTTCCAATTTACAGCGGGGTTGATTTGATTACAGTCGGAGTAAATGGGATGCCTTGTCTGTGGTTAAAAGAAGGACAAGTCTATCGTGCCGTACTGAAAATGTCAATTATATCCAATATCTATCACGCCGCACTGTATGTGCGCATTGAATCCACAATGAGATTTCGGGGCACAAGCTTTTTTCTCTCTTAAAGGTGTCCTCCTGGAGACTTTCTTAAGATGTTGTTTTAAGGTTTGGGATGCAGGAAATTGTTGGTGCAAAGGCATTTTAAAACGTTACATTAAACGACTGCAAATGTGACTCCTTCTCTTCAAGGAAAAAAAAGTAATACGGAAGCACCAAAGATACATATTCATAGTTTTTTTTATTTTATTTATTTTTTACTTAATTGTTTCCCATTCAGTAGCAATTTTGTCTGGATTTGTGTAATGTAACAAAATTCACCAATGGCCTAAATAAGAAATAACCGAATCACATCTTGGTCGTTACGAAGAAAATTCTTAACTCCCTCCCTCCCTCCCTCCCTCCCTCCCTCCCTCCCTCCCTCCCTCCCTCCCTCCCTCCCTCCCTCCCTCCCTCCCTCCCTCCCTCCCTCCCTCCCTCCCTCCCTCCCTCCCTCCCTCCCTCCCTCCCTCCCTCCCTCCCTCCCTCCCTCCCTTTAAAAAAAATAACACCTTGCAGTTTCACACTTGTATCAGCGATTTGCCGTGTTCAGGAAATTCACCAAGTGATGGCTCCGCAAGATACCGCCCATAACCGGCTACTAGGGGTAACAATGCTGGAACATACCGTAACATACCGGAAGATACCGCCCACAACCGGCTGCTAAGGGTGACAACGCTCGAGCATACCGTAACATACCGGAAGATACCGCCACAACTCGCTACTAAGGGAAACAACGCTCGAGCATTATGCCCGGGCCGAGTCTGCGTCGGACCAGTGTTAAACCAACGCGTGGGCGTCTTCAACGAGACTGGGGAACATACCGTTTGGGAGACTGATGGCCTTTAGCCTCGAGGCATCGAGCAGCATTTTGCGACGACTCGAGGGTTCTAGTGTGATGACGCCCGTCAGTGCTTATACAGGCCGCGAGGAGAACGGTTGACACGCTTGTGTCCGTGAAGTCGATAGATTTGGTGGAGGGAGTGTGGTGAGGTCGAGTGGCGAAGTGACGCCCGGTAACGAGTGTACAAGTGGTCGATTTAGCTGAAAACCACATCTACTAATCATCGTATCTTGACCGTAGGGCGCCATGCGGACACCGTCTTAGAAAGCGATATCGTACCGTACTATACAAACGACCGTACAGCCCTAAAATTTGTGGCTAAAATTTGTACAAACTCGTTGCGCCCTAATCAGATTGAGACCCCACAATGGCCTCCGTATGGCCTCTGTACGAGTCTAGGCCCACCCTCCCCGACCGAAACCCCCGGCCCTAACCCCCCGTCAACCCTCCCCCCCCTCGACTAAAAACCTACAGGCAGCCTAAGTCCGCGACCCCCGGTTCTCAGGTCTATTTTATATCTTGTAATTGCGATACATCCACGTTGTTAATTACACTTTAAATGCCCACTGAAGAGACCACACGGCGTTTAAAATTGCAATTTCTGAACCACTGAAGGAACTGATCATCATTGTAAAAGAAACTTCATACATCCATTGATGATAGCACTCAGTTTTTGAAATTGCAATTGCTCTTACGATTGATGAGTGTGTACACATTAAAAATTGCAATTCATATGCCGGTTGCGAGATCAGTCGAGTTTATAAATTACAATTTCTCTTGCGAGAGATGCGACTTATATCCATTGTGATTCACTTGAATGGGTAATTTAGAGAATAGCTTCAATACTAACAAGTCCTAAAGAGATCAGCTCCAGTTCATCGACTCTGAGTTCCGGAGTAGGTTTGCAGTAACGTATAAAATGACCCAGACTGCTGTGAAAAATCATACTACCATCATGGAATACATCACATCTGCCAAAGAAAATCCAAAGATAATGTACCAAGGGCATTTGTACGTAAAGCAAAAAAAAAAAAAAAAAAAAAAATCCAGCAAATGGCTATGTTTCGTACGGGTGTGAAAAGGGGCGCCAGAATAAAGCCTTTCAGGGAGAATGTCAAGCTAAGATCAGCACTCGAGGTGACGAGGTCATTTTGGACCAAATAAGCGATTAGGAGAAAGTGAAAATAAATCAAGAAATTTTCATTACACATTTTCTTTGAGAACGGGGGGGGGGGGGGGGGGTTGGGTCGGAGGCTTAGGCCGTTGGGGGGAGGTTTAGTCGGATTGGGGAGGGGGTTTGACGGGAGGGGGATTAGGGCCGGGGGGGGGTTCGGCCTGTTCTCCCTCCGCACTCATCTGACCTCAGGAATGAACCTCGCTGCACATACTTAGGTTATGCTCGACTGTAGAGGTCGAACCCGTACCCCGCCGCCATAAAGCCATGTTGAGATACGCAATGACTGTGGATTCTAGTGTTCTAGCCCATGCACCCAAGCCATAAAGCCATGTTGAGATACACAATGACTGTGGATTGTAGTGTTCTAGCCCATGCACCCCCGCCATAAAGCCATGTTGAGATACGCAATGACTGTGGATTGTAGTGTTGTAGCCCATGCACCCAAGCCATAAAGCCATGTTGAGATACGCAATGACTGTGGATTGTAGTGTTCTAGCCCATGCACCCCGCCATAAAGCCATGCTGAGATACGCAATGACTGTGGATTGTAGTGTTGTAGCCCATGCACCCAAGCCATAAAGCCATGTTGAGATACGCAATGACTGTGGATTGTAGTGTTGTAGCCCATGCATCTCCGCCATAAAGCCATGCTGAGATACGCAATGACTGTGGATTGTAGTGTTCTAGCCCATGCACCCCCGCCATAAAGCCATGCTGAGATACGCAATGACTGTGGATTGTAGTGTTCTAGCCCATGCACCCCCGCCATAAAGCCATGTTGAGATACGCAATGACTGTGGATTGTAGTGTTCTAGCCCATGCACCCAAGCCATAAAGCCATGTTGAGATACGCAATGACTGTGGATTCTAGTGTTCTAGCCCATGCATCTCCACCATAAAGCCATGCTGAGATACGCAATGACTGTGGATTCTAGTATTCTAGCCCATGCATCTCCGCCATAAAGCCATGCTGAGATACGCAATGACTGTGGATTGTAGTGTTCTAGCCCATGCACCCCCGCCATAAAGCCATGTTGAGATACGCAATGACTGTGGATTGTAGTGTTCTAGCCCATGCACCCCGCCATAAAGCCATGTTGAGATACGCAATGACTGTGGATTCTAGTATTCTAGCCCATGCACCCCGCCATAAAGCCATGCTGAGATACGCAATGACTGTGGATTCTAGTATTCTAGCCCATGCATCTCCGCCATAAAGCCATGTTGAGATACGCAATGACTGTGGATTGTAGTGTTCTAGCCCATGAACCCCCGCCATAAAGCCATGCTGAGGTACGCAATGACTGTGGATTCTAGTGTTCTAGCCCATGCATCTCCGCCATAAAGCCATGCTGAGATACGCAATGACTGTGGATTGTAGTGTTCTAGCCCATGCACCCCGCCATAAAGCCATGTTGAGATACGCAATGACTGTGGATTGTAGTGTTCTAGCCCATGCATCCCCGCCATAAAGCCATGCTGAGTTACGCAATGACTGTGGATTGTAGTGTTCTAGCCCATGCACCCCCGCCATAAAGCCATGCTGAGTTACGCAATGACTGTGGATTGTAGTGTTGTAGCCCATGCATCTCCGCCATAAAGCCATGTTGAGATACGCAATGACTGTGGATTGTAGTGTTGTAGCCCATGCACCCAAGCCATAAAGCCATGTTGAGATACGCAATGACTGTGGATTGTAGTGTTCTAGCCCATGCACCCCCGCCATAAAGCCATGCTGAGGTACGCAATGACTGTGGATTCTAGTGTTCTAGCCCATGCACCCCGACATAAAGCCATGTTGAGATACGCAATGACTGTGGATTGTAGTGTTGTAGCCCATGCACCCCGCCATAAAGCCATGTTGAGATACGCAATGACTGTGGATTGTAGTGTTGTAGCCCATGCACCCCCGCCATAAAGCCATGTTGAGATACGCAATGACTGTGGATTGTAGTGTTCTAGCCCATGCATCCCCGCCATAAAGCCATGCTGAGTTACGCAATGACTGTGGATTGTAGTGTTCTAGCCCATGCACCCCCGCCATAAAGCCATGCTGAGTTACGCAATGACTGTGGATTGTAGTGTTGTAGCCCATGCATCTCCGCCATAAAGCCATGTTGAGATACGCAATGACTGTGGATTGTAGTGTTGTAGCCCATGCACCCAAGCCATAAAGCCATGTTGAGATACGCAATGACTGTGGGTTGTAGTGTTCTAGCCCATGCACCCCCGCCATAAAGCCATGCTGAGATACGCAATGACTGTGGATTCTAGTGTTCTAGCCCATGCACCCCGACATAAAGCCATGTTGAGATACGCAATGACTGTGGATTGTAGTGTTGTAGCCCATGCACCCCGCCATAAAGCCATGTTGAGATACGCAATGACTGTGGATTGTAGTGTTGTAGCCCATGCACCCCCGCCATAAAGCCATGTTGAGATACGCAATGACTGTGGATTGTAGTGTTGTAGCCCATGCATCTCCGCCATAAAGCCATGTTGAGATACGCAATGACTGTGGATTGTAGTGTTGTAGCCCATGCATCTCCGCCAAAAAGCCATGTTGAGATACGCAATGACTGTGAATTGTAGTGTTCTAGCCCATGCACCCCCGCCATAAAGCCATGCTGAGGTACGCAATGACTGTGGATTCTAGTGTTCTAGCCCATGCATCTCCGCCATAAAGCCATGCTGAGATACGCAATGACTGTGGATTGTAGTATTCTAGCCCATGCACCCCGCCATAAAGCCATGCTGAGATACGCAATGACTGTGGATTCTAGTGTTCTGGCCCATGCACCCCCGCCATAAAGCCATGCTGAGATACGCAATGACTGTGGATTGTAGTGTTCTAGCCCATGCACCAACGCCATAAAGCCATGCTGAGATACGCAATGACTGTGGATTGTAGTGTTCTAGCCCATGCAGCCCCGCCATAAAGCCATGTTGAGATACGCAATGACTGTGGATTGTAGTGTTCTAGCCCATGCACCCCCGCCATAAAGCCATGCTGAGGTACGCAATGACTGTGGATTCTAGTGTTTTAGCCCATGCACTCCCGCCATAAAGCCATGATGAGATACGCAATGACTGTGGATTCTAGTGTTGTAGCCCATGCACCCCGCCATAAAGCCATGCTGAGTTACGCAATGACTGTGGATTGTAGTGTTCTAGCCCATGCATCTCCGCCATAAAGCCATGCTGAGATACGCAATGACTGTGGATTCTAGTGTTCTAGCCCATGCACCCCCACCATAAAGTCATGTTGAGATACGCAATGACTGTGGATTGTAGTGTTCTAGCCCATGCACCCCCGCCATAAAGCCATGTTGAGATACGCAATGACTGTGGATTGTAGTGTTGTAGCCCATGCACCCCCGCCATAAAGCCATGTTGAGATACGCAATGACTGTGGATTGTAGTGTTGTAGCCCATGCACCCCCGCCATAAAGCCATGTTGAGATACGCAATGACTGTGGATTGTAGTGTTCTAGCCCATGCACCCCGCCATAAAGCCATGCTGAGTTACGCAATGAATGTGGATTGTAGTGTTCTAGCCCATGCATCTCCGCCATAAAGCCATGCTTAGGTACGCAATGACTGTGGAATCTAGTGTTCTAGCCCATGCATCTCCGCCATAAAGCCATGTTGAGATACGCAATGACTGTGGATTGTAGTGTTCTAGCCCATGCACCCCCGCCATAAAGCCATGCTGAGGTACGCAATGACTGTGGATTGTAGTGTTCTAGCCCATGCATCCCCGCCATAAAGCCATGCTGAGATACGCAATGACTGTGGATTGTAGTGTTCTAGCCCATGCACCCCGCCATAAAGCATGCTGAGTTACGCAATGACTGTGGATTGTAGTGTTCTAGCCCATGCATCCCCGCCATAAAGCCATGCTGAGATACGCAATGACTGTGGATTGTAGTGTTCTAGCCCATGCACCCCGCCATAAAGCCATGTTGAGATACGCAATGACTGTGGATTGTAGTGTTCTAGCCCATGCACCCCCGCCATAAAGCCATGCTGAGATACGCAATGACTGTGGATTGTAGTGTTCTAGCCCATGCATCCCCGCCATAAAGCCATGCTGAGATACGCAATGACTGTGGATTGTAGTGTTCTAGCCCTTGCACCCCGCCATAAAGCCATGCTGAGATACGCAATGACTGTGGATTGTAGTGTTCTAGCCCATGCATCCCCGCCATAAAGCCATGCTGAGTTACGCAATGACTGTGGATTGTAGTGTTCTAGCCCATGCACCCCCGCCATAAAGCCATGCTGAGATACGCAATGACTGTGGATTCTAGTATTCTAGCCCATGCATCTCCGCCATAAAGCCATGTTGAGATACGCAATGACTGTGGATTCTAGTATTCTAGCCAAAGCACCCCCGCCATAAAGCCATGTTGAGATACGCAATGACTGTGGTTTGTACTGTTCTAGCCATTGCACCCAAGCCATAAAGCCAGGTTGAGATACGCAATGACTGCGGATTCTAGTGTTCTAGCCCATGCACCCCCGCCATAAAGCCATGTTGAGATACGCAATAACTGTGGATTGTACTGTTCTAGCCCATGCACCCAAGCCATAAAGCCAGGTTGAGATACGCAATGACTGTGGATTCTAGTGTTCTAGTCAATGCACCAACGCCATAAAGCCATGCTGAGGTACGCAATGACTGTGGATTTTAGTGTTCTAGCCCATGCACCACCGCCATAAAGCCATGTTGAGATACGCAATGACTGTGGAATCTAGTGTTTTAGCCCATGCACCCTCGCCATAAAGCCATATTGAGATACGCAATGACTGTGGAATCTAGTGTTTTAGCCCATGCACCCCCGCCATAAAGCCATGTTGAGATACGCAATGACTGTGGATTGTACTGTTCTAGCCCATGCACCCAAGACATAAAGCCAGGTTGAGATACGCAATGACTGTGGATTCTAGTGTTCTAGCCAATGCACCAACGCCATAAAGCCATGCTGAGGTACGCAATGACTGTGGATTTTAGTGTTCTATCCCATGCACCACCGCCATAAAGCCATGTTGAGATACGCAATGACTGTGGATTCTAGTATTCTAGCCCATGCACCCCCGCCATAAAGCCATGTTGAGATACGCAATGACTGTGGATTCTAGTGTTCTAGCCCATGCACCCCCGCCATAAAGCCATGTTGAGATACGCAATGACTGTGGATTCTAGTGTTCTAGCCCATGCACCCCCGCCATAAAGTCATGTTGAGATACGCAATGACTGTGGATTCTAGTGTTCTAGCCCATGCACCCCCGCCATAAAGCCATGTTGAGATACGCAATGACTGTGGATTCTGGTGTTCTAGCCCATGCATCTCCGCCATAAAGCCATGGTGAGATACGCAATGACTGTGGATTGTAGTATTCTAGCCAATGTACCCCCACCATAAAGCCAGGTTGAGATACGCAATGACTGTGGATTGTAGTGTTCTAGCCCATGCACCCCGCCATAAAGCCATGCTGAGTTACGCAATGACTGTGGATTGTAGTGTTCTAGCCCATGCATCTCCGCCATAAAGCCATGCTGAGATACGCAATGACCGTGGAATCTAGTGTTCTAGCCCATGCATCTCCGCCATAAAGCCATGTTGAGATACGCAATGACTGTGGATTGTAGTGTTCTAGCCCATGCACCCCGCCATAAAGCCATGCTGAGTTACGCAATGACTGTGGATTGTAGTGTTCTAGCCCATGCATCTCCGCCATAAAGCCAGGTTGAGATACGCAATGACTGTGGATTGTAGTGTTCTAGCCCATGCATCTCCGCCATAAAGCCATGCTGAGATACGCAATGACTGTGGATTGTAGTGTTTTAGCCCATGCACCCCCGCCATAAAGCCATGCTGGGATACGCAATGACTGTGGATTCTAGTGTTCTAGCCCATGCATCTCCGCCATAAAGCCATACTGAGATACGCTATGACTGTGGGTTGTAGTGTTCTAGCCCATGCACCCCCGCCATAAAGCCATGTTGAGATACGCAATGACTGTGGATTGTACTGTTCTAGCCCATGCACCCAAGCCATAAAGCCAGGTTGAGATACGCAATGACTGTGGATTCTAGTGTTCTAGTCAATGCACCAACGCCATAAAGCCATGCTGAGGTACGCAATGACTGTGGATTTTAGTGTTCTAGCCCATGCACCACCGCCATAAAGCCATGTTGAGATACGCAATGACTGTGGAATCTAGTGTTTTAGCCCATGCACCCTCGCCATAAAGCCATATTGAGATACGCAATGACTGTGGAATCTAATGTTTTAGCCCATGCACCCCCGCCATAAAGCCATGTTGAGATACGCAATGACTGTGGATTGTACTGTTCTAGCCCATGCACCCAAGACATAAAGCCAGGTTGAGATACGCAATGACTGTGGATTCTAGTGTTCTAGCCAATGCACCAACGCCATAAAGCCATGCTGAGGTACGCAATGACTGTGGATTTTAGTGTTCTATCCCATGCACCACCGCCATTAAGCCATGTTGAGATACGCAATGACTGTGGATTCTAGTATTCTAGCCCATGCACCCCCGCCATAAAGCCATGTTGAGATACGCAATGACTGTGGATTCTAGTGTTCTAGCCCATGCACCCCCGCCATAAAGCCATGTTGAGATACGCAATGACTGTGGATTCTAGTGTTCTAGCCCATGCACCACCGCCATAAAGTCATGTTGAGATACGCAATGACTGTGGATTCTAGTGTTCTAGCCCATGCACCCCCGCCATAAAGCCATGTTGAGATACGCAATGACTGTGGATTCTGGTGTTCTAGCCCATGCATCTCCGCCATAAAGCCATGGTGAGATACGCAATGACTGTGGATTGTAGTATTCTAGCCAATGTACCCCCGCCATAAAGCCATGTTGAGATACGCAATGACTGTAGATTGTAGTGTTCTAGCCCATGCACCCCGCCATAAAGCCATGCTGAGTTACGCAATGACTGTGGATTGTAGTGTTCTAGCCCATGCATCTCCGCCATAAAGCCATGCTGAGATACGCAATGACCGTGGAATCTAGTGTTCTAGCCCATGCATCTCCGCCATAAAGCCATGTTGAGATACGCAATGACTGTGGATTGTAGTGTTCTAGCCCATGCATCCCGCCATAAAGCCATGCTGAGTTACGCAATGACTGTGGATTGTAGTGTTCTAGCCCATGCATCTCCGCCATAAAGCCATGTTGAGATACGCAATGACTGTGGATTGTAGTGTTCTAGCCCATGCATCTCCGCCATAAAGCCATGCTGAGATACGCAATGACTGTGGATTGTAGTGTTTTAGCCCATGCACCCCCGCCATAAAGCCATGCTGGGATACGCAATGACTGTGGATTCTAGTGTTCTAGCCCATGCATCTCCGCCATAAAGCCATACTGAGATACGCTATGACTGTGGGTTGTAGTGTTCTAGCCCATGCACCCCCGCCATAAAGCCATGTTGAGATACGCAATGACTGTGGATTCTAGTGTTCTAGCCCATGCATCCCGCCATAAAGCCATGCTGAGAAACGCAATGACTATGGATTGTAGTGTTCTAGCCCATGCACCCCCGCCATAAAGCCATACTGAGATACGCTATGACTGTGGGTTGTAGTGTTCTATGGATTGTAGTGTTCTAGCCCATGCACCCCCGCCATAAAGCCATACTGAGATACGCAATGACTGTGGATTCTAGTGCTCTAGCCCATGCACCCCGCCATAAAACCATGCTGAGATACGCTATGATTGCGGAATGGCACAGGATTCCGCAGTGGATGATGAATCGGCTAATTATGTCCATGCCAATGCATTGATCCAGACCAGAGATGGTCACACACGATCCTGATGACTGGAAAGTGTTAAATTGGTGAATTCCTGTTAAATCTCGGTGAAAAATAATATTCATAAAATTCACTCTCACTATCGCTATTTACATTGCGCCCATTTAGCAAGGCCACTGAGCGCAGTACAGTGAAATCTAATCAAATGAGACATCAAATAGATGTCTTAAACTAAGATGTTTTAAACGTTTCTTGAACATGGGCAGGGAACTGGCATTCCTGAAGGGACAGTGAGTTCCACAGAGATGGAGCAGCAAAACTGAAACGTCATTCTCCATATTTTAGTCCAATTTTGGCACTATTAATTGAGAGTTCTTTCAAGGTTATAATCATGGATAAGGTCTGAAATGTAAGATGGAGAGCCTTGGTTAACACTTTGTGTAAAAACCGCTGCCAGCGATTTTTTTGTTAGTCTCTTAGAAATGTATTGTGTCATGTTTTACCATTGCTTTTTACCTATTGTTAGTTTAAACTTAACTCCAGATGCGTGGATTTCAATGGGTTTAAAATATTGTGTGATTAAAAGGGCTGCTGTTTGCAAAGGGAAATCCTTGATGTATTGTAATATGAGGGCTGTATTGAAACATTCCCATTGTTTCCCTTATCAGATGGAATCTCCCTTCTTCCCGGCTTTTCCCCTTTGATCGAGCTCCCCCATAGAATTTCATGGATGTGAGCCAGCGGGTGTATATCTCATTATTGCGTAAGATCACCCCCCTTTGAACCTTTGTGAACTTGTCGTCCGGACCAAGATAAGCAGTGCCGTTCTCTTATTGGGTAGTAAGGATGCCCCAATGGAAACGATTATTCTTGTGTCAGCATTGCTCCCTCTTCTCCCCCTTCCCCACACGGAGGTCTCCACTGGGATTCCAACCAATGAGGACCCGGGATTAGGGTCGGTCGAGGACCCGCCCTCAGTGATTGAATCTCACGTTAAAAAAACTGAGTGAATCTGGTAACTTGTTCAGTGATCGAAGAAAAATTCAAGTGAGTTTAAGATATTAAACGGACAAAGGTCCTGGTCCTAAATGTGGACAAGAAATAAAAAACACAACCGAAACTGTGAAATTGTGAAATCTTTAATAAATAGAACGGGATAAAAATCTTAGGAAGTTATTCGGAGGAGCCCAATAGTTTTTGGTAGGAATTCACTCGTATCGTAATAATTTGTTATAAATATGTGGGTTTGCACTGTAAATAATCACTTACCTCGTTCTTCAAATACAGAGGTATATCTGTTTAAGGCAGTATTTCGTGGTAATTTGTTGTGTTATTTCTCGTAAAATTCTGCCATTTTTCGTAAGACGTGTGCGCTTTCCAGAGTTTTCTCTTGAAATGAAAGCAGTTTGTTTATTAAAATACTGGGTTTCAAATCAGTAATCGAGTATCGACTTGTGTCCTAAATGGGATTTATTTAGGCATGTAATTTGGGTTTAACACCTGTGTTCAATGTGTTGTTTCAGTTACCGTTTTTGTACCGTTTGTCAGCACGGAGAATTAGCGTTTGGACCGCTGATGCACCATTTGTCCTTTGGGGTGCGCGGACGTTAACTTGGATAGAATCGTGAATAAACGCATAAACAAAGCTTTTGTGTTTCGCTCCTCGACTTTCTAATAGTAACAAAAACTATTCAATGTCATGGCCGAGGGTGACCGAGCTGACGTAGTGAACGCAAAGAGGGAACGTGGTCGCCTCTTCGATGAGTTTTCAAAATCACTCAGAGACTTGAAACAGGATGCTCTCACTCCCGAGCATCGGGACACAGTGGAGAAGGAACTCCGCAAACTGTGTGACTCGTTCGCAGCCTTTGAGTCTAGTCATTTGCAGTGCTTAGACCTGATCGTTAGTGATCCGGAAACGATGACGTCATTGGAGGTCCAATATGGCACCGCCGTAAAGGCGTTCAAAGAATGCAAGGAACGGACAGAGGACTGGCTTCGATGTCAAGAAAAGGATGACAAAAACTCAGTTTCCGGCCACTCTAGTGCTTCTGCAACCCGGAGACGCGAGATCGAAGAACGAAAAAAAACGACGTATGATAGAGCAGCAACAAATCGAGCGCGACCGCTTGGAGCTGACACACCGTCAACAAAGGCTTAACATTGAGGCGGAGATTGACGACATTGAGGAGACAGAAAGCCTCTGGGACGCTAATGAGGCGCCGGAGAAGGCCGGTATCCAGCCGGCGATTGCGTCACGGAACCGGCTTCCCTCGTTCGCTAACGTGGTTACAGAGAGCCCGTCGTTACCCGTGGAAGCACCACAACGGGCGACTGATGCCTCCCTCCATTCACAGAATCCTCACTCCTACGCCCACAGGTCAAGCGGAGACACGCTACGTACCGCCGCCAAGTGTGACTGCGAAAACGTACGTTGACGTAAGAGACAGTGCATCTCACAGCTCCGACGACGCATTCTCGCGCTTAGCAAATGCCCTACAGGAAAATTTCAGTCTCCCAAAGCCCGAGATACTAACGTTCAATGGAGACATTATGGATTACTGTAAATTCATTAGGAACTTTGAAACGACTGTGGAGGCTCGAGTTCCGGATGACAGGGCAAAATTAAGTTACCTGATACAGTACTACAACGGTGAGGCAAAAAGGGCGATTGAAGTCTGTGTTCTGCTGGATCCTAGCCAAGGATACAGAAAGGCTAGAGAGATCCTACTTTCACGCTATGGACGACCATATCAAATAGCCAGAGCGTACGTCGACAGACTCACACAGGGAGCGCAAATCAGACCTAATGACGTCAAGGCACTGAGCGATCTCTCCCTTGAGCTGCAGAGGTGTGAGATAACACTCTCGCAGATGGGTTTCAGTTCAGATGTGGATAACTCGGAGAACATGTGGAGAATCGTGCGCCGATTACCACATTATTTACGCGTGAAGTGGGTTGATGTAGCTCAGTCGATTCTGGACTCCGGGCGTGAGCCAAAGTTCACGGATCTCGTGCGATTCGTGGAAAACAAGTCACGCACTTCCACGTCTATGTATGGACTAGATCTGGTGCGCGAAGAACGAGTGAGTTCCCCGAGACCTCCGCAAGTCAAACCCAGGGTGACTATGCTGTTCCAAACAGAGCGCGACGTTAAAACACGTCGATCGAATTTGTGCATGTTGCAGTGGAAATTGTTCTGAGTCCGAAAGCGATTGTTACAATTGTAATTTTAGC
Organism: Protula sp. h YS-2021; assembly: GCA_949752745.1. Classification (NCBI taxonomy): domain Eukaryota; kingdom Metazoa; phylum Annelida; class Polychaeta; order Sabellida; family Serpulidae; genus Protula; species Protula sp. h YS-2021. Next base: position 2,474,209 of record OX457034.1, read on the forward strand.
AAGTTTATTGCTTCGAAATGGGCTTTAAGAATGATATCGCCTGGTGGCAGTGATATTCTGTGTGATATTTATTTGATAATGCTATGCTCACCCCTTACGTTTTGTGCCACCCACGTTTAGGGTTGACATGTCCGTGGCCTATGTGTTGAGGGACGATATGTCCGGGGACGTCATGTCAGTACACCGTTGTCATCATTTAAAATGTTTATGTCATGTTCAGATGTGCGCGCGTGCGCATCAGTGTAGTTTATTTGTATGTTCAGATGTGCAGCAGTTACACGAAAATCGGTCATAATATTGTTTATATTTTCATGGAGGCGGACTGTAAAAACCGCTGCCAGCGATTTTTTGTTAGTCTCTTAGAAATGTATTGTGTCATGTTTTACCATTGTTTTTTACCTATTGTTAGTTTAAACTTAACTCCAGATGCGTGGATTTCAATGGGTTTAAAATATTGTGTGATTAAAAGGGCTGCTGTTTGCAAAGGGAAATCCTTGATGTATTGTAATATGAGGGCTGTATTGAAACATTCCCATTGTTTCCCTTATCAGATGGAATCTCCCTTCTTCCCGGCTTTTCCCCTTTGATCGAGCTCCCCCATAGAATTTCATGGATGTGAGCCAGCGGGTGTATATCTCATTATTGCGTAAGATCACCCCCCTTTGAACCTTTGTCGTCCGGACCAAGATAAGCAGTGCCGTTCTCTTATTGGGTAGTAAGGATGCCCCAATGGAAACGATTATTCTTGTGTCAGCATTGCTCCCTCTTCTCCCCCTTCCCCACACAGAGGTCTCCACTGGGATTCCAAAAAATGAGGACCCGGGATTAGGGTCGGTCGAGGACCCGCCCTCAGTGATTGAATCTCACGTTAAAAAAACTGAGTGAATCTGGTAACTTGTTCAGTGATCGAAGAAAAATTCAAGTGAGTTTAAGATATTAAACGGACAAAGGTCCTGGTCCTAAATGCGGAGAAGAAATAAAAAACACAACCGAAACTGTGAAATTGTGAAATCTTTAATAAATAGAACGGGATAAAAATCTTAGGAATTTATTCGGAGGAGCCCAATAGTTTTTGGTAAGAATTCACTCGTATCGTAATAATTTGTCATAAATATGTGGGTCTGCGCTGTAAATAATCACTTACCTCGTTCTTCAAATACAGAGGTATATCTGTTTAAGGCAGTATTTCGTGGTAATTTGTTGTGTTATTCTTCGTAAAATTCTGCCATTTTTCGTAAGACGTGTGCGCTTTCCAGAGTTTTCTCTTGAAGTGAAAGCAGTTTGTTTATTAAAATACTGGGTTTCAAATCAGTAATCGAGTATCGACTTGTGTCCTAAATGGGAATTATTTAGGCATGTAATATGGGTTTAACACCTGTGTTCAATGTGTTGTTTCAGTTACCGTTTTTGTACCGTTTGTCAGCACGGAGAGTTAGCGTTTGGACCGCTGATGCACCATTTGTCCTTTGGGGTGCGCGGACGTTAACTTGGATAGAATCGTGAATAAACGCGTCAACAAAGCTTTTGTGTTTCGCTCCTCGACTTTCTAATACTTTGAAGTGGATACGCTAACGTACTTGTAACCAATAGAGTAATATGTTTGTTGGGCCCGATCTGCTGATCAGTCCCATCTGCAGATGGGCCTGTCCCGTTTACGGATCGCCAAACGGGAGACCCGTCTGCAGATCGGCCTCCCGTTTGGCGATCCACAGATGAGACAGTCCCCTTTGCGGATATTTAGGTAACTCCTAAAAAGTAATTTAAAAATGTTTTAAATATATCTATTGTATAAAATATTATTTTTTTTTTACTTTCAGCCGTCTTTCTTTTCGATAAAACAGATGTTTTCTTTTAGAATAAATAATTTTCTTGCTGTTCTACTCAAAATTAAAGAAATATTCAATACATTTCGATCCCGGTCACCCTTTTCTACTCAATATCAAAGGAAAATCCAACATATTTGACTCTGTGTCTAAGCTGCCTGTTTTGTTTTGACTGAGTTTGAGTTTGTTGTTATACATCCACTCGGCTATTCGGCTTATTCCATGTTCCATATGTCTTGCAATAGCTATTTGATTTTCAGGGGACCAAGGTTGACTGATTTCCATAACTGGGAGTAGTTTGCATAAAAGTGAAAAAGTAGTAATAGTATCCAAACTAGGTTTCCCTATGGGGTAGTGTATATACGTACTGACCAGGTCTAAGTATGGACCCCTGTGGCACTGAGCAATCAACACTAGCCCTATCCGTATAGTCACCGTTTACATACATAGACAGTGCGCTCTGTCAGATATGATTGAATCCACTAAAGGGAACGCCAGAAATCATCATTGAGTTGTGAAGACGATTGAGAAGAATTTCATGATCAACCGTATCGAATGCGGCCGAGAGGTCGAGCAATGCCATCCGACAACTCCTGCTCCTGAAGAATGTCGTCAAATGGCACTCTATGGAATGCAGTGCCTCTGCTAATCCATTCGTATGAAGGTGCCTATTGATTTGAATGTGAAAACTGTGAAATCCTTGCCAAAAATACACAGAAAAGTACACACATATATATATATATATATATAGATCTAAAACCAGTCATAGGGAGACCATGCCTTTAATATAGCACTTAGGGAGACCATTTGTATATTTTTTACCTTCGAGTTTAGAAAGACAAAAATTACCAAAAAATGTTCCTATACGTTGTAGATAATGGGTGTGATTTTTTCTTCTTGTCATATTAAGTAGCAAAAAATAAACAAAAAAGTTGGTCTACGTATTTTTTCTAGATTTTCCTTGGCATTTTAGGCGACCTGGCTAAAACCACGGAATTTCCCGGGTCTCCGTAAGTGTGTGGTTTAATGCTCTTTATATTTGGTCTCCCAAAGTAGCATATTTTTCTACTAGTTGGGTGTTTTTGAAGATTTATTTTAAACCTATGTTTATTATTATTGTTATTTGTTATGTATATGCATTGTGTATAAGTTATACGCATGTACGACAGCCTTGAGAGATGACATTATGCACATATTACCAATGACTGTGCCATTTAGTTCTACTTAGCATGCAAATATGTGCAAGATGCTTCATGTTTCTGGTTAAAATATTGTTACGTGACATTTAAACTCTGTAACATCACTTAGGAAAGAAAAGAATTGAAGTAGTAATTAATGATAAACAAAATGTCTCTTCAAGTTGTATATATGGTCGCCTTAAGTCGGTTTATACACCCAGAAATATACAACCAGCAATAAGGAGACCATATATTTTTCATGAATATGTGCAAGATTTTTATATTATTAAGACAAAAAAGTGCTAAATGTTATTTTAAATTCCTTAGAAATCATTTTGGTACGCAAAAAAGAGTAATGAATATAAAAAAATGGCCTTTGAAATGTTTTGTATAAGTGTGAAGCATAGTCCCCTTAAGTCGGTTTACACACTATATATATACATATAAAGTAGGGATACGTTTCATTACGTCATAATGTTTATTACGTCACAATGCATCTTGCTCTCAAGTGTTCGTTTCTTTGAAAAAATGCCTGTTTACAGTGCTAAATTATCCTTTTCTTCAATTTCGTGCTAAACCATGTATAAGCATGTTGAGCAGTTAAGGAAAAAAATACTTGTTGCTATAATATTTTTAAATACATAATATATAGCGGATCTTAAATAAAAATGGCAGTTTTCCCCGGTCTCCTTAAAGCTGATTTTTTGGCACTAATGTTTATACAAGGTATAAAGTTTAGGATCAAACTGAAAGCTTGTTATCAAGTTTCAACAAACAAATCTAATTTTAAACCAAAGTATGTTATATTCGCTATGCCATAAAATCATTCGTTTTTTGTTTGCTGAGTAGTTTCGTAACGTTTAAACACGCTAAGAATTAAGGAGACCTACTTTTGGTCTCCCTAAATTTTTGGTCTCCCTAATACTGGTTTTTTAGCAAAAATGGTCCCCGTATTGCTGGAGGTACACTTCTATATATATATATATATATATATATATATATATATATACACATACACACACATATATATATATTTATATATATATATATATATATATATATATATATATATATATATATATATATATATATATATATATATATGTGTGTGTGTGTGTGTGTGTGTGTGAACCCCGGAAATCGGACCACCTACGGGACTGGCCAAAAGTGATCCGATTTCCGGGCTGGTCCGATTTCCGGGGTTCGAGCAAATTTGATGTGTAAGAGCGCATTTTTGTTATGTCAATAGTGTACTCATATGAAATGAAACAATAACGCCTCTTTCTGTTCTAAAATCATCAACTTTATTCTTAGATCCAATCTATTCATAACAAAATATTTCAATGACCATTCATATTTACACTTGGATCAAAACTATCTGAAGACTAAAAAATTTAACCAGAAAAATTTATCAACTTTTTTACATCAACTTTGCAGTCAAACCTACAAAATCTGGAGACTAAAAACATTTCTTTTCTGGTTGGACATTTCTTCAAAAGTGGTCAAATAATCAGCTTTTCGTTTCAAAACTCGTTGGATTTGAGATTTGCTCACACCAAATTTGTCTGCTAAATTTTGCTTAAGTTTTTTTCTCAACTTTGTCCTAAATAATGAGATCTTTTCGCTTTTTTCTTGCGCTTTAGTTGCTTTGGAAGTTTGTGGTAATGGTCATGTTTGCTCCCTTTATATACGAAATAAAAATGCAATTAAGAACCTGAGTATACAAATCAGTTGAGTTTTTAGGATTAATTAATTTAAAAAAACTTCGGTCTATGATTTTTAAAATCTCCGTTTTGTTTGAAATGGGCTAAAACTGTATGATCAGCACCGAAGATGCGACATCACACAGCCGAAAAACCCGTTTTATAAGTACTCAAGGAGGCATAATCTCCACCCTAATCAAAGCAGTCAATGAATCACCAAATATTACAGTCTCCAACACCGATAACATCAAATGATGTTTTAAACTGAGTACATGTCATGTGCGTAGGCTGCTCCGATTTCCGGGGTTCTGTCTGTGGTTGGGATTCACAAAAGTGGTCCTATGGTTCGATTTGCGGGGTGGTCCAATTTGTGGGGTTTCTTTATAATAGAAACCAATGGGTTTCATTCGGTTCTGGCGAAAAGTGGTCCGATTTGCGGGCTGGTCCTATTTGCGGGATGGTCCGATCCCGGTGTTTTGGTGTATATGTATATTGCAGGAAAAGATAAGCTACAAGTTACAAGATTCAGTCAGGAAAACTAGTTTCGCTAAAAATTCTCGCAAAACATAAGGTTTCCTAATAATGGAAGCTAATTAAAATTTGGAGTGATCCAAAAGCACTTTTATCAGTAAAGATGTGAAATACAATCACATATTAAACGGTTTTTCTCACCAATTACAAAATTTCAAGTGTAATTACTGTAAAAGGAAAGATGACTTACTAATCAAACCTGGGGTTCTGTTGGAAATAAATTTCAATTATACCTAAAGGAGGTTTTTGAAAGAAAAAATTAATGATTGCAATTACACATGGAAGGCATTTAGATGACAATGGCGAATGTAGCTACTTTTGATGGTCTTATGGTGGTGTCTTTATTCGGTCGTACTCCGGATGAGGACATTATTAAACTTTTGCTTTACCAGGGTGTTTTATGGATCAATCCATTCCCTTTATAACCGTCACCAAGCAACAAAAACATTCACAAGAATGCTGAAAGGAAACAGACAGCGCTGAAAGCCGGTCTACGGCCGCACTTATGAGAACTTGCTGATTTTGGCAATGGATTACATTGCCTATCTGAATTCAGAATTATCGCCCATCAGTCGTTCGGCCATCTCGATGATGGTCCAAATGGCAGCCGTGGCAGTGGAGATGGTCCAGGAGGCAATGGTGATTGTGCAAGTGGCAGCCGTTGCAGTGGAGATGGTCCGGGAAATAGTGGTGATAGTCTCAATAGTAGTGGAGATTGCTCAAGTGGCAACGGTGGCAGTGGAGCTGATCCCGGTGGTAGTGGTGATGGTCCAAGTGGCATGGGTCCGGCGGCAATTGTGACGGTTCAAGTGGCAGCGTTGGCAGTGGGGATGGTCCGGATGTTGGGTGCGCTTAAATCCCCCCGCACTAACAAATCCCCCGGCTTTGTTTGCATGCATATAGTGAATGCAATAAAACCCCACCGTGTCCAAAGTTCTCCGAATGTTGCACACCATTCTCTCTACAGATGATAATTACCATTGCTTATTCATAAATAAATAAATAAATAAATAAATGAATTTAGAATAACTTAGTTCAAAATGTTTGTACTCACTTGCTATAGTGCAGAGTATCTATTCCATGCTGTGAAGCGCTTTCATTTTTCATTGGTCTCCCAACCTTGTTATCGTTATTATTATCCCTCATCCTGGCTTTATGTCCGGGAGGGGGCTTATGGACTGGACTCTGTCCGTCCTTCTTCCGTCCGCCCGTCTGTCCTTCCCTCCGTTACCACTCATTCCTCTAAGATGTGCAAGCTATTTAGTCTGATAGTTTACAGAATTCCTCCCCATGGCCATATCTTGACGCACGCCAACTTTTTTGACAGTCCGATAAAAATTGAATTTTTGCCGAATTTTTTTAAATTTTGGTGCATTCAGTGCTGTTTTAGACTTTGTTTATGCGTCTCAAAATAGCTCAACAGCTCTTCACCGTACCTTGCAGAAAGAAAGACCATACAGGGCAAATTTGCACTGAGGAATTATTTTGATTTTTGTCAAAAATTGCATTTTTGTCGATTTTTGGAAATTTTCAGTTATGTGTTTTTTTAAACTGTTTTGGACTTTGTTTACGCGATATCTCTAAAACAGTTCATCGGATGTTCACCAAACCGTGGAATTGGACCAGTTAGTACACATCATCACGAAGGCTGATTGTGATGAAAAACTGTATTTTGAACGATTTTTTTTTTCATTTCCCTTTGGTGTGCAACCTTTTGACTATGTGCACACGGTAAGTAGAAAATCCTCAGGTTTCAAATATCGATGTGGATATATGCTCCATTGAGGATTAAAGAAGATACTGAAAACAGAAATTAAATTTACAAAGTTCTCTGATGGTGAGAAGCTCTGTAAAACAGCCTCAGATGTGGATTCATCAAGATTAAGCAGAAAATGCTCAGGTTAGTGTGAAAATCTCTTTAAAGTGCCTGTAATTTTGAGTTATTTTATTGCTTGCAACAACATACATCACATGTTGAATTTATAGAATTACTAAAATACATAAAGGAATGATGCAAATGCCGTTATAATCAAAACACACGTCACATGTACACATGATATTGTACGATGATTCTGGTGTTATGGTTAAGGCACAATTCACTGTAATTTAAACAAACAATAGGGAATAAAAACTGTCCTTAAATCGATTTGTGTTTTCATTTAGGTAGGGGATAACTAAATGTATTAGGCAGCGAATAAAACTTTGCCTTAGCACCGGGAGCAGCTGCTGAAGCCTTTGGCTAGGGTTTTGCATTTCTTGGACTAGGTGACGTGTCATTTCTTCGCGCCTCTTTTCTAGACAGGCAAGACCGGACATTTCCAAGACCACACCGTACGGTACATGTGGATAAACAATCCTCAAGGCACGGACTTGGACATACTCAATTTGAATGCTCAGTGCCGCTGTGAGCCCAGGGTGCCGCTGTGAGCCCAGGGTGCCGCTGTGAGCCCAGGGTGCCGCTGGGAGCCCAGGGTGCCGCTGTGAGCCCAGGGTGCCGCTGTGAGCCCAGGGTGCCGCTGTGAGCCCAGGGTGCCGCTGTGAGCCCAGGGTGCCGCTGTGAGCCCAGGTTGCCGCGCCGCTGCTTGCGTATTCGACAACTGATGGTATTGTTGAAGCGAAAATGCGAATGATTTCCTTGGGTTTTATACCACAGTTGCTGCAATCCACCATTTGCCTTTTGACATGTTCTGTCTGAAGGCATCGACAGAAAAAGATTTTCGCTTTTATACTGCACAAAAGGTCTTCCCTGGCCTTAGGACCTTTGGTGGTTCACAGTGTCCTCCCTAGTCTTAGGATGATCAGTGTTTCAGAGTGTCCTCCCTAATGTTAGGACCTTCAGTGGTTCACAGTGTCCTTCCTAGTCTTAGGATGATCAGTATTTCACAGTGTTTTCCCTAATCTTAGGACCTTCAGGGCCTCACAGTGTCCGCAATAGTCTTAGGATGTTAGTGACTCACAGTGTCTTCCCTAATCTTAGCACCTTCAGTGGCTCACAGTGTCCTTCCCTTCCTAATCTTAGGACCCTCAGTGGCCGACAGTGTCCATCCTTATCTCAGGACCTTCAGTGGGTTGGAATTTCAGTGGCTTACAGTGTCCTCTCTGGTCGGAGGACTTTCAGTAGTTCAAAGTGTCTTGCCTGGTGGTAGGACCTTCAGTAACTCACAGTGTCCCCCCTAATCTTATGACTTTTAGTGGCTCACAGTGCCCTCCCTGACCTTGAGTATATTTATATTGTTCTTACTTTTTAAATTTTACTGTAAGCACCAACAAGAAAAACCATAAGGTTTATATTTTTACCAAAGGTTTTGTTCAGAATGTTCAGGGTTTGATTGTATTTTTAAATATTTCACAAATAATTGTTTTAAATGTAGAATTGGCCTCTCCTCACTCTACTGAACTTTTTGATAGCATTAAGTGACACATAAGTGACATGTAAGTGACACTAAAACAAAAATAGAAAGAAAATAAATAAAAGTGAAAATAACAGTATTATATTTCTGAGCAGAATAACTGTAACAGCACTGTTGTCTGCTTCTCTTATCTCACCAAAACACATCGCGACCCATTTCTAGTTCAAAAACCTGTTTCTACGTCAAACCCGTTTCTACGAATTCCTTTTACATTGATTATGAGTGACAATTTGGACAATTAAGGTTATTACAGTCACTCCATCCATTGCGTGCTGAAGAATATGACAATTAACCACGCTGCCAGTGTTAACAAGGCGAAGAAACATGGCTATAAATTGCTATAAATTGATAAATAAGCCCCCTATTTTGGCGGAAACCACTGAGCAGAATAGGAAATGAGTAAGCGAGGAATTGAGTAACATTAAGCATGCCCCTACAGCACGCACCGCCGTTTTTTCAACTGTTTGTGTGTTACAGACATTTTGGATGACCCCCTAATTGCATGTTATCTGACACTTCTGAAAGCTTCGGATATAAACCTCGCATGTTCAACTGACCAACGTGATTTTGTACGCTAGCTTTAAAGTAAGCAAGTTTGTGCTGTCCATGCAACCCCAATCCCATCCAAGTAAGGATGAAAACAGCCTACCTTCTCCCCCTCTCCTCCCCCTCTCCCCTTTCCCCTCTCTCCTCCCCGCCCCTCCCCTTCCCCTTCTATGACCAACCACCACTCCCCTCTTCCGTCGCCCTCTCCCACCCCCACCTCTCCTACCCTCTCTCCTTCCCTCTCCCCTCCCCTCCCCTACCCTTTCTATGACCTTCCCCTCCACTCTCCTCCTGCCCCTTCTCCCACCCCCTCCACCTCTCCTTTCTCTCTCTCCCCCTCTCCACTCCCTCTCCTACCCTTTCTATGAAACCCCTCCACTCTCCCCTCTTCCCTCTCCCTCTTCCATCCTCCTCCACCTCTCCTCCCCTCTCTCCTCTTCCCTCTCTCCTCCCCTCCCCTTCCCTCCCCTCCCTCCCCTTCTATGACCTCCCTCTCCACTCTCCACTCTCCCCTCTTCTCTCCTTCTTCACCTCTCCTCCCCCCTCCCCTCTTCCCTCTCCCTCTTCCCTCCCCACCCCTTCTATTACCTCCCCTCCACTCTCCTTTCTTCCCTCCCCTCTCCCATCCCCCTCCCCTCTCCTCTCCTCTCTCCTCCATCTCTCCCCTCTAACTTCTCCCTCTTGCCTCTCCTCCCCTCCCCTTATATGACCTCCCCCTTCACTCTCCCCTCTTACCCCTCTCCCATCCCTCTCCACCACTCCTCCCCTCTCCCCTCTTCCTCTCCCCTCCACTCTCCTACCCCTTCTATGACGTCGCCTTCCACTCTCCGCTCTTCCCTCCTCCTCTCCCATCCCTCCCCTGTTAAATGCTGTTTACGATACTCAGGTTTTTTTTTACAGTGTTCGGGATGTTTATGGTGCTCAGGCTATTTCCAATGCTCATGGTTCTCACAATGTTCAGAGTTCTCAGGCTTCAGATGTTTTCACTTCTCAGACTGTTTGCGGTGCTCACAATGTTTGGGGTGCTCGCGATGTGTACGGTGCTCACGATGCTTTCGGTGCTCACGATGTTTGCGGTGCTTACGATGTTTGCGGTGCTTACGATCTTTATGTTACACTGTTAATCTTTGCACCCTCCTGGACATGGTTCGTTCACAGTAAGATTTTCGGGGCATTTCAATATGTATTTACTATTAACGAACAAGGGCACCACATCGAACACTCATGTGATACACCAGTCAGAGAGTACTCATGTGATACAAAAGTCAAAGAGTACTCATGTGATACACCATTCAAACAGTACTCATATGATACACCATTCAAACAGTACCAGCCAGAGAGTACTCATGTGACACACCAGTCGGAGAGTACTCATGTGATACAAAAGTCAAAGAGTACTCATGTGATACACCAGTCGGAGAGTACTCATGTGATACAAAAGTCAAAGAGTACTCATGTGATACACCAGTCGGAGAGTACTCATGTGATACAAAAGTCAAAGAGTACTCATGTGATACACCAGTGGAAGAGTACTCATGTGATACACCATTCAAACAGTACTCATGTGATACACCATTCAAACAGTACTCATATGATACACCATTCAAACAGGACTCACGTAATACACCAGTCATAGAGTACTCATGTGGTGCACCAGTCAGACAGTACTCATGTGGTAAACCAGTCAGAGAGTACTCATGTGGTACACCAGTCAGAGAGTACTCATGTGATACACAGGTCAGAGAGTACTCTCATGTGAAACACCAGTCAGAGAGTACTCATGTCATACACTAGTCAAAGAGTACTCTCATGTGGTACACCAGTAGGAGAGTACTCATATGACACACCTGTCATAGAGTAGGTAAGTGATACACCAGTCAGAGAGTACTAATGTGGTACACCAGTAGGAGCGTACTCATGTGATACACAGTCAGACAGTACTAATTTTATACACCAGTCAGAGAGTACTTATGTGATGCACCAGTCAGAAATACTCTTGTGATACACCATTCGGAGGATAGTCATGTGATACACGGGTCAGAGAGCACTCAATCAATACACCAGTCAGAGAGTACTCATGTGATACGTCAGACGGAGGGTACACATGTGATACAAAAGTCAAAGAGAACTCATGTGATACACCAGTCAAAGAGTAGTTAAGATATACACCAGTCAGAGAGAACTCATGTGATACACGAGTCATAGAGTACTCATGTTGTGCACCGGTCAGAGAGTGCTCATGTGACACACCAGTCAAAGAGTAGATAAGTGATACACCAGTCAGAGAGAACTCATGTGATACACCAGTCATAGAGTACTCATGTGACACACCAGTCAAAGAGTAGATAAGTGATACACCAGTCAGAGAGAACTCATGTGATACACCAGTCATAGAGTACTCATATGGTGCACCAGTCAGAGAGTACTCATGGGGTACACCAGTCAGAGAGTACTCATGCGATACACCAGTTAAAGAGTTCTCATGTGATACACCAGTCAGAGCGTACTCTCATGTGATACACGAATCAGAGAGTACTCATGTGACACACCAGTCAAAGAGTAGGTAAGAGATACACCAGTCAGAGAGTACTCATATGGTACACCAGTAGGAGCGTACTCATGTGATACACCAGTCAGAGAGCCCTCCTGTGATACACAGTCAGAGAGTACTAATTTGATACACCCCTCAGAGAGTACTGATGTGATGCACCAGTCAGAGAGTACTCATGTGATACACCAGTTAGAGAGTACTCATGTGATACACCTGTCAGAAAGCACTCATGTGATACACCAGTCGGAGAGTAGTCATGTGATACACAGGTCAGAGAGCACTCAATCGATACACCAGTAAGAGAGTACTCATGTGATACGTCAGACGGAGGGTACTCATGTGATACAAAAGTCAAAGAGTACTCATGTGATACACCAGTCAAAGAGTACTCATGTGGTACATCAGTCAGAGAGTACTCATGTAATGCACCAGTCAGAAAGCACTCATGTGATACACCAGTCAGAGAGTACTCATGGGATACATCACTCAGAGAATACTCATGTGATACACCGGTCCGAGAGTACTCATGCGATACACCAGTTAAAGAGTTCTCATGTGATACACCAGTCAGAGAGCACTCATGTGATACAGCAATCAGAGAGTACTCATGTGATAACCCCTCAGAGGGTACTCAGTGTGATACACCAGTCAGAAAGTACTCATGTGATACACCAGTCAAAGAGTACTCATGTGATACACTAGTGGGATATCACTCATGTGACACACCATTTTGAGAGTACTCATGTGATAAACCAGTTAGAGAGTATTCATTTGATACACCAGTCGGAGAGAATCATGTCATACACCAGTCAGAGAGTACTGATGCGATACACCAACCAACGAGTACATCATGCACAAGAATTCTCGGCGGTTTTCGTCTTTTGATCAGACACCCTTGATCGTATAAACAACTGTAGTGAAATTCTAATTTCCACATAAGCCAAATATTCGAGAGATATAATCCCTTTCAATTCTGATAGTCTGTCACATGGGTTTGTCGAAAGTGACAAAAATTCAGTGAGCAGGTCTGTTCAATTTTTCAATAATTTTTTGGTTGGTTCTAAAAGGCTAAAGTTACATAGAATGCCGTTTTAATATTTAATGCTTATTTTTGACATCAATACAAAACTAAAGATATCAATAAATCAATGCAGACCCCGTGAATATATATTTTGTATCATAAATTGAACTTTAAATGGAAAAAAATTATCTTTGAAATCAAACAATCAATTTTACAAAATTATAAAATATTAAGGGAGACACGCATTTATATCAAAATTAACGAATTGTCAATTAAATTCTGCAGATGAAAACTTGAATTATTGAAATTAAGAATAACAACACAATTTCTGAGCTCAAGAATTGCTCCTTTTGTACAGCAAAAATTAGAAGAGAGATTCTGTATACAAGGACCAGCCATTATTTTATTCACAGATGTGTATGGAATGCCATTTTTACATTTATTAAGCAGTCATTGATATCAAGAATTAATTTATGATTTCTAAAATTAATTTTTTGAAGTCAAGAATTAATTTTTATTATCTGTGATTATATTTTTGATATCTCTAAATGTATTCTTGATCTCAAAAAATAATTCTTTATATCAATAAATATTTAGAGATACTAAAAATATTAATTGATATCAAAATGATTTAATAATCTATATAAATGAGTTTTAGAGATAAAAAATTAATTCTTGATAGCATAAATGAAATATTTGATAGCAAAGTCACAGTTTTGAGCTCAATAATTTGTTTTCTTTTTATCGATATCAGTTACAGACCGAGACTTTTTTAATGTATAGTTTGAAGTCTGCAAATGACCTTTTGATCTCAAAAATTAACTTTTGATATTAAAAAATTGATGTGTGCTGCTGAATGTTTTATATAAAAATAGACTGATACCTTAATATCATGGAGGACACAAAGTATGCCTGCATAATGCCTAGTTCATAAAGAACAAAGTATTTCTGCATAATGCCTGGCGCACAGATAAAAAACAGTATGCCTGTAAACCTAGTATACCTGCATAATTCCTAGTACACAAAGAGCACACGGTATTTCCGCATAATACTTAGCGCATAAAGGACACACATTATGCCTGCATAAGGCGCACAGATAAAAAACAGTATGCCTGTAAACCCAGTATACCTGCATAATTCCTAGTACGCAAAGAGCACACGGTATTTCCGCATAATACTTAGCGCATAAAGGACACACATTATGCCTGCATAATGCCTAGAACACAGAGGACACACAGTATGCTTGCATAATGCCTAAGGTACAGAGGACACAAATGCCTGAAAAATGCCTGGACTCGCCGTCTAGACAAGTACTGTCATAGTTTGGTCATATGTATGAAATCGATTTCCATTTCAAAAACAGGTGGGAAAATGTTTTTACGCGCCCTTGAAATTCTAATATTTTATGTGCTTGTTTGGTCTATTTTCGAAATTGCCTGTTAAGGCTACCCTTTTCTGTCTTTTAGTTGTGAGTTGGACATCTATCCAAAGTCGATTTTCCACGTCTATTCAACGTTGCACTTGAGGCGTTGATTAGATCTTTGGAGAAAGTTGGGTTTCGTTGCAATGAAAATCAATGTCTACACACCGTTGTTTATCCGATGTCTATTAAACGTTGTATAGCCAGAGTTTATGTTATGGTAAGGTTGGGTAGACGTTACAACCTAAAATCGACTTTGATTCCGTTTTAGAATGCTTACTGAGTAACTTTCAATTAGACATTCTTTGAAATGCGTTACATCATCTGATATGTCTAACCTTTCTGGTACCGTATTTAAAGGTATAAGACACTAGTTGAAATCTGCAAACAAAAACTTAAGAAATATGTGATAATTTCATTTCTTCGATGCCGCCCTTTGTTACAAAATAGTTCCAAATGATCGATCTGAGTATCACAGCTGTGGATATTGTACATCACCCTTTACTTACTCACCAGCTCTGCTACAGAACGAGAAATTAAATAATAATAATAATAATAATAATAATAATAATAATAATAATAATAATAATAATAATTATTATTATTATTATTATTATTATTATAACGGTGGTAGTACGCTTGCGGATAGGTGTTAGCTTGGATTTGCGGTTCTTGCGGTTGACAATATGTAACGGGTTTGATGCCGGTTTTGGAAGGGAGCCCTGAAGATTGCATTGATATTTTCATGTTTTGCGTATCACTTCAGCCTTGAGGTCCACTGGGCTGGGGTTGTGGCGGGGGAAATAACGTGGCTGTCTCATACTCAGAATTAGCATTCCCACCATGCCATGTTACGCGCTCTTAAATAACCTGACACACACCTCAAATCGATACCAATATGTAATAAATCAGTAATTAGTGAAAAGAGATGATCTATGTGAATCAGGAACTATTTTAAAACCCCCTTCATGCCTGCACCAGATAAACGCCTGGCATGCCTGCACCACATAAAGGCCTGGCATGCATGCACCAGATAAACGCCTGGCATGCCTCCACTCAACAAAGAGCCTTGTATGGCTGCAACAGATAAAGTGTCTTGCATGCCTGTACTAGCTAAAGGGATGCCATGCCTGCACCAGATAAAGCACCTGACATGCCTGCATCAGATAAATTGCCTGGCATGCCTGCATCAAATAAAGTGATTGGCATGCCTGCACCAGATAACCGCTTGCATGCTTGCATCAGATTAAGTACTTGGCATGCGTGCACCATATAAGGTGAATGGCATGCCTGCACCAGATAAAATGATTGGCGTGCCTGCACCAGATAACCGCCGTGCATGCTTGCACCAGATAAAGTGCCTGACATGCCTGCATCAGATAAAGTGCTTGGCATGCTTGCACCAGATAAAGTGCCTGACATGCCTGCATCAGATAAAGTGCTTGTACTACCTACACCAGATAACCACCTTGCATGCCTGCAAAGGGTCTAGTATGCCTGCACAAGACAAAGAGGCTTGTATGGCTGCACCAGATAAAGCGCCTGTCATGACTGCACCAGATAAAGCACGTAGAATGTCTACAATCATCGTATCCGTTTGTTCTGAGGGCCAGGTCGCCATCTTCACTTCTGACCTATTGTTCAATGTTTCTGGCGGCCATCACGTCGTAGCGAATGCGTCACACTGTAGAGAAGCCTTTGATAAGGTTAAACACTGATGTCGCATGCTAAGGTTTGAAGTTGCGCTGTGAGAAATAGTACGAATGCGTAGGTCTACAACTTCCGCACCAACAGGCAGCAACAGGTCGTCCTGGATGCTTCCCAGTTCTGTGGAGTGTTTCACAAGGCACGGAGCACGATCGTAAATGATTCACCATACTGTAAGCTGTCAGGCCATCTGCTTACGCTTGTGTGATATGCGGCGTGGTCTCGACAGTATCAGAAAAGGCTTTAAAAGCTTTCCTCGTCACCGGAAGCACCATCTCCCTCCCCTCCATCTTCTCCCTCCTCCCCTCCCCCACCACTAGCACAGATTCCTCCTCCCCCACCACTAGCACAGATCCTCCCAACACAGCAGAGATCCCCTACCACTAGCACAGATTTCTTCACCACTACTAGCACAGATACCTCCTCCCCCGCTACTAGCACAGATTCCCCAATCCCCCACCCCAAGCACAGATTCTCCCTCCCAAACCACTAGCACAGATTCCCTTCCCCACCACTAGCATAGATTCCCCCTTCCCACCACTAGAACAGATCCTCCCACCACAACAGAGATCCCCCACCACTAGCACAGATTCCACTACTAGCACAGATCCCCCCTTCCCACCACTAGCACAGATCCTCCAAATACAACAGAGATCCCATCACCACTAGCACAGATTCCCCCAAGACTACTAACTCATATTTCCACTTCCCTTGCTACTAGCACAGATTTCCCCTTCCCCAACAATTGCACAGATTCCCTCCCCCCCCACCACTAGCACAGATTTCCGCACCACCAGCACAGATCACCCCACCACTAGCACAGATTTCTCCCACAACTTCTAGCACAGATCTCCCCACCCATAGCACAGATTCTCCTCTACCACTACCAGCACAAATCCCCCTACATACCTCTAGCACAGCTCCTCCTCTGAACCTCTATCACCATCACTATCACTATCACCATCATTATCGGTATTTATATTGCACCCATTTAGCTAGGCCACTAAGCGCAGCACACAAAATTCTAGTCAAACGCGACATCAAATAGATATGTTTTTAAGTTTTTTTGAACATCGGCAAGCAACTGGCATTCCTGGTATACAGGGGCAGTGAGTTCCATAGATATGAAGCAGCAAGACGTTGTTCTCCATACTTTAGTCGAACTTTTGGCACAGTTAATTGAGAGCTTGATGCAGAGCGAAGATTTCTTCTAGGTTTATAATCGTTGACAAGGTCTGAAATGTGCGTTGGTGTGCCTCCATGAAGGGCTTTGTATGACGACCTGGTAACCAATGGAGAGCTTTAAGCGATGGAGTAATATGTTCATGACGGGGTGTTAAGGTCACAACTTGAGCGGTGGCATTCACAAGATTTTGCAGAGAGCTTATAGCACAGTCTGGCAAACTGACTAAAAGACTGTTACAGCAGTCTATATTCTTCTAATCACTAGCGCATGGACTATACATTTAGCAGACTATAACGTGAGATGAGGGCGAATCTTGCCTTTCCAGTTTAGGTAATAAAAGCCAGATGCTCTTATCTGTCTGTTCAGGCATGGTAAGAGACCTATCCATTTTTACACCGAGATTTCTAACGGCACTTGGGACGGAAACGTTTTCATTATCCAAATTTAACGCACCCACAATGATGCGGTTTAAATTGAAAGAACTGGCTATTGCGAGGAATTGGGTTTTGTCTTGACTGAGTTGGAGTTTGTTTTTATACATACAGCTATACGGCTTGTTCCATGTTCATATGTCTTGCAATAGCCATTTGATTTTCAGGAGACTGAGAATTTACTGATTTCCATAACTGGGAGTAGTCTGTTTAAAGTGAAAAAGTAGTAACAGTAACAGTAACAGTAGGTTTCCCAATAGGGTGGTGTATATACTGTACTGACTGAGTCCAAGTATGGACCCCTGCGGCACTGAGCAATCAGTACTAGCCGTATCCGAATATTTATCGTTTACACATAGGTCAGGTATAATTGAATCCACTCACCAGAACCAGCACCAGAAATCATCATTGAGTTGTGAAGACGATTGGGAAGAAGAATGTCATGGTCAATCGTACCTAATGCTGCCCAGAGGTCGACCAATACCATGAAGACTGCGTTTCCATGATCAAGCTCCTGAAGAATGTCATCAAATACTATGACTAAGGCACTCCTCGTACTATGGAAAGCCTTATTTGCGGTTTGCAGTACCTCTGCTAATTCATTCGTGTGAAGACGCTTAGTGATTTGAATATTGATAGCGTGTTCAATAAGTTTAGATACAACTAGGGTGAGAGTGTTTGTTCTAGCAACCTATCTAGAACATACATCTATGTTCTGGCAACGTGCCCCTCTCCCTAGCTTTGAGGGGGGTGGGGGATCTGTATAGGTATCTAGAACAGACAGTCTGTTTTGGTAAGGGTTGGTATACACGACAAAAAAAACTGGCTCAAACATGAAATAAAAATTTGAGTTAGAATGCACCCTGAGTCAGCATGCACGCATGTATGGACAGTGTGTGAGCCCTCTCTGCCCTCCAAAGCGTTTCGTCATGGCGTTTCATCATAGCGTTTAAAAGTGAATTCTTGTTTGATGCATTATAAGCAGTTTTTTGTGGATACTGTGTAAGTGACCTTAAAAATACAGACTTTCATTGTAAACAAACCAAAGGATAAGTACTGTTTTTTATCACCGTTGTGGATATTGTGTGCACGATGTAAAAAATAAACAAAATAAAAATATCACAGAGTTTCATTCATTCAAGTAAGTGTACAGTTCCTCAAACCTGTTCTTATCGTCCGACCCCCTCAAACCTGCTATTATCGTCCAATTCCCCGCGTAATTGATGATATCATAGATGGGAATGATGTAAGAGAGATATTCAACAGCGCATTACTTCAAAACTACTGACCAATTTCAACCATGTTTTTCATCAAAATATTCAGTAAGGCTTTAAGTTTTTTTATTGATGTACTAACAAAATTTCAAACAAGCATAATTTTAAAACTATTAGGTCGATTAAACCATGTTTCGAGCAAAGTATTCAGTAAGATTTTATTTTTTATTGATGTTGATGATATGCACCCCACCTCCTTCAAAGCTATTATTATCGTCCAATCCCCCCTCCCCCACGTAATCGCTTATGTCATAGATGGGTGTGACATCATCAATTACGTGATATTCAAGAAGGATATTCAACAGCGCATTACTTCAAAACTACTGGGTCAAATTTTAACCATATTTTCAGCAAAGTATTCAATAAGACTTGAAGTTTTTTATTGATGATATCTACCCCCTTCAAACCTATTATTGTCGTCCACTTCCCATCCTGACATCATTGATGATGTTATGTTCTACAAATTTAAAATGACTATAACTTTAAAACTATTGACTTGATTTTAACCATTTTTGCAACAAAGTATTCATTAAGACTTTAATTTTTTAATTGATGACGTCATTGATGACATTATAGATGAAAGGTTTGAAACGAATATAATTTTAAAAGATTTTGGTTATGGATATGGTTCCAAACTGCGTGAACCTGATATGACAAGTGTGAAGTACTTAAAGTCTATGAGGTAAATTAGGAGCACATTTACTGTTCAGACATACAAAGGCCTCGTATGGACTTGTGTTTTAGAAGGGTTTATGTTGACTTTATGATTGCTGACCTTGTTCACTACGGAACTGAAGAAATATCAACTTTACCATTTAGACTCTTTTTGGGAATTTGAGCACTACAGTCTCGATGTGATTAAACTACATACAAGGTTTATTGAAGAGTGTTACATAACTGGAACAGAAGATGCAGAGGACTATGACTTTGATTCTCTGATTGCTCGCCCTGAGTGTAGTATCGCGTGGTGAATTATTTAACGGACTGAAGACACTGAAAATCAATGAACAGTGATTTACAGTTCTACATACCATTTTCAACGCAATGGGTGATGAAAAAGCTAAAAGTTTGAAAATATGAAGTAAATATTATACAAACTTTATTAAACAGAAGTTTATTCGGCGGGAAAAAGGATATACATCAGTGGTTAGTTAATGATGGTATATAGAAGACTATGGAGAGAATCTGTAACATATTCCAAAGTGAAAAATTGGTTACAAGGCTGAGATGCTTTAGCTAACTTAAACCAGTGAATTGCAAATTTAAACGACAACGCATCATTACCCGTGGTATTGGTGATATATGGGATATAGACTTGGCAGATGTGACCAACATTTCAGAACATAATGAAGGCAATCACTTTCTACACATTGCTACTGATGTTTTCCGAACATTTGTGGGTACAACACATTCCAAACAAAAGTCATACGAGTGTCCTTCAACCTTCCGAAAGGTTATTCAAGAAACAACAAGAAGGCCTAGAACATTGAGGTCAGATAATGGCATATAATTTAAGAATAGGGGGGGGGGGTAAAGCGATTTCTGAAGAAAGAAGGTATTAATGCATATACCACCAAGAATGAGAACAAAACCTAACTTTGCTGTAAGAGTCATACGTACTCTCAAAGGAAAGATGTATCGCTATTTTCTACATCGGCAAACGTAACGCTATACAGATGTCTTGCAAGACTTAGTCTACAATTATAATCATAGACCTCGTGGATCCCATAGTTATGCATCGGCAGAAATTACTAAGAAAATTGAATCCAAAGTGTGAAAACATATGTATATTGATAAATTGAAATTGAAATCAATGACAAACTAAAACCCTTTAAGTTTAACATTGGTCAGCATGTTTACATTTCACACATGGAATATCTATTTCAAAGGAATTACCATATAAATGGTTCTTATTCCTGAATCAGAACAAAGAAAATCATTATCAAGTGAACTCTCAAATGATTGTATTAAAGCTAAAGTGAATAACTCTAAAAAAAGAAACGAAATCGCGAAACTGCTGCAGAAATGTCACAACTTCTTGGCCGTCATTTAAAAACAATTCAATCACAGCCACAAAAGTCTTCTGCACTGCTACAGAAAAGCTAACATTTCCAAACCATTTTCAATCTATATATCATATGAAAGTAACACAACTTCTGGCAGAACTTAATAAACATGGTACAAAATGAACAGAGAAGAATGAACTTGTGTTGAAAACCGGAGATGTAATTGAAAATTCCAACATCGTTGATTTACTAAAAGAAGCATTGGCTGCTGCAAGAAGAAAAGAACGACAAGAACCACCACGAGGTCAGAATCAGTTTATACAGGAAATTGTAGATGCTAACATTCCAAAAACTGTTTTTAGCAAAAAGACAACTCGTGAAGAAATTGCGTTTACATAGGCAGAGAGATGAATTTCTATTGTTGTGTGGGAATAGTGCCCATAAGATAGAACTGAAAGATGTGTTTCAAAGTGAGAGCCATCCCAGGGATTCAGCTAGGTCATACAGATGCATTTACAAAAACTCCTGCCAAGTTCCCCATTACCAGGAAAGTAATGTAAAATTTTAGCCATTTCCGCTGGATTCCAATCCGTTGTGAAAGATACATCTTTTTAGGTCAATTACTAAAACGTATTGTCATTGGAATTGTACATAATGAAGCCTTTACTGGAGCAGTGACAAGAAATCCATACAAGTTTGAACATTTTAATATTTACTACATGCAACTTGGTACTGACGGTGAACCAGTAATATCCAAACCTCTGAAGCTTAACATTGTTAATGGAAAATATCCTGAAGCTTTTGAAACTCTTTACAAATCTTTTAATAAACTTAATGGATGAGGAAAGCTCCATCATCAAACGGGAAGATTGGTCTAGCGGTTATGCTTTATTTTCTTTCGACTTCACATCTGATCATGATGGTGATGATCATTAGGCTCTTATCAAGCATGGAAACCTGCGGCTAGAGATGAATTATGCCATGCCTTACAACATATAGTCACTGTTATAGTCTATGCTGAATTTGACAACATTATTGAAATAAGCGAGAATCGCAGTATTCAATTTGAACTTCAATGATTAGCACGAAGCAGATAGATGCCATATTGGCACATGACGTCTTGACAAAAGATTTATTCCATGGAGTGTTTCCTATGGATCAACTACAAGCATTACAGCAATTAGCCTGTGTCATCAAAACCGATGATCATGACGAGCCTGGTAAACACTGAGTTGCCGTGTACTTTGACAAAATTGTGGAATATTTGGACTCTTATGGACTTGCACCTATAGATGAACGTTTAGAAGAATGTTTAAATAATGAGTATGTGTATAATTCAGTAACATTACAGCAACATATTTCCAATGCGTGTGGTTTCTATTGTATATATTACATACTGCATAGAGCTCGAGATCATAGCATGTTTAACATTATCGATATACTTAAGTGAAGTGATGGAGATTTTGTAGCTAAAGACTTTATCGATGGACATTATAAACTAGTGTTCTATTAAACTTGTTATTTAATTTTAGTTATGTTTTATTTGTAGCTTTTTTATGATGTACTTATCTAAATGTATATGTGTAAATGTTACTACTGTACCTGGTCATATTATTCTAGTTATACTGGTGTCATATCCTTCTAATGGAGTGTCCCTGGCGAGGTGTTAATTCACCCTTAAACTCCCTTTTCATTCTTAATGAGGATTCCCTGGCGAGGTGTTAATTCACAGGTAAACCCCCTTTTCATTCTTAATGAGAGTCCATGGCGAGGTGCTAACCTACCAAAACAAATTAAAAACAAGAAGATTTTTATCTTTGTAATTATATATATGTCTACAAATTATTTGTATAATTGTCTTTATTGTTTAGGTTAATCTATTTAATTAAATGCAATATAGTTAAGTTTTTAAAGTTAAACTTGTTTATTTTTTTCTTATTAAATGCAATTGAATTCAGATGCTTAATTTGTTTTCCTTTGTTAAATGTTACTTGTTTAATTAACAGTTAGGTTTGTTTAAAGAAATAAAAATTACAAAAAAATAAGGCTTTTTTATTCTTATTTTAATTCAACAAATCAAAATATTTACAACTGATTCAACAACAATTCAACAAATCAAACTATTTACAAGTGATTCATTTCTACATTTTGCGAAACGTTATGTCTCATATTAGCCCACTCACAACAACTTAAATTGATATAAGTATCATAAATGTTATCGCCACGTTTGTAAATGCTATAAAAAATAACGTAACATTGATTCAATCGGATCACTTTCACATCCACATGGCTTGCAAGTATCAATTCATTTAAACCTTCCATAGTCTTTATCATAGTCCATATACCGGGTGTAAAGTAAATGCTCTAAGAACCACGTTTCAATAGTACATATCCATTTGGTTCAAATTTCAAACTCAAGTTCTTACCAAGCATTAAACACAAAGCTCCAGTGTTTTGCACTGAGGTTGATTGAATCAATGCATCCGCTAGGTTCATCTCCTCGTTCAGCAAATGCGTTTCTACTTCACTAAACAACCTTTATATAGTTCACAGTCGTCACCTCTAAATGAGAGATGATCAATCATCATGAGCTGTATCTGATGTAGAAATACACATCTCGACAATATGCACATTGTTGTACTCCATTCGTTAGACATACATTATTCCATTTATATGCACCGTCTAAACAACAGTAGAGAAAGCATCCTACTGTAAATACACGGTTCCATCCCATATGACTATCACATGAAATACTTCACTCTGTTTAACCCATTCCAGATATTCATCTTTTCTTGTTTGCTTGATACTCCCATTCCAAGTACAATGTGATAAAGAAAAGCATGTCGGTACTCTCCTTGTCATGTGAATTTTAGTAGTCTCTCTCTTATTTCACTCCAATAAATCATGTCTTCTGAAATATATTAGTCTCCGATGTATCAGTTGAAGTTCGATGAAATATATTCGTAGAGGTTGAATATTAGACATACACTAACGTAAGCTGCTGCTTCCACATCATCCTTATCCTCAGCTATGTCTTTATCACCCTTTTCCTCCGTTAAATCAAATCACATCATTCAATTCTTCTGCTTCCTTACACCTCCTGTGTTTCTTTCTATAAATATATATTCTCCATTATAATTCTCTACATTCTGTTGATTCGTCGTTAGTATGTAAAGTTATTGTTGTGGTGTAATCTTAATGGTAGTAATAATAATCGTTGCACAACGTAGCAGACGTTGCTATTCATTCAAGTCTTGATCTGAAGAAAAGAAACATTATAAATGTATAATAATTTTTTCAAACACTTATTAAAAAAATAGGGTAGTACCTTTTTCATTAGATATTTTCTTCTGTTGCTCTTCGAACAGCTTTCACACTTGATTGTTGCTTCTGCCCTTCATGATGTTTCACATGTGCATTTAATTTCCCATTTGGTTTTCCTTTTTATTGTGCTGCTGAACCCTTTTTCGCTTCTTTGATGTTGTAAGTGTAGGTGTAAGTTCGGTAGATTCTGTTGATTCTGTAGGCACTGCAGGTCTCGTCGCTTTAAATAAAATAGCACACATTTCCCCTCCCCCACCACTAGCACAGATTCCCTCCACTCCCACCACCAGCGCAAATTGCCCTTCTCCAACCACTAGCACAGATTCCCTCCTCTCCCACCACCAGCACAGATTCCCCTATCCCCCACCACTAGCACAGATCCGCTCCTCCCCCATCACCAGCACAGATTATCCCCCCACCAATAGCACAGATCGGACACAGTCGACGCGTAGCAACGCCGGGTTTCGGTTATTTACGTAGTCGAAAGAACGTCTATACTCGTCGATTAACGCTGCGTAATCGTTGTAAATTGATGTCGAAACAACACCTATCTCTCGACGACGCATCGACCTACGGAAAGAGACACTGTATGGGCGTCACTGTATTAATCTAAAAGAGACACTGTATTAATCTAAAATTGTTGTTGAAGTCACAACTCTTAACAAGAATCTGCACCCTTGAGGCAGCCCGTCGCACCGATTATCTACCAAGTATATTTCCTTGAATTCAAAAATAAGTGGGAAAAAACTTCGGGCTCTTGAAATTCTCATAGTTTACGTCCTCGTTTCTTTTGTTAAAAAAACTGACTTTGAAAAATGTTTGAAAAAAGAGAAAATCAAAACTATTGCCCCAACACCAGTACCTCCAGCGTAGTCTCACCTGAGGATGCCATGCCATAAATGATCCAAGAGGACAAAGGTGGAGGTGAGTACTTACCCAGAGTGGGGTGAGGTGAGGAGAGGTGAGTACTAACCCATGGTGGTGGGGAGGGGACATTAGTGTAGAAAAGAGGGGTTCTACTGCATGAAGTGGCGTCATCAGTCACGTAACCATGGTGATAAGGACCTCCCCTCCTAGGCGGCAGACGGGTTAGCCATAGAACATACTATGTGTGGAACCCATTAAGACGTCATAGGTGTAACCATGGTAATAAATTGAGGGCCTCCTCCCCTAGGACATAATATGCACCGACCCCCCCCCCTAGGATATACTATGTACCGACCCCCCCCCCCCCCCCCCCACCTAGGAGCGTAAGATTTAGCCGAATCAGCATAAAAATCATATATAAGTGCTGCGTCTCAGGGCTCAGTAACGACGTTTGTTAGAAACATCATGGAAAACACACCTCAGGAGACTCCAGCTATTGATGACTTAACGGCTTTTGAGGTAGATGAATCAATTTACATCATGGTAAACATGTATGATGAAACTGAAGCAGGAGCAATAGCCTGTGCTTTGGAGGAAGCGTTAGGATTTCCATCTCAGATCGCTCCAGTGAAAGCTGACGTAACAATCACAGTGATGAGGAACGGCCGTAGAGTAACACTGACAACGGAGTGTTATAATTGTCGTGCGTGGTTGGAATATGCGGGGCAGCCTCATAATTGCCGCTGTGGAAATCTGACTTGCTGATGAACTAAAACTTTCGGCCATTTTAAGGGCCATCCTAAATTATGAAATGAAGCAAAACCTGTCTGTGTATGTATGCATGTATGTGTGTGTGTGATGTTTGAGAATACATTTTATCACATTTCAGTTTTTTCAGGTCTAGTGAACGATACGACAACTGGTCCTCAAAAGTGTTAGTTGGCGGATGAATACCATTTGGCGGATGAATACTATTTAGTGGATGAATGCATTTTGGCGGATGAATACACATATCCAGGAGAGTAAAATTCTGCGGAGTCAGCAATTTTAACAAGTTTGACAAGTTACACACCATTTTTAACAAGTTACACACCAATTTTTATTGAGTTACACACCATTTTTGGTAAACTCTAAGTGGTATAAATGGATGAGCAAGACATGTATTTTACCCATATGAGTTCTAGCAGCTGATGTCACAACAACGATGGCAACGAATTCAGTCTTCTGCCATGACTGCAATGTGACATTTCCATCTCTGGAATTGTTCGTGACACATAGATGTAAACTAGCTGAGTTGAAACGTGCTTTTTAAGAGCTTGATGAGAAGATATTGAAGAAGATATTGAAGATATTGAAGATGGCATTGACAGACCTGATCCAGTCCTCTGCTGTGAATGCATTAAGATATTTCCATCTCTGGAATTGTATGAGACACATGCATCTGTATCGATGGGAGAACAAGCTGCAAAGACAGTACAAGTAGGGAGAGGCAGAAGAGTTAGTCTTGGTGAAAACACACAGGAAAAACGGTTTGAGTCTGACGACGGATCGGATTTACTACTTGAAATGCGACAACAAGAGAACCGGATCAAGACACCTTTGCTAGAAACGTTAAACCATGGAATGAAATGGTATATTGTCGTGCATGCACGCTTCAAGAAATTGACGGCGAACGTTGAAGGTGTTATGGTAGAACAAGTGGATAATGCCTTTATCAGCAGTCCAACATATACAGCATACAATCCAGCGGATATTGAGCGGGACTTGCCAGAAGCCTATAAAGAATTGTTTACCAAGTTTGATGAACATGAGCGACAAGGCTCTGGCTGGGTGTTGGATAACATACTATACATTGAAGTACATACAGCTACGTCAGCGCCACCGGAAGCGAGTAGTTTTATCAAACTACCGAAGAAAGTGAAGAATACAAAAGGTGTATTGAACATTCAGAATAAACACAACAAGTGTTTCTTATGGTCTGTATTGGCTCATCTTCACGCTTCAACAGACAGTAACCTAGAGTGAATCAATACAAACCATTTGAGAAGGAATTAAAGGTGGAAGGTATGACATTTCCGACACCGATTACGGACATTCCAAAGTTTAAAAAGGAGAACGATGTGTCTATCAATGTGTTTAGGTATGAAAAAGATGTAGTTGTTCCGATACAACTTGGTCGAAACATCAGTGTGAGAGAAATCAACTTACTTTTGATTAGCAAGACAAGAAAAGGCATTACTGCCTCATCAAGAATTTCAGCAGACTTATGGCTTATCGATCAAAGCGTAGAGCTGCAGCTTTTTATTGTTTCAACTGTCTTCACTGGTTCATTCGACGAGATCTTTTAGATGAGCATCGTGAAGTGTGGGGCACAACGTTTATCATTCCCCAAGAAACCTTTTATCAAGTTCAAGACTGTAGCCAAAAAACAACAGCGAGTACCTTTTGTGATTTATGCGGACTTTGAATGTTTCACGCAAAAGCATGAAGAAGGAGTCAAGTATCAGCATCATCGTCCAAACAGTTTCGCTTATGTAGTTGTCAGTCAGTATGACACACGTGCACCACTCGTGTGTCGAGGAGACAATGCCGTGAAAGTCTTTTTAGACCATATGATGAATGAGCGTGATCGTATTGTGCATGGCTTACAACAGCCAAAGAAAATGGTGATGACTCATGAAGACAAAGAGGATTTCAAGAACGCCACCGATTGCTACATTTGTCATGAGCCTCTAGGAGCGGATCGTGTGAGAGATCATGGCCATATCAATGGTATATACCGCGCATAATGAATGCAACTTGCAATTCGGACTTAGAAAAGATCAGCAGGGGATAAAGATTCTTTTATCATCCCTGTGTTTTTCCACAATTTACGGGGCCATGACAGCCATTTGATCATGGAAAAAATTCGGAAATTCAAAAATGAAACGATTACAGTAATTTCCAACACCATTGAGAAATATATTGCATTCACCATGGGCAATCGGAAATTTACAGACAGCTTTCAGTTTATGAGTACCTCTATACAGAAGCTCGTGTCCAACCTCGCAGCAGAGGAGAAAGATAACTTCTACAACATGACTTCTCACATCCACGACAGTGCCCAACAAGATTTGTTACTGAGAAAGGGAGTGTACTCTTACGATTACGTGGACGAGCCATCCAAGTTTGCTGAAACACAACTACCATCAAAGGACAAGTTTTACAGCCAGCTTAGTGAAGAGGACATCAGCGATGAGGATTATGCTGACTACCCATCCGCTCTTCGCCATCATCTAAGCATAAATAGACATGTCACAGGCGAGATAGCTAATCCCAATTGTTGAGCAAGATGGAGGACTTTTTATCAGATTATGAATTCATTACATATGGATTCTCATATATAAGAAACGCATGTGATGACATTGTGTTACGACATTTTGGAAAGTATATCATACTTTCACCTGACGACCAATCTATGTTGAAGGATCATCTAGAGAAGTTGAGGATACCCGGCTTTCTCCTGGCAATCTCAAATGATTTAGAAGTGCGTGTGACTAAGAACTGTCTAGACGTGTTTGTACAATTTCGCCAACATTACGAGCTTACAGAACACTACAACTTCATCATCCTAAGCACAGTGGAACGGAGCGCGCTGTAAAAGGCATTGGATTGGGAAGAACCTAACGCTTGAATTCAAAGAGGAACGAGTACAACTCATGCGGGGTAGCAAATTCATTGAGCTGACACATCCTATGCGGGTGATGGACATCGACATAAATGAAGATGGATATGAACTGAAACTGTCTGAACATGAAACTGTTAAAGTGATAAAGTTTGATGATGTGAGTTATGTCAGTTTTCATAGCATTTACAAATGTGGGTGTAATGTCTATGATACATATATTAATTTAGATCGTAATGAATGGCATTAATTTATCAATGTATTGAATGGCATTTGTTAACATGCATTGAATGTGTTTGTAAAGAAAAGTTTGTTAATAAAGTTTGTAAATAAAAGTTTGTAAATAGAGTTTGTAGATAAGAGTTTGTAAAATTTTTAAATAGAGTTTCTAATTAAGTTTGTAAATAAAGTTTGTAAATAAGAGTTTATAAATAAGAGCTTGTAAAATAATGGATAACACAATAAACAAGAAATTTGTATGAAACTTGTTTTATTTATCATCAAACTTGAACAATTACCAACAACTTAACTAATTTAACTCTATATACAACTTAGCTAATAGAACTAAAACAACATTAATAAAACAATGCTTATAATGTCTATATACAAAATCCTTAACAATAAAATCACCACCCCTTCTTTGTAATATATTTACAATATCAAACACACTCTGATCTCGAGCTCTATGTAGTATATAATATACACAATAAAAACCACATGAAGATGATATTGGTGTTTGTAATGATATGGAATTATACATATAGTCATTCCTTAAAAACTTTTCTAAACGATTATCTAGAGTTAAAAGTCCATAACAGTCAAAATATTCTACAGGGTCTTTGTCATAATACACTGCCACTCAATGTTCTCCTGGTTCATCATGATCGTCTGTGCTGATGACATAGGCACCGCGTTGTAAAGATGGCAACTGGTCCATGGCAAACACACATTGAAACAAGTCTTTTGTCATGACATCATGGCTCAATATGGCATTGATCTGCTTCGTGTTAATGACTGGTAGTCGAATTGCAAGGTGCGATTTGGACTTATTTCAATAATGTTATCAAATTCAGCATAGACTATGACATTGATTGTATGTTGCGAAGCCCTGCCAAAATTCATTTCTAGCCGCAAGTTTCCATTCTTGATAAGGGGATAATGATCATCACCATCATATTCAGGTGTTAAGTCGAACGAAAATAAAGCATAACCTCTAGGCCAATCTTCCCTTTTTATGATGGAACTTTTCTCATCATTCAATTTATCAAAAGATTTGCAAAGAGTTTCAAAAGCGTCCAGGCATTTGTTCTGTGTCATGTCAAGCTTGAGAGGTGTGGATAGGACTGGCTCACCATCCGTGTACAGTTGCATGTAGTCCAGATCAAAATGTTTGAAATCATATAGATTTCTCAATGCTGTTCCACCAAAAGCTTCATTATGAACCAGATCAATGACAATTGATCGTTTTGGTAATTGACCCAAAAAGATGTTATCTTTCACAAAAGATTGAAATCCTGCTGGAATGGCCAAAACTTTACATTCTTTTCTAGTGATAAGAAACTTGGCAGGACTTTTCATCAATGCATCTGTATGTCCTAATTGAATACCTGGACTAACTCTCACTTTGCGAAAGGTTAAAAATGCCTCTTTCACTTCTACCTTACAGGTATTATTTGCAGCCATTAATACATATTCATCTTTTTGTCTATGTTAACGCAATTTCAGACTGATGCCATTGGGAAGATAGCGATCCTGCTCAAACAAATCTACCCTTAAACCACCTGTTACCATAAAATCACGGCTGAGACGTGTATGCAAATAACGATTATGTAAACCATTATTTCCTTGCTCAGCTAGGTCACCACCGTCAGGATTGACATGAAACCCTGATACATATCTTTCATTATTAACCTTTTTCATCTCATAACTATTCATTCACCCGACAGTATCCTTATACATGAGACACATACAGCCCTCAGAATGGAGACTTTCTTCCGAGTCATGAAGGAGGTGAGAGATAATACTGGCATAACCATGGGTATTGTTACAATGGGATACCAATCGATCATTTAGAAATAATAATATTAGACCATAACCCATCAAACACATCATTGATGCATGATACATTATTATCTGCGCCACACGCTGCTCCATCGTCCTTTACAATGCGACATATAATATGACGTTTGCTGTTCTTTAAATCCAGATGTTCTTCTGTACTCGCAGCAACATAAAATTCTATTGGAGCGCCTTCTCTAATACTAGTCAGTGGTTGATAGTCTACATTATAACTTTTCTCTACAGCAGTTTGCGTTGGTGGTATGTGAAACCATTCCAATGGAGAAAGACTACATTGAATGATAATGAATGAAAGACATTTTCAAAAGATATCTTTTTTAATGTGTTTTGATGTTATCCGTCTGGCTGTTTTTCGTCTTCTGGCACGTTTCATCGGTTGCACTCTCTTTTGTCCTTCTAGCACATCGCCAATCACAAACTGTGCAACTCGACCAGTAACATCTTTTCTGAAATTTTTGCAGCCTTTTTAAGATGTGGCGCAACGATCTTAGCCCCAGGCTTAAGTAGTGGAATAGCTTTACTAGCCAATGATCCCAGTATTGAACCAATACCATCTCCAAATTGGATTCGCCCTCCTTTGAACCCTGGTAATTCTCCTCCGTCCACTTGACGAAGAAAATGGTTGCGATATGCAGATGGATCGTGTGTGTAGGCTTTCATAATGCTTTTGGTCGAAAATGAAGTTTACAGATCACCTTTCCAGTTTGAAATGGAACATTATGACCTGTGTCATCCTTAATATTCATTTCTATCACGTCAAAATTGGATGTGCTCACAGGAACATAATGAGGTTCACCATAAGTTTTCATGACAATATCACCATCATGACCTTGAATGGGAACAGAACGTAGCAAAGGAACATAATAATCGCCAACAACTTGTGGTTCACAAATACTGCAGTACACATAGAGTGTATAAAATCTCTGTTTCACATCGGCTTTATGTTCAGCTGTACACGTTTCAGTATACCATTGATCTGGGATAAATACTAAAATTTCAGCTAATCCAGCGGAGAATGACACTTCAAAGATTTTCCCATCCTTCAGGAAACTGTCTTTATTGACGCTGTTACATTTCTTTTGTAATGTCGTCATGAGTACTCTTTTACTAAACGGAGTTTTTGGAATATTAGCATCTGCAATTTCTTGGATAAACTGATGCCATCCATGTAGAAGTTCTCCTCGTTCTTTTCTTCTTGTAGCAACCAATGCTTCTTTCATCAAATCAACAATGATGGAATTTGTAATGACATCGCCCGTTTTCAACACATGTTCATTTTTGTCTGTCCATTTTACACCATGTTTGACAGTTCTGCTAAAAGTTGTATTACTTTTCCAGGATAGATAGGTTGAAAATGACTTAAAAGTAACTTTTCTGGTTTTTCAGGTGTTATAGACTTTTGCCTAGATTGACTTGTTCGTAAATGGCGACCAAGAAGTTGAGACATTGCCATGGCCTTTTCACGAGTTCGTTTTTCACGTAAAAGTCTATTTACTTTTGTTTTAATGCCACTCTCTTTCTTTCCCAATAACATTTTGTATTCATATTTAGCAAATAAGGACCATAGTAGGATAGAAACGACAGTTCTGCGTCACTTTGTGACGTCATACTGTCTGGAAGTGACGTCATAGCATCTGGACCGGAAGTGTTGTCTGGACCGGAAGTGAGGTGATAGGCGTAGTCATGGCAACGTGTTGTTGTGATGGCAACGAAGCATGGTAACGTGACGTCATAGGCGTAGCCATAGGCGTAACCCTGATAACAAAGTGAGGACCCCCCCTCGAAATTGTGATTTTTGCATATTTATCCGTTTCAGACGATTCTGAACATTTTTCATTTTTTGGGTCGACCGACCCCCCCCCCCCCCCCTCGAAATTGTGATTTTTGCATATTTATCCGTTTCAGACGATTCTGAACATTTCTCATTTTTTGGGTCGATCGACCCCCCCCCTCGAAATTGTGATTTTTGCATATTTATCCGTTTCAGACGATTCTGAACATTTTTCTTTTTTTTTTTTGGGGTCGACTGACCCCCCCCCCCCTCGAAATTGTGATTTTTGCATATTTATCCGTTTCAGACGATTCTGAACATTTTTTCATTTTTTTTTGGGTCGACCGACCGCCCCCCCCCGGACTTCACCGCTAGATGTCTCTGCTTTACAGCTGTACAGCAGTACAACTGTAAGTGAGACATTCATATACATAAGTAAAATTCTGCTGAGTCAGCAATTTTTGAACAAAGTTACACACCATATTTTGATTACATGGAAGTAGTATAAAAGCATGAGTGAAACATGTCAACTAGTCAACTAGTAATACAATCTGTAAACAAGTCAACAAGTGGAGATTGTGTGACGAGAAAAGACTTGACAATGTCGGCCTTACTTCTTCACAGATGTGTAGAGACCATGGATGACGTCTTCAAAGTGAATTATGCTGACTATGTGTTTTCAAAGCTTCCTGCTTTTGAATCGGATTGGATGCTGGAAGTGAAGAACTTACATCAGCATTGGGAAGCTGTTGGAAAGACCATTCCAAGAGATCGTTTCATCCGCTCGTTTCTACGTGAATGTGAAGATCTACATTTACCGTTAACTTACGACATTGATTCAGCATTTATCAACGTGAATACAATTTGGGCAGTTGAGCTCATGTTAGATGTAGCTGCAAGAATCATTTTACATTATGATGATGATGTTCCATTGAAGACGAATGTATCAGAGCATGTCCAATTCAACCATGGACGAGTTGAAGTGAATTCAAAACTTTGCAAGTTGTTTGCTGACTCAGCAAACAGTTGGGTATAAAAGGGAGTGGACTCAGCAGAGTGAAGTCATTTCTCAGCAGACAGTTGATGGGAGTGGATCATCAATACATTGTGCAGCCATGGAGAACAAGACAAGCAGCTTTAAAATTAGTGCTAACTTAACCATTACTGTGGAGTATGGAGAATATGGGCCATTTCTACGCATCACACGTGGAGAGAGATGGTGTGCTTATTCACCATCTTTATGGAAGATTGTATGCCAAAGCTTGAAAAATTTACGCGACATTGGCTTCAAACTATACTTAACACAAACGAAGTGGCTTGAAGTCATTTCATACTTGGATATGCGTTATGTCAGTTTTGTGCGCACGTCACGGTTTGAAGGGAAGAATACACACATCAGATCAACATGAATGATGGTGAATTGGAGACACTGCTTCAGGAGATGGATAACATCAACTCAGCCCTATCACCATGTGAGGAATGTCATGACAAGAAAACTATCATCAAGCTGCAAAAGGATGGTCGGATGAAGGTGTCAAAGCTATCCAAGAAAAGGCTGGCTGAAGTTCAGTTGGAGAACATGAACGTACAAAATCAACTTGGACTTACCTGTGACTATTGCGGTGCTTGTGGATATGTGGAGGATTATCATTGCCACTGCCACAAGTATAATTGCAAGTTGTGTGAACCAAACAACTTCTGCGGCAAGTGTAGTGTACTTAAAGTCAGTGAAGCAAAGTAAAAGCCCACAAGACACTGAAACAAGATGGACGCATGTTTTAAAAATGCTTATATTGACTTGATGATTGCTAAACTTGCTTGCTGTGGCACTCCAGACTATCAACTTTATCATTTGGATGCTTTTTGGGATGTTGTACATCATAGTCTTGATGTGATTGAACTGCATTCAAGATTTCTTGGAGAATGTCATAAAATTGGAATAGAAGAAGATCCTGACTTTGACTTTGATTCTGCACTTTATTCTGCTCGTACTGATGTTGAAGTATATTTCACCGTAGTTGATCATTTGAGAGATTGTTGTGAACTACAAGAAGAGGAAACCGAGCAGCTTTATCAGGTATCAGATATAAAAACCTTTTAATCATCTTTGTAACAACATAGTGAATTGATAACATAACAATGTTTTTCTTACTAACAAATTTAGTTATATGTGAGTGGTTTCAACGTAAACAAAGAAAGAACATGATAGAAGAGGCAGCAAATATATTAAAAGATATTTTATTACAGGAAGAAACCGACATGTCAGAATAAAACAACAGAAACAAAGTCAACATGGAGAATCTTGTACTATTCAGTGGTCATAAGGACGTTCTTTCAAACATGTTTCCAACATGACTTGAAAAGTATGGACATGTGTTCAACTCAAGTGAAGCGTTGTATCAATATGAGAAAGCAGTTTTTCATCACCGTCCAGATATTGCTTCAGCCATTGTGTCATCCAGAAATGGATATGAAGCGAAACGTATTGCTAAAGGGATAAAACCATGTCCTTTATGGCATACAGTAAAGAGAAGTAAAATGCAAGATGTTTTACAAGTCAAATGGAATCAGTGTGTATTGTTTCGCAACAAGTTGAAAGAATGTAAAGACAAAACTTTAGTTGAAGCAACGTATGATCATTGGTGGGGAGCTGGTGTGAAACAAGTGTCATCTGGATATCCTGGTCAGAATATTATGGGGAAGTTGTTAGAACTGTTCTGTGAGACTTGATGTGCAGACGTGTGAACATGTAAATTTGAAGTGTGTTAAGTGAACAACAACTGGAAAAAACTTGCTGAACTTGACAGACTTATGCTGCATTGCCGGAGCAGCATAACTTGACAGACTTGTGCTACATTGCCGGAGCAGCATAACCTGACAGACTTGTGCTGCATTGCAAGACTCACAAGACTGCATAATGGCGGACATGACACTGAGACAATATATTGTGCAAAAAGCTTATTGTGAAGAAATGTTATCAGCTGTAAAAAAGTTTGCATATTTAGTCTGTCCTGCTTGTCAACATGAAGAGTGTCAAGAACATACTTGTCATACTGCATGTGCTTATACATATTGGAATGAAGCTAAATATTACATTCATTTAGATAAAGTGTTAGAGAATGCAAATCAACGTTGTGAGAAATATGGTGTAGATGCTATTACATTGGATGAACTCAGTCATTGGTTAGTGTTCATTGAAGACCAATGGTCTCCAGTTATTCATACCATTGTATCCATACTTGATTTGTAAAAACTTGTTAGTTAAGTTATAAATGCATGTTAGTTAAGTGATGTTGGTTGAGTTATAAAATAAAAGCTGATCTGTTCAGACGTGTTTTTACCATTCATCATGTCGACGTGGAAAGACTACTTGACCAATATTTACTTCAAACCTGGACAGCCTGGAGCATTTGCTGGTCCTTACAAACTGTATCACATCTTACGAAAACATAATCAACCCGTCACACATTCACAAGTGAAGAAATGGCTACAGGATCAAGATGCTTTTAGTTTACTACAACCTGTCAAATACAGGTTCAAAAGACAACGTGTCATTACACGTGGTATTGATGATATGTGGGATATTGATTTGGCTGATATGGGAAACATAGCTCCCTATAATGATGACATACGCTTTTTACTCATTGTCATTGATGTGTTTTCCAAATATGTCTGGGTACAGCCAATACCTAATAAATCACATACCAGCGTCATACAAGCTTTCCAAAAGATTTTTCATGACACACGACGAAGACCGCGAACTCTAAGGTCTGATAAAGGAACAGAATTTAAAAACAGATGGGTAAAAGCATTTTTGAAGAAAGAAGGAATTCATGCTTATACCACAAAGAATGAAACCAAAGCCAACTTTGCTGAAAGAGTCATTCGTACTCTGAAGGGAATGATGTATCGGTATTTTCTACATAATCAAACTTACCGTTACTTAGACATTCTTCCAGACTTGGTGTACAATTACAACCATAGACCTCATGGTTCTCTTCCTAATAAATATGCTCCAGCCGAGATTCGTAAAGACAACGAATCAAAAGTGTGGAAGTATATGTATGTCGACAAACTGAAATTGAAACCGAAGAAGAAGAAGTACAAATTTAACATTGGCGATCATGTTCGCATTTCTCACATTAAATACGTGTTTCAACGCGATTACCACATCAAATGGACGCAAGAAGTCTTCATTGTCACACATCGTTGTAAGAAGCAAGGAATACATTTATATCGTGTGAAAGACTTTTTAGACGAAGATATTGATGGACATTTTTATGAAGAAGAACTGCAGAAAGTGACCAAAGATATTGAATCTATTTATAGAATTGAAAAAGTCTTGAAAACACGTAAAAGACGAGGAGGGGTGAAAGAATTATTTGTCAAATGGTTAGGTTGGCCAAACAAGTTTAACAGTTGGGTGAAAGAGACAGACATTCAAAAATGAAGCATCCATTTACATGTTTGGTCTCTGGACCTACAGGCAGTGGCAAAACGTCTCTGGTGAAGGAAATTCTAGAACAAAAGTTGATTCAACCCTCTCCAAAAAGCATTTTATGGCTTTATGCAGCAGATCAGCCTTTGTACAAGGGAATGAAAGGCGTGGAATTTTACCAAGGCATTCCAGATGACATTGAAGAGCGTTTTAACCCGAAAAAACCAAACTTACTTATCATTGATGACTTAATGACCAAATGTCATAGTGATGAGCGTATGACACGTCTCTTTAGTGTTGGCAGCAGTCATCAAAATCTAAGCGTTATCTTTATTGTGCATAATTTATTCCATCATGGGAAAGAGATGCGAAATATTAGTTTGAATACACATTATATCATTCTGTTTAAAAATCCGAGAGACAGTCAACAAATTAGTACATTGGCGCGGCAAATGTATCCTGGAAGATCTCAATTTCTCATAGAAGCCTATCAAGATGCTACCAGCAAACCTCATGGTTATTTATTCATTGATTTAAAACCAAAGACAAATGATCAACTACGTATTCGTACAGGCATTTTACCAAAAGATACACATTATGTATATATTGATAAAGCAGTGTATGAACAAGAACCAACTCATTTGACCATTCGCAGTCAAGATGTCTAAGCGTATTCGAGCGAACCAGCCTTTTCTTCACTTGCTTGCACGCAGTGGGCCTAAACGACGTAAATCCTTGCTACAGCAAGCTACAAAGGAGGAATTAACAAGCTTGTTTGAAATTTGTTTGAATATATTGCAAGGACATTTACCCTTAAGCTCAAAACGGTTTAAGGAATTTAAACGTGAACGTCATACGCTACGTACTCTAGCAGATAAGAAGATATCCCTTCGACGAAAAAAGGAGTTGATTAATCAGAAAGGAGGATTCATTGGAGCTATTGCTAGATTGGCATTGCCCTTGTTAGCCAAACTGCTGTTAAAATAACATACGATGAAAATGGTTCTTATTCCTGAATATGAATACAAGCTCTTGTTAGAAAAGAAACATGATATTAAAACAAAAGTTAATACACTTTTACGTGGGAAACGAACACGTGAAAAGGCTATAGAAATGTCTCAAATTCTTGGCCGTCATTTACGAACAAGTCAGTCTAGGCAAAAGCCCTCATCATCATCACCACCTGAAAAGCCAGAAAAGCTAGTGTTAAGTCATTTTCAACCTATCTATCATGGAAAAGTACTACAACTTTTAGCCGAACTGAAGAAACATGGTGTAAAATGGACAGAGAAGAATGAACTTGTGTTGAAAACGGGCGATATTATCACAAATTCCAACATGGTTGATTTGATGAAAGAAGCATTGGTGGCGACAAGAAGAAAAGAACGAGCCATACCACCACATGGTTGGCATCCGTTTATCCAGGAAATTGTAGATGCTAATATTCCTAAAACAATGTTTAGTAAAAAGACCACTCGTGACAACATTACAACAGAAATGAAACAACGTCAACAAAGACAGTTTCCTGAAGGATGGGAAAATTTTTAACATGGCTGAAAGAGCTATGTTGTTGTTGTGAGGAAGATAAACCAACTATTCTTGTAAAAATAAGATGTACAAGTGCTTGTTGTGAAGGAGAAGTCATAGATCATCATGATGTGAAAGACCATTTGCATACTTGGTCGAATGGCGCGCGCTATCGTGAAGTATATAGACAACGTCAACGCACCTATACCATTTAGTTCCCATCATGGAGTCGAATAGTTTTTACATTACTTTGCCTAGCAATGCGAGTATGAACTATTCTCCCAACAACAAGGCTTCGAATTACCAAATTCGTATGCCTCGAACCATTTATCTGAACGGAAAATATGAAGTGGCTTTAGCTGAAATTCAATATCCACATACATGGACAACGATGAGACATGGCATGGACTATTCTATTCAGTTTCGACAACAACCACTGACAGAGACACTTGACACTATCAATATTCCCTATGGCTACTATAGATCCATAACAGAGATATGCCAGGCAGTAAATGAAGAAGCGACTAATTCTATGAAAGATGATCTTAAAGAAGCTATTCGGATAAAGTATGATAAGATTAGACGACGTGTGTTTCTATTTCTAAATTATGGCTTTGAAGTGTCCTTTTCCGCTGGATTAGCTGAGATTTTAGGATTTATCCCAGATCAATGGTATACTGAAACGTGTACAGCTGACCATAAAGCGGATGTGAAACAGGGATTTTATACACTTTATGTGTATTGTAGCATTTGTGAACCACAAGTTGTTGGTGATTATTATGTTCCCTTACTACGTTCTGTTGGAATACAAGGTCATGATGGCGACATTGTTATGAAAACGTATGGCGAACCGCATTATGTTCCTGTAAACACGTCCAAATTTGACGTGATAGAAATGAATATTAAGGACGACACAGGCTATAATGTTCCATTTCAAACTGGAAAGGTGATCTGTAAACTACATTTTCGACCAAAAGCAATATGAAAGCTTATACACACGATCCGTCTGCATATCGCAACCATTTCCTTCGTCAAGTGGGTGGGGAATTACCAGGATTCAAAGGAGCGCGAATTCAATATGGCGATGGTATTGGTTCAATACTGGGATCATTGGCTCGCAAAGCTATTCCACTACTTAAGGCTGGGGCTAAGATCGTTGCGCCACATCTTAAGAAGGCTGCAAAGAATGTCGCGAAAGATGTTACGGGCCGAGTAGCAGAACGTGTGTTTGGTGAACAAAAGCGCGTGCAACCGACGAAACGTGCCAGAAGACGAAAAACAGCCAGACGGATAACATCAAAATATCACAAAGATATCTTTTGAAATCATGTCTCTCATTCATAATCATTCGTGTGAATGTAGTCTTTCTCTATTGGAATGGTTTCACGTACCACCGACGCAACCTGCTGTAGAGAAAAGTTATAATGTTGACTATCAACCACTTACAAGTATTAGAGAAGGCGCTCCAATAGAATTCTACATTCCTGCGAGTACAGAAGAATATCTGGATTTAAAGAACAGCAAACTTCATATTGTATGTCGCATTCTAAAGGCCGATGGAACAGCTTGTGGCGCAGATGATAATGTCTCTTGCATCAATGATGTGTTTAATGGGTTATGGTCTAATATTGAATTGTTTCTGAATGATCGTTTGGTTTCGCATAGCAACAATACTCATGGCTATACCAGCATTATCTCTCATCTCATCCATGATTCGGAAGAAGTCTACATTCTGAGCGCTCTATGCGTCTCATGTACAAGGATACTGCTGGGTCAATGAATAGTCATGAGGTGAAAAGACCTAATCATGAACGATATGTATCCGGGTTTCATGTCAATGCTGACGGCGGTGACTTGGGTGAGCAAGGAAACAATGGCTTACATCATCGTTATTTGCATACACGTCTTAGCCGTGATTTTATGCTCACAGGTGGTTTAAGGATAGATTTGTTTGAGCAGGATCGTTATCTTCCGAATGGCATCAGTTTGAAATTGCGTTTCCATAGACAAAAAGATGACTATGTATTGATGGCTGCAGATAACACCTATAAGGTAGAAGTGAAAGAGGCATTTTTAACCATTCGCAAAGTGAGGGTGAGTCCAGGTATTCAGTTAGGATATACAGATGCATTGATGAAAAGTCCTGCCAAGATCATCATCACTAGAAAAGAATGTAAAGTCACCAAATTACCAATTACAAATTACCAAATCGTATTGTCATTGGTCTGGTTCATAATGAAGCTTTTGGTGGATCAGTATTGAGGAATCCATATGATTTCAAACATTTTGATCTGGACTATATGCAACTGTACACGGATGGTGAACCAGTTCTATCCAAACCTCTCAAGCTTGACATTACACAGAACAAATACCTGGACGCTTTTGAAACGCTTTACAAATCGTTTGATTGATTGAATGGTGAGAAAAGTTCCATTATAAAACGGGAAGATTGGCCTAGAGGTTATGCTTTATTTTCGTTTGACTTAACACCGGATTATGATGGCGATGATCATTTTCCCCTGATCAAGCATGGGAATTTGCGGCTAGAAATGAACTTTACTACGGCTTTGCAACATACCATCAATGTCATCGTCTATGCTGAATTTGACAACATTATTGAAATAAGTGCAAATCGCAGCATCCAATTCGACTACCAGTCATGAACACGAAGCAGATTGATGCCATATTGAGTCATGATGTCATGACTAAAGACTTATTTCAAGGCGTGTTTGCCATGGACCAGTTACCATCTTTACAACGCGGTGCCTATGTGATCAACACAGGCGATCAAGATGAACCAGGAGAACATTGGGTGGCAGTGTATTATGATAAAGACCCTGCAGAATATTTTGACTCTTATGGACTGTTACCTCTCGATGATCGTTTAGACATGTTTTTAAGAAATGACTATATGTATAATTCTATATCATTACAAACGCCAATATCATCGCCATGTGGTTTTTATTGTGTATATTATATATGGCATAGAGCTCGAGGTCAGAGTATGTTTGATATTGTGAATATATTAAAAAGAAAGGATGGTGATTTTATTGTAAAGGATTTTGTATATAGACATTATAAACCACTGCTTTATTAATTGTGTTTTATTAATGTTGTTGTTTTATTAATGATGGTATTGTAGTAGTTAAGTTGTAGTTAAGTTGTTATATTAGTTAAGTTGTTGTTATATTAGTTAAGTTGTTGTTAAATAAAACAACCCAAGTTTCAAATAATCTTGTTTATTGTATTCTATTTACAATGTCTATTTACAAACTCTATTTACAAACACTTAACTACAAACTCTTAACTATATGCTTCTATTTACAAAGTTTACCAACACTATTTACAAAGTCTATTTACACTATTTACAAATTCTATATACACTATTTACAAAGTTTACAAACACTATTTACAAACTCTTAACTATAAAGTCTATTTACAAACTTCTATTTACACTATTAACAATCACATCCATTTTTCAATACATTCATCAATGAATACCATTCGTCAGAATTTAGACATTATACCCGTATTTGTAAATGCTATTAAAGCTGACATAACACACATCACAAAACTTTATCACTTTCACAGTAACATGTTCAGACAGTTTCAGTTCATATCCTTCTTCCAAGTCCATCAGCCGCATCAGCCGCATAGGCTGTGTCAGCTCAATGAATTTGGTACCCCGCATAAGTGGTATTCCTTCCTCTTTGAATTCAAGCATAAGACTCTTCCCAATCCAATGCTTGCAACAGCGCGTTCCATTCCACTGTGCTGAGGGTGATGATGTCGTAGTGTTCTGTAAGCTCGTTATGTTGGCGAAATTGTACAAACACGTCTAGACAGTTCTGAATCACACGCACTTCTATATCATTTGAAAGGTGAAGCAGAAAGCCGGGTATTCTCAACTTGTCTAGATGATCCTTCAACACAGATTGTTCGTCAAGCGATAGTATGATAAACTTTCCAAAATGTCGTAGCACAATGTCATCACATAAGTTTCTCATGTATGAGAATCCATATGTAATGGGTTCATAATCCAACAAATAGTCTTCCATCTTTTATACTCGGATGATGTTGAACAGTGGATGTTGTATAGCTTCTAGGAATCGTAAGGCTGCGTGCCAGTTGTTGATATCAAAGAAGATCAATTGTGCATATGGTGTATCTGGCACAACTCCCTTATAATCCTTTGGATAATCCTGTAAAAGATTTCTACAGAATGTCACACGTATCTTAGAATCATATTCAGCCACCGTCACTTCCAGTTTATTTTCAAGTCTGCGTTCAAACCCAGGTTCAAGCGGTATGTTTTTAAAGTCTTTCCACACTTCAGGTTTAAACCGATAAGCAGAACTTCTCCGAGAACCCATCATCACTTCATTCCTCTCATTAACTTTAAGGTAAACACCATCGTCCAACATGAGTGCATTCATGATTGTTACCTTGTTATGACTTGTCGTCTTGTCTGCGAAGCCTTTTATCCACTTCTTTCACCTGCTTCTTCAGCATTTTCCATTCAGGTATTGTCAGCAAGATACCCTTTTCCGTTGGACGGTTTTTTCCAGTCCCCTCAACTCTGAGGTATTTGCGAATGTTTACCACGCCTTCATTACTTTGTTTCATAATCTTGATATACTTTCCATTGCCTAGAGAAAGCATTCCATCCCACGACTGTGGTGTTGGTGCTATCTCCACTTTTAATTTCTTGATGGTAGTATCAGGATGTTTCACATTCATGTCTTTGACTGTATCAGCAAGAGTATCCATATCCGTTGTTGTAGATCTTTTCCGATTCATAGTAACGCTTCAGTGTTCACACCTCAACTAACTCTAAAGTTGAAGTGTCTCCCCCTTATATACTGTAATGCCCATGCGCCAACGTGGAATAGCCATCACTCATCACATATCGCTTGTCATCAAAGGGAGAGAGAGCTACTTTCCTCAACTTCTCCGAGAAAATCTGGTGGTCATGACTGCGAATGATGTGTCCTGTGGTCATCGTTTGCATTTGATTGAACAAACTGTCTCTATACTGCTGATGTTTCATCCGTCTTTGACACGCGCGAGTGA
This sequence comes from Protula sp. h YS-2021, assembly GCA_949752745.1. Taxonomy (NCBI): domain Eukaryota; kingdom Metazoa; phylum Annelida; class Polychaeta; order Sabellida; family Serpulidae; genus Protula; species Protula sp. h YS-2021. The sequence continues at coordinate 2,517,739 of OX457034.1, forward strand.
TACCTTTGGCCGTACGTTTTTCTTTCCCGCCATATATCATACTGTACATTTTCGGTCGAAGTCCAACAAACTCTTCTATGGGAATGCCCGCCGTCTCATCTTTCATTTTCCCAAGCACTTTCTTGTTCATGTTGGAATGCAGGAAATGATCTGGGGGATAGTCACTTGTGTCGAACAAGTCGGCATCTTCCTGCATGTCTTTGTAGATATCGTCCGTTTCTATGTCATAACATAGACTGTCGGTGTCGCTGAACAAGAGTTTGGCGTCGGGATACTTGGTCATGATGTAGTTGTAATGAAAGTGGAACATGAGCACTTTGCTGAGGTCAAGAATGGTGAAGCCGACTTGAATGGGTTTATCCAGAAGCAGATCCACTTTGCGCAAATGTACCGCGGTTAAATCTTCGTTGAAAATTCTAAATTTGTGGAAGGAAGGTTTGGCCACAAGTTTCTTGAACCGCTTTTCTTTGTGAACAAGTTCCACATTCATACGCTTTCTCACATTTTCCATGGTTTTACCAAACACAGAGTTGTTCATCAATTTGAAAAAGTCTTTCTCAAACGGGTTCTTGGCCAACTTTCTCTTTTCCGTGTTCAAGGAGATGTATTTTGCCAACCATTTGCTCTGTGCAAACATGATGGCACGATGCATCTTCGTGACTTTCAATCCCAGTGAGACATATTGCTGTAAATTTCTATAATGAAGTACATATTTCTTCTTGTCGCATAAGTTTTTTTTTTTTATTGAAAAAGGAAGACATTGTACGTCACATCAATTACTCGCACATTTACACCAAAAACCTTTCAGAAACCTTTTGCAGACACACAGTTTACACATCGCTAGGTGTCGCAACACCCAGACAATACTGCAGTAATTTTAACAATTGTCTATAAATTTACTCGCATCTATGATGTAGTAAACGTTTGTACGAAAAAGCAGACATGAAACACAAGGAGTGTGCAGAAGTGTCGTGGGGTTTTTTGGGACGTCCATATGGTTTGACCAATGTAGGTATGCATTAACGAGGTAATAAGAAAAAAAAAGAAAAGAAAGCAAGATCCGTTTTTCAATTGTCCTTGATGGACCACGATCCCCATTTCCTATGGTATTTATCGTCGTCTAAGATAATCTTATCTACTTGCATGTACATGCTTACTTCATGCTTGAAGGTCGAATAATTGAAGGCTAAATTGCGGAATCGGGTATCCCATATTCGGTATTTTAAAAGAAGAAAAATAAGGTTTTCAGCGTTGTTACAAGATCCTAACAGAAACTCACTAGCGTGAAAGCCTTTAAGACCAAGGAGTTGCCACGCTTTTCTTATTATTGCCACTGTTTTAGGACAATTTATGAACAGGTGGAAATTATCTTCTACTACATTACATTCAGAGCAATTTTTGTCTAATTTAATTCCCCATTTTTCCAGATTTTTGTTGTTGGCTACTATGTCGTTTAATATCTTGAACTGGAAGGAAAGTAGTTTGTTATCGCGACATGAATCTCTTGACATTTTGATACTTTTGTTTACTAGGGTAAGATCTATCCCCTTATTCTTCCACATTTTTAAGCTAGTCGGGGGTTGACTTATTTGTTTCACTAGTTCTTTATAAAAATCCCTTGACTTACAATTTGTTACATTTAAACGCTGACCACTTCTAGTTCTAAATATGCAACTTCCTAAAGCACAGGATTGATTAGGTAAAATTTGTTGCTTAATTGCTTGTTAAATGCTAGTTAATGTTAGGTAATTAACTTTGATGTTATATTTCCTCGTTAGTTCATCGCATGTCAGCCATCTATTATTTTTATTCATTAGATCTTGTATAAAAACAATTCCGTTTTGGAACCAGTTCTTAAAGAATATGGGTTTATTATCTATAAGTATATCTTGTTTGTTCCAGAGTAATTGCTTAGAAATTGTCGAGGTTTGAAATATTGTTTTAAAAGCTTGTAAGATATCTTGATAAAAGGGAGGCATATGAGGGAGTTTTTTTACGTCAAAGTTGCAATGCATTAACAAACTTAGGCCACCAACCTTATCTAAGTAATAATTTACTACTTTTGACCACTTTTTTCGTTGCATTAATTTTGGTAACCAAGCAAGTTTGAGAGCCATATTCTGTGATTGGATGTCAATTGCTTTTAGTCCACCCTCATCATAGTTCCTTATTATAGTGGTATGTTTAACTTTTGGTGTAGAATAACCCCATAAAAAAGATGAAGTTTCTTTTTGTGCTTGCTTTATGTAGCCTGCGTCACAGCTAGTGTTAGAAAGGGAGTAAATTAAGTTAGATATTCCAAGTGACTTAGTTATTAGAATTTTTCCTAACAGGCTGAGTCCTCTACAAGACCAAAATAGGTACTTTTCTCTCATTTTTTGCAATTTTATCGATAATGTTCTTTTCGTTGCATTTTTTAAGGTCATATCCAAGGGAGATTCCAAGCATGTTGAAACAGTTTCGGGACACTTCTAAATCATAAGCGCCTTTCCTTTTTTTCCAAGGTCCCAGCCATATAAGTAAAGTTTTATCTTTGTTGATTTTAAGACCTGACTGGCTTGCAAAATTTTCTAGCGTTTGAAAAAATTCTGGAATTGATAAGTTGGGAATAAGTTGGGAATGAGCTTTTCACTAGGCTTGCCTTTCATGTTTAGATCTTTCCGCAGCTTCTGACTATGTTTTGACAATTCTCCCACCTTCACACATTTCCGTTCTGGAGCCACTGGATAGTGATTATGATGATCATGGATTGAATATGGGTATTCTAAATCCACTTCTAAAATGTACCCAATCTCGTCATCTTCATCCACATCCATAAAGTCAATGGATTCTGGCTCGCTCACCCACATAAATCCACTTTCCGGCATGCTTTGCGACATGGCCCAGCCATACAAGTTGTTTGCATCCAGGTACGTCAAGTAGTTGGTTGGTTTCCTGGGATCGTAATCTGCTACGTAGGGGTTATTTGCTTTCGCATACTTGTGTGTGATGACAGATATTCCTCCCCGTAGACCTTGTTCAACCATTTGGTACATGTCAATGTCGTTGATCAACTCCAATTTCACCTTTGTCGCTTTCAACATGGCATCCCAGGACAGTGCTGGCGCTGTATAGTAGTGAGCAGGATCCAATTCATACGTGTTGAGACATACGTGACGAAAGTTTTCAAACACGTCAGCCAGCAGCAACACATCTGATTTCAGGTACAAGTCATGGTATTCACCAAATGTAGTACAGTGGAATGTCTCCCACACCTTCTGCGCATGCGCATAATCCTCATCGCTAATGTCTTCTTCACTGAGCAGGCTGTAAAACTTGTCCTTGGACGGCAGTTGTGTTTCAGCAAACTTGGATGGCTCGTCCACGTAATCATAAGGGTACACTCCCTTTCTCAACAGTAAATCTTGTTGGTCGCTATCGTGAATGTGTGACGTCATGTTATAAAAGTTGTCTTTCCCTTCTGCCGCTAGGTTGGATACCAACTTCTGTAGAGAAGTACTCATGAACTGATAACTGTCTGTAAATTTCAGATTGCTCATGGTGAATGCAATATATTTCTCAACGGTGTTGGGAATGACTGTAATCGTCTCATTTTTGAACTTTCCAATTTCTTCCATGATCAAATGGCTGTCATAGCCTCGTAAATTGTGGAAAAAGACAGGAATGATGAAAGAATTTTTATCTCCCTGCTGATCTTTTCTAAGTGGAAATTGCAAATTGCATTCACGATGTGCAGCTCCACGGTATTTGCCATTGATATGGTCATGATCTCTCACACGATCTGCTCCTAGAGGCACATGACAAATGTAGCAATCTGTGACGTTCTTATAATGCTCTTCATCTTCATGAGTCATGACCATTTTCTTTGGCTGTTGTAAACCATGCACAATACGATAACGCTCATTCACCATATGGTCTAAAAAGACTTTCACGGCATTATCTCCTCGATACACGACTGGGGCACGTGTATCATACTGGCTGACAACCACATAGGCAAAGCTGTTTGGACGATGATGCTGATACTTGTCTCCTTCATGCTTTTTCGTGAAACATTCAAAGTCTGCATAAATGACAAACGGCGCTCGCTGTTGTTTGGCTACATTCTTGAACTTGATGAAAGGTTCCTTGGGGAATGATAAACGTTGTGCTCCATGCTTGCCACACACTTCGCGATGCTTGTCTAACAGATCTTGTCGCATAAACCCATGAAGACAGTTGAAACAATAAAATGCAACTCCATCATGTTTTGATCGATAAGCCATCAGTCTGCTGAAATTCTTGATGAGGCAGTAATGCCTTGTCTTGTCATTGCTAATCAAAAGCAAGTTAATTTCTCTCGAGCTTGTGTTTCGACTGAGTTGTATCGGAACAACTACATCATGTTCATATCCAAACACGTTAATGGACACATCATTCTCCTTTTCAAACTTTGGAATGTCTGTAATCGGTGTGGGAAATGTCATGCCTTCTACCTTCAATCCGCTCTCAAATGCTTTGTATTAATTCACGCGATTTGGGTTTCTATCTGTTGAAGGGTGAAGGTGAGCCAATACAGACCATAAGAAGCACTTGTTGTCTTTATTCTGAATGTTTAGCACCGCCTTTGTACTCTTTACTTTCTTCGGTAGTGGGATAAAACTGCTCGCTTCCAGTGGCGCTGACGTAGCTGTATGTACTTCAATGAATAATATGTTATCCAACACCCAGCCAGAGCCTTGTCGCTCATGTTCATCAAACCTGGTAAACAATTCTTTATAGGCTTCTGGTAAGTCCTTCTCAATATCCGCCGGATTGTATGCTGCATATGTCGGACTGCTGATGAATGCATTATCCACGTGTTCTACCATCACACCTTCAGCATTTGGTGTCATTTTCTTGAAGCGTGCATGCACGACAATGTACCATTTCATGCCATGGTTTAACGTCTCTAGCAAATGTCTCTTAATCCGGTTCTCTTGTTGTCGCATTTCAAGTAGCAAATCCGATCCATCTTCAGGCTCAAACCGTCTTTCCTGTGCGTTTCCACCAAGACTCACTCTTCTGCCCCTGCCTACTTGTCCTGTCTCTTTCTTTCTTTGTTCTTCATGAGACACATTTTCCATCTCAACACATGCATGTGTCTCAAATGCATCCAAAGATGGAAATATTTTGATGCATTTACAGCAGAGGACTGGATCAGGTCTTTCAACACCATCTTGTAAGGTCTTTCGTCTCTTGACTTCAATCTGCTCAACAAGCTCTTCACGAGCACGTTTCAACTTGGGTGGTTTACATCTATGTGTCACAAACACTTCCAGAGATGGAAATGTCACATTACAATCATGACAGTAGACTGTTGCCATCGTTGTTGCTGTTGCTGTTGCTAGAACTGAAATGAAGTAAAATATACGTTTCACTCTTCCTTTATACCACTTGGATGATGTGTTAACTCAGCAGAATTTATACCACTTTGATGTAATCAAAATATAGTGTGTAAAAATTGTTAAAATTGCTGACTCAGCAGAATTTATCACTGGTTGACATGTTTCATTCATGCTTTTATGCTACTTACATGTAATCAAAATATGGTGTGTAACTTTTCAAACGTGTTTAAAAATTATTGACTCAGTAGATAGTTGCTTGATATGAATGTCTCACTTACAGTTGTACTGCTGTACAGCTGTAAAGCATAGACATCTAGCGGTGAAGTTAAATGGTCTGCTAAATGGTATTCATCCGCGAAGAACTACTGTAAACTGAATCAAACAGTGAAATTATCATGTAAATCAGTCAACTATAATGAAAGTTATCACAATTTTAAATAAAAATGGCGGTAAATATGCATACAACATGCTGCGCAAATAGCTCAGGACTACTTTATAACAAAAGTTTACATAAAACTGAATCAAACAGTGAAATTTTCATGCAAATCGACCAGGTATAATGAAATTTATCGTTTACAAAGTTTCAATAAGTTTCAATTAAGCAAATAACCAAAGGTTCTTTATAAAGTTTGTTTACAAAGTTTCAATTATAAAAATAACTAAAGTTTTTTACAAAGTTTGTTTAAAAAGTTTGTTTACAAAGTTTGTTTACAAAGTTTGTTTACAAAGTTTGTTCACAAAGTTTGTTTATAAAGTTTGTTTGTAAAGTTTGTTTACAAAGTTTCAATTATGCAAATAACTAAAGTTTGTTTACAAAGTTTATTTACAAATTTTGTTTACAAATTTTGTTTACAAAGTTTGCTTACAAATTTTTGTTTACAAAGTTTGTTTACAAAGTTTCAATTATACAAATAACTAAAGTTTGTTTACAAAGTTTGTTTACAAAGTTTGTTTACAAATTTTGTATACAAATTTTGTTTACAAAGTTTTAATAACTAAAGTGTGTTTACAAAGTTGTTTACAAAGTTTTAATTATACAAATAACTAAAGTTTGTTTACAAAGTTTGCTTACAAAGTTTGTTTACAAATTTTGTTTACAAAGTTTGTTTACAAAGTTTGTTTACAAAGTTTGTTTACAAAGTTTTAATAACTAAAGTTTGTTTATAAAGTTTGCTTACAAAGTTTGTTTACAAAGTTTGTTTACAAATCTTGTTTATAAAGTTTCAATTATGCAAATAACTAAAGTTTGTTTACAAAGTTTGTTTATAAAGTTTGTTTACAAAGTTTGTTAATAAAGTTTGTTTACAAAGTTTGTTTATAAAGTTTCAATTATGCAAATAACTAAAGTTTGTTTACAAAGTTTGTTTATAAAGTTTGTTTACAAAGTTCACTTTTGTTTACAATGTTTCAATAAACACTTACCGAAATGGTTGTCACTGTTGTTGTCTGGTGCTCATCCCTTATATACCACTGTGATCCAATTGTTGTCTGTAACTTTTGCTTCCTTGCTCCACTCACCGATATGACTGTCACTGCTGGATGCTCATCCCTTATATACCCCTCTGATGCAACTTAAGCTGACTTGACAGGATGTTGCTCGCAGGGGAGGGGGGGGGAGTCCACACTTTTTACCATAGGGTCTGCCCAGACTGCCGTCTAGGGGGGGGGTCAGTCCCGACTGCCGCCTAGGGTGGGGGGGGAGTCAGTCCCGACTGCCGCCTAGGGGGGGAGGTCAGTCCCGACTGCCGCCTGGGGGGGGGGGGTCCTCACTTTGTTATCAGGGTTACGCCTATGGCTACGCCTATGGCTACGCCTATGACGTCACGTTACCATGCTTCGTTGCCATCACAACAACACGTTGCCATGACTACGCCTATCACCTCACTTCCGGTCCAGACAACACTTCCGGTCCAGACGCTATGACGTCACTTCCAGACAGTATGACGTCACAAGGTGACGCAGAACTGTCGTTTCTATCCTACTGACCATTTTCAAAGTATGTTTCATTTTAACAGCAGTTGGGCTAACAAGGGCAATGCAAATCTAGCAATAGCTCCAATGAATCCTCCTTTCTGATTAATCAACTTGTTTTTTCTTCGACGTGATATCTTCTTATCTTCTAGAGTGCGAAGAGTGTGACGCTCACTTTTAAGCTTAAAGGTAAATGTCCTCGCAATATATCCAAACAAATTTCAAACAAGCTAGTTAATTCCTCCTTAGTAGCTTGCTGTAGCAAGAATCTACGCCGTTTAGGCCAACTACGTACGAGCAAGTGAAGAAAAGGCTTCGAATACGTTTAGACATCTTGACTTCGAATGGTTAATTGACTTGGTTCTTGTTCATACACCGCTTTATCAATATATACATAATGTGTATCTTTTGGTAAAATGCCTGTACGAACACGCAGTTAATCATTCGTCTTTGGTTTTAAATCAATGAATAAATAACCATGAGGTTTGATTGTAGCATCTTGATAGGCTTCTATGAGAAACTGAGATCTTCCAGGATGCATTTGTCGCGCTAGTGTACTAGTTTGTTAAATGTCTCTAGGATTTTTAATCAGAATGATATAATGTGTATTATAATAACTAATATTTCGCTTCTCTTTACCATGATGGAATAAATTATGGACAATAAATATTATGCTTAGATTTTGATGACTGCTGCCAAACTAAAGATATGTGTCATACGCTCATCACTATGACATTTAGTCATTAAGTCATCAATGATGAGTTAGTTTGGTTTTTTCGTGTTAAAGCGCTCTTCAATGTCATCTGGAATGGCTTGATAAAATTCAACATTTTTCATTCCCTTTTATAAAGGCTGATCTGCTGCATAGAGCCATAAAATGGTTTTTGGAGATGGTTTAATCAACTTTTGTTGTAGAATTTCCTTCACCTGCGGCGTTCTACCACTGCCTGTAGGTCCAGAGACCAAACATGTAAATGGATGCTTCATTTTTGAATGTCTGTTTCTTTCACCCAACTGTTAAACTTCTTTGGCCAACCTAACCACTTGACAAATAATTCTTTACACCTCGTCTTTTACGTCTTTTCAAGACTTTTTCAATTCTATAAATAGATTCAATATCTTTGGTCACTTTCTGAAGTTCTTCTTCATAGAAATGCCCATCAATATCTTCATCCAAAAAGTTTTTCACACGATACAAACGTATTCCTTGCTTCTTACAACGATGTGTGACAATGAAGACTTCTTGCGTCCATTTGATCTGATAATCCCGTTGAAATATATATTTTATGTGGGAAAGTCGAACATGATCACCAATTTTAAATTTGTAGGTTTTCTTCTTCTTCGGTTTCAATTTCAATTTATCTAGATATATATACTTTCACACTTTAGATTCGTTGTCTTTACGAATCTCTGCTGGAGCATACTAATCAGAGAGAGAACCATGAGGTCTATGGTTGTAATTGTACACCAAGTCTGGAAGGATGTCTACATAACGGTAAGTTTGATTATGTAGAAAATATCGATACATCATTCCCTTTAGAGTACGAATGACTGTCTCAGCAAAGTTGACTTTGGTTTCATTCTTTGTGGTATAAGCATGAATCCCCTCCTTCTTCAAAAATGCTTTTACCCATCTGTTTTTAAGTTCCGTTTCTTTATCAGACCTTTATCCGAGTGTTCGATGTGTTTCATGAAAAATCTTTTGAAAAGCTTGTATGACACTGGTATGTGATTTATTAGGTATTGGCTACACCCACAAATATTTGGAAAACACATTAATGACAATGAGTAAAAAGTGCGTGTTATCATTATAGGGAGCTATGTTTCCCATATCAGCCCCCTAAACTTGCTTGCTGTGGAAACCCAGACTATCAACTTTATCACTTAGACGCTTTTTGGGATGTTGTACATCACAGTCTTGATGTGAAGTCAGAAGATCCTGACTTTGACTTTGAATCTGCGTTCTATTCTGCTCGCAACGACGTGGAAGTATACTTCCGCGTGGTCGATTATTTGAGAGATTAGAAGAAGAGGAAACTGAACAGCTTTGTCAGGTAAGAGAACAACCTTTGAAGACATAACAATGTTTTTCTTTCTAGCAAATATAATCTTATGTGAGTGGTTTCAAAGTGAACAAAGAAAGTAAATGATAGAAGAGGTAGCAGACATTTTAAAAGATATTTTATTACTACGCCTATACAACAAAGAATGAAGCCAAAGCCAACTTTGCTAAGAGAGTCATTCGTACCCTAAAGGAATGATGTATCGGTATTTCCTACATAATCAAACCTATCGCTATGTAGACATTCTTCCAGACTTGGTGTATAATTACAACCATAGACCTCATGGCTCCCTTCCTAATAAGTATGCCTCTTCAGATATTCGAAAGGAAAAGGAATCTAAAGAGTGGAAGTATATGTATGTAGACAAATTAAAATTGAAACCAAAGAATGAAAAAAAACCTAAAAATTTAAACTTGGTGAACATGTTCGCATTTTCCACATGAAATACATGTTTCAACGGGATTTTCATATAAAGTGGACACAAGAAGTCTTCATTGTCACTCATCGTTATAAGAAGAAAGGAATAATTTGTATCGTGTGAAAGACTTTTTGGACGACGATATTGATGAACATTTCTATGAAGAAGCACTGCAGAAAGTGACAAAAGATATTCAATCCAGCTACAGAATTGAAAAGGTCTTGAAAACACGAAAAAGAAGAGTTGTTAAGGAATTAGATGTCAAGTGGTTAGGTTGGCCAAAGAAGTTTATAACAGTTGGGTGAAAGAAACAGACATTCAAAAATGAAGCATCCATTCACATGTTTGGTCTCTGGACCTACAGGTAGTGGTGAAACTTCTCTGGTGAAGGAAATTCTAGAACAAAAGTTAATTAAACCCTCTCCAAAAACCATTTTGTGGCTCTATGCAGCAGATCAGTTTTGGTACAAGGGAATGAAAGGTGTAGAATTTTACCAAGGCATTTCAGACGATATTGAAGAGGGCTTTAACCCGAAAAACCAAACGTACTCATCATTGATGACTTAATGACCAAATGCCATAGTAATGAGCGTATTACACGTCTGTTTAGTGTTGGCAGCAGTCATCAAAATCTAAGCATCATTTTATTGTGCATAATTTATTCCATCATGGCAGAGAAATGCGAAATATTAGTTTGAATACACATTACATCATTCTGTTTAAAAATAGAGACAGCCAACAAATAAGTACATTAGCAAATGTATCCTTGAAAATCTCAGTTTCTCATAGAAGCCTATCAAGATGCTACTAGCAAACCTCATAGCTATTTATTCATTGATTAAAAAAGACAAATGATCAACTGCATATTCGAACAGGTATTTTACCAAAAGATATACATTATTTATATCTTGATAACGTGGTGTATGAACAAGAACCAAGTCATTTGACTATTCGCTGCCAAGTGGGCCTAAACGAAGTAAATCCTTACTACAGCAAGCTACCAAGGAGGAATTAACCAGCTTGTTTGAAATTTGTTTGAATATATTGTAAAGACATTTACCCTTAAGCTCAAAAGGTATAAGGAATTCAAGCATGGGCGTCATACCTTACGCACACTGGCAAATAGTAAGATATCACTTCGAAGAAGAAAGAAATTGAATATGTAGTGGTAGTGGTAGTTGTGGGGATTTTTACTTCAAGTCCTTGACTGTATCAGCAAGAGTATAGATATCAGTTGCAGATCTCTTACGACTTCCAACTTCCATGTTAACGCTACAGTGTTCACACGTCAAATAACTCTGAAATTGGAAGAGCCCCCTTTTATAATGTCGTCTTGTCCATGGGCTAAGGTGGAATAGCCATCATTCAACATATATCGCTTGTCGTCATATGGGGAGAGGGCTTTCCTCAACTTCTTCGTGCCCTGTAGCCATCGTTTGAGTGTAGTTGAACAAACTGTCTCTGTACAGCATATGTTTAATGCGTCTTTGCCAAGCTCGAGTGATGACTTTGGCTGTACTTTTTTCTTTCCCACCATACATTAAACTGTACATTTTCGATCTGAGTCCAACAGACTCTTCAATGCGGATGCCTGCCGTCTCATCTTTCATGTTCCCAAGCACTTTTTTGTTTGCATTGGAATGCAGGAAATGATCTGACGGATAGTCACTTGTGTCGAACAAGTTAGAATCTTGTTGCATATCCTTGTAGATATCTTCCGTTTCCATGTCATAACATAGACTGTCGGTGTCGCTGAACAACAACTTGGCATTGAGATACTTGGCCATGATATAATTGTAATGAAAGGCAAACATAAGCACTTTGCTGAGGTCAAAAATGGTGAGGAAGACTTGAATGGAATTAGCCAGAAGCAAATCCACTTTGAGCAAATGAACGGCGGTAAAATCTTCATTGAAAATTTTGAATTTGTGGAAAGAAGGTTTGACCACGAGTTTATTGACCGGCTTTTCCTTGTGTACAAGTTCAATATTCATTCGCTTTCTCACATTTTCCATGGTTTTGTGTGTGTCTGTGTGTGTGCGCGTGTGTGTGTCTTTGAAAAAAAAGATTAACAGCCAAATTCACAAGCATGTTACACAAGCACTTAAGTAAGAAAAAGTGAATCGCATCATGATTATTCTGCTTCTCTGTCAGTTTTTTAAGTCTGTTTCTCTATTAGCTTTTCTGTCAGTCTTTCTCTCCGCTTTTCTGTCAGTTTCTATGTCTGCTTCTCTGTCAACTTTTCTGTCTGCTTCTCTTGCCGTATCTCGGTCGGCTTCTCTGTCAGCTTTTCTGTCTGCTTCACTGACTATCTCTGCGGGCTTATCTGTTGGCTTTTCTGTCTTCTTTTCTTTATGCATTTGTATCTGTTTTGTGTCTGCATTTGTGTCAGCTTTTCTGTCTGCTTTTCTGTTGTCTTTTGAACAGGCTGCTCATACATTAGCATGACTGCATTCTGTCACGGAAGATGTAACATATGTGACAGCTTCGGCGTGGTTGTAATACCACTACTCCCATCTTATACATCTCTACCATCGGTGTACCCTTTGGATGATGGTCTGTAAAATAACGAGGAATTTAAACCCAAGAAAAGAACACGGAACCAAATTGTCAATTCTCTTTGTCTTTTGTGAGACAGACTAGTAAAGCGGGCTTGGCTCAAAAGTTTGTGAAGGAAAAAAGAGGATAAGAATGTTTATAGAGGGACAGTGTATTTCAGTTTATCGCAGTGCGTACATCCACACTCACGCTCTGTCTGCAAAGAGTTCTCTAGTACGCTACAGATTGCTTCCTGGTTTAAGAGTCAAGTCAAATACACCATTGATGTCGATAGCGAAAGAACATGTGGAGAAAGGAGGGTATGACGGACTTCGGCGCATGGGAGCAAAGGGAACTGGACGGACGGACGAATGTAGAAAACAGCGGCTCAAGCAGCGGCTCAAGCAATTCAACAAAAACAAATAATAATAATAATAACAAGATTCCAATATATTAAATAACAAACATGGCTCATAATTAATAAAGCTCAAAGCATTATCAATTAATCGCTTAACCTGCATGCACTACAAATTATTTAAATTAAATCTTTCAAATGAAATTATTAACGGTTCTATCGAGACAAGCATTCACTCGAAAATAAGTAATAACATGAACTCCCCAATTAGTACCATATTCATGTATTCAAATTACTACCAGAACTAACCGAAGTTTTGCCATGTCCTCTACATACAGCATTAGGCTTGATGTTCAGCTGGGCGTCCGATCCTCTTCGACTGACCAAGCAACAAAAAAAACAATTTATTAACTAAACGAGGACAAATATTTACAAAAATGACTGGGCTAAAATGGAAGGTAGCACACAAGGTCAAGTTAAGTACATGCGTAAGTCATGTCTCTCTTAATAAGTCACGTGACATCCTGTAACAGCACATAAAACAGTACGTCGTGCACAACAGTGCACCGAAAGAACGGCGAAACGTGCCCTTGCTGACCCCATGCATCACAAAATAGCTCACTTCGGACAAGGACCTGCTTCATCGCATTTACAGCACTGATACCTATCATTTATAAAGGAGGTTTGTGGGGATCAAAATGCTATAACTCAAAGTTAATGGACTTGTCATAAATCTGATACAATTCCCTTTATCAACACAGGGTTGTTATTAAAATGGACTCCCTTGGTTTATGGCTAATTCGAAGAAAAAAACTAAGTTAATTTCTACACATTTGAATGGGCCAATTCCAAAAGAAAATAAAACAAATACATTTGCTTTTAAAGACACTAGGCTCGTGGAACCGAAGGATACGATTTAACTTCATGAATTCACCAACCACCAACAAATTTATTTAAAGGGAACATGGAGCCAAAATGTGTCTACGAAAGGTTGAAATAAAATGTGTCTTATGCTGCTTTTTGTGACCGCGCGCGACTAATTAGAAGGATGATGCATTATCTACAGTACTCAATTACCGCCTACAAAACTAAACCATGCCAACTTAAATTAACTACTAACCGAAATGTCTTCATGCCAAGTTCCCATTCTTCTCAAAAAAATGGTTCCTTCGCCGTTCTATTCCACGTGCAGGAGAAAGAAATTTCGAGAATCGCACATATATATATATGAACATGTCTACATGCATTTTGGCTGTAAGCGCAACACATGGCTCCCCAAATTTTAATTGCCTTTCAAATTTCGCCAGTTGGCATAGTTCAGCAGTAATTAACACACATAAAGAACTCATAACAAAGCAGTGATTGTGCAATTTAACAAAGTGTACATTGGCATGAACACACAAACACATGCCACAAAGAAGCCCAAACGCAAGCCAGGCTCAACAACAGGGAATACCCCGAACACTAATCAATTAATGACTACCCAATGACGACATTAAGATAAAACACAATTACATAACGCAAGAAAACCAAAGCACATGTCTCCTCGACGGGGAATACATACCCCGAAAACTAGACAACTAAACTAGTTACATTTACATACCATTGTAATTACATCACAACATTAAGCTTCTAATAACAAGATTAATTTGTGAACCGGACGCTCAAGATAAACAGTGTCACGAACTCGTTTTCCACTTTTATCTACTTGTTATCGCCAACGACAAGTTTAACACTACGCACGAAATTATCCGCTGACACCAATGTCTCAGTTACTCTTCCCAAAGTGCACTTGTTACGGGGCACATTATCCTCTTTCACAATCACTACATCTCCAACACGCATATTTCTCTTAGTTTTTAACCATTTTTGTCTGGACTGCATGATGTGCAAATACTCTTTTTTCCATCTAGACCAGAATAAATCCACCAAGTATTGAACGCGACGCCAACGTTTAACAGAATAGACGTCTTCGCGCATGAACTCGCCTGGTGGTGATACTACAATTTTTGACTTCATGGTTAACAAGTGATTCGGAGTTAAGGTATCGGGAAATCCTTATCATTTATATACTCCAAAGTCAATGGGCGTGAGTTAATTATCGCTGCGACCTCGCACATGTATGTATGTAACGACTCATCATCGAGCTGTGTTCCCTGCTGAGAAAGGATTACGTCCAGAATACTGCGGACGCTTCGAATTAACCGTTCCCAGACCCCGCCCATGTGACTAGCGTAGGGTGGATTCATTTTCACCTCAAAATCACAACCGTTTTTGACCAAAAAAGTCGCGAACCTTATCATCATCAATAGCATTCATAGCTTGCTTTAATTCCCTTTTAGCCCCTACAAAGTTGGTACCACGATCCAATCTTAGTTAGGCAATGGGACCTCTTATGGCTATAAAACGACGGAGAGCATTTATGAATGAACTGGTAGTAAGTGACGAGGCTATTTCTATGTGTACCGCCCTTGACGACAAACAAGTGAAAATTACACCCCAACGTTTAATCTCCTTGCGACATTCCTTTACGATAAATGGACCGAAATAGTCTACCGCGACATTAGTAAACGGGACTAGGTTTTAATCTATCACAAGGTAAGTCTGACATTTTTTACTTATCGCTGAAGAGCGCACTTTCCTACACGTAACACATTCATAAATGTACCTAGATACAGCAGTACCGCCTCTAACTATCCAATAGCCCTACGATCTAGTCACGTTGAGGGTTATACCCCTGCCTTGGTGTCTTATGCATTCGTGACAATGTTTAATCACCAATTGGGTATAATGCCCATATCTTGGAAGCAAAATAGGATGCTTAAGCTCGTCATCAAATTCCGATCTTTTAATTCGGCCGCCTACCCGAAGTATGCTTTGACTATCGACAAACGGGTCTAATTTAGCTAACGGGTTTTGACGATGGAGCGACGAGTTAGACTGAATGACTTTTATTTCCTCTGCAAAAGCTTTGTGCTGAATCAAAGGCACAATGTGTAACTCTGCCTCTCTTAAGGCAGCAGCCTAGACAGAATCGTATAAGCTATCAACTCTCTTCTGCTGATTACTTAACTTGGCAATTTTGTTCTTAAGGGCTGTGTGCTAAATGCTAAACACAACGCGATGGCTTTTTTAAGGCGATACAAACTAGAAATGGGTTCTAGTTGAAATTCTACTTTAGTTTTGTTTGCCAAGACCTTAACTTTCTTTATCTCGGGGTCTGCGTCCTCCAGCTTGCTATTCACCGAACCAAACAATGGTAAAGTAGACAAGAAATTCTTGTCCAATCCACCAACGAGAAGTTTGCAACTCTTTAACTGAGCTACCCCTAGACGCAATGTCTGCAACGTTTTTTTACCCTGGCACATATCGCCACTGCCTTACGTCGGTATTCGCATGAATATAACCGACTCTATTTGCGACAAAGAGATGAAAACGTCTTGCTTCATTCGATATATACCCGAGGGCGACCTTACTATCTGTCCAAAAAAATATGATCCGCGCCCCTGTAACCAAACTCTTGCTCCAACAACAACGCAACTTTAACTGCCACCACACACGCAGCAAGTTCAAGTCTTGGAACAGTTATTGGTTTAGTAGGCGTTGCCCTTGCTTTTGACATCACTAACGCTACATGTGGCACCTCATTTTCGTTCAACAGAAGCAAATACGAACACTCACCATAACCATACAAGCTTCCGTCACAAAAATGGTGAAATTCCACCTTGCTCACTTTGAACCCTTTCGGTTTCACACATCTTGCTACAATGAGATCTTTCAAGTCTAGAACGTCGCCTAGCCACTGTTGTCAACATAAACGACTAGGTTCCTGAATTACATCATCAAAGTCATAACCTTCCACAACTGCAGAATTCTTTTACCAACCAAAGTAAATGGGGCGATGAATCCTAGTGGATCGTATATAGAAGCAACTGTGGACAATAAGCCACGTCTAGTAAAAGGACGATCTTTGAGCACAACTCGAAACCTAAATGTGTCCGACTCGATGCACCATTCTATACCTAGTGCTCTTTCTACTGGCAAGCTTTCAAAACGCAAGTCCACCTTTTGGACGTCATCTGCCCTATCCTCTTTCGGTATACTTTCGAGAATTTCCCTCGAATTAGAAAGAAACTTGTGTAATTTCAGCTTCCCAGCGCCACAAAGCTGTACAGTCCTTGCTATCAGATCAATGGCTTCCGCCTCGGTTTCAACAGATTTTAAGCCATCATCAACATAAAAATTACTTCTTATAAATTCCCCTACATCGAGTCCAAATTGATTTTCGTAATCAGTGGCAATCTGTTTGAGACCGAAGTTTGAACAACCTGCTCCAAAAATGTATACAGTCATCCTATACTGTAAGGGCTTCGAGTGTGTATCGCCATCCTCCCACCATACAAAACGCAAGAAATCGCGCTGGTTCTCACAAACCTTAAACTGATAAAACATCTTCGTATTGTCGCACATAAAGGCGACATTCTCCTTCCGAAAACGACAAAGTACACCCACTAAGGAATTTGTAAGATCGGGTCCCTGTAATAAGAAGTCGTTCAAAGACCTCCCTTGATACTTAGCACTACAGTCAAAAACCACTCTCGCCTTTCGTTTCTCACTATTATGCACCGCGTGATGGGGAATAAACCACACATCAGACTTTTCTAAGTTTTCATTCGGGAACTTTTCAGCATACCCATTTTCAATCATTTCAGTCATAAATTTCACATAGTCCTGCTTGTACTTCGAGTCCCTGTCTAATCGACTTTTCAAATGTTCCAAACGCTTATACACCCGCCTAATGTTGTTAGAGAGCCCACCAGTTTTATTATTTGACTTAAACGGCAATGGCATTTCGTAGTGCCCATCTTCCTGTTGCCTTACCCGACTTTCCACAATCTCTAAAAATTTGCGATCTTCTTTTGACAAACCTTGCCCTTGTTGGGACTCACAAAACCTTCAACACATCTCTTGAGGTGACAACTTCCTTTGTATGCGACTTTAAACTCACGCGTACTGTTCTATTTGACTCAAAGACCTTGTAAGCTAAAATCCTATGACTGTGACCTATAACATCATCACCATCGCACTCACTGTCAATGATTCCTTCGATACCCCAGCCTAAGTCTGTATGCTGTGCGTATGGCCCATCTATAGATGCTGTAGCAACTTCTCTCGGTATTAAAGCCCTGGGACAGCTATACCCAATCAATAGACCTATTTCACATTCGCTGACAGGAATGAGGTTCTTGTTAATTACTTGCAAACGAGGACAGCGTTCTGTCATTTCAACCGACGGTATGTGCGATCTATGTGCTGGCATAATATTCCGCTTATACGCCCCAGGCAGCTCAATTTTAAGCGAACTGTCGAAGCCACGAACAACTAAACCACTCACCCTATCACACTCAACCTGTTTATTCTCCGCGAACATGGTGGACAATGAAAGCTTAACTCGAGAGCCTGATATACCTAATGCCTTACAGATCGCGTCTAACGCAAAGGAAGTATCGGACTGTGTATCTAATAAAGCATACACAAGTCTTTCGTTACTGGGATCACTGACATGAGACACATACACTGGGACTATCATAGAGCTCAAAGTGCCGTCTCTTGCCACACTCATACACACCGCCCCCAACCGCGCACTACCCACAAAGGTTTGGGTCCTCTTTACACTTAGCTTGCGGTTGAAACGGAATTGCGTCCGGCTTCAGTAACGACGGTTTTACTGACTTAAAGTTACCTTTCGATTGCTTAAAACCTGGGTCGTGTTAAGCGGTTGGGTGTATTTTCTCACAGACATTGCATGCACTTCTTTGCTTACAGTCTTTGGTGAGGTGGCCCTTTCCTAAACAACCATAGCACAACCCCTTTGACTTCACCAAAGCCCTTCTTTGATCTAAGGGTTCCTCCAAAAACACCTTACAACTGTGCAACGGGTGATTCTGCTTGCAGTGGAAACAGGCCAACACCTTACGAGAACCGATACTAAGAGCAGTTCCTTTCTTAGATCTAACAACTGAGCCCTCCGGTAAACTCTGAAGCGACTGAAGCGATGTAATCGGATTGTTTGCAATGCCCGATTCCTTGATTAGGAATTTTACGAATTCCTTAAAAGGTGGAAACTGACGCGTCGATACTTTCCACTCTGAAACAATACGACCCCATCTATTTACAAGCCAGTCAGGCAACTTTAATAAATGCTTCCTGTTTTCGCGATCATCGAGTAAAATTTTTTAAACTTCTGATAGACTTCATTGCACGCTCGCATTGTCTCAGAAAGTCAACAAATTTGCGAAGACCCTGACTATCCTTTGACTGAACCTATGGCCAACTGTCTAGCTTATCCCTAAAGGAATTTGCCACTACGAATGTATCACCGAATCTTTGTTCGAGTAGTTGGAAAGCCTCCTCAAAAGCGGTAGAAGCAGCTACCATAAAACATCCTTCTATGCACGCTTTAGCATCTCCTCCCAAATACCTTTTCAAATTATGAATACATTCATCCGGTGGAATTGACCGACTTGATATTAAAGTTTCGAACGCTTTCTTCCAGCTAGGGAATTGCAATGGGTCCCCTGTGAATACACTTGGTTCAGGCAACGGAAGCCTAGACAATGACAGCTGGTCACATAAAACCTTTAACAATTCTGGTTGGGATTCAACTATCGAGGACTGATGGGCGTTGACATACGACCTAACATAATTATCCCTTTCTCCTGCGATATCTAAAAAGTCACTCTCCAATTCGACTTTTCGATCAAAATCGGCCTCTCTAGACTCTCCTTCAATTTTAGACAAAGCATCTATCCTAGCCTTGGCTATTTCAAGTTCCTTAGTAACTTGTGTTCTTTCAAGCAGAGCTTTCTGTTTCGAGTCAACATCCAAAAACTTGACCCTAGTTTCAAGTTCCGCTACGTCGGCGGCAGCCTCGGCAATCTTCGAAGTTTTGGACAATTTAGACGCCAATGTGTCTAAAAACACTTACATACCTTAACAATATATACACGCACTTGCAGATGAAAGACCTCAATCTACAAAAAAGACAATAATCGAAACACGAATAAAAGTAATTATTAGCTAGTAACAAATCATTCAATTACAGAGAGGGAGCAGTCTTCTTTTTTTCTTTTCTTTTTTTTAGGTTTTTTTTGCTTTGCTCAAACCTCAGCTCTACCGTGATAAATATGGGTTAATACCTCTATTTAAAAAAAATAAATAAATAAACATCAGAACAAAAAAAAATAACAATTATGAAAAAAATAATATTCAGTAAGTCCGCCAGAGACCAACCACAATGAACGATATCACGCGAATCAACAATTCATCAGAATTGCCGGAACATCGCACGAATGGACTCAGTTCAACTGATGACGTCATGCGCCCAGGGGTGCCAACATGACGTACCGACACGCGCGAAGTTCAAATGATGCCGTCATGCACTCTGGAGTGACGACATGACGTACCGACTCGCACGAAGTTCAACTGCAGTTGTCTCCCTACTTCGTTTTACTATGACGGACTTCGGCGTATGGGAACAAAGGGGAGTGGACGGACGGACGAATGTAGAAAACAGCGGCTCTTGCTTTACCCGTTTATTTCAAGGTAAAACCCTAATTCAACAAAAACAAATGATAATAATAACAAGCTTCCAATATATTAAATAACAAACATGGCTCATAATTAATAAAGCTCAATGCATTATCAATTAATCGCTTAATCTGCATGCACTACAAATTATTTGAATTGAATGCATGAATAATCTTTCAAATGAAATTATTAACGGTTCTATCGAGACAAGCATTCACTCGAAAACAATTTATTAACTAAACGAGGACAAATAGTTACAAAAATGAATGGGCTAAAATGTAAGATAACACACAAGGTAAAGTTAAGTACATGCGTAAGTCACGTCTCTCTTAATAAGTCACGTGACATCCTGTAACATCACATAAAACAGTACGTCGTGCACAACAGTGCACCGAAAGAACGGCGAAACGTGCCCTTGATGACCCCATGCATCACAAAATAGCCCACTTCGGACAAGGACCTGCTTCATCGCTTTACAGCACTGATACCTATCATTTATAAAGGGGGTTTGTGGGGATCCAAATGCTATAACTCAAAGTTAATGGACTTGTCATAAATCTGATACAATTCCCTTTATCAACACAGGGTTGTTGTTAAAATGGACTCCCTTGGTTTATGGCTAATTCGAAGAAAAAAACTAAGTTAATTTCTACACATTTGAATGGGCAAATTCCAAAAGAAAATAAAACAAATACATTTGCTTTTAAAGACACTAGGCTCGTGGAACCGAAGGATACGATTTAACTTCATGAATTCATCAACCACCAACAAATTTATTTAAAGGGAACATGGAGCCAAAATGTGTCTACGAAAGGTTGAAATAAAATGTGTCTTATGCTGCTATTTGTGACCGCAAGCCACTAATTAGAAGGATGATGCAATATCTACAGTACTCAATTATCGCCTACAAAACTAAACTATGCCAACTTAAATTAACTTGCTTCTAACCGAAATGTCTTCATCCCAAGTTCCTATTCTTCTCAAGAAATGGTTCCTTCGCCGTTCGATTCCACGTGCAGGAGAAAGAAATTTCGAGAATCGCACGTATATATATATGAACATGTCTACATGCATTTTGGCTGTAAGCGCAACAGAGGGAGTTGAGATAAGGGAAAAATAAAGAGCTTATTTTAAAATTGATCAACAGAAAATTCGACAGGCTGTGAGCTTCTCTGAAGTGGCCACATATGCTACATCTTCCGTGACAGACTGCATTCATGCTAATGTATGAAAAGCCCGTTCCAAAGACGACAGAAAAGCAGAAAGAAAAGCCGACAGACATACAATCAGATAAGCGGATGAAACCCGACAGAAATAGTGTCAAAGAAGCAGACAGAAAAGCTGACAGAAAAGCTGACTGAAAAGCTACTGAGAAACGGAGAGAGAAGCAGACAGAAAAACTGACAGTAAAGCTGACAGAAAGGCTGACAAAGAAGCAGGCAGACATACTGGCATTACAACTGCACCGAAGCTGTCACATATGCTATATCTTCCGTGACAGACTGCAGCCATGACAATGTATGAATAACCCATTCCAAAAACGACAGAAAAGCAGAAAAAAATGCAGACAAAAAAGCAGACACAAAAGAAGACAGACATACTGTCGGATAAGCGGACAAAACCCGACAGAGATACTGACAGAGAAGCAGACAGCATATGCTACATCTTCCGTGACAGACTGCAGTCATGCTAATGTATGTAAAGCCCGTTCCAAAGACGACAGAAAAGCAGGAAGAAAAGCATACAAAAAAGCAGACTCAAAAGTAGACAGACAAACTGTCAGATAAGCGGACAAAAACCCGACAGCGATACTGTCAGAGAAGCAGACAGAAAAGCTGACAGAGAAGCCGACAGCGATACTGTCAGCGAAGCTGACGGAGATACTGTCAGAGAAACAGACAGAAAAGAACACAGAGAAGCAGACAGAGATACTGTCAGAGAAGCGGACCGAAAAGCTGACAGTGAAGCAGACAGACATACTGTCAGACAAGCAGACAGAAGAGCTGACAGAGAAGCAGGCAGAGAAACTGACAGAACAGCTGACAGAAAAGCTGACAGAAAGGCTGACAGAGAAACTTACAGAGAAACTGAAAGAGAAGCAGACGGAAAAGCTGACATAAAAGCTGACAGAGAAGCAGACAGAGAAACTGACAGAGAAGTAGATTAATCACGATGCGATTTACTTTTTTCTTGCTTAAGCGTTTATGTAACATGCTTGTGAATTTGGCGGTTATTCAATTTTTCTCAAAGATACAAAAGTGAAAACTAGAACGATTCCAAGGGAAGGAAATAACTTTCTTTATCTCTCTCTCACACACACAAACCCACACACACGCACACATACACACAACCAAAGCCGACAGAGAAGCTCACAGGCTCTCGAATTTTCTGTTGAACAGTTTTAAAGTAACTCTTCATTTTTACCTTCTCAAGTTTCTCCTTTGTCAACCGGTTCTTCCGATAACGACATCAATGATGTAATTGACTTGACGCTTAAACTAGGAGCCAATCTGCAGCGCACTAGAGAGCTCTTTGCAGGCAGAGCGTGAGCGCGGGGGCACGCACTACGAGAAAATGAAACACACTGTCCCTCTATAAACATTCTTTTTTCTTCTCAAAATTCAGAAAAAACCCCGCTTTAGTAGTCTGTCTCACAAAAACACAGTTTAAGTTCAACGTTATTTTACAGACCATCGTCCAAAGGGTGCAGCGATGGTAGAGATGCATAAGATGGGAGTAGTGGTATTACAACTGCACCGAAGCTGTCACATATGCTACATCTTCCGTGACAGACTGCAGTCATACTAATGTATAAAAGCCTGTTCCAAAGACGACAGAAAAGCAGAAAGAAAAGCAGACAAAAAGCAGACAAAAAAGCCGTCAGACATACTGTCAGATAAGCGGATGAACCCGACAGAGATAATGTCAGAGAAGCAGACAGAAAAGCAGACAGAGAAACTGACAGAAAAGCGGACAAAAAAGCAGACAGAAAAACAGACAGAAAAGCTAACAGAAAAGCTGACAGAGAAACGGACAGAGAAGAAGACAGAAAAGCTGAAAGAGAAACGGACAGAGAAGAAGACAGAAAAGCTGGCAGAGAAACTGACAGAAAATCTGACAGAGAAACGGAGAGAGAAGAAGACAGAAAAGCTGGCAGAGAAGCTGACAGAAAAGCTGACAGAAAGGCTGACAAAGAAGCAGACAGAAACAGACAGAAGAGCTGACAGAAATGCTGACACAGAAGCTGACAGAAAAGCTGACAGAAAGGCTGACAAAGAAGCAGACAGAGAAACTGACAGAGAAGCAGACAGAAAAGCAGACAGAAAAGCTGACAGAAAAGCTGACAGAAAAGCTGACAGAGAAACGGATAGAGAAGGAGACAGAAAAGCAGGCAGAAAAACTGACAGAAAGGTTGAGAAAGAAGCAGACAGTGAAACTGACAGAAAATCATACAGAAAAGCTGAGAGAAAGGATGAGAGAGAAACAGACAGAGAGAGAAACTGACAGAGAAGGAGATTAATCACGACGCGATTCACTTTTTGTTACTTAAGCGTTTATATAACATGCTAGTGAATTTGACTGTTAATCAATTTTTTCAAAGATACAAAAAGTGAAAACCAGAGCGGTCCCAAGAGAAGGAAATAACTTTCTTTATTTCTCTGTAACACACACAAACACACACACACACATATACATACAACCAAAGCCGAGAGAGGAGCTCACATCCCGTCGAATTTTCTGTTGGTCAATTTTAAAGTAACTCTTCATTTTTATCTTCTCAACTCTCTCCTTTGTCCACCGGTTGTTCCGATAATGACATCAATGATGTAATTGACTTGGCGCTTAAACCAGGAGCCAATCTGCAGCGCACTAGAGAGCTCTTTGCAGACAGAGGGTGAGCGCGGGGTCACGCAATACGAGAAACTGAAATATACTGTCCCTCTATAAACATTCTTGCCCTCTTTTTTCTTCACAGCCTTCAGAGACATCCCCGCTTTCCTAGTCTGTCTCACAAAAACACAAAGAGAATTGACAATTTGGTTCCGTGTTTTTTTATTGGGTTTAAATTCCTCGTTATTTTACAGACCATCATCCAAAGAATGCAGCGATGGTAGAGATGCATAAGATGGGAGTAGTGGTATTACAACTGCACCGAAGCTGTCACATATGCTACATCTTCCGTGACAAACTGCAGTCATGCTAATGTATAAAAAGCCCGTTCCAAAGACGACAGAAAAGCAGAACGAAAAGCAGACAAAAAGCACACACAAAAGCTGACAGACATACTGTCAGATAAGCGGATAAAACCCGACAGAGACACTGTCAGAGAAGCAGACAGAAAAGCAAACAGAGAATGGAGAGAAGCAGAGAAAAAAGCTGACAGAAAAGCAGACAGAAAGGCTGACAAAGAGGCAGACAGAGAAACTGACAGAAAAGCAGACAGAAAAGCTGACAGAAAAGCTGACAGAAAAGCTAGCAGAAAATTTGACAGACAGGCTGACAATGAAGCAGAGAAACTGACAGAAAAGCAGACAGAAAAGTTGACAGAGAAACAGAGAAACTGTCAGAGATGCAGATTAATCACGATGCTATTCACTTTTGGCTACTGAAGCGTTTATGTAATATGCTTTTGAATTTGGCTGTTAATCAATTTTTTTTCAAAGATACAAAAAGTGAAAACCAAAACTTTCCCAAGGGAAGGAAATAACTTTCTTTATCTCTCTCTGTCACACAAACACACACACACATACACACACAACCAAAGCGGACAGAGAAGCTCACAGCCTGTCGAATTTTCTGTTGGTCAATTTTAAAATAACTCTTCATTTTTACCTTCTCAACTCTCTCCTTTGTCCACCGGTTCTTCCGATAACGACATCAATTATGTAATTGACTTGGCGTTTAAACCAGGAGCCAATCTGCAGCGCACTAGAGGGCTCTTTGCGGACAGATTGCGAGCGCGGGAGCACGCACTGCGAGAAACTGAAACACACTGTCCTTCTATAAACATTCTTTTTTCTTCACAAACTTCAGAGACAATCAAGCTTTACTAGTCTGTCTAACAAAAACACAAAGAGAATTGACAATTTGGTTCTGTGTTGTTTTCTTGGGTTTAAATTCATCGTTATTTTACAGACCATCATCCAAAGGGTGCAGCGATGGTAGAGATGCATAAGATGGGAGTAGTGGTATTACAACTGCGCCGAAGCTATCACATATGCTAGATCTTCCGTGACAGACTGTAGGCATGCTAATGTATGAAAATCCCGCTCCAAAAACGACACGAAAGCAGAAAAAAAACAGACAAGAAAGCAGATACAAAAGCCGATAGACAGACTGTCAGATAAGCGGACAAAAACCCGACAGAGATAGTGTCGGAGCAGAGAGAAAAGCTGACAAAGAAGCAGACAGAGATACTGTCCGAGAAGCAAACAGAAAAGATGGCAGAGAAGCAGACAGAGAACAAAAACCAGACAGAGATAGTGTCGGAGCAGAGAGAAAAGCTGACAAAGAAGCAGACAGAGATACTGTCCGAGAAGCAAACAGAAAAGATGGCAGAGAAGCAGCCACAGAAACTGACAGAGAAGCAGATAAATAACGATGCCATTCGTTTTTTTACTTAGGAGTATATGAAACATGCTTGTCAATTTGGCAGTTAATCTTTTTTCAAAGATACAAAAACTGAAAGCCAGAACGGTCCCAAGAGAAGGAAATAACTTTCTCTATCTCTCTCTCTCTCACACACACAAACACACACGCATACACACACAACCAAAGACGACAGAGAAGCTCACAGCCTGTCGAATTTTCTGTTGGTTAATTTTAAAATAACTCTTCAATTTTCCCTTCTCAACTCTCTCCTTTGTCCACCTGCTCTTCCGCTAACGACATCAATGATGTAATTGACTTGACTCTTAAATCAGGAGCCACTCTGCAGCGCACTAGAGAGCTCTTTGCAGACAGAGCGTGAGCAAGTTGTGGAGGGGGCACGCACTGCGAGAGATTGAAATACACTGTCCCTCTATAAACATTCTTGCCCTCTTTTTTCTTCACAAAGTTCAGAGACAACCCCGTTTTACTAGTCTGTCTCACAAAAACACAAAGAGAATTGACGATTTGGTTCCGTGTATTTTTCTAAGGGTTTTTTATTCCTCGTTATTTTTCAGACCATCATCCAAAGGGTGCAGCGATGGTAGAGATACATAAGATGGGAGTAGTGGTATTACATCTGCACCGAAGCTGTCACATATGCTACATCTTCCGTGACAGACTGCAGTCATGCTAATGTATGAAAATCCCGTTCCAAAGACGACAGAAAAGCAGAGAGAAAAGCAGACAAAAAAGCAGACACAAAAGCGGACAGACGTACTGTGAGATAAGCGGACAAAAACCCGACAGAGATACTGTCAGAGAAGGAGACAGAAAAGCTGACAGAGAAGCAGACAGAGATACTCTCAGTGAAGCAGACAGAAAAGCTGACAGAGAAGCAGACAGAGAAACTGACAGAGAAGCAGATAAAACAGGATGGGTTTCACGTTTTTGCTACTTAAGCTTATATGTAACATGCTTGTGAATTTGGCTGTTAATCAATGTTTTTCAAAGATACAAAAACTGAAAGCCAGAACGGTCCCTAGAGAAGGAAATAACTTTTTTATCTCTCTCTAACGCACAAACACACACACAGATACACACACAACCAAAGCCGACAGAGAAGCTCACAGCCTGCCGAATTTTCTGTTGGTCAATTTTAAAATAACTCTTCATTTTTCTCTTCTCTGCTCTCTTCTTTGTCCACCGGTTCTTCCGCTAACGACATCAATGATGTAATTGACTTGACTCTTAAACCAGGAGCCAATCTGCAGCGCACTAGAGAACTTTTTGCAGACAGAGCGTGAGCGCGGGGGCACGCACTGCGTGAAACTGAAATGCATCTCCCTCTATAAACATTCTTGCCATCTTTTTTCTTCACAAACTTTAGAGACAACCCCGCTTTACTAGTCTGTCTCACAAAAACACAAAGAAAATTGACAATTTGGTTCCGTGTTGTTTTCCCTGGTTTAAATTCCTCGTTATTTTACAGACCATCATCCAAAGGGTGCAACGATGGTAGAGATGCATAAGATGGGAGTAGTAGTATTACAACTGCATCGAAGCTGATACATATGCTGCAGACATGCTTATGTATGAAAAGACCGTTCCAAACACGACAGAAAAGCAGAAAGAAATGCAGACAAAAAACAGCAGAGACAAAATCCGACAGACATACTGTCAGATAAGCGGACAACAGCCCGACAGAGATACTGTTAGAGAAGCAGACAGAAAAGCTGACGGAGAAGCAGACAGAGATACTGTCAGAGAAGCAGACAAAAAAGCTGACACAGAAGCAGGCAGTGATACTGTCAGAAAAGCAGCTAGAAAAGCTGATCGAGAAGCAGACAGAGAACAAAAACACGACAAATAGTCAGAGAAGCAGACTTCACAAACTCTCTACAATGGTTAACTCCACCCTCAGATATTCGTCTTATGGCCTGCTGTAATGCCAAGCTTGGTTTTCTTATTGATCGTTTTAGCTGCGCCAAAAAGTTTTCAAATGGAAAGGACGATAGGCAATCAAGTGACCCAAAACGTTCCGCATCGTCGTACAAATGACAAAGTCCATGTACATTGTACACAATCATGTTTAGACCATATATCTCTCCAAAGTGCTTGACAAAAGCAAATAGAATGTTGTTTGCGTAAGCATGCAGTTCCTGACACAATGTCTGTTGAAGAAGTATGCGCATGGCGACAAACAATAACAAGAAGTTTTTGTATAACGTGTCACATATTTTTCCCTTTAAAACAACCACGCCAGTATAAAGCAAAAACTGTCTAAATTCAGTTGCTTTAAACCTATCTATCTCAGACAAAGCTCTTGGCTTGCGGGCGAATTCGCTAGGAATCCAACGGTGCAAACTAGTTAAATGGTCGGAGATCTGAGTCGTCTCACGCATGGAAAGTCGATGTTTCAGGGGACCTCTTATCCACAAAAGCAGAAGTCTTTTCATTACGCCAAGACAAACTAGGTGCATATAATCGAGCGGAAATCACGAATCAGGTCTAGGTTAGTACGTAAAAAAGGAGTTCTGCCTCTGTGGTGTTCTTCATCTTTCATCTCCCGGAATTCTCTATCTGTGCGTTTTGAGAAATCAGTGTCTGGAAATGTCATCTTCCCAACCACTCACCACTTTGTGTACATCTCTCACAGCCCGAGTACCCCGTATGACCTTTGATATTTTTTATAAAGCTGCGAGCAGGCGCATCACAGATAACAGCAGATAACCTTACTTCGTAATGGACACCGTTTATATCGAGTCCATTTTCACTGACGACCTCTAGTTCAGTTACAAAGTCATTAAGATATTCTGTTAAATCCTTTGGTTTTGTTATTCCGTAGTATAGAGCTATTACAAATGGACACCTATCAGGGAAATCTTCTAGCAATCCCAGAATTGGCCACAACTGACCGCTTGAACTTTTGAACAGCGGTAATCCGTCAACATTAATTTGCAAACTGAGGAGTGGGTTTTTACACGCGTACTTCTCATGTTTCTTCACTTCATTAATTAAGGTTTCGCTCAAACCAAAGAAAAAATATGATCCTCCACTTTCCAATTCTTTAATGTTGTATGATGTTTCTGTTTTTAGTAATGTTCTGGCATCTTTGGGTAAATCAGGTATATGCTCGTGCCAAATTGTTAGCAGTTCATTCAAGGATGAGTGCGTTATGTGAAATTTAATGGCCCAGTTTCTAATATCAGAACGCAGTTCATCACTATTGCTATCATCTTCAGATTCAATGGCTGAAAGTGGTGGGGGTGCTTCCATTTGTTCCTCTAAGTGACAAGGAGCCTCAGCATTACTGAAAGAAAATACACTCGAGTTCTGTTCTTCATCAGTTGCACTAGAATTTCTCATTGCTTCACAATTAGAGTTGATGCCAGTTTTAAATTCCTGGGAGGGATCCAAAGAAGGTGGATTACAACTTTCGAGACTCGCCACTTTAGCCATACTATTAATATCTGTAATGTGCTGCGCTACTCGTTTTCTGATTAAACGTCTCTGTTTCCAGTACGAAGAACTGCAGTTAGGTATAGCACATCTGTTTAACAAATCGTAAAATTATTCATGCATTTATTTATTTGCTGGTTAAATTCTAAGTTGGGGGACGAGGAACAGGTGGTAAGGTCGTTAAACTGCCTAATATTTCCAAAATTCTTCACCTTACGCGTATTAAACAACTGCAAATGTTTATTTACCTTACACTGATGCGTGGTTCGCATTTCAGACCAGTGCGCATGTTTATTTAACTTGCATCGATGCGTGGTTCGCATTTCGGACCAGTGCGCATGTTTTTTTTACTTGCGTCGATGCGCGATTCGCATTTCGGACCAGTGCGCACGTTTATTCAACTTCCGTTGATGAACGGTTCGCATTTCGGATAAGTGCGCATGTTTATTCAACTTCTGTTGGTAAGCGGTTCGCATTTCGGACTACTGCGCATGTTTATTTAACATGCGTTAATGTGCAGTTTGCATTTCGGACCAGTGCGCATGTCCATTCCAATCCCCCATCTCTTCAGCATGGAAACCGGGTCGGCTGTACGTTGCTACGCTCCTTAATTCTGTGTATTTTGTAACATGTTCGATATTCGGATATTTTTACACCCTCCTTCAACTTATCCATTTTCAAACACAAACGATCAAAATAATTATATTTTTTAGAAAATTAACTGTTATTCGTGTTATTCATTTGATTGAATTTTAACATGGATACATTCTAAAAATATTCTGAACATTTATGCTTTCGGTACATGTCGATATTGTTGGCAAAAAATCCATCCCAGCACGTTCACATACAATGTACAAAACGTTTTCCCCTCTGGCAAGTACCAAAAGTAAATGTTTCCCATTCTGCGGAGGAGGCATAAATATTTGGTAAGTTGTTGGGCTAACGTTGGCTGTAAATCGGGGAAAGGTAGCATTTTCATTAAAATGTGCGCACTAGTCCGCACTAGTCCGAAATGCAAACAACTTCGGTAGTTGTATAAACAAATGGCCATGCAGATATTTTTACGTCAGGGGTGGCTGATGGAAGAAATCTAGATTTCTTGGAAATAGTTGTACGTACGTAATGGTCGTACAATATCTCCCAAAAGCTTTGCCAACGCTAGTCCTGCGGTAAAACAACCTAGTTTGCACATGTTTTTGAAAGCACATATTATCGCTCACGTTTCATGGGTATTTGTTTCTTCATACAACCATAAAATATGTTTCTAAATCGCTACATTTTGTTCTATGATTCTTTATGTTTATCTGTTATTTGAAGGCTGTGCCATTGTGCTCCAAAAACTTTAAAAAATTTACTTTGATTTCAGTTTCACACGGAACGTTGTTTGCAAGCAGTTTTATCGCGCCGAGACTGATTTCGTGTGAGAAACTGTATTCCTGAAAAAATGCGATCGTTGGCCCAACGTAATGCCAACAATAAATGCCAACCTTTACCCAACAGTGAAAAAAAAGTTGGCAAGCGGTTGGACCAACGTTGGCTTTAATCTTTACAAATTAAAAAAAAGTTGGCTCTTCAAAAATTGCCAACGTTGGGCCTACATTGTTACGCCAACTGCCAACGATTACAACCAAAGCCCAACCTTTGCCGATGTTTGGCCAACATAGCTTTGCTATCTGGGGAGTTGCCCCCATTAAGATGATTACGATACCTCGTTTGGAGTTGACTGCTGCAGTTTTGGCTGTCTAAGTAGCTAAGCTTATAGAGTCTGAATTGGAATTTGAGGCCAAACATTACTTTACAGATAGCACAGTGGTTCTTGGTTATATATCAAACATGGCAAGACGGTTTCAAGTGTTTGTTGCAAACAGGGTCAGATTCATTCACTCCAACACGAATGTTATTGAGTGGAATCATGTAACCGGTGAACTGAATGTATCCGATCTTCCTCTCGTGGTTATTACCAAACGAGCTTGTTGTTTCCAAATGGTTCTCTTGTCCAGAATTCTTGAAATCCTTTGTCTCCTGTGGATGTACAGCTTACAACTGTTAGCGATAGTGACCCCGAAGTGAGAAGGATTCAGTCTCATGCTGCGAATTCAACAAAAGGTTTTGACATTAGCCGATTTTCCCACATTTCAACCTGGCGTAGATTGGAAAAAGTTGTTGCATTGACCTCTCTTTGGTTTGAAGCGCTCAAGGCGAAAAGGTTTTCTTCGGTGTCTGCTAGGCGTTCAAAGTCGGTGTACGACTCATTGTCGGTGGAAAGCCTTGCCTCTTCTGAAAGAACAGTGCTAAAACTTGTGCAAAAGTCAGTCTTTCCGGAGGAAATTGACGCTTTGCTTCAGTCAAATCCAGTCAAACTTAAAAGTCCGCTTAGCAAATTGGACTGTATTTTGTGTGATGGTTTGCTTATGGTTGGAGGTCGACTTACGAAATCTGCTTTGTCTCAACAATTTGTCCATCCAGCAGTGGTACCAAAGTCTTCACACGTTGCTGGTTTGATCATTGATCGTTGTCATCGTGAAGTATTGACAAGGCAAAGGGATGACGTTAAATGCGATTAGGCCCAGTGATTTCTGGATTGTGGGTTGTAGGCAGTTAGTTGCTAGACATATATTTCGTTGTGTTGTTTGTAGACGCTTGCGTGCTGCTACTAGTTATCAAAAGATGGCTGATCTACCACCCGACCGCATTGAACCTAGCCCACCGTTTACGTTTAGTGGTGTCGATTTATTTGGGCCTTTCATTATCCGTGAAGGCCGAAATGAGCTCAAACGCTGGGATTGCATCTTCACGTGTCCGGCATCACGTGCGGTCCATTTGGAAACGGTTACGTCTTTGTCCACAAGTTCCTTCATCAATGCATTGAGGAGGTTCATTGCTAACCTTTGACTCCAAACCACATTCTTACTCCAAAAAACAAGATAGTTGTTTCTCCACCTGGACCCTTTCAGCGCGACGACTTGTATTCAATCAAACGATAGCGTCGAGTCCAATATTTAGTCGATCAATTTTGGTCAAGATGGAAACTCGAATATTTGAAAGGTCTTCAGTTTAGAGCTAAA
Organism: Protula sp. h YS-2021; assembly: GCA_949752745.1. Classification (NCBI taxonomy): domain Eukaryota; kingdom Metazoa; phylum Annelida; class Polychaeta; order Sabellida; family Serpulidae; genus Protula; species Protula sp. h YS-2021. The sequence continues at coordinate 2,550,153 of OX457034.1, forward strand.
TGGGTACGCCCTCAAGGCAATTTTGAAATAGGTGATGTTGTTGTTCTCAAGGATGATTCTGTTCCAAGAAATCTTTGGAATTTGGCTCGTGTTTCTGGTGTGATTAAATCACGAGATGGTCTGGTTCGAAGTGTGAAGATTGTCTAAGGCGATACAGAGTAAGACAAAAATGGTCGAAGGATAAAGAAACTTACATGTCTGGAGCGCCCAATTAATAAGTTAGTGCTTATTGTGGAAAGTTGCACATAGTGGGGCGCTTTGTGAATTAGTTTTGTGCTGTAGAGTAGATCATAATGTGGGGTAGATTCCCAGCCAAGTGCCTTTGAAGTATTTGTGTAGCTCAGTCTGGTACTTTGTTGAATCTGCATACATGTATTATTTTTATGCAGATGACTTTGTAGTTCTAGGGTCTTCTTTAGTATATGGTATATTAGTAAACCATTAACTGATGGTTGCAATTACAATTACAATGATGTGAAATTACTTAGTAATTTGGGGAGCCATGTAGCGGACAGACGTTTTTGAAAACACGTTTCGAGAGGGGCCCATGGCACTGCCATTATCCCGTGCCATGTGGTATCGCTCTGCCATTTCATCATCATCAGTTTTGTTTAGAGCTTTTTGTTTGTAACCGTCTTGAGGCGCACCACACTAGGTAAATATTACATAAATTGGTACTCTTAAGCTTTTTGTTTAAGTCAATAATGGTTTCGGATAAATTTTGTGGTCAATTTTGAATGGTTTGTTGGTTGATAATTATGAGTTTCGGCTGAAGCTACATGCTGTCTTAATGGGATTTGTGTGAAGAATTTAGCGTTAAAGATTTGTTAAATGTTACTTTGTATGCCGGTGCTGAAATGCAGTGCGCAAAGTGTTGTTAATTCAGTCACGGAGCGATGTTGTGACAATAAATACAGAGCACAACACGTCGGACTTTATTTGTTCTTCGCCCTCCGTCGCTACAGACCGACATACTGTCAGAAAAGCGGACAAAAACCCGACACAGATACTGTAAGAGAAGCAGACAGAAAATCTGACAGAAAAGCAGACAGAGACACTGTTTCAGAAAAGCTGACAGAGAAGCAGACAGAGAAACTGACAGAGAAACTGACAGAGAAGCAGATGAATCACGATGCGATTCATTTTTTTGTTACTTAAGCGTTTATGTAACATGCTTGTGAATTTGGCTGTTAATCAAAGATACAAAAAGTGAAAGCTAGAACGGACCCAATAGAAGGAAATAACTTTCTTTATCTCTCTCTCACACACACAAAGACACACACACATACACACACAACCAAAGGCGACAGAGAAGCTCACAGCCTGTCGAATTTTCTGTTGGGCAATTTTAAAATAACTCTTCATTTTTCCCTTCTCAACTCTCTCCTTTGTCCACCGGTTCTTCCGCTAACGACATCAATGATGTAATTGACTTGACGCTTAAACCAGGAGCCAATCTGCAGCGCACTAGAGAGCTCTTTGCAGACAGCGTGAGCGCGGGGGCACTCACTGAGAGAAACTGAAATACACTGTCCCTCTATAAATATTCTTGTCCTCTTTTTTCTTTACAAAATTCAGAGACAACCCCGCCTTACTAGTCTGTCTCACAAAAACACTAAGAGAATTGACAATTTGGTTCCGTGTTGCTTTCTTGAGTTTAAATTCCTCGTTATTTTACAGACCATCATCCAAAGGGTGCAGCGATGGTAGAGATGCATAAGATGGGAGTAATGGTATTACAACTGCACCGAAGCTGTCACATATGCTACATCTTCCCGTCACAGACTGCAGTCATGCTAATGTATGAGGAACCCGTACCAAAGACGACAGAACAGCAGACAAAAAGCAGACTGAAAAGCCGAAAACATACTGTCAGATAAGTTGACAAAAACCCAACACAGATACTGTCAGAGCAGCAGTCAGAAAAGCTGACAGAGAAGCAGACGGAGATACTCTCAGAGAAGCAGACAGAGAAACTGACAGAGAAGTAGATTAATCACTTTTATGTTACTTAAGCGTTTATGTAAGATGCTTGTTAATTTGGCTGTTAATCTATTTTTTCCAAAGATACAAAAAGTGAAAGCAAGACGGTCCCAAGAGAAGGAAATAACTGTTTTTACCTCTCTCTCACATACACAAACACATACACACATACACGCACACAAGCAAAGGCGACAGAGAATCTCACAGCCTGTCGAATTTTCTGTTGGTCAATTTTAAAGTTATTCTTCATTTTTCCCTTCTCAACTCTCTCCTTTGTCCACGGCTCTTCCGCTAACGACATCAATGATGTAATTGACTTGACTCTTAAATCAGGAGCCACTCTGCTGCGCACTAGAGAGCTCTTTGCAGACAGAGCGTGAGCGCGGAGGCACGCACTGCGAGAAACTGAAATACACTGTCATTCTATAAACATTCTTGCCCTCTTTTTCTTCACAAACTTCAGAGCCAACCCCGCTAGTCAGTCTCACAAAAACACAAAGAGAATTGACAATTTGGTTCCTTACTGTTTTCTTGGGTTTAAATTCCTCGTTAAAACTTTATCGAGTTCTATACTGCTTTGCAACGTTAAGCTGTATTATAGTTCTTGTGTCTCTAGGCGCACTGATAATGATGAATGGACGACATAGTAAAACAACTGGTTTTGGTACATATTTATTCGCACATTTAAAAGCTGCTTTCTAGAACCTTTATGAGTTCAAATTTTACATAATACATTAATACAATATTTCTGTCCACTAACAAAACTATATAAAGTTTTATATATCTTCCAAAGAAAAACACACAACATTAAGTGGCTGTAATAGAGAAAGGTGGTGGAGGGGAGGTGCAGGGATGCTTTGGTGCTATTTTCAAGCACTTGCTTGTATTTTGCTCTTTACTGCTTCATGCTGAAAATGCTAATGAGCTCGAAGAGGGGTGCTGGCGTAAAACTTCCAGAAAGAAGTAAGCTAAGCTCCTGTCAATCAAAAGAAAATGGGCCAATCGTAGGGCTGCTTTTAGAGAAACTGTTGAAGGGGCGAGAGTGAAGCTATCTTGTGGACTGATACCAAGGGCAAGTTGATTGCAATTAGCGAGTTGACACTAATCCCAGACGAGACACAACCAAAGGGGGCAAGTCGATTGCAATTAACAAGTTGACACTAATCCCAGACGAGACACAATGTCTGGCACTGTTAACCCTTGACTGATAGGCTGCTACAAGTTGATTGCAATTAACAAGTTGACGCTAAAACCCCAGACGAGACACTCTCTGGGGAACTGTTAACCCCATAGGGGCGGCAATGTCTTCAAACTGTGAGATTGAGCGTCGGGGTACGCACTGCGAGAAACTGAAATACACTGTCCCTCTTTAAGCATTCTTGCCCTCTTTTTTCTTCACAAACTTCAGAGCCAACCCCGCTTTACTAGTCTGTCTCACAAAAACAAAAAGAGAATTGACAATTTGGTTCCGTGTTGTTTTCTTGGGTATAAATTCCTCGTTATTTTACAGACCATCATCCAAAGCGTGAACCGATGGTAGAGATGCATAAGATGGAAGTACTGGTATTGCAACTACACCGAAGCTGTCATGTATGCTACATCTTCCGTGACAGACTGCAGTCATGCTAATGTATGAAAAGCCCGTTCCAAAGCAGGCAGAAAACAGACAAAAGAGCATCTTCTCCATCTCAATGCACTCTTTCAGATCCTCATAAAACTTGTCAAGCAAAAGCTTAGTTCGTGATATTTCTCTTGTACTTAAAACATAAGTAAATTTTTAAATAGCGTACAATCTATCGAAAAGACTTGAAAAGAACTCGAAACTAATACCATCGTGTTCTTTACGACAAGATCCCACCAGATCTCTTGTACTTAAAACATAAGTAAATTTTTAAATAGCGTAAAATCTATCAAAAAGACTTGAAACGAACTGTAAACTAATACCATCGTGTTCCTTGCCACAAGATCCTATCAGATCCTAAACTGATCACCGTGGTTCTATCACGCTTGTAATAAATCCGACACATCACCACTTTCCTTCAAAGTTTACTCTTGCCAAATGTTTGCTTCTTAAAAATACATAAAATGAATTAGACTGCACCAAAGGGCGCTACTCGGTATTCTGCCAAAGCATATCTTATGAAACAATTAAACACAGTGGGTTGAAACCTGCATCAAACACATCTTCCAACCACCATACAGCAAAACCCGGCAAAACAGTAAGTGGGCACCAACTCATTCCCGAGTACCAAAAGAAGCACACACACACAATATACAAAAAACCTCAAAGTTCGACAGATCTGAAAGATACAAAATCATAGATATTATTTCTGCTGTTCAAATTTTCCATTAATTCTAACGAAAAAAGGAAGATGAAATATAGCAAATACACCTCTACTGCTAAAATATCATCTTTCATTATGATATTTCTGATGACAGGTAAATTCAAATTTAAACAAATCTTATAAAGTACAACTATCAGTCATAATTTATTCCCCACAGATAGAATATATGCGATTGACCGCGTGTCGGTCGGTGGGTCTGTCGGTCTGTCGGTCGGTCGGCCTGTCGGTCTGTCATCAATAGCTTGCTAAAACGATAACTTAAAAACTCCTGCAAGGAGTTTCATAAAACTTGGTATGTAGCTTCTATGGGAGCAAACACAGATCAGTATTGAAATGGGCCCGATTTGTCGAAGGAAAATGGACCGGCTGGACTTAGAAAATTTCAGCTCTTCATTGATTATTGTTAACACGAGAGCTGAAGAACAACTGCAATGATTTTAATGAAACTTTGTGTGTATCTTCTGTGGGCGCTAACAAGGTTTATTATATTACTTATAAATGTTCTTGTGACCACTTTTTTAATAACTTTATGAAATAAGAAGTCTTTTTAAGTGCTATCTTTAATATTTTACGAGTTTTCGACTGACACAGTCTTCATCAGGTACATATTTCACAAAATTGTTCAAAATTGGTTGGCCCAATTAATTTGAGCAAAATGCACTTTGCAATTTATCAAATTCTGGAAATTATTCAGCTTAGGAATGAGTTTGTTAACACGATATCTCAAGAGCAACTGCAACGATTTTAATGAAACTTAGTGTATATCTTCTGTGAGTGCTAACAAAGATCGGCATTATCAATGGATTAGGTTGGCCGAAGGAAAATGAGCCAAATGCACTTTGAAATTAACCAAATCCTGGAAATTATTCAGCTTCAAAATGAGCTTGTTAACATGACATCTCGAGAACAATTGCAATAAGGATTTTAATGAAACTTGGTATGTAGCTTCTATGGGAGCAAACACAGATCGTTATTGTAAGCAGGCAACGTTCATCAACGGAAAATGCACCAACTGGACTTGAAAAATTTCAGCTCTTGATTGACTATTGATTGCCGTGATGGGGGGCCTGTGGGAATATGTGGGCTATGCACACTGCTCTAGTCTTTTTATTTTACATATAATATTTGAAATCATGTTTCTCGGATCAAAATTTTGATAATTTTCAATAATTAATGAAAAATTATGAAAATGCTAAGAGAACACCAGAAATAATTGATTTCAAACACAACCCAAACGGCCTGAATTGACTTAAACGTTAAGTGCTTCACACGAAACGCAACTACACAACTATCAGTTCGCGCCAAAACCTCATCTCAACACTTAACGAACACAACGAACCCTTTCTGCATTATACGGTTCTAAAAACTTTCTAAATTTGAATATTGAAAAATGGATGAAGTTAAATATTTCATAATATAATTAAGAACTGTTTAAAACTTTAAGCTGTATTATAATTCTTGTGTCTCTAGGCGCACTGATAATGATGAACGGACGACATAGTGAAACAACTGGTTTGGGTACATATTTATTTAAAACCTGCTTTCTAGAACCTTTATGAGTTCAAATTCTACATATTCACACAAAAACCCCAGACGAGACACTCTCTGGGGAACTGTTAACCCCATGGGGCCGGCAATGTCTTCAAACTCTGAGTTTAAACTAAAATAACAACTTATTTTCCTATTAAAACTTTATCGAGTTCTATGCTGCTTTGCAACGTTAAGCTGTATTATAGTTCTTGTGTCTCTAGGCGCACAATATAATGATGAACGGACGACATAGTAAAACAACTGGTTTGGGTACGTATTTATTCGCACATTTAAAACCTGCTTTCTAGAACCTTTATGAGTTCAAATTTTACATAATACATTAATACAATATTTCTGTCCAAAGTACTCAAACCACGTATCAGTAGGGTAGTTATTTCGTGTGGATATCTCGGGCGTGCTTGCCTAACACTTGTGAACACTGGAGGCGCAGTTCCATTGAGACATCGGTATATCGCATGTAGCAATCGGAGACCCAGTCACCCTGGCTCTTGATAACCTGTGGGGGAAGACCGCACGCCAGGGCGAACGTTGCTCCAGCTCTGGGAAGGCTATGTCCACTGTACTTGCCTCATCAAGTCCAATGCTGCGAAGCTTCCGTTTAAGCAAGGCTGTGAACACGGCGTGGGAAAGTGGCGTGACTCCATTCTCGGCTTGAAAGGAAAACAGTGGGGCGTTTTTCTGAGCTTCACAGGTTTGAAAGAGCTGCTGTAGTGCGGAAACGGGGCAGAGCTGAGATTGCGTCATCCTGGGTATGGGGATCACCAGTGCGCGGGAGAAGTCACGGAGCGTTTTTGTACGTTTGACGCGTACTAGAGCGCCATCGGAACAGAAGGCTACATCCTTGCGGCATAAATCAGTCCGACAATCATGGCCATTCTGCGTACGAGTAAGTAGTGACGATTTGCGCAGGAAGGTGAAAAACCCAACCAGGCATGCAGCCCGAAGAAGACAAGTCCAATGTCTGCGAAAAATCGAGCACTGTGCGGAGACTCAGCAGGATATCCAGGGTAAGTGGTAGCTTTTGCCGGGTTGCCGTTCCGCGCTGTGTATAGATGCCTTTCATTAGTGATTTTAGATAGTGGTTATCCTGTAGCGGATTATTGAATCCCAGTTCCAGATGGAGCAGTCTGAGGGCTGAGAGGTAGCATCTAACTGACTGCGGCTTAAGTGTGTGGCTAAGGAAACACATAACAAAGTTATAGTCTCGGCTGGAGCTGGACGCATGCGGCAATAATGGCAGAAGGCCAGATATGACTTGATGTGGGTTGAATACGCTGCGCGGGTGCTTTCTTCGAGTGCTGACTTGCGGAGGTTTGCGATTTCACTATCCAGAATCTGTGTCTGCCATACCACTCCTGGAACAGAGATGACACAGCGCTGCTTGACATGTGGTAGCCCAAGTGAGTGAAGCTGACATGTGCTAGTGCATACGTAGCGTGTGGGAGGCTAGAAAGCCTCGAGATTGAGTCCGGCAGTTTATTTGCTTTGGTATTTATATATGATGCACAAACTTTAATATTAAATTTAGCACATTACAGCATTATATTACACATTATATCCGATGATATAACACTTATAATCCTTCCCTGGTTCAGAGCACAGCGGGTGGACGTATTATCCGTAAATACTTGCACTTTTTTGGTAGCACAGAGCGGCGCCCAACGGCACAGAGCTAGGTATACTGCTGTGAGTTCTTTCGTTTTTATATGCTGCTGGGTCATGGTGGGCATGTCGACACCCCAGTCGCAATAAAGCCAGTCTATGGCGCTGTTATGGTGCACAAGTACTGCGCCGGCGGCAAGCGAACTGGCATCAGTGGCGATGTGGAAAGCGCGATCGGGCGCAGCTTTCTCCTGGTCGAAGAAGCACGTACCGTTGAAAGAGGCGCAAAGCACGTTGAGCATGGCTAGGTCGCGGTGAGCATCTGCGTTGATGCGTATGCGATGGTGAGCGTTGCGAAGTGATGTCATTAGCACGATGAGACGTCGCATGGCGGGTCCTACAACGTGTACGACACGAGCCGACCAGTTATGTTTTCCCTGGAGGCTCTGGATATCGCGTTTGGAGACACGTTTGTTATCCTTTTTGGCGTATCGCGTGACTATGGATTGCGTAGCGTGAAGTTTATCCGTAGGGATTGAGAGTGAGCAGTCAATTGTATCGATGGTCACTCCAAGAAACGTGAGCATGCGTGTTGGGGAGATGCATTTCTCCCAATTGATTGTGAAGCCTAGCGAGCTGAGAAGGTGAATCAGGTAGCGTATGGCTTTGAGTGCTTCTTGATACCTTTCCGCTGTGGTGAAAAAGTCGTCCAAGTAGCATATAACTGCCTTAACTCCCTGCTTCTGGAGTATGCGGCATACACTCTGCGTAATCCTGTGAAAAACGCCGCCGCTAAGCGAGGACCCGAAAGGCAAACGAGTATCCACGAGGTACGTGTAATGGTTATCCCCTTGAAACTTCCACTTCAGGCCGGTGAAGCGTTGTGAGAATTCGCTTAGAGGTAAATGTCGGTAGGCTGATTTCAATTCCACCTTCGCCATAAAAAGTTCTTTCTCGTAATACCTACAGCTGTATCCACAGACGTGAATAAGTGCTTGTCAGGCGACGCATGTGAGTTGATTGATGTGCCTTCGGGCTGTGAACAATCGTGTATCAGCCTGATTTCGCCATTGTCCTTCGGCACGGCTGAGATTAGAGAGGTAATCTCTGGCTTTTGCTGCACGACTCGGTACCGTCCTAACGAGATCTCTTTGTTTACTTCCGCTTCCACCTTATCCCTATGTTGGAGTTCAGCGGAGCGGCTGTTTGGCGTTTCCGCGGGTAAAACGTTATCCGTATCTGTGTTAATAATGTCGAAGCCATTTCGTAAACCGTTAAGCAGAAAAACCTTGTCCTTGTAAGTTTCTAGTTGTCGTGTCCATTCATCAATTTTATCCGTAAGCGGGCTAGAGACAGCGCGCCCCTAGTCTCGATGCATGTATTCGGGGTGGTTTTTGAAGCACTTGCTGCATACGTGTGCGAATCTGCAGTTGGGGAGGTTGCAGTTCCTGCGTGAGTTGAAGTTGTGGCAAATCTCTTTGCCACTGGGATCATGAGGGCCTTCTATACCGGGGACGTTTGACTGTCTGCGCATATTGGTGCCCTGGAACCGTACATTGCTTTTCTGAAACCGGGTGGAAAAAAACGCACACTCCAAGTAGATAGGTATCGTCACCACCCCAGCGAACCTGACCTGAATGGACCCGCTGTCTGTATTCATAGTCATAGCGCATGCAGCTAACGATCGGATAGTGTTCGCACATGTCCGCGAACTTAATTGCGTAAAGATTATACCTGTCGCGTTCATCTTGGGAGTGAAGTTGACCGGCCCGTGTTAAAGCGTGGTAAATCCGAGCGTGGCCTTTGATCCATTGCTGCAATGTGGTGTCCTCTGGCTTGATGTGCTTTGCCGTGCTAGTGAGAACAATTTTCGTTTCGCCACTTGCCCAAATAACAGTCTCTGTGCCCTGGCTGCCCAGAAAAGAGTTGCAAAAATCTTGCACGAATAAGGGGCGGGTCTTACCTACTGGCTTCCCTGTAAACCACGGGTGGTCTTCCGGTGCGGGTTTGTCTGATAGCGAATCAAGCATCGCATGTATCGTTGAGTTATCCATACGTGGGAGGCTATCGAGCGTGACCGGGGGCGGCCCTTGCGACGTCTGCGGTCTGTCGTTCGTGGAAAATTTCTCAATTGTATCCGAAGTAGGGCCTGACTTTGAGCTGGAAGTATCGGGTTTACCTTCCCTTAGGTCCGCGATAGCGGCCTGGAGGGCCTTCTGGTACCCCAGGGAGAGCCTTGATTGCAGCAGAATCAATGTACGCAACCGTGTCTATGGAGATAAACTCCTCGTTTACGAGCGCATGCACTGTAGTATCCAGGAGGTGGTTAGACTTTGCCCATGTTATTAGTTCTTTAATCGACTTGTCTATACTTTCCTGATGCATGACTGGAGTCTTATAAGTTTATTAGTTGTTACGATTGTTTTAATTAACAAGTATTATCCACACTAGAAAAACAGTAATGTAATAAGAAAACCCAGTTATCCATTAATTTATAATGCTTACTCCTGGTTCTTGTTTTAATATTTATCAATTTCGATTAATGCCTTCTTTATTATTTTTTCAATCCTTAATTTCAATCCTTTATATATATTTATTTCTAAGTGTTTTTTTAAGTTGATGCTTTGCTGCTAATTTTCAAGCGCTTGCTTGTATTTTGCTCTTCGCTGCCTCATGCTGAAAATTCTAAGAGGGATGCTGGCGTAAAACTTCCAGAAGTAAGTAAGCTAAGCTCCTGTCAATCAAAAGAAAATGGGCCAATGGTAGGGCTGCTTTTAGAGAAACTGTTGATGGGGCGAGAGTAAAGCTATCTTGTGGATTGATACAGAGGGCAAGTTGATTGCAATTAGCGAGTTGACACTTATCCCAGACGAGACACAACCAAAGGGGGCAAGTCGATTGCAATTAACAAGTTGACACTAATCCCAGACGAGACACTATGTCTGGCACTGTTTACCCTTGACCGTTAAGCTGCAAGTTGATTGCAATTAACAAGTTGACGCTAAAACCCCAGACGAGACACTCTCTGGGGAACTGTTAACCCCATTGGGGCGGCAATGTCTTCAAACTGTGAGTTTTAACTAAAATAAAAATTTATTTTTCTAATAAAATGGTAAACCTTTTCCAAATGCAAACAAAATGAATGAAAATCATGAATTAACTGTAAATGAAAATGATAGATATCATCTAGTAAGAATTTAATTCCATTGAATAATTAAATTCACAGCTTTGACACCGCAACTGATTAGATTTCCTTTTATAATCTTTTAAGAAGGCATTATGAGAATGAATGAAATTACTAAACAAATAAAACTGAAAAATTAATCCCGCACAATGGTAAAATATCTTGTTTCAAGTCAAACAGTGTAATGACTATAAAAATTTAAATATTTCATCATGTCGTATCAAATATAATGAAATCGTCATAAAATTAAGCAAAAAAAAAAAATTTTCATTAATTTTATCAATTTGAATATTTTATTAAAAAATTTTCAAAATAAATGGAGAAATATCAAAATGTTATTTACAACTGAGTAAACTGAACAAACGTTGCAAATACATGGATATATCTCAGCAAAAAAAAAATGAATGAAATTCATGAACTACATGGACATGAACATTAAGTTAATGAATTAGATAACAAATTAATAGGTATCAGCAAGTAATAATTCAAAATTTATACTGTGATCGCGAGTGTTTCGCATGACTTGCCACAGATGACTTAAAGTTAATATATTACTTATAAATGTTCCTGTGCACACTTTAATTGTATGAAATAAAACGTTTTTTAAAATGTGACGTTTTGATATTTTACGAATTATCGATTGATACAGTCTTCTTCTGGAACATATTTCTACCTATATATATATATATATATATATATATATATATATATATATATATATATATATATATATATATATATATATATATATATATATATATATATAAATGTACCTGTATCAGTCGAAATTTCGTAACATATTAAAACATAACAATTATAAAGACTTTTTATTTCATACAATCAAAGCATATGTCAAAAGTTACATACGAACCAAAAAGTTCATTAATTTTATCAATTTGAATATTTTATTAAAAAATTTTCAAAATAAATGGAGAAATATCAAAATGTTATTTACAACTGAGTAAACTGAACAAACGTTGCAAATACATGGATATATCTCAGCAAAAAAAAATGAATGAAATTCATGAACTACATGGACATGAACATTAAGTTAATGAATTAGATAACAAATTAATAGGTATCAGCAAGTAATAATTCAAAATTTATACTGTGATCGCGAGTGTTTCGCATGACTTGCCACAGATGACTTAAAGTTAATATATTACTTATAAATGTTCCTGTGCACACTTTAATTGTATGAAATAAAACGTTTTTTAAAATGTGACGTTTTGATATTTTACGAATTATCGATTGATACAGTCTTCTTCTGGAACATATTTCTACCTATATATATATATATATATATATATATATATATATATATATATATATATATATATATATATATATATATATATATATATATATATATATATATATATATATATATATATATATATATATATATATATAAATGTACCTGTATCAGTCGAAATTTCGTAACATATTAAAACATAACAATTATAAAGACTTTTTATTTCATACAATCAAAGCATATGTCAAAAGTTACATACGAACCAAAAAGTTCCTGATATATCTCTTGTACTTAAAACATAAGTAAATTTTGAAATAGCGTAAAATCTATCAAAAAGGCCTGACACCAACTCGAAACTAAATACCATCGTGTTCCTTACGACAAGATCCCACCAGATCTTAAACTGATCGCCGTGACTGTGTCACGCTTTGTAATAAATCCGTCACATCACCACTTTCCTGCAAACTTTCCTCGTGCCAAAAGTTCGCTTATTAATAATACGTACAATACAATACAAAAATTTTCAAAGTAAATAGAAAAATATCAAAGTGTTATATACAATTGAGTAAACTGAGCAAACCTTGCAAATTCATTGAGATGTCGCAGCAAAAAAAAATGAATGAAATTCATGAACTACATGGAAATGAAAAGGAAGTTAATGAATATATGTTCCCCTCTTTGGTTTGTGAACTCGTGTGACAATATGTGTCCCTATTTGGTGTGTGAGCTCGTGTAACAATATGTGTCCCTCTTTAGTATGTGAACTCGTGTGACAATATGTGCCCCTCTTTGGTGTGTGAACTGGTATGACAATTTGTGCCTCTTTTCTTGGCCAGGTACGGCATTAGGCCACGTCAGTTCGCTGAGGTGCTGACGTCAAACGAGGACGTCAGTGCTTAGGTCATCTTCATCGGTTCCCTAGGCGACCAAGCACACAGGTAGAACCCGCTCTCTTTATAATTTTTCAAGGACGTTTTACACGTACGAAAACTTGTAAAGACTTACGAGGGCTTAGGAAGACTTTCAATGACTTAGAAAAAAATTACAAAACGTTTTTTGTGACAGAGCGTTAAAAAAACAGCTGTCTCTATTTTAATTGTATAGCTATGAATTCCATTTAAGCTCAATATATTGATTTTATTTTGGTATAGGTTGATCAAACAGCTGCCGTCCAGGAAGGCCTTCCTCTGTATGGATACCCAAAAATCTACCCAACATTCTCCAACAGATCTTCACTTCGTCTATGCTGAATACAAAGTGATTTACGTAAAGCACCTGCAGAATTAACTGTTTTGCATAAATTTGCATACATCTTTTATTAAATTAGTTGCTTTATTGATGTGTATCGATGATATTGACAATATACTGGGATTCATTGAAAGGAATTGTTGCAGATCAATTAATTCAGATCAAGCTTTGTTCAGATGGACAATATGGCGTAGTATATTTGGTCATATGAACTCGTTAATGACCGCATCTATCTAAAGCTATGACGCCATGTATTTCAGTATTTCACGTCATGAATGTGCATGCAGTTGTGACGTCAAAATATAATATAACAAAGGGGGGCACATATTGTCATACGAGTTCACACACCAAAGACTGGCACATATTGTCACACGAGTTCACACACTAAAGAGGGACACATATTGTTACAGGAGTTCACACTCCAAAGAGGAGCACATATTGTCACACGAGTTCACACAACAAAGAGGTGCACATATTGTCACACGAGTTCACACCACAAAGAGGGGCACATATTGTCACACTAGTTCACACACAAAAGAGGGACACATATTGTCACAGGAGTTCACAAACCAAAGAGGGGAGCATATTGTCACACGAACTCACACAACAAAGAGGGGCATATATTGTCACACGAGTTCACAAACCAAAGAGGCGAGCATATAAACGCACCAGTTCACACAACAAAGAGGGGCACATATTGTCACACGAGTTCACACACCAAAGACGGAAACATATTGTCACACGAGTTCACACACCAAAGCGGGGAACATATTGTCACACGAGTTCACACACCAAAGAGGGGCACATATTGTCACACGAGTTCTCACACCAAAGAGGGGCACATATTATCACACGAGTTTACACACCAAAGAGGGGCAAATATTGTCACAAGAGTTCACACACTAAAGTGGGGCACATATTATCACACGAGTTCACACACTAAACAGGGGCACATATTGTCACACGAGTTCATTATTATTATTATTCATTACATTTATATTGCGCCTAATCTACATTAGCTCTAAGCGCAGGACAATGTGACTGAACCATTGCAAAATTAAATAAAGGTTAAATAAAACATTATAGAGTTAAAACTACTAGTAGCGATCATCACAGACATAATAATACTAGATATTACATATAAATCATATGTGATAACGACAAGGTAAAATTGTAAAACTACATGTTAACTACATTCATAGACTTGCCTAAATAAATGGGTTTTCAAATTTTTTTTAAAATTGTAAACCGTACTACTGTTTCTGATATAAAATGGCAACATATTCCAAATTCTTGGTGCAAAATTGATAAAAGCTCTGCCGCCAAATTTAGTACATGAGCTATGCTCAGTTAAAAGTAATTGATTACTATACCGCAAATTGCGTGACGACTCATATAGTGAAACCTGTTCTATTAGAAAATCAGGTGCATTACCTTCCAAATACTTATAAATTATGACAAGATTTTTGAAAACAATTCTTTTTTCCGCAGGGAGCCAATGAAGGCCTTGCATAATTGGACTAATGTGATCATATTTATTTGCTCTAGCTATCAAACGAGCTGCTGAGTTTGGAACTAACTGAAGCTTATGGATTTGACTTTTACACACACCGTACAACAATGAATTGGCATAATCTAATCTAGCAATAACGTATGCATGAACAAGTAACTTAGTAGACTCAGGCGTGAGATATCTTCTAACTCTAGAAATATTTCTAAGGTTGTACAGACATGATGAAACTTTACTTTTAACAAATCTATCCATTGCCATTGAACGATCAAAAATTGCACCAAGATTTTTTACCTCTGATACAGAATTAATGACACTTGATCCAACATTGATATTAATAGAACTGATGCATCGCATATTATGTTTTGAGCCAAAGAGAATTAACTCAGTTTTATCATCGTTTAACTTCATAAAATTTGCACACATCCATTTTCGAAACATTTCTATACACCTTTCAAGACGGTTTAGATTGGCCATTATGTTTTTCTTGGTTCAAAAGATATATATAGCTGTGAGTCATCAGCGTAAAAGTGGTAATTCATGACAAATTGCTTTTCAATATCCGTTAATGGAGATACATAGATTGAAAATAGTATAGGACCTAAAACCGATCCCTGTAGGACACCTTGGGCAAGCTGTGCTGGACTCGAAGAAATGCCATTGATGATCACGCGTTGAACTCTGCCACAGAGGTAAGAGTGGATCCACTGAATTGCTGTACCAGGGACCCCAAAACGACACTGGAGCCGATTTAAAAGTATAGAATTTTCTAGCGTGTCAAACGCGGCAGTGAGGTCTAGAAGTGCCAAAGCAACCATTGATCGATTATCCAAGCTCTGTAGAATATCACTTTGAACACGTAACAGAGACGACTCTGTTGAACTAAACCTTCGGTATGCCGACTGAAATTTGTTCAAAAGCTTATGAAATAAAAAATGTTCATTCAACCGAGATGCAACAACACGTTCCAGGAGTTTGGATAGGTAGCTATAAGTAACAGATCAAATTTTTGTTCGGTGACAAGTGTGTCAATATGACTAGATTTATTTCTTACAGATCTTGCATTGATAAGCCCACATTTCACATTTGAAGATAATGGCTTGGTTTGTGAAAGGCAATTAATTTCAGTCAACATTTTATTCAGATATCTCAAAGGTTAAGATCGGGATTATCGACGAACACGATCAATTACGTTAATAGGAGATATTGTCATAAGGTTGTTTTGATTGGAGCCCCTACTGTAATTAGCTTGTACCCGCGTAGTGACACGTGTCTCAATTGGTTCTGAGAAATCCTCCATGCTATTCCACATACAGACGCTACAAGCACACAATAACACAATGCACAGAATTCTATTCATATCCAAATCTAGGTCAGTACTTGTTTGATGACAGTATAAACATTGTGAAAATCCAAGTATTCAATCGTCAAAATCTACACTTACAAAATGTACAAAACCTAAAATATTCCTTTAAATAAAAATCTTTACATTAAACCAAACTTAGTCATATACTTCTTATCCATATACGTCAACCATATCCACAACAATTGGTGAAATAAAATAAATTAACTTTAACACGTCTTGTCACAAACGACAATCACAATCACTTTCACACACTAAAGAGGGGAACATATTCTCACACGAGTTCACACCAAAGAGGAGCACATATTGTCACACCAGTTAATAAACCAAAGAGGGGAACATATCATCACACGAGTTCACACACTAAAGAGGGGCACATATTGTCACACAAGTTCACCCACCAAGTAGCGGCACATATTGTTACACGATTTCACATCACGAAGAGGGGCACATATTGTCATTCGAATTCACACACCAAAGAGGGGCACATATTGTAGCACGACTTCACACAACAAAGAGGGGCACATATTGTCACACGAGTTCACACACAAAAGAGGGTCACATATTGCCACACGAGTTCACACACCAAAGAGGTGCACATATTGTCACACGAGTTCACACACCAAAGAGGTGCACATATTGTCACACGAGTTCACACACCAAAGAGTTGAACATATTGTCACAAGAGTTCACACACCAAAGTTGGGCACATAATGTCAAACGAGTTCATATACCAAAGAGGGGCACATATTGTCAAACGAGTTCACACACCAAAGACGAGTACATATTGCGAAACGAGTTCACACACCGGAGAGGGGCACATATTGCCACACTAGATCACACCACAGAGAGGCACATATTGTCGCACGAGTTCACACACCAAAGAGGGGAACATATAGTCAAACGAGTTCACATACCAAAGAGGGGCACATATTGTAACACGATTTCACATCACAAAGACTGGAACATATTGTCACACGAGTTCACACCCAAAAGAGGGGCACATATTGTCACACCAGTTCACACACAAAAGAGGGTCACATAATGCCACACGAGTTCACACACCAAAGAGGTGCGCATATTTCCACACCAGTTCACAAACCAAGGAGTTAAACAAATTGTCACACGAGTTAACACACCAAAGTGGGGCACATAATGTCAAACGAGTTCACACACCCTTAGAGAGGCACATATTGTCAAACGAGTTCAAGCACCAAAGAGAAGCATATACTGTCACACGAGTTCACACACCAAAGAGGCGCACATATTGTCACACGAGTTCACACACCAAAGAGGGGCACATATTTTTACACGAGTTCACACACCAAAGAGGGGCACATATTGTCAGACGAGTTTACACTACACCGTGGCACATATTGTTATACGAGTTCAGACCACGAACGGGGCACATATTTTCACACGACATCACACCACAGAGTGGCACATATCGTGACATGAGTTCACATGCCAAAGATTGGCACATATTGTCACACGAGTTCACACCAAAAAGAGGGGCACGCATTGTCACACGAGTTCACACTACACAGTGGCACATATTGTCACACGAGTTCAAACACCAAAGAGGGGCACATATTGTCACACGAGTTCACACACCAAAGAGGGCACATATTGTCAGACGAGTTTACACTACCCCGTGGCACATATTGTCACACGAGTTCAAACATCAAAGAGGAGCACATATTGTCACACGAGTTCACACCAAAAAGACGGGCAAATATTGTCACAAGAGTTCACACGACAAAGATTGGCTCATATCGTGACATGAGTTCACACACCAAAGATTGTCACATATTGTCATACGAGTACACACATCAAAGAGGGTTACATATTTTCACACTTGTTCACACCACAAAGAGGGGCACATATTGTCACACGAGTTCACAAACCAAAGAAGGGAATAAATTATCACACGACTTCACACACCAAAGAGGGGCACATATTGTCACACGAGTTCACACACCAAAGAGGGGCACGTATTGTCACACTAGTTCACACATAAAAGAGGGGCAGATATTGTCAAGCGAGTTCACACACCAAGGAGCAGCACATGTTGTCAAACGAGCTCACACACCAAAGAGTTGGGCATATTGTCAAACTAGTTCAAACCACAAAGAGGGGCACATATTGTCACACGAGTTCACACACCAAAGAGGTGCACATATTGTCGAACGAGTTCAAACACCAAAGACGTGCACATACTGTCACAGGAGTTCACACACCAAAGAGGGGCACACATTGTCAAGCGAGTTCACACACCAAAGAGGAGGATATTTTGTCAAACGAGTTCACACAATGAAGAGGAGCACATATTGTCACACGAGTTTACACACCAAAGAGGGGCAGATATTGTCACACGAGTTCACTTTACACAGTGGCACATATTGTCACACGAGTTCAAACACCAAAGAGGGGCAGATATTGTCAGATGAGTTCACTTTACACAGTGGCACATATTGTCACAAGAGCCCACACCACAAAGATGGGCAGCTTCTGGCAAACGAGTTCACATCACAAAGAGGGGCACATATTGTCACTAGAGTTCACGCATCGAAGAGGGGCACACATTATCACACGAATTCACACACCAAACACGTGCACATTTTGCCACACGATTTCACATCACAAAGAGGAGCACATACTGTCACACGAGTTCACACACCAAAGAGGGGCACATATTGTAACTAGAGTTCACGCATCGAAGAGGGGCACACATTATCACACGAATTCACATTAACACGTGCACATTTTACCACACGATTTCACATCACAAAGAGAAGCACATATTGTCACACGTGTTCACATCACCGAGTGGCCACATATTGTCACACGATTTCACACCACAGAGTGGCCACATATTGTCACACGATTTCACATCAGAAAGAAGGGCACATATTGTCACACTACTTCACACCACAAAGAGGGGAACATATTGTCACACGAGTTCACACACCAAGGAGGGGAACATAATGTTACAGGAGTTCACACCACGAAGGGGGCACATATTTTCACACGAGTTCACACCACAGAGTGGCACATATCGTGACATGAGTTCACACACCAAAGATTGGCACATATTGTCACACGAGTTCACACCAAAAGGAGGGGCACGTATTGTCACACGAGTTCACACACCAAAGAGGGGCACATATTGTCACACGAGTTTACACCACACAGTGGCACATATTGTTACACGAGTTCAAACACCAAAGAGGGGCACATATTGTCACACGAGTTCACACCAAAAAGACGGGCAAATATTGTCACAAGAGTTCACACCACAAAGATTGGCACATTTTGTCACACGAGTTTACATCACAAACAGGGACACATATTGTCACACGTGTTCACACACCGAGGAGTGGCACATATTGTCACACTAGTTCACACCACAAAGAGGGGCACATATTGTCACACGATTTCAAACATCAAAGAGGCTCATTTATTGTCACAAGAGCTCACACCACAAAGATGGTCAGATTTTGGCATACGAGTTCACATCACAAAGAGGGGTACATATTGTCACTAGAGTGCACGGATTAAAGAGGGGCGCACATTATCACACGAATTCACACACTCACCAGGGGCACATTTTGTCTCACGATTTCACATCACAAAGAGGGGCAAATAGTGTCACACGAGTTCACTTAATAAAGAGGGGCACATATTGTCACGCGAGTTCACACCACAGAGTGGCCACATATTGTCACACTACTTCACATCACAAAGAGGGGCACATATTGCCACACGAGCTCAAACAACAAAGAGGGTCACATACTGTCACACGTGTTCACACACCGAAGAGGTACACATATTGTCACATGAGTTTACACAGCAAAGAGGGGAATATATTGTCGCACGAGTTAAAACACCAAAGATTAGCACATAATGTGAAACGAGTTCACACACCAAAGAGGGGCACATATTGTCAAACGAGTTCACACACCAAAGACGGGCACATACTGTCACACGAGTTCACACACCAAAGAGGGGGACATATTGTCATACGAGTTCACACCAGAAAGAGGGGCACATATTTTCACACTAGCTTACACCACAAAGATTATCACATATTTTCACACGAGTTCACAACCCAAAGAGGGGAACAAATTATCACACGGGTTTAAACACTAAAGAGGGGCACATATTGTCACACGAGTTCACACCATGAAGATGGGAACATATTGTCACACGAAGAGGGGCACTTATTGTCACATGAGTTCACACACCAAAGCGTAGCAAATATTATCACACGAGCTCAGAAAATTAAGAGGGGAACATATTTTCACACGAGTTCACAAATTAAAGAGGGGCACATATTGTCATAAGAGTTCACACACTAAAGAGGGGCACATATTGTTACACGAGTTCACACAACAGAGTGGCACATACTGTCACACAATTTCACATCAGAAAGAGGGGAACATATTGTCACACGAGTTCACTCACCAAAGAGGAGCACATATTGTCAAACTACTTCACACCACAAAGAGGGGCACATATTGTCACACGAGTTCACTCACCAAAGAGGAGCACATATTGTCAAACTACTTCACACCACAAAGATTGGCACATATTGTCACACGAGTTCACACCAAAAAGAGGGGCACGCATTGTCACACGAGTTCACACTACACAGTGGCACATATTGTCACACGAGTTCAAACACCAAAGAGGGGCACATATTGTCACACGAGTTCACACACCAAAGAGGGCACATATTGTCAGACGAGTTTACACTACCCCGTGGCACATATTGTCACACGAGTTCAAACATCAAAGAGGAGCACATATTGTCACACGAGTTCACACCAAAAAGACGGGCAAATATTGTCACAAGAGTTCACACGACAAAGATTGGCTCATATCGTGACATGAGTTCACACACCAAAGATTGTCACATATTGTCATACGAGTACACACATCAAAGAGGGTTACATATTTTCACACTTGTTCACACCACAAAGAGGGGCACATATTGTCACACGAGTTCACAAACCAAAGAAGGGAATAAATTATCACACGACTTCACACACCAAAGAGGGGCACATATTGTCACACGAGTTCACACACCAAAGAGGGGCACGTATTGTCACACTAGTTCACACATAAAAGAGGGGCAGATATTGTCAAGCGAGTTCACACACCAAGGAGCAGCACATGTTGTCAAACGAGCTCACACACCAAAGAGTTGGGCATATTGTCAAACTAGTTCAAACCACAAAGAGGGGCACATATTGTCACACGAGTTCACACACCAAAGAGGTGCACATATTGTCGAACGAGTTCAAACACCAAAGACGTGCACATACTGTCACAGGAGTTCACACACCAAAGAGGGGCACACATTGTCAAGCGAGTTCACACACCAAAGAGGAGGATATTTTGTCAAACGAGTTCACACAATGAAGAGGAGCACATATTGTCACACGAGTTTACACACCAAAGAGGGGCAGATATTGTCACACGAGTTCACTTTACACAGTGGCACATATTGTCACACGAGTTCAAACACCAAAGAGGGGCAGATATTGTCAGATGAGTTCACTTTACACAGTGGCACATATTGTCACAAGAGCCCACACCACAAAGATGGGCAGCTTCTGGCAAACGAGTTCACATCACAAAGAGGGGCACATATTGTCACTAGAGTTCACGCATCGAAGAGGGGCACACATTATCACACGAATTCACACACCAAACACGTGCACATTTTGCCACACGATTTCACATCACAAAGAGGAGCACATACTGTCACACGAGTTCACACACCAAAGAGGGGCACATATTGTAACTAGAGTTCACGCATCGAAGAGGGGCACACATTATCACACGAATTCACATTAACACGTGCACATTTTACCACACGATTTCACATCACAAAGAGAAGCACATATTGTCACACGTGTTCACATCACCGAGTGGCCACATATTGTCACACGATTTCACACCACAGAGTGGCCACATATTGTCACACGATTTCACATCAGAAAGAAGGGCACATATTGTCACACTACTTCACACCACAAAGAGGGGAACATATTGTCACACGAGTTCACACACCAAGGAGGGGAACATAATGTTACAGGAGTTCACACCACGAAGGGGGCACATATTTTCACACGAGTTCACACCACAGAGTGGCACATATCGTGACATGAGTTCACACACCAAAGATTGGCACATATTGTCACACGAGTTCACACCAAAAGGAGGGGCACGTATTGTCACACGAGTTCACACACCAAAGAGGGGCACATATTGTCACACGAGTTTACACCACACAGTGGCACATATTGTTACACGAGTTCAAACACCAAAGAGGGGCACATATTGTCACACGAGTTCACACCAAAAAGACGGGCAAATATTGTCACAAGAGTTCACACCACAAAGATTGGCACATTTTGTCACACGAGTTTACATCACAAACAGGGACACATATTGTCACACGTGTTCACACACCGAGGAGTGGCACATATTGTCACACTAGTTCACACCACAAAGAGGGGCACATATTGTCACACGATTTCAAACATCAAAGAGGCTCATTTATTGTCACAAGAGCTCACACCACAAAGATGGTCAGATTTTGGCATACGAGTTCACATCACAAAGAGGGGTACATATTGTCACTAGAGTGCACGGATTAAAGAGGGGCGCACATTATCACACGAATTCACACACTCACCAGGGGCACATTTTGTCTCACGATTTCACATCACAAAGAGGGGCAAATAGTGTCACACGAGTTCACTTAATAAAGAGGGGCACATATTGTCACGCGAGTTCACACCACAGAGTGGCCACATATTGTCACACTACTTCACATCACAAAGAGGGGCACATATTGCCACACGAGCTCAAACAACAAAGAGGGTCACATACTGTCACACGTGTTCACACACCGAAGAGGTACACATATTGTCACATGAGTTTACACAGCAAAGAGGGGAATATATTGTCGCACGAGTTAAAACACCAAAGATTAGCACATAATGTGAAACGAGTTCACACACCAAAGAGGGGCACATATTGTCAAACGAGTTCACACACCAAAGACGGGCACATACTGTCACACGAGTTCACACACCAAAGAGGGGGACATATTGTCATACGAGTTCACACCAGAAAGAGGGGCACATATTTTCACACTAGCTTACACCACAAAGATTATCACATATTTTCACACGAGTTCACAACCCAAAGAGGGGAACAAATTATCACACGGGTTTAAACACTAAAGAGGGGCACATATTTCACACGAGTTCACACCATGAAGATGGGAACATATTGTCACACGAAGAGGGGCACTTATTGTCACATGAGTTCACACACCAAAGCGTAGCAAATATTATCACACGAGCTCAGAAAATTAAGAGGGGAACATATTTTCACACGAGTTCACAAATTAAAGAGGGGCACATATTGTCATAAGAGTTCACACACTAAAGAGGGGCACATATTGTTACACGAGTTCACACAACAGAGTGGCACATACTGTCACACAATTTCACATCAGAAAGAGGGGAACATATTGTCACACGAGTTCACTCACCAAAGAGGAGCACATATTGTCAAACTACTTCACACCACAAAGAGGGGCACATATTGCCACACGAGTTCACACACCAAAGAGAGGCATATATTGCCACAGGAGTTCACACACCAAAGAGGGGCACATATTGTCACACGTGTTCACACACCGAAGAGGTGCACATATTGTCATAAGAGTTCACACCACAGAGAGGCACACACTGTCACACGATTTCACATCAGAAATACGGGCACATATTGGCACACGAGTTCGCACACAAAAGGGGCTCACATATTATCACACTACTTCTCACCACAAAGAGGGGCACATATTGTCACACGAGTTCACACCACAAAGAGGGGCACATATTGTCACACTAGTTCACACACGAAAGAGGGACACCCATTGTCACACGAGTTCACAAGTCAAAGAGAGGAACATATTTTCACATGACTTCACACAACAAAGAGGTTCACATATTGTCAAACTAGTTGGCACACTAAAGAGGGGCAGATATTGTCACACGAGTTCAAAAGCCAAAGAGGTGAACATATTGTCACACGAGTTCACAAACCAAAGATGTGAACATACTGTCACACAAGTTCACACACCAAAGAGGGACACATATTGTCACACGAGTGTAATACATATTGTCACTCGAGTGTACACATCAAAGAGGGGAACATATTGTCACACGAGTTCACACACCAAAGAGGGGCACATATTGTCACACCAGATCACATACCAAAGAGGGGCACATATTGTCACACGAGTTCACACACCAAAGAGGGGCACATATTGCCACATGAGTTCACACACCAAAGAGGGGCACATATTGTCACACGAGTGTAATACATCAAAGAAGGGAACATATTGTCAAACGAGTTCACACACCATAGACGGGCACATGATGTCGCACGAGTTCACACACCAAAGAGGGGCACATATTGTCAAGCGAATTCACACACCAAAGATGGGCACATATTGTCGCACGAGTTCACACACCAAAGAGGGGCACATATTGTCAAGCGAGTTCACACACCAAAGAGGGGCACATATTGTCATACGAGTTCACACACCAAAAGAGAGGCACATATTGTCACACGAGTTCACGCATCAAAGAGGGGCACATATTATCACACGAGTTCACATCAGAAAGAGGGGCACATATTTTCAAACTAGCTTACACCACAAAGAGGGTCACATATTGTAACACGAGCTCAGTAACCTAAGAGGGGACCATATTGTCACACGAGTTCACAAGCCAACGAGGGGAACAAATTATCATACGAGTTTACACACAAAAGAGGGCCACATATTGTCATAAGAGTTCACACAATAAAGAGGCGAACATATTGTCACACGAGAGCACACTACAGAGTGGCACATAGTGTCAAAGGATTTCACATCAGAAAGAGGGGCATTTATTGGTACAAGAGTTCGCCCACTAAAGAGGGGCACATATTGTCACATTAGTTCACACACCAAAGAGGGACACATATTGTCACACGAGTTCACAAACCAAAGAGAGGAACATATTTTCACACGACTTCACACAACAAAGAAGGGCACATATTGTCACACGAGTTTACACAACAAAGAGGGGCACATGTTGTCACACGAGTTCACACACCAAAGAGGTGCACATATTGTCACACGAGTTCACACACTAAAGAGGGGTAAATATTGTCACATGAGATCACACACAAAGACGTGCACATATTGTCACACGAGTTCACACCAAAGCGTGGTAAATATTGTCACACGAGCTCACAAACCAAACGGGGCACATATTGTCACACGAGATCACACACCAAAGACGTGCACATATTGTCACACGAGTTCACACACCAAAGAAGGGCACATATTTGTCACACGAGTCCACACACTAAAGAGGGGCACATATTGTCACTTGAATTCACATAAAAAAGAGGGGCACATATTGGCACACGAGTTCACGAACCAAAGAAGTGAACATATTGTTGCACGAGTTCACACACCTAAGAGTCGTACATATTGTCACACGAGTTCACACTCCAAAGAGGAGCACATATTGTCACACGAGTTCACGCACCAATAAGGGGCACATATTGTCACACGAGTTCACACAAAAAAGAGGGGCACATATGTCACACGAGTTGACACACCAAAGAGGGGCATATAGTGTTACACGAGTTGACAAACCAAAGGTGAACATATTGTCACACGAGTTCACACCAAAAAGAGGGGCACATATTGTCACACGAGTGTAATACATCAAAGAAGGGAACATATTGTCAAACGAGTTCACACACCATAGACGGGCACATGATGTCGCACGAGTTCACACACCAAAGAGGGGCACATATTGTCAAGCGAATTCACACACCAAAGATGGGCACATATTGTCGCACGAGTTCACACACCAAAGAGGGGCACATATTGTCAAGCGAGTTCACACACCAAAGAGGGGCACATATTGTCATACGAGTTCACACACCAAAAGAGAGGCACATATTGTCACACGAGTTCACGCATCAAAGAGGGGCACATATTATCACACGAGTTCACATCAGAAAGAGGGGCACATATTTTCAAACTAGCTTACACCACAAAGAGGGTCACATATTGTAACACGAGCTCAGTAACCTAAGAGGGGACCATATTGTCACACGAGTTCACAAGCCAACGAGGGGAACAAATTATCATACGAGTTTACACACAAAAGAGGGCCACATATTGTCATAAGAGTTCACACAATAAAGAGGCGAACATATTGTCACACGAGAGCACACTACAGAGTGGCACATAGTGTCAAAGGATTTCACATCAGAAAGAGGGGCATTTATTGGTACAAGAGTTCGCCCACTAAAGAGGGGCACATATTGTCACATTAGTTCACACACCAAAGAGGGACACATATTGTCACACGAGTTCACAAACCAAAGAGAGGAACATATTTTCACACGACTTCACACAACAAAGAAGGGCACATATTGTCACACGAGTTTACACAACAAAGAGGGGCACATGTTGTCACACGAGTTCACACACCAAAGAGGTGCACATATTGTCACACGAGTTCACACACTAAAGAGGGGTAAATATTGTCACATGAGATCACACACAAAGACGTGCACATATTGTCACACGAGTTCACACCAAAGCGTGGTAAATATTGTCACACGAGCTCACAAACCAAACGGGGCACATATTGTCACACGAGATCACACACCAAAGACGTGCACATATTGTCACACGAGTTCACACACCAAAGAAGGGCACATATTTGTCACACGAGTCCACACACTAAAGAGGGGCACATATTGTCACTTGAATTCACATAAAAAAGAGGGGCACATATTGGCACACGAGTTCACGAACCAAAGAAGTGAACATATTGTTGCACGAGTTCACACACCTAAGAGTCGTACATATTGTCACACGAGTTCACACTCCAAAGAGGAGCACATATTGTCACACGAGTTCACGCACCAATAAGGGGCACATATTGTCACACGAGTTCACACAAAAAAGAGGGGCACATATGTCACACGAGTTGACACACCAAAGAGGGGCATATAGTGTTACACGAGTTGACAAACCAAAGGTGAACATATTGTCACACGAGTTCACACCAAAAAGAGGGGCAAATATTGTCACACGAGTTCACGCACAAAAGAGGGGCACATATTGTCACACGTGTTAACACACAAAAGAGGGGCACATATTGTCATACAAGTTCACACACCAAGGAGGGTAACATATTGTCACACGAGTTCACACACCAAAGACGGGCACATACTGTCGCACGAGTTCACACACCAAAGAGGGGCACATATTGTCAAGCGAATTCACACACCAAAGATGGGCACATATTGTCGCACGAGTTCACACACCAAAGAGGGGCACATATTGTCAAGCGAGTTCACACACCAAAGAGGGGCACATATTGTCATACGAGTTCACACACCAAAAGAGAGGCACATATTGTCACACGAGTTCACGCATCAAAGAGGGGCACATATTATCACACGAGTTCACATCAGAAAGAGGGGCACATATTTTCACACTAGCTTACACCACAAAGAGGGTCACATATTGTAACACGAGCTCAGTAACCTAAGAGGGGACCATATTGTCACACGAGTTCACAAGCCAAAGAGGGGAACAAATTATCATACGAGTTTACACACAAAAGAGGGCCACATATTGTCATAAGAGTTCACACAATAAAGAGGCGAACATATTGTCACACGAGAGCACACTACAGAGTGGCACATAGTGTCAAAGGATTTCACATCAGAAAGAGGGGCATTTATTGGTACAAGAGTTCGCCCACTAAAGAGGGGCACATATTGTCACATTAGTTCACACACCAAAGAGGGACACATATTGTCACACGAGTTCACAAACCAAAGAGAGGAACATATTTTCACACGACTTCACACAACAAAGAAGGGCACATATTGTCACACGAGTTTACACAACAAAGAGGGGCACATGTTGTCACACGAGTTCACACACCAAAGAGGTGCACATATTGTCACACGAGTTCACACACTAAAGAGGGGTAAATATTGTCTCATGAGATCACACACAAAGACGTGCACATATTTTCACACGAGTTCACACCAAAGCGTGGTAAATATTGTCACACGAGCTCACAAACCAAACGGGGCACATATTGTCACACGAGATCACACACCAAAGACGTGCACATATTGTCACACGAGTTCACACACCAAAGAAGGGCACATATTTGTCACACGAGTCCACACACTAAAGAGGGGCACATATTGTCACTTGAATTCACATAAAAAAGAGGGGCACATATTGGCACACGAGTTCACGAACCAAAGAAGTGAACATATTGTTGCACGAGTTCACACACCTAAGAGTCGTACATATTGTCACACGAGTTCACACTCCAAAGAGGAGCACATATTGTCACACGAGTTCACGCACCAATAAGGGGCACATATTGTCACACGAGTTCACACAAAAAAGAGGGGCACATATGTCACACGAGTTGACACACCAAAGAGGGGCATATAGTGTTACACGAGTTGACAAACCAAAGGTGAACATATTGTCACACGAGTTCACACCAAAAAGAGGGGCAAATATTGTCACACGAGTTCACGCACAAAAGAGGGGCACATATTGTCACACGTGTTAACACACAAAAGAGGGGCACATATTGTCATACAAGTTCACACACCAAGGAGGGTAACATATTGTCACACGAGTTCACACACCAAAGACGGGCACATACTGTCGCACGAGTTCACACACCAAAGAGGGGCACATATTGTCAAGCGAATTCACACACCAAAGATGGGCACATATTGTCGCACGAGTTCACACACCAAAGAGGGGCACATATTGTCAAGCGAGTTCACACACCAAAGAGGGGCACATATTGTCATACGAGTTCACACACCAAAAGAGAGGCACATATTGTCACACGAGTTCACGCATCAAAGAGGGGCACATATTATCACACGAGTTCACATCAGAAAGAGGGGCACATATTTTCACACTAGCTTACACCACAAAGAGGGTCACATATTGTAACACGAGCTCAGTAACCTAAGAGGGGACCATATTGTCACACGAGTTCACAAGCCAAAGAGGGGAACAAATTATCATACGAGTTTACACACAAAAGAGGGCCACATATTGTCATAAGAGTTCACACAATAAAGAGGCGAACATATTGTCACACGAGAGCACACTACAGAGTGGCACATAGTGTCAAAGGATTTCACATCAGAAAGAGGGGCATTTATTGGTACAAGAGTTCGCCCACTAAAGAGGGGCACATATTGTCACATTAGTTCACACACCAAAGAGGGACACATATTGTCACACGAGTTCACAAACCAAAGAGAGGAACATATTTTCACACGACTTCACACAACAAAGAAGGGCACATATTGTCACACGAGTTTACACAACAAAGAGGGGCACATGTTGTCACACGAGTTCACACACCAAAGAGGTGCACATATTGTCACACGAGTTCACACACTAAAGAGGGGTAAATATTGTCTCATGAGATCACACACAAAGACGTGCACATATTTTCACACGAGTTCACACCAAAGCGTGGTAAATATTGTCACACGAGCTCACAAACCAAACGGGGCACATATTGTCACACGAGATCACACACCAAAGACGTGCACATATTGTCACACGAGTTCACACACCAAAGAAGGGCACATATTTGTCACACGAGTCCACACACTAAAGAGGGGCACATATTGTCACTTGAATTCACATAAAAAAGAGGGGCACATATTGGCACACGAGTTCACGAACCAAAGAAGTGAACATATTGTTGCACGAGTTCACACACCTAAGAGTCGTACATATTGTCACACGAGTTCACACTCCAAAGAGGAGCACATATTGTCACACGAGTTCACGCACCAATAAGGGGCACATATTGTCACACGAGTTCACACAAAAAAGAGGGGCACATATGTCACACGAGTTGACACACCAAAGAGGGGCATATAGTGTTACACGAGTTGACAAACCAAAGGTGAACATATTGTCACACGAGTTCACACCAAAAAGAGGGGCAAATATTGTCACACGAGTTCACGCACAAAAGAGGGGCACATATTGTCACACGTGTTAACACACAAAAGAGGGGCACATATTGTCATACAAGTTCACACACCAAGGAGGGTAACATATTGTCACACGAGTTCACACACCAAAGACGGGCACATACTGTCGCACGAGTTCACACACCAAAGAGGGGCACATATTGTCAAGCGAATTCACACACCAAAGATGGGCACATATTGTCGCACGAGTTCACACACCAAAGAGGGGCACATATTGTCAAGCGAGTTCACACACCAAAGAGGGGCACATATTGTCATACGAGTTCACACACCAAAAGAGAGGCACATATTGTCACACGAGTTCACGCATCAAAGAGGGGCACATATTATCACACGAGTTCACATCAGAAAGAGGGGCACATATTTTCACACTAGCTTACACCACAAAGAGGGTCACATATTGTAACACGAGCTCAGTAACCTAAGAGGGGACCATATTGTCACACGAGTTCACAAGCCAAAGAGGGGAACAAATTATCATACGAGTTTACACACAAAAGAGGGCCACATATTGTCATAAGAGTTCACACAATAAAGAGGCGAACATATTGTCACACGAGAGCACACTACAGAGTGGCACATAGTGTCAAAGGATTTCACATCAGAAAGAGGGGCATTTATTGGTACAAGAGTTCGCCCACTAAAGAGGGGCACATATTGTCACATTAGTTCACACACCAAAGAGGGACACATATTGTCACACGAGTTCACAAACCAAAGAGAGGAACATATTTTCACACGACTTCACACAACAAAGAAGGGCACATATTGTCACACGAGTTTACACAACAAAGAGGGGCACATGTTGTCACACGAGTTCACACACCAAAGAGGTGCACATATTGTCACACGAGTTCACACACTAAAGAGGGGTAAATATTGTCTCATGAGATCACACACAAAGACGTGCACATATTTTCACACGAGTTCACACCAAAGCGTGGTAAATATTGTCACACGAGCTCACAAACCAAACGGGGCACATATTGTCACACGAGATCACACACCAAAGACGTGCACATATTGTCACACGAGTTCACACACCAAAGAAGGGCACATATTTGTCACACGAGTCCACACACTAAAGAGGGGCACATATTGTCACTTGAATTCACATAAAAAAGAGGGGCACATATTGGCACACGAGTTCACGAACCAAAGAAGTGAACATATTGTTGCACGAGTTCACACACCTAAGAGTCGTACATATTGTCACACGAGTTCACACTCCAAAGAGGAGCACATATTGTCACACGAGTTCACGCACCAATAAGGGGCACATATTGTCACACGAGTTCACACAAAAAAGAGGGGCACATATGTCACACGAGTTGACACACCAAAGAGGGGCATATAGTGTTACACGAGTTGACAAACCAAAGGTGAACATATTGTCACACGAGTTCACACCAAAAAGAGGGGCAAATATTGTCACACGAGTTCACGCACAAAAGAGGGGCACATATTGTCACACGTGTTAACACACAAAAGAGGGGCACATATTGTCATACAAGTTCACACACCAAGGAGGGTAACATATTGTCACACGAGTTCACACACCAAAGACGGGCACATACTGTCGCACGAGTTCACACACCAAAGAGGGGCAGATATTGTCAAGCGAATTCACACACCAAAGATGGGCACATATTGTCGCACGAGTTCACACACCAAAGAGGGGCACATATTGTCAAGCGAGTTCACACACCAAAGAGGGGCACATATTGTCATACGAGTTCACACACCAAAAGAGAGGCACATATTGTCACACGAGTTCACGCATCAAAGAGGGGCACATATTATCACACGAGTTCACATCAGAAAGAGGGGCACATATTTTCACACTAGCTTACACCACAAAGAGGGTCACATATTGTAACACGAGCTCAGTAACCTAAGAGGGGACCATATTGTCACACGAGTTCACAAGCCAAAGAGGGGAACAAATTATCATACGAGTTTACACACAAAAGAGGGCCACATATTGTCATAAGAGTTCACACAATAAAGAGGCGCACATATTGTCACACGAGAGCACACTACAGAGTGGCACATAGTGTCAAAGGATTTCACATCAGAAAGAGGGGCATTTATTGGTACAAGAGTTCGCCCACTAAAGAGGGGCACATATTGTCACATTAGTTCACACACCAAAGAGGGACACATATTGTCACACGAGTTCACAAACCAAAGAGAGGAACATATTTTCACACGACTTCACACAACAAAGAAGGGCACATATTGTCACACGAGTTTACACAACAAAGAGGGGCACATGTTGTCACACGAGTTCACACACCAAAGAGGTGCACATATTGTCACACGAGTTCACACACTAAAGAGGGGTAAATATTGTCACATGAGATCACACACAAAGACGTGCACATATTGTCACACGAGTTCACACCAAAGCGTGGTAAATATTGTCACACGAGCTCACAAACCAAACGGGGCACATATTGTCACACGAGATCACACACCAAAGACGTGCACATATTGTCACACGAGTTCACACACCAAAGAAGGGCACATATTTGTCACACGAGTCCACACACTAAAGAGGGGCACATATTGTCACTTGAATTCACATAAAAAAG
Source organism: Protula sp. h YS-2021 (assembly GCA_949752745.1). Classification (NCBI taxonomy): domain Eukaryota; kingdom Metazoa; phylum Annelida; class Polychaeta; order Sabellida; family Serpulidae; genus Protula; species Protula sp. h YS-2021. The sequence goes on from OX457034.1 coordinate 2,582,972, forward strand.
AGGGGCACATATTGGCACACGAGTTCACGAACCAAAGAAGTGAACATATTGTTGCACGAGTTCACACACCTAAGAGTCGTACATATTGTCACACGAGTTCACACTCCAAAGAGGAGCACATATTGTCACACGAGTTCACGCACCAATAAGGGGCACATATTGTCACACGAGTTCACACAAAAAAGAGGGGCACATATGTCACACGAGTTGACACACCAAAGAGGGGCATATAGTGTTACACGAGTTGACAAACCAAAGGTGAACATATTGTCACACGAGTTCACACCAAAAAGAGGGGCAAATATTGTCACACGAGTTCACGCACAAAAGAGGGGCACATATTGTCACACGTGTTAACACACAAAAGAGGGGCACATATTGTCATACAAGTTCACACACCAAGGAGGGTAACATATTGTCACACGAGTTCACACACCAAAGACGGGCACATACTGTCGCACGATTTCACACAGCAAAGAGGGGCAGATATTATTACACTATTCACACCACAAAGAGGGGTACATATTGTCACACGAGCTCACAAACGAAAGAGGGGCGCATATGGTCGCACGAGTTCTCACACCAAAGAGGGGCACATATTGTCACACAAGTTCACACACCAAAGATGGGAACATATTGTCACACGATTTCACAACAAAAAGAGCGGCACACATAGTCTCACGAGATCACACACCAAAGAGGGGCACATATTGTCACACGAATTCACACCACAAAGAGGGGCACATATTGTCACTCGAGTTGACACACCAAAGAGGGATATATATTGTGACACGAGTTCACAAACCAAATATTGGCACATATTGTCACACGAGTTCACACACCAAAGAGGGACACATATTGTCACACGAGTTCACACACCATAGGATGGTAAATATTGTCACACGAGCTCACAAACCAAATGGGGCACATATTGTCACACGAGATCACACACCAAAGACGTGCACATATTGTCACACGAGTTCTCACACCAAAGAAGGGCACATATTTGTCACACGAGTCCACACACTAAAGAGGGGCACATATTGTCACTCGAATTCACATAAAAAAGAGGGGCACATATTGGCACACGAGTTCACAAACCAAAGAAGTGAACATATTGCTGCACGAGTTCACACACCTAAGAGTCGTACATATTGTCACACGAGTTCACACTCCAAAGAGGAGCACATATTGTCACACGAGTTCACGCACCAATAAGGGACACATATTGTCAAACGAGTTAACAAACCAAAGAGGGGCACATATTGTCACACGAGTTCACACACCAAAGAGGGATATAAGTATTATGGAAATAAGAGTTCTGCCCCAGTCAATCATCGTGACGTCATCAATCACGTGATCAATTAAATCAATTAAGTCAATTAAGCCAATTAAGCCCGCTGCCACCTGTCAATCATTGTGACGCCATAGTGACGTCATGGGCGACGTAACCATGGCAACAGGCAGTCAGGGTAAAGGAAATATGAACCCCCCCCCCCTAGGCGGCAGTCTGGACAGACCCTATAGTAAAAAGTATGGAAAGAAGTGATGCCCCCCCCCCCCTAGGCGGCAGTCTGGACAGACCCTATAGTAAAAAGTTTGGACCCCCCTAGACATACTATGTACCGACCCCCCCTCCCCGGCGAGCAACATTCTGTCAAGTCAGCATAAGTTGCATCAGAGTGGTATATAAGGGATGAGCACCCGACAACAACAGTGACAGTCATATCGGTAAGTGGAGCATGGAAGCAAAAAGTTACACACCACAATTGGATCACATCACAGTGGTATATAAGGGATGACATCCAGTGACAGCCAGTGACAACCATTTCGGTAAGTGTTTATTGAAACTTTATAAATAAAAAGTGAATTTTGTAAACAAACTTTATAAACAAACTTTGCAGACAAACTTTAGTTATTTGCATCATTGAAACTTTGTAAACAAACTTTGTAAACAAGATTTGTAAACAAACTTTGTAAACAAACTTTGCAAACAAACTTTAGTTATTTGCATCATTGAAACTTTGTAAACAAACTTTGTAAACAAGATTTGTCAACAAACTTTGTAAACAAAGTTTGTAAACAAACTTTAGTTATTTGCATAATTGAAACTTTATAAACAAACTTTATAAACAAACTTTATAAACAAACTTTGTAAACAAACTTTAGCTATTTGCATAATTGAATTTTTGCAAACAAACTTTGTAAACAAACTTTGTAAACAAACTTTGTAAACAAGATTTGTAAACAAACTATGCAAACAAACTTTATAAACAAACTTTGTAAACAAACTTTAGCTATTTGCATAATTGAATTTTTGCAAACAAACTTTGTAAACAAACTTTGTAAACAAACTTTGTAAACAAGATTTTAAACAAACTTTGTAAACAAACTTTAGTTAATTGCATAATTGAAACTTTGTAAACAAAATTTGTAAACAAACTTTAGCTATTTGCATAATTGAAACTTTGTAAACAAACTTTGTAAACAAACTTTATAAACAAACTTTGTAAACAAACTTTGCAAACAAACTTTAGTTATTTGCATCATTGAAACTTTGTAAACAAAATTTGTAAACAAACTTTAGCTATTTGCATAATTGAAACTTTGTAAACAAACTTTGTAAACAAACTTTGTAAACAAACTTTATAAACAAACTTTGTAAACAAACTTTATAAACAAACTTTGTGAACAAACTTTATAAACAAACTTTGTAAACAAACTTTGTAAACAAACTTTGCAAACAAACTTTAGTTATTTGCATCATTGAAACTTTGTAAACAAACTTTGTAAACAAGATTTGTAAACAAACTTTGTAAACAAACTTTGTAAGCAAACTTTAGTTATTTGCATAATTGAAACTTTATAAACAAACTTTATAAACAAACTTTGTAAACAAGATTTGTAAACAAACTTTGCAAACAAACTTTATAAACAAACTTTGTAAACAAACTTTAGCTATTTGCATAATTGAATTTTTGCAAACAAACTTTGTAAACAAACTTTGTAAACAAACTTTGTAAGCAAGATTTGTAAACAAACTTTGTAAACAAACTTTAGTTAATTGCATAATTGAAACTTTGTAAACAAAATTTGTAAACAAACTTTAGCTATTTGCATAATTGAAACTTTGTAAACAAACTTTGTAAACAAACTTTATAAACAAACTTTGTAAACAAACTTTATAAACAAACTTTTTGAACAAACTTTATAAACAAACTTTGTAAACAAACTTTGTAAACAATCTTTGTTAACAAAATTTGTAAACAAAATTTGTAAACAAAATTTGTGAACAAAATTTGCATAATTAAACCTTTGTAAACCAGTTTGAGCAAGTTACACATCATCGGAGTGGTATAAAAGGAAGAGTGAAACGTATATTTTACTTCATTTCAGTTCTAGCAACAGCAACAGCAACAACGATGGCAACAGTCTACTGTCATGATTGTGATGTGACATTTCCATCTCTGGAATTGTTCGTGGCACATAGATGTAAACCAGCTAGGATGAAACGTGCTCGTGAAGAGCTTGTTGAGCAGATTGAAGCCAAGAGACGAAAGATCTTACAAGATGGTGTTGAAAGACCTGATCCAGTCCTCTGCTGTAAATGCATCAAAATATTTCCATCTTTAGATGCATTTGAGACACATGCATGTGTTGAGATGGAAAATGTGTCTCATGAAGAACAAAGAAAGAAAGAGACAGGACAAGTAGGCAGAGGCAGAAGAGTGAGTCTTGGTGGAAACGCACAGGAAAGACGGTTTGAGCCTTAAGATGGATCGGATTTGCTACTTGAAATGCGACAACAAGAGAACCGGATTAAGAGACATTTGTTAGAGACGCTAAACCATGGCATAAAATGGTATATTGTCGTACATGCACGCTTCAAGAAAATGACACCAAATGCTGAAGGTGTTATGGTAGAACACGTGGATAATTCCTTTATCAGCAGTCCAACATATGCAGCATACAATCCAGCAGATATTGAGAAGCACTTACCAGAAGTCTATAAAGAATTGTTTACCAGGTTTGATGAACATGAGCGACAAGGCTCTGGCTGGGTGTTGGATAACATATTATTCATTGAAGTGCATACAGCGACGTCAGCGCCACTGGAAGCAAGCAGTTTTATCCCACTACCGAAGAAAGTAAAGAGTACAAAGGCTGTGTTAAACATTCAGAATGATGACAACAAGTGCTTCTTATGGTCTGTATTGGCTCACCTTCACCCTTCAACAAGCAATAACCCACAACGCGTGAATCATTACAAAGCATTTGAGAAGGAATTGAAGGTGGAAGGCATGACATTTCCCACACCGATTACAGACATTCCAAAGTTTGAAAAGGAGAATGATGTGTCCATTAACGTGTTTGGATATGAACATGATGTAGTTGTTCCCATACAACTGAGTCAAAACACCAGCGCGAGAGAAATCAACTTGCTTTTGATTAGCAATGGCAAGACAAGGCATTATTGCCTCATCAAGAATTTCAGCAGACTGATGGCTTATCGTACCAAGTATAATGGTGCAACATTTTATTGTTTCAACTGTCTTCACGGGTTTAAGCGACAAGATCTTTTAGACAAGCATCGTGAAGTGTGTGGCAAGCATGGAGCACAACGTTTATCATTTCCCAAAGAACCCTTCATCAAGTTCAAGAATGTAGCCAAACAACAGCGAGCGCCGTTTGTCATTTATGCAGACTTTGAATGTTTCACGAAAAAGCATGAAGAAGTTAGGTATCAGCATCATCGTCCAAACAGCTTTGCCTATGTGGTTGTGAGCCAGTATGATACACATGCCCCAGTCGTGTATCGAGGAGATAATGCCGTGAAAGTCTTTTTAAACCATATGGTGAATGAGCGTAATCGTATTGTGCATGGCTTGCTACAGCCAAAGAAAATGGTCATGCCTCGTGAAGATGAAGAGCATTATAAGAACGCCACAGATTGCTACATTTGTCATGAGCCTCTAGGAGCAGATCATGTGAGAGATCATGACCATATCAATGGCAAATACCGTGGAGCTGCACATCGTGAATGCAATTTACAATTTCGACTTCGAAAGGATAAGCAGGATGTGAAAGATTCTTTCATCATTCCTGTCTTTTTCCACAATTTACGAGGCTATGGCAGCCATTTGATCATGGAAGAAATTGGAAAGTTCAAAAACGAAACCATTACAGTCATTCCCAACACCGTTGAGAAATATATTGCATTCACCATGAGCAATCTGAAATTTACAGACAGTTATCAGTTCATGAGTACTTCTCTACAGAAGTTGGTATCCAACCTGGCAGCAGAAGGGAAAGACAACTTTTATAACATGACATCACACATTCACGATAGCGATCAACAAGATTTACTGTTGAGAAAGGGAGTGTACCCCTACGATTATGTGGATGAGCCATCCAAGTTTGCTGAAACACAACTACCGTCCAAGGACAAGTTTTACAGTCTGCTCAGTGAAGAAGACATTAGCGATGAGGATTATGCGCATGCGCAGAAGGTGTGGGAGACATTCCACTGTACCACATTTGGTGAATACCATGACTTGTACCTGAAATCAGATGTGTTGCTGCTGGCTGACGTGTTTGAAAACTTTCGTCACGTATGTCTCAACACGTATGAATTACATCCTGCTCACTACTATACAGCGCCAGGACTGTCCTGGGATGCCATGTTGAAAGCGACAAAGGTGAAATTAGAATTGATCAACGACATTGACAGGTACCAAATGGTTGAACAAGGTCTACGGGGAGGAATATCTGTCATCACACACAAGTATGCGAAAGCAAATAACCACTACATGGCAAATTACGATCCCACGAAACCAATCAACTACTTGACGTACCTGGATGCAAACAACTTGTATGGCTGGGCCATGTCGCAAAGCATGCCGGAAAGTGGATTTATGTGGGTGAGCGAGCCAGAATCCATTGACTTTATGGATGTGGATGAAGATGACGAGATTGGGTACATTTTAGAAGTGGATTTAGAATACCCACAATCCATTCATGATCATCATAATCACTACCCAGTGGCTCCAGAACGGAAATGTGTGAAAGTGGGAGAATTGTCAGAGCATAGTCAGAAGCTGCGAAAAGATCTAAACATGAAAGGCAAGCCTAGTGAAAAGCTCATTCCCAACTTGTGTGACAAGAAGAAATATGTACTTCATTATAGAAATTTAGAACAATATGTCTCACTGGGATCGAAAGTCACGAAGGTGCACCGTGCCATCATGTTTGCACAGAGCAAATGATTGGCAAAATACATCTCCTTGAACACGGAAAAGAGAAAGTTGGCCAAGAACCCGTTTGAGAAAGACTTCTTCAAATTGATGAACAACTCTGTGTTTGGCAAAACCATGGAAAATGTAAGAAAACGTATGAATGTGGAACTCGTTCACCAGGAAAAGCGGTTCAAGAAACTTGTGGCCAAACCTTCCTTCCACAAATTTAGAATTTTCAACGAAGATTTGACCGCGGTACATTTGCGCAAAGTGGATCTGCTTCTGGATAAGCCCATTCAAGTCGGCTTCACCATTCTCGACCTCAGCAAAGTGCTCATGTTCCACTTTCATTACAACTACATCATGACCAAGTATCCCGACGCCAAGCTGTTGTTCAGCGACACCGAAAGTCTATGTTATGACATAGAAACGGACGATATCTACAAAGACATGCAGGAAGATGCCGACTTGTTCGACACAAGTGACTATCCCCCAGATCATTTCCTGCATTCCAACGTGAACAAGAAAGTGCTTGGGAAAATGAAAGATGAGACGGCAGGCATTCCCATAGAAGAGTTTGTTGGACTTCGACCGAAAATGTACAGTATGATATATGGTGGGAAAGAAAAACGTACGGCCAAAGGCATCACTCGCACATGTCAAAGACGGATGAAACATCAGCAGTATAAAGACAGTTTGTTCAACCAAACGCAAACGATGACAACAGGACACATCATTCGAAGTCATGACCATCAGATTTTCTCGGAGAAGTTGAGGAAAGTGGCTCTCTCTCCCTTTGATGACAAGCGATATGTGATGAGTGATGGCTATTCCACTTTGGCGCATGGGCATTACAGTATATAAGGGGGAGACACTTCAACTTTAGAGTTAGTTGAGGTATGCACACTGAAGCGTCAACATGAATCGGAAAAGATCTGCAACAACGGATATGGATACACTTGCTGATGCAGTCAAAGACATGAATGTGAAACATTCTGACAATACCATCAAGAAATTAAAAGTGGAGACAACGGTAGCACCAACACCACAGTCGTGGGATGGAATGCTTTCTCTAGGCAATGGAAAGTATATCAAGATTATGAAACAAAGTAATGAAGGTGTGGTAAACATTCGCAAATACCTCAGAGATGAGGGGACTGAAAAAAACCGTCCGACGAAAAAGGGAATTTTGCTGACAATACCTGAATGAAAAATGATGAAGAAGCAGGTGAAAGAAGTGGATAAAAGGCTTCGCGGACAAGACGACAAGTCATAATAAGGTAACAATCATGAATGCACTCATGTTGGACGATGGTGTTTACCTTAAAGTTAATGAGAGGAATGAAGTGATGATGGGTTCTCGGAGAAGTTCTGCTTATCGGTTTAAACCTGAAGTGTGGAAAGACTTTAAAAACATACCGCTTGAACCTGGGTTTGAACGCAGACTTGAAAATAAACTGGAAGAGACGGTGGCTGAATATGATTCTAAGATACGTGTGACATTCTGTAGAAATCTTTTACAGGATTATCCAAAGGATTATAAGGGAGTTGTGCTAGATACACCATATGCACAGTTGATCTTCTTTGATATCAAGAACTGGCACGCAACCTTACGATTCCTAGAAGCGATACAACATCCGCTGTTCAACATCATCCGAGTATAAAAGATGGAAGACTATTTGTTGGATTATGAACCCATGACATATGGATTCTCATACATGAGAAACTTATGTGATGATATTGTGCTACGACAGTTTGGAAAGTTTATCATACTATCGCTTGACGAACAATCCGTGTTGAAGGATCATCTAGACAAGTTGAGAATACCCGGCTTTCTGCTTCACCTTTCAAATGATATAGAAGTGCGTGTGATTCAGAACTGTCTAGACGTGTTTGTACAATTTCGCCAACATGACGAGCTTACAGAACACTACGACATCATCACCCTCAGCACAGTGGAATGGAACGCGCTGTTGCAAGCATTGGATTGGAAAGAACCTGACGCTTGAATTCAAAGAGCATGGAATACAACTTATGCGGGGTACCAAATTCATTGAGCTGACACAGCCTATGCGGATGATGCGGCTGATGGACTTGGAAGAAGGATATGAACTGAAACTGTCTGAACATGTTACTGTGAAAGTGATAAAGTTTTGTGATGTGCGTTATGTCAGCTTTCATAGCATTTACAAATACGGGTATAATGTCTATGATACCTGTATCAATTTAAATTCTGATGAATGGCATTCATTGATGAATGTATTGAAAAATGAATGTGATTGTTAATAGTGTAAATAGTGTAAATAGACTTTGTTAATTAAGAGTTTGTAAATAGTGTTTGTAAACTTTGTAAATAGTGTAAATAGACTTTGTAGTTCAGAATTTGTAAATAGTGTTTGTAAACTTTGTAAACTTTGTAAATAGTGTTTGTAAATAGTGTTTGTAAATAAAAGTTTGTAAATAGAACACAATAAACAAGACAGTTGTTTGAAACTTGGTTTGTTTTATTTAACAATTAACAACAACAACAACAACTTAACTAATATGACAACAACTTAACTAATATAACAACAACAACTTAACTACAACTTAACTACACCATTAATAAAACAGTGGTTTATAATGTCTATATACAAAATCCTTTACAATAAAATCACCATCCTTTCTTTTTAATATATTCACAATATCAAACATACTCTGACCTCGAGCTCTATGCAATATATAATATACACAATAAAAACCACATGACGATGATATTGGCGTTTGTAATGATATAGATTTATACATATAGTCATTTCTTAAAAACATGTCTAAACGATCATCGAGAGGTAACAGTCCATAAGAGTCAAAATATTCTACAGGGTCTTTGTCATAATACACTGCCACCCAATGTTCTCCTGGTTCATCTTGATCGTCTGTGTTGATGACATAGGCGCCGCGTTGTAAAGACGGTAACTGGTCCATGGCAAACACGCCTTCAAATAAGTCTTTCGTCATGACATCATGACTCAATATGGCATCAATCTGCTTCGTGTTCATGATCGGTACTCGAATTGGATGCTGCGATTTGCACTGATCTCAATAATGTTGTCAAATTCAGCATAGACAATGACATTGATGGTATGTTGCAAAGCTCTAGCAAAATTCATTTCTAGCCTCAAATTCCCATGCTTGATCAGGAGGAAATGATCATCACCATCATAATCCGGTGTTAAGTCAAACGAAAATAAAGCATAACCTCTAGGGCAATCTTCCCGTTTTATAATGGAACTTTTCTCACCATTCAATCGATCAAACGATTTGTAAAGCGTTTCAAAAGCGTCCAGGTATTTGTTCTGTGTAATGTCAAGCTTGAAAGGTTTGGATAGAACTGGTTCACCATCCGTGTACAGTTGCATATAGTCCAGATCAAAATGTTTGAAATCATATGGATTCCTCAATACTGATCCACCAAAAGCTTCATTATGAACCAGACCAATGACAATACGATTTGGTAATTGACCCAAAAAGATGTTATCTTTCACAAAAGACTGAAATCCTGCTGGAATAGCTAAGACTTTACATTCTTTTCTAGTGATGATGATCTTGGCAGGACTTTTCATCAATGCATCTGTATGTCCTAACTGAATACCTGGACTCACCCTCACTTTGCGAATGGTTAAAAATGCCTCTTTCACTTCTACCTTATAGGTATTATCTGCAGCCATCAATACATAGTCATCTTTTTGTCTATGGAAACGCAATTTCAAACTGATGCCATTAGGAAGATAACGATCCTGCTCAAACAAATCTATCCTTAAACCACCTGTGAGCATAAAATCACGGCTAAGACGTGTATGCAAATAACGATGATGTAAGCCATTGTTTCCTTGCTCAGCCAAGTCACCACCGTCGGCATTGACATGAAACCCGGATACATATTGTTCATGATTAGGTCTTTTCACCTCATGACTATTCATTGACCCAGCAGTATCCTTGTACATGAGATGCATAGAGCGCTCAGAATGCAGACTTTCTTCCGAATCATGGATGAGATGAGAGATAATGCTGGTATAACCATGAGTATTGTTGCTATGAGAAACCAATCGATCATTCAGAAACAATTCAATATTAGACCATAACCCATTAAACACATCATTGATGCAAGAGACATTATCATCTGCGCCACAATCTGTTCCATCAGCCTTTAGAATGCGACATACAATATGAAGTTTGCTGTTCTTTAAATCCAGATATTCTTCTGTACTCGCAGGAATGTAGAATTCTATTGGAGCGCCTTCTCTAATGGTAGTGAGTGGTTGATAGTCAACATTATAATTTTTCTCTACAGCAGTTTGCGTCGGTGGTACGTGAAACCATTCCAATGGAGAAAGACTACATTCACACGAATGATTATGAATGAGAGACATGATTTAAAAGATATCTTTTTTAATGTGTTTTGATGTTATCCGTCTGGCTGTTTTTCGTCTTCTGGCACGTTTCGTTGGTTGCACGCGCTTTTGTTCACCAAACACACGTTCTGCTACTCGGCCCGTAACATCTTTCGCGACATTCTTTGCAGCCTTCTTAAGATGTGGCGCAACGATCTTAGCCCCAGCCTTAAGTAGTGGAATAGCTTTGCGATCCAATGATCCCAGTATTGAACCAATACCATCACCATATTGAATTCGCGCTCCTTTGAATCCTGGTAATTCCCCGCCCACTTGACGAAGGAAATGGTTGCGATATGCAGACGGATCGTGTGTATAAGCTTTCATATTGCTTTTGGTCGAAAATGTAGTTTACAGATCACCTTTCCAGTTTGAAATGGAACATTATAGCCTGTATCGTCCTCAATATTAATTTCTATTACGTCAAATTTGGACGTGTTTACAGGAACATAATGCGGTTCGTCGTACGTTTTCATAACAATGTCGCCATCATGGCCTTTTATTCCAACAGAACGTAGTAAGGGAACATAATAATCACCAACAACTTGTGGTTCACAAATGCTACAATACACATAAAGTGTATAAAATCCCTGTTTCACATCCGCTTTATGGTCAGCTGTACATGTTTCAGTATACCATTGATCTGGGATAAATCCTAAAATCTCAGCTAATCCAGCGGAAAAGGACACTTCAAAGCTATAATTTAGAAATAGAAACACACGTCGTCTAATTTTATCATACTTTATCCGAATAGCTTCTTTAAGATCATCTTTCATAGAATTAGTCGCTTCTTCATTCACTGCCTGACATATTTCTTGTATGGATCTATAGTAGCCATAGGGAATATTGATTGTGTCAAGTGTATCTATCAGTGGTTGTTGTCGAAACTGAATAGAATAGTCCATGCCATGTCTCATCGTTGTCCATGTATGTGGATATTGAATTTCAGCTAAAGCCACTTCATATTTTCCATTCAAATAGATGGTTCGAGGCATACGAATTTGGTAATTCGAAGCCTTGTTGTTGGGAGAATAGTTCATACTAGCATTGCTAGGCAAAGTAATGTAAAAACTATTCGACTCCATGATGGGAACTAAATGGTATAGGTGCGTTGACGTTGTCTATATATCTCACGATAGCGCGCGCCATTCGACCAAGTATGCAAAGTCTCATCCTCTTTTACATCATGATGATGATCTACATGATCTATGACTTCTCCTTCACAACAAGCACTTGTACATCTAATCTTCACAGGAATAGTTGGTTTATCTTCTTGCCGCCAACAACAACAACATAGCTCTTTCAGCCATGTTAAAAAATTTTCCCATCCTTCAGGAAACTGTCTTTGTTGACGTTGTTTCATTTCTGTTGTAATGTCGTCACGAGTGGTCTTTTTACTAAACATTGTTTTTGGAATATTAGCATCGACAATTTCCTGGATAAACGGATGCCAACCATGTGGTATGGCTCGTTCTTTTCTTCTTGTCGCCACCAATGCTTCTTTCATCAAATCAACCATGTTGGAATTTGTGATAATATCACCAGTTTTCAACACAAGTTCATTCTTCTCTGTCCATTTTACACCATGTTTCTTCAGTTCTGCTAAAAGTTGTGTTACTTTTCCATGATAAATAGGTTGAAAATGACTTAACACTAGCTTTTCTGGTTTTTCAGGTGGTGATGATGAGGGCTAGACTGACTTGTTCGTAAATGACGACCAAGATGTTGAGACATTTCTATAGCCTTTTCACGTGTTCGTTTCCCACGTAAAAGTGTATTGACTTTTGTTTTAATATCATTTTTCTTTTTTAATAACAGGTGTATTCATATTCAGGAATGAGAACCATTTTCATAGTATGTTTCATTTTAACAGCAGTTTGGCTAACAAGGGCAATGCCAATCTAGCAATAGCTCCAATGAATCCTCCTTTCTGATTAATCAACTTCTTTTTTCGTCGAAGGGATATCTTCTTATCTGCTAGAGTACGTAGCGTATGACGTTCACGTTTAAATTCCTTATACCGTTTTGAGCTTAAGGGTAAATGTCCTTGCAATATATTCAAACAAATTTCAAACAAGCTTGTTAATTCCTCTTTTATAGCTTGCTGTAGCAAGGATTTGCGTCGTTTAGGCCCACTGCGTGCAAGCAAATGAAGAAACGGTTGGTTCGCTCGAATACGTTTAGACATCTTGACTGCGAATGGTCAAATGAGTTGGTTCTTGTTCATACACCGCTTTATCAATATATACATAATGTGTATCTTTTGGTAAAATGCCTGTACGAATACGTAGTTGATCATTTGTCTTCTTCTTCATAGAAATGTCCATCAATATCTTCGTCTAAAAAGTCTTTCACACGATATAAATGTATTCCTTGCTTCTTACAACGATGTGTGACAATGAAGACTTCTTGCGTCCATTTGATGTGATAATCTCGTTGAAACACGTATTTAATGTGAGAAATGCGAACATGATCGCCAATGTTAAATTTGTACTTCTTCTTCTTCTGTTTCAATTTCAGTTTGTCGACATACATATACTTCCACACTTTTGATTCGTTGTCTTTACGAATCTCTGCAGGAGCATATTCATTCGGAAGAGAACTATGAGGTCTATGGTTGTAATTGTACACCAAGTCTTGAAGAATGTCTAAATAACGGTAAGTTTGATTATGTAGAAAATACCGATACACCATTCCCTTTAGAGTAAGAATGACTCTTTCAGCAAAGTTGGCTTTGGTTTCATTCTTTGTGGTATAAGCATGAATTCCTTCTTTCTTCAAAAATGCTTTTACCCATCTGTTTTTAAATTCTGTTCCTTTATCAGACCTTAGAGTTCGCGGTCTTCGTCGTGTGTCATGAAAAATCTTTTGGAAAGCTTGTATGACGCTGGTATGTGATTTATTAGGTATTGGCTGTACCCACACATATTTGGAAAACACATCAATGACAATGAGTAAAAAGCGTATGTCATCATTATAGGGAGCTATGTTTCCCATATCAGCCAAATCAATATCCCACATATCATCAATACCATGTGTAATGACGCGTTGTCTTTTGAACCTATATTTTACAGGTTGTAGTAAACTGAAAGCATCTTGATCCTGTAGCCATTTCTTCACTTGTGAATGTGTGACTGGTTGATTATGTTTTCTTAAGATGTGATACAGTTTGTAAGGACCAGCAAATGCTCCAGGCTGTCCAGGTTTGAAGTAACTATTGGTCAAGTAGTCTTTCCACGTCGACATGATGAATGAAAAAAACACGTCTGAACAGAACAGCTTTTATTTTATAACTCAACCAACATCACTTAACTAACATAGTAACTTAACTAACATGTATTTATAACTAACATATATTTACAAATCAAGCATGGATACAATGGTATGAATAACTGGAGACCATTGGTCTTCAATGAACACTAACCAATGACTGAGTTCATCCAATGTAATAGCATCTACACCATATTTCTCACAACGTTGATTTGCATTCTCTAACACTTTATCTAAATGAATGTAATATTTAGCTTCATTCCAATATGTATAAACACATGCAGCATGACAAGTATGTTCTTGACACTCTTCATGTTTACAAGCAGGACAGACTAAATATGCAAAAAAAATTTTACAGCTGATAACATTTCTTCACAATAAGCTTTTTGCATAATATATTGTCTCAGTGTCATGTCCGCCATTATGCAGTCTTGTGAGTCTTGCAATGCAGCACAAGTCTGTAAAGTTATGCTGCTCCGGCAATGTAGCACAAGTCTGTCAAGTTCAGCAAGTTTTCTCCAGTTGTTGTTCACTTAACACACTTCAAATTTACATGTTCACACGTCTGCACATCAAGTCTCACACAACAGTTCTAACAACTTTCCCATAATATTCTGACCAGGATATCCAGATGACACTTTTTTCACACCAGCTCCCCACCAATGATCATACGTTGCTTCAACTAAAGTTTTGTCTTTACATTCTTGCAACTTGTTGCGAAACAATACACACTGATTCCATTTGACTTGTAAAACATCTTGCATTTTACTTCTCTTTACTGTATGCCATAAAGGATATGGTTTTATCCCTTTAGCAATACGTTTCGCTTCATATCCATTTCTGGATGACACAATGGCTGAAGCAATATCTGGACGGTGATGAAAAACTGCTTTCTCATATTGATACAACGCTTCACTTGAGTTGAACACATGTCCATACTTTTCAAGTCGTGTTGGAAACATGTTTGAAAGAACGTCCTTGTGACCACTGAATAGTACAAGATTCTCCATGTTGACTTTGTTTCTGTTGTTTTATTCTGACATGTCGGTTTCTTCCTGTAATAAAATATCTTTTAATATATTTGCTGCCTCTTCTATTAGTTCTTTCTTTGTTTACGTTGAAACCACTCACATAAAACTAAATTTGCTAGTAAGAAAAACATTGTTAACAATTCACTATGTTGTTACAAAGATGTTAAAAGGTTTTTATATCTTTAAAGTTACCTGATAAAGCTGCTCGGTTTCCTCTTCTTCTTCTTCTTGTAGTTCACAACAATCTCTCAAATGATCAACTACGGTAAAATATACTTCTACATCAGTATAAAGCGCAGAATCAAAGTCAAAGTTAGGATCTTCTTCTATTCCAATTTTATGACATTCTCCAAGAAATCCTGAATGCAGTTCAATCACATCAAGACTATGATGTACAACATCCCAAAAAGCATCCAAATGATAAAGTTGATAGTCTGGAGTGCCACAGCAAGCAAGTTTAGTAATCATCAAGTCAATATAAGCTTTTTTAAAACATGCATCCATCTTGTTTCAGTGTCTTGTGGGCTTTTACGTTGCTTCACTGACTTTAAGTACTCCACACTTGCCGCAGAAGTTGTTTGGTTCACACAACTTGCAATTATACTTGTGGCAGTGGCAATGATAATCCTCCACATATCTACAAGCACCGCAATAGTCACAGGTAAGTCCAAGTTGATTTTGTACGTTCATGTTCTCCAACTGAACTTCAGCCAGCCTTTTCTTGGATAGCTTTGACACCTTCATCCGACCATCCTTTTGCAGCTTGATGATCGTTTTCTTGTTATGACATTCCTCACATGGTGATAGGGCTGAGTTGATGTTGCCCATCTCCTGAAGCAGTGTCTCCCATTCACCATCATTCATGTTGATGTGATGTGTGTATTCTTTCCCTTCAAACCGTGACGTGCGCACAAAACTGACATAACGCATATCCAAGTATGAAATGACTTCAAGTCACTTCGTTTGCGTGAAGTATAGTTTGAAGCCAATGTCGCGTAAATTTTTCAAGCTCTGACACACAATCTTCCACGAAGATGGTGAATAAGCACACCATCTCTCTCCACGTGTGATGCGTAGAAATGGTCCATATTCATCATGCTCCACAGTAATGGTTAAGTTAGCACTAATTTTAAAGCTGCTTGTCTTGTTCTCCATGGCTGCCACAATGTACTGATGACTTCACGTCCACTCCCTCCAACTGTCTGCTGAGAAATGACTTCACTCTGCTGAGTCCACTCCCTTTTTATACCCAACCATCCGCTGAGTCAGCTCCCTTTTCAAACCTCTTGCAAAGTTTTGAATTCACTTCAACTCGTCCATGGTTGAATCGAACAAGGTCTGATACATTCGTCGTCAATGGAACATCATCATCATAAAGTAAAATGATTCTTGCAGCTATAGTTAACATGAGGTCAGTTGCCCAAATTGTATTCGCGTTGATAAATGCTGAATCAATGTCATAAGTTGATAGTATATGTAGATCTTCACAGTCACGTAGAAACGAGTCGATGAAATAATCACTTGGAATAGCCTTTCCAACAGCTCCCCAATGCAGATGTAAATTCTTCACTTGCTGCATCCAATCCCATTCAAAAGCAGGAAGCTTTGAAAATACATAGTTAGTATAATTCACTTTGAAGACGTCATCCATAGTCATACTTCTGTCAAGAAGTAATGCCGACATTGTGAAGTATTTTCTCGTCTCGTCTCCACTTGTTGACAGAATGTATTACTAGTTGACTAGTTGACATGTTTCACTCATGCTTTTATACTAATTCCATGTAATCAAAATATGGTGTGTAACTACTTCAAAAATTGTTAAAATTGCTGACTCAGCAGAATTTTACTTGTGTATATGAATGTCTCACTTACAGTTGTACTGCTGTAAAGCAGAGACATCTGACGGTGAAGTCAAATAGTATTCATCCGCGAAATAGCACAGGAAATAACTGAATCAAATGGTGAAATTTTTATGTAAATCAGTCAACTATAACGAAAGTTATCCCAATTTTTTACAAAGTTAAAATGGTGGTAAAAATGCATACAGCCACCTGCGCAACTAGCCCATCATCACTTTATAACAAAAGTTTACATAAACCTGAATCAAATGGTGAAATTTTCATTGAAATCGACAACCTATAACGAAAGTTATCACACTTTTTCATTTTTTACACAGTTAAAATGGCGGCATGTCACATTATGCATACAGCCAGCTGCGAAAATAGCCTGTGACTACTTTATGACAGAACTTTACATCAAACTGAATCAAACAGTGAAATTTTCATATAAATCAACCAAGTAGTTTTAAAGTTATACATTCTTGAAGTTAGCCATATCACGATCCTGGGGGGGGGGGCACACTTTTTATCATAGGGTCTGTCCAGACTGCCGTCTAGGGGGGTCATCACTTCTTGCCATACTTTTTACTATAGGGTCTGTCCAGACTGCCGCCTAGGGGGGGGGGCGTCATCTTTCCTTTACCCTGACTGCCTGTTGCCGTGGTTACGTCGCCCATGACGTCACTATGGCGCACAATGATTGACAGGTGGCAGTGGGCTTAATTGGCTTAATTGGCTTAATTGACTTAATTGACTTAATTGATCACGTGATTGATGACGTCACGATGATTGACTGGGGCAGAACTCTTATTTCCATACTACTGATTTATATTATGACACGAGTTCACAAACCAAAGATTGGCACATATTGTCACACGAGTTCACACACCAAAGAATGGCACATATTGTCATACGAGCTCACACAATAAAGAGGGCCACATATTGTCACACGAGTTCACAAAACAAAGAGGTGAACATATTGTCATACGAGTTCCCAATAAAAAGAGGGGGACATATTATCACACGAGTTCACACACCAAAGAGGGGCACATATTGTCACTCGAGTTCACACACCAAAGACGGGCACATATTGTCACACTAGTTCGCATCAAAAAGAGGGGAACATATTGTCACACGAGTTCACACACCAAAGACAGGCACATATTGTCACACGAGTTCACACACCAAGAGGGGCACATATTGAAACAGGAGTTCACACACCAAAGGGGGGCACATATTGTGACTCGAGTTCACACACGAAAGAGGGGAACATATTGTCACACGAGTTCGCACACCAAAGAGGGGCACATTTTCCTTATTTACATTTTATCCGTAACAACAACTCTCCCTGCACCAGCACCACAAGGACAACACCCCGTGCACCATTAGGTATCACACCTAACGTGTGGTCTCTATGCCCTCGTAAAATCGACTGCTGGTGGTGCAGCAGCACGTTCCTTATATAGTTGCTGGCAGAACAGCCGCCGCTAATTAAAAATGCAGCCAATCAAAGAGCTTTCCGCCTCATGCATGAACCAATGAAAAAATAGCTGCCCAAAAACATACCTTACAAGTAACGTAGCGACCAAAAAGTGATGTTTTCAAAACGATCACGAAATCCTTTACAAAGTGGCACTATCGGTTCTAATCTGCAGAAAAATGTTAAATACTTGAAAACTACATGAAAAGTTTGTAATAGGTAGCACAAAAATTTTCCTCATCTGAAAAACCGGCAAAATGAAAAGTTCCAAACACAAAAACATTGCCATATGCACAATCTTGAATCGCTTTACGGAACGCTCTGTGAAGCTTAAAATTTCGTCGTCGACTTCCGAAGATACCCGATATACTTGATATATAAGTAAATTTTAAAATGACACAAAATCTATCGAAAGGACTTCAAACGAACTTGAAACTAGTACCAACGTGTTCACTACACAACGATCCCTCCAAATTCTAAACCGATCGGCACGGGCCTGTCACTCAGTATACCCAATGCGACACGTCAACAGTTTCCCAATGAGTTCACTCGACTATTCACCACTTCTTAACACCTGAAAGGAAACGACTGCACCAACGGGCGCTTTTCTGCATTTCCACGAAGCGGACGCATCCTCCACCACAACAAACGTCTATTTTAATTGATTTTAGTTTCAACTGAGTCTTCCTATAATAACAGAAAAGACACAATATGACCCTAACGGGTTGCCGGTGTCGTTAAACAAATCAATTAATCAATCAATCAAAATCCTTAGAGGCACCGAGAGTTGGAAGTCATCGGACGAAGGTCTTGGTGTGGACCAGTTGTTCTTGCTTGAAGCAGCTTTGTAGCAGAGTTTCGAGTAAGGCAGAGACGAGTACAAGTTGGATGACGTTAAACAGCTGCTGTGCGGGATGAAATGACGAGCGTGTATTGCTCGACCATCAGGAGTTATCAGTGCTGGGACCTTGTGTTTCTCTACCCAATGGTACATTATGACAATTTGGCTCAGTGACATCATACAATGACATCAGTGTGTGGTTGGTATTAAGTAACAGTGATAATACAGTGAAGTAAAATTGTTGACTGGATGCCAGACGCCATATATTTATTGAAATGAATTGGTGCTACCCCCTGATGTCGAACTGATCAAGCCACTACCATTTTTAGCTCTCAGCCAATATTGGCTGAGCATTACTATCGGTCTGTCCGTCAGTCTGTCCATCTGTCTGTCTGTCCGTAAACTTTTTTGTCCGGTCGATATCTGAAACTATTTGTCGGAGCTTCACTAAACCTTGCAGAAAGGAAGTATATATAGTGCAGATGTGCAACGGAGGATTCAATTTGTCCCACGTTCATTCATCTGTCCGCAAGTCGCACTTTAAACTTTTCTTGTCCGGGGGTTATCTCTACTATTCATCGGAACTTAACCATACTTACAGGAAGAAAGTATATATAGTGTAGATGTGCAAGGACCACAGTGATGTAAAGGCTATTGGCTGATAGCTCTGCATCTCCGATGCCTGTGTTTGGGAGCGTTAATTACACAAGAAGTGAAATATGATGTACTGTTTTTATTTGTGTTTCACACAGATAGTTTTCAACAATGAAGTAATGACACATTGGTTGTTATTTATCTTTAACCCTAACCCTAATACAGGCACACAAGCAATAAATATTAAAAAGAACAAAAGCACCCGACCTCTGCAAATCCTCTCACTCTTCGCACGTTTT
Organism: Protula sp. h YS-2021; assembly: GCA_949752745.1. NCBI lineage: Eukaryota > Metazoa > Annelida > Polychaeta > Sabellida > Serpulidae > Protula > Protula sp. h YS-2021. The sequence continues at coordinate 2,602,991 of OX457034.1, forward strand.
ATAGCATAAACACAGTGTGACATAGTTAATAAGTCCAGTTTGTATGCATGCATTACTTTCAAATAAAATGGCTAAGTTTCGACCTTAATTTTGGCTAAATAAATGAAAAGTCGGAGCTATGTTTTCGCAGCTCTTCAGCCGGTATCTCGTAACAAAAGCTCTCGAAGGTACTGTTGATTGACAAAAACTCTTTATACATCCACGCGAGTCTCCCACGGGAGTCCAATCCTAAGATTGTAATACATTTGTGCAAAAAGTATGATTTTTTGACGCATTCTCAAAAACGCATTCTTTTAGCGGAAGATACCCAGGTTCACAACAACAACAGATATTCTATCCTTATGCAAATTGGAATGGAATCCCCTTGTAGTTCTCCTGACTATTAGCAGAAACGACTCCCCATTCCAAATGTTGACAGACGGACGAACCCATATCCAATACAGCTGTAGTAACTTGCCCCGTACTACGTGGCAGAGGGCTAATAAACCAATTCTCTGACCTGGCTATGTCAACAGAATGTTTTGGATGTTTACTCAGTCGCCTGACAGCAGGTTAAAATAATGTAAAAAGCAACTGGTGTCAGGTAGTGAGACAAGCACAATCCCTCGTTCACCTAACACTCTTTAACAATTAAAATGTTTTGAAGCGCTCTATTCAGGAGAAATCCATTTAGTATGTAAGCAAAGAGGGAGAAGGAAGTCTTATAGTGTGCGTACGCTAATATTAAACTTCAAAATGACGTCACAATTGATGCGTGGAGGGAAGGGGGATAAAAACGGGTAAATTTTTGCGTACGTACTAAATGGAAGGCCTCTTATATTTGCCAACTTTTGACACCCCTACCTCCGTACGTAAAACCATAGGCATCTCAGATGCAGAGCCCTCAGCCAATAGCAGTTACATCACTGTTGGCGAGTTACCTTTTTGAGATATCGCCCGGACAAGAAAAAGTTTAAAGTGCAACGGTCACGTGACAAACCGAACCACTCGTTGCACATATAGACCCTATATACTTTCTATCTGTAGGATTTGGTGAAGATCTAATGAAGAGTTTTCGAGATATCGCCCGACAAAAGAGTGGACGGACAGACCGATAACAATAGCCTTCAGACATATTGGCTGAGGGCTTAAAATGTGACGTCAATCTGGAGATTAACATTAGCATACGCACAGGGCTAGACCCCCTCTCTTCACGTACGTAATATATGGATAGCTCCTTACTGAAATAACACACAAAAGTAAACACAGATAAAACAGAAATGCGTGAGTACTATGAAATCTATACACTGTTGATGTGACTGAGATATGCTATACTCATTTATGGTACATCAGGAGAACTTACATATTATCTGTTATTTTTCAGTTTTCATAATTACTTATGGGGCTCTACATTAGGAAGGAACAATGTCACACTTGTTCTCAAGCAAACCGTTGAGTATGCCAAGAAATGTTTTTATCTAGATAATATACATGAGATCTCCCTATTTTCTTTTCTCGAGCATAGTCTACTTAAGTCTTGCATTAGGGGTTAACAAATAAATGAAACGTTAAAGTACGCTATAACAGTCGATAATATACTCAAAATTCATATATGAGAACAGTAGGGGTGTGCCGGTTTCAGCGAAATCCGAGCAAACTTTCTCTGTTGGGTGAGAACAAAAAGCCGAATTCCAAAATTTCAGTTCGGTTTGGTTGTTTTTTAGATTCAATACCTTACTCAAAGACAGACATTTAAAAAGTGACGAAGGAATTATGTGGTCATTGGCAGGTTGCCAAAAAGGGGTTACACTGCAATAAAATGACATGCTGCTGCCTACGCATTTGCGTAGCGACGATATATGTGCCAGTCATAAACTTATGGACCCGCATGGGCGTTAATATATAATATATATACTAGAAATGTGCCCGTTGGAACATAGATACTCCGACCAACGTTTCCAGTGTCACGATTTTTTAATAAGATGTAAGTGAAATTATTAAATTTCAAAGCATCAGTGTTACCTTGGACTCAGCTCTAGAACATATTGTATAGAAGCCATATACCAGCTTTGATTGAATCCGCGAATTGGAACTTATGTCATTCGTGACGCACACCCTGGCAGACAGACAAGTTAAAAACATTATGCACCTTTTGACCTTAGTCCGGTCGGTGCAAAATAAAAAACCGAACCGAACGTTTTGCCAACCGAACCTTACCGAGCTCAACTCAAACCGACACACCCCAAGAACAGCCTCCCCTTGACTATTCATGACAGCCGCATCAGCAAACAACGGCTCTGATGCAAACTTTCTGTGTCTCATACACACACGTCACTCAGCGATCAATAGCAAGAGCCAACAAGAGTTCACTGGCAAGAACGCTAAGAATATCACAGATAAACTGTCACAAACTTGAAAGACTGGGTACTTTCAAGACAAGTGTTCCATCATCCTTCAACTTTATCAGCTATGTTAACCTGCTGTTTCTTTGGTAACAGCACCTTTAAATTTTTATTTATGTTGATGTGCACCGTCTTTCTTTCGTTGATCACTTTCGCTCGTATCTTTTTGTACTGTTCTTCTCGGGGTAAGTGTTCGATACTCTTTATGGATTTCATGCCGAGGAATTTCATAATCTCTGCCTTGCCTTAAAGGAAAGAAATAGACACTTAAAATTCAACAAGTTCACACCGTAATGGAGAGATGTATATCTCAATGTTTTAGAATAACTAAACCGCCCAGGTCAACTTTCCTTTACCTTATAAATTACAAGCTATAATGATTCCTAAGAACAGATCGTCCTGAAAACTCATTGAACTATTTATAATTTTTTATATCTATAATTTTATTTGGTTCAATGACAGGAGTGAGATACATACTAGGATAAGGCCCTTTTGGTTTCTGCAAAAATGCAGAAAAGTGTGTTTTCACTGCAAGAGTAACTTCTGCAGACCACCTGACAGCAGATCCAGTACCTAAAAGGGAAACATCAAACAAAATGCCTGACTGCATAAAAATAAAACAACATACCAGAAAAGTTGTTGATTTTCAAAACCCTAAACTGCTGTAAAAGTATTCTTGAACGACTTCAAACAGTGACTTAATTATAACGTCGAAGGCAAAATTGTACCAACTGGGCCACCAAAACTCGACATCTGAAAATATTTGCACAATTTGCTGCTTCAAGAAGAGATTCTAACAGTTTTCTGTATGTTAAAAGACATAAACAAATTAAGATACCGCTTATCTAACATGTCGGGGTTGTTTATTGTAAGGTTTGCCCAGACTCTGTTGATCATATTGTGGCACCTATTTCTCTTTTAGCTGGCGAAAATCCTTACAAATGCTTTGCAACTGTAGCTTCAAATGAATAAATCAATGTTTTCTCAACACATTTTCTATCGATAGGACTCTCTTCTTCCTCTTCATGCATTGGCTCATATTCGCCTTAATTAATTCAGATTTATTATATATTATAGTGACAATGTCATCTTTTTAGCCAATCTAGCTAATCATACACCTTGTACGCAGTGCGTACGCTTTGGACCATGCCTCCCCTCCCCCTGTACCCATATACGCTTAGTAAAATGCAATATTCATATGTATATTGAAAATTGTGTTAGCACGCTGGTGGCTTGAACCCCCTTTCCACCTGTGCGCAGTGCGTATGTTTTGGCTGCGACTCCCTCCCTGCGTACACACCACATGAATGGCCCCTATCCCAATTTCATGATCATCAAGCAGAAGGACCGCTTACAAGAAGAGGTGCATTTGCTATTATTTTTGCAGAATTATATGCTTTTATTTGATTTTAGCCCAGAGCACATGGTTTTTACAGCTGCTCGGCTCTATGGTGAACATATTCATAGTTGTCATTTGATAAAACTGCAGGCTTTATTGCTTATGTAAATCAAACGACTATAAGCTTAAACGGATATGTCCTGGAACGTTCCTCCTATTTTTGTGAAATACAATATACAAAATAAAGGGTAATACGACGTTTTAATGTGTTTAAAGGGATAAACCGGAGCATTCCAGGATATTGCCGATTTTTCATACTATCAGTATCCAGGCAGCCTCGTGTCCGTTTTCGGTGTGACTTCCCTGAGAAGTCTTTCTTAGGCGCGTCTGAAACTCGCGATTCACTCCAATCTGAGTCTGAATCAGAGTCGCTATGGGTTCTCTCACACCCTTTCACATATCTAATTAAAGGGGCCTGATCATCACTATCAGATGAATTCCTGGTTCTTAACACCTCACAAGTACGTCGAGGTTGTTTTTGGGCTGTTGCTGCACACAGCTTTTCCAGGGTTCTTGTATCTGTTCATGGGAATTATTTAAGCCTAATTGTAATTTAGTTTATGCATTAAGCTTTTCAGTTTGCTCAAGTACCAAGGTGTTTACTGCCTCGTGCCCCTATAGCACCAGTGAAAAGTTAGGTTTCATCACATCACATCAGTGACAACATCAACACTTTAACTTATACAAAAACATAAATAATTTATTAAATCAATAGGTAAAGCATATTGAGAGACAATTTAAAAAATCAATACAATAAATGGAAAAACCTATCTGAAGTTTCACAAAGAATATCAAATGACCAATGTATACCCGAGATTTATATTGAAAACACACACACACACCTAAGAGACTGCACCTAGGGGTCTTTGGTTTAGCACCGGTTGAAGCAGTAGCAGCAGCTGACGCGCTACAAATGGCAACGCTGCCGTGCATACCGGGCCTACTTTTACCTTTTAACAAACTTACAGGATTACAGTAAATTTCGAAATCTATCTAATCGGTGAATTTTCAACGCAATTTACAAACGCGATATGACTCCACAAGATACAATGGTATCCTTTTCACAGTGATTGTATGAGCCTCTTAAAGCGAACACGAAATTGTTGTTTTCTTTGATTCCGTACGCTTTGAGATACTTGACCAAGAAGTCCAATGCGCCAACGACATTTTTGGGTATCAGTATAGGAACGAATTTTTTCCCTTTACCATGCAAGTAGGCCAATAGATACTGATTTGCCAGGAATTTTTCTGCTGGGTCTACAACCGAATCTATGGCCTCATCACTAACCCAGACTTTATTTTTGGCATCCTCCCATTCCGTGATCAGCATCCTCGCACCTTCCTCACCGCGACGCGCGTTGTACAGAGTGAGTCGACAAACGACGAGATTCCTGAGCAAGGCATATTTTTCGACACCAAAGTCGTTCACCATGGCACTCACTCGATCATTCACAAACGTATGCAAGCGCTGGACCATTTTGTCACATGGTAGCTCATTAGGCCTTCGCCTTTCAAATGTGCGCTCAGTTGCGAGGTATTCCGCTTCAGCGAATACTTCGGGATCTCGAAAATGGAATTGCCTTCTGAACCCTTGCACATCTAATACTTTGTCATTTTCGGATCTTTCGTCATAAATGGCCTCGAGATGTTTCGCCGATCTCCTGAGCACTGCCTTGATGTTCTTCAAAAGTCCGTGCTTCGTTTTAGCTGAGGAAGAACTTTGTCCCCTTCTTTTTATGGCTTCATACAGAATGTTCATGTTTTCTCTACCTTTGCGGAACATGTCTTCAATGGAAGCATTTTGAGGAGCTCCAGGTACTTTCTTGTATTCCAGGAAGAGATTCGCAAGCTGACGCCTTTCGGTCATTGAATTCTTCCTGCATTCGGCTGCTTTGGATTTTGAATAGCGCTTTTTGTTGAAAATGCGATAACCCATTTCCTTCAGAAAGCTATTACTTCTGCACAACATTCCCGTTTCATCCTCTTGAAATTTGTCGAGGATTCTTTCCTTGAACTCCTGGTCGTGATGTACATTAGTCACAAGCGCGGATGGTCTTATCGCAGTTGGTTTTGACTTGCACTGATGCTTGTAAAACGTTGAGCTTTCAATGAACTTATTGCATTCGCAACACATTTTTATCACATCTTGTGTGGAATTTTTTCTTCGCTCGCGCATCAGGTCAGCGTGATCAAAAGACAATTCACTGAGTACTCTTAGATTGTGCTTCTTGATGCCTTCTATTCGCTTTTCGTTTGCAAATTGGCTATCAAGTTCATTCTCATGCATGTTGGATTTCACTTCCTACAAACGCTTGTGCACATTCGTGATGTGGCGTTTCAATTTACCACCCGTTATGAGTTTGCCACAAAAAGGGCATTCTCTTGGGGGCTTCTGAAACATTAATAACAAATCTTCTAAGGCAAGTAAAAAAGCGTAATACAAGTTGTTGATTAACGATTCAGGAATCTCCGCATGAGGGTGTACTAATCCAAAGCACTTTGCACAATTAAGTTTTACTCAGTATGAACAAGGTATGATTTTTTCCGAAAATTAATAATGCCTACAATATTTCACAATTATTGTTGAATAACTAGGAAACGTTTCGTGTGAAATGGAAAGTTTTTAACTGATCTAGATTAAGCATATGTACAATAGCAACAAACCTTGTAGTTCTTTTTGTCTTTTCTTGAGGTTGAATTACTTTGGTTGGCACTGTTGGCCGTTTTTGCTCCTGAAAAAGAATAGGATATTTTGAGTATGGTCTAAAAATAGGGAGACTGTTAACCTGTCACCGCCTGTACCTCACAAACGCCATACCGAAAAGTATGGTCTCTCAAAGTCGTATTTAAAGGTTTTAGACGAGTAAACATAAGCAATGCACATTTTGTCCATTATTTACCAATTTTCATGTATGTCTTTCTAAGTAGTAACTTTGATATATATCTACATAGAAACACTTAAGGAGACCATGTTTCCAAGATATAGAAAGAAGGAGACTGTCCACCTGTCACAAACCTCACAAACGCCATACCAAAAAGTATCCCGAGCATGGTCTCCCAAAGTCGTATTTCAATGTTATGTACGAGTAAATATAATCAATGCAAATTTTGTCCCCTATTTACCAATTTTCATGTATGGTCTTTCTAAGTTGTAACTTTGATATATATCTACATAGAAACACTTAAAGAGGCCATGTTTCCAAGATATAGAAAGAAGGAGACTGTCCACCTGACACCGCCTGTACCTCACAAACGCCATACCGAAAACTATGGTCTCTCTAAGTAGTAAATTTGGTATATATATATGTATATTTAAGCCGTCGATTTGATATTAAGTTCCATACGATATAATTGACTGTATTGACATCTAGCTCTCTGACAAGACAGTTAGAATAAAACAACTCGGTTGGGAGTAATATTTTTATATATTGTAAAAAACATAATTGCTGCTGAAGTGACAGTACACTATCAATGAATAACAATACGCAGCAATAATTTTTTGTCTACACACAACTAGCATAAAACATTTAGCATGATAGTGAAACATTTATTAGTAATGTTAACCAAATGAGGTGGGGTGGAACGTCATAATGACGTGATAGGGATGGTGGGCAGCCATTCAAACGGGCAGCGGGACAAATGGGCAGCCGGACTATATGTAATTAGGCCACCGGAAAAGCAATTAGAACTAAGCAACCAATGACAGAGTTTCCTTAAGCCAAGCTATTTTTAGCCCAGACTCTCTTCACGCATCACAGCACACATTGACAAGAAGGCGAGGAAGCAACAACTATTTCTCTCTCTTCACACACACACACACACACACACCACGGCTAACCAACAAGCCACTCTTTTTTCTCTCACTTTCTCGTTTGCTCTGTCACTCTCTTTCCACACACATCACACCAAGACACACACACACCTAAATGACCGAACGGGCAGTCTTTTTTTGGTTCGATTTTGTCGCTCTCTCTACCTACATATACCAACCACGTACGGCTCATTTAGCGTTTCCTTTCTCAAGCCAGCTTTCTCACTCTCATAACACAACGGCAAACGCAACCAAGGAGCCACTCTTTTTTCCCTCACTTTCTCTTTTACTCTTTCAAACGAGCAAACGGGTTATCTTTTTTCCCTCACTTTCTCGTTTGCTCTATCACTCTCTCTATGTACATATAACACCTACGGCAGACGGGGCTAACGAGCAATCTTTTTTTTTCCTTTCTCGCTCTTCACACGTATATGCCATCAATAATGGATATCCGTAAAAGCAATTAAAAATGAGCAACCAATGTTTCCTTAAGTCTATCTATTTTTAATCCCAGAGAGCTCTCTCTATGCATTACGGCAGGCAACAACTCTTTTTTTTAGTTTTCTCTCTCTCCAAATACACCTAACACCCATGGTAGCATGGCAAACGGGGAAGTCTTTCTTTCTTTCTTTTTTTTTTTTTTTGCTTTCACTTTCTCTCTCTCTCCAAACACACACCACAGCAAAACGTAGCCAAGGAGCCACTCTTTTTTCGCCCAGTCTCTCTTTCACTCTTTCAAACGAGCAAACGGGTTGTCTTTTTTCCTCACTTTCACGTTTGCTCTGTCTCTTTACACACACATATAACACCACAGCAGACGTGCAAAAACGGGCAGACAGTTCCCTGTAAGCTCTCCAACTGTTTTGTAAGCAGAGGACTCATAGAGACATGGTTAGAGCTCTCCTATTAGGTATTTTGACCCAGCAATGACGTCATACATACTGACTGAGAGCTCTCTCTTCACACGCAACCAACTAAATGACCAAACGAGCAGTCCTTTTTTTTTTGCTTTCACTTTCACTCTCTCTCGAAACACACGACGGCAAACGCAACCAAGGAGCCACTCTTTTTTCGCCCAGTTTCTCTTTTTCTCTCTCTTTCAAACGGGTTGTCTTTTTTCCCTCACTTTCACGTTTGCTTTGTCTCTTTACACATACACATAACACCACAGCAGACGTGGGAAGACGCGGGAGACGTGGAAAAACGGGCAGACAGCTCCCTTAAGGAGACAATGTTTTCAAGATACAGAAAGAGAGAGGGCGTTCACCTGTCACCGCCTGTATTTCACAACCGCCATCATAAGAAGTGACATTTGAGTTTTGAAATTAAAAAAAAACAATGGATGCGTATTTGGTCCACCTATTTCCCTATCTCCATGTTTGGTCTCTCAAAGTCGTCAATTTGGTGTATATATAGTTTAAGTTTTTCTCGCATTGTTGCAAACGCCATACGGAGTATGTGAATGTAGTACAAGATCATGCAAGTAGACTTACCTTCACGTTGTGGTTCTGCTTGTGAGTCGCCCCTAACAAAGCTTCGAAGATCAGCCGCTACCACTGCAATTTGCAGCGAGGAATCTGTAACACAAGAATCGAATCATATCTTTTTTAACACATTGAGCTTAGTATATCCATGGTAAATTTAAATATTTCACATTTCAATGGATGCTGTAATTACAGATAAATTTATAAGCAGATAAAAAGTGCTTCATTACTGCATACAATAAAAGCAACCTACCTGAAGCATTGGCGATTTCTTCGATGGAGTCGGCACCTCCATTTTCTTTTTCTTCGGATTGAGCAGCTGCTAGCAAACCTATATCTCTGTGCACGTCGTCAATAAGCCTGAGGAGTGTATATGATGACGCCAGTGTAAATATGCATAAACTAGAGATTCGGTCTATCTAATTGGAAATTCATTCTATGGAAAAATTATACAACCATTATCTTTAAAGATGTAAATGAATTAAAAATCCTCTTTTCTTTTTACCTCAATGGGTGACAACATTGCACTGAGGCTTGTAAAACGTCCAACTATTTAGTCATACATTTTTAAAATTTATATTAACCTGACTACGTCTCGAGGAGTAGGTGTATCCCCCGTGGTGTGTGTAAGGCTGTTGCATGTTGACTACACAAAATTTAAAAGTGGGGGAAGGGTAGACATAGTGTCTAACATTTAAATGAGTCAATCCAATAACCAGTAGGCACGTGAGACTGCCATAGGTACTCTAAGTACAGCGCCGACTTTGAAACATTAGCCAATTTGTCAATTTAAGTCCCAAAATTCTTGGTTAGTGCACTGCGGAAGGGTGCAGAGAAGCCGTGCACAAAATTTGAAAGAAATCCATCTATTAATGTGGCCTGTAGGCGCGTGAGACTGAAGCGTGAAAGACGGACGGACGGACGGACAGACCGAAAAGTTCAAAACTATATCCTTCCGTTCTATTGGGGATAAAAAGCCATGGGGGATACCACTGAGCGTCATTCTCGTCAATAAACGTATGCGAGCTGCCCTCTAGATGTTTAATTCCTGCGTTCAGATCGGATATAAACAACGGTTCTTCAGGCTCTTCAGGGAGTACTAGACCTGAAAAATACATGTCGGAAAATCTCTTTATTTCAGCATTTCAACAAAAATAATGAAAGAAACGAACAATAAAAATAAATTGAACAATAAAAATCTCTGTTAGCAAACAACTGCACTTAGTCAACACTATTTCCGCAGAATTTTGAACTGGTATGATGAAATTTACTTCTCATTATGAACACCTCTATGTAATAAACAGATTAACCAGGTCCCAGAGGTGTTAATTGCATAAAGTTTTATTGTTTACTGATATCATAACTTACTCATTGGCTGCAATGGGATAACAGTTAATGGTGGCGGTAATGTGTTGTCACGCTCTGGTGTGCTCCGCCGCATAAGTCATGGTCTGTTGCATTGCTCTCCTGAAGCAAATTAAAAAGAATGTCTAGTTAATTAAGATTCCAAAAGGATTTTCATGAGCCTGAAAAACTTCTGTAAAGTAAGAATTGTTAACCAAGTGTTACTTAACCTTGTTAACTAACTTAAAGGATACCAGTTCAAATATCAGGGAGTCTATAGTAATACCTTAGCGCTAAACGACTACAGACAGTAATAAAATTCAATCAAAGCATTATCCGAATGTGCGACCCCTTTCGTTGCACCTTTGAAAAGATTATGTGGACTGTATACATAAAATTTTTTAACACTTAAGGAGACTCACAGTTTCAGCGTCCTCTGCTTTTGTAATCGTTGCTGGAATCAACTTTGATGGAACACTAGTGAATCACTCGTATCATCAGTGCCAATACGAGTGATTGAACTGAGTCCGTGAAAGGTCTTGAGCAAGATATTATCAAAGTACGTCTTCCGGACAGTTGAAGCACCATTGTCCACGTGCGCCTCCTCCATAGGCGGTGTGGCCGTGTGAGCCTGCATGTCCTCTACAGGGGGTGAGGTCATGTCCACGTGCGCGTCCTCGACAGAGGGTGAAGCCATGTCGACGATCGACTCCTCGACAAAGGGTGTGGCCATGTCCACGTGCGCCTCCTCGATAGGGGGTGTGGCCTGCATGTCCTCTACAGGGGGTGAGGTCATATCCACGTGCACGTCCTCGACAAAGGGTGTGGCCGTATCCACGTGCGCCTCATCGATAGAGGGTGTGACCGTGTGAACCTGTATGTCCTCTACAGGGGGTGAGGTCATGTCCACGTGCGCGTCCTCGACAGATGCTACGGCCATGTCGGCGATCGACTCCTCGACAGGGGGTGTGGCTGTATGAACCTGCATGTCCTCTACAAGGGGGTGAGGTCATGTCCACGTGCGCGTCCTCGACAGATGGTACGGCCATGTCGACGATCGACTCCTCTACAGGGAGTGTGCTGTGTGAACCTGCATGTTCTCTACAGGGTCGAGGTCATGTCCACGTGCGCGTCCTCGACAGATGCTACGGCCATGTCGGCGATCGACTCCTCGACAGGGGGTGTGGCTGTATGAACCTGCATGTCCTCTACAAGGGGTGAGGTCATGTCCACGTGCGCGTCCTCGACAGATGGTACGGCCATGTCGACGATCGACTCCTCTACAGGGAGTGTGGCTGTGTGAACCTGCATGTTCTCTACAGGGTCGAGGTCATGTCCACGTGCGCGTCCTCGACAGATGCTACGGCCATGTCGGCGATCGACTCCTCGACAGGGGGTGTGGCTGTATGAACCTGCATGTCCTCTACAAGGGGTGAGGTCATGTCCACGTGCGCGTCCTCGACAGAGGGTGAAGCCATGTCGACGATCGACTCCTCGACAAAGGGTGTGGCCGTGTCGACGTGATTGACCTCATTGACCTCTACAGTGGGCGTGGGCGCGTCAATGTGCACGTCCTCGACTGGAGATGGGGCCGGGTCAACTTGAATGTCATCGGCAGGGGATGTGGCCGTTTGAACGTGCGCCCCCTCCATAGTAGACATGGCTGTGTCCACGTGCGCCTCCTCGTTGGTAGTCGTGGCAGTGTCAAAGCGCGATTTTTCGTCACTGCTCGCGTTATTGTCAGATTGCCAGTCATCGCCACTGCTCGCGTTATTGTCAGAGTGCCAGTCCTCGTCATTATTCGTTTCCTCAACACCGGCAGCCTTGGCATTTTTGCGCCATTCAAGACCTTGGACGCCATAGTCAAACCGAATTTCATCTCCCACATTTATGTCTTTCGACGCAAAAAACGCTACATAGGGCTTGTCTCTTACGACTACCTTTTTGACCGCTGAATTTGCCTTAGAGGCGCATCTATCATTCAAGTAGTGTGCTGGACACTGGTTGTACGTCGTTTAAAAAACACATTTGCACATATTGTGCTGCTGAAACAATTGCCGAATTGTATCGGCTATATCTTTAATATTTGACCTTATTACTTGAGAAATGTGTATCTGCTCCAGTTTCATTACAGCAAGAATTTTTGCATGCAGTCGTATATCTTTCGGTATAAATTTTAAAATAATCTTAAAATAAATAACCAGCGACATAAGCGGTTGGTGCATTCATTAAAACTTAACAGCGAGAATATGAAGCTTTCAGCATCCAGAGCGTACTTTCGCACAAACGAAAAAGTAAAACCAACGAGGCTAGGTTTTTCCTACTCATAAATAGCTCGCCGTAGTAACAATTTTTTTCAAAGTAAGCGTCAAATTTGTCAAATAAGATCCACACAAAAAGAACACAAACATGTCAGTAAAACTCAACAAGTACTTCTTAGTTACAAACAAGAAAATGGGCAAGATTGAGGGACATAAAACTATTCAAGGTTGCAACTTGAAGCAACAGTACATAAAAGCAACACACACACACACACACACACACACACACACACACACACACACACACACACACACACACACACACACACACACACACACACACACACACACACACACACACACACACACACACACACACACACACACACACACACACACACGCATCAAATAGTCACATTCTGTACTCCATCAGGACGTTTTGTTACTCTGTCGGGTGAGTACATGTTAGTAATCCATTCTATTTACTAGAGCTGTCATGCGTTCCAAGGCATACCCATCCCGCGGACATCCCGGTGTGAGATGAAATATTGACCCCCGGTGCGAATTGCATTATAAAATTTGGACCTCCTGTGAAATTCTGACCTCCCCCGCACCTGTTTTTGTTTTTCATCTAACATTGCAGTATTTCGTGCAAATCATATAACTGATTTATTTTAACTTATTTCAACAATTTCTCTCGCGCACACACTACATAAAACTTCAATTAAAGGCACCTAATCATTGGCATTTCACATTTGATGATGATGATGATGATGATGATGATAACGATGATGATGATGATGATGATGATGATGATGATGATGATGATGATGATGATGAGAGGATTCTGCTTACTTGCTAAATGAAAAGCGTCTTTGGTTCAAAGCATATCATTGCAATTATGCTACATATGCTGATATATGCCGGTAGTGGACAAAAAACGACATTGGTACTGGTCGTCATCAGAGCTAACCTAACTAAACAACTTAATTAGAGGTATATGAATACGAACTATCGTTTCTCTCCGCCATGATGAAATTCAAATATATAGGTCCCAGACTGTCCGTCTATTGTGTTTTGGTGTTCTCTGTCGCGATAATGGCGACTCTTGAGGTATTCGCCACGGTATTGCAAAGAAAATCCTCCTTGAGGAATTTCTTCGTTGCAAAAACACCTTTTCCTGACATAAACACATCGCAATTTAGAATGTCTTACATTTTGTTATCGTACAAAGCAACACGTTTACTATAACTAGTTTCTCAATTTACTCTCATTGACAATTCCCATACCCTTTAAAAACGTTTATTTTACTTCACAAAATCCAACTTTTCTTTCTATTTTCTTCCTTTTTAAAAATTTAGCATCATTCCACTGAATGACGCTTGATAATGTGCAGGGCCTTTTCATTTAAGTCAAAATCAAACAAGACAGCTCGACTAACCGTAGAACCATAACCTTCATGTTAGTCATTTTAGCATTTACCAATGTTGAAATTGTTTCAGACTTACCTATTTTCGAGTTTATGAATTTAGTTTGAAAGCCGTCTCTATCTATCCCGAGCTGGCAGTAGAACCGTGCTTCTTCCATCGGAGTTCTCTTGAAAGGGTAGAAATATGTAGAGTACAATAAAAGTAAGATGCAAATTGCCCTTTCAAAACTTGAAAGCTGTTCAAAATTTATAGAGAAACCTCTTTCATGAAATATTGAACCAGATGTTTGTCTTACTGTTTATCCCTATAATGAACCAGTTAAATTAATAAAACCAATCAAAAGTTAAGTAAATATACCCGCCTATACGCAGCTGTAAACGACGATCAATTTCTGAATAGCAGTATTCAGCTTACCTGCACATTTCCAGCAGACTTTTCTCTGGCAGCAAGAAGCTGAAAATTATGCAGAAAAATACACGATCAATTTGTCTAATTTAATATTTTAAGATTTTTTAAATCTTATCTCTCCTCCTCATCGAAGTTAACATAATTTAGGTTTACCAAAATTTTAGGTGTCACCAACACTTATAAATTAGCAAACGTCTCTCAAAGTGGCACGTTCTAGTGTCTTATGAAAGTATATACATATTTGTTATGTACGAAGAATAAAAGCAGACCTCTGATTGGCAGCTTTCACACCAAGCTTAATTTATACGCCTCAAAACCCAGTATAAAGTTGTCTATGTGAAGATAAAAGCACAGGTACTTAAATAATGATAAATAACGCACCATACACTGAGCCCGAGTCCGAAACGCCATTTCTTTCAACTTCTGGAACGATAAAATAATAATACTTCCACCCAGATACGTGTAATGACATTACTTTTATTATATGCCTAAGGGATCATACATTTCAGATGTATTAAAAGAGGGTGGGGTGTGTCTAGGCCAGTGCGTGAGCTAATGTTCAACCCAATATTAACGTAACTTTTGACGTACCTGGGAAAGGTTTAGAAAATTGGCAAATTTTTTGCGTACGTCCTAACGATGGCTTCGAAAACATATTTCTTGTTTTAACCAATAGCCATATTATTTTGTCACAAAAGTAACAGTCATCACAACATACAACAAGCTGATTTTGATACACAAAGAAGTCCCAGGTATCTTCAATCATGTTTTCTTTCACTTAGTTTATTTTTTTGCAAATTACAAAAATCTATTTTAGAAGCTCCGTAAACAACTTTCTACAACTGATTTTTAACAATGAAACTGTAGTACAGTCTTACAGACTTAGCTGAGTCTTATCTTGCGAGATCTTGCAACAGAAAAGATTTTAAATAAAATACATGTTAAGGAACACGAAAGCATTCGTTCGTGTTAGTGCAATAAATTTTAGGTTTTAAAAACCAAGTTTTAGTCTCCTTAATTATATGGCTACCTTTCAAAATGAGTGATACCGCACATAAAATCTCTTGTTTACCCATCCTAAAGCTTTCAGAAAATCTACTTCGCAGAAAAACAAAATTTCTTTCTTATCGCCACAGACATAAGTTTGGATTTCAAGGCCAAAAGACTGGCAAAAGGATAAGGTGGCCTGAAAATTGTTTTTTTTTTCATTTATATACATGATGTAGCGTACTTTAGGATGGGTACTCATCTTCTAAAAATAATAATTAAAAAAAACATGTTAAAAATCACTCATTTGATAGTGAAGGACGACAGAAAATCGATGAGAAATATATATCAGCGTCATGATTGCTTGATTGAATGAGTAGTTTAACGTCTCTCTCACCCCGTTAAGGTAATATTGTGTCAGTTCTGTAACAATAGGGTAACTCAATCCATATGTTCTTTCGATAACTTATGTCTGTTTAAGTAACTTGATGTTCGCCAGAATGACACTTGGAGCCCACTTGTATTATTGTATTACTGGGTGATGTGGTATAGTGGTTGAAAGATGATAGAGTGTGTGTTTCATGTAGTTTACGCACCACTGTGTTTAATTCTAATATCATAAATATGTGTGCGTTGTCAGAATACCGAGAGCAGTCTCTTCCCTTTCTTATGTATTAAGTAGAGAATGAGCTTTTGGCACGAGCAAACTTTGTGCGAAACTAGTGATGTGATGGATTTATTACAAAGCGCGATAGGATCACGACGAGCAGCTTTGGATCTAGAGGGATCTTGTCGTGAGGAGCACCGTGAGATTGGTTTCGAGTTTGCTTGAAATGTTTTTGATAGATTTTACATTTAAAAATTTGCTTGTTTTAAGTACAGGGGATATCTCAGGAACCAGGCTCTGGATTTACAATTTTTATATATGATATGAAAGAACTCATTGAGATGGGGAGGGGGGTTGCAATTTCGGTTTGAAACTTCCGGTTTTAGTGCTTTTTGAGAGGAGTAAATTTGTTGTGCTACCTAGCACAAAATTTTGTTCGAGACTGCTGGTGTAGTATCAAATCAGTGTCACAACTGCACCGTAACAATCAATATCAACTAGAAGCTCATTCCGCTAGCGAAATGTTAATCACTTGACAAAAATTAACACGCAAAAATACTTCCTTCAATGGGTTATTTCTTGAATAACATATTGCAAACAACATAGCTTAAATACGTGTTATAAGCCGAGTAGTGTTTGGTTGTTGTTGACTTTAAGTTTTATTGACTGATCAGGCAGGCATACGCCTTGTTATCTGTTTACGCAGTGAGAGCTCGCACAAAGCTCACTAAGCAAATGTGTAATTTGTGCTGTCGTTAAATACTACGCATATGCTTGCAAAAAATACACTCTTTTCACATGGCGTTTTAACAAAGAAAACGAAATCAAAGACAAAAATAAAAAGTGACATGCACATGTTCAGATCAAGCTCTTCATAAGTTCCAAGGTTCATGGTCGTAGCGCCCATAGTCTCAGAGAAGAAGAAGAAAGGAACAAAAAATTGGAAAAAGTGTCAGGACGAATTTTGCTTGCACAAATTCATATAACCCTTGCAAGCCAAAGGCTTGTCAAGTGTTAATTAATACTCGACTCGTAAGGCCAGGAAGACTCCGTAATATTGGTACATTTTGTGTGCAATCTTTTCTTTTTTGTCAACATTCCACAGAGAGTTTACAGATGTTGTTATTTTGTCGTTCTGGGCAGTATGGAGTCTCTTGTTTGAAGCCCGGTCGCAGTATTTAAGACTCAAAACGTTTGTTTCGAATGCAAATTGGGTAAAAATGTGCTGATGTGTTTATTGACAATGTTAACATTGTGAAAGCCCCAATCTGAGAGGTCAAAGCACCCAAAGCAAAGGCAAAAGAATGAAAAAGTGATTCTTCGCAGCGACATTGACATGGTTTATTTCCAATAAAACGACAACGTCATATCTTTAAGTTTGTGTAGCGAGGGGAATGGCATGGAAAGAGTAGAAACAAGGTAAAGTTCACCCCCTCGTAACCCTGAAAGGCAAATTTCAGTATTCCGTTTTTTGGCTGAACGAGAGCAATCCAGTAAAGATCGATATGAAGCTTCTAACAGACCTCAAGAACCCATTGTGATAAAACAAAGTGAATATGACAAAAATTTCCGTTGAAAAGATACAAAGATACCACTAAGAGAGACCTAATATAAAAATAAGCAAACAGGGGGACCAAATGTTCAGCGGTTATTTTTGCTCGTATATAACCCTAAAATACGACTTTGGGAGACCATACTCAGAATATGCCAACATAGATAGACCTTTCGTATATCTTAAAAGACACTGAAGTTAACACGTAGCTAGACCATACATGAAAAAAGGGTAAATGGGGAGACGAAATGCAGGGTTGGCATGTTTCTTCCATGGAGGGAAAAAAAACGATGGTTTGTTCCGGGTTTTTTCCCATGGGGAAGAAATACTTTCTTCCCTCCAATTTCAGGGAAGAAATGGAAGAAACCTTAAAAGGTGTAATATTTGGAATTTGTTTCAAATAATTTGCTTGAACTGCACTCAGAGTAATTCTTAAATAGGTGCGAATTCACACATCAAACTTCTAACTGATAAATTGGATCAATAGGGATTAGATAAACGGTCGTGTTTCAATGTGTGTTGGAAAGCTGGGGAGGCTGCAATATAGTCTGAGTACTTTTGGTCAAGTGTTTAAACTTTGACTTTGTGTATGAGAATTAGTGTATCATTTTGTTTGCTCTTAATGTGCCAGTGAAAACAAAAGACAAAGGCTGTGTATACCTTAAATGGGGGTTAAGTATTACGATTAAACGGGGGTGATAAGAAAAGGGTCTTGCGGAAGCACATTTGCAAAGCACATGGTATAAGGTCATTATTTGTTCATTGTGTTTTGGTGTTACCATGTATTTTTTTTCGTTTGTTTTTTTTTTCGTTATTTTGTATGATAGTACAATAGAACACAATAAGTATTGGTTCTGTAAAATCAATAAATAGATAGTACGTCGCATTGATGTCTTTTTGACAAAGTAGGTTTCTTCCAATTTTCTTCCTTTTCTTCCGGGAAGAAAGGTATTTCTTCCCGTTTCTTCCCAGTTTCTTCCCTATTTTTTCCAGTGAAGGGAAGAAATACCTTTCTTTCCCGGAAGAAAGCCATCATATACATTCACTCATATATATAACCCTAAAATACGACTTTTGGAGACCATAAACAGAACATGCCAACATAGGGAGAGCTTTTTTATATCTTAAGCAGGGCTTGAAATTAATTCTTTTGGGAGGTAGCAGTAGGGGGAAAACGCCGGTTCTGGCTCACTTTGTGACGTCATACCCCCCTAGCCGGCAGTCAGGACCCCCCCAGTGGGACCCCCCTAGTGAGGACCCCCCGTGAGGACCCCCCTAGTGAGGACCCCCCGTGAGGACCCCCCAGTGAGAACCCCCCTAGTGAGGACCCCCTGTGAGGACCCCCTAGTGAGGACCCCCTAGTGAGAACTCCCCCCTACCCCTAGTGAGGACCCCCCGTGGGGACCCCCCTCTTTTACCTAAAATTGCGATAACTTTCGTTATAGTTGACCGATTTACATGAAAATTTCATCATTTGATTCAGTTTTATATGTAGTTTCAACATAGTCATGGGCTAGTTGCACCGACGGCTGTATGCATTTTTTGTCGCATGCCGCCATTTTAACTTAAAACTGGGATAACTTTCGTTATAGTTGACCGATTTACATGAAAATTTCACTGTTTTATTCAGTTTAGTTTAAATTCTGCTAAGTCAACAATGTTAACAAGTTTGAACAAGTTACCCATCATATTTTGATTACATCAAAGTGGTATAAATACATGTGTGACGAGAAAAAATCATTCACAATGTCATCATTGCTTCTTCATCGATGTGTAGAGACCATGGATGACGTCTTCAAAGTAAATTGTGCTGACTGGGTGTTTTCAAAGCTTCCTGCTTTTGAATCGGATTGGATGTTACAAGTGAAGAATTTGCATCAGCATTGGGAAGCGGTTGGAAAGAAGATTCCAAGAGATCGTTTCATGCACTCATTTCTATGCGAATGTGAAGAACTGCATTTGCCATTAACTTACGACATTGATTCAGCATTTATCAACGCGAATACAATTTGGGCAGTTGAGCTCATGTTAGATGTGGCCGCAAGAATTATTTTACATTATGATGATGATGTTCTATCGACGACGAAAGTATCAGAGCTTGTTCGATTCAACCATGGACGAGTTGAAGTGAATTCAAAATTTTGCAAGATGCTTGCTGGGTATAGTTGGGTATAAAAGGGAGTGGACTCACAGGTATCATTTCATTGTGCAGCCATGGAGTAGACAAGCAGCTTTAAAATTAGTGCAAACTTAACCATTACTGTGGAGCATGGAGAATTTGGACCATTTCTTCGCATCACACGTGGAGAGAGATGGTGTGCTTATTCACCATCTTTGTGGAAGATTATATGCCAAAGCTTGAAAAATCTACGTGACATTGGCTTCAAACTGTACTTAACAGAAACGAAGTGGCTTGAAGTCATTTCATACTTGGATATGCGCTATGTGAGTTTTGTGCATACATCACTGTCTGAAGGGAAAGAATATACGCGTTACATCAACATGAATGACGGAGAATGGGAGACATTGCTTCAGGAGATGGATGACATTAACTCAGCCCTAGGTACGGAATGTCATGTCATCACTCCTATCAAGCTGCAAAAGGATGGTCGAATGCTGGTGTCAAAACTATCCAAGAAAAGGCTGGCTGAAGTGCAATTGGAGAACATGAATGTGCAAAATCAACTTGGACTTACCTGTGACTATTGCGGTGCCTACGGATATGCTGAGGATTATGATTGCCACTGCCAAGTACAATTGCAAGTTGTGTGAACCTGACAACTTCTGCAACAAGTGCGGAGTACTTAAAGTCTGTGAAGCAAAGTAAAAAGTCATAAGACACTGAAGCAAAATGGACGCATGTTTTAAAAAGGCTTATGTTGACTTGATGATTGCTAAACTTGCCTGCTGTGGCACTCCAGACTATCAACTTTATCATTTAGACGTTTTTTGGGATGTTATGCATCGTAGTCTTGATGTGATTGAGCTACATTCAAGATTTCTTGGAGAATGTCATAAAAGTGGAATGGAAGATTCTGACTTTGACTTTGATTCTGCGCTTTATTCTGCCCGCACTGATGTGGAAGTATATTTCACCGTGGTTGATTATTTGAGAGATTGCTGCAAAGAAGAGGACATGTCAGAATAAACAAAGACAACATGGAGAATCTTGTACTATTTAGCGGTCACAAGGACGTTCTTTCAAACATGTTTCCAACACGACTTGAAAAGTATGGATATGTGTTCAACTCAAGTGAAGCTTTGTATCAATATGAGAAAGCAGTTTTTCATCACCGCCAAGATATTGCTTCAACCATTGCTTCATGTAGAAATGGATATGAAGCAAAACGTATTGCTAAAGTAATAAAGCCATGTCCGTTATGGCATACAGTGAAGAGAAGCAAAATGCAAGATGTTTTACAAGTCAAATGGAATCAGTGTGTATTGTTTCGCAACAAGTTAAAAGAATGTAAAGACAAAACTTTAGTTGAAGCAACGTATGATCATTGGTGGGGAGCTGGTGTGAAACAATTGTCATCTCCTTCATATCCTGGTCAGAATATTATGGGAAAGTTGTTAGAAATGTTGCGATGAGACTTTTCATTATCTTATCAAACGTCATGGTGTTTTTAGCAAATATATGACCATGTAAAGGATGGATGTAGAAACATGTTTCAAGAACAAGTTTGTGGACTATATGATAAGTGAACTAGCACGTTTTGGAACTGTTGAACAACAACTGGAACACTTCGACATCTATTGGGAACTTGCTCATTCCATGCTGAACTTGTTACACTTGCGTAAGGATTTCATCAAAGAGTCAAACATTGCTGGAGCTGAGGAGTTTGATGTGGAAGCAGCATATCACTTTGCTCGATTTGATCCAAGACTGTTTGATGAAGTGAGAGAGTGGTTAATCTACATTGCAGTATAATGACAGACGTTACATTGAGACAATATATTGTGCAAAAAACGTATTGTGAAGAAATGTTATTAGCTGTAAAAAAGTTTGCATGTTTAGTATGCCCTGCTTGTCAACATGAAGAGTGTTCAGAACATACTTGTCATTCTGCATGTGTCTATTCATACTTGAATGAAGCTAAATATTATATTCATTTAGATAAAGTGTTAGAGAATGCAAATCAACGTTGTGAAAAATGTGGTTTAGATGCTATTACATTAGATGAATTAAGGAGTTGGTTAGTGTTCACTGAAGACAAATGGTCTCCAGTTATTCACACCATTGTATCAATACTTGATTGAGTTATAAAATAAAAAGTGTTCTGTTGAGAAGTGCTTTTTCATTCATCATGTCGACGTGGAAAGACTACTTAACCAATATTTACTTCAAACCTGGACAACCTGGGGCAGTTGCTGGTTCTTACAAACTTTATCACATCTTAAAAAACACGATCAACCAGTCACTCATTCCCAAGTGAACAAATGGTTACAGGATCAAGATGCCTTCAGTTTACTACAGCCTGTAAAATATAGGTTTAAAAGGCAACGTGTCATCACACGTGGAATTGATGACATGTGGGATATTGATTTAGCTGACATGGGAAACATAGCTCCCTATAATGATGACACCCGCTTTTTATTGGTTGTCATTGATGTGTTTTCCAAATATTTATGGGTGCAACCAGTACCTAATAAATCACATACCAGTGTCATAGAAGCCTTTCAAAAGATTTTTCATGAAACACAACGAAGACCACGAACTCTAAGGTCAGATAAAGGAACTGAATTTAAAAACAGATGGGTAAAAGCATTTTTGAAGAAGGAGGGAATACATGTCTATACAACAAAGAATGAAACCAAAGCCAACTTTGCCGAGAGAGTCATTCGTACTCTAAAGGGAATGATGTATCGATATTTCCTACATAATCAAACGTATCGCTATTTGGACATCCTTCCAGGCTTAGTGTATAATTACAACCATAGACCTCATGGCTCCCTCCCTAATAAGTATGCTCCAGCAGATATTCGTAAAGACATCGAATCCAAAGTGTGGAAGTATATGTATGTAGAGAAATTGAAATTGAAACCAAAGAAAAAAAACCTTACAAATTTAAAATTGGTGATCAGGTGCGCATTTCCCACATGAAATATGTATTTCAACGAGATTATCATATAAAGTGGACGCAAGAAGTCTTCATTATCACACATCGTTGTAAGAAGCAAGGAATACACTTATATCGTGTGAAAGACTTTTTAGACGAGGATATTGATGGATATTTCTATAAAGAAGAACTGCAGAAAGTAACAAAAGATATTGAATCTGTGTACAGAATTGAAAAGGTGTTGAAAATACGAAGAAGACGAGGTGTTAAAGAATTAATTGTGAAGTGGTTAGGTTGGCCAAAGAAGTTTAACAGTTGGGTGAAAGAAACGGATATTCGAAAATGAAGCATCCATTCACATGTTTGGTCTCTGGACCTACAGGCAGTGGAATAACGTCTCTAGTTAGAGAAATTCTAGAACAAAAGTTAATTAAACCCTCACCAAAAACCATTTTATGGCTCTATGCAGCAGATCAACCTTTATACAAGGGAATGAAGGATGTGGAATTTTACCAAGGCATTCCAGATGCCATTGAAGAGCGTTTTAACCCGAAAACACCAAACTTACTCATCATTGCTGACTTAATGACCAAATGTCATAGTGACGAGCGTATGACACGTCTCTTTAGTGTTGGCAGCAGTCATCAAAATCTAAGCATTATTTTTATTGTGCATAATTTGTTCCATCATGGTAGAGAAATGCGAAATATTAGTTTGAATACACATTACATCATTCTGTTTAAAAATCCTAGAGACAGTCAACAAATAAGTACATTAGCGCGACAAATGTATCCTGGAAAATCTCAATTTCTCATAGAAGCCTATCAAGATGCTACGTGCAAACATCATGGCTATTTATTCATTGACTTGAAGCCGAAGACGAATGATCAACTACGTATTCGTACAGGCATTTTACCAAAAGATACACATTACGTATATGTTGATAAAGTAGCGTATAAACAAGAACCAAGTCACTTGACCATTCGCAGCCAAGATGTCTAAACGTATTCAAGCGAATAAACCTTTTCTTCATTTGCTCGCACGCAGCGGGTCCAAACGACGTAAATCCTTGTTACAACAAGATACTAAGGAGGAATGAGCTAGCTTGTTTGAAATTTGTTTGAATATATTGCGAGGACATTTACCCTTAAGCTCAAAAAGGTATAAGGAATTCAAGCGTGAACGTCATACCCTACGCACACTGCCAGATAAGAAGATATCACTGCAAAGAAAAAAGAAGTTGGTTAATCAGAAAGGAGGATTCATTGGAGCTATTGCTAAATTTGTTAGCTCAGTTTGTTAACCTTTGTTAGCTCAGTTGCTGTTAAAATGAAACATACTATGAAAATGGTCCTCATTCCTGAATATGAATATAAAATGTTGTTAGAAAAGAAGGGAAAAGATGGTGAAATCAAATCGAAAGTGAATAAACTTTTACGTGAAAAACGCACTCGTGAAAAGGCAATAGAAAAGGCTCAAGTTCTTGGACGTCATTTACGAACAATTCAATCACAACAACAAAAGTCTGTTACATTATCCAAAGTAGAAAAATCAGAAAAGTCCCAACAGTTTCTAACCCATTTTCAACCTATTTATCATGTAAAACTAACACAACTTCTAGCGGAACTGAAGAAATATGGTACGAGATGGACAGATAAAAATGAACTTGTTTTAAAAGCGGGTACTCTCATTCCATATTCCAACATTATTGTATTGTTGAAAGAAGCATTGATTTCTACAAGAAGAAAAGAACGACGAAAACCACCACATGGTTGGAAGCAGTTTATTGAGGAAATTGTAGACGCTAATATTCCCAAAACTGTTTTTGGTAAAACGACAACTCGTGAAGATATTACAAAAGAGATACAACAACGTCAACAAAGGTTGTTTCCAGAAGGATGGGAAACGTTTTAACACGGATGAAAGAGTTATGGTGCTGTTGTAAAGAAAATGGAAATACTATTCCTGTAAAAATTAGGTGTGTCAGTGCTTGTTGTCAAGGAGAAGTAGTAGATACCAATGTAGATAGCAATTTAGACGACAATGTAGACAGCAATGGAGATGACGAGTGTCAAACATGAAGTAATGTATAGACACATCTAGTTAATCTACATCACACAAACGATTTAGTCATCATGGAGTCAACAAGTTTTTATATAACTTTACCTAGCAATGCTAGTTTGAACTATTATCCTACTAATAAGGCGTCTACTTATCAAATTTGTTTACCTCGTACAATATATTTGAACGGAAAGTATGAAGTAGCTTTAGCTGAAATTCAATGCCCACACACATGGACGACAATGAGGCCAGGAATAGACTATACCCTTCATTATCGATCATCATCAGATGTATTTTATCCAGTTTATATTCCATATGGTTACTACAGATCTATACCTGAAATATGTACTGCAATAAATGCAGAATTACAAAAATCTATTAATGCGAACCCTATTAGGTTAAGGTATGATAAAATTAGTCGAAAAGTTTCTCTTATTTTAAGAGATGATTATGATATTGTCTTTTCTACTGGATTAGCTGAGATTTTAGGATTTAAACCAGATACATGATATAAAGAATCTGATTCTGCTGAACATCAATCTGATGTGAAACATGGATTTTATACACTTTATGTGTACTGTAGTATTTGTGAGCCACAAATAGTTGGAGATTATTATGTTCCTTTACTACATTCTGTTCCCATTGAAGGGTATGATGGTGATATTATTATGAAAACTTATGAAGAACCTCATTACGTCACTGTAAACACATCCAAATTTGACACAATAGAAATGAATATTAAGGATGACACAGGTCATAATGTGTCATTTCAAACTGGGAAAGTGATATGTAAACTTCATTTTCGACCAAAAGCATTATGAAAGCATATAGACACGATCCGTCTGCATATCGCAACCATTTTGTTCGTCAAGTGGGAGCGGAATTACCAGGATTTAAAGGAGCACGAATACAGTATGGAGATGGTATTGGTTCAATATTGGGATCATTGGCTCGCAAAGCTATTCCACTGCTTAAGGCAGGGGCTAAAATCGTTGCACCACATCTTAAAAAGGCTGCAAAAGATGTTGCGAAAGATGTTACAGGCCGAGTAGCACAACGTGTCATTGGTGATGTGTTAGGAGGACAAAAGAGAGCACAACCTGCAAAACCTGTCAGAAGGCGAAAGGCAGCTAAACGGATAACATCAACAAAATATAAGAAAGATATTTTTTAATCATGTCTTTAATTCATAATCATTCTTGTGAATGCAGTCTTTCTCCATTAGAATGGTTTCACATACCACCAACGCAAACTGCTGTAGAAAAAAGTTATAATGTGGACTATCAACCACTCACTACCATTAGAGAGGGCGCTCCAATAGAATTCTACATTCCTGCGAGTACAGAAGAATATCTCGATTTAAAGAACAGTAGACTTCATATTGTATGTCGCATTGTAAAAGCTGATGGAACACCATGTGATGTAGATGATAATGTATCATGTATCAATGATTTGTTTAATGGGTTATGGTCCAATATTGAATTGTTTTTAATGATCGTTTGGTATCACATAGTAACAATACCCATGGTCATACCAGCATCATATCTCATCTCATTCATGACTCGGAAGGAAGTCTCCATTCTGAGCGCTCTATGCGTCTCATCTATAAAGATACTGCTGGGTCAATGAATAGTCATGAGGTGAAAAGAGCTAATCATGAAAGATATGTAGCAGGTTTTCATGTAAATGTTGAGGGTGGTGAGGTAGCTCTGCAGGGAAATAATGGTTTACATAATCGTTATTTGTATACACGTCTAGGCCGTGAGTTTACGCTTACAGGCGGTTTAAGAGTAGATTTGTTTGAGCAAGATCGCTATCTTCCAAATGGTATTAGTATAAAATTACGTTTACATAGACAAAAAGATGAATATGTATTAATGGCTGCAAATAATGGTTACAAAGTAGAAGTGAGAGATGCGTTTTTAACCATTCGCAAAGTGAGGGTTAGTCCAGGTATTCAGTTAGGACATGCAGATGCATTGATGAAAAGTCCAGCTAAGTTTATTATTACTAGAAAAGAGTGTAAAGTGTTAGCTATTCCAGCTGGATTTCAATCTTGTGTGAAAGATAACATCTTTTTAGGCCAATTACCCAAACGTATTGTCATTGGACTGGTTCATAATGAAGCCTTTGCTGGAACAGTAATGAGAAATCCATACAATTTTGATCATTTTCTTCTTAACTATATGCAGCTTTACACGGATGGTGAACCAGTCCTATCTAAACCTCTCAAACTTGATATAAATCGAGGCAAATATCTTGATGCTTTTGAAACGCTTTACAAATCGTTTGATAGATTGAATGGTGAGAAAAGTTCCAGTATAAAACGGGAAGATTGGCCTAGAGGTTATGCTTTATTTTCGTTTGACTTAACACCTGATTATGATGGTGATGATCATTTTGTCCTTATCAAGCATGGGAATTTGCGACTAGAAATGAATTTTGCTGGTGCCTTGCAAAATACAGTCAATGTTATAGTGTATGCTGAATTTGATAACATTGTTGAAATAAGTGCAAATCGTAGCATTCAATTCGACTACCAGTCATGAATACGAAGCAGATAGAAGCCCATCCTATCCCATGATGCCGCGACAAAAGACTTGTTTCAAGGTGTGTTTTCCATGGACCAATTACCATCTTTACAACGCGGTGCCTATGTCATCAACACAGACGATCATGATGAGCCAGGAGAGCATTGGGTGGCAGTATATTATGACAAAGACCCTGCAGAATATTTTGACTCTTATGGACTTTTACCTATAGACAGTCGTTTGAATAAGTTTATAAGTTTCATTTCATTTATAATTCAGTTCCATTACAAACACCGATATCATCTACATGTGGATTTTATTGTGTGTATTATATAATTCAAAGAGCTCGAGGACATAGTCCTTTTGAAATCATTGATGTATTAAGAAGAAGTGATGGTGATTTTGTTGTAAAGGATTTTGTATATAGGCATTATAAGCCATTATTTTATTGATGTTATATTAGTGAAGTAGTTGGTAATTGTAAAGGGTTTTGTATATAGGCATTATAAACCATTCTTTTATTGATGATGTATTCGTTGTATTAGTTGGTAATTGTGAATTGTATTATGAATATTGTAAATAAACAAGACAGTTGTATACGACATTCTTTGTTTTATTGTGTTATACATTATTTACATTTTGCAATTTTTTACATTACACTTTTATTTTACAAATACATTCAATACATCAATAAATACATGCCATTCATACCAATCTAAATTAATATATGTATCATAGATATTACATTTACGTTCCTATCATTTACAGTAAGGTAAGCACCACCGTTCAACATGAGTGCATTCATGATTTTACCTGGTTATGCGCCGTCTTCTTGTCTGCGAAGCCTTTTATCCACTTCTTTCACTTGCTTCTTCAGCATTTTCCATTCAGGTATTGTCAGCAAAATTCCCTTTTTCGTCGGACGGTGTTTTCCAGTCCCCTCATCTCTGAGGTATTTGCGAATGTTTAGCACGCCTTCATTGCTTTGTTTCATAATCTTGATATACTTTCCATTGCCTAGAGAAAGCATTCCATCCCACGACTGTGGTGTTGGTGCCGTCTCCACTTTCAGTTTCTTGATGGTAGTGGTAGGATTGTTCACTTTCAAGTCTTTCACTGTGTCAGCAAGAGTATCCATATCCGTTGCTGATCTTTTCCGATTCATGTTCACGCTTCAGTGTTCACACTTCAAATAACTCTTACGTTGGAGGACATCCCCCTTTTATACCACAGCCTTGTGATGTCCATGCGCTAAAGTGGAATAACCATCATTCAGCACATATCGCTTGTCGTCATATGGGGAGAGGGCAACTTTCCTCAACTTCTCTGAGAAAAGCTGGTGACTATGACTTCGAATAATGTGTCCTGTAGCAATTGTTTGAGTTTTCTTGAACAAACTGTCTCTATACTGCACATGTTTAATGCGTCTTTGGCAAGCTCGAGTGATGCCTTTGGCTGTATGTTTTTCTTTCCCACCATACATCATACTGTACATTTTCGGTCGAAGTCCAACAAACTCTTTAATAGGAAGACCCGCCGTCTCATCCTTCATTTTCCCAAGCACTTTTTTGTTCACGTTGGAATGTAGGAAATGATCTGGCGGATAGTCACTTGTGTCGAACAGGTCAGCATCTTGCTGCATATCCTTGTAGATATCTTCCGTTTCTATGTCGTAACATAGACTGTCGGTGTCGCTGAACAACAACTTGGCATTGGGATACTTGGCCATGATGTAGTTGTAATGAAAGTGGAACATGAGCACTTTGCTGAGGTCGAGAATGGTGAAGCCAACTTGAATGGGTTTATCCAGAAGCAAATCCACTTTGCGCAAATGTAACGCGGTCAAATCTTCGTTGAAAATTTTGAATTTGTGGAAAGAAGGTTTGGCTACAAGTTTCTTGAACCGCTTTTCCTTGTGAACAAGTTCAACATTGATTCGCTTTCTCACATTTTCCATGGTTTTGCCAAACACTGAGTTGTTCATTAGTTTGAAGAAGTCTTTCTCAAATGGGTTCTTAGCCAATTTTCTCTTTTCTGTGTTCAATGTAATGTATTTTGGCAGCCATTTGCTCTGTTCAAACATGATGGCGCGATGTACTTTGGTGACTTTCAATCCCAGTGAGACGTACTGTTGTAAATTTCTATAATGAAGTACATATTTCTTCTTGTCAGACAAGTTAGGAATGAGCTTTTCACTGGGTTTGCCTTTCATGTTCAGATCTTCCAGTAGCTTCTGACTGTACTCTGACAATTCTCCCACTTTGACACATTTCCGTTCTGGAGCCACTTGGTAGTGATTATGACGATCATGGATTGAATTTGGGTATTCTAAATCAACTTCCAAAATGAATCCAATGTCGTCATCTTCATCCACATCCATGAAGTCGATGGATTCTGGCTCGCTCGCCCACATAAATCCTCTTTGTGGCATGCTTTGTGACATGGCCCAGCCATACAAGTTGTTTGCGTCGAGGTACATCAGGTAGTTGTTTGGTAACTCAGAATTGTAATCTGCTACGTAGGGATTATTTGCTTTCGCATACTTGTGCGTGATCACAGATATTCCTCCACGTATGCCTTGCTTAACCATTTGGTACATGTCAATGTCATTGATCAATTTCAACTTCACCTTCGTCGCTTTTAACATAGCATCCCACGACAGTACTAGTGCTGTATAGTGGTGAGCCGGATCCAATTCATACGTGTTGAGGCACACTTGACGAAAATTTTCAAACACGTCAGCTAGCAGTAGCACATCTGATTTCAGGTATAGGTCGTGGTATTCACCGAATGTGTTACAGTTGAATGTCTTCAACACTTTTTGAGCATGTGCATAATCCTCATCGCTAATGTCCTCTTCGCTAAGCTGACTATAAAACTTGTCCTTGGACGGCAGTTGTGTTTGCGCAAACTTGGATGGTTCGTCCACATAATCGTAGGGATACACTCCCTTTCTCAGCAGCAAATCTTGTTGGTTGCTATAGCGAATGTGAGAGGTCATGTTGTAGAAGTTATCTTTCCCTTCTGCCGCAAGGTTGGATACCAACTTCTGTAGAGAGGTACTCATGAACTGACAGCTGTCTGTAAATTTAAAATTGCTCATGGTGAATGCAATATATTTCTCAATGGTGTTGGGAATGACTGTAATCGTTTCATTTTTAAATTTTCCAATTTCTTCCATGATCAAATGGCTGTCATAGCCTCGTAAATTGTGGAAAAACACAGGAATGATAAAAGAATCTTTATCCCCCTGCTTATCCTTTCGAAGTCGGAATTGTAAGTTGCATTCATTATGTCCAGCTCCACGGTATTTGCCATTGATGTGGTCATGATCTCTCACACGATCTGCTCCTAGAGGCTCATGACAAATGTAGCAATCAACAGCGTTCTTGAAATCCTCTTCATCTTCACGAGTCATGGCCATTTTATTTGGCTGTTGTAAACCATGCACAATACGATCGAGCTCATTCACTATATGGTCTAAAAAGACCTTCACAGCATTATATCCTCGATATAGGACTGGGGCACGTATGTCATATTGGCTGACAACCACATAGGCAAAGCTGTTTGGACGATGATGCTGATACTTGTCTCCTTCCTGCTTTTTCGTGAAACATTCAAAGTCTGCATAAATCACAAAAGGTGCTCGCTGTTGTTTGGCTACATTCTTGAACTGGATGAAGGGTTCCTTGGGGAATGATAAACGTTGTGCTCCATGTTTGTCACACACGTCACGATGCTTGTCTAAAAGATCTTGTCGCATAAACCCATGAAGACAGTTGAAACAATACAATGCTGCATGCTGATGGTTTGATCGATAAGCCATAAGTCTGCTGAAATTCTTGATGAGGCAGTAATGCATTTTCTTATCATTGCTAATCAAAAGCAAGTTGATTTCTCTCGCGCTGGTGTTTCGACTCAGTTGTATGGGAACAACTACATCTTGTTCATGTCCAAACACGTTGATAGATACATCATTCTCCTTTTCAAACTTTGGAATGTCCGTGATCGGTGTGGGAAATGTCATGCCTTCCACCTTTAATTCCTTCTCAAATGCCTTGTATTGATTCACACGGTATGGGTTGTTTGTTGAAGGATGAAGGTAGGCCAATACGGACCATAAGAAGCATTTGTTGTCATTATTCTTAATGTTAAATACAGCCTTTGTACTCTTTACTTTCTTCGGTAGTGGGATAAAACTGCTTGCTTCCAGTGGCGCTGACGTAGCTGTATGTACTTCAATATACAGTATGTTATCCAACACTGCTGATGATGAAGGCGTTATCCGCCTGTTCTACCATAACGCCTTCAGCATTCGCCGTCAGTTTCCTGAAGCGTGCATGCACCACAATATACCATTTCATGCCACGGTTTAACGTTTCTAGCAAATGCCTCTTAATCCGGTTCTCTTGTTGACGCATTTCAAGTAGCAAATCTGATCCATCTTCAGGCTCAAACCGTCTTTCCTGCGCGTTTTCAAGAAGACTCACTCTTCTGCCTCTGCCTACTTGTCCTGTCTTTTCTTTCTTTCTTTGTTCTTCATGAGGTACATTTTCCATCTCAACACATGCATGCGTCTCAAAAGCATCCAAAGATGGGAATATTTAAATGCATTCATCGCAGGGGACTGGATCAGGTCTGTCAATACCATCTTGTACCGTCGTTCGTCTCTTGGCTTCAATCTGCTCAACAAGCTCTTCACGAGCACATTTCATCCTTGCTGGTTTGCACGTATGTGCTACGAACACTTCCAGAGATGAAAATGTCACATTACAATCATGACAGTGGAGCTTCTCAACAAGCTCTTCACGAGCGCGTTTAGCTGGTTTGCATGTATGTGCCACGAACAATTCTAGAGATGGAAATGTCACATCACAATCATGACAGTTGATCTTCTCAACAAGCTCTTCACGAGCGCGTTTAGCTAGTTTGCATGTATGTGCCACGAACAATTCCAGAGATGGAAATGTCACATCACAATCATGACAGTAGACTGTTGTCATCGTTGCTGTTGTTGCTGAAATGGGTAAACTACACGTTTCACTCTTCCTTTTATATCACTTCGATAGTGTGTTAACTTGGCAGAATTTATCACTGATTCATATGCGTGTTTCACTCTTCCTTTTATGCTACTTACATGTAATAAAAATATGGTGTGTAACTTTTACAACTTGTTCAAAATTGCTAACTCAGCAGAATGTATCACTGCTTGATATAAATGTCTCACCTATAGTTGTACAGCTGCACTGCTGCACAGCAGAGACATCTAGCGGTGAAGTCGAATGGTATTCATCCGCGAAATAACACAAGAAATAACTGAATCAAATGGTGAAATTTTCATGTAAATCAGTCAACTATAATGAAAGTTATCTCAATTTTTACAAAGGTAAAATGTATACAGCCAGCTGTATAACTAGCCCATGATCACTTTATAACAAAAGTTTACATAAACCTGAATCAAATGGTGAAATTTTCATGTAAATCGATCAACTATAACGAAAGTTATCCCAGTTTTAAGTTAAAATGGCGGCATGCGACAAAAAATGAATACAGCCAGCTGCACAACTAGCCCATGATCACTTTGTAACAAAACTTTACATAAACCTGAATAAAAAAGTGAAATTTCCAGGTAAATCGGTTAACTATAACAAAAGCAATCCCAATTTTTACAAAGTTAAAATGGCGGTAAAATGTATACAGCCAGCTGCGCAACTAGCCCATGATCACTTTATAACAAAAGTTTACATAAACCTGAATCAAATGCTGAAATTTTCATTCAAATCGATCAACTATAACAAAAGTTGTCTAAGTTTTTCACTTTTGTTTACAAAGTTTCAATGAGTTCCACTTACCGATATGACTGTCACTGTTGTTGGATTGAGCTCATCCCTTATATACCACTCTGATGTGATCAAATTATGGTGTGCAACTTATGCTCACTTGACAGAATGTTGCTGACTGGACAGAATGTTGCTGAATTGACAGAATGTTGCTCGCCTGGGGGGGGGGGGGGGTCCCGACTGCCGGCTAGGGGGGAGGGGGGGGTCCCGACTGCCGGCTAGGGGGGAGGATTGAGGGGGGTCCTCACTAGGGGGGTCTCAATGGGGGGGGGGGGGGTCCTGACTGCTGGCTAGGGGGGTATGACGTCACAAAGTGAGCCAGAACCGGCGTTTTCCCCCTACTGGTAGCAAATGGTCGTATATCTCTCTGTCAGAGCTACGAAGCATTTCATTGTTCCACTAACAGGGGTCAACTTCATATGCACTGAGGCACGAATCATGCATACCAGTCCCTACTATTCAAACAGTTACAGAAAGTTTATGCCCATACACCCTTTTGTAAAACACGCACAATCTTTAGTGAGTTGTATATCATTTATTTGTTCATAAAAGTGCAGAAAAGTTAGCTTCCGCATCCACCTGTCAATTTTTGTTTACATTCTGGCCTTTAAATGTTACGTGGCCAAAGTCAAGTGACCAAATATTTAAACAAAGGGGTTATGGTTTTTTATAGAGCACGTATATTCCTCCACTTTAAACCTTATCAATACACCTGGTTATTAGTTATGATAAATAATGATTTAAACTCTCGTGTTGATCTCACTTTTAAATCCTAACAATGGTGAAGTAAGAAAAAGCACACATTTATTTCGGTGGCACCGTTATCATGAAACTACTCGCACACGTACACTTTACCGTAAAACAACCTGCTACTGTTTCCGTTTCACTTCACTTCCACACTTCACAGAAACCAAAGAAAAAATAATAATGCCGCCTCACTTCAGCGCATATTTTACTATCTGTTCACTGAAATCACTAGCTCACGTCCCCCCTCCAAAAAAAAACGATAACGAGGTGGGGGGGGGGGGGGTTACGACTGACCTTACGGTCAAAATCCAGTTACGTTTGATCAACAGGCAGTAACTTTTGATTTTTTTCGTTTCATTTTTTTAAATGGAGTCTACCCAGCACTGCATGAACACAGCTTTACACATTGACTGAGGATAGACGCAGCTTCCAATCGGCCGTTACTTAAAACCACAGGTTTCACGGATAGATTTTACTTGGCAACGCCTCTTGTATATCAGCCCATTGCTTCACCCAATTCATTTAAATAACTGAAAAAACTCTAGCTTATATTAAAAAATAACAATAACTAGGGAGGGGGGTTCACACTGACCCTCAGGTCAACATGTAATTAAATTTGATCAACAGGTAGTAATCTCTAAATGTTTTTTTAAGAAGGGGATACGGCCACTTGCCGCTTTAGTTTAATGCAAAAAAACAACAATTTACCGGACTCCACCACACCTAACGCACCACCAAGCAACTGTCTTGTTTTTTTCTCATAAAACAATGCGACCTAACATATCTACCCTACAGTGGGATACACCTTTGCTGTGAATCGACCACTGACTGAAGGGAAATGCAACTCTCATTTAATAACTGTCACTGAAAGACACAGGCTTCTCGAATCGAAACAACACGCCTTCACTTTGCAATGCCTCTTGCTTCTCACACATTGATCGATTATCAGCGCAGAGCCGTGTTCACACTATATTGCTAAATAGGCCACTGCCAGGTTTGCAGCCTGCTTTAAAACAATGCACATAAACCGCAGCAAAAGCAACTCTGGTCACATTCAACTGTTTTCGTGTGTTTCGGAGGGGGGATAAGAGGAGGATAAAGGGGAGGAAAAGGAGGGGGTGACAGGGAGACACTAAATTAAATCACTTTCCCCAACAGATATCACAGAGATATATCTCACAATATATAAAATATAACAGATATATCTCAAAATATATGCCAAAAATATACCACTGCCTGTACCGAAAGAAAATCCCACTATATTTCCAGACTATGGCTTAAATTTTGCTCATCCTGGCAGGCTCGCCACGATGTCACGATGTTATTAAGAGTTTAGGCCAAATGAGGAAATGAGTGGCCTGTAGTCAAAGAAACACAATAAAAAGGCAGATATTTAAACAACGAGAATTTCATTATAATATAAACACCAATAAATATAACATAATCCATCCACTTATATCACATATCACAGGCCTGCCCACAGTACATTCTAGATAAATAAACAAATACATAAATAAACTAGAAGCTCATTCCGCTAGCGAAATGTTAAACACTTGACAAAAATTAAAACGCAAAAATACTTCCTTCAGTGGGTTTTGTCTTGAATAATATATTGCAAACAACACAGCTTGAATACGTCTTATAAGTCGAGTAGTGTTTGGTTAGTGTGGACTCTAAGTTTTATTGGCTGGTCAGGTATACGCCGTGTTATCTATTTACGCAGTGAGAGCTCGCACAAAGCTCACTGAGCAAATGTGTATTCTGTGATGTCGTTAAATGCTACGCATTTACTTGCAAAAAATACACTCTTATCACATGGCGTTTTAACAAAGAAAACGATATCAAAGACGAATAAAAAGTGACATGCACATGTTCAGATCAAGCTCTTCATAAGTCCCAAGTTTCATGGTCGTAAGCCCATAGTGTCGGAGAAGAAGAAGACAGAAAAAAATCGAAAAAAAACTGTCAAGAAAAAAAAGACGAATTTTGCTCGCACAAATTCATATAACCCTTGCAAGCCAAAGGCTTGTCAAATGTTAATTAATACATAAATAACAAGTAAGTATTTGTGAAACACACGCAGGCCCCGACCGCCCCCCCCCCCAAATTCATAGGGGTATAAAGCGATGACGGACAGACGGACGGAGGGACTGACGGACGGACGGACGGACAGACAGACAGACGGACGGACACCCCAAACCTATAGGCCTCAATCCGAAGGGTTGGGGCCTAAATACAGCAAATACAGTACTTTGATGCGAAACTTCACGGTGACAAAGATGTAGTATAGTACCGTGAAATGCTGATTCACCAGAGAAGAACGCACACGGCGTCCCAGACAAGCAAAGTACCTTGACACGCAGGCTCGTAGCACGCTAACTTGTAACGATCACTCCGCTTGGCCAGGAACTGTTCAAAACCAATAGCGCACTGCGATATGAGACGCGTTGTTACTGGTTCAATGCATTTGACGTGTCATCATGAACAGGCGTTCGGATTCCAGACAGGAAATTACATCAATACTCCCACAGCATTGCCTCCACGGCTACCAGGAACACACCGCCAGGTGCTGATATCTTCTTCACAGGTGTTTATATTTACATCCTTCACATAACTTTACATGTCTCGTGATTCTGTCGAATAACCCTCACTTTCATTACAAAACCTATTTATTGATGACGTTCCTTGGACCTGATTCGCTAAGGTTGCATTTGTTTTCCGTAGTCAAGAGTACCACGCTGCGCGTCTGCAGCTAAAGAAACAAGTTACCATACCTCTCGAATCTCCCGGGAATTTATCATATTTGGACTGCTTCAACTCTTCACATTAAATAATCAACAAAAGTTTTTTCTGTCATACTTGACACATGCGTAGCTCCAAAGAAATATATCAAGTATACATAAGGAAGAGCTGACTTGGAGCTAGATACATGCGGTGACAGGTTTTTCACTAGCATGACAACTCAATATCGGAAAAAGTCAAAATACTACGTCAAAATAAGCCAAATCACAGCTTAGGCGTTCCCATTAAAATGCGCAAAAATTCTGCGTTTTGAATAAAAATAACCCCGTAAAAAATGAAAGAAATGATAGAGAAATTTCGCCTAAATGTTAAAAATTTCTCTTGCACCAAATACCGGTCGGATTGTTAACAACCCGAATGCTTTTTAAAACCTTATTTAAGATTTTAACAAATGGTTTCAAGTTCAGTTTCTTCTATGTGTTTGCAATATTTCTTCTATGTTTTTCTACCAGTAACCTAGGACCGTCTGACACTTTTCAACGTTCGTATTTTAGACGCGATCGTGATATGCTTTTGTATGTAGCAAATATAGGATTTTACACAAGCTTTCTGTTATGTACGAAGTAAAATGTTATGATTTACGAAAATGCAAGGCCGATGTATTTTTTCGGGCAGGATTTTTGAGCTGTAACTCGCCACTTTATTCTATCATCCGGAAATAAAAATTTTAAGTGGAAACTGTAAGACTATCACTTCGCTAAGAGCTATAAGGATTACTTGTGAGCATAAACCTGATTTCATATTGTATACTGACGGTTTACTTATAGCAGCTCAGTATTTTGCATTAGAGAACCAGTGGCAGTTGCCGGGAGGTTCGGCAAAAAATATCGTTTCCGGGATAATTCCGGGATGCTTTTGAGCATAAACCTGATTTCATATTGTATACTGACGGTTTACTTATAGCAGATCAGTATTTTGCATTAGAGAACCAGTGGCAGTTGTCGGGAGGTTCGGCAAAAAATATCGTTTCCGGGATAATTGTTGTTTTCGAAAGGTGGCGACACTACAGGCACAGGCAGATTTAACCTAAGTTCCATGTATTTTTGCCCCGTTCTTGGCGGTCGAAGTTCTTGCGCATTTTACTCGAAACACTCAAAGTGTGATTTGGCTTATTTATCTATGCTAAGAACAGTAAGATTAGAACATAGATAGTTACTGATTATGATGAGCAAATGATGTTGATCAACCAATACGACAATTGGCACTTTACACTTTTGCTCATAAGTTTTGCGTTTCGACTTCATTCAGTTGGGATAAGGATATAAAGACATGAATAAAAAAAAACGACCCGGAAATTTTTGATAGTATAACTTATACTTACTGAAACACGCGGTCGTCGATACTTTACATAGCAAAGCTCTGTGCGTTTCTATACAAGTCTCTCCACCTAATTCGATTATGTGCTAATTTTTTTTGGCTTGTGAAATTGAGTAGATGCATTTATTTTGTAGATCGTGTTTTATCGGAGACAGGTACGTTGTTTTTTGCATTCCTGGAGGTCTTTTTAATTTTTTCGAAACACGTGGCAAAATAAGCCAAATCACACTCTCGAGACTTCTCGCGGTATCTTCGAGTGAGCTCTTGTGGGAAGCGAATACAATTGGCATCTGAGAAATAATTAGAAAATGGTAACAAAATGAAGTCCTAATCACCCTCCTTGTAATATTGAAAAAAAACAATGGCCCTTGGTTTTAAATATGCATTCGTATTCTAAAGCCATTTGTTAAAGTCGTTCAAATTGTAATTTTACCATATTATCACTCATATAAACAAATCGCTGTCAAATAATTCCGTGTAATTTGTATGTTTGATTTGTTATTTCACAATACATATTTCAGTGTTATCGTTTAGGATATGAATGTTACGATATATTTTATTGTATATAGCATGTTTATGCATATTTCACAAGAATCTTGATGAATAGAAGTATCTAAAGGTCAGTATAAACCACTTAAGAGTTCCGAAGCCGCAATGCATAAGCCAAATCACACTTTCGGGTCTTTCTGGTGGAGGTGTTGTTTCGACTGCAATTTTTTCTGATAGATTATAAAGAAATGATAAGGGAAAAATA
The DNA here is from genome assembly GCA_949752745.1 of Protula sp. h YS-2021. Lineage (NCBI taxonomy): Eukaryota > Metazoa > Annelida > Polychaeta > Sabellida > Serpulidae > Protula > Protula sp. h YS-2021. The sequence continues at coordinate 2,641,770 of OX457034.1, forward strand.
TCAAAATTCTAATTGTCTTTCAACATGCGCACTTTCAAATTTATAAAGCCATCGCATGATCTTTTAAAAACTATTTTACATATTATTCAGTCACTTTAACAACCATGTGAATATGTTTCTGACAAAATGGAATTTTGTTGATTTTTGCCAAACATGCCATTAAAGAAATGGGGTTAAAAGAATACAAGAAAAAAGTTTTATATTATTATAAACTTATCGCTTTTTGCTATTGTGGGTTCGACTCCCACAGGGTGCTGGCATAGCGATTTCTTATGCAACGAACAAGCACTCTCCGGTGGTAGTACAGCAATTTAGGTGTGACTGTTTGGTTCAAGTGTAAAAACCGTTTGCTTAAGATATTAAAGCAGTTTATCTATAGTTATTTATAGTTGTACATCTATTACAGTAAACTCTCGATAAGTCAAAGTGGTCGGGACCAAGTAAAATACTTTGAGTTAACCGAAATTTAAGTTATCCGAGATTGGCCCTGTCGAGTTGTCACGTGGCTATCATGGTTTCGCATAAAGTGTTTGTTGTTTCTATGGTATGGCGATTGCTTTATATGATGAATAATATTCGGCTGTGACACAAATAATTTATCATATTAATACTTACTATTTATAACAGAGTTAAAAATCTTTTTTATATTTTATTTACAGCGACCTTCTGAAATATATATGATTTTACGCCACCGTTTACTTCTAGCAACACTGTCATAATGTGTAGAGGCAAGGTCACACTAATTCTACACAAAGGGGGTTTGCATATGCAAACAACTGAGACATGAGTTTCCGTGTTATTTTTGGTGAAAATACAAGGATTTTCTTGCAAAAAAAAATTTGAGGGTCCAAAAAAATTACTTTGAGTTAAAAATTTGACATAAGCGGTGAATTTAAAAGACTTACATAAGTAAAATGTATCGGGACTTTCAAATTAATTTGAGTAAAGCGAAAATTTGACTAAACCGATTTTGACTTAGATGGAGGTTACTGTAGTTATAATCATCTCGTTCTTTTTTTTCTGTCATGATGATCTAAACTACAGGTGGAACTTCATGTATAAAATTTTCCAAAACACTCTTTTTGTAACAATTTCAGACCTCTTATCTATCGAACACAGTGTCAATATACAGTTTCTGTTGAAAATAATTATATCCTGTGAGGATTTGTTCGGGTGGGGGTCCCAACCAGTTTTATTTCTTACTTGTTCTAGTTTCATGCTCATCTGGTTGTGCTACCACCGGTGAGTACAAGTTTATTGCATAATAAATCGTTATGCAAATACTCTGTGGGAGTCGAACCCACAATAGCAAACAGCAATAATCAATGACCATTGACCCAAAAATTTAACATTTATTGTGGTTTTGCATGAGAGTACTTATATAAGCCAAATCGCACTTCGACTTTTGCCGGAAAGTTTTTGGGTTTCAGCTGGATTTAGTTGGGATAAGGATCATATAAAGAAATAATAGAAGAAAAACGGCAAAAATCAACAAAATTCTACGAGGGGGAGGAGAACGAATGGCTACAGTAGATCCAAATTGGTGAAATGAAAAACAACATCTTTCGTGGTTCAAAACAAATTTATTTTTACAAATATCACAAAATGATATATATTGAAGTCGACAGGGTTGTAAAACTTGCAATTGCCTTATTTAGGGGAGTTGGAATTTAGCATTTTGTTGTCACCAATTATGATCTACTCTAGCCAATTCTATCTCCTCTCCGTCGTATTTTTCCAGAAACATATTCCCATGTTGGTTATTAATGGGACTAAATAATATGTAAAACAGTTTTTAAAAGATCATATGATATATTTATAAATTTGAAAGTGTGCATGTTGAAAGAAATTTAGAATTTTGATGTTTTTTCCTTAAGATTTCATTATAATCTATCCCAATCAATTTGTAGTGGAAACGACACCCATCGGTAAGATCCGAAAGTGCAAATTGGCTTATTGTTGTGCTACCACCGGACAGCGTCCATTTATTGCACAAGACATCGTTGTGCGAGCACTCTATAGAAGTCGAACCTACAACAGCACAAACTGTCAAGTGCCAACTGTTGCCAAAATAGGCAGAACAAATAAAAATGAGCAGTTTTTGAATCATAGTGCCTACCGTGTTGTGAGCGATAATATGGTATTTTCACTTATTTCACATTACACAACTAAGATAGCCATTTATTAAAGATAATAAATAAAATGGGACAATATGCTTGTTTAATGTGAGGAATAATGATTTATGACCTGTTGTAATGAGTGAGATTTGCAATTCAAATTTCGGCAGATATTTCGCGCATGCGCCTTCAGAATGTTTTTGTTTTGATTTTGTATTTTTGTTTTGATTTTCGACAAATCAAATCGAAGCACGTGCTATTTTTCAGGAAGGTTGAATTTACAGGCCAAGAATTAAAAAAGAGGACTTTTTTGTCTATCCTTCATGAAACTTTGCCATGTGATAGAGTAGACTTCTCTAAATATGGGGAAAATTTTAGTTTGCCCATATACAGCCGATTTTGTTCAAAAATGACAATTACAAATGGTCTCCCTGAGTGGTATTTGATATGGTTGTGAAATATACAAGGGGTAGACTTTAGGGCGGCTTTTCGAATTTGTCTTTCAGTCATAATTTTTCGTTTTGGTAATCTCTTATACACATTATGCTTAAGTTTAGTGTACGTCTTAAAAATGTAAGAAGAATTGGCTACTTCTGAGTTTTCTGGAGGCCTTATAAATAAGGAGACCTGGTTCTGGTCTCCGAATTTTTTCGGTCTATCTAAACCTTATAAATCAGCACGTGAGGTCTCCTCAAGCATTAGGCTATATATATATATATATATATATATATATATATATATATATATATATATATATATATATATATATATATATATATATATATATATATATATATATATATATATATATATATATATATATACCTGAAGAAGACTGTATCAGTCGAAAATTCGTAAAATATTAAAATATAACAATGATAAAGACTTTTTATTTCACACAATCCCAGATGACTAACCGATTTGATTGTTGGTGGGAAATGCATATTCGTTTCATTCAATAACGTTACATTCAATAAAACCGCAGCTTGAAGCATATTCACACTTTTTATCCAATACTGTACGAGAACGACTCAGAAAAAATTTGTATCAAATAGAAAGTCTTTTTAAGTGTTATGTTTTAATATTTCACAAATTTTCACAAAATTGTGAAATTGCTATGCTTACTTCACATACTGCTCACAATTGTGATAAATTTTATGTGTAAATACATATGAATCCAACGTTTGCTCAAAATGATAATATACTTGCAAAAAAAGTTGAAATCATATCAAAAACATAGAATTATAGGAACATTCGACTAAAATAAATTAAAAAGATAGAATAATGCACAATTTTTAAGAAATTGTTGGTCATTGAAATACACATGTGTCCATGTCCCATAACACAACCTAATTTTGTATTTCTATGAGAAAAAGTCTTTTTAAGTGTTTCCTAGTATTTTACGAATTTTCGTCTGATACATTCTTCTTCAGGTACATATTTCACAAAATTTCTCAAAATTTCACAAAATTTTGTAAAATATGCACCTGAAGAAGACTATATCAGTCGAAAATTCGTGAAATATTAAAAAATAACACTTAAAGAGACTTTTTATTTCATAGAATTATTGATAAAAGTTTGCACAGGAACATTTATAAGTGATATAACTAATTTTGTACTTAATGTTTGTTCTGATAATTTACTTTATATTTAGAAAAATATCTGCCCGAAAGCATATTTCATAAGTCACATACGAACCAAAAAGTTTGGTTTTTTAAACGATCGCGAACATTTTTATAAAACAGCAGTATTGGTTGCAGTTTCCGGTATTTTTAAAAGTTTGAAAATCACATGAAAAAATTGTGGTCGAAAGCACAATAATTTTACTTATCCCAAAAACCACTAAAACTGCAAGTTCCAAAACCGAAATCTCTTCTCCATCTCAATGAGATCTTTCAGATCCTTATAAAACTTGTAAAGCAAAAGTTTGGTTCCTGATATATCTCTTGTACTTAAAGCATCAGTAAAGTTTTAAATAGCGTAAAATCTATCAAAAAGACTTGACACTAACTCGAAACTAATACCATCGTGTTCCTTACGACAAGATTCCACCAGATCTTAAACTGATTGCCGTGGTTCTATCACGCTTTGTAATAAATCCATCACATCACCACTTTCCTGCAAAGTTTCCTCGTGCCAAAAGTTCGCTTCCTTATAACACATACAAAACAGTACAAAAATTTTCACAATAAATGGAGAAATATCAAAATGTTATTTATAATTGAGTGAACTGAGTAAACGCTGCAAATTTATGGAGATATCGCAGCAAACAAATGAATGAAATTCATGAACTACACGGAAATGAACAGGGTGTTAATGAATTACATAACAAATTAATAGGTATCAGCAAGTAACAATTCAAAATTTCATTGGATTAGCCAAATACACAACATACACATTTATACTCTCCAAATTTATATTATTCATCTTCGAAATACACAACATACACATCTATACTCTCCAAATTTATATTATTCATCTTCGAAAGGAAGAACTTACGAGTGTTAGTGGAAAGCAAAACTCCAAAATTAAAAATTTTAGCAAAACTTTTTAAAAGTTATAATAGTACTTTATATATATATATATATGGTATTTTTTAAGCCATAACTTTTAATTTTTAAGTACATCTTTAAAATTGATTTTTTCTAATAAAGTAGAAATATGTACCAGAAGAAGACTCTATCAATCGAAAATTCGTAAAATATTAAAAAATAACACTTGAAAAGACTTTTCATTTCATACAATCATTGATTAAAGTGTGCACAGGAACATTTATAAGTAATATATTAACTTTAAGTCATCTGTTGCAAGTCATGCGAAATATATATATATGATCAAGCGTTTGCTGATGCTAGTGATCTGTATCAATTCTGATTTTTAACTAAACTCAGTCACAGATAAGTACCGTTTGAATCCTCATATATTACGTTTTTTCAATATTTTGCTGAGACTAAAAATATGTATCTTTTACTGATTTTAAACAGAAAAATAGATAGACAAATATCATTTCAACCCTACTTGTAAAAAAATAGAAAAATAGACGAACAAATATCATTTCAATCATTTCGACTCGCCTTGTAAAGGATGTTGCTGCACTTGTTCGTCTGACATTTCCGGTTGCACCAGTGACACTGTTGTGGCCTGGTCCGGAGATTTCCTTACTGCCCCCGACTGCAACAAAGATATTAAGGTATTTCTTTAACCAGTTAACTGTATTACAAACGTACTGAAACACAACGAGAGAGAAGTATGAATTTAATGTGAATGCTTTCTTGGACATGCCACACCCTTCTTCAAAAATATATATCAGTGATAGCAATGTTATTTATTTTAATCCACAGCCACCAACGGACAGATTTAACTGGGAAAATCATACGTTTGGGAACATAAAACCTGTGTGACGAGTCGGCCTGCATTTAGCAAGTTCACTTTCACCCCAGTATTAGACATCTTAACAGGTTCGGGACGAGAAGAGTTTGCTGCCTTCTTTAAACGCTTGGAAATTCTGAGTCCATATCTTTTGCTCTCCGGTGTGATTTTAAAACGTTTATGGAGACTTTTTTGTTTCCATTCCTCTGGGGATTCTGTTAACGTATCTGAAGTATGCATACCAGTATCAGTTTGAGACTTTCTGAGTGCTTCTGTGGTTTTCCTTTCTTTCTGTGTCGGGTCATAAGGGGTGGAAAAGTAGCTTCTTGTCCTTTACTGGTGCTGGGTTTTTCTATTGATTTACTCGCGGTGGGTTGTGAGAGGGGATTTATATCAAACCCCTTTGCTTTCGCAGCTGTGGCATAGTCGGATTTAAAGGCAGCCACCGTTGACGAGGAAGACAAATTCTCAACTTTCCCTGCAAAAGGAACCAACAGCGTCAATTCGTGTTCTCCCCCATCTTCGTCAATAACGCTCTAATCATTATATAATACGTCACTGACGTCTTCGATGAGAAAACTACAGACAGATGTGAATAAAAATCTGAATTTATCACAAAAAAATAACTTCACATGCCGCGATTACGATAACAGCAACAGACGTTTAAAAATAACACACACACACACACACACACACACACACACACACACACACACACACACACACACACACACACACACACACACACACACACACACACACACACACACACACACACACACACAATACACAGGGCTTTAGGGTAATTTTTTCCGGCACATTTTCAGCAATTGGATCTTGTTGCCTGCCCCCCTCCACCACTCTTACATGCCCCCACATTTTGTCTCTACCGTAGGTCACCCCTTTCCCCCTCCCCCACCCCACCTTCATTAATAAACGCTCTAATGTTCATATTTAATACGTCACTGACGTCTTCTCGGGGAAACATACAGACAGATGTGAATAAAAATCAGAACTTATTACAAAAAATATAAATGTATATAGCGTTACTTACCCCATACTGTACAATGCAGTATCCTTACTATCTGCTCGAGACTTTGTCTTCGAGATATCATCCCATTTGACTCGCTCATTATTCCTTTGATTTTTTCCCAATTTTTAAATTGCCAATGTGTTAGTGACATCTTTGAAGTTTACATATCTCTGAAAATATTCGTACAACGGATCTTTCTTGATAAACGTATCCGCTAAACGAGCCGGTTTTAAGGTGTTTTTTACGTCTCGGGCCCACTCTCTCACATTTCTTCACTACTTTACAACCGGTGTCAGAAATCTTTGAATTGTCATGTTCTGGGGTATTTTGTAGTGAAATATCATGCTGTGAACTTCTACAGCTATTGTTACATTGCTCATTAAGCCAGTTAGAAACTCTTGCCTTATATCCATTGTTTTCTCCTCCAATACAGTTTTCTAAACGTTTGCGAGCAAGCTTCGCACTTGGACTATAATTATCGGTATTACATTTTCGCCGCCTTCTATATTTCCTTCTTTCTTTGTGCATACCCATGTCTAAAACAGGTGTTAAATACACAAAAAGCCCTAAATTTCATTTCACTAGATTTTACTCCAATTTATACGATCTCCCAATCAGGCAACACTTCTTTTCCCTCAATTTTCCCACATTCAACCAACTGTTCATTTTTTTACCTAGGTTTGACGCATTTTGACTTGGGTTTGAGTATCTCTCTCCTCCTCTTCAAATAAGCTTTTCTGCTCACTTTATCATGGCGACCCATATTAAGCTACTACCTAGAACATATCGTATGTTGATCTTGCTTGAAAATTTGCTAAACGAGGAGACGGAAACCCTAAGTTGTTAAAATTAAAACATCCTAACAATAAGCCAATTCGCACTTTGACTTTTGCCGAAAAGTTTGAGCCTTTCGGCTGAAATCAATTGGGATAAGGACATAAAGAAATGATGAAAAACGGTAATAATCAACGTTTTTTTCTATCATTTCTTTATATCCTTATCCCAACTGAATTTCAGCCGAAACACAAAAACTTTTCGACAAAGGCAAAGTGCGATTTGGCTTATTACGGGTCTCCCACTCTTATAAGCCAAATCGCACTTTGGGCGTTCCTAATAACAATGCGTAAAAATTCTGCGTTTCGAATGAAAGTAACCGGGTAAAAAATGAAAGAAATGATAGAGAGATTTCGCCTAAATGTCAAATTTCTCTTTCACCAAAGAGTGCTCGGGTTTCTAACAACCTATGTGCTATTTTAAAAAAGTATTAAAAATTTTAACAAATAGTTTCATGTTTCAATTCCTTTTATGTTCCGAGTATGAGCTGTTTACGATATGTCTTCCATATCTTTCTATCATTTCTTTCATTTTTTATTCGGCTCCCTCGCAGTCGAAATTCAAAATTCTTTCGCAAATTATTCGAAACACCCAAAGTGTGATTTGGCTTATAATAAGCAAAATAACCAGCAACTGAACAAAAGAATGTTTTACGTTAAAATTTCATGCTTGTTAATGATAAATAAACAGCCAATAACGGTCCTGTTCTCAGTTCAGCGCAAGATTCCAAGCAACTTTCGTACTGACACCTACGTGACTGCTAATTCCTTACATCAGCTTTTTTAAACGTTTAGAACAGCCGAAAAGGCTGTATTTTTCAAATCTGCTTTGTAAGAAATATGAAGACTGAACTAAAAAGTGTATGCTTTATCAAAACAATATTTTTTTGCTTTATTTGGCTCTCAATTCTTGAGAAAAGAATTTTCGATTTCTACTCAGACAGACAGTATTTCACTATCCTGTTAAAAACAGCTTAAAGGCTGTTTTTTTTTTACTTTATTAGCACAAACTATGCAGAACAATGTTTTTATACTTATGCCGTGGTACTAAATACATATTTTATTGCATTATGCCTCAATCGTCTCAAACAGAAAGTGAGCGATAAAACAAAATTATTCCACCTCGATGTCAAACATTCCCAGATATTCAAATAATAACATATCCATGAAAGTTTATATTTCTGACAATACATTTTCTTATTCTTAAAAATATAATTACATTGTTTATTTAGTTTATTAATCCTTTACAAGCATGAAAATTTGAACCTTAAAACTTTTGCGAACAAACAACACACGAGGTTCTTCCTAACACTCATCACACCCAGCTGCGCGCGCGCACACAAACAGCCCACAGTTTTCACATTTTGAAATGACTATTTGCAAGTAATAAAAATTAAATAAAGTGTTTATTTGATATTTTGTTTATTATAAAAATAGTTGGGAACATATTTATTTATATAATATGACTAATTGCCGTCTTGTAATTTGACCTATTTTTAGGCACCTATGGCATGACTTTTTTCTAAAAACAAAAACTTAACACAAGGCGGCATATCAAAGGAATGTTGAACATTTCGCGCAAGAATACATAGACTTCATAGGGGCCCTCTGATTCGCTATTAAAACACGTGCATTCGTGGTATTTTTTCCAACACCAGGTGCCGCTCGTGCATTGCAAGGGTATTTAAAAATACAGACAGCAACCAGAAGCAATGACAGACATTACTCAGTGAACATCGGCGGTTTCAATTTTGATTTTTTGCCACATGGTTTTTTGCCACAACGCAATTTTGTGCTACATCGTATGGAAAATGCGGATGACTTCTGCCACAACGTAGCTCCTGTAAGAACGGACGGACGGACGGACACCCCAAACCTATAGGCCACAATCCGAAGGGTTGGGGCCTAATTACAGTTTTTCTTCATTAACTGATCCACCACTCATATACAAATGAAACCATGCTAAATATTATACAAATTTCGCTTCTAATTTCAATAACCAGATCAATACATACTACACAAATGTAAGAAATGCCAACAGGAAACATCGTATAAAAAGACTACAATTTTACAATATGCATATATATATTTAACAATAACACCATCACTTGTATATATGTAACATAGATGAAACTCTTATAAATCATATACAGTCAATGCAAAGTTCGTGTAATTACCTTCTGCAGATAGATATTCAAACAACGGAGCGCTGTTGGGAGAATTGGTGATGGTGACCAGTGTTTCACCACTGACGCCAATCTCACAGTCGGGATACCGATCACGCATTTCCTCAAGCAGTATTGGCTTCAACTTGAGCGACCCACTTATCTGCTTCTAAACAACACCCCACTTTTGTGCAACATCTATCGTATTGTCAATAAAGTCTTCACAAGCTGTAAATAATTCCATTGGTATTTCCAGTTTTATCGAGTAAATCGTATTTTCGAGTTAGCCGTGTTTTTTGGTCTCTGATGGGAGCAAATTCCCAGATTATAACATGCTGAAAGTTTTACGGTGTGATATTCCGATGTACCGGTTATACCGCGCTGCCCTGAAAGATTCTGGCACAAAATTTCTCATAGTTCTTTACCTGTTAGTGAGCTGTGTACCACTGCAGGTTCAACGACATGTTCGGTACGATGGCCGGTCGCAGACTTTCAGGTGTCCTCAAAACTTATGCACAGGCTTCTTCCACATTGTGTACACAGTTAGTGTCCATTGAAGATCCCCAGGTCGCACTTGTCACACACATCTGTCTTTCCTGGCGTTTCCAGTCTGGCAATGAAGCAATCACCATTTGCTTTCTTGCGCTTAAGGAAGAAGCGATCCCTGAAGTTAAGAAATCGAAAAGATGCCTTAATATCATGGCTTTACATTAACGACTACCCCACCTGTCAGGGCAGGTGAAAAGCCTGGTGGGGCAGGCAGTCTCGCCCGGTTAGCTGCCCCACCTGGCAGGTACATCCGTTGTTGGGGGGGGGAGGGGGCGGGCGTTGCGTGACATAATACCTTAACAACATACTTGTCAAGAACGCGACTGTAGTTATTGATTAGTGTCCGCTAGCTGCACCTGACCTACATACTAGCCACTGGCACGTTGCCAGTTTCTATGTTGGTGATTGACTGTGCCATAGATGCACCAGATATAGCGTCGCGTCACTTGTGATACAATAATTGCAGAATAATATGCAAAATTATCAAAATTAAGAACTTAGAAATGTCTTTAGACAAATATGGATTTAAAGTTATTTCAAGGACAGAAAAGGAGAAAACATATTCCGAACAAGGTGTTGAAGAAGAAACATCGGACACCAAAGCTAGCAAATACGTTAAAAACGAAGTCATGCGGTCACGACACTTGGAAAGATGGAAAGATGGAAAGTTGATTTTCCTGGACTGTTTGAGAAAGATGGAAAACTTTATCGTGATACATGTATCAAACAGGGGCCTGGAGCTACAGAAAATTTCTAGCTTTGTTCTTGGAACTGAATCTTTTAGACATTCAAATATTAAGAGTCACTTTGTCTCAAACGAACACAGGTTGTTCCGCTGTATTTTTGACCCACTAGAGTGGCCTGATGATAGAGAAAACCTGATGATAGAGAAAACCTTACCCAACACGGCACAGCAAATTTTGAATTGCTCTCAATTTGACAAATCATTTTGAACCACTGTTTAGAAAATTTGACAAAGAGGATCTTTTTCATGGGTGTACTACGTTCAAAGTGTTAGGCAGTCGGGTTAAGCAAGTTCCGGAATTTATATGCGCCGACTTTCATGCTACCACTTTTCAACGAATTGCAGAACATTAAAAAAAATTAGAATGTATCAACCCATATCAACCGCGATATGTGAGCGAGATTTCTCTGCAGTGAAACTTGTTAAAAGCGACTGGTGCGCCAGCTTAGAAACTGAAATGCTGTTGGTTTTACTTCTGATATCAATTGAAGGACCGCCGTTTGAAGGTTATCAAGCACACACAACACAATAGCGCTGGTTCATGGGAGGCCAGTGCAAGAAAAAAAACTTTAACTAGCTGCCACCGGTGCTCCCGAAGAACATGCTTAAGATGTAAGACTTTTTTAGGGCATCTGCGTTTTGACATTTACTCAGGAATTGTTATATTTGATACACAACGTCTATACATTGATGCAGGCTATATAAGTGGAATGTTTAAGAGTGTCGCGGAGGGGGTAGTTGGGGAAGGGGCGGGGAGAGGGGGTGACCAACAGAAGGGACAAAAGGTGGGGCAGGTAAGAGTGCTGTTGGCGCAGGTAGATTTAAAATCTACTTGCCCCACCGGGAAGGTGCCAAAAAAAGTTAATGTAAAGCCCTGAATATGCTTAAAACAAATGAAAGTACGATACCAAACATCTCTATATGCTTCGAAAATAAAATATTACATGACAAGCCACATCAAGTTCATCTCGTTTTTCACAATTTAAATTCATATTAGGTATACTGAAACAAAACTTACGCGTCAGTCATTAATTCTAACATTTTGAACACTGTAATCTTGGCAAAGATATACTATTCCATACCTGTTCACAACATTCAATACTTGCACAAGCAAATGGGAAAGTACATCTGAAGCTTCTCCTGAGGACATGATAACATCTGCTTAAGCTTTCTTAGAACCTTATGCTGAGGAGTCTGGTTTTTTATTCTGGTAAAACCTCCGGCCACGTATATGCCAGGTCCGACTGAAGCTATCCTGAAAAAAGATATATGTCTAATAAACGTTCGATTATTTTTAACATATAAAAATGAAGCGAGTGACAACCTTTTAATTAGTACAAGTACTATTGTTTTATACCGGCCTTTTGGGGTGTCCGGTATAAGGGGGGTTTGTCCGGAACAGCGCAGTTTGTCCGGGAGACGGGGAAATGTTATGGGAAAGTAGCTCGAGTCCTTACGCTGTAGAAGACAGGGCTGAAAAATTGAATTATATGAACAGGCTTTTCTAATTATCTTTATTCAGTTTTACTTTATTTTTCAACGAAGGAAAACTAAAATTTACTTTAAATCAACTGCTCTTATTTGCTTTTATTTACTTCCTTAAATTCTGCATTTAATTATCATTCGCGATATAACACATCAAGAATATACATAATTCACTGCGAAGCGTTCACTAAGTTATGTCCTGACAAAAGTAAACTAAATAATTGGACTGACGTAATAAGGTGATGGCCGAAAAGAGACGTAATTTTATACCCAAAATAAATAATAATTGTAAACCTAATATTAAAACAAAGCACTTATCCGCGGTTATGACGCTCCTTGAAATCTGTTCGTTATCGGGTTTCCGGTTTCCTGGTAGCTTAACTGTTAGCTGCTTTATTCCGTATTTTCCACAACTTATCCTAAGTTAGAATAGTTGAATTTCCACGCCGAAGGTACAATTTTGTAATTTTTTATGTTCCTTTCTTGAAGTCCAAAACGCAACTGTTGTTCAAAATTTTAGAGCTAAAGACCGTTCCGAGGTCGGGCGCGTTGTAACGCGCTCCCTGGTTGGTTTGGGCCAGGAGCGTAAAACTGAAATTATTGGTGGATTCATTTTTATAGTGTAATTTCTTTAATCACGAAGCTGGTCATCGGACGTGCTAATTTATGCGGGGTTATTTATGTTTAATTTTGAGTTAAAAAGAGAAGTCATGCGGTCACGACACTTGGAAAGATGGAAAGATGGAAAGTTGATTTTCCTGGACTGTTTGAGAAAGATGGAAAACTTTATCGTGATACATGTATCAAACAGGGGCCTGGAGCTACAGAAAATTTCTAGCTTTGTTCTTGGAACTGAATCTTTTAGACATTCAAATATTAAGAGTCACTTTGTCTCAAACGAACACAGGTTGTTCCGCTGTATTTTTGACCCACTAGAGTGGCCTGATGATAGAGAAAACCTGATGATAGAGAAAACCTTACCCAACACGGCACAGCAAATTTTGAATTGCTCTCAATTTGACAAATCATTTTGAACCACTGTTTAGAAAATTTGACAAAGAGGATCTTTTTCATGGGTGTACTACGTTCAAAGTGTTAGGCAGTCGGGTTAAGCAAGTTCCGGAATTTATATGCGCCGACTTTCATGCTACCACTTTTCAACGAATTGCAGAACATTAAAAAAAATTAGAATGTATCAACCCATATCAACCGCGATATGTGAGCGAGATTTCTCTGCAGTGAAACTTGTTAAAAGCGACTGGTGCGCCAGCTTAGAAACTGAAATGCTGTTGGTTTTACTTCTGATATCAATTGAAGGACCGCCGTTTGAAGGTTATCAAGCACACACAACACAATAGCGCTGGTTCATGGGAGGCCAGTGCAAGAAAAAAAACTTTAACTAGCTGCCACCGGTGCTCCCGAAGAACATGCTTAAGATGTAAGACTTTTTTAGGGCATCTGCGTTTTGACATTTACTCAGGAATTGTTATATTTGATACACAACGTCTATACATTGATGCAGGCTATATAAGTGGAATGTTTAAGAGTGTCGCGGAGGGGGTAGTTGGGGAAGGGGCGGGGAGAGGGGGTGACCAACAGAAGGGACAAAAGGTGGGGTAGGTAAGAGTGCTGTTGGCGCAGGTAGATTTAAAATCTACTTGCCCCACCGGGAAGGTGCCAAAAAAAGTTAATGTAAAGCCCTGAATATGCTTAAAACAAATGAAAGTACGATACCAAACATCTCTATATGCTTCGAAAATAAAATATTACATGACAAGCCACATCAAGTTCATCTCGTTTTTCACAATTTAAATTCATATTAGGTATACTGAAACAAAACTTACGCGTCAGTCATTAATTCTAACATTTTGAACACTGTAATCTTGGCAAAGATATACTATTCCATACCTGTTCACAACATTCAATACTTGCACAAGCAAATGGGAAAGTACATCTGAAGCTTCTCCTGAGGACATGATAACATCTGCTTAAGCTTTCTTAGAACCTTATGCTGAGGAGTCTGGTTTTTTATTCTGGTAAAACCTCCGGCCACGTATATGCCAGGTCCGACTGAAGCTATCCTGAAAAAAGATATATGTCTAATAAACGTTCGATTATTTTTAACATATAAAAATGAAGCGAGTGACAACCTTTTAATTAGTACAAGTACTATTGTTTTATACCGGCCTTTTGGGGTGTCCGGTATAAGGGGGGTTTGTCCGGAACAGCGCAGTTTGTCCGGGAGACGGGGAAATGTTATGGGAAAGTAGCTCGAGTCCTTACGCTGTAGAAGACAGGGCTGAAAAATTGAATTATATGAACAGGCTTTTCTAATTATCTTTATTCAGTTTTACTTTATTTTTCAACGAAGGAAAACTAAAATTTACTTTAAATCAACTGCTCTTATTTGCTTTTATTTACTTCCTTAAATTCTGCATTTAATTATCATTCGCGATATAACACATCAAGAATATACATAATTCACTGCGAAGCGTTCACTAAGTTATGTCCTGACAAAAGTAAACTAAATAATTGGACTGACGTAATAAGGTGATGGCCGAAAAGAGACGTAATTTTATACCCAAAATAAATAATAATTGTAAACCTAATATTAAAACAAAGCACTTATCCGCGGTTATGACGCTCCTTGAAATCTGTTCGTTATCGGGTTTCCGGTTTCCTGGTAGCTTAACTGTTAGCTGCTTTATTCCGTATTTTCCACAACTTATCCTAAGTTAGAATAGTTGAATTTCCACGCCGAAGGTACAATTTTGTAATTTTTTATGTTCCTTTCTTGAAGTCCAAAACGCAACTGTTGTTCAAAATTTTAGAGCTAAAGACCGTTCCGAGGTCGGGCGCGTTGTAACGCGCTCCCTGGTTGGTTTGGGCCAGGAGCGTAAAACTGAAATTATTGGTGGATTCATTTTTATAGTGTAATTTCTTTAATCACGAAGCTGGTCATCGGACGTGCTAATTTATGCGGGGTTATTTATGTTTAATTTTGAGTTAAAAAGAGAAGTCATGCGGTCACGACACTTGGAAAGATGGAAAGATGGAAAGTTGATTTTCCTGGACTGTTTGAGAAAGATGGAAAACTTTATCGTGATACATGTATCAAACAGGGGCCTGGAGCTACAGAAAATTTCTAGCTTTGTTCTTGGAACTGAATCTTTTAGACATTCAAATATTAAGAGTCACTTTGTCTCAAACGAACACAGGTTGTTCCGCTGTATTTTTGACCCACTAGAGTGGCCTGATGATAGAGAAAACCTGATGATAGAGAAAACCTTACCCAACACGGCACAGCAAATTTTGAATTGCTCTCAATTTGACAAATCATTTTGAACCACTGTTTAGAAAATTTGACAAAGAGGATCTTTTTCATGGGTGTACTACGTTCAAAGTGTTAGGCAGTCGGGTTAAGCAAGTTCCGGAATTTATATGCGCCGACTTTCATGCTACCACTTTTCAACGAATTGCAGAACATTAAAAAAAATTAGAATGTATCAACCCATATCAACCGCGATATGTGAGCGAGATTTCTCTGCAGTGAAACTTGTTAAAAGCGACTGGTGCGCCAGCTTAGAAACTGAAATGCTGTTGGTTTTACTTCTGATATCAATTGAAGGACCGCCGTTTGAAGGTTATCAAGCACACACAACACAATAGCGCTGGTTCATGGGAGGCCAGTGCAAGAAAAAAAACTTTAACTAGCTGCCACCGGTGCTCCAGAAGAACATGCTTAAGATGTAAGACTTTTTTAGGGCATCTGCGTTTTGACATTTACTCAGGAATTGTTATATTTGATACACAACGTCTATACATTGATGCAGGCTATATAAGTGGAATGTTTAAGAGTGTCGCGGAGGGGGTAGTTGGGGAAGGGGCGGGGAGAGGGGGTGACCAACAGAAGGGACAAAAGGTGGGGCAGGTAAGAGTGCTGTTGGCGCAGGTAGATTTAAAATCTACTTGCCCCACCGGGAAGGTGCCAAAAAAAGTTAATGTAAAGCCCTGAATATGCTTAAAACAAATGAAAGTACGATACCAAACATCTCTATATGCTTCGAAAATAAAATATTACATGACAAGCCACATCAAGTTCATCTCGTTTTTCACAATTTAAATTCATATTAGGTATACTGAAACAAAACTTACGCGTCAGTCATTAATTCTAACATTTTGAACACTGTAATCTTGGCAAAGATATACTATTCCATACCTGTTCACAACATTCAATACTTGCACAAGCAAATGGGAAAGTACATCTGAAGCTTCTCCTGAGGACATGATAACATCTGCTTAAGCTTTCTTAGAACCTTATGCTGAGGAGTCTGGTTTTTTATTCTGGTAAAACCTCCGGCCACGTATATGCCAGGTCCGACTGAAGCTATCCTGAAAAAAGATATATGTCTAATAAACGTTCGATTATTTTTAACATATAAAAATGAAGCGAGTGACAACCTTTTAATTAGTACAAGTACTATTGTTTTATACCGGCCTTTTGGGGTGTCCGGTATAAGGGGGGTTTGTCCGGAACAGCGCAGTTTGTCCGGGAGACGGGGAAATGTTATGGGAAAGTAGCTCGAGTCCTTACGCTGTAGAAGACAGGGCTGAAAAATTGAATTATATGAACAGGCTTTTCTAATTATCTTTATTCAGTTTTACTTTATTTTTCAACGAAGGAAAACTAAAATTTACTTTAAATCAACTGCTCTTATTTGCTTTTATTTACTTCCTTAAATTCTGCATTTAATTATCATTCGCGATATAACACATCAAGAATATACATAATTCACTGCGAAGCGTTCACTAAGTTATGTCCTGACAAAAGTAAACTAAATAATTGGACTGACGTAATAAGGTGATGGCCGAAAAGAGACGTAATTTTATACCCAAAATAAATAATAATTGTAAACCTAATATTAAAACAAAGCACTTATCCGCGGTTATGACGCTCCTTGAAATCTGTTCGTTATCGGGTTTCCGGTTTCCTGGTAGCTTAACTGTTAGCTGCTTTATTCCGTATTTTCCACAACTTATCCTAAGTTAGAATAGTTGAATTTCCACGCCGAAGGTACAATTTTGTAATTTTTTATGTTCCTTTCTTGAAGTCCAAAACGCAACTGTTGTTCAAAATTTTAGAGCTAAAGACCGTTCCGAGGTCGGGCGCGTTGTAACGCGCTCCCTGGTTGGTTTGGGCCAGGAGCGTAAAACTGAAATTATTGGTGGATTCATTTTTATAGTGTAATTTCTTTAATCACGAAGCTGGTCATCGGACGTGCTAATTTATGCGGGGTTATTTATGTTTAATTTTGAGTTAAAAAGAGAAGTCATGCGGTCACGACACTTGGAAAGATGGAAAGATGGAAAGTTGATTTTCCTGGACTGTTTGAGAAAGATGGAAAACTTTATCGTGATACATGTATCAAACAGGGGCCTGGAGCTACAGAAAATTTCTAGCTTTGTTCTTGGAACTGAATCTTTTAGACATTCAAATATTAAGAGTCACTTTGTCTCAAACGAACACAGGTTGTTCCGCTGTATTTTTGACCCACTAGAGTGGCCTGATGATAGAGAAAACCTGATGATAGAGAAAACCTTACCCAACACGGCACAGCAAATTTTGAATTGCTCTCAATTTGACAAATCATTTTGAACCACTGTTTAGAAAATTTGACAAAGAGGATCTTTTTCATGGGTGTACTACGTTCAAAGTGTTAGGCAGTCGGGTTAAGCAAGTTCCGGAATTTATATGCGCCGACTTTCATGCTACCACTTTTCAACGAATTGCAGAACATTAAAAAAAATTAGAATGTATCAACCCATATCAACCGCGATATGTGAGCGAGATTTCTCTGCAGTGAAACTTGTTAAAAGCGACTGGTGCGCCAGCTTAGAAACTGAAATGCTGTTGGTTTTACTTCTGATATCAATTGAAGGACCGCCGTTTGAAGGTTATCAAGCACACACAACACAATAGCGCTGGTTCATGGGAGGCCAGTGCAAGAAAAAAAACTTTAACTAGCTGCCACCGGTGCTCCCGAAGAACATGCTTAAGATGTAAGACTTTTTTAGGGCATCTGCGTTTTGACATTTACTCAGGAATTGTTATATTTGATACACAACGTCTATACATTGATGCAGGCTATATAAGTGGAATGTTTAAGAGTGTCGCGGAGGGGGTAGTTGGGGAAGGGGCGGGGAGAGGGGGTGACCAACAGAAGGGACAAAAGGTGGGGTAGGTAAGAGTGCTGTTGGCGCAGGTAGATTTAAAATCTACTTGCCCCACCGGGAAGGTGCCAAAAAAAGTTAATGTAAAGCCCTGAATATGCTTAAAACAAATGAAAGTACGATACCAAACATCTCTATATGCTTCGAAAATAAAATATTACATGACAAGCCACATCAAGTTCATCTCGTTTTTCACAATTTAAATTCATATTAGGTATACTGAAACAAAACTTACGCGTCAGTCATTAATTCTAACATTTTGAACACTGTAATCTTGGCAAAGATATACTATTCCATACCTGTTCACAACATTCAATACTTGCACAAGCAAATGGGAAAGTACATCTGAAGCTTCTCCTGAGGACATGATAACATCTGCTTAAGCTTTCTTAGAACCTTATGCTGAGGAGTCTGGTTTTTTATTCTGGTAAAACCTCCGGCCACGTATATGCCAGGTCCGACTGAAGCTATCCTGAAAAAAGATATATGTCTAATAAACGTTCGATTATTTTTAACATATAAAAATGAAGCGAGTGACAACCTTTTAATTAGTACAAGTACTATTGTTTTATACCGGCCTTTTGGGGTGTCCGGTATAAGGGGGGTTTGTCCGGAACAGCGCAGTTTGTCCGGGAGACGGGGAAATGTTATGGGAAAGTAGCTCGAGTCCTTACGCTGTAGAAGACAGGGCTGAAAAATTGAATTATATGAACAGGCTTTTCTAATTATCTTTATTCAGTTTTACTTTATTTTTCAACGAAGGAAAACTAAAATTTACTTTAAATCAACTGCTCTTATTTGCTTTTATTTACTTCCTTAAATTCTGCATTTAATTATCATTCGCGATATAACACATCAAGAATATACATAATTCACTGCGAAGCGTTCACTAAGTTATGTCCTGACAAAAGTAAACTAAATAATTGGACTGACGTAATAAGGTGATGGCCGAAAAGAGACGTAATTTTATACCCAAAATAAATAATAATTGTAAACCTAATATTAAAACAAAGCACTTATCCGCGGTTATGACGCTCCTTGAAATCTGTTCGTTATCGGGTTTCCGGTTTCCTGGTAGCTTAACTGTTAGCTGCTTTATTCCGTATTTTCCACAACTTATCCTAAGTTAGAATAGTTGAATTTCCACGCCGAAGGTACAATTTTGTAATTTTTTATGTTCCTTTCTTGAAGTCCAAAACGCAACTGTTGTTCAAAATTTTAGAGCTAAAGACCGTTCCGAGGTCGGGCGCGTTGTAACGCGCTCCCTGGTTGGTTTGGGCCAGGAGCGTAAAACTGAAATTATTGGTGGATTCATTTTTATAGTGTAATTTCTTT
This sequence comes from Protula sp. h YS-2021, assembly GCA_949752745.1. Classification (NCBI taxonomy): domain Eukaryota; kingdom Metazoa; phylum Annelida; class Polychaeta; order Sabellida; family Serpulidae; genus Protula; species Protula sp. h YS-2021. Next base: position 2,661,632 of record OX457034.1, read on the forward strand.
AATCACGAAGCTGGTCATCGGACGTGCTAATTTATGCGGGGTTATTTATGTTTAATTTTGAGTTAAAAAGAGAAGTCATGCGGTCACGACACTTGGAAAGATGGAAAGATGGAAAGTTGATTTTCCTGGACTGTTTGAGAAAGATGGAAAACTTTATCGTGATACATGTATCAAACAGGGGCCTGGAGCTACAGAAAATTTCTAGCTTTGTTCTTGGAACTGAATCTTTTAGACATTCAAATATTAAGAGTCACTTTGTCTCAAACGAACACAGGTTGTTCCGCTGTATTTTTGACCCACTAGAGTGGCCTGATGATAGAGAAAACCTGATGATAGAGAAAACCTTACCCAACACGGCACAGCAAATTTTGAATTGCTCTCAATTTGACAAATCATTTTGAACCACTGTTTAGAAAATTTGACAAAGAGGATCTTTTTCATGGGTGTACTACGTTCAAAGTGTTAGGCAGTCGGGTTAAGCAAGTTCCGGAATTTATATGCGCCGACTTTCATGCTACCACTTTTCAACGAATTGCAGAACATTAAAAAAAATTAGAATGTATCAACCCATATCAACCGCGATATGTGAGCGAGATTTCTCTGCAGTGAAACTTGTTAAAAGCGACTGGTGCGCCAGCTTAGAAACTGAAATGCTGTTGGTTTTACTTCTGATATCAATTGAAGGACCGCCGTTTGAAGGTTATCAAGCACACACAACACAATAGCGCTGGTTCATGGGAGGCCAGTGCAAGAAAAAAAACTTTAACTAGCTGCCACCGGTGCTCCCGAAGAACATGCTTAAGATGTAAGACTTTTTTAGGGCATCTGCGTTTTGACATTTACTCAGGAATTGTTATATTTGATACACAACGTCTATACATTGATGCAGGCTATATAAGTGGAATGTTTAAGAGTGTCGCGGAGGGGGTAGTTGGGGAAGGGGCGGGGAGAGGGGGTGACCAACAGAAGGGACAAAAGGTGGGGTAGGTAAGAGTGCTGTTGGCGCAGGTAGATTTAAAATCTACTTGCCCCACCGGGAAGGTGCCAAAAAAAGTTAATGTAAAGCCCTGAATATGCTTAAAACAAATGAAAGTACGATACCAAACATCTCTATATGCTTCGAAAATAAAATATTACATGACAAGCCACATCAAGTTCATCTCGTTTTTCACAATTTAAATTCATATTAGGTATACTGAAACAAAACTTACGCGTCAGTCATTAATTCTAACATTTTGAACACTGTAATCTTGGCAAAGATATACTATTCCATACCTGTTCACAACATTCAATACTTGCACAAGCAAATGGGAAAGTACATCTGAAGCTTCTCCTGAGGACATGATAACATCTGCTTAAGCTTTCTTAGAACCTTATGCTGAGGAGTCTGGTTTTTTATTCTGGTAAAACCTCCGGCCACGTATATGCCAGGTCCGACTGAAGCTATCCTGAAAAAAGATATATGTCTAATAAACGTTCGATTATTTTTAACATATAAAAATGAAGCGAGTGACAACCTTTTAATTAGTACAAGTACTATTGTTTTATACCGGCCTTTTGGGGTGTCCGGTATAAGGGGGGTTTGTCCGGAACAGCGCAGTTTGTCCGGGAGACGGGGAAATGTTATGGGAAAGTAGCTCGAGTCCTTACGCTGTAGAAGACAGGGCTGAAAAATTGAATTATATGAACAGGCTTTTCTAATTATCTTTATTCAGTTTTACTTTATTTTTCAACGAAGGAAAACTAAAATTTACTTTAAATCAACTGCTCTTATTTGCTTTTATTTACTTCCTTAAATTCTGCATTTAATTATCATTCGCGATATAACACATCAAGAATATACATAATTCACTGCGAAGCGTTCACTAAGTTATGTCCTGACAAAAGTAAACTAAATAATTGGACTGACGTAATAAGGTGATGGCCGAAAAGAGACGTAATTTTATACCCAAAATAAATAATAATTGTAAACCTAATATTAAAACAAAGCACTTATCCGCGGTTATGACGCTCCTTGAAATCTGTTCGTTATCGGGTTTCCGGTTTCCTGGTAGCTTAACTGTTAGCTGCTTTATTCCGTATTTTCCACAACTTATCCTAAGTTAGAATAGTTGAATTTCCACGCCGAAGGTACAATTTTGTAATTTTTTATGTTCCTTTCTTGAAGTCCAAAACGCAACTGTTGTTCAAAATTTTAGAGCTAAAGACCGTTCCGAGGTCGGGCGCGTTGTAACGCGCTCCCTGGTTGGTTTGGGCCAGGAGCGTAAAACTGAAATTATTGGTGGATTCATTTTTATAGTGTAATTTCTTTAATCACGAAGCTGGTCATCGGACGTGCTAATTTATGCGGGGTTATTTATGTTTAATTTTGAGTTAAAAAGAGAAGAGCACAAAGAGAGCGAATTTACCCTTAAACCCTAAATTGCACATGGGGCCATTGATCATGCCACCCACTAAAAGAACGTCCATTTACCATTAGATTTAAGTGTTTAATTGTTAGGACCACTGGCGCAGAACAATGACATACAAGAAAATGAAGTTTTCCATAAACGGATTAAATTAAACTCGCAGTGGGGTGGACTGACACCTCATCGAATAAATTGCATAAATTAAGTTTTATTTAAATTTGAAATATTCGAATTTAGACGATAGGAATAAATGAAAGGATAAGAAATTATCCCCAAAAACCCTATGACAAAAAATGTCATTTTTTGCGAGTACAATATCCACCCCACGGCCAACAAATGTCTCTCCTGAGACATTGAAGAGACTAACATAAAAGCCTAACTGTACCAATGCGAGGTAATAAAGTTACGAGTAATATCTAGAACATTTGAAGCACACTTTACAAGAAGATTAAAAACCTAAATACAAAGAAAAGTTGAAAATCCGGGGCATGGTCACAATGTTGAAAACGTTATACAAAGTTTGAGAAGAATATAATAAAATGCAAATACTAACACACGCAAAACCCCGAGCATGCCCGAGATATTTGGTTAAGATATATAGATATACATAGATAAATATGATATTCATATAATGATAGGCATACACGGACAAGTCCGTACTAAGAGCGTATCCAAAACATTATAGTATATTACACAAGAGTATGGAAAGCTACGAATATACATACAATGATAAGCTCAGATCCACATAAATTTCCCGAGAATATTACAAGAGTGTCAACCAAAGTGTTTCGACACACATTTCCCATTAAAGAGATTAAAGGTTGGGATACAATTTGATATCTGCGTAATACGAGGACGATGGATCCGAAGTAGGCTGTGAAGGGATTTCCTTAACTAGGGGGCCACACTGGTAAAGAAAATAGGCTGTATAGCCGTCATCAAGAATACGACGTATTTTGCGGGCTTGCCAGCTTGATACGGGAAGCGATGGACCGGGATGCCAACCTTCATTGCCAGTATGGTCCCAAGTGACGACTAACTTAGCGTAGAACCGTATTTTCCATGCGAAATTTGGGACATTTCGGTCAAGTCTTGAGACAGACATGCACACATGTAGCTTGGGTTGCAAAAATCATTATAGCAGAACAATGGGGTTTCACAAGACCTTTATAAATAGAATAAACAATGTGCATTAAGGATATAACGGACAGTGTATAGAGAAGAATTTCATGAAATTCAGGGATTTCCATAATGGGGCTAGATCTGGGATCAGATGGCAAAGTATAAGCAAGCGGTGGTTGTGTAAATATGGGAAATGCATCAACAGATTTAGTGGTGGACAGAACGGCGAAAGCCAATTTTGGTCCCTTACAAAGCAGTGTTGTGGTGATGATAATGACACAACATTGAATGATTATAGCGTCCAACAACAATGCTACAAATATCGTATTAATTGTCGGGGTCTATGGAAAGTCGAAGACCTTTGGCTTAGAGACGGGTGTTTATGATTTGATGAGCCTCTTGAAAATCGTCGAGAGGAACTAGTGCGGGTGTAAAATGTCCTTGTTGAGTTGATGACGGAGGATTTGAGCGTTGTATATCGTGCGGTCCAAAGCACGGAGATACCTGTTTGAGCGAGAAATTTGGTTATTAAGGATGCCTTCTAAGTCTGACACCACAGCACCAATCTCGCCATGCGTATTTTGAACCAGTTGGGCAAGATTATCGATTCGAGAAGTCACTGCTGTGGTATATGACGAGACTTCGTCGCTAAAAATCTGGAACCTTTTCGATAACTGGTCCTGTTGCCTTGAGATGTGCAAGATATGAGAGTTCATTTTTTGAAGGTCTGTTTCGTCGAGGGTGCCGAATAAATAGCGCGAGGCTTGACCAATAAACGGAAGGACTGAGCGGTGTCGGAGTTTAGAGACCTCGCGACTTTGTTCTGGCACGAGTACGTTGATGGCGTGAATTGTGTCTGTGAGATACGAGAGCGTAGAATTTAGAATGGCTACGATTTCCCAGGATGAGTGGTCGAGAACGTAGGACATATTGCTGGAGATGGTTTCTCTAAACAGCTTCTCTGTGACGGCAGGGTCCGGAATGGGAAGACGGAAGCTATGGTGCCACGTGGACTCGGCGCTGTTGACTAGTGCTTCAGGCCAGAAGATTACACCGTAGTTGTCACCGGATCCGCCAAAGCAGTCTGCCACACAGCCAGGATGCAAAGAACGAGGATGGCCATTGCGAAATATGTAGTATTAAAACACTCATTAAAGCAATAGTAACTAGATAAGAATCACCAAATTTTTGGGTAAAAATGTCAAAAGGACTGCAGAATTTGGAATTTTGACTCGAAACGTTTGCCGGCATGGTGAATCTGCACTTTGTTACTTCCATTGCCAGTGTTGTATGGTACAGGAAGCTGCACTGAGGAAACACATTCTATGCGTTTAGCGGTAGCGTCGGCTCAGCTCACAGGATTTATACTGGCGTCGGTATTAGTTAGAGTAAACTAGAATAGTGCTAGCAAAAGAACATCAAATTGAATAAAATGGTTCTAACAAAAGAATATTAACTCATTAAATAGAATAATGCTAGCAGACGAATATGAACTCATTGAATAAGAAAGCGCTAGCAAAATAATATGAAGTCATGCATCGAATACTGAAGATGAAAGCTGACAAGTAAATACACGTAGTACAAGTAATTACCTAGCTAGAAATAATCTGAATCACATTATATAAATAGGCACATCATATATACACTCTATATACGCTACTTACGCTGAGTTATCTTCTGTTTCCTACGTTTAATTTGGCATTTTACGTCTTTATTGATATAATATTTGCGGGACTAAGTCATCAGGGACAGATTGACGAGGCACAAAAATGGGACGAGCACTTCCTTTAACTTTCACCTTTATGTCACCTGTTGGTCTTGCTTCGCTAAGAACCTTTATGATCTGGTCTGAATTCACCAGTAAGTGATTCGCATCTGGCGTCTGGATCGCATTGGGAGCTGACACAGGATCTGGAATTGGAGCATTCTGTCGTGGTGTGTAGCGTTTAAGGCGGTTAGCGTGTACGCATGATGGAAGCGGCTTGTTATTGTCCGTTCTGCGCAGCTTATACGTGTCTTTGCGTCCGCAGTCCGAGACATAGTAAGGACCGGTATATAAGGGATCCAGCTTCTTGGAGCGACCAACTCTAGCCTTTAGGTTTGACACGTAAACCCAATCACCAGTGCGGAATTTGTTTTCTTTGGCAAACTGGTCGTAATAGGCTTTGGCTTCCTTTGCGTGAGCCTTAAGATTTGTGCGCACGATGTCTCGACTTAACTGGACATTTTGACAAATGTCGTCCACATATTCTCGGATGCCTTTAGAGTATTTTCTGGAAGCTACAAGGGCGGTATCGGAGGGTAACACACATTCGCGGCCAAATAAGATGAAGTAAGGGGAGAAATGGGTTGACTGGTTGGCAGGAGTCAGGCAGGAGTAGCTTTGCATTACCAGAGGCAGGGCACGAGACCAATTGGAATGGTTTTTATCTACTAGAGCGCGAAGGCTTTGTTCAATGCGGGAATTCTGTCTTTCACAGATTGCATTGCTTTGAGCGTGATAACTGGATTTGAAATTATGCTGTATGTCGTATATTTTACACAGCTCTTTTAAGATTGACGACACAAAATTTTGAGCTCGATCAGTAACCAGGGTCTCAAAGCTTCCGTATCGTGATATAATTTCTCCGTGGAGAGCGTCTGCGACGGTTTTAGCACTAATTTCCTTTAATGGGATGGCTTCGCACCATTTTGAGAAGGAGTCCACTATGAGGAGTATGTACATGTAGCCGTCCGCACATTTTGTTATTGGACCGAGTATATCAATGTGCCATCGCGTAAATATATCTGTTGGGGGGTGGGGGACGGGCGGAGAGGTGTGGGTCTTTGGTGAAAAGCTCTTTTAGAGATTTGACAGGGTTCGCATGACTTCACATATTCCTTAATATATTCAGCCATCCTGTTCCATTGGTATTTAAGAGCTATAGCGTCTCTGGTGCGCTGTTCACCTTGGTGATCAAGCTTATCATGATACGCCTGCAGTACATCTGCGAGGAGAGGAGGGGGTACAATGATTACACAGGTACTCCCTGGCATTTTGGGATTCTTGGTTTTCACAAGTCTGGCTTCCGTGTATCTAGCCAGTATGCCATTCTCGTCAATGGCGTATAAGTGGCCGTTTCTCTGAATCAATGGGGCTAGCTTGCGGTGGTCCGACAACACATTTTCCCTCAAGTATAGCATCATAGGACCACACCAACTAGTATCTTCTTTTTGATAGTCAGCTAAAGATTTAGCTCTAATAGCGAAGATGGAGTTGACAGAATCTTGCAATGCTACAGACATGTCGTGGTTCGTGTAAACAGGTTGGCCGTTTCGCTGTTTGAGTGGTTTGGGGTTGCGGTTAATGGAACCACGAAACTGGAGGTGCACCACGCAGAAGTCTTTGTCTTCTGGAGCCGTTGCGATGGGGGCAATTTCTGGAAAATCTACGTCATCTGCTGGAGCGGGAGTCTCTTCATACTCTCGCCGGGATAAGGCATCGGCCACATGGTTAGATTTTCCGGATATGTATTTCACGGTGTAGCTGAATTGTTGCAACTGGAACGACCACCTTGCAAATTTTCCTTTATTGGAACCGTTGTTGAGTAGGTGAAGGGCAGCACTGTTGTCAGTGTAGAGGAATGGAATGTTCCGTGCATTATTTTGTTCGAAGTATTTTCGGTAAAAGCTACAACCAGCAACGATTGCAAGGGCTTCCTTTTCGTGGGTGGACCAGTTTTGTTCATGCTTTCGTATTGCTCTTCCACCATAACAGATTGGACGTTCACGACCTTTCTCATCCTTCTGTGCTAGGATGTAACTGAGAGAGTAATCGCTAGCATCAGTGTACATGATGAACTGTTTCTCAAAAGAAGGCATGTACAGCATTGGGTCTGTTGTTAAAGCGATTTTCAGAGTTTCAAAAGCTTTTTGACACTCATCGCTCCACACAAATTTGACATCTTTTCTGATCAATTAGAATAAAGGCACAGAAATGTGAGAATAATCTTTAATAAATCGCCTGTAGTAGTTGCACATGCCTTGAAACTGCTGAACCTTTTTGACCGTCTTGGAAATGTGCGAACGGACTCGGTGTTTGATGGTGCTGTTTTGACACCTTCACTTGAGATTATGTGCCCTAAGTATTGTATGCTTCGTGCACCGCGAAGTTGCACTTTGAAACGTTAAGTTTTAAGTTATGCTGACGCAGGACCGTAAATGTTTGTTGTAAGTGCTGAAGATGTGATTGGAATGTAGGGCTAAAAACAAGGATGTCATCCATGTATATCAGCAAAATTTGGAACGCAAGTTTGCTGAATTTTTGTTGTAACACCGATTGGAATACAGACGGACTAGTTGACAACCCGAAAAGAAGACGTAAAAATTCATAAATTGTGCGATGCGTTGAGAATGCCGTTTTATGCCTTGTTTTGGGGTCGAGTGGTATGTTCCAGAAGACATTCTTAACGTCCAACGTTGAAAAGAGCGCAGTTTTTTTAGAAGCGATTTCCTCTAAGATCGTATCAATGTCCGGTAGTACTTGGACAGCAGGCGTTAGAAGTTTGTTGAGTTTTCTATAATCAACAACGAATCGATATGAACCGTCACGTTTATTGACGAGTAAGCAAGGCGATGACCAACAAGAGGAGCTCTCCTGGATAATGTCGTCCGCGAGCATTTTATCCAGGAGTTTATCCATTTCTTGTCGCATAACCGGAGTAGTTTTGTATGCGCTTTGTTGAATGGGTTTTGCGTGACCAGTTTCGATTGTATATTGGTAACCCTTACAAAGACAAACGCCTGAATCGTCATCTGCGAAAACGTCTTTGTTTTTACCCAAAAGAAGCAATAACTGATCCTGCTGTTGCTTGGATAACGTTGAGGAACGGATATCAGGGCCAAAGTTAAGTTTTTCAGCGCTGCGTATGTATTCTTCATCGGAGAGAACGTTATCGGAAGTTGTTTCGACATGATTAAGTTCGGCGTCGGGCGTGGGAATGTGTAAAGTGTGTACAGAATACTCGGTTGTTAAGTGTTCGAAGACTGCTACCGGATAATTTTTTGGTACTGTGCAGTCGCATACGTCTGCATTAAGTATACGTACGTAGGCCACGTTGTTATTGGTTGTCACTAGGCACTTCGCTCCTTGTAGACGAAATTTACGTGCCAGTTCCTTGGTTGGGGATAGAATTCCCGTAACGTTTGTATTGGTGTCGCCTTTGATCCTGACACAAAAAACTGCTTCCGAAGTAGCAGGTATAAGAACTTCGTCCTGGGATCGAGCAAGGAAGGTTGTTTTACAGTGATTGAGTGTTGCTTGGTGTGCAGATGTTGTAGTTGTATGCTCTGTGTTGGTATGTGCGTTGACGATTGTCAACACATTTTTGTAAAAGTTGAGAATGCCTTTGTGTTATGTGAGGAAATCTTCTCCAAGTATGAGTTTCTTTGACAACGATTTGATGAAATAAAAGGTATGAGTGAATTTTTGTGGTGATTCCTTGAACTTGAAGGTAATGTCTGAAGTACCACAGACCTCCAATGCATTGCCGTTTGCGGCTTTCACTTGGTGGTTTCTAAGTGTGGCGCGTCTTCGTGAAATAGTGTATCGAACAGTGATTAGCATATGCATGAGATTTGTGCGCCAGTATCTAATAATGTTGTGATGTTGTCTTGATCCATAATAATTGTTTTTGTGTAACTTCGCTGTATTGTGATTGGGGGTGATTGTTTAGTGTTGTTAATTGTAGGGGATTGCAAGTACTAAACTTCACAATTGTTATGCGGTTGTTGTTTGTTATTCTGTTTGTTTGCTTTGATGTTGTCATTTGCCTGTCGTTTTTTCTTTCTATGTGCTTTCCTTTTAGGTTTTACGTGTGTGTTTGTACTTTGTCGTGTGTTGTTGACATGTTGGGTGTGTTTGTCGTTAACCTGTACTGCTGTGTTGTTGTTGTTGTTTACCTGTAATGGTACCTTGTATTGTGTTGTGGCATTTGTTGGTTAGCTGGTTGCACCGTTGGCTTGTTGTGTAATATTGCACTGCCATCGCGTAATTGTGTTGTTATATTATGTGGCATTTGCCATTTTGTATCTTTGTTATGTGTCGATTTGCTATCGGATAAAAGCATTAGTTTGCTGCTGTGTAATAACCCATTGTTACTGTAGTGTTGTGTTGTGTTATTGTGTGTCAAGTGCATTGGTGTATTGTTGCTGTTGTGTAATAATACATTGTTATTGTATAGCTGTGTTGTTTTGTAGTTTCTTAATTGCATTTGTGTATTGTTGTTGTTGTGCAATAATGCACTTTTATTGTGAAACCGTGTTGTTTTGTTCCCTCTTAATTGCTTTGTTGTGGTGTTGTTGTTGTTGTGCAAGAATGTAGTGTTATTGTATAGCTGTGTTGTTTTGTAGTTTCTTAATTGCATTGGTGTATTGTTGTTGTTGTTGTGTAATAATGCATCGTTATTGTATATTTGTGCTGTTTTGTTGCCGCCTGATTTCTTTGTTGTATTGTTGTTGTGCTGTAATAATACATTGTTATTGTATAACGGTGCTGTGTGGTTGCATGTTAATGGCTTTGTTGCATTGTTGTTATGTAATAATGCATTGTTATGGTGTTGTTGTGCTGTGTTTTTGTCTTGTAAGTGCAGTGCTGGTTTATTAGTATGTATTCTTTCTTGCTTGATTCTAGATACATGTCTCCTTGCGTCAGCATACTGTTTTGAAGTATGCCTATCCCGATTGCCGCAGATACGCGCGTGTCCCTATTGAGTTTGGTGGTAATTGCTTGAGTATGTGTTGAATGGATTCATGTGTGGCGGTGGTTGATTGAACATGGGCGCATTGTGTTGTTGTGGGTAAGTGGATCGTGGCTGTTGATACCGTGGGTTATTGAAGTGCCTTGGTGTTTGTGGTTTTTTAAGTTTGCGACAGGCCCGCTTAAAGTGACCTTCATTTGAACAATAAGTGCACCGTTGTTGAAATACGGCTTTAACGCTAGGGTCTACTATGGTAGACGACAACGTTTTAGCAGTGTCTCTAAAATGTCAAATACAAATACAAAACCGAGCAAATTCGGCAAATTCGGCATCGGACACATTATATAGCATTGCCATGTCCATAATGTCGCGGAGCCAGCTGTTTGCCTTTTCTGGGTCTGCTTCGGATAAGTCGACAGGATGTTTGCTGAAAGTAAATGAGGGTCTTAAGGTGTGTTGGGAGGGTTGGAAAATGTTTGGTTCTTGTGTCGGGGCGGCTGCTGGAGTATTCGGAGCTGGCGCGAGGGCGGCTGCTTGAATAGATTGGGCGGGCGGGGCCGGCTGACGTTCTTGTTGTTCCACGTTTGGTTGCGGAAGGACATTTGCTTGTTGTCCATGTTGGGCCTGGCTGCGTGTTACAATGTGATTTTCGGGGGCCGACATAATAGTTAATAAGTGATTCGTAAGTAATAATAGTATAAAATAAAGTACTCGACGACAATCTGATAGCTATAAAAGATCAAGAAAATGATATGAAACAATAAGAAAAGTAGCCAAATATATAACCTGAAAGACGAATAAGATAAGTGGAATAGATTAATATCTGAAAGGAGAAATAGAGTTATTAGGAAAAACAGGAACCTACAGAAAATAAAGTTATAATTACGTCAAAAGGAAATCTGAAAAAAGAAGTAAATTTATGAATTCCCTTTCACATGAATAAAATGACGTTCCAATATTACAGCTCAACGAGGGATCTTTGAGGCATCTCCACCAATTTTTATACCGGCCTTTAGGGGTGTCCGGTATAAGGGGGGTTTGTCCGGAACAGCGCAGTTTGTCCGGGAGACGGGAAAATGTTATGCAGAAGTAGCTCGAGTCGTTACGCTGTAGAAGATGGGGCTGAAAAATTGAATTATATGAACAGGCTTTTCTAATTATCTTTATTCAGTTTTACTTTATTTTTCAACGAAGGAAAACTAAAATTTACTTTAAATCAACTGCTCTTATTTGCTTTTATTTACTTCCTTAAATTCTGCATTTAATTATCATTCGCGATATAACACATCAAGAATATACATAATTCACTGCGCAGCGTTCACTAAGTTATGTCCTTACAAAAGTAAACTAAATAATTGGACTGACGTAATAAGGTAATGGCCGAAAAGAGACGTAATTTTATACCCAAAATAAATGATAATTGTAAGCTTAATATTAAAACAAAGCACTTATCTACGGTTATGACGCTCCTTGAAATCTGTTCGTTGTCGGGTTTCCGGTTTCCTGGTAGCTTAACTGTTAGCTGCTTTATTGCTTATTTTCCACAAATTATCCTAAGTTAGAATAGTTGAATATCCACCCGAAGGTACAATTTTGTATTTTTTGATGTCCAAAACGCAACTGTTGTTCAAAATTTTAGAGCTAAAGACCGTTCCGAGGTCAGGCGCGTTGTAACGGGCTCCCTGGTTGGTTTGGGCCAGGAGGGTAAAACTGAAATTATTGGTGGATTCACTTTTAGTGTAATTTCTTTAATCACGAAGCTGGTCATCGGACGTGCTAATTTATGCGGGGTTATTTATGTTTAATTTTGAGTTAAAAAGAGAAGAGCACAAAGAGAGCGAGTTTACCCTTAAACCCTAAATTGCACATGGGGCCATTGATCATGCCACCCACTAAAAGAACGTCCGTTTACCATTAAACTTAAGTGTTTAATTGTTAGGACCACTGGCGCAGAACAATGACATACAAGAATACGAAGTTTTCCATAAACGGATTAAATTAAACTCGCAGTGGGGTGAAATGACACCTCATCGAATAAATTGAGGTGAAAATTTATCCCAAAAACCCTATGACAAAAAATGTTATTTCTTGCGAGTACAATAATTGCTCCTTCGTTTGTGCGGGCAACAACGTCATATTTGTAACATGTAGGGATCTCAACCAACATCAACAACAGCAAATACATGTGCTCTGTAGTTTTAACCTAGCTAGTGGATATGGCTAATATTATTTTGGAATATTATGAAAAACAAGTTGCTGATAGTGCACCGTAAACGTAAATTTGCATGCAGCAACTGAAGTTGGCTTTTGGCCTATCTAGATCAAATTCACTTCTTTTCGTCCTCTCATGTATTCACCCAACCTCGTGGATTTTAAATTGGCAATCCTCGAAAGTATGAAAGTACGAATTGGTTTATTCAAAACCTTTGTACCCTATGTTATAACTATCACTGTATCACGCAACAAGTAGTAGAACTAGTCAGTCACAAGGCTCTACGGCATCTGAACCGAGCCAGGGGATCAGTATTTCCATGAATAAAAACAGCCGAAATGCATTTCTTTTTACCTTCTAAAGTTGATAAAGGCGCATTCTGCATCCGAACGTGGATCCATGCAATTGGCACATGGCTTAAACCCTTTTAAATCACGGCAAATCTGGCTCTGTACCTAAGAGCATAAAACAATATGGAGTAGAAACTGATACACTTTCAGTCAATGACTAAGCTCGGGTTAGCAACACAGGATTTTCCAAGGCGTTTCGGGCAAAAAACGAAATATATTGATGTTTAAATGTTTATCTACCGTTTCAGCACAAGTTTTTTTATGGATTTCAGATTTATCTAGAGATACATAGAGTATTCAGGGTTCGCGCTGGGTTCTCAGGAAAGTGAGTCAAAAAAGGAAAGTGTGAATCAGTTTGGTAAAGAAAAACTCCATGGGTTTCGACAAAAATCTCGCCAAAGCAAACCCTGGTAATACATGAAATCATAAACATTTTTACGACATTTATCTGGTGTGTAGCGAACTGTTGGTCCCGACACAGAGGGGCATTACATTACAAAACGATATTCTGAGATATATAATTATCTCGTAACTTGCTCGATACATATGTATGAGAAATTAATGTTAGCAGCTCTGCACCTCCATGCTTGCAAGCATACTCTTCACGTTCGTTGTAGTGCACATCCATTAATAAAACAGTGCAAAATGTTTCTAACAATACGTTACTACCAGAATCTGTGGCATATGAAGAGAATTATATTCCATTACATTTCTGCTAAGACACCAAAATTATGGAAAACAGGTTGCAAATAAGTATCCATATATACAAATTTATCCAACATCATACATATATTCATACGCTCGAACTCTTTTTTATTCTAAACAGTCAGAAATATGAACTTCCGCAAATTCTTCCGCAAGATATGTGTTTCGACTGTTTGCGACGCCATCACAGGCCATTCTTCAAAGAGTATGACACAAGCATACCCAAATTCCCCGAGAATATATATATGTATATATATATATATATATATATATATATATATATATATATATATATATATATATATATATATATATATATATATATATATATATATAACTGCATTACATTTCATTTAAGAAAAGCATTGTACAACTATATCCACTTGGTCTCCGTATGTTGGTTTTAAATACTATGGTCTCCCTATGAAAAACTAGCCTTTAGCAGCCAGCTAATATTTAGATGGCTGCTAAAGGGAGTATAAGGCATGGATATGCAAAAGAACAATCGAACACATTTTTACAATGCATACAAGCCTGGTGTCTATAGATAAAACCTAGTAACCAACATTTTACTGTTTTGAGTAAATAAATATCAGTAAATAAGGTAAGGTTATAAATGAGTTCCAGCTACTAGGTTTTTCAATTATAAAACGCCGGTATATGAAGGCTTATTTGCAATGGGGTATAGTAAATTATTTTGTACATTAGCTAGTAACGACTTTGAAAATATAAACATAATTTTGACAATATTACAGTTACTAGTTTTACCTTTACTAGTTTTACCTTTGGACATCAGAAGCTTGGTCAAACAAAATAGTACACTGATACTTATATATGTTACAGTGAATCTGTCAAATGAGTGACTTTATAAAATCACTGAAAATTTCAATGACTTTGTAAAGTCACTGGTTTACTCAGTGACTTTGTTAAGTCCCTGGAATTTTCAGTAACTTTACAAAGTCACTGGTTTTTGGCCTCCAATATTTGACAGATTCACTGAATTGTGTTTAAATGCAACATAGTTATAAAAACAACAAAAAAAAAAAAACAAACAAACAAACAAATTTGCCATTTTTGAAGGAACGAAAAAAATAACATCGTCTTTACATGTACATCTATACACGTAGCGCAGTATGTATGCATGTTTTGAGAAAAATCGATTCATTAATTTCATAAGAACTCACTGCGGATAGATAGACGGACGGGCACACCAAATGCTATATATGTCTCCCTTACGGAGAGACATATAATTATTGAATAACAAAGTGCTAAAAATGAAATTCTCGGATTTTAGGTACACTTGTGTATTGCATATTGAATGTTGACCTGCGACGCCGTCGCAGTTCATTCAAAGAGTAAAATACATGCATACCTAAAATTCCCGAGAATTTTCTTTATTTTATATATATTTATTTTAAACTGCAATACCATACGCATTTCATTTAAGAAAAAATATTGTGCAGCTTTATCAACTTGGTCTCCGTATGTGGGTTTTTAAATGCCATGGCCTCCCTAAGAAAAATTATGACATTAAAACTATGATATTAAAAGTAGCCTAAAGAGTTTTGTTGACTTGAATCATGTAAATATCAACGGGTCTTTTTATTTATATTTTAGTTTGCCAAAACTAAAAATAAAGCAACCAGGTAACTGTCATTTTTTATTTGTAAAATACCTTAAAATCAAAAATGCAAAATTCTTCTGTCTGGAACTAAAGTCTCTGCCACTTAAAACCTGATGTTGTGGGCACCTCCAAGCAAAAAGTCAACAACTATTTGACGAATGCACTGCGCAGAGTCGGCGTCTGGCGAAGTAGTGGCTCGGGCAAGTGGCCACCCATAATATGACCAGGTGCACCGCGAACATCACGACAGATCCAACCAATGTACACGTAAAAACCAACGACTCAGGAATTTCCAGCTGTGTTTCGTTTTTTTTTGGGCCCTGATTTGGCTAACTCAAAGTTCATTGGTCTGGATAGGGCATATAAATTGCAATGTTGCAAGCACAATTACACGGCCTCCAATTAGAAGATAAAAGGGCAATAATTTGTAAACAAAAGAGAAGAGAGAGAGAAAAAAATACAAAGAAAAGAAAAAAAGGAAGAAAAATAAATTGGGGGATAGGCCTCAGGGGAATTGCCCTACGGGGAAATTGTTCAGGGAGGAATTATCTATAGAAATGGGTATGTTTTTCTTTTAAAAAGATAGCTGCTTTAAGCATTCTTGTTCTACTATGCTATAAAGACCCATTTATGGAGACCAAGAGTATATTTGTCATCGCTAACATTTTCCTCCATTGCCACATAGGGAAGTCATGCTCTGAAAGACCCACCTAGCAAGATCAAGGGTGTATGAGCCAAATAACACTTTCGGCGTTCCCAATAAAATGCGCAAAATTATGAGTTTCAAATAAAAATAACCGGGTAAAAAATGAAAGAAACGATAGAGAGATTTCGCCTAAATATCAAATTTCTCTTGCATCAAAGGGCAATCGGTCACTTTACCACCGACGATTTTGCCACCAACCAATAAACCAATTCGCACTTTGAATTTTCCCAAACGGTATGGTATGGTATGAAAAAGAAACTAAGCCCTTAGGCTTTTGCTTCTGTTCCTCCCATGTTTAGAATGGTTGCGCTGCCGCAGGGGTGCACATAAGGATGTTTTACCTTCGCCAATTTGGCGAAGGACGTTCAGCTCACCATCGTCAAATCGAATTCACATTCGCCAAATTAACCCTCTTACTAAAACTGTAACTTAATTTGTTTGTTGCATATAAACTATACATCTTCTTAACTATATTGTCAAGTTTATGTCTTTATAGAGCTACAGCAGTAGTTACTCAGTCCTGACCGATTTGTAGCTTTCATCTAAAGCGTTTAACTTTTCATCAAGCTTGATTATGAAAAATTTCCCCTTGGCCGAGTTGGCAAAGGTGAATCTGTTCACCTTCGCCAAATGGATTTCACTTTCGCCATGGCAAAAGGCGAAGGCTTTACGTGCACCCCTGCTACCGTTACATTAATTAAGTTTGTCAGTTTTATATTGCTGAATGAAAAGATCGACTTACGAACGCATGTCAATTTTAGCTTAAGTTTCGATGAGGTCCGGTATTTAATATAATTCGCGCAGTAGACGAATTTGTTTCATCAATTGAGAATAAATATAACAATGGATTAATTTCTGTAAAATATTTTACCAGTTTTCCAAATACCTTATTAAAGTGAATAAACAGAGCATCTGCATCCAGGATATAAAAATATTTTTGAACATTAACATTGAAAGAAAGAATCATTTGCGTAGAATACTTGTGAAAAAAAACTTAGTGCAAATAAAGCAAGAGTGGTATATATAATTTACGGAATAAGGATAAAAACACAGAGCTAATGAAGATACAAGATAGTGTTGAATAAATGTTTTTAGGATATTATATATCATACGTTTCGCGTCACATTTCTGATAGAGAGGTGAGTGGGTGTGCTGGCTGGTGCAGCGTTTCCCTGAAGTAGGCAGTGACAGCCGTAGAAGCACGGAAGCACACAGCTCCTTAGGGTGAGTACACTTTTTAATACCGCTGCAGGGTTGGGCGTAGCCCCTTAGCTTGAAGGGCGGCTTTGTGATGGGGTCGGTATGTCTCAGTTGTTGTTCAGTTCCATCTATAGAGTAGGTCAACGTCCATGTCCTTAAAACTTTCTCTGGCGTCGTCGCACACATGTTTCTTTCCGCTTATTGTAAATAACAGATAAGGCTTCGGGGTCAAGATTCTTCTTGGTGGCATCAGCGAATCTGTGATCTATCGCTGTTCAGCTCCACTTGAACGAGCAAGGTGTGAATTGGTACTCTATTTATAAACCTTCATTGTGACAAATCCTAGATTCGAACCCTAAAATATTTTATAACAGTATGATCTAAAAACATAGGGAAAATGTTGCGCTATATCTGTACCTTTTTCGCCTCTTAAGTATCCGTTAATTACATAATGTTGTAACCTTGCGGTTGATCATTACTTTATCGCCAATCAAAGGTTATTGGAAAGGGTGAGAGTGCAGTAGATGTGGGCTACGAATCCAACTAGTCTCCTTACGGCATAAGCAAAGAAGATAACCGTTATCTAATTTATTTATTTCTCCATAAGAACGAACAATATTTTACAATTAGCATTGCAAATTAAACCCCAATGTTACACGGACTACAGACGTCACACGTCAGAGTTAATCTATCAAATACTAAGAATAAAATACAGACTTCCAAACCCCTGAGCTAAACAACTAGTAAACAACCTCCAGCCCGATGCCACCGACCAGGACAGGGAACCACCGAAACCCACATGCAATAGCCTGGCAGAGAAGTGGGGAGAAGTTGTTCAGCTCTACTTGTGTGGACATCCTGGAGTCAAGTATTTTGCTCTTCCTTGGGCTTGTGAGTTTTTACCTTTCTGTAATTCATCGTTGTTTAGTTCGCTTTCCGTCAATGCTCCTGGATGCGAGCCGATCGCACGATCCCCCATGAACTGATTTTGAAAATAACAGATATTAGAAAGAATGTTTCTATAAATGGCCATTGACCTAAATAACGGTCACCTGTAGTTCCATACAGTTTTTATGGTCCATAGAGGTCGCTTATTTGGCTGAGTTGCTAGGAACCCACTGCAAAAGGCTCTGGTGTCTTAGCAAGCTTTTCACGGAGAAGTACTCTGTGTATGAACTGGCTTTCCGCTTCCTTTGACGTATCCACCAGAGTCAATCACACGAACTCCTTGTCCTAAAATGTATCTACAGTATGTCTTATATATACCCTACACGTTATATCTATATCAATATCTATATATAAAATTTGATAAGTTTGTTTGTATTTGAAATTGATATTTCTCTTGATGGCGTCAGTGAATCTGGGACTTATCGTTGTTCAGTTCCATCTGTGCAGGTGGTCGACGTCCGTGCCCTTGCAACTTTGCGCTTTCTGTAAATAACAATAAATAACTTTCTCTGTGGTTGGCGCATACATGTTTCAATTTGGGCCGAACTGGTTTTGGGCCGAACCGACCATTTGTGTGGACATCCCGGAGTCAAGCAGTTTGCTCTTTCTTGGGCTTGTGAGTTTTTCCATTTCTGTAAGTCATCGTTGTTTAGTTGGCTTTGCGTCAATGCTGCTGGATGCAAGCCGGTCGCTTGTGAGGTCGTTTGATCTACGTAGTGGGTATATATCCATGGCCTTGCAACTACTTATTTTATTATTTTTATAAACGTTATTTATAACGCACCTATTTGATGCATCCCTAGGCGCTAACAATTCTAAAATAATTATGTCCTATAAACAAATTAATATCACATTAACATAATACGTATGGTTTTACATATAAATCAATATGTTAAAAAGAATTTTACCACATCCAGGAGTCAAGTAGTTTGCTCTTCCTTGGTTTTATGAGTTTTTATTTTCTGTTATTCATCCATTCTACGGCGCGCTAAAACCATGATATTTAGTATTGGGCGTCACTTCTTCCGAGATACCTGTTACTTAGAGGCACCGACAGTTGGAAGTCGGTGCCCGACAGTCGGACGAAGGTCTTGGTGTGGACCAGTTGTTCTTGCTTGAAGCAGCTTTGTAGTAGAGTTTCGAGTAAGGCAGAAACGAGCACAAGTTAGATGGCGTTAAACAGCTGCTGCGTGTGACCTCGCCTTTACTCACTACAGCCTCTGGAAGTAATATTTTTATATATTGTAAAAACATAATTGCTGCTGAAGTGACAGAACACTATCAATGAATAACAATACACAGCAATAATTTTTTGTCTACACACAACTAGCATAAAACATTTAGCTTGCTAGTGAAACATTTATTAGTAATGTTAACCAAATAAGGGGTAGGGCGGAAAAAAGAGGGGAGGGGTGGTGGGTATTAAAAGGGAATGCTGCTATTTTGTTTCGATGCGCGCTCGCTGCTGGCTAAAATGCAAGTGACGCTTCCAGTCAGTAAGCGCAGTCGCTGTGCCTTTAGAGAGGCATCCTGAGTAGGAGGGGCTAAGCCTGTCTGTTTGCGCAGCTGACTAATCAGTCTTTGTTGTGAGAGCGTCTCACTGAGGTTCTGTTTGTGAAAGGTTGCCAGAGTTCCTGGCACCAATCTCCTAGTTACACACAGTACGCAGGAAACATACACAGTATGCAAACAAGACGCACCAATGTTGAAAAGCGGCTTAGTAGTGCGAGCGTCTCATGAGTAGGTTTTATCGAGGTTTATAAACAGGTCCCAGAGATTCTGTTACCAAAGCCCTAGTTACATATACTAAGCAGGAAATATGAAAATATGACGCATCAATGTTGATAAGCGACTGTTGTGTAACTGAAACTTGCTTAACATTAATTTTTAAAAATGTACATATTTTAAACAGTACAATATATATATATATATATACACCTACCTTGCGACCTGGGGAGACCATGCTTATAAATAATAGATGGGGAGACCAAATGTATATCCTTTCTCTTCCGCATTTTTTCTTTTGTTATCGCATAGATATCTTAAATTAATATTATTATTATATCTGTTATGGTTGTTTTGGAAAAAAAACACAACAATAACGAATAAACAAAAGGTCGAGGTCTCCTTTATTCGACCAACTTTTTTGCCAGAAACACACCCACTAAAAGAGACCGTCTCCTTAATTTTGTATATGAACCCGGTTCTCCAAATGATCACTTTTAGCAGAGTCAGTGGACTCGCTAAATCTCTTTTTTTTAAATTTTGTAATTTAGTGATTTACTGGCACTTTATACAAGTTTTAGAGGGGAGTTATTCGGAATAAAAACAATTTCACAGTTTCGTCTATTTCCGCGAGAGATGTGGTTACAAACTTCAGGTAATTTGTTTGTATTGTTTACATCTACCCGCCAGAGACGAAGAGAAGTAACTAATGAAAATAACTTGAAAGAAAGGAATTAAACCAAATAACAAAATACTTGAAACTATTACATGCAGCCTGAAGACTACTTGACATATTACTGTCGTGCAAAGTAAGCTCTTATCTTATGTTTTAGCACAAAACCTATATTATCGCCCACTTCTTTACAGTTACCAATGGTAAAACTAGTCCCAGTGGACCCTTTCTATTCTTGACAACAAGTTCACGTCACAACCTTGCATCTACGAATAAGAATTAACATTTTCGACACGTGATCAAAAAGTTCCAGTGCTTGCGTGGGGGCAAAACGCAGTTTCTCGTTGTTTTAATACCAAATATAACAGTATTTTTCTTGTTGTAGGCCGATTGCATACATTTTGGCCTATTTGTTACATGCTAGAAAGCTAGCTCTTTGTATAATTTTTACCGTTTAGAAAAGTTTTACTACATAGCTTAAATATCGAAGAATTTGTATTGGTATAAAACTGCTATAAACTCCAAATATCGCTCATTATGCCCCCAGTTACTCACAAGCCAAATCACACTTAGGGTGCTCCTAATAAAAATGTGCAAAGTTCTGCGTTTCGAATAAAAGTAACCGGGTAAAAAATGAAAGAAATGATAGAGAGATTTCACCTAAATGTCAAATTTCCCTTGCACCAAAGAGCAGTCAGGTTTTTAGCAACTTCTGTGTTATTTAAAAATGTATTATAAGTTTCAATTTCTTTTATGTTTCGAGTATAAGCTGTTTTTGCGATATTTCTTCCATATTTCTCTGTCGTTTCTTTCATTTTTTTGGTTCCATCGCAGTCGAAAATCAAATTTCTTTCGCAAATTATTCGAAACACCCAAAGTGTGACTTGGCTCATTGCATGAAGGTGTCTGCGAGATGACTTGATCAATCTTCCTAGGACAGAAATTGTCACAGTTCCTGTAATAAGCAAGTTCGCATTTTCGGGTCTTTCCGGTGGAGGTGTTGTTTCGGCTGCAAATATTTTTGGGATAAATTATAAAGAAATGATAAGGAAAAAACATCAAGTTTCTAATTTTCTTTCAACATGCACGCTTTCAAATTTATGAAGCCATCACATGATCTTTTAAAAGCTATTTTACATATTATTCAGTCCCTTTAATAACCAACATGTGAATATGTTCCTGGCAAAATGGAATTTTGTTGATTTTTTTTTTTTCGTTTTGTTTTCTATCATTTCTTTATATCCTTATCCCACCTGAATTCAGCCGAAACGTAAAAACTTTTCTGAAAAAGTCAAAGTGCGAATTGGCTTATTGTAGAGCCATAAGCCAATTCGCACTTTTGGATCTTTCCGGTGAAGTTGTTGTTTTGACTGCAAATGTTGGGAGATAAATTATAAAGAAATGATAAGGGACAATATCAAAATTCTAATTTTCTTTCAACATGCACACTTTCAAATTTATAAAGCCATCATATGATCTTCTAAAAAGTATTTTACATATTATTCAGTCCCTTTAATAACCAACATGTTGCTGACAAAATAGAATTTTTTTGATTTTTGCCGTTTTTTCTATCATTTCTTTATATCCTTATCCCAATTAATTCAGCCGAAACGCAAAAACGTTTCGGCAAAAGACAAAGTGCGAATTGACTTATTGTTGCTGTGGGAGATAATGGGAGATTTTATATCCTGATCCCAAGAAAACATTTTTCGCAGTACAAAATTGTTGTTTAACCATAGAAATTGTGCGTTGTATTTATAAATGGGTCATTTGTGTGATGCACTCTTTCTAAAATAACGCCAGTGGCCTGAGTCATGCGCCGAGATTAGCAAAATTGACATCAACGACACGGTCTATTATAGGAACTATCGCTCTTGCTGTCATAGGAAGACCGCAAGAGTCATCTAGGACTAAGTTAAAACCAATAATCATGGCACCAAATTGTCCGTAATTACACTGACACAATTCGGTTATTGCCTGTAGATATTGGCAATAATTATTGTTTCGGGACAGGCCGTAACCATAGCCAACCTGGTATATTCACCCGTAAACCAGTGGTGGCATTCGCGAAAGTGTAAGTTTAAACTTAGAGTCAATCTAAGTGCAAAAATGTAAGAGTTAACTTTCCCGTTGGTTTAACTTAGCGGTATTCAAAAAAATGTAAGTTTAAGCTTCCACTCAAGTATCAGTTCAAAATTCTAAGTTTACTTCGGACTACACTTAGATTTCTAAGTTCAATCCCACGCGATATTTAAATACCTGGAGTGCTTTGTTTACCTTGGCAACAATCAATTTATTGAGAGTAAATGAAGAATATGAAAGGGTTTTTATGAGGGAAAGTGTTTCGAGATGGGAGTAATCCGTTTGAAGTTTACAATGACGGTGAACTTTTAACTCGATATGGATTTTCAAGAGAAGATATTCATTTTTTGGTGGAAAATCTCGAAAATTTGGAGTAGGAAACAAGAAGAAGCTTTAACGCTCTGAAACATCTAAAAGCCTCCAATATTTACATTGACAACCAGTTTATACGATTACGATTAGTCGCACTCTTTATGAAAATTTTGCAATATTGACTTAGAATGTAAGTTGAAAAAATTACGCGATGAATATGGCGTAAGTAAGTAAACTTACGTAAGTTTAATCTTGAGATCTAAGTTTAATATCTAATTAAAACTTATAGCGTTCTAGTCTCTAGCCGTTATGGCTGGCAAGACGAATGAGAGAGTGGTTTGGGTACAAATGTTTATTGCCTGACTGCTGAACACATTATGCATAAAACAAACATACTTTAAGAAACTGTCCACTAACCAGACTAACATATTCAACATAAAACTGTACTTGTAAACAATTAAACAGGGAAGGGGAAGGGGGATGGAGGTGGGTCTCTGGAAGCGCTTGCTTGACCAGTGCTTGCTTTGCATTTGTGAGGGGAAGCTTGGAAGAGCCTTGTTATGTACCGTCCGACTTAATCCCTGCACGACTCAACGGCCAATAGGACACAGGCATGACAGAAGGTACTCTGGGGCGAGCTCCGCCCCCGAGTTACTGAGTGTGTGCTTCGCTCCCGCCTTGCATGACGGCACGCTGTAAGCCGAGACGCTCTGTCTACATCTCCGTCTGGCACGCTCCGTCGCTGTCAAGTCGAGTAGCGTGGGGGATTAAGGGGGAAAAGGGGCAGCGCATCACCAGAGTTTTAAAATCAAATAACACTTTATTTTTTAATTAAAACTTACAGCGTTCTAGTCTCTAGCCGTTATGGCTGGCAAGACGAATGAGAGAGTGGTTTGGGTACAAATGTTTATTGCCTGACTGCTGAACACATTATGCATAAAACAAACATACTTTAAGAAACTGTCCAAATACCCAAACCACGAAGTGTTACTTGTAGTAGTTAGGACAAGGCGTTTTGAACGTTTGATCCCATGGTTTTTGCACAATCCAGGCGTAGACTCAGAGGGACGTCAGTGTATCGCGTGTAGGACTCCGATGTCCAGTCTCCTTGGCTCTTAATCACTTGCGGTGGCAGCCCACAGGCAAGAGCAAAGGTAGCCCCGGCTCGTCGTAGGCTATGGCCGCTGTAGGCTGAGTCATCTAGCCCAACAGCACGCAGTTTGCATTTCAGCATCGACGAGAACGCTGCGTGGGAGAGAGGGACGGTGGAGTCCGGGGTTCTGTAGGAGAAAAGCGCCGCTTTACCATGTGCGGGCGAAAGGCGGAGGTGGTGTTTTAACGCTGCAGTGGGGCATACTGTAGACTGCTCTACCTCTGGGATTGGGATGACGAGGGCTCGTGAAAAGTTGCGAAGTGTTTTGGTGCGTTTTACGTGAACTAGGGCGCCATCTGCACACAGCGTTACGTCATCACGGCAGAGGTCAGTTCTACAGTCGTGGCTAGTCTGGGTACGGGATAGCAGCGAGGACTTGCGCAGAAAGGTAAAGAAGCCCATGAGACAAGCAGCCCAGAAGCAGGCCTCTAATGGTTGCGAGAGGTCGAGAACTCCTCGGACGCGCTGCAAGATATCCAGCGAGAGCGGTAGTTTCTGTCGGGGTGGCGTACCTTTCTGCGTGTCGATTCCTTTCAATAGCGTCTTCACGAAGTGGTTATTCTCAATGGGGTTCGTGTAACCCAGCTCCAAGTGGAGTAGGCGAACTGCAGCGAGATAGCATCTCACGGACTGGGGTTTCAGGGATCGGCTGAGAAAACACGCGTAACGGAGCACGGTCGTAGTTTCTGCGGGGGCTGGGCGCATCCTAAAGGCTTGGCAGAAGGCCAGGTAGGACTTCAGCTGAGCCGAGTACGTTTCACGAGTGCTTTCTGCTAGGGCTGCTCTGCGGAATTGGGCCACTTCGTTGTCCAAAATTTGTGTCTCCCGTACCACTCCTGGAACAAACGACGCATAGCAATTGGTGACATGTGGTGCCGGAGGTCAGCGAGCGGGACGTGGCCGAATGCATACGTGGCATGTGGAAGGCTGGATAGTCGCGAAATGGCATCCGGGAGCTTATTAAGTTTCGTGTTTACGTAGGCGGCACATATTTTAATGTCAAACTTAACGCATAATATTAGTATTTCGCATAAAACATCGGACGCAATAGTGTTTCTAATTCTTCCTCGGTTAAGGGCATAAAGGGTTGCTTTATTATCCGAATATAGTTGAACCGTCTTAGAAGCGCAGAACGGTGCCCAGCGGCGCAGCGCCAAAAGAACAGCAGCTAGTTCTTTCGTATTTATGTCGCAATCATTGATGGCGGGCATATCCGTGGCGAAGTTGCAATAGAGCCAGTCTATGGCTCTATTGTGGCAAACGACCGCTGCGCCTGCAGCAGTCGGGCTTGCGTCTGTGGCAATGTGAAAGGCGCGATCGGGCACATCCCTTTGGGAGGAAAAGCGAGATGTACCGTTGAATGAGGCGCAAAGCACATTAAGCAGTAGTAAGTCTCGGCGAGTGTCCGTAGTGATACGGGTGCGGTGGTTAGGGCGACGTAGTGACGTCATAAGCACGATTAGACGACGCATGGCCGGACGTATGACACTGACAACACGTCCGACCCAGTTCAGTTTCCCCAGCAGGCTCTGGAGGTCGCGTTTTGAGAGCCGTCTGTTGTCGGGACTTGCGTAGTGGGAGAGAAGGGTTTGGACTTCGCATAGCTTATCCGTGGGAATTGACAGCGTGCAGTCGGTGGAGTCGATAGTCACTCCGAGAAACGTTAGTCTGAGCGTAGGGGAGATGCATTTCTCCCAGTTGATTGCGAAACCAAGCGACCGGAGGAGCCGTATCAAGCATTGCATTGCCTTGAGCGTGTCGTCAAATGTATCAGCGGTAATAAAAAAGTCATCGAGGTAGCAAATTATTGCTTTTATACCTTGTTTTTTAAGCATGCGGCAGACACTCTGAGTAACACGATGGAAAATACCAACGCTTAATGAAGCCCCGAAGGGCAAGCGGGTATCTACAAGGTATGTGTGATGTTTATTACCCTTAAATTTCCACTTTAAGCCCGTTAGACGTTGGGACGCTTCGCTGAGCGGGACCTGCCGATAAGCTGATTTAAGGTCCACTTTTGCCATAAACGAGTTTCTACTGACCATATCGGCAGCGATGTCCACGGATGTAAAAACATGTTTGTCGGGGGTGGCGTGGGAGTTGACAGAAAGGCCTTCTGGTTGCGAGCAATCGTGAATTAGCCTGATTTCACCGTTTTCTTTGGGTATGGCGGAGAGCGGGGAGACAATGGCCGGTTTTTCTACCACTACTTTATAGCGACCCAGGGCAATTTCCTTCTTTATTTCGCTCTCTACCTCATCACGATATTGTCGCTCAGCCACGCGGCTGTTGGGGGCTTCGGCACACTGAATATTTTCCGTGCGAACGTTAACGATATCGAACCCATTACGTAATCCGTTGAGAATAAATACCTTGTCCTTATCCGTTTCAAGTTGTCGTTCCCATTCGTCGAGCCGGTCAGACAGTGGGCTAGAGACGGCGTGCCGCTAGTCTCTGTGAGCAATCTCGGGGTGGTTCTGGAAACATTTCAGGCAGGCATGCATGAATCGGCAGTTTAGTAGACTGCAACCCCGGCGCGAATTAAAGTTGCGACAAATTTCCGTGCCGTTCGGGGCCCTTGGAGCTTCCACCCTGGGTCTAGCGTGCTGCTTCCGGGTGGATGTTGATTGGGCGCGAGACGAGAAGCAACATATGCCTAGGAGATACGTATCGTCGTCTCCCCAACGGATTTGCCCCGACGCCACCCGTTGCCGGTATTCGAAATCATACCTCATACAGTTGGCTAGCGGGTAATACTCGCACATATCTCCAAACTTTATGCCGTAGAGATTGTAGCGATCACGCTCGTCTTCCGTCTCCAACTGTCCTGAGCGCTTTAGGGCGCTAAAGATGCGGGCGTGGCCTTTCACCCACTGCTGCCACGTGGTGTCCTCAGGCCTCACGCGTTTCGCCGCGCTCGTCACGATCACTTTCGCATCACCGTTCGACGATAACACTGTCTCTGTGCCCTGACTCCCCAGGAAGGATCCACAGAAATCTTGGACAAATAATGGTCGCGTGTTACCTGGGGTTCTCCCGGTCTGCCATGGGTCGTCGTCCGGGGTCTGCGGCTTGTCCACGAGGGAGTCCAGCATGGCTGTCATCGTCTCTGTGTTAAGGCGTGGAAGGTCATTCAGGGTAGCTGGTGCCGCGTCGCTGCGTAGCCGGGGTCTGTCGGCCGGAAATTTCTCAATGATGTCCGATGTGGGACCGGTACGGGAACTCGCACTGTCGGACTTTGCGTCCTTAAGGTCTGCGACGGCCGCTAGCAGCATTCTCTCTTGGCCGAGCGAGAGTTTTAGCGCCTTAATGACGACCTTGTCAATGTGCAGTACACTGTCGATGGAAAAGAATTCCTCGCTCAGGAGAGCGTCGACAGTGGATTCGAGAAGGTTTCTCGACGCAGCCCATTCTTTCAACTCTTTAATTGCACTGTCGACTTTATCCTTATTCATTTTTTTGTTTCCTTGCTCTCTCAGTGTTTTTTTATACAGTTATAGGGGGCTCACTGCTTGGCCGTAATTGCAATTAATGCCCTATTCAGACGGCACTGCTCAGGCAAGATCTTAATTGCAATTAGAGTACTCACGCATATTGATGCCCCAAATCCTAACAATCCCTTGCACTAATTGCAATTCAGAGTCCAAGCTTGTCAGCTGTCCGGGTGACGCTTGTTAGGCTTAACAATTGATATCCACAAATTGCAATTAAGAGCTTCAAGTTTATACACAATGTCGCATATATCACACTTTTATTTATTGTTTTTTTTATATATACATTTTATTCCCTTTACCTTACGCCCTGTATCAATCGTTATCCTGAAAGCTACTTTAATCAAATGTAATTATCCTTTGTGTCCTTTTCTGGTTTTCTTTATTATTATTTTTTTAGTTTATTATTATTTTATCCTGAAGGTTAGCTAATATTCCATTTGGCTGTGTCTTTCCGTTTTTTTTTCCTTTTGCTCTCTGGAAGCGCTTGCTTGACCAGTGCTTGCTTTGCATTTGTGAGGGGAAGCTTGGAAGAGCCTTGTTATGTACCGTCCGACTTAATCCCTGCACGACTCAACGGCCAATAGGACACAGGCATGACAGAAGGTACTCTGGGGCGAGCTCCGCCCCCGAGTTACTGAGTGTGTGCTTCGCTCCCGCCTTGCATGACGGCACGCTGTAAGCCGAGACGCTCTGTCTACATCTCCGTCTGGCACGCTCCGTCGCTGTCAAGTCGAGTAGCGTGGGGGATTAAGGGGGAAAAGGGGCAGCGCATCACCAGAGTTTTAAAATCAAATAACACTTTATTTTTTAAGTAAATAAACTCAGATGTTCGTGAATACGGCCACAGATACAAGAGAATGTAACTGTCGTCAACTGTACCTCACGACCGCCACTCTCGAAAAGTTAATTTCATCCCGTATCAAAACATCTATTTTACAAAATAAAACATTTCCTTAAGTGTTTATTCAAACACTTATTAACACAGAATAAGAACAAGGGCAGAGATGAGAATTTTTCTTTGCATGTATGGTTTTTTGGGTTCGACTGCCACAGGCTGCTTGCCTAACAATTTTTATGCAATAAACTGGCAATCTCCGGGCGAAGCACAGCAAGACAAGAATCGCACTATGCCACAACAGCATGTGAACCTGGTTTTTGAGACAGGCTGTCATACCATATTAAACAGTGATGGTTCATTTTTCCGTTTCTGATATTTTTCCGAGATACTACCCCAGATGACCCCTCAAGGCCACCGGATGTTTACACATGAAACGATATAGTAACTTATGAATGTATATCACCTACGGCCGCATTGAAGGCCAGACTTGGAAATCTTAATTTCGAAGTAACTACAATTTGCCATCCTTTTTGGGAGGGAGGGAAATGGGGGAGCTTTAATATATTTTCTGCACCCAAGGAACGGAGAAGGGGAAAATAAATACAAACAAGCATTTTTTTTTTGGCTTTTCAATCTTTATTGAGTAAACATCAAGTTGATGCCATATAACTTATTTAAATCGTTTTCCGCCCAAGCATCACATAACAAATAACAAAATGTACGGGCACATACACAGGAAAAAAATGGGAGATCCATCGCGTCATTTCATTTCTCAATGTAAATTTACTTTGAGATTACTACACGACTATTTCTTTGAAGAACTACTAAAAAATGACAAACTTTATTGTATCAAAATAATTTTTTTCAAATCTTTACATTTTTAGAACATTTCGCGTTTTGTTGTTTTTGTTTTATTTCTATTATTACTTTTTCTTTTACTACCAGTAAGTTAGTGTAACTGAGATAATAGTAAAGGATTTTAAATTATTATTTTACAGAGAGCATGCATGAAAATAGTAAATAGAGGGACCAAGTGTGCATCATATATAATAATCAATGATATATAACCCAAAAATACAACTTTAGGAGACCATGCTTTGATCTCCCTATTTACTATTTTTATCTATGGTCTCTCTAAGTGACACCTTTAGTGTCTTTTAGCATATACAAAAGGTCTCCCTATGTTGGCATATTCTGTGTGCATATATTATCAAATGTGTGCATATATTATAATATGATATTTTTAGTGTCATTGTAGGTTCAACTCCTACAGGGTGCACGCATAACGATTTCTTATGCGGAGTTACTGCGCTCTCCGGTGGTGGCACACCAAACTTTAGTAATATTGTAAATAGGGGGACCAAGTGTGCATCATATATAATAATCAATGACATATAACCCAAAAATACAACTTTGGGAGACCATACCTTGGTCTCCCTATATACTATTTTTTATCTATGGTCTCTCTAAGTGACACCTTTAGTGTCTTTTAACATGTTCAAAAGGTCTTCAATTGTTGGCTTATTCTGTGTGCATATATTATCAAATGTGTGTATATATTATAAACTTTTTTGTTAGTGTCATTGTAGGATCAACTCCTTCGGGGTGCAGGCATAACGATTTTTTATGCGCAGTTACTGCGCTCTCCGGTGGTGGCACATCAAACTTTAGTAATATAGTGATAAAATATATGACTATCCCATCAATACCCCTCACTCCTCAATAAAACATTTGAGCCGCTAGATCGCTTTCTCAACATATCTTCTAGCACTGGCTATTGTTTCACTTCCTGCACCTCCGTCGCAATCATTTGTTTATTTCGCTTTGCTGGAGGGGGCGCTCTGCTCAGCTCTCAAGTAGTTCTTCTTTAATAAGCACGCCCGATCTGCCCACCATTGATCTGATGCATCCGCATAATGTATAAGGACTCGTGTCAGTCATTTTGAACACTTTAACCTAGACAAAAATATAAAATCCCACACCTGTTAACAACATTCAATACTAGCACAAGCAAATGGGAAACTATATCTGTAGCTTCTCCTGAGGACATGACACCATCTATTGAAGCTTTCTTGTCACTTGTATTCTGCGGAATCTGGTTTTTATTCTTGTAAATCCTCGGGTCGCGTATATGCCAGATTCGACAGGTTATCCTGCAAAAAATATATCCAATAAACGTTCGATAATTTTAAACATATTAAATGAAGCGAGTGACAACCTTTTAATCAGTACGAGTACTATTTCTCCTACATTTGAGTGGGCAACAGCGTCATATCTGTAACATGTAGGGAAATTAACTAATATCACCAATAACAAAAACATATGCTCTGTAGTTCCAATCTTCTAGTTAATGGATATGGGCAATATCAATTTGGAATATTATGAAAAACAAGTTGCTGATAGTGCACCGTGAACGCAAATTTGCATGCAGCAACTGAAGTTGGCTTTTGGCCTATCTGGGTCACATTCACTTCTTTTCTTCCTCTCATGGATTCTTCCTCACCTCGAGGATTTCAAAAAGTATGAAAGTACGAATTGGTTTATTCAAAACTTTTGTGCTCTATGTTATAACTCAAGTAGTAGTACTAGTCAGTCACCAGGTTCTACGACATCTAAACCCTGCCAGAATCAGTATTTCCATGAATAAAAACTTTAATATCTATCGCCGAATCGCAATTTTTTTTACCTTCTAAAGTTGATAAAGGAGCAATCCGCATTTGAACGTGGCTCCTTGCAATTGGCACATCGCTGCAACCCTTTCAACATCATGGCAATCCTGGCTTTGTACCTAGGAGATTATAACAATATGCGGCAGAAAATGACATACTTTCAGTCAATGGCAAAGCTTGGGCTAACAACACAGGTTCTTCCAGGCTTTTCCGGCAAAAAAGAACGAAATATATTGCTGTTTTACTGTTTATCTACCGTTTCAGCACAAGTTTTTTTTATAGGTTTCAGATTTGCAATCTTCGCAATATTGAAGGTGTGACATCTCACGGTGTTACTACACCGCACACGCGCCAAGGATCCTAGACGACTTAACTTCTAATGTAATTGTTAAATTCCTCAACGTGCTCTGAAGCTGGGCTATGTTTTTGGAATACGCTACTGGAATACGCTATTCCAATCTGCTGTTGTGGTCGCAATAAAACTACCAGTAACCTAGGACCGTTCGCCACTTTTCAATGGTTTTAGCGCAATAACTCTCATCTTTTGGACGCGATCAGGAGATGCTGTTATATGTAGCAAATTCAGAATTTTACACAAGTTTTGTGAAGTAAAATGTCATGATTTACGAAAATGCAAGGCCGGTGTATTTTTTTGGGCATGATTTTCCAGCTGTAACTCGCCACTTTATTCTATCATCCCGAAATATAAATTTTAAGTGCAAACTGTAAGACTATCAACTCGCTTTTCAAAATGACTGCTAAGAGCTATAATGGTTACACATGAACACAAATCTTACTTGACATGCGTATACTGACGGTTTACTTATAGCAGCTCTGTATTTTGCATTCGAGAACCAGTGGTAGTTGCCGGGAAGTTCGGCAAAAGATCATTTCCGGGATAATTGTTGTTTTCGGGAGGTGGCGACGGTACGGGTACAGGCGGATTTGACTTAGGTTACTGGTATGTTTATAGATGTCAGTTTTTACTTGGAGATGCGTAAAAGCGTGTTTGTGTGTTTTTCTTCAGTTCCTAGTTGAAGCTACGAGTTTCGCTGTACGTATGACTGCTTTGTTGGAGAGGCCTTTTTTTAAGGGACGGCCGCAATACTCATTTGTGCTAATTTTGAATTCCGTGGTGGTGAATAATCTATAGTCCTAGATGACTCTTGCAGTCTTCCTACGACAGCAAGAGTCATAGTTCCTATAATAGGAAATGCCATTGATGTCAATTTTCAAATCTCGGCGCACGACTGGGGCCAACGGTGTCATTTTAGAAAGGTTGCATCACATAAATGGCCCAATTATAAATTATAGCGCACAAGTTTTATGGTCAGATAGCAATTTTTACTGAGAAAAATATATGTTTTCTTGAGATCAGGACATCGAATCCCTCATTATCGCCCACAATAACAGTGAATCGACAGTTGCAAAACCACGTTTTAATCTAGTTTGGAAGTTTCGCTGAGGTCGAAAATAATGCGCCAGGGTACTTCTCAGTGTGCTTTTAAAGAAAGAGCCTGCCAGTTCCAGCCTCGGTGGCTTTGAACGTGAGCCGAAAGATCCAGAGCCTCGAAAATTGAGATCAATGGCCATTCCTATTGCAGGAACGATGACCCTGTCTGTCGTAGGAAGATAGAAAGGGTCCGCTGGGACTAAATAATCTACCAGTAACCTAGATTGAATCCGCCTGTGCTTGTAGCATCGTCACCTCCCGAAAACAAAAATTATCCCGGAAACGAAATTTTTGGCAGAACCTCCCGACAACTGCCACTGGTTCTCGAATGCAAAATACTTAGCTGCTATAAGAAAACTGTTAGTATACACATTTGGAGCCAGGTTTATGTTCACGTGTAATCCTTATAGCTCTTAGCAGTCATTTTGAAAAGCAAATTGAATAGTCTTACAGTTTGCACTTAAAATTTATATTTCGGGATGATAGAATAAAGTGGCGAGTTACACTTCGAAAATACTGCCCGAAAAAAATATACATCAGCCTGACATTTTCGTAAATCATGACATTTTACTTCGCGCATAACAGAAAACGTGTGTAAAATCCTGTATTTGCTACACACAAAAGTATATCCGGATCGCGTCTAAAACACGAAAATTATTGCGCAAAAACCATTCAAAAGTGGCGAACGATCCTACGTAGGTTACTGGTAGTGCAGTTGTTTAGCTGAGGCAACGTGAGCGAAAGTCAGTCACCTGCTTTCCACCCCTGTCCAATTTCGAACCAGGGACTTTAGGATTACAGGCCCAAGGCTCTATCGACTGAGCTAACCGTCATCCCCATAAGCCAATTCGCACTTTCGGATTTTTCCGGTGGCGGTGTTGTTTCGACTGAAAATGTTGGGGGATAAATTTTAAAGAAATGATAAGGGAAAAATATCAAAATTCTAATTTTCTTTCAACATACACACTTTCGAATTTATAAAGCCATCACATGATCTTTTAAAAACTATTTTACATATTATTCAGTGCCTTTAATAACCAACATGTGACTATATTTCTGGCAAAATGGAATTTTGTTGATTTTTGCCGTTTTTTCCTATCATTTCTTTATATCCTTATCCCACCTGAATTCAGCCGAAACGCAAAAACTTTTCGGCAAAAGTCTAAAGTGCGAATTGACTTATTATCTCGTAAATCGCTCGATACATACGTATAAGAAACAAGTAAGTATTTGTGAAACACACGCAGGCCCCAACCGCCCCCCCCCCCCAAATTCATAGGGGTATAAAGCGATGGCGGACAGACGGACGGACACCCCAAACCTATTGGGCTCCAATCCGAAGGGTTGGTCTTCGTCGTCGTCGGTTTACGCTTTCAGAGCAAAGCTCTATACGTTTTTATACAGATTCTCTCTACCTAGTACGGTTTTGTGCTAATATTTTAGCTTGTGAGATTGAGTAGATTCCTTTATTTTGTAGATCGCGTTTTATTGTTGAGAGGTATGTTGTTTTTTGTCTTCCTTGGGGTCTTTTTACTGTTTCAATTGCTTCTTTAAGAGCTCTACTTGCTGGTGTCGTTTCAGGTAATCTGCAGACGTGTCCGAAGAAATTCCAACGACGTTTTCTGATCAGAATAGACCATGGTATTTGGGTTGGGGCCTAATTAATGTTAGCAGCTCTGTACCGCCATGTTTACAAGCAGAGTCTTCACGGTCGTTGTATGCACATCCACTAATAAAATAGTGTAAAATGTTTCAAGCAATACGTTACTATAGCATATAAAAAGAATTATATTCCATCACATTTCTGCTAAAACACAAAAATTATAGAAAAGAGGTGGTGGCAAGTAAGTATCCATATATTGCTACATATTATATCCAGCATCATACATAAATTTATACGCCCGAACTCTTTTTTTATTCGAAACAGTCAGAAATTTGTACACCCGCAAATTCTTCCGCAACATATGTGTTTCGACTGTTTGCGACGCCGTCACAGGCCATTCAATAAGTAAATACAAAGCATACCTAAAATCCCGAGAATTTTCTTAATTTTATATATTTTATATATATTTATTTTGAACTGCAATACCATAGTATTATATTTCATCTAAGAAAAAAATATTGTGCAACTATATCCATTTGTTTTCCTTATGTGGGATTTTTAATACCATGCTTTCAATATGAAAAATTAGTATTTAACTTAGCTAATATTTAGATGGCTGCTAATGGGAGTATAAGTTTTTATAAAAGCGGTAAAATACAGAATTATACATTGATATATAATATTGCGTCATAAGACCGACAAATAACCACAGAAAAACACATTTGGTTCATTACTCGGTTTTGTATTTTAATTCGCTAGCGGCAGTAATACAAGCAGTAAATTAATTTAGTGCATTTGGTAACTAACTAGATTGGCCAGTGTTTTTGTTAAAACAAAAACGGATATGTCTCCCCCGCCCCCAATCAGTCACGTGGAAAAACTTCGCAGTAAACATTTCCACTACATATGGGTTCTTCTTGCCATGTTTCAGTCTAATCCAACAAACTGTTTCGGAGACATCGCAACAAATATGACCAAAAAATTTTAAAATCAAAAATTGAAAAATTCGCCGAAAATACATTTTCAACGGAAATAAAAAAAAACTTCGCAGTAAACATTTAAACGTTTTGTGAGTTCTTCCTGCCAAGTTTCAGCCTAATCCAACAAACTATTTCGGAGATATGCAAACAATATGGCCCAAAAAGTTAAAATTCAAAAATTAAAAAAATCGCTAAAAATACATTTTCAACGAAAATAAAAAGAAACTTTGCAGTAAACATTTTCACTATATGTGAGTTATTCTTGCCACGTTTCAGTCTAATCCAGCAAACTGTTTCGGAGATATTGCAACAATATGGTCAAAAAAGTAAAAAATCCAAAATTGAAAAATTCGCAAAAAATACATTTTCAACAGAACTGAAAAAAAACTTCGCAGTAAACATTTACACGTTTTGTGAGTTCTTCTTGCCAAGTTTGAGTCTAATCCAACAAACCGTTTGGGAGATATCGCAACAATATGGCCAAAAAAAGTTAAAAATGAAAAATTTAAAAATTCGCCAAAAATACATTTTCAGCGGAAATGAAGTAAAACTTCACAGTAAATTTTGGGGAGACATATAATTCCAGTAGACCACGCCTATAAGTACATCAGGGTATAACGACATTGCGCTAATGGCGACGTTTTTATAAAGTCCAATTCTTTTTTCCCCATTTTCAAAGAGCTATTGTCCAAATTTGTTTTCCCAAAATTGTCTAAAAACTATCGAGAGCTTTAATGTAATTGCTTTTTCTTTCTGGAGTCAATCACATTTTTATATGCAAAAAGATGGTGTAAGTAACTAACGACATAAGGTTTTGTTGCCAGTTGAGAAATGGTGTCGCCAGATGACTTCTGACTTAAATTTATCACACATTTTTGTTGTCAGTTGGCAGTTTTTTATCTTCACTGAGCTACTTACACACTTGTTTAATAAATAAGTGCCTAACTGTACTATTTTCTTGTTGTTTGCTTCTATGTACAAGTGCACTAAAATAAACAAACTGTAAGCTTTGAGTAATTTTATTGTTTCATAGTTGCTTTACACACATTTGTTTATTTTTAAAATTTATTATTCAAAATAAACAATAACATATATGCAAAAAGATGGCGTAAGTAACTGACTACATAAGGTTTTGTCGCCGATTGAGAAACTGTGTCGCCAGATGACTTCTGGCTTCACACATTTTTGTCGTCAGTTGCTTTTTACACGTAACAGTTCTCTTCTCGTCATGATGCTTGCGCTGAGGCTGGCGATGATGGTTACTACCACTGCAGGACCACGTAAAGCTTTTGCTAGCGGCCCAATCAAGTTGCGATATCTGACCAAGTAATTTTGAGTGAACATAATGAGACCATCATCTTGACATTTCCCAACTAAGACATCATCTCCGTTGTAGTGATATGGCTCAATTGTTATCAAAGCCATTTTCATCTATTAAACATCTGTTTAACATAAATACAAGCGGACTAGTCATATTTAAACTGTACCACTGACAAAGTTTCGCTACAATATTTTCTATAATTAACCCCGTAGAAATTCTATTCATATCTCACTAGAAAGATGAGAGAAAACTGTGACACAACGTGACCCGTTTGTTAATTTCTTCGATATTTTTATTTCTATAAGACAGTTTTTCAAATTTTCCAATTTTAATGTTTATCTTGTATTTCACTCGAAGTTTCGCCACAATAATTTCTACAATTTGACACGTAGATTTTTTCTTCATATATCATTTGAAAGCGTGAACAAAGTCATCAACCATGACCATGGGCGTTTTTTTCTATTGGTGAGGTCAACCCTAATTATCATAACCAAAGTGCGCCGCTCGCCATTTGACTTTGACTAAGTTTTATCGAGTAATATATGTTGATAAGGTTATGTATCGGACCTGCTTTTTACACGTAACAATTATCTTCTCGTCTTGTCTTGACGGTGCGTAGGAATAATAACAAAAGCACAGTGTTAATCACGTGCGTTTGTTTACATTTTACAGCGTTTATACTTATATTTAAATGAAGCAAAGCGTATTGGCAGATAACTTGAGCAAAATCCGAGCTCCAAGTTGACGGTGGTTTTGATTTCATTCAGAAATCGGTCATTATTTGACTTATTTGTCTGCTTTTAGTTTTTTGACAATTAAAAAAATCAAAAGCTAAATTTATTAATGCAAAATTTACTAGAAAAACTGAAAATAAAAAAGTTGTTGACGGTTAACTTTTCGATATCGGAAGCTGGAGGGTCAGCTTCTTCTGTGTGTGTGTGTACTTTGGTCTCCCTATTTGCTATTTTTTATCTATGGTCTCTCTTAAGTGACACCTTTAGTGTCTTTTAACATATACAAAAGGTCTCCTTATGCTGGCATATTCTGTGTGCATATACAGTGAAACCCCGCTATTAGCGACAAAAAGTAACTGAATAATTTTGCCCCTAATGGCGGGGTGTCCCCAATTTCGAGGTCCTATTCTATCTGACAACAACAACTAAAATCTCCGCCTATTTTTCTTACACTTTTTCCATCACTAGCTTTGATTATTTTAACTTTATCAGATAGCGAGAGGTCGTTCCGTTTTCTTTTCACATCACTGATATTCAGACTTAACACGTTGTATAGCATCTTAACTGAGTATAAGACAATGAATTAATTGTTTTATTTATACGCATTTTAAAAGACAGAGCACATGTCAATAGAGTTCAGTCGTATTTAGCTTCTCCCTTAAGCACACATCTTTTGTAATAGCCCTATTGTCTTTACATGCACTGTACTCAGTACCCATAGATAACAATAGCGTAAAAAACTTGACTAAGTCTCGAGGAGTATGTCTATCCCCCGTGGGGGATATGGTTTTTGTAAGGCTGTTGCGTGTTGACTACGCAAAATTTAAAAGTGGAAGGATAGGCAGACGCAGTGTCTAACATTTCGACAAATCAATCCATTAACCAGTAGGCGCGTGAGAATGTCGTAGGTACGCTAAGTACAGCGCCGATTTTGAAAAATCCGCCATTTTGTCAAGTCCCAGCCGGAAAATGCTTAATCACTGCACTGTGGAAGGTCTCAGGGAACTTGTGTGCAGAATTTGAAACGAATCCATCCATTTTTGTGGCCTGTAGGTGCGTGAGACTGCCGTATATACGATAAGTCCAGTGCCAATTTTCAAAAGTCCGCCATTTTGCCCAATCCGGAAAATTCTTGACCATTACACTGCGGAAGGTTCCAGAGAAGCCGTGTATAAAATATGAAACAAATTCATCTATTAATGTGGCCTGTAGGCGGGTGAGACTGCCGTATATACGCTAAATCCAGTGCCGATTTTCAAAAGTCCGCCATTTTGTCATTTTTTTCCGATCCAACAAAAATATTCTTAGTCAGTGCACTGCGGAAGGGTTTAGAGAAGACGTGTACAAAATTTGAAACGAATGCATGTACTAATGTGGCCTGTCGGCGCGTGAGACTGAAGCGTGACAGACAAACGGACAGACTGAAAAGTTCAAAACTATATCCCTCCGTTCCACAGGGGATAACAAACACTACCGAGTAACAAGCTGATAGAGGTTGTTTACATAACGTACAAAATATGGACAGCAATTTGACTGTCCACAAAAAAGGGATTTTTTAAATGTGTAACCGTACTTACGGGATAAAAATAGTGTCCCTAATTCTGAATAGAGGGGTGTCCACAATGGAGGGGTCTAGAATTAACAGAACTCTATGGCGTTTTAAAACAGAATGAAAAATGCTGTACATAATTCAGGGGTATCCATAATAGAGGGGTGTCTATATCCGGGGTTTTATTGTACTATCAATGGTGTATATATAATCAACTTCTTTGGTAGTGTCATTGTAGGTTCAATTCCTGCAGGGTGCACGCATAACGATTTCTTATGTGGAGTTACTGCGCTCTCCGGTGGTGGCACATCAAACTTTGGTAATATAGTAAATAGGGGGATCAAATGCGCATCATATATAATAATCATTGATATATAACCCAAAAATGCAAATTTGGGAGACCATACTTTGGTCTTCCTATTTACTATTTTTATCTATGGTCTCTCTAAGTGACACCTTTAGTGTCTTTTAACATATTCAAAAGGTCTCCCTATGTTGACATATTATGTGTGCATATATTTTTAAATCTGTGCATATATTATCACCTTTTTGATAGTGTCATTGTAGGTTCAACTCCTGCAGGGTGTACGCATAACGATTTCTTATGTGGAGTTACTAAATAATAAGGAAGCCCCGATCTACCCACCATTGATCCGATGCATCCGCATAATCTAGTATTTTAATAAAGAAGTCAGAAAATATTAAAAAGCCACATACCGAGTTTCATGAAATTT
Organism: Protula sp. h YS-2021; assembly: GCA_949752745.1. Taxonomy (NCBI): domain Eukaryota; kingdom Metazoa; phylum Annelida; class Polychaeta; order Sabellida; family Serpulidae; genus Protula; species Protula sp. h YS-2021. The sequence goes on from OX457034.1 coordinate 2,700,964, forward strand.
TTTGCAGGAGTTTTTAAGTGTTAACAAGCTCTTGCTGACAGACCGACCGACACGTGGTCGATCGCATATATGCCCCCTGTGGGGAAAAATGAATAACTGTGAGTGTGGAGAGAGGGGGACAGCTGTTGAATGGGTTACGTATAAGTAAAGAATGTCAAAACACAGCAGAAAAGACGTCAAATTGGATCTGGCTGGATCTGGCTGAAACGATCTGGCTGGTTACCATCATGATTGTGCCTCATCTCTCTAAGACGGTGGAATGATCAACTACCGTTGCCCGGCCGCCTAAATGGTCTGATGATGAAACGGGCGAAACCAACAACCAACAAAAGGCGGTGCATCACTGATGACAAAGAGAGATGAAATGCAGGAAACAAGAAACAAACCTGTAAGCTATAGTTACCACACCTGGATACAACCCAGTGACCGCCGGGAAAGGCCGGCTACAACTCGGTAAGACGAGCTACGACCTGGTAAAACGGGTGACATTGGCAGAGACCAAACAAAGCAGCATGAAGGGTCGGTACCCCCGCATGTGAAGTTATTAATCGCTACAAAGAGACATAAGAGAAAATATCCCCACGGCGACCCGAGAGGGGGGAAGGATGAGGCGTCGGAACGTACGGAACAAATGGAGACGATCACACTTCCGGAGAGAAACACGAACCAAGAACAACGAGTATGCAAGTGTGGCAAAGTGTTGAAAAATGAAAAGGGTTTGAGAATACATCAAGGAAGGGTACATAAAAACGAAAAGCAGCAGCAACGCACAGCCCCAGTGGTTGGTCAGGCGGAGGAGGTCCAGAACCCGGATGCAAACCACAGTGTTCAGGACCACCATGCTGTTGAAGACAGAGCAAGCGAAGTAGAACAGCGAAAAGACAGGATTAAATGGCCAGCAAGTAGCAAGGAATTAGATTGGAAACATCTGGAAGATGATCTAGTAGGAATCTTGGACACATCAATGAAAGACAAAGTGACCGAGAAAATAAATACCCTCACGAAGATACAGTATACAGTATCAAAGGAAAGATTTGGAGTGATTGAGAGGACACCATCTGTGAATAGTAACAAACACGAGAACCGACGAGATAGGAGGAAAGAAGAGGTGAGAAGAGAACTGAAGGCGCTCTCAAAAAGATGGAAACAAGCAAAAGCGGAGGAAAAAGGAGCATTGGATGACCTACGCCAACAATTGAGAAAGAAACTAAAAAAGCTGAGACAAGCGGAACAACAACGTAGGAAATGTAAAAGGCGCCGTAAAGAAAAAGAGCAATTCATCTCACATCCATTTAAGTATACATCTGATTTACTTGGGAAGGAAAAAAGCGGGAAACTCACATGTAGTCAAAGGAAAGTTGAAGAACATCTAGCAACGGTCCATAATGATAAGAACAGAGAAGATCCACTCCCAGTTTTTGACTACTTAGAAACACCAGAAAGACCAACGACAGAGTTTCAGAGTGGAGATATCACATGGAAGGAGGTGAAAGAAGTCGCCAAGAAAGCAAGAGCAAAGTCAGCACCTGGCCCCAGCGGAATACCATACTTAGTGTACAAGAAATGCCCGCGTTTATTACACATGCTGTGGCGCCAGCTCGTGGTAGTTTGGAGGAAAGGAAACATACCAGAGAAATGGACAAGAGCGGAAGGCTGCTTTGTTCCAAAAGAAGTAAACTCCTCAAGCATAGACCAGTTCCGCACGATATCTTTGCTTGATGTTGAAGGGAAAATCTTCTTCTCAATAATAGCACGACGACTAACAAACTACATGGTCAAGAACGGATACATTGATACATCAACTCAGAAAGGAGGCGTCGAAGGTTTCTCCGGATGTTGGGAGCATAACAGTATGATAACAAAACTGTTACAAGATGCCAAAACGAGACGAAGAAACATCACGTTAATATGGTTGGACCTAGCAAAGGCGTACGGCTCAGTACCACACGAGCTTGTTATGTTGGCACTAGAGAAGTACCACGTACCAGAGAAACTAATCAACATTATCAAGAACTACTTCCAAAAGCTCAAATTCAGATTCACCACAACCGACTTTACAACAAAGTGGCAGCGACTAGAGAAGGGTATAATCACGGGCTGCACGGTATCGGTTATAGTATTCCTGGCTGCTATGAACATCATGATAAAGACCGCAGAAAAAGAATGCAAGGGATCAAAGGTGAATGAAATTCAACAAAAACCGATCAAAGCATTTATGGACGATCTAACTATAAATACAGCACAACCACAAGGCGCGAGGTGGATTTTAAACAAACTTTATGAGCTAACAGTATGGGCAAGAATGGCATTCAAGGCACGAAAATGTAGGAGTTTAGTCATCATCAAAGGGAAAATAGGAAAGAACGTGAAATTTAAGATAGGAGACCTTACCATCCCGACAGTGAGTGAAGAACCGGTGAAGTGCCTTGGAAAATGGTACGATGGAAGCTTACGCGACACGGAAAATTCCAGGAAAACTATCCAGCAGCTACAAGAACATCTGTGTGTGCAAAATAGAAAAGGCCCCGCTACCTGGAAGATACAAGGCATGGTGTTTTCAGCACGGTGTGATGCCACGACTATCATGGCCAATGCTCATGTACGACATCCCGATGAGCAGTGTGGAAGAAATGGAAAGGATGGCAAGCAAGCAATTGCGCAAGTGGTTCGGTGTCCCCAAGAGTTTTTCTGCGGTGGGACTCTATGGGAAAACCAACAAGCTTCAGCTGCCGCTGTCATCAGTGAAAGAAGAATACAAAGTTAGCCGCGTAAGAGGACAAGTGATGCTCGACGAATCAAAAGACAATACAATACGAGGAGCAAAAGTTCAACTGAGTCAACGTGGGCGCTGGTCAGTGCAGAAGAGCATTGAAGATGCGAAGAGCAGAGTACAGAACAAAGAATTAGTCGGAACTGTGAGACAAGGGAGAAGAGGCCTAGACGTAACACCACGAGTGAAATGGACCGAGGCAAACACCAAGGAGAGAAGGTCCATAATACAACGTGAGATACGAGAGAGTGAAGAAGATCAACGAAGAGTAAAGGCAGTGGGTATGGGCGCCCAGGGAGCCTGGACGAGATGGGAAAGTGCAACACCAAGAAAAGTGACATGGCACGAAATACTGAAAAAACAACCTATGCAGCTTGGATTCCTGCTACGTAGTGTATACGACCTACTACCAACACCCGCAAACCTTAAACTATGGTACAAGACAGAAGACGACGGTTGCAAACTGTGTGGAAATAGAGGGACATTGGAGCATGTACTGTCATCGTGCAGAACAGCTCTTACTCAAGGAAGGTACCGATGGAGACAGGACAAAGTATTAGAAGCTATCTCGTCAATATTAGTGCCAGTCGTTAACAAAGAAAACAACACAAAACCACAAAGAACACTAACATTAATCAAATTTGTCAAAGCAGGAGAAGAACAGAAGCAACGTAGAAGCACAGTTGGTGTCTTAGCAACAGCAACAGACCGGCAAATACGCGTAGATTTGCGTAGAAAACTGCAGTTCCCTGAAAACTGCAGTTCCCTGGAGAGATCACAGCTACAACATTGAGACCAGATATAGTGCTGTGGTCAACAAAAACACGCCAAGTGATTATGATAGAATTGACAGTGCCATGGGAGGAAAACATAGAAATTGCGAACGAGAGGAAAAGAACAAAGTACGATGAATTGAAAGCCGCGTGTGAAGAAGCCCGCTGGAAAGTGTGGTGTATGCCTATCGAAGTAGGGTGTAGAGGATTCATGGGAAAATCAGTATGGGCGACGTGTAAATTACTCGGTATAGGTGGCAACATCAGGAAACGTATAAGTAAAGAATGTCAAAACACAGCAGAATAGACGTCAAATTGGATCTAGCTGAAACGACACGACAAGCAATGGTTACCATCATGATTGTGCCTCATCTCTCTAAGACGGTGGATTGATCAACTACCGTGGCCCGGCCGCCTAAATGGTCTGATGATGAAACGGGCGAAACCAACAACCAACAAAAGGCGGTGCATCACTGATGACAAAGAGAGATGAAATGCAGGAAACAAGAAACAAACCTGTAAGCTATAGTCTGTTACAGGTGAACAACTTAAGTGCTACAATTAAGTTAGCCATTGATTATGTGAGCCCATTCAATACCAATGAGTATCTGAGGAATTTGAGACGAATCAAGAAAGAAACTCACAGAGAAGATTATATTGGCATTGAGCGCGTTCTATATTACGGCCTGTTGAGAGCACTTAAAACTTTGCAAAGCGCTGATGAGGTCCGCAAACAAGTTGCCGAAAACAAGACAGAGGTTTGTACATAAAATAATACTATTATTACATATGTAGATAACCTACACAGTTCAAATGTCCATGAAATGAAATATGATTGGATAGTGACAATAGTTTTGCTATAATTAACTTTCAAAATGATACCGGGAGTCTCCAAAAAGAAGCCCAGGGCTTATAAACGGAAACTCGACACTAACCCATTGACAATACCGATCCTTGCTAGTGCCCACAGAAAATACACACCAAGTTTCATTAAAATCCTTGCAGTTGTTCTTGAGATATCGCGTTAACAAACTCATTCCAATGCTGAATGATTTCCAGAATTTCATAAATTTCGAAGTGCATTTGGCTCATTTTCCTTGGGCCAACCTAACCCATTGACAATACTGATCCTTGGTAGTGCGCACAGAATATACACACCAAGTTTCATTAAAATCATTGCAGTTGTTCTTGAAATATCGTGTTAACAAGTCAACCAAGAGCTGAAATTTTCCAGCTGCTCCATTTTGATTAAACGAACATGGCCCATTTGCAATGCCGATCTGTGTTTGTTGCCATAGAAGCTATAGGCCAAGTTTCATGAAAATCCTTGCAGCAGTTTTTAAGTTAGCGTGTTAACAAGCTCTTGCTGACAGACCGACAGACCGACCGACACGTGGTCGATCGCATATATTCCCCCTGTGGGGAAAAATGAATAACTGTGAGTGTGGAGAGAGGGGGACAGCTGTTGAAGAGTATGACAGGTCGGTGCGTGTAAAATTATGAAGAAACCGCCAACCATGCACACCAATGGGCCCATTTCAGCCAGTGCACAATGACAACGTACGTCAGAAGATTACACACTTAAAAACAGGCCGCAATTTTTCAATAAAATGAACAACCCAACCAAAAGGAAAACAAAACTTTTCATAACAGCATATAAAATTAATCACACAAGAATTGTTCATAATAGCTTTGCTATTGAACTTAAAAATGTGATAATACGGAAGCAGAGTGCCATGGTTTCTTCCGATGATAGCGGGGTATCAGCCTTCAAAACTGCACTGTATTTCTTCTCCCTGACATAGTTTATAAACTTTTTCCTATAGTGAAGTGACTTTTAAGAAGAAACAATGATAGTTTATGTAGCTTTCCGTTATTACGAAAACTGTGCAGCGATTTTTAGAGGTCTGAAAATATCAGCTTCCCGCCATACCAAGTTCACATCCCCACCATCTTGAGGTATACCCTACACGTGCTTTTAATTTGCCGCCATGTGATTGATCCAGCAAACATGTGAAAAGCACGCTGAGGCCACCTGATTGACCAGAAATTGTCAGAAAACATAATTAATATGTGCAAACCGTTCACACACTTTTCTATTGCAGTACCCCCTACAGTTTCAGTGAATCACACCAAACACACTGAAATTTAGGTGAAAACCAGATTTTATGCAAAGTGGGCCCAAGGCGGATATGGAATTAATGTCTACTTTGCACATTCGAGCCAAAATAAAAGCGTAAACCTAGTTGGCTTCCGGCTCAAGAAGCCCACTTTGCAAAAAAGGCCCACTTCGAAGGTCTTAAATTGACGAAAAAAACTAACACACTGCCGAGTTCGCGGGGTACACGACCTCTCTCTCTCACACACACACACACACACACACACACACACACACACACACACACACACACACACACACACACACACACACACACACACACACACACACACACACACACACACACACACACACACAGAACGTAGAAACACTATATGTCTCCCCTTGGTCGGAGAGACATAATGACCTCAGAGCAATCCGCATCATAGTTGGAGAGATAAGCTGTCGACAAAACAGGGCATAAAAAGTGACAGATAGACGGACAGACAAGACGGAGAACACCCAATCTAATACCTCCCTTCCCGGGTCTAAAGCCCCTGGCTGGGGGTTAACAAACTGTATTCGTGAGTCAAAAATACAGACCAGACGATGATGATCTACATCTGAAGAGTTGCAAAGTGATACGTATAACAGTTTGTGGTTTGAGACCATGTGTGCCAGAGACTGCAGTGTCACATACGTTCACGCATTGTGGACGTCTCGCAGGTGTCTTTTTAGGTCAAAAGCCCTAGAATATGTTTTTTCACGCATGTCACAGATAACAGCATGCACTTGCATATGCTCTTGCAACTCTGCGCTGGTCATAGATTCCCGTGTCCTGCATCTGGAGCATTTATAAGCAAAGTCCTGTTTGGTTTTTTTTAATTGTCTGTTCTTGGAGGACGTCGTCAAGGTTTAGCTCTTGTTCGATGTGCAACTGCTCGGCTGCGTGTACATCACCAGATATCGCTGTGGCAGTCGAGGTTGTGCTTGCACTTCCTCTAGCAACACTGCACGTGGATGAAATGTCTGCAGATGTACCAGTGGAACAAATCGTAACCCTGGCTCTTAATGGCTCCTCCCTTCCCGGGTTTAAAGCCCCCGGTTTGGGACTAACAAACCGTATTCGTGAGTCAAAAATACAGACCAGACGATGATGATCTACATTTGAAGAGTTGCAAAGTGATACGTATAACAGTTTGTGGTTTGAGACCATGTGTGCCAGAGACTGCAGTGCCACATTATACGTTCACGCTTTGTGGACGTCTCGCAGGTGTCTTTTTAGGTCAAAAGCCCTAGAATAAGTTTTTCCACACATGTCACAGACAACAGTATGCACTTGCATATGCTCTTGCAACTCTGCGCTGGTCATAAATGCCCGTGTCCTGCATCTGGTGCATTTATAAGCAAAGTTCTCTTCGGGTTTTTTAATTGCCTGTTCTTGGGGGACATTGTCAAGGTTTAGATTTTGTTCGATGTGCAACGGCTCATGTGCTTGTACATCACCAGATTTCACTGTGACAGTCGAGGTTGTGCTTGCACTTCCTCTAGCAACACTGCACGTGGATGAAATTTCGGCAGTTGCACCAGTTGAACAAATCGTCACCCTGGCTCTCAAAGACTCCGTTGTTTGTATCTCCTGGATTAACCTGCAATTTTATCTTACATGTAAATATTTCTCTCAACAGTCTAATAATCATTGTATTACCGCGAATCTTAAATCGCACTTTAAGAACTTAACACAAAAACGGTTGCACTTTCTGCCACTTTACTAAGTATATATATGTATACAGATGAAATCACTTAATCGCATACCGGTTAAACGCATAAATCGGTTAACTGCATATTATTCGCAAATCCCAAACCATTTCCAATGCTCTCTGTTGGAAATTTAACCGGATAATTGAATACCGCCTAATCGCTTAAACTGGATAAAATGGGAAGCACACCGGTTAATTGCATAATTCTGGGTGACTCTCCAAGCATACAAACTAAGGCAGTGAGCTGCTCCTCGTTTATTTATCTAATCCATTGTCTTCTGTTTGCTTGACCCATTGTGTACATGTACCAACCCACTTGCGGTTGTTAACGGTGAATCTCGAATTCTTAATCACCACACTCTCTCAGTTCTCACTAGATAATGACCGTTAATATCTGCACTGCCTTAGCTGACGCTAGATAATAGCCTGCAACTCTAATCCCCGCGCTGCCTGAGCTCTCACTAAATAATGGCCTGAAACCCTTAATCCCCACGTTGCCTCACATAACCATGAGTGCAAAGTCATCATTTAAATACGCGGCCAAGAAGAAAAAATGAAATGCGGGGAGGAGGGGTGGGGGTGCACGTCTAATAACAACCGCTGAAAAATATAGACAAGAGTACTCCGAATAAACGCATATATCGGATAAACGCATAACAGGGCTTGGCAAATTGGCTATGGGATAAACCGGTTTCGTCTGTATATATAATTTTTCGGTCTCTCTAAACCTTACAAATCAATGCGTGAGGTCTCCTTAAGCATTACGCTATATATATATATATATATATATATATATATATATATATATATATATATATATATATATATATATATATATATATATATATATATATATATATATATTTTCAATGTTACTTTAGGGAGGCAACTTGCCCTGTCATTTCCCTCATTTCACGTTGAAATTGCTCTCTCTCATTCTCCACCTTCCCAAGTGTACATGCTTGAAGAGAGAGCTCTCGTTTAAGGTTTTCATTCGCAGCTCGGAGAGACAAAAGTTCCTGAGTCATTTCCTCCTTTTCCTTTTTGAGTTCGGCAATTTATAAATATGCAAATACATTTATAAACACTTTCCTTTCATTCCAAAGGAAAGCCCCTCTCCCTCACAGTCTAATATACGTTCGAATATTTACCGGCGACACTGTTACGCTTAATCCCATGAGGCACAAGGCAGTTCCCTTATCAAGCCTAGTTCACACTAAGCAACCCCTACTAACGCCTGCACTTCCAGAGTAGTACTCACGGCATAGGTGCATCTATTTGGTTTCAATATGAGAACCTCTGGACCTGGGCTTCTTTTTGGAGACTCCCGGTATCATTTTGAAAGTTAATTATAGCAAAACTATTGTCACTATCCAACCAATTTCATTTCATGGACTTTGAACTGTGTAGGTTATCTCCATATGTAATAATAGTATTATTTTATGTACAAACCTCTGTCTTGTTTTCGGCAACTTGTTTGCGGACCTCATCAGCGCTTTGCAAAGTTTTAAGTGCTCTCAACAGGCCGTAATATAGAACGCGCTCAATGCCAATATAATCTTCTCTGCGAGTTTCTTTCTTGATTCGTCTCAAATTCCTCAGATCCTCATTGGCATTGAATGGGCTCACATAATCAATGGCTAACTTAATTGTAGCACTTAAGTTGTTCACCTGTAACAGAAAATAGGATACTATATTTCCTTTCGCAACATCCACTTATAACTCGTGGCCGCTGTGTGTACCATAAGTATCAATGCATGAGTTTCTTGCTTGTACTGTCTACAATAGTGTACACAAATTTTCTCTAATTTCTAAATTAACTAGACAGTCCAGTGTTTTTGTTAAAACAAAAACGGATATGTCTCTCCCGCCCCCAATCAGTCACGAGGAAAAAAATTCCTTGCTTAAAAGTACAACATTGGCAAGCCCAAAAATTAAAAAAAATCGCCAAAAATACATTTTTACAGAAAATGAAGACATAATTAACTTCTGATTCATTTCGATTTACTCTTACAAAACTTTATTTTTTCATTAAACTTTTTCATTCATTTTAACTTTACACCATTGACAATAAAATTGACTCCTTTTTAGCTATAAATAATGGCCTACTATACGTATCACACCTGATGGGGAAGGTTTCCTGGTACAACTACCAAATCCCCAACACATTGAACAATTGTCAAGGGCTGTACGCCATAATCTTCCTTTAAGCGTGCCATGTCTTCTGCAGACAAGTAGCATTCACGCTGTTGGATTGGATCGTAGCTGACGCCCTTCTTCCTTTGCAAATATCTGCCTCAAAGATTTTAATAAATCACAGTTCAATGAATTTAATATGAACATGCTGCGTCCCGACAGTTCTTAGCAGTAGGTATATAATGCCGTTTCCACCGCACTTTGTGACGTCATACTGTCTGGAAGTGACGTCATCATGTCTGGACCGGAAGTGGTGTCTGGAGCGGATATAATGCGTTTCCACCGCACTTTGTGACGTCATACTGTCTGGAAGTGACGTCATCATGTCTGGACCGGAAGTGTTGTCTGGACCGGAAGTGTTGTCTAGACCGGAAGTGACGTCATGTCTGGAAGTGACGTCATCATGTCTGGACCGGAAGTGACGTCATAGTGTCTGTTTGTTTCTATCTGCTTCAGTTTTTTGGATGGAGCGCGCGCACGTGTTGGGATGACGTCATGATGAAGGGTAAACGTCACAGCAGAGTGTGCGTAAACGAAACGTCATTTTGTTTTCGTAATTTGAAATAACGGACTTCCGTTGAAGTGTGGAACTTATATTTGTAACATGCCGCCATTTTAACTGTGTAAAAAGTGAAAAAGTGGGATAACTTTCGTTATAGTTGACCGATTTGAATGAAAATTTCACTGTTTGATTCAGTTTTATATCTAGTTTTGTTATAAAGTGGTCACAGGCTATTTACACCGGTGGCTGTATGCATTTTTGTAACATGCCGCCATTTTAACCTTGTAAAAAGTGGAAAATTGGCATAACTTCCGTTATACTTGGTTGATCTACATGAAAATTTCACTTTTTGATTCAGTTTTATATCTAGTTTTGTTATAAAGTGGCTATAGGCTATTTGCGCAGCTGGCTGTATCATTTTTGTAACATGCCGCCATTTTAATTTTGTAAAAAGTGAAAAATTGAGATAACTTCCGTTATATTTGGTCGATTTACATGAAAATTTCACTGTTTGATTCAGTTTTATGTAACGTTTTAACATTAAGTAATAAAAGGCTATTTACACCGATGGATGTATGCATAATGTGACATGCCGCCATTTTAACTTTGTAAAAAGTGAAAAAATGAGATAACTTTCGCTATAGTTGGTCGATTTGCATGAAACTTTCACTGTTTGGTTCAGTTTTATATCTAGTTTTTGTTATAATGTAGTCATGGGCTATTTGCGCAGCTGGCTGTATGCATAATTTGACATTCGCCATTTTAACTTTTTAAAAAGTGGGAAAAGTGGGATAACTTCCGCTATAGTTGACGGATTTGAATGAAAATTTCACCATTGAATTCAGTTTGATGTCTTAGTTTTACAGTAGTTTGTGCATAGGTGGGTTATTGGAATGGCGCGCGCCCCCCACCATTCAAACATGTGTTTGAATTATTTTTTTTTACGTCAAACTATTGTTCAACAAGTTGTTTAGCAATTGTACAACAATTGTTCAACAAGCTGTTGTTCAACATGTTCAACATGTTCAACATGTTCAACATGTTGTTGAACAAGTTGGTCGATTTGCTGAGTCAGCAATTTTAGCAATTTTAACAAGTTTGGCATTTTTGAGCAAGTTACACACCATATTTTGATTACATCGAAGTAACATAAAAGGAAGAGTGAGACATGTATTTCATACCTATCAAACAGAAACAAATTCTGCTGAGTCAGTTTTTTTTTTTGGTAAAGCGCGCGCCTGTTCGAATGACGTTATTATGACGTTATAATGATGACGTGATGACGTCATAATGATGTCATGATAACGTCATAAAGACGTCATGACGTTAGACTCCTCTAAGCGGCATAACCCTAACCCTAGGCGTAGACAACATGTTCAACAACATGTTGAACTTGTTGAACATGTTCTTTAACATGTTCTTCAACATGTTGTTCAACAAGTTGAACATGTTCAACATGTTGTTCAACAAGTTGTATATAAGGCTATGTTTAAAGGCTTTTTCTTCATTTGAAAAGTGCATGTTGAACCGAAAGGATGTATAAATGTAACATTTGTTTGAAATCTTACAATTGGCCACAAAGTCTTAAAAGGCACTTAAAGAATGCTCACACTTCAGAAGAAGAAGAATTGGAGATAGATATGGAAAACCCTGTAAAACCACCTATCGCTGAAACTTTAGATGAGTCTTCTATGGAAAGTCAAAGCGTCAACATGACTGAAAAGAATGCACATGCTTGTACAGAATGTGGTGCGTTATACAACAGTCAAGAAGCTTTGTTCAAACATATGGAACATTGTGTTGAGGGTAATGATGACAGCAGCTCTGAAAGTGAGTCAGAAACAGACTCTGAAAGTGACTCAGAAACAGACTCTGTTTGGTATGATATGGTTCAAGAAGTCTACGATGAATATGATACCAAATTTCAAGAAAAGGTTTCAGAATATGAAGAACAAGGGCTTGAAGATGCGCGTGAAATAGCAAGTGATGACTTTCGACCCATTTATAAGCGTCGACTTAAACAACTGTTTATGAGACTATTCAAATATACCCAACGTCTACAACAAAACGAACATTATGAAACCATTTTAGAAGACTTTAATTACTTTGTTGATGAAAAACATTACGAGTATTCAAAGGCACTAAAGGCGGCTATAAGAAGAAACGATGCATTCTTTGAAGAGCTTCTAGATGAGGAGGAGGAAGATGAAAGCAGTGACGAAGAAAGTGATATGGATGCCAGTGAACAGAGTGAAGCAGATGAAGAAAAATAGACTTATTTGACTAAACATTATAATAAAGACTTTGTAAATCAATAAATGTTATAATATTGTTATAGATTTAAGCTGTATGTATTTAAGTGTATTTAAGTGTATTTAAGTGTAGTTAAGTGTATTTAAGTGTATTTAAGTGTATTTAAATGTATTAATAAACCTATTCAACATATGTCTTGTTTTTTCTTTGCTTGAACTACAACTTGTTGAACAACTTGTTAAACATGTTCAACATGTTCAACATGTTCAACAACATGTTTAACAAGTTGAACATGTTGAACATGTTCAACATGTTCAACATGTTCAACATGTTCAACAACATGTTGAACATGTTCAACTTGTTTAACATGTTGTTGAACATGTTGAACATGTTCAACTTGTTGAACATGTTGTTGAACATGTTGAACATGTTGAACATGTTGAACATGTTGAACAACAGCTTGTTGAACAATTGTTGTACAATTGCTAAACAACTTGTTGAACAATAGTTTGACGTAAAAAAAATAATTCAAACACATGTTTGAATGGTGGGGGGCGCGCGCCATTCCAATAACCCACCTATGCACAAACTACTGTAAAACTAAGACATCAAACTGAATTCAATGGTGAAATTTTCATTCAAATCCGTCAACTATAGCGGAAGTTATCCCACTTTACCCACTTTTTAAAAAGTTAAAATGGCGAATGTCAAATTATGCATACAGCCAGCTGCGCAAATAGCCCATGACTACATTATAACAAAAACTAGATATAAAACTGAACCAAACAGTGAAAGTTTCATGCAAATCGACCAACTATAGCGAAAGTTATCTCATTTTTTCACTTTTTACAAAGTTAAAATGGCGGCATGTCACATTATGCATACATCCATCGGTGTAAATAGCCTTTTATTACTTAATGTTAAAACGTTACATAAAACTGAATCAAACAGTGAAATTTTCATGTAAATCGACCAAATATAACGGAAGTTATCTCAATTTTTCACTTTTTACAAAATTAAAATGGCGGCATGTTACAAAAATGATATAGCCAGCTGCGCAAATAGCCTATAACCACTTTATAACAAAACTAGATATAAAACTGAATCAAATAGTGAAATTTTCATGTAGATCAACCAAGTATAACGGAAGTTATGCCAATTTTCCACTTTTTACAAGGTTAAAATGGCGGCATGTTACAAAAATGCATACAGCCACCGGTGTAAATAGCCTGTGACCACTTTATAACAAAACTAGATATAAAACTGAATCAAACAGTGAAATTTTCATTCAAATCGGTCAACTATAACGAAAGTTATCCCACTTTTTCACTTTTTACACAGTTAAAATGGCGGCATGTTACAAATATAAGTTCCACACTTCAACGGAAGTCCGTTATTTCAAATTACGAAAACAAAATGACGTTTCGTTTACGCACACTCTGCTGTGACGTTTACCCTTCATCATGACGTCATCCCAACACGTGCGCGCGCTCCATCCAAAAAACTGAAGCAGATAGAAACAAACAGACACTATGACGTCACTTCCGGTTCAGACATGATGACGTCACTTCCAGACATGACGTCACTTCCGGTCTAGACAACACTTCCGGTCCAGACAACACTTCCGGTCCAGACATGATGACGTCACTTCCAGACAGTATGACGTCACAAAGTGCGGTGGAAACGCATTATATCCGCTCCAGACACCACTTCCGGTCCAGACATGATGACGTCACTTCCAGACAGTATGACGTCACAAAGTGCGGTGGAAACGGCATTATATACCTACTCTTAGCAAACATTTATACAAATGAATTCGAATTAACGAATATACTGTTTATCTGAAGAAAACAATTGGCTTTTTTCAGGTCTATTGCTGTGATAAAGTAGTAGACAAAAACTTGCATAGATACAAACAGTTAAACATCGCAGACAGTTTCAAAATATATACCTGCTTCATTTTGTGGGGCAACTAATTCCCTCCCTATCCAGTCACCAGGTAAATGAAAACTTGAGAATCCACTCACCTGACTACGAGGTCGTAGTCGTGCCTTTGAAATATATGCCACTTGGCTGCCGCCCTTTTCTTCTTGCCATCAAGGGTATCTCTTTCAACTTTTTGAGGCAACTCTTGTGCAAAGACACAAAGGTTGGCAGCATCAGCAAGGTCTGAGTAGAGGTTTGTGGGGTCCTCTTCGGTCAGCGATCCATGCCCGCAGAATAACTTTGGGCCGACGTCCGGATAGTACGTGGCCCAGTGGCATGCAGATACCTGGAACGTTGAAATATGTTAATGTCAGTGACAAAATGATGAGGACCCAACTTTTTTTCTTCTGAACACTGCCATGTTAACATTACAACCATGTCTACATGAAAATATAATATTTACTTTCACTCTTTTCTCCTTCATAATGCTTTTATTACGTACGTACCATATTCATTGGGCCTTCTGGAGCCAAGAATCGCTTGAATGGCAGGATTTTTGTGAACTCTTCCACAACGCTTGGAAGAGAAAGTTGGAGACATGGGTCTGTTTCTGGATAGTCGCATATCTTGACCTTTTCGGCTCCAACTTCATCTAATCCTCTGTAACACAACACATGTCTTTTATGTATAACAAAATAATTTATTGCGTTTCGTGTCGATATAATTGACAACAATTTCTTTGCTATTGCTACTATACGTATTACCGCCATATCAAAACTTATTAACTGCTATACGCAATTATAATATTTACCTAAAGAAGTCCGATAACAGCATACGCTTCGACTTCTTATTCCCCATAACTCTGACAGTGGCTTCAACGTCGCCGCATTTCTCTGCAACTGACTCAGGTCGCCAAAAGTCATCGTTTACCTCCTTGTGGCATTCGACGATGAAAGGATATCCTTTAACAACATAAACAAGTAAGTATTTGTGAAACACAAGCAGGCCCCAACCGCCCCCCAAATTCATAGGGGTATAAAGCGATGACGGACAGACGGACGGACACCTCCAAACCTACAGGACTCAGTCCGAAGGGTTGGGGCCTAATAATAGTTTTTCTTCATTATCTGATCCACCACTCATATACAAATGAAACCATGCTAAATATTATACAAATTCCGTTTCTAATTTCAATAACCAGATCATTGCATACTACACAAATGTAAAAAATGCAAACAGGAAACGTCGTATAAAAAGACTACAATTTTACAATATGCATATATACATTTAACGATAACACCATTACTTGTATTTATGTAACATAGATGAAACTCTTATAAATCATATACAGTCAATGCAGAGTTCGTGTAATCACCTTCTGCAGATAGATATTCAAACAACGGAGCGCTGTTGGCAGAATTGGTGATGGTGACTAGTGTTTCACCACTGACGCCAATCTCACAGCCGGGATACCGAGCACGCATTTCCTCAAGCAGCATTGGCTTCAACTTGCCCGAGCCACTTATCTGCTCTCCACAACACCCCACTTTTGTGCAATATCTATCGCATTGTCAACGAAGTCTTCACAAGCTGTAAATAATTGCATTTGTGAAATCATTATCCCATTGTACATAATTTGCTGGAAACGGGATGCTTACTAAAAACATTGAAACACCGTTTACTCGAAATCGCCAGGTATTTCCAATTTTACCGAGTAAATCGTATTTTCGAGTTAGCCGTGTTTTTTTAGTTTCTGATGGGAGCAAATTCCCAGATTATAAAATGCTGAAAGTTTTACGGTGTGATATTCCGATGTACCGGTTATACCGCGCTGCCCTGAAAGATTCTGGTACAAAATGTTTTCATACGTTCCTTACCTTTTAGTGAGCTGTGTACCACTGCAGGTTCAACGACATGTTCGGTACGATGACCGGTCGCAGACTTGCAGGTGTCCTCAAAGCTACAACTTATGCACAGGCTTCTTCCACATTGTGTACACAGTTGGTGTGCATTGAAGATCCCCAGGTCGCACTTGTCGCACACATCTGTCCTTCCTGGCGTTTCCAGTCTGACAATGACGCCATCACCATTTGCTTTCATGCGCTTAAGGAAGAAGCGATCCCTGAAGTTAAGAAACGGAAAAGATGCCTTAATATAAGGGCTTTATATTAACGACTGCCCCACTTGTCAGGGCAGGTGAAAGGCCTGGTGGGGCAGGCAGACTCGCCCGGTTAGCTGCTCCACCTGGCAGATAGATCCGTTGGGGGGAAGGGGAGCGTTGCGTGACATAATACCTTAACAACATACTTGTCAAGAACGCGACTGTAGTAATTGATTAGTGTCCGCTAGCTGCACCTGACCTACATACTAGCCACTCGCACGTTGCCAGTTTCTATGTTGATGATGGACTGTGCCTAGACATGCACCAGATATAGCGTCGCGTCACTTGTGATACGATAATTGCAGCATAATATGAAAAATTATCAAAGTTAAGAACTTAAAAATGTCTTTACACAAATAAGGATTTAAAGTTATTTCAAAGACTGAAAAGGAGAAAACATATTCCGCACAAGGTGCTGAAGAAGAAACATCGGATACCAAAGCTAGCAAATACGTTAAACACGATGTCAAGCGGTCACGACACTTTCACGATGGAAAGTTGATTTTCCTGGACTGTTTGAGAAAGATGGTAAAATTTTATCGTGATACATGTATCAATCATGGACCTGGAGCCACAGTAAAATCTAGCTTTGTTCTTGGAACTGAATCTTTTAGACATTCAAATATTAAGCGTCACTTTGTCTCAAACGAACACAGGTTGTCCCGCTGTTTTTTGACCCACTTGAGTGGCCTGATGATAGAGAAAACCTGACCCAACACGGCACAGCAAATTAAGAATTGCTCTCAATTTGACAAATCATTTTGAACCACTGCTTAGAAAGTTTGACAAAGAGGATCTTTTTCATGGGTAAACTACGTTCAAAGTGTTAGGCAGTCGGGCTAAGTAAGTCCCGGAATTTAAATGCGCCGGCTTTCATGCTACCACTTTTCAACAACACGCGAACGAATTGCAGAACATTAAATAAAATTAGAATGTATCAACCCATATCAACCGCGATATGTGAGCGAGATTTCTCTGCAGTGAAACTTGTTAAAAGCGACTGATGCGACAGCTTAGAAACTGAACTGCTGTTGGATTTATTTCTGATATCAAATGAAGGACCGCCGTTTGAAGGTTATCAAGCACACACAACACTACAGCGCTGTTCATCTGAGGCCAGCGCAAGAAAAAAAAACAAAACCTTTACCAACTGCCGCCTGGCCGAAGAATATTCTTAAGATGTAAGACTTTTTTAGGGCATCTGCGTTTTGACATTTACTCAGGAACTGCTATATTTAATACACAACGTCTATACATTGATGCATGCTATATAAGTGGAATGTTTAAGAGTGTCGCGGATGGGGGAGTGGGGGAAGGGGCGGGGAGAAGGGTGACCAACAGAAGAGACAAAAGGTGGGGCAGGTAAGAGTACTGTTGGGGCAGGTAGATTTAAAATCTACTTGCTCCATCGGGAAGGTGCCGAAAAAAGTTAACGTAAAGCCCTGAATATGCTCATTTAAATCTCTTATATATCAATCCATGTACTTCATTATCATACCGCTTTTAAAGTAATTCTAAAACAAATGAAAGTACAATACCAAACATCTCTATATGCTTCGAAAATAAAATATTACAGGACAAGCCACATTAATCTGGGCAAAGATATACTGTTCCATACCTGTTCACAAGATTCGATACTGGCACAAGCAAATGGGAAAGTACATCTGAAGCTTCTCCTGAGGACATGACAACATCTGTTGAAGCTTTCTCAGAACCTGTATGCTGCAGAGTCTGGTTTTTTATTCTGGTAAAACCTCCGGCCACGTATATGCCAGGTCCGACTGAAGCTATTGGCACAAAATATATCCAATAAACGTTCGATTATTTTTAACATATAAAATGAAGTGAGTGACAACCTTTTAATTAGTACAAGTACTATTGCTCCTTCATTTGTGCGGGCAACAACGTCATATCTGTGACATGTAGGGACCTCAATCAACATCAACAACAGCAAATACATGTGCTCTGTAGTTTTAACCTAGCTAGCTAGTGGAATATTATGAAAAACAAGTTGCTGATAGTAAACCGTGAACGTAAGTTTGCATGCAGCAACTGAAGTTGGCTTTTGGCCTATCTAGATCAAATTCACTTCTTTTCTTCCTCTCATGTATTCACTCCACCTCGTGGATTTTAAATTGACCATCCTTGAAAGTATGAAAGTACGAATTGGTTTATTCAAAACTACTTCAGAACAAGTAGTAGCACTAATCAGCCATCAGCCTCTACGGCATCTAAATCGGGCCAGGGGATCATTATTTCCATGAATAAAAACCGCCGAAATGCATTTCTTTTTACCTTCTAAAGTTGATAAAGGAGCATTCTGCATCCGAATGTGGATCCATGCAATTGGCACATGGCTTCAACCCTTTTAAATCACGGCAAATCTGGCTTTGTACCTAAGAGCATAAAACGATATGGAGTAGAAACTGTCACACTTTCAGTCGATGACAAAGCTCGGGTTAGCAACACAGGATTTTTCCAGGCGTTTCGGGCAAAAAAACGAAATATATTGATGTTTAAATGTTTATCTACAAGGACGAGACAGTAACTGGGACACAATTATGGGTTTTTAATGATTTTAGGGAAATATCCCTCAACTTACACGTGAACAAATACGTACCATCGACAGAAGAGGTCTAACCAAACATTGCTAATACAAAACACAGTAACTTTCCAGTATACGGACATTAAAATACACAAAAGTATAAATTGTGTTTCTAAGGTAAACAACAGACAAATTTGGGACATAAAATGTCGGCCTGAACATGAACCAATCACAAACAGCGTTACAACCGATGTCCCAGGACCAAGATGGCGACGTCAACAAATAAACAGCTGATCAATCTGGCTGGTTTTATTAACTTTTCTCTTGAACAACAAATGATACTTTCAATTTTATGTTACAATATTATGAGATACACTTTCCCCAAGTATATGAATCTAAGGAAAATCAATAGTAAAACAAGCAAGTATTTGTGAAACACACGCAGGCCCCAACCGCCCCCTTCCCAAATTCATAGGGGTATAAAGCGATGACGGACAGACGGACGGACACCCCAAACCTATAGGCCCCAATCCGAAGGGTTGTGGCCTAATGAGTAAAGCAGGTTTCAGCCTATCTGCGTCAAATGTCTTATTCCAGCCTCCGTCCCATTCTACGGTTTGGGCCTTGTACCGTTTCAGCACAAGTTTTTTTATGGATTTCAGATTTCTCTGGAGATACATAGATTATTCAGGGTTTGCACTGGGTTCTCAGGAAAGTGAGTCAAAAAAGGAAAGTGTGACTCAGTTGGTTCCAGAAAAACTCCGCGGGTTCCGAAAAAGTTAGTCCTTTCGTTAAAAACAGGACAAAGAACAATAAGGGACAAAGTGGACAACGCGAACCCTGGTATTACATGAAATCATAAACATTTTTGCATTTATCTGGTATGTAGCAAACTCTTGGTCCCGACACAGCGGGGCATTACATTACAAAACGATACTCTGAGATATATAATTATCTCGTAACTTGCTCGATACATATGTATGAGAAATTAATGTTAGCAGCTCTGTACCTCCATGCTTATACAAGCAGACTCTTCAAGGTCGTTGTAGTGCACATCCATTAACAAAAAAAAAGTGCAACATGTTTCTAGCAATACGTTACTACTAGAATCTGTGGAATATGAAGAGAATTATATTCCATCACATTTCTGCTAAGACACAAAAATTATGGAAAAGAGGTTGCAAATAAGTATTCATATATACAAATTTATCCAACATCATACACATATTCATACGCTCGAACTCTTTTTATTCTAAGCAGCCAGAAATATGTACTTCCGCAGCTTCTTCCGCAAGATATGAGTTTCGACTGTTTGCGACGCCGCCGCAGGCCATTCAAAGAGTAAGACACAAGCATACCTAAAATCTCCGAGAATTTTCTTAATTTTATACATTATATACATACATATATATATATATATATATATATATATATATATATATATATATATATATATATATATATATATATATATATATATATATATATACTATGGTCTCCGTATGAAAAATTAGCATTTAACTTAGCTAATATTTAGATGGCTGCTACATGGAGCATAAGCCATGATATGCAAAAGAACGATCGAACACATTTTTACAATGCATACAAGCCTGGTGTCTATAGATAAAACCTAGTAACCAACATTTTACTGTTTTGAGTAGATTAATATCATTGCATAAGGTAAGGTTATAAATGAGTTGCAGCTACTAGGTTTTACAATTATAAAACGACGGTATATGAAGGCTTATTTGCAATGTGGTATAGTAAATTATTTTGTACATTAGCTAGTAACGACTTTGAAAATATAAACATAATTTTGACAATATTGCAGTTACTAGCTTTACCTTTACTAGTTTTACCTTTGGACACCAGAAGCTTGGTCAAGCAAAATAGTACACTGATACTTATATATGTTATCTGTCAAATCAGTTAGTTTATAAAATCACTGAAAATTTCAATGACTTTGTAAAGTCAATGGTTTACTCAGTGACTTTGTAAAGTCCCTGGAATTTTCAGTAACTTTATAAAGTCACTGGTTTTTGGCCTCCAAAATTTGACAGATTCACTGAATCGTGTTTAAATGCAACATAGTAATAAAAAACAAACAAACAAACAAACAAATTTGCCAAAAATAGATTTTTTGAAGGAACAAAAAAAAACATTATCTGTACATGTACATCTATACATGTAGCGCAATATGTATGTATGTTTTGAGAAAAATCTACTCATTAATTTCATAAGAACTCACTGCGGATAGACGGACGGACGGACACACCAAATGCTATATATGTCTCCCTTAGGGAGAGACATATAATTATGGAATAACAAAGTGCTAAAAATGAAATTCTCGGATTTTAGGTACACTTGTGTATTGCATATTGAATGTTGACCTGCGACGCCGCCGCAGTTCATTCAAAGAGTGAAATACAAGCATACCTAAAATCCCCGAGATTTTTCTTTATTTTTTATACATTTATTTTAAACTGCAGTACCATATTATTGCATTTCATTTAAGAAAAAATATTGTGCAGCTATATCAACTTGGTCTCCGTATGTGGGTTTTTAAATACAATGATCTCCCTATGAAAAATTATGACATTAAAACTATGATAATGAAAGTAGCCTAAAGAGTTATGTTGACTAAAATCATGTAAATAGCAATGGGTCTTTTGATTCATAGTTTAGTTTGAATGCCAAAACAAAAATAAAACAACCAGGTATCTGTCATTTTTTTATTTGTAAAATACCTTAAAATCAAAAATGCAAAATTCTTCTGTCTGGAACTAAAGTCTTTTCTGCCACTTAAAACCTGATGTTGTGGGCAACTCCACGCAAAAAGTCAACAATCCGTCGGTTTTCGAAGTCGCGGACTATTTGACGAATGCACTGCGCAGAGTCGGCGTCTGGCGAAGTAGTGGCTCGGGCAAGTGGCCACCCATAATACGACCAAGTGCACCGCGAGCATTACTGCAGATCCAACCAATGTGCACGTAAAAACCAACGACTCCGGAATTTCCAGCTTTATTTCGTTTTTGTTGGCCCTGATTTGGCTAACTCAAAGTTCATTGGTCTGGATAAGGCATATTAATTGCAATTGCGACAATGTTGAAAGGACAATTACACTACCTCCAATAAGAAGATAAAAGGGCAATAATTTGTTTAAAAAAGAAGAGAGAGAGAGAGAGAGAGAGAGAGAGAGAGAGAGAGAGAGGTCCCGATTTGTTCCAGCAATTCGTGCGACTCAAGGCGGCGGTCTCCTTAAATTTGGGGATTTTTGTATATTTTCTCGAAGTTTGTCGATGAAAATGCAGGATTTTGACACACCCATTTCGCCGCCTTTTGGCAATCGGGTAAAGCTGGAAACACCAATGAGCTAAATTGCACTTTGTTTTTTTTTCGAATGTTTGTTTTTACCCACACGTCACTATCACTGTTACCAAAAATCTTTGTTTTTACCCTGCACAAACCATTGAAAATCTTCCGCGTGTAGCTGGTTATTTGGATCAGAAGTCCAGGGTTCGAACTTCGGTCTTTTGACATGGTGGCGATAGTCGCCGCCAACGTTTTGTTCTGGTGGCGAAATTGAGGTGACTCATGGAGAAAGAGGCTAACTGGCAACAACATGAAAACAACAAGTCAAATAAGCGCTCCATTGTTTATTATCAATAAACTGGTACAGTGTTAATCTAACAACTTGAAGATCGCCTGTTTACCAGTTAATAATGTTATTTATGCAAAGAAAATTGTTTAAATTTGTGAACTATGTTACCAAATTTCACCACCATGATTTTTTTCTGGTGGCAAAATGTCAAAACTGGGTGGAAAATCGCCACCTCGCCACCGTTAATTTCGAACCCTGAAGTCCAAATTGGCTTTTCCACCATATATATACCATATTTCTACCACCTAAATATACCACCATCCTTATGTTACTGATTATAGAGAGGTTGCCGACACAGACGTTGGTATCGGTCGCAATGTCGAAGACGGCACAGTCGTATTCATCATTTATGTCAGTATTTACACAAGCAAGAGCGGTATATATATTTTACGGAATAAGGATAAAAAGACAGAGCTAATGAAGATTCAAGATAGTGTTGAATAAATGTTTTTAGGATATTATATATCATACGTTTCACGTCACATTTCAGATAGAGATGTGAGTGGGTGTGCTGGCTGGTACAGCGTTTCCCTGAAGTAGGCAGTGACAGCCGTAGCAGCGCGGCAGCACACAGCTCCTTAAGGTGAGTACAGTTTTTAATACCGCTGCAGGGTTGGGTGTAGCCGCTGAGCTTGAAGGGCGGCTTTGTGATGGCGTCGGTATGTCTCAATTGTTTTTCAGTTCCATCTGTAGAGTAAGTCAACGTCCATGTCCTTGCAACTTGCTCTGGCGTCGTCGCACACATGTCTCTTTCCACTTTCTGTAAATAACAGATAAGGCTTCGGGGTCAAGATTCTTCTTGGTGGCGTCAGTGAATCTGTGATCTATCGTTGTTCAGCTCCACTTGAACGAGCAAGGTGTGAATCGGTACTCTATTTATAAACCTTCATTGTGACAAATCCTCGATTCGAACCCTAAAATATTTTATAACAGAGGGAAAATGTTGGGCTATATCTGTACCTTTTTGGCCTCTTAAGTATTCGTTAATTACATAACATATCCGGTTTTTCCTACATCGTATCCATAACATTCAATATGGCTGCCTAACTAAGTACCCGGATAGTCCGGATCGCAGTTTTATTGGATAATGTTAATCACTTTATAAGAGCTCACCTGTTACAGCGTCAATGAATCTGAGAGCTATCATTGTTCAGCTCCACTTGAACGGGCAAGGTGTGAATTGGTACTCTGTTTATAAACCTTCATTGTGACAAATCCTCGATTCGAACCCTAAAATATTTTATAACAGTATGATCTGAAATACATAGGAAAAATGTTGGGCTATATCTGTACCTTTTTCGCCTCTTAAGTATCCGTTAATTACATAAGGTTGTAACCTTGCGTTTGATCATTACTTTATCGTCAACCGAAGGTTATTGGAAATTGTGAGAGTGCAGTAGATGTGGGCTACGAATCCAACGAGTCGCCTTACGGCATAAACGAAGAAGATAACCGTTATCTAATTTATTCATTTCTCCATAAGAACGAACAATATTTTACAATTAGCATTGCAAATTAAACTCTAAGTTACACGGACCACGAACCTCACACGTCAGAGTTAATCTATCAAATACTAAGAATAAAATACAGACTTCCAAACTCCCGAAAATAGAAAGAAAAGTTGGATTTTGTGAAGTAAAATAAACGTTTTTAAAGGGCATGGGAATTGTCAATGAGAGTAAATTGAGAAACTAGTTACAGTAAACGTGTTGCTTTGTACGATAACAAAATAATAATAATAATAATAATAATAATAATAATAATAATAATAATAATAATAATAATAATAATAATAATAATAATATAATAATAATAATAATAATAATAATAATAGCTGGTTTTTATATAGCGCTTTATTCCAAAGCGCTTCACATAATGCATTAGCCTAGAGTTTACAATGTCCAAATATACTACGTATTAAACCAATCATTATTATTAGACAAACCCTACATATAATTGCTACTGGGCATTTTAACACTACACAACATATTATAGAATATACATAACCTAACCCTATGTGGTCATTGCACTGTTGGTACATTTACAGTGTATGACAGACAGATAACCTATAAACACATTATAAATACAGCTATTGATTTGCCCATTAGTAGTCTTACATCATTAACAAAATGTAAGACATTCTAAATTGCGATGTATTTATGTCAGAAAAGGTGTTTTTGCAACGAAGAAATTCCTTAATGGGGATTTTCCTTTGCAATACCGTGGCGAATACCTCAAAAGTCACCAATATCGCGACAGAGAACGCCAATACACAATGGACGGAAAGTCTGGATCCTATAATTTGAATTTATTACTAGGGATGGGGACCGCGAGCATTTCTGAACCGGTTCGAACCGCGGTTTTTTTAAAACCGCGGTTTCGAACCGCGGTTTTTTGCCAATTAATAATAACTCTAAGTTGACTGTTTAATTAATGCCAATTAATAATAACTCTTAAGTTGACCTGTTTAAGTTGACTATTCTTAATTAACCATATGGAATTTATTTTTATTGTTTAATAACAAAAAGAGATCAAAGTAAATTTAAATCATAAATCAGTTGAATTAGGTCAAACAAAACTACGATGAAAATTACAGATTATAGTTTCACTATAATCACATTTCTAGAAAAGAAACAGAACTTGAATAAAATTAATCTGTCCAGAAGTTCATGTTAGTCAGTTTTCTAAACTATTTTCTTGTTAAGGAAAATGAGCATGTCGACGTTATCTGCGGATGGTCGTGACAGCTTTTTCTTCTAAACACTGGGAGGCAATGGCACTACGATGGAAAAATGAAACAATGCGCCGAATACGGCACATGAATGTTGCACTGTTCTCTGTAATTTGTGTGGCGGAAGCTTGCTCTGTAGCAAGTTTTCTAACGTTTGCTGTACCGGTTTCTTTTCGGCTTTGCCTTTTCTTTCTTTAAGTTTCTCTCTGGTCGCGCTCGAACATTCTGAATGTAACATGGGCGTGGTTTCGTTTAGGTGAATAAGTAAATTACTTGTGTCACCACCGATCTTTATTTCTGCTAGACGCGTTTTGCATACAACTGTAGCTTTTGCTTGTTTTCCATCAACGACTTTAACACCAAAATATTTCGAAATTGGCGACTTAACTTGTTTGTTGTCTATAAATGAAGGGTCCATGTTCCCGCCTTACAAGGGGAATATATGCGATCGACCGCGTGTCGGTCTGTCATCAACAGCTGGACTTGGAAAATTTCAGCTCTTGATTGACTGTTGATGGCCGTTTTTAACTGATGGGGGCCTGTGGGAAATATGTGGGCTATGCACACTGCTCTAGGTATTCTTGTTCAGTATATCCAGTTTCTATAAGCACTTGTAATAACTATCCATTCATTTCATAATTATCCACGTTTTGCATTTCTGAAACTAAAACACAATGCTATGGCAGTCGAAAATGCTTCTGTTTATGCAGCCTTGGGATGTTCAACGAATATGATGTGTAAAATGTATAAAAATAAACAAAACATATTTGCCAAAAAACCGCGGTTCACAGTAAAAACCGCGATGCACCGCTGCACCGGTGAAAACCGCCATCCCTATTTATTACTTATATAAAGGGTAACATTATTAACCAGTTTGGATGTGTAAAGTGGTGTGTTGACACGTTTACTAATGCTTATTGCTCAAAAGATACCGGAATAGTATCAAAGTATCCCTGAAAAATGTTTGGCAGAAGCGTCACAGGTCGGCCGAACTGGTTATGGGCCGAAGTGGTAAAATAAAAAAACTGGGCCGATGTGTCCAAAGTGGACCGAAGTGGTTTTGACTGAAGTGTCTGAATCCCATTTTACCACATCCAGGAGTCATCCAGGAGTCAAGTAGTTTGCTCTTCCTTGGGCTTGTGAGTTTTTCCCTTTCTGTAATTTGTCGTTGTTTAGTTCGCTTTGCGTCACTGCTGTTGGATGCCAGCCGGTCTCACGGTCCCCCATGAACTGATTTTGAAAATAACAGAAACGAGAAAGAGTGTTTCTATAAATGGCCATTAACCTAAATAACGGTCACCTGTAGTTCCATGCAGTTTTTATGGTCCATAGAGGTCGCTTATTTGTCCAAGTTGCTAGGAACCCGCTGCAAAAAGCTCTGATTTCTTAGCAAGCTTATCACGGAGAAGTACTTCGTGTATGAACTGGCTTTCCGCTTCCTTTGACGTTTCCACCAGACGAGTCAATCACACGAACTCCTTGTCCTAAAATGTAACTACATCATGTCTTCTATATACCCTACACGTTATATCTATATGAATATTCATATATTAAATTTGATAAGTTTGTTTGTATTTGAAATTGAGATTCCTCTTGATGGCGTCAATGAATCTGTGACCTATCGTTGTTCAGTTCCACCTGGGCAAGAAGGCGACGTCCGTGCGCTTGCAACTTTCCACTTTCTCTAAATAACAATAAATAACTTACTCTGGCGCTGTCGCATACATTTTTCAATTTGGACCGAACTGGATTTGGGCCGAATCGACCAAATCCCGTTTCTTTCCACTTTCTGTAAATGACAGATAAGGCTTCGGGGTTAAGATTCGTCTTGATGGCGTCTATGAATCTGTGAGCGATCGTTGCTTAGCTCCACCTGTGTGGGCATCCTGGAGTCAAGTAGTTTGCTCTTCCTTGGGCTTCCACGCTCAATAAGATTCCCTTTTCAATCAGCACCTCATTGAGGCAACGGCCAACTTTCTGTCCATGATAAAGCAGCACCTCGCAGTAGTCATCCATCTGCAATCAATAGATTAATCAACGAACCAGTCAATCAGATAAACAATCGCTCATTCCATTTGTCGATTAATGGGACATATAAACAAATTAATATCACAGTAACATAATACGTATAGTTTTACATATAAATCTGTTAAAAAGAATTTTACTGTTAGCCGCGTGTATCTTCGGGCCCAAGCGTTGTGTGTCATTGACTTTCACGAAGGTGTATCACGATGAACGGACACAAGACTGATTACAATATATTATACTTTCTGAAATTCCGTTTCTTTCCTTTATATCCCAGTAAACTAATTTCTCCCTTGAATATCCGTTTCTATTTTCCTTATTTACATTTTATCCGTAACAACAACTCTCTCTGCACCAGCACCACAAGCACAACACCCCGTGCACCATATGGTATCACACCTAACGTGTGGCCTCTATGCCCTCGTAAAATCGACTGCTGGTGGCGCAGCGGCACGTTCCTTATACAGTTGCTGGCAGAACAGCCGCCGCTAATTAAAAATGCAGCCAATCAAAGAGCTTCCCGAATAATTTGTTTGTTTGTTTTTCTTTGTATTTGAAATTGAGATTCCTCTTGATGGCTTCAATGAATCTGAGACCTATCGTTGTTCAGTTCCACCTGGGCAAGAAGGCGACGTCCGTGCGCTTGCAACTTTCCACTTTCTGTAAATAACAATAAATAACCTACTCTGGCGTTGTCGCATACATTTTTCAATTTGGGCCGAACTGGTTTTGGGCCGAATCGACCAAATCCCGTTTCTTTCCACTTTCTGTAAATGACAGATAAGGCTTCGGGGTCGAGATCCGTCTTGATGACTCGAATCTGTGAGCGATCGTTGCTTAGCTCCACCTGTGTGGGCATCCTGGAGTCAAGTAGTTTGCTCTTCCTTGGGCTTCCATGCTCAATAAGATTTCCTTTTCAATCAGCACCTCATTGAGGCAACGGCCAACTTTCTGTCCATAATAAAGCAGCACCTCGCAGTAGTCATCCATCTGCAATCAATAGATTAATCAACGAACCAGTCAATCAGATAAACAATCGCTCATTCCATTTGTCGATTAATTGGACATATAAACAAATTAATATCACAGTAACATAATACGTATAGTTTTACATATAAATCTGTTAAAAAGAATTTTACTGTTAGCCGCGTGTATCTTCGGGCCCAAGCGTTGTGTGTCATTGACTTTCACGAAGGTGTATCACGATGAACGGACACAAGACTGATTACAATATATTATACTTTCTGAAATTCCGTTTCTTTCCTATATATCCCAGTAAACTAATTTCTCCCTTGAATATCCGTTTCTATTTTCCTTATTTACATTTTATCCGTAACAACAACTCTCCCTGCACCAGCACCACAAGCACAACACCCCGTGCACCATATGGTATCACACCTAACGTGTGGCCTCTATGCCCTCGTAAAATCGACTGCTGGTGGCGCAGCAGCACATTCCTTATATAGTTGCTGGAAGAACAGCCGCCGCTAATTAAAAATGCAGCCAATCAAAGAGCTTCATGCCTAATGCATGAACCAATGAAAAAAAGCTGCCCAAAAACATACCTTGCAAGTAACGTAGCGACCAAAAAGTGATGTTTTCAAAACGATCACGAAGTCCTTTACAAAGTTGCACTATCGGTTCTAATCTGCAGAATTTTTAAATACTTGAAAACTATATGAAAAGTTTGTGATAGGTAGCACAAAAATTTCCCTCGTCTGAAAAACCGACAAAATGAAAAGTTCCAAACAGAAAAACATTGCCATATGCACAATCTTGACTCGCTTTACGCAACGCTCCTGAAGCTTAAAATTTCGTCGTCGACTTCCGAAGATACCCGATATACTTGATATATAAGTAAATTTTAAAATGGCACAAAATCTATCGAAAGGACTTCAAACGAACTTGAAACTAGTACCAACGTGTTCACTACACTACGATCCCTCCAAATTCTAAACCGATCGGCACGGGCCTGTCACTCAGTATACCCAATGCGACACGTCAACAGTTTCCCAATGAGTTCACTCGACTATTCACCACTTCTTAGCACCTGAAAGGAAACGACTGCACCAACGGGCGCTTTTCTGCATTTCCACGAAGCGGACGCATCCTCCACCACAACAAACGTCTATTTTAATTGATTTTAGTTTCAACTGAGTCTTCCTATAATAACAGAAAAGACACAATATGACCCTAACGGGTTGCTGGTGTCGTTAAACAAATCAATCAATCAATCAATCAAAATCCTTAGAGGCACCGAGAGTTGGAAGCCATCGGACGAAGGTCTTGGTGTGAACCAGTTGTTTTTGCTTGAAGCAGCTTTGTAGTAGAGTTTCGAGTAAGGCAGAGAAGAGTACAAGTTGGATGGCGTTAAACAGCTGCTGTGTGTGACCTTGCCTTTACTCACTGCAGCCTCTGGAAGGCCTTCTACCTTCCTGGGGTTGCAGGCTGTTTATTTCCATTTTGTAGGTCTAATTTCGAGGTAAAACGGCCCGACCCAGAGACGGCGGCAATGCCTGACAAAGAACAACGTCAAGTTACTTCATCGCAACATGAGGGTGCCGAAGACATGTCATGAGAACGGGATGAAATGACGAGCGTGAATTGTTCGACCATCAGGAGTTATCAGTGCTGGGACCCTTTGTTTCTCTACCCAATGGTACATTATGACAATTTGGCTCAGTGACATCATACAATGACATCAGTGTGTGTTTGGTATTAAGTAACAGTGATAATACAGTGAAGTAAAATTGTTGACTGGATGCCAGACGCCATATATTTATTGAAATGGACTGGGTGCTATCCCCTGATGTCGAACTGATCAAGCCACTACCATTTTTAGCTTTCAGCCAATATTGGCTGAGCATTGCTATCGGTCTGTCCGTCCGTCTGTCCATCTGTCTGTCTGTCCGTAAACTTATTTGTCCGGTCGATATCTCAAACTATTTGTCGGAGCTTCACAAAACCTTATATAGGAAGGAGTATATATAGTGCAGATGTGCAACGGAGGATTCAATTTGTCCCAAGTTCATTCATCTGTCCGCAAGTCGCATTTTAAACTTTTCTTGTCCGGGGGTTATCTCAACTATTCATCGGATCTTAACCATACTTACAGGAAGAAAGTATATATAGTGTACATGTGCAAGGACCGTCGCTCCAAAAGTTGCACCTTGTATATTGCTTTGTCCGGGCAGTATTTCAAAAGAGTAAATGGATCACAGTGAGTTAGTTAGTTAAATGATTTGTTTAACGACACGACCGACCCTTAGCAGGTTACATTGTGTCAGAACATGTCAGTAATCAGTGACTAGAAGACAATGCTACAAGCTAAAATCAAAGTAGGCTAAAACCATGTATATTCTAAATGCATAAAGTAAACAACGACTAGAAATACTGATACAGGTTGATTTCTTTTAAAAATTGTATAAATTTGCTAGGTTCTACTTCATCAAAGAGCTGCCTCAAGGAGTCAGCTCTGAAATGACGTGAGCGGGTACAGTCTATTAAGATATGTTTAACGGTGTAAGGTTCCTGACATCCGACACAATCGGGTGCCGGCTCGCCTCTTAACAGATATTTGTGGGTGATATATGTATGTCCTATACTGGTTCCACAATAAACCATTTCATCTCGCACACTGTTAAGTGGCGGGTTTTTTTGTCCGACTAAGGGGTTTGTTTAATACAGCTTGTTTGTTGGTTTGTTCCATATTTCTTGCCACAATCTTTTTGTGTATCTTGTGATGTGGTATTTAAAATCGGAGGCTGGTATGAGCATATCGATAGAATTATCATTTACCGTATCAAGGCTCGGTAAAGCATAAGTTTTGTATCCCGATCAGCGCCCCAGTCACAGTGATGTAAAAGCTATTGGCTGATAGCTCTGCATCTCCGATGCCTGTGTTTGGGAGTGTTAATTACACAAGAAGTGAAATATGATGTACTGTTTTTATTTGTGTTTCACACAGATAGTTTTCAACAATGAAGCAATGACACATTGGTTGTTATTTACCTTTAACCCTAACCCTAATACAGGCACATAAGCAATAAATATTAAAAACAACAAAAGCACACGAACTCTGCAAATCCTCTCGCTCTTCGCACGTTTTATAGCATAAACACAGTGTGACATAGTTAATAAGTCAAGTTTGTATGCATGCATTACTTTCAAATAAAATGGCTAAGTTTCGACCTTAATTTTGGCTAAATAAATGAAAAGTCGGAGCTATGTTTTCCCAGCTCTTCCGGCATCTCGTAACAAAAGCCGTCGAAGGAACTGTTGATGGACAAAAACTCCTTATGCATGCCTGTGAGTCTCCCACGGGAGTCCAATCCTAAGATTGTAATACACTTATTATGCAAAAAGTATGATTTTTGACGCATTCCCAAAAACGCATTCAAAATACCCAGGTGCACAGCCACAACATATGTTCTATTCTTATGCAAAGCTGGAATGGAATCCCCTTGTAGTTCTCGTGATTAGTAGCAGAAACGACTCCCCATTCCAAATGTTGACAGACGGACGAACCCAAATCCAATACAGCTGTAGTAACTTGCCTCGTACTACGTGGCAGAGGGCTAATAAAGCAATTCTCATGACCTGGCTGTGTCAACAGAATGTTTTGGGATGTTTACTCAGTCACCAGACAGCAGTTCAAAATTATGTAAAAAGCAACTGGTGTCAGGTAGTGAGACAAGCACAATCCCTCGTTCACCTAACACTCTTTAACAATTAAAATGTTTGGAAGAGCTCTATTCAGGAGAAATCCATTTAGTAAGCAAAGAGGGGGAAGGAAGTCTTATAGTGTGCGTACGCTAATATTAAACTTCAAAATGACGTCACAATTGATGCGTGGAGGGAAGGGGGATAAAAACGGGTAAATTTTTGCGTACGTACTAAATGGAAGGCCTCTTATATTTGCCAACTTTTGACACCCCTACCCCCGTACGTAAAAACATAGGCATCTCAGATGCAGAGCCCTCAGCCAATAGCAGTTACATCACTGTGGGCGGGTTACCTTTTTGAGATATCGCCCGGACAAGAAAAAGTTTAAAGTGCAACGGTCACATGACAAATCGAACCACTCGTTGCACATGTATACTTTCTTCCTGTAGGGTTTGGTGAAGATCTGATGAGGAGTTTTCGAGATATCGTCCGACAAAAAAGTGGACGGACAGACCGATAACAATAGCCTTCAGCCATATTGACTGAGGGCTGAAAATGTGACGTCAATATGGAGATCAACATTAGCGTACGCACAGGGCTAGACCCCCTCTCTTCACGTACGTAATATATGGATAGCCCCTTACTGAAATAACACACAAAAGTAAACAAAGATAAAACAGAAATGCATGAATACTATGAAATCTATACACTGTTGATGTGACTGAGATATGCCATACTCATTTATGGCACATCAGGAGAACTTACATATTATCTTTTATTTTACAGTTTTCATAATTACTTATGGGGCTCTACATTAGGAAGGAACAATGTCACACTCGTTCACAAGCAAACCGTTGAGTATGCCAAGAAATGTTTTTATCTAGAGAATATACATGAGGTCTCCCTATTTTCTTTTCTCGAGCATGGTCTACTTAAGTCTGGTATTAGGGGTTCACAAATAAATGAAACGTTAAAGTACGCTATCACAGTCGATAATATGCTCAAAATTCATATATGAGAACAGTAGGGGTGTGCCGGTTTCAGCGAAATCCGAGCAAATTTTCCCTGTTGGGTGAGAACAAAAACCGAATTCCAAAATTTCAGTTCGGTTTGGTTGTTTTTTTAGATTCAATACCTTACTCAAAGACAGGCATTTAAAAAGTGACGAAGGAATTATGTGGTCGTTGGCAGGTTGCCAAAAAGGGGTTACACTGCCATAAAATGACATGCTGCCTACGCATTTGCGTAGCGACGATATATGTGCCAGTCATAAACTTATGGACCCGCATGGGCGTTAATATATAAGATATATACTAGAAATGTGCCCGTTGGAAAACAGATACTCCGACCAATGTTTCCAGTGTCACGCTTTTTTAACAAGATGTAAGTAAAATTATTAAATTAAAGTATCAGTGTGACCGTGGACTCAGCTCTAGAACATATTGTATAGAAGCCATATACCAGCTTTGATTGAATCCGCCAATTGGAACTTATGTCATCCGTGACGCACACCCTGGCAGAGACAAGCTGGGAACATTATGCACCTTTTGACCTTGGTCCGGTCGGTGCAAAAGAAAAAACCGAACCGAACGTTTTGCCAACCGAACCTTACCGAGCTCAACTCAAGCCGACACACCCCAAGAACAGCCTCCCCTTGACTATTCATACATGAGAGTCGCATCAGCAAACAACGGCTCTGATGCAAACTTTCTGTGTCTCATACACACACGTCACTCAGCGATCAATAGCAAGAACCAACAAGAGTTCACTGGCAAGAACGCTAAGAATATCACAGATCAACTGTCACAAACTTGAAAGACTGGGTACTTTCAAGACAAGTGTTCCATCATCCTTCAACTTTATCAGCTATGTTAACCTGCTGTTTCTTTGGTAACAGTACCTTAAGATTTTTATTTATGTTGATGTGAACCGTCTTTCTTTCGTTGATCACTTTCGCTCGTATCTTTTTGTACTGTTCTTCTCGGGTTAAGTGTTCGATACTCTTTATGGATTTCATGCCGAGAAATTTCAGAATCTCTGCCTTGCATTAAAGGAAAGAAATAGACACTTAAAATTCAACCAATTGACACCGTAATGGAGAGATGTATACCTCAATGTTTTAGAATAACTAAACCGCCCAGGTCAACTTTCCTTTACCTCATAAATTACAAGCTATAATGATTCCTAAGAACAGATCGTCCTGAAAACTCATTGAACTATTTATAATTTTTTATATCTATAATTTTATTTGGTTCAATGACAGGAGTGAGATACATACTAGGATAAGGCCCTTTTGGTTTCTGCAAAAATGCAGAAAAGTGTGTTTTCACTGCAAGAGTATCTTCTGCAGACCACTTGACAGCACATCCAGTACCTAAAAGGGAAACATCAAACAAAATGCCTCACTGCATAAAAATAAAACAACATACCAGAAAAAGTTGTTGATTTTCAAAACCCTAAACTGCTGTAAAAGTATTCTTGAACGACTTCAAACATTGACTTAATTATAACGTCGAAGCCAAAATTGTACCAATTGGCCCACCAAAACTCGACATCTGAAAATATTTGCACAATTTACTGCTTCAAGAAGAGATTCTAACAGTTTTCTGTATGTTAAAAGACATAAACAAATTAAGAAACTGCTTATCTAACATGTCGGGGTTGTTTATTGTAAGGTTTGCCCAGACACTGGGGATCATATTGTGGCACCAATTTCTCTTTTAGCTGGCGAAAATCCTTACAAATGCTTTGCAACTGAAGCTTCAAATGAATAAATCAATGTTTCGATACCTTTTGCTTTCTCAACACGCTTTCTAGCCATAGAACCCTCTTCTTCCTCTTCAAGCATTGGCTCACATTCGCCTAAATTAATTCAGATTTATTATATATCATAGTGACAATGTCATCTTTTTAGCCAATCTAGCCAATCATACCCGTTGTACGCAGTGCGTACGCTTTGGACCATACCCCCTTCCCCTGTACCCACATACGCTTAGTAAAATGCAATATTCATATGTATATTGAAAATTGTGTAGGCACGCTGGTGGCTTGACACCCCTTCCCACCTGTGCGCAGTGCGTATGTTTTGGCTGCGACCCCCTCACTGCGTACGCACTACATGAATGGCCCCTATCCCAATTTCATGATCATCAAGCAGAAGGACTTCTTACAAGAAGAGGTGCATATGCTATTATTTTTGCTGAATTATATGCTTTTATTTCATTTTACCCAAGAGCACATGGTTTTTACAGCTGCTCAGCTGTATGGTGAACATATGCATAGTTGTCATTTGATAAAACTGCAAGCTTTATTGCTTATGTAAATCAAAAGTCTATAAGCTTAAACGGATATGTCCTGGAAGGTTCCTCCTATTTTTGTGAAATAAAATGTTTTAATGCGTTTAAAGAGATAAACGGGAGCATTCCAGGATATTGCCGATTTTTCATACTATCAGTATCCAGGTAGCCTCGTGTCCGTTTGCGGTGTGAATTCCCTGAGAAATCTTCCTTAGGCGCGTCTGAAACTCGCGATTCACTCCAATCTGAGTCTGAATCGGAGTCGCTAAGGGCTCTCTCACACGCTTTCACATATCTAATTAAAGGGGCCTGATCATCATCACTATCAGATGAACTCCTGGTTCTTAACACCTCACAAGTGCTCCGAGATTGTTTTCGGGCTGTTGCTGCACACGGCTTTTCCAGGGTTCTTGCAACTGTTCATGGGAATTATTTAAGCCTAATTGTAATTTAGTTTGTGCATGAAGCTTTTCAATTTGCTCAAGTACCAAGGTGTTTACTGCCTAGTGCCCCTATAGCACCGGTGAATAGTTAGGTTTAATCACTGCGAAAATATGCCAGTGACAACATCAACACTTTAACTTATAAGAAAACATATATTAATTTATTAAATCAATAGGTAAAGCATATTGAGAGGCAATTTAAAAAGTCAATACAACAAATGGAAAAACACACACTTAAGAGACTGCACCTAGGTTTTTTTGGTTTAGCACCGGTTGAAGCAGTAGCAGCAGCTGACGCGCTACAAGTGGCAACGCTGCCGTCCATACCGGGCCTACTTTTACCTTTTAACAACATTACAGGATTACAGTAAATTTAGAAATCTATCTAATCGGTGAATTTTCAACGCAAGTTACAAACGCGATATGAATCCACAAGATACAATGTTATCCTTTTCACGGTCGTCGTTAAAATAAACTCAACAATCAACTTGCATTGGCGAAGTTAGTTAAGTAGAAAAATCCAGATTCTACAGCCGTTGGATATTGTTTTAGACCATTGGAAAAATCGCTGTTATATATGATATTACTGATTTTAATTTTTTAATGGAACATTGCTCTTATTTAAGATATTTTGAAAATAAATTTTGTCAATAAAGATAAAACGAAAGTGTTTACCTTCGTCAACACTCTGCAAAAATCGGCCCATCACCAATGTCTCTTTTAAACCTGGCGGACATCTGTAGTTCTCACTGGCCGTCACATCGGAGTGGCTCAAGTGATTAAAGTATATTTTGGCATCAGCGGGAGACATATCCAAAGATGAATAAATCGTCGAAATCCTATGACGATT
Source organism: Protula sp. h YS-2021 (assembly GCA_949752745.1). Lineage (NCBI taxonomy): Eukaryota > Metazoa > Annelida > Polychaeta > Sabellida > Serpulidae > Protula > Protula sp. h YS-2021. The sequence goes on from OX457034.1 coordinate 2,737,619, forward strand.
CATAGTCGCGTTTAGCGTGATTGGAATCATCTTTGTAACTTGATTCATTGCATGCCACCCAGAACAGTGATTGTATGAGCCTCTTGAAGCGAACACGAAATTGTTATTTTCTTTGATTCCGTACGCTTTGCGATACTTGACCAAGATGTCCAATGCGCCAACGACATTTTTCGGTATCAGTATAGGAACGAATTTTTCCCTTTACCATGCAAGTAGGCCAATAGATACTGATTTGCCAGGAATTTTTCTGCTGGGTCTACAACCGAATCTATGGCCTCATCACTAACCCAGACTTTATTTTTGGCATCCTCCCATTCCGTGATCAGCATCCTCGCACCTTCCTCACCGCGACGCGCGTTGTACAGAGTGAGTCGACAAACGACGAGATTCCTGAGCAAGGCATATTTTTCGACACCAAAGTCGTTCACAATGGCACTCACTCGATCAATCACAAACGCATGCAGGCGCTGGACCAGTTTGTCACATGGTAGCTCATTAGGCCTTCGCATTTCAAAAGTGCGCTCGGTTGCGAGGTATTCCGCTTCAGCGAATACTTCGGGATCTCGAAAATGGAATTGCCTTCTGAACCCTTGCACATCTAATACTTTGTCATTTTTGGATCTTTCGTCATAAATGGCCTCGAGATGTTTCGCCGATCTCCTGAGCACTGCCTTGATGTTCTTCAAAAGCCCGTGCTTCGTTTAAGCTGAGGAAGAACTTTTTCCCCTTCTTTTTATGGCTTCATACAGAATGTGCATGTTTTCTCTACCTTTGCGGAACATGTCTTCAATGGAAGCATTTTGAGGAGCTCCAGGTACTTTCTTGTATTCCAGGAAGAGATTCGCAAGCTGGCGCATTTCGGTCATTGAATTCTTCCTGCATTCGGCTGCTTTGGATTTTGAATAGCGCTTTTTGTTGAAAATGCGATAACCCATTTCCTTCAGAAAGCTATTACTTCTGCACAACATTCCCGTTTCATCCTCTTGAAATTTGTCGAGGATTCTTTCCTTGAACTCCTGGTCGTGATGTAAATTAGTCACAAGCGCGGATGGTCTTATCGCAGTCGGTTTTGACTTGCACTGATGCTTGTAAAACGTTGAGCTTCCAATGACCTTATTGCATTCGCCACACATTTTTATCACATCTTGTGTGGACTTTGTTCTTCGCTCGCGCATCAGGTCAGCTTGATCAAAAGACAATTCATTGAGTACTCTTAGATTGTGCTTCTTGATGCCTTCTATTCGCTTTTCGTTTGCAAGTTGGCTATCAAGTTTATTCTCATGCATGTTGGATTTCACTTCTTGCAAACGCTTGTGCACATTCGTGATGTGGCGTTTCAATTTACCACCCGTTATGACTTTGCCACAAAAAGGGCATTCTCTTGGGGCCTTCTGAAACATTAATAACAAATCTTCTAATTCAAGTAAAAAAGCGTAATACAAGTTGTTGATTAACGATGCAGGAATCTCCGCATGAGTGTGTACTAATCAAAAGCAGTTTTGCACAATTAAGTTTTACGCAGTATGAACAAGGTATGATTTTTTTCCGAAAATTAATAATGCCTACAATATTCCACAATTATTGTTGAATAACTAGAAAACTTTTCGTGTGAAATGGAAAGTTTTGGGACTGATCTACATTAAGCATATGTACAATAGCAACAAACCTTGTAGTTCTCTTTGTCTTTTCCTTTGGTTGAACCACTTTGCTTGGCACTGTTGGCCGTTTTTGCTCCTGAAAAAGAATAGGATATCTTGAGTATATATATGTAAGCCCTTCGATTTGATATTAAGTTCCATACGATACAATTGACTGTATTGACATCTAGCTCTCTGACAAGACAGTAAGAATAAAACAACTCGATTGGGAGTAATATTTGTATATATTGTAAAAAACATAATTGCTGTTGAAGTGACAGTACACTATCAATGAATAACAATACACAGCAATATTTTTTTGTCTACACACAACTAGCATAAAACATTTAGCATGATAGTGAAACGTTTATTAGTAATGTTAACCAAATAAGGAGGGGTGGAAAAAGGGGGATGGGTGGTGGGTATTAAAAGGCAATACTGCTATTTTGTTTCGATGCGCGCTCGCTGCTGGCTAAAATGCGAGTGATACTTCCAGTCAGTGAGCGCAGTCGCTGTGACGTTACAGATGCATCCTGAGTAGGAGGGGCTAAGCCTGTCTGTTTGCGCAGCTGACAAATCAGTCTCTGTTGTGAGAGCGTCTCACTGAGGTTCTATTTGTGAAAGGTTGCCAGAGTTCCTGGCACCAATCCCCTAGTTACACACAGTACGCAGGAAATATACAGAGTATGCAAAGTAGGATAAAAGTGGGGTTTCTAAAACATATATAATGGGGTTTCTAAAACAGTGACGTCATTGTTTTAGAAGTCCCATAGGGCTAGTAAAACAGTGATGTCACATGGACGTGTTATGGACGTCATAATCACGTCATATGGACGTGATATGGACGTCATATGAACGTCATAATGACGTGATAGGGATAGTGGGCAGCCATTCAAACGGGCAGCCGGACTATATGTGTCACCGTAACACGGACAACGGGGCCATCGGAAAATCAATTAGAACTAAGCAACCAATGACAGAGTTTCCTTAAGCCAAGCTATTTTTGGCCAGACAGCTCTATCTTCACGCACCACTGCACACATTGAGAATAAGGCGAGGAAGCAACAACTATTTCTCTCTCTTCATACACACACACACACACACACACACCACGGCAAACCAAGCAGCCACTCTTTTTTCCCTCACTTTCTCGTTTGCTCTGTCACTCTCTCTCCACACACATCACACCACGGCACACACACGCACCTAAATGACCGAACGGGCAGTCTTTTTTGGTTCGATTTTCTCGCTCTCTCTACCTCTCTAGCGTTTCCTTTCTCAAGCCAGCTTTCTCGCTCTCCAAACACACATAACGGTAAACCAAGCAAGCAGCCACTCTTTTTTTGCCCAGTCTCTCTTTCACTCTTTCAAACGAGCAAACGGGTTGTCTTTTTTTCTCACTTTCACGTTTGCTCTATCACTCTCTCTATGTACATATACCACGGCAGACGGGACAAACGGGCAATCATTTTTTTAACTCTCTCTTTCTCCACACGCATATGCCATCACTAATGGGTCTCCGTAAAAGCAATTAAAAATGGCCATTTTTAACCACAGAGAGCTCTCTCCATGTATTACGGCAGGCAACAACTCTAATTTTTGGCTTTCTCGCTCTCCAAACACACATAACACCTACGGCAACCGGACAAACGGGCAGCCGGACAAACGAGCAGCCGGGCAAATGGACAGCCGGAGAAACGGGCAATCTTTTTTGCTTTCTCTCTCTTCACACACACCATCACTAATGGGTCTCCGTAAAAGCAATTAAAATGAGCAACCAATAAGCCAATTCGCACTTTCGGATTTTTCCGGTGGAGATGTTGTTTCGACTGAAAATGTTGGGGGATAAATTATAAAGAAATGATAAGGGGAAACATCAAAATTATAATTTTCTTTCAACATGCACACTTTTGAATTTATGAAGCCATCATATGATCTTTTAAAAACTATTTTACATATTATTCAGTCCCTTTAATAACCAACATGTGACTATATTTCTGACAAAATGGAATTTTGTTGATTTTTGCCGTTTTTTTCCTTTCATTTCTTTATATCCTTATCCCACCTGAATTCAGCCGAAACGCAAAAACTTTTCGGCACAAGCCAAAAGTGCGAATTGGCTTATGTTTCCTTAAGCCAAGCTATTTTTAACCCCAGGGAGCTCTCCTTCTCTCTCTCTCTCTCTCTCTCTCTCTCTCTCTCTCTCTCTCTCTCTCTCTCTCTCTCTCTCTCTCTCTCTCTCTCTCTCTCTCTCTCTCTCTACACGCAAGCAACCAACTAATTGACCAAACGGGCAGTCTTTTTTTTTTGCTTTCCCTTTCACTCTCTCTCGAAAGACACGACGGCAAACGCAACCAAGGAGCCACTCTTTTTTTCGCCCAGTTTCTCTTTCTCTCTTTCAAACGGGTCGTCTTTTTTTCCCTCACTTACTCTTTCGCTCTGTCTCCTTACACACACATATAACACCACAGCAGACGCGGGAAGATGCGGGAAGACGCGGGAGACGTGGAAAAACGGGTAGACAGCTCCCTGTAAGCTCTCCAACTGTTTTTTTAAGCAGTGGACTCATAGAGACATGGTTAGAGCTCGCCTATTAAGTATTTTGACCCAGCAATGACGTCATACATATTGACTGAGAGCTCTCTCTTCACACACATACACATCACGGCAGCAGGGTAAACGGGCAATCATTTTTTTTGCTTTCTCTTTCGCTCTCTACACATAACACAACGGCAACGCAACCAAGGAGCCACTCTTTTTTCGCCCAGTTTCTCTTTCTCTCTCTTTCAAACGGGTCGTCTTTTTTTCCCTCACTTTCTCTTTTGCTCTGTCTCTTTACACACACACATAACACCACAGCAGACGCGGAAAGACGCGGGAGACGTGGAAAAACGGGCAGACAGCTCCCTGTAAGCTCTCCAACTGTTTTTTAAAGCAGAGGACTCATAGAGACATGGTTAGAGCTCGCCTATTAGGTATTTTGGCCCAGCAATGACGTCATACATACTGACTGAGTGCTCTCTCTTCACACGCAATCAACTAAATGACCAAACGAGCAGTCTTTTTTTGCGTTCACTTTCACTCTCTCTCGAAACACACGACGACAAACGCAACCAAGGAGCCACTCTTTTTTTCGCCCAGTTTCTCTTTCTCTCTCTCTTTCAAACTTGTTGTCTTTTTTCCCCTCACTTTCACGTTTGCTCTGTCTCTTTACACATACACATAACACCACAGCAGACGCGGGAAGACGCGGGAGACGTGGAAAAACGGGCTGACAGCTCCCTTAAGGAGACAATGTTTTCAAGATACAGAAAGGGAGGGGGCGTTCAACTGTCACTGCCTGTATCTCACAACCGCCATCATGAGAAGTGACATTTGAGTTTTGAAATAAAAAAAAACAATGGATGCATATTTGGTACACCTATTTCCCTATCTCCATGTTTGGTCTCTCAAAGTCGTCAATTTGGTGTATATATAGTTCAAGTTTTTCTCGCATTGATGCAAACGCCATACGGAGAATGTGAATGTAGTACAAGATCATGCAAGTAGACTTACCTTCATGTTGTGGTTGTGCTTGTGTGTCGCCCCTAACCAAGCTCCGAAGATCAGCCGCTACCACTGCAATTTGCAGCGAGGAATCTGTAACACAAGAATCGAATCATATTTTTTTAACACATTGAGCTTAGTATATCTATGGTAAATTTAAATATTTCACATTTCAATTGATGCTGTAATTACAGATAAAATTATAAGCCGATAAAAAATGCTTCATTACTGCATACAATAAAAGCAACCTACCTGAAGCATTGGCGATTTCTTCGATGGAGTTGGCGCCTCCATTTTCTTTGTCTTCGGATTGAGCAGCTGCTAGCAAAGCTATATCTCTGTGCACGTCGTCAATAAGCCTGAAGAGTGTATATGATGACATCAGTGTAAATATGCATGAGCTAGAGATTTTTTCTATCTAATTGGAAATTCAATCTATGCAAAAAATATACAGCCATTACCTGTAAAGATGTAAATGAATTAAAAATCCTCTTTTCGTTTTACCTCAATGGGTGACAACATTACACTGAGGCTTGTAAAACGTCCAACTATTTAGTCATACATTTTTAAAATTTATATTAACCTGACTACGTCTCGAGGAGTAGGCCTATGCCCCGTGGTGTGTATAAGGCTGTTGCATGTTGACTACACAAAATTTAAAACTGGGGGAAGGGTAGACATAGTGTCTAACATTTAAATGAGTCAATCCAATAACCAGTAGGGACCTGAGACTGCCATAGGTACTCTAAGTACAGCGCCGATTTTGAAACATTAGCCAATTTGTCAATTTAAGTCCCAAAATTCTTTGTTAGTGCACGGCGGAAGGGTGCAGAGAAGCCGTGTACAAAATTTGAAAGGAATCCATCTATTAATGTGGCCTGTAGGCGCGTGAGACTGAAGCGTGAAAGACGGACGGACGGACGGACAGACCGAAAAGCTCAAAACTATATCCCTCCGTTCTACTGGGGATAAAAAGCCACGGGGGGATACCACTGAACGTCATTCTCGTCAATCAACGTATGCAAGCTGGCCCCTAGCTGTTTAATCCCAGCGTTCAGATCGGATATAAACAAAGGTTCTTCGGGCTCTTCAGGGAGTACTGGACCTGAAAAATACATGTCGGGAAATCTCTTTATTTCAGCAAAAATAATGAAAGAAACGAACAATAAAAATAAATTACATTACAGTAAAATCTCCGTTAGCAAACAACTGCACTTAGTCAACACTATTTCCTCGGAATTTTCAACTGCTATGATGAAATTCACTTCTCATTATGAACACCTTTATGTAATGAACAGATTTACCAGGTCCCAGAGGTGTCCATTGCATAAAGTTTTATTGTTTATTGATATCATAACTTACTCATTGGCTGCAATGGAATAACAGTTAATGGTGGCGGTAATGTGTTGTCGCGCTCTGGTGTGCTCCACCGCATAAGTCGTTCATGGTCTGTTGCATTGCTCTCCTGAAGCAAATTAAAAAGAATGTCTAGTTAATTAAGATTCCAAAAGGATTTTCATGAGCCTGAAAAACTCCTGTAAAGTAAGAATTGTTAACCAAGTGTTACTTAACCTTGTTAACTAACTTAAAGGATACCAGTTCAAATATCAGGGAGTCAAATATCAGCGTCCTCTGCTTTTGTAATCGTTGCTGGAATCAACTTTGATGGAACACTAGTGACAAATTTATCATCAGTGCCAATACGAGTCATTGAACTGAGTCCGTGAAAGGTCTTGAGCATGATATTATCAAAGTACGCCTTCCGGACAGTTGAAGTACCATTGTCCACGTGCGCCTCCTCGATAGGGGGTGTGGCCGTGTGAACCTGCATGTTCTCTACAGGGGGTGAGGTCATGTCCACTTGCGCGTCCTCGACAGAGGGAGAAGCCATGTCGACGATCGACTCCTCGACACAGGGTGTGGCCGTGTCCACGTGCGCCTCGTCGATAGGGGGTGTGGCCGTGTGAACCTGCATGTCCTCTACAAGGGGTGAGGTCATGTCCACGTGCGCGTCCTCGACAGAGGGAGAAGCCATGTCGACGATCGACTCCTCGACACAGGGTGTGGCCGTGTCCACGTGCGCCTCGTCGATAGGGGGTGTGGCCGTGTGAACCTGCATGTCCTCTACAGGGGGTGAGGTCATGTCCACGTGCGCATCCTCGACAGATGGTACGGCCATGTTGGTAATCGACTCCTCGACAGGGGGTGTGGCTGTGTGAACCTGCATGTTCTCTAAAGGGGGTGAGGTCATGTCCACGTGCGCGTCCTCGACAGATGGTACGGCCATGTCGGTGATCGACTCCTTGACAGGGGGTGTGGCTGTGTGAACCTGCATGTTCTCTACAGGGGGTGAGGTCATGTCCACGTGCGCGTCCTCGACAGATGGTACGGCCATGTCGGTAATCGACTCCTCGACAGGGGGTGTGGCTGTGTGAACCTGCATTTTCTCTACAGGGGGTGAGGTCATGTCCACGTGCGCGTCCTCGACAGAGGGTGAGGCCATGTCGACGTGCGCCTCCTTGGCAGGACGTATGGCCGTGTCGACGTGATTGACCTCATTGGCCTCTACAGTGGACGTGGCCGTGTCACTGTGCACGTCCTCGACTGGAGATGGGGCCGGGCCAACGTGAATGTCGTCGGCAGGGGATGTGGCCGTTTGAAAGTGCGCCCCCCCCCCATAGTAGACATGGCTGTGTCCACGTGCGCCTCCTCGTCGGTAGTCGTGGCAGTGTCAAAGCGCGATTTTTCGTCACTGCTCGCGTTATTGTCAGAGTGCCAGTCATCGCCACTGCTCGCGTTATTGTCAGAGTGCCAGTCATCGTCACTGCTCGCGTTATTGTCAGAGTGCCAGTCATCGCCACTGCTCGCGTTATTGTCAGAGTGCCAGTCATCGCCACTGCTCGCGTTATTGTCAGAGTGCCAGTCATCGCCACTGCTCGCGTTATTGTCAGAGTGCCAGTCATCGCCACTGCTCGTGTTATTGTCAGAGTGCCAGTCCTCGTCAGTATTCGTTTCCTCAACACCGTGAGCCTTGTCCTTTTTGCGCCATTCAAGACCTTGGACGCCATAGTCATACCGAATTTCATCTCCCACATTTATGTCTTTCGACGCAAAAAACGATACATAGGGCTTGTCTCTTACGACTACCTTTTTGACCGCTGCATTTGCCTTAGAGGCGCATCTATCATTCAAGTAGTGTGCTGGACACTGGTTGTTCGTCCCATCAATGCTGAAAAAAGCAAAAGTCATCGTTTAAAACGCGTTTGCACATATTGTGGTGCTGAAAAAGTTGCCGAATTGTATCGGCTATATCTTTAATATCTTCTCCAGTTTCATTACAGCAAGGATTTTTGCATGCAATCGTATATCTTTCGGTATAAATTTTAAAATAATCTTAAAATAAATAACCAGCGACATAAGCGGTTGGTGCATTCATTAAAACTTAACAGCGAGAATATAAACTTTCGCACAAACGAAAAAGTAAAACGACGAAGCTAGGTTTTTTCTACTCATAAATAGCTCGCCGTAGTAACAATTTTTTTCAAAGTAAGCGTCAAATTTGTCAAATAAGATCCACACAAAAAGAACACAAACATGTCAGTAAAGGTCAACAAGTACTTCTTAGTTAGCAAACAAGAAAATGGACAAAATTGAGGGACATAAAACCATTCAAGGTTGCAACTTGAAGCAACAGTACATAAAAGCAACACACATAAAAGCAACACACACAGTCAGTCAGTCACATTCTGTACTCCGTTTTGTTACTCTGTCGGGTGAGTACATCTTAGTAATCCATTCTATTTACTAGAGCTGTCATGGGTTCCGAGGCATACCCATCCCGCGGACATCCCGGTGCGAATGGCATTATGAAATTTGGACCGCCTGTGAAATTCTGACCTCCCCCCGCACCTGTTTTTGTTTTTTCATCTAACACTGCAGTATTTCGTGCAAATCATATAACTGATTTATTTCAAGTTTATTTCAACAGTCCCTCTCGCGCACACACTGCATAAAACTTCAATTAAAGGCACGTGATCATTAGCATTTCACATTTGATGATGATGATGATGATGATGATGATGATGATGATGATGATGATGATGATGAGAGGATTCTGCTTACTTGCTAGATGAAAAGCGTCTTTGGTTCAAAGCATATCATTGCAATTATGCTACTTATGCTAATATATGTCGGTAGTGGACAAAAAACCACATTGGTACTGCTCGTCATCAGAGCTAACCTAACTAAACAACTTAATTAGAGGTATATGAATACGAACTATCGTTTCTCTCCTCCATGATGAAATTCAAATATATAGGACCCAGACTGTCCGTCTATTGTGTATTGGCGTTCTCTGTCGCGATATTGGCGACTATTGAGGTACTCGCCACGGTATTGCAAAAGAAAATCCCCCTTAAGGAATTTCTTCGTTGCAAAAACACCTTTTCCTGACATAAATACATCGCAATTTAGAATGTCTTACATTTTGTTATCGTACAAAGCAACACGTTTACTATAACTAGTTTCTCAATTTACTCTCATTGACAATTCCCATGCCCTTTAAAAACGTTTATTTTACTTCACAAAATCCAACTTTTCTTGCTATTTTCTTCCTTTTTAAAAATTTAGTATCGTTCCACTGAATGACGCTTGATAATGTGCAGGGGCTTTTCATTTAAGTCAAAATCAAATAAGACAGCTCGACTAACCGTGGAACCATAACCTTCATGTTAGTCATTTTAGCATTTACCAATGTTGAAATTGTATCAGACTTACCTATTTTCGAGTTTATGAATTTAATTTGAAAGCCGTCTCTATCTATCCCGAGCTGGCAGTAGAATTGTGCTTCTTCCATCGGAGTTCTCTGAAAGGGTAGAAATAGGTAGAGTACAATAAAAGTAAGATGCAAATTGCCCTTTCAAAACTTGAAAGCTGTTCAAAATTTATAGAGTAACCTCTTTCATGAAATATTGAACTAGATGTTTGTCTTACTGTTAATCCCTATAATGAACCAGTTAAATTAATAAAAAAATCAAAAGTTAAGTAAATATACCCGCCTATACGCAGCTGTAAACGACGATCAATTTCTGAATAGCAGTATTCAGCTTACCTGCACATTTCCAGCAGACTTTTCTCTGGCAGCAAGAAGCTGAAAATTATGCAGAAAAATACACGATCAATTTGTCTAATTTAATATTTAAGATTTTTTTAATCTTATCTCACCTCCTCATCGAAGTTAACATAATTTAGGTCTACCAAAATTTTAGGTCTCACCAACACTTATAAATTAGCAAACGTCTCTCAAAGTGGCACGTTCTAGTGTCTTATGAAAGTATATACATATTTGTTATGTACGAAGAATAAAAGGACCTCTGATTGGCAGCTTCCACACCCAGCTTCATTTATACGCCTCAAAACCCAGTATAAAGTTGTCTATGTGAAGATAAAAGCACAGGTACTTCTTAAATAATAATAAATAACGCACCATACACTGAGCCCGAGTCCGAAACCCCATTTCGTCCAACTTCTGGAACGATAAAATAGTAATACTTCAACCCAGATACGTGTAATGACATTACTTTTATTATATGCCTAAGGGATCATACATTTCAGATGTATTTAAAGAGGGTGGGGTGTGTCTAGGCCAGTGCGTGAGCTAATGTTCAACCTCATATTAACGTAACTTTTGGCGTACCTGGGAAAGGTTTAGAAAATTGGCAAATTTTTTGCGTACGTCCTAACGATGGCTACGAAAACATATTTCTTGTTTCAACCAATAGCCATATTATTTTGTCACAAAAGTAACAGTCATCACAACATACAACAAGCTGATTTTGATACACAAAGAAGTCCAAGGTATCTTCAATCATGTTTTCTTTCACTTAGTTTTTTTTTTTTGCAAATTACAAAAATCTATTTTAGAAGCTCCGTAAACAACTTTCTACAACTGATTTTTAACAACGGAACTGTAGTGCAGTCTTACAGACTTAGCTGAGTCTTAACTGACGAGATCTTGCAACAGAAAAGATTTTAAATAAAATAACACATACATGTTAAGGAACACGATAGCATTCGTTCGTGTTAGTGCAATAAATTTTAGGTTTTAAAAACCAAGTCTTAGTCTCCTTAATTATATGGCTACCTTTCAAAATGGTGATACTGCACATAAAATCTCTTGTTTACCCATCCTAAAGCTTTCAGAAAATCTACTTCGCAGAAAAACAAAATTCCTTTCTTATCGCCACAGACATAAGTTTGGATTTCAAGGCCAAAAGACTGGCAAAAGGATAAGGTGGCCTGAAAATTGTTTTTTTTATTTATATACATGATGTAGCGTACTTTAGGATGGGTACTCATCTTCTAAAAATAATAATTAAAAAAACATGTTAAAAATCACTCATTTGATAGTGAAGGACGACAGAAAATCGATGAGAAATATATATCAGCGTCATGATTGCTTGATTGAATGAGTAGTCTAACGTCTCTCTCACCCCGTTAAGGTAATATTGTGTCAGTTCTGTAACAATAGGGTAACTCAATCCATATGTTCTTTCGATAACTTATGTCTGTTTAAGTAACTTGATGTTCGCCAGAATGACACTTGGAGCCCACTTGTATTATTGTATTACTGGGTGATGTGGTATAGTGGTTGAAAGATGATAGAGTGTGTGTTTCATGTAGTTTACGCACCACTGTGTTTAATTCTAATATCATAAACATGTGTGCGTTGTCAGAATACCGAGAGCAGTCTCTTCCCTTTCTTATGTATTAAGTAGAGAATGAGCTTTTGGCACGAGCAAACTTTGTGCGAAACTAGTGATGTGATGGATTTATTACAAAGCGCGATAGGATCACGACGAGCAGCTTTGGATCTAGAGAGATCTTGTCGTGAGGAGCACCGTGAGATTGGTTTCGAGTTTGTTTGAAATGTTTTTGATAGATTTTACATTTAAAAATTTGCTTGTTTTAAGTACAGGGGATATCTCAGGAACCAGGCTCTGGATTTACAATTTTTATATATGATATGAAAGAACTCATTGAGATGGGGATTTCGGTTTGAAACTTCCGGTTTTAGTGGTTTTTGAGAGGAGTAAATTTGTTGTGCTACCTAGCACAAAATTTTGTTTGAGACTGCTGGTGTAGTATCAAATCAGTGTCACAACTGCACCGTAACAATCAATATCAACTAGAAGCTCATTCCGCTAGCGAAATGTTAAACACTTGACAAAAATTAAAACGCAAAAATACTTCCTTCAATGGGTTATTTCTTGAATAACATATTGCAAACAACATAGCTTGAATATGTCTTATAAGCCGAGTAGTGTTTGGTTATTGTTGACTTTAAGTTTTATTGACTGATCAGGCAGGCATACGCCTTGCTATCTATTTACGCAGTGAGAGCTCGCACAAAGCTCACTAAGCAAATGTGTAATTTGTGCTGTCGTTAAATGCTACGCATATGCTTGCAAAAAATACACTCTTTTCACATGGCGTTTTAACAAAGAAAACGAAATCAAAGACGAAAATAAAAAGTGACATGCAATGTTCAGATCAAGCTCTTCATAAGTTCCAAGTTTCATGGTCGTAGGGCCCATAGTCTCAGAGAAGAAGAAGACACAAAAAATCGGAAAAAGTGTCAAGAAGAAAAAAAGGACGAATTTTGCTCACACAAATTCATATAACACTTGCAAGCCAAAGGCTTGTCAAGTGTTAATTAATACTCGACTCGTAAGGCCAGGAAGACTCCGTAATATTGGTACATTTTGTGTGCGATCTTTTTTTTTGTCAACATTCAACAGAGAGTTTACAGATGTTGTTATTTTGTCGTTCTGGGCAGTTTGGAGTCCCTCGTTTGAACCCCGGTCGCAGTATTTAAGACTCAAAATGTTTGTTTCCAATGCAAATTGGGTAAAAATGTGCTGATGTGTTTATTGACATCGTGAAAGCCCCAATCTGAGAGATCACAGCACCCAAAGCAAAGGCAAAAGAATGAAAAAGTGATTCTTCGCAGCGACATTGACATGGTTTATTTCCAATAAAACGACAACGTCATATCTTTAAGTTTGTGTAGAGAGGGGAATGGCATGGAAAGAGCAGAAACAAGGTAAAGTTCACCGCCTCGTAACCTTGAAAGGCAAATTTCAGTATTCCGTTTCTTGGCTGAACAAGAGCAATCCAGTAAAGATCGATATGAAGCTTCCAACAGAACTCAAGAACCCATTGTGATAAAACAAAGTGAATATGACAAAAATTCCCGTTGAAAAGATACAAAGATACCACTAAGAGAGACCTAATATAAAAGTAAGTAAACAGGGGGACCAAATGTTCATCGGTTATTTTTGCTCGTATATAACCCTAAAATACGACTTTGGGAGACCATACTCAGAATATGCCAACATAGATAGACCTTTCGTATATCTTAAAAGACACTGAAGTTAACACTTAGCGAGACCATACATGAAAAAAGGGTAAATGGGGAGACGAAATGCAGGGTTGGCATGTTTCTTCCATAGAGGGAAAAAACCATGGTTTTTTCCGGGTTTTTTCCCATAGGGAAGAAATACTTTCTTCCCTCCAATTTCAGAGAAGAAATAGAAGTAACCTTAAAAGGTGTAATATTTGGAATTTGTTTCAAATAATTTGCTTGAACTGCACTCGGGGTAATTCTTAAATAGGTGCGAATTCACACATCAAACTTCTGTGTGATAAATTGGATCAATAGGGATTAGATAAACGGTCGTGTTTCAATGTGTGTTGGAAAGCTGGGGAGGCTGCAATATAGTCTGAGTACTTTTGGTCAAGTGTTTAAACTTTGACTTTGTGTATGAGAATTAGTGTATCATTTTGTTTGCTCTTAATGTGCCAGTGAAAACAAAAGACAAAGGCTGTGTTTACCTTAAATGGGGGGTTAAGTATTAAGATTAAACGGGGGTGATAAGAAAATGGTCTTGCGGAAGCACATTTGCAAAGCACATGGTATAAGGTCATTATTTCTTCATTGTGTTTTGGTGTTACCATGTATCTTTTTTTCGTTTGTTTTTTTTTTTTTTCGTTATTTTGTATGATAGTACAATAGAACACAGTAAATATTGGTTCTGTAAAATCAATAAATAGATAGTACGTCGCATTGATGTTTTCTTTACAAAGTAGGTTTCTTCCAATTTTCTTCCCACTTTCTTCCTTTTCTTCCGGGAAGAAAGGTATTTCTTCCTGTTTCTTCCCAGTTTCTTCCCTATTCTTTCCAGTGAAGGGAAGAAATACCTTTCTTCCCGGAAGAAAACCATCATATACATTCACTCATACATATAACCCTAAAATACGACTTTAGGAGACCATAAACAGAACATGTCAACATAGGGAGAGCTTTTTTATATCTTAAGCAGGGCTTGAAATTAATTCTTTTGCGAGGTAGCAAATAGTCGTTTATCTCTCTGTCAGAGCTACGAAGCATTTCATTGTTCCACTAACAGGGGTCAACTTCATATGCACTGAGGCACGAATCATGCATACCAGTCCCTACTGTTCAAACAGTTACCGAAAGTTCATGCCCATACACCCTTTTGTAAAACAGGCACAATTTTTAGTGAGTTGTATATCATTTATTTGTTCATAAAAGTGCAGAAAAGTTAGCTTCCGCATCCACCTGTCAATGTTTGTTTACATTCTGGCCTTTAAATGTTACGTGGCCAAAGTAAAGTGACCAAATATTTAAACAAAGGGGTTATGGTTTTTTGTAGAGCACGTATATTCCTCCACTTTAAACCTTTTCAATGCACCTGGTTATTAACTATGATAAATAATGATTTAAACTCTCGTATTGATCTCACTTTTAAATCCTAACAATGGTAAAGTAAGAAAAAGCACACATTTATTTCGGTGGCACCGTTATCATGAAAGTACTCGCACACGTACACTTTACCGTAAAACAACCTGCTACTGTTTCCGTTTCACTTCACTTCCACACTTCACAGAAACCAAAGAAAAAATAATAATGCCGCCTCACTTCAGCGTATATTTTACTATCTGTTCACTGAAATCACTAGCTCACGCCCCCCCCCAAAAAAAAAAAACGATAACGAGGGGAGGGGGGTTTACGACTGACCTTACGGTCGAAATCCAGTTACGTTTGATCAACAGGCAGTAACTTTTGAATTTTTTTGTTTCATTTTTTTAAATGGAGTCAACCCAGCATGAACACAGCTTTACACATTGACTGAGGATAGACGCAGCTTCCAATCGGCCGTTACTTAAAACCACAGGTTTCACGGATTGATTTTACTTGGCAACGCCTCTTGTATATCAGCCCATTGCTTCACCCAATTCATTTAAATAACTGAAATAACTCTAGCTTACATTAAAAAATAACAATAACTACTGAGGGGGGTTCACACTGACACTCAGGTCAACATGTAATTAAATTTGATCAACAGGTAGTAACCTCTAAATGTTTTTATAAGAAGGCGATACGGCCACTTACCGCTTTAGTTTAATGCAAAGAAAAAAAACAATTTACCGGACTCCACCACACCTAACGCACCACCAAGCAACTGTCTTGTTTTTTTTCTCATAAAACAAGGCGACCTAACATATCTACCCTACACTGGGATACACCTTTGCTGTGAATCGACCCCTAAACACACTGACTGAAGGGAAATGCAACTCTCATTTAACAAGTAAGTATTTGTGAAACACACGCAGGTCCCAACCGCCCCCCAAATTCATAGGGGTATAAAGCGATGACGGATAGACGGACGGACGGACGGACGGACGGACACCCCAAACCTATAGGCCCCAATCCGAAGGGTTGGGGCCTAAATACAGCAAATACAGTACTTTGATGCGAAACTTCACGGTGACAAGGATGTAGTATAGTACCGTGAAATGCTGATTCACCAGAGAAGAACGCACACAGCGTCCCAGACAAGCAAAGTACCTTGACACGCAGGTTCGTAGCACGCTAACTTGTAACGATCACTCCGCTTGGCCAGGAACTTTTCAAAATAGCGCACTGCGATATGAGACGCGTTGTTACTGGTTCAATGCATTTGACGTGTCATCACGAACAGGCGGACGGATTCCAGACAGGAAACTACATCAAGACTCCCACAGCATTCCCTCCACGGCTACCAGGAACACACCGCCAGGTGCTGATATCTTCTTCACAGGTGTTTATATTTACATCCTTCACATAACTTTACATGTCTCGTGATTCTGTCGAATAACCCTCACTTTCATTACAAAACCTATTTATTGATGACGTTCCTTGGACCTGATTCGCTAAGGTTGCATTCGTTTTCCGTAGTCAAGAGTACCAAACTGCGAGTCTGCGCGGCTGCAGCTAAAGTAACAAGTTACCATACCTCTCGAATCTCCCGGGAATTTATCATATTTAGACTGCTTCAACTCTTCACATTTAATAATCAACAAAAGTTTTTTCTGTCATACTTGACACATGCGGAGCTCCAAAGAAATATATCAAGTATAAATAAGGAAGAGCTGACTTGGAGCTAGATACATGCGGTGACAGGTTTTTCACTAGCATGACAACTCAATATCGGAAAAAGTCAAAATACTACGTCAAAATAAGCCAAATCACAGTTTAGGCGTTCCCATTAAAATGCGCAAAAATTCTGCGTTTCTAATAAAAATAACCCCGTAAAAAATGAAAGAAATGATAGAGAAATTTCGCCTAAATGTTAAAAATTTCTCTTGCACCAAATACCGGTCGGGTTGTTAACAACCCGAATGCTATTTTAAAAACTTATTTAAGATTTTAACAAATGATTTCAAGTTCAGTTTCTTCTATGTGTTTGCTATATTTCTTCTATATTTTTCTACCAGTAACCTAGGACCGTCTGCCACTTTTCAATGTTTTTTGCGCAATAACGTTCGTATTTTAGACGCGATCGTGATATGCTTTTGTATGTAGCAAATATAGGATTTTACACAAGCTTTCTGTTTTGTACGAAGTAAAATGTTATGATTTACGAAAATGCAAGGCCGATGTATTTTTTCGGGCAGGATTTTTGAGCTGTAACTCGCCACTTTATTCTATCATCCGGAAATATAAATTTTAAGTGGAAACTGTAAGACTATTGCTTCGCTAAGAGCTATAAGGATTACTTGTGAGCATAAACCTGATTTCATATTGTATACTGACGGTTTACTTATAGCAGCTCAGTATTTTGCATTAGAAAACCAGTGACAGTTGTCGGAAGGTTCGGCAAAAATATCGTTTCCGGGATAATTGTTGTTTTCGGGAGGTGTCGACACTAAAGGCACAGGCGGATTTAACCTAAGTTACATGTATTTTTGCCCCGTTCTTGGCAGTCGAAATTCTTGCGCATTTTACTCGAAACACTCAAAGTGTGATTTGGCTTATTTATCTATGCTAAAAGCAGTAAGGTTAGAACATAGATAATTACTGATTATGATGAGCAAATGATGTTGATCAACCAATACGCCAATTGGCACTTTACACTTTTGCTCATAAGTTTTGCGTTTCGACTTCATTCAGTTGGGATAAGGATATAAAGACATGAATAGAAAAAAAACGACTGGAAATTTTTAATAGTATAGCTTATACTTACTGAAACACGCGGTCGTCGATACTTTACATAGCAAAGCTCTGTGCGTTTCTATACAAGTCTCTCCACCTAATTCGGGTATGTGCTAATTTTTTTGGCTTGTGAAATTGAGTAGATGCATTTATTTTGTAGATTGTGTTTTATCGTAGACAGGTACATTGTTTTTTGCATTCCTGGAGGTCTTTTTAGTTTTTTTAAACACGCGGCAAAATAAGCCAAATCACACTCTCCAGACTTCTCGCGGTATCTTCGAGTGAGCTCTCGTGGGAAGCGAGTAAAATTGGCATCTGAGAAATAATTAGAAAATGGTAACAAAATGAAGTACTGAACACCCTCCTTGTAATATTGAAAAAAAAAACAATGGCCCCTGGTTTTAAATATGCATTCGTATTCTAAAGCCATTTGTTAAAGTCGTTCAAATTGTAATTTTACCATATTATCGCTCATATAGACAAATCGCTGTCAAATAATTCCGTGTAATTTGTATGTTTGATTTGTTATTCACAGTACATATTTCAGTGTTATCGTTTAGGATATGAATGTTACGATATATTTTGTTGTATATAGCATGTTTATGCATATTTCACAAGAATCTTGATGAATAGAAGTAACTAAAGGTCAGTATAAACCACTTCAGAGTTCCGAAGCATAATGCATAAGCCAAATCACACTTTCGGGTCTTTCCGGTGGAGGTGTTGTTTCGACTGCAATTTTTTCTGATAGATTATAAAGAAATGATAGGGGAAAAATATCAAAATTCTAATTGTCTTTCAACATGCACACTTTCAAATTTATAAAGCCATCGCATGACCTTTAAAAACTATTTTACATATTATTCAGTCACTTTAACAACCATGTGAATATGTTTCTGACAAAATGGAATTTTTTTGTTGATTTTTGCCGGTTTTTTCTTCTATCATTTCTTTATATGATCCTATCCCAAATGAATTCAGCCGAAACGCAGAAACTTTTCGGCAAAAGTCAAAGTGCGAATGGGCCTGTTGTGGCATGTCTTGAAGCAAACCAAACCCAGTTACAGGCGAACACTATTAACAATTTTATGCCCTTTTACCGCTCTCTATGTGCTGTTTGGCCAGGATGACCGGACACTGAAATCAATTATAGGTTCTTGCTTGTCATTGTTGTAAAGAGTAGAAATATAGAAAAAAAGAGGCGGGAAGAGGGGAGTGGAGGGATTGGGGGGGGTCGGAAGAATTCTTAAAATTTCCATTTCCAGCAACAGCAGGACGATTGGAAACAATACATAATAATAACAAAATTAAATGTATTCGACTTTTAACTTTGATTATCCTGAAAAATTTTATCTAGGGATATCCATTTTTCACTACCATATCTAACTCTACTCATGACTGTTTATTTGTTTTTTGCCAAGTTACTTTAATTAAGAATAAAATTGTCAAGTTCAATATTATGGGTATAATATGGAAGCATGATTATGGGCTCAAAAGTATAATACATAATATGCATAATACTTGGGAAAATTGCCAAACATGCCATTAAAGATATGTAGTTAAAAGAATACAATAAAAAAGTTTTCTATTATTATAAACTTATCGCTTTTTGCTATTGTGGGTTCGACTCCCACAGGGTGCTGGCATAACGATTTCTTATGCAACGAACAAGCACTCTCCGGTGGTAGTACAGCGATTTAGGTGTGACTGTTTGGTTCAAGTGTAAAAACCGTTTGCTTAAGATATTAAAGCAGTTTATCTATAGTTATTTATAGTTGTACATCTATTACAGTAAACTCTCGATAAGTCAAAGTGGTCGGGACCAAGCAAAATACTTTGAGTTAACCGAAATTTGAGTTATCCGAGTTTGGCCCTGTCGAGTGGTCACGTGACTATCATGGTTTCGCATAAAGTGTTTGTTGTTTTTATGGTATGGCGATTGTTTTATATGATGAATAATATTCGGCTGTGACACAAATAATTTATCATATTAATACTTACTATTTATAACAGTACTACAAATCTTTTTTATATTTCATTTACAGCGAACTTCTGAAATATATATGATTTTACGCCACCGTTTACTTCTAGCAACACTGTCATAATGTGTAGAGGCAAAGTCACACTAATTCTACACAAAGGGGGTTGGCATATGGAAACAACTGAGACATGAGTTTCCGTGTTATTTTGGTGAAAATGCAAGGATTTTCTTGCAAAAAAATTTTGAGGGTTCAAAAAAATTACTTTGAGTTAAAAATTTGACTTAAGCGGTGAATTTAAAAGACTTACATAGTAAAATATATCGGGACTTTTAAATTAATTTGAGTAAAGCGAAAATTTGACTAAACCGATTTTGACTTAAATGGAGGCTACTGTAGTTATAATCATTTCGTTCTTTTTTCTCTGTCATGATCTAAACTACAGGTGGAACTTCATGCATAAAATTTTCCAAAACACTCTTTTTGTAACAATTTCAGACCTCTTATCCATCTAACACAGTGTCAACATACAGCTTCTGTTGAAAATAATTATATCCTGTGAGGATTTGTTCGGGTGGGGGTCCCAACCAGTTTTATTTCTTACTTGTTCTAGTTTCATGCTCATCTGGTTGTGCTACCACCGGTGAGTACAACTTTATTGCATAATAAATCGTTATGCAAATACTCTGTGGGAGTCGAACCCACAATAGCAAACAGCAATAAGCAATGACCATTGACATAAAAATTTAACAGTTATTGTGGTTTTGCATGAAAGTACTTATATAAGCCAAATCGCACTTCGACTTTTGTCGGAAAGTTTTTGCGTTTCAGCTGGATTTAGTTGGGATAAGGATCATATAAAGAAATAATAGAAGAAAAACAGCAAAAATCAACAAAATCCTACGAGGGGGAGGAGAACGAATGGCTACAGTAGATCCAAATTGGTGAAATGAAAAACAACATCTTCCGTGGTTCAAAACAAATTTATTTTGACAAATATCACAAAATGATATATATTTAAGTCGACAGGGTTGTAAAACTTGCAATTGCCTTATTTAGGGGAGTTGGAATTTAGCATTTTGTTGTCACCAATTACGATCTACTCTAGCCAATTCTATCTCCTCTCCCTCGTATTTTGCCAGAAACATATTCACATGTTGGTTATTAATGGGACTAAATAATATGTAAAACAGTTTTTAAAAGATCATATGATATCTTTATAAATTTGAAAGTGTGCATGTTGAAAGAAAATTAGAATTTGGATGTTTTTCCCTTAAGATGTCATTATATTCTATCCCAATAAGCCAATTCGCACTTTTGACTTTTGCCGAAAAGTTTTTGCGTTACGGCTGAATTCAGGTGGGATAAGGATATAAAGAAATGGTAGGAAAAAAACGGCAAAAATCAACAAAATTCCATTTTGCTAGAAACATATTCACATGTTGTTTATTAAAGGGACTGAATAATATGTAAAATAATTTTTAAAAGATCATATGCTGGCTTTATAAATTTGAAAGTGTGCATGTTGAAAGAAAATTAGAATTTTGATGTTTTCCCTTATTATTTCTTTATAATTTATCCCCCAGCATTTTCAGTCGAAACAACACCTCCACCGGAAAAATCCGAAAGTGCGAATTGGCTTATCAATTTGTAGTCGAAACGACACCCATCGGTAAGATCCGAAACAGCGAATTGGCTTATTGTTGTGCTACCACCGGACAGCGTCCATTTATTGCACAAGACATCGTTGTGCGAGCACTCTGTAGAAGTCGAACCTACAACAGCACAAGCTGTCAAGTGCCAACTGTTGCCAAAATAGGCAGAACAAATAAAAATGAGCAGTTTTTGCCTCATAGTGCCTACCGTGTTGTGAGCGATAATATGGTATTTTCATTTATTCCACATTACACAACTAAGATAGCCATTTATTAAAGATAATACATAAAATGGGACAATATGCTTGTTTAATATGAGGAATAATGATTTATGACCTGTTGTAATGAGTGAGATTTGCAATTCAAATTTCGACAGATATTTCGCGCATGCGCCTTCAGAATGTTTTTGTTTTGATTTTGTATTTTTGTTTTGATTTTCGACAAATCAAATCGAAGCACGTGCTATTTTTCAGAAAGGTTGAATTTACAGGCCAAGAATTAAAAAAAGGACTTTTTTTGTCTATCCTTCATGAAACTTTGCCATGTGATAGAGTAGACTTCTCTAAATATGGTGAAAATTTTAGTTTGCCCCTATACAGCCGATTTTGTTCAAAAATGACAATTACAAATGGTCTCCCTGAGTGGTATTTGATATGGTTGTGAAATATACAAGTGGTAGACTTTAGAGCGGCTTTTCAAATTTGTCTTTCAGTCATAATTTTTCATTTTGGTAATGTCTTATACACATTATGCTTAAGTTTAGTGTCCGACTTGACATTTCGAGATATATATATATATATATATATATATATATATATATATATATATATATATATATATATATATATATATATATATATATATATATATATCTCGAAATGTCACCATAGGCATTTCTTCTGCAAAATTATAAAACTTAAGGGGACAATGTTTTCAAGATACAGATTCACCTGTCACCGCCTGTATCTCACAACCGCCATCCCCAGAAGTGAGATTTGAGTTTTGACATTTAAAAAAAACAACGGATGCGTATTTGGTCTACCTATTTCCCTCTCTCCATGTATGGTCTCTCAAAGTCGTCAATTTGGTGTATATATAGTTTAAGTTTTTCTCGCATTGATGCAAACGCCATACGGAGTATGTGAATGTAGTACAAGATCATGCAAGTAGACTTACCTTCACGTTGTGGTTCTGCTTGTGAGTCGCCCCTAACAAAGCTCCGAAGATCAGCCGCTACCACTGCAATTTGCAGCAAGGAATCTGTAACTCAAGAATCGAATCATATTTTTTTAACACATTGAACTTAGTATATCTCTGGTAAATTTAAATGTTTCACATTTCAATGCATGCTGTAATTACAAATAAAATTATAAGCCGATAAAAAATGCTTCATTACTGCATACAATAAAAGCAGCCTACCTGAAGCATTGATTGAAGAATGGTACAAATATCCTCAATACAAAATTAACAGGTTGATAACTTCAATGAACAGGCGAATCTAGACCCTACTGCGTTCCAATAGATACCGCATACGGTATTAGTGTCGGTTATAAACATTGTAAATCGAAGAAAACTCAAAACGGCATTTACACTGACTTTGACGCTTTGTGACCTTTCATTAAAATATCTTCTAAACTTACATTTTTATCGATTATATTGTAGCACTATCTAAGAGGTATCTTTGGCACAATTTTGAAGTCAATCCAGCACAGATATATTTTACTATCTGTTCACTGAAATCACTAGCTCACGCCCCCCCCCCCCTCCGAAAAAAAAACGATAACGAGGGGAGGGGGGTTTACGACTGACCTTACGGTCGAAATCCAGTTACGTTTGATCAACAGGCAGTAACTTTTGAATTTTTTTGTTTCATTTTTTTAAATGGAGTCAACCCAGCATGAACACAGCTTTACACATTGACTGAGGATAGACGCAGCTTCCAATCGGCCGTTACTTAAAACCACAGGTTTCACGGATTGATTTTACTTGGCAACGCCTCTTGTATATCAGCCCATTGCTTCACCCAATTCATTTAAATAACTGAAATAACTAGCTTACATTAAAAAATTGTTATTTTTAGCTTACATTAAAAAATAACAATAACTAGGGAGGGGGGTTCACACTGACACTCAGGTCAACATGTAATTAAATTTGATCAACAGGTAGTAACCTCTAAATGTTTTTATAAGAAGGCGATACGGCCACTTGCCGCTTTAGTTTAATGCAAAAAAAAAAAAAAACAATTTACCGGACTCCACCACACCTAACGCACCACCAAGCAACTGTCTTGTTTTTTTTCTCATAAAACAAGGCGACCTAACATATCTACCCTACACTGGGATACACCTTTGCTGTGAATCGACCCCTAAACACACTGACTGAAGGGAAATGCAACTCTCATTTAACAAGTAAGTATTTGTGAAACACACGCAGGTCCCAACCGCCCCCCAAATTCATAGGGGTATAAAGCGATGACGGATAGACGGACGGACGGACGGACACCCCAAACCTATAGGCCCCAATCCGAAGGGTTGGGGCCTAAATACAGCAAATACAGTACTTTGATGCGAAACTTCACGGTGACAAGGATGTAGTATAGTACCGTGAAATGCTGATTCACCAGAGAAGAACGCACACAGCGTCCCAGACAAGCAAAGTACCTTGACACGCAGGCTCGTAGCACGCTAACTTGTAACGATCACTCCGCTTGGCCAGGAACTTTTCAAAATAGCGCACTGCGATATGAGACGCGTTGTTACTGGTTCAATGCATTTGACGTGTCATCACGAACAGGCGGACGGATTCCAGACAGGAAACTACATCAAGACTCCCACAGCATTCCCTCCACGGCTACCAGGAACACACCGCCAGGTGCTGATATCTTCTTCACAGGTGTTTATATTTACATCCTTCACATAACTTTACATGTCTCGTGATTCTGTCGAATAACCCTCACTTTCATTACAAAACCTATTTATTGATGACGTTCCTTGGACCTGATTCGCTAAGGTTGCATTCGTTTTCCGTAGTCAAGAGTACCAAACTGCGAGTCTGCGCGGCTGCAGCTAAAGTAACAAGTTACCATACCTCTCGAATCTCCCGGGAATTTATCATATTTAGACTGCTTCAACTCTTCACATTTAATAATCAACAAAAGTTTTTTCTGTCATACTTGACACATGCGGAGCTCCAAAGAAATATATCAAGTATAAATAAGGAAGAGCTGACTTGGAGCTAGATACATGCGGTGACAGGTTTTTCACTAGCATGACAACTCAATATCGGAAAAAGTCAAAATACTACGTCAAAATAAGCCAAATCACAGTTTAGGCGTTCCCATTAAAATGCGCAAAAATTCTGCGTTTCTAATAAAAATAACCCCGTAAAAAATGAAAGAAATGATAGAGAAATTTCGCCTAAATGTTAAAAATTTCTCTTGCACCAAATACCGGTCGGGTTGTTAACAACCCGAATGCTATTTTAAAAACTTATTTAAGATTTTAACAAATGGTTTCAAGTTCAGTTTCTTCTATGTGTTTGCAATATTTCTTCTACATTTTTCTACCAGTAACCTAGGACCGTCCGCCACTTTTCAATGTTTTTTGCGCAATAACGTTCGTATTTTAGTCGCGATCGTGATATGCTTTTGTATGTAGCAAATATAGGATTTTACACAAGCTTTCTGTTTTGTACGAAGTAAAATGTTATGATTTACGAAAATGCAAGGCCGATGTATTTTTTCGGGCAGGATTTTTGAGCTGTAACTCGCCACTTTATTCTATCATCCGGAAATATAAATTTTAAGTGGAAACTGTAAGACTATCGCTTCGCTAAGAGCAATAAGGATTACTTGTGAGCATAAACCTGATTTCATATTGTATACTGACGGTTTACTTATAGCAGCTCAGTATTTTGCATTAGAGAACCAGTGACAGTTGTCGGAAGGTTCGGCAAAAATATCGTTTCCGGGATAATTGTTGTTTTCGGGAGGTGTCGACACTAAAGGCACAGGCAGATTTAACCTAAGTTACATGTATTTTTGCCCCGTTCTTGGCAGTCGAAATTCTTGCGCATTTTACTCGAAACACTCAAAGTGTGATTTGGCTTATTTATCTATGCTAAAAACAGTAAGGTTAGAACATAGATAATTACTGATTATGATGAGCAAATGATGTTGATCAACCAATACGCCAATTGGCACTTTACACTTTTGCTCATAAGTTTTGCGTTTCGACTTCATTCAGTTGGGATAAGGATATAAAGACATGAATAGAAAAAAACGACCCGGAAATTTTTAATAGTATAGCTTATACTTACTGAAACACGCGGTCGTCGATACTTTACATAGCAAAGCTCTGTGCGTTTCTATACAAGTCTCTCCACCTAATTCGGTTATGTGCTAATTTTTTTGGCTTGTGAAATTGAGTAGATGCATTTATTTTGTAGATTGTGTTTTATCGTAGACAGGTACATTGTTTTTTGCATTCCTGGAGGTCTTTTTAGTTTTTTTAAACACGCGGCAAAATAAGCCAAATCACACTCTCCAGACTTCTCGCGGTATCTTCGAGTGAGCTCTCGTGGGAAGCGAGTAAAATTGGCATCTGAGAAATAATTAGAAAATGGTAACAAAATGAAGTACTGAACACCCTCCTTGTAATATTGAAAAAAAAACAATGGCCCCTGGTTTTAAATATGCATTCGTATTCTAAAGCCATTTGTTAAAGTCGTTCAAATTGTAATTTTACCATATTATCGCTCATATAGACAAATCGCTGTCAAATAATTCCGTGTAATTTGTATGTTTGATTTGTTATTCACAGTACATATTTCAGTGTTATCGTTTAGGATATGAATGTTACGATATATTTTGTTGTATATAGCATGTTTATGCATATTTCACAAGAATCTTGATGAATAGAAGTAACTAAAGGTCAGTATAAACCACTTCAGAGTTCCGAAGCATAATGCATAAGCCAAATCACACTTTCGGGTCTTTCCGGTGGAGGTGTTGTTTCGACTGCAATTTTTTCTGATAGATTATAAAGAAATGATAGGGGAAAAATATCAAAATTCTAATTGTCTTTCAACATGCACACTTTCAAATTTATAAAGCCATCGCATGACCTTTAAAAACTATTTTACATATTATTCAGTCACTTTAACAACCATGTGAATATGTTTCTGACAAAATGGAATTTTTTTGTTGATTTTTGCCGGTTTTTTCTTCTATCATTTCTTTATATGATCCTATCCCAAATGAATTCAGCCGAAACGCAGAAACTTTTCGGCAAAAGTCAAAGTGCGAATTGGCCTGTTGTGGCATGTCTTGAAGCAAACCAAACCCAGTTACAGGCGAACACTATTAACAATTTTATGCCCTTTTACCGCTCTCTATGTGCTGTTTGGCCAGGATGACCGGACACTGAAATCAATTATAGGTTCTTGCTTGTCATTGTTGTAAAGAGTAGAAATATAGAAAAAAAGAGGCGGGAAGAGGGGAGTGGAGGGATTGGGGGGGGGGGGGGTCGGAAGAATTCTTAAAATTTCCATTTCCAGCAACAGCAGGACGATTGGAAACAATACATAATAATAACAAAATTAAATGTATTCGACTTTTAACTTTGATTATCCTGAAAAATTTTATCTAGGGATATCCATTTTTCACTACCATATCTAACTCTACTCATGACTGTTTATTTGTTTTTTGCCAAGTTACTTTAATTAAGAATAAAATTGTCAAGTTCAATATTATGGGTATAATATGGAAGCATGATTATGGGCTCAAAAGTATAATACATAATATGCATAATACTTGGGAAAATTGCCAAACATGCCATTAAAGATATGTAGTTAAAAGAATACAATAAAAAAGTTTTCTATTATTATAAACTTATCGCTTTTTGCTATTGTGGGTTCGACTCCCACAGGGTGCTGGCATAACGATTTCTTATGCAACGAACAAGCACTCTCCGGTGGTAGTACAGCGATTTAGGTGTGACTGTTTGGTTCAAGTGTAAAAACCGTTTGCTTAAGATATTAAAGCAGTTTATCTATAGTTATTTATAGTTGTACATCTATTACAGTAAACTCTCGATAAGTCAAAGTGGTCGGGACCAAGCAAAATACTTTGAGTTAACCGAAATTTGAGTTATCCGAGTTTGGCCCTGTCGAGTGGTCACGTGACTATCATGGTTTCGCATAAAGTGTTTGTTGTTTTTATGGTAACGCGATTGTTTTATATGATGAATAATATTCGGCTGTGACACAAATAATTTATCATATTAATACTTACTATTTATAACAGTACTACAAATCTTTTTTATATTTCATTTACAGCGAACTTCTGAAATATATATGATTTTACGCCACCGTTTACTTCTAGCAACACTGTCATAATGTGTAGAGGCAAAGTCACACTAATTCTACACAAAGGGGGTTGGCATATGGAAACAACTGAGACATGAGTTTCCGTGTTATTTTGGTGAAAATGCAAGGATTTTCTTGCAAAAAAATTTTGAGGGTTCAAAAAAATTACTTTGAGTTAAAAATTTGACTTAAGCGGTGAATTTAAAAGACTTACATAGTAAAATATATCGGGACTTTTAAATTAATTTGAGTAAAGCGAAAATTTGACTAAACCGATTTTGACTTAAATGGAGGCTACTGTAGTTATAATCATTTCGTTCTTTTTTCTCTGTCATGATCTAAACTACAGGTGGAACTTCATGCATAAAATTTTCCAAAACACTCTTTTTGTAACAATTTCAGACCTCTTATCCATCTAACACAGTGTCAACATACAGCTTCTGTTGAAAATAATTATATCCTGTGAGGATTTGTTCGGGTGGGGGTCCCAACCAGTTTTATTTCTTACTTGTTCTAGTTTCATGCTCATCTGGTTGTGCTACCACCGGTGAGTACAACTTTATTGCATAATAAATCGTTATGCAAATACTCTGTGGGAGTCGAACCCACAATAGCAAACAGCAATAAGCAATGACCATTGACATAAAAATTTAACAGTTATTGTGGTTTTGCATGAAAGTACTTATATAAGCCAAATCGCACTTCGACTTTTGTCGGAAAGTTTTTGCGTTTCAGCTGGATTTAGTTGGGATAAGGATCATATAAAGAAATAATAGAAGAAAAACAGCAAAAATCAACAAAATCCTACGAGGGGGAGGAGAACGAATGGCTACAGTAGATCCAAATTGGTGAAATGAAAAACAACATCTTCCGTGGTTCAAAACAAATTTATTTTGACAAATATCACAAAATGATATATATTTAAGTCGACAGGGTTGTAAAACTTGCAATTGCCTTATTTAGGGGAGTTGGAATTTAGCATTTTGTTGTCACCAATTACGATCTACTCTAGCCAATTCTATCTCCTCTCCCTCGTATTTTGCCAGAAACATATTCACATGTTGGTTATTAATGGGACTAAATAATATGTAAAACAGTTTTTAAAAGATCATATGATATCTTTATAAATTTGAAAGTGTGCATGTTGAAAGAAAATTAGAATTTGGATGTTTTTCCCTTAAGATGTCATTATAATCTATCCCAATAAGCCAATTCGCACTTTTGACTTTTGCCGAAAAGTTTTTGCGTTACGGCTGAATTCAGGTGGGATAAGGATATAAAGAAATGATAGGAAAAAAAACGGCAAAAATCAACAAAATTCCATTTTGCTAGAAACATATTCACATGTTGTTTATTAAAGGGACTGAATAATATGTAAAATAATTTTTAAAAGATCATATGCTGGCTTTATAAATTTGAAAGTGTGCATGTTGAAAGAAAATTAGAATTTTGATGTTTTTCCCTTATTATTTCTTTATAATTTATCCCCCAGCATTTTCAGTCGAAACAACACCTCCACCGGAAAAATCCGAAAGTGCGAATTGGCTTATCAATTTGTAGTCGAAACGACACCCATCGGTAAGATCCGAAACAGCGAATTGGCTTATTGTTGTGCTACCACCGGACAGCGTCCATTTATTGCACAAGACATCGTTGTGCGAGCACTCTGTAGAAGTCGAACCTACAACAGCACAAGCTGTCAAGTGCCAACTGTTGCCAAAATAGGCAGAACAAATAAAAATGAGCAGTTTTTGCCTCATAGTGCCTACCGTGTTGTGAGCGATAATATGGTATTTTCATTTATTCCACATTACACAACTAAGATAGCCATTTATTAAAGATAATACATAAAATGGGACAATATGCTTGTTTAATATGAGGAATAATGATTTATGACCTGTTGTAATGAGTGAGATTTGCAATTCAAATTTCAACAGATATTTCGCGCATGCGCCTTCAGAATGTTTTTGTTTTGATTTTGTATTTTTGTTTTGATTTTCGACAAATCAAATCGAAGCACGTGCTATTTTTCAGAAAGGTTGAATTTACAGGCCAAGAATTTAAAAAAAGGACTTTTTTTGTCTATCCTTCATGAAACTTTGCCATGTGAAAGAGTAGACTTCTCTAAATATGGTGAAAATTTTAGTTTGCCCCTATATAGCCGATTTTGTTCAAAAATGAAAATTACAAATGGTCTCCCTGAGTGGTATTTGATATGGTTGTGAAATATACAAGTGGTAGACTTTAGGGCGGCTTTTCGAATTTGTCTTTCAGTCATAATTTTTCATTTTGGTAATGTCTTATACACATTATGCTTAAGTTTAGTGTCCGTCTTAAAAATGTAAGAAGAATTGGCTACTTCTGAGTTTTCTGGAGGCCTTATAAATAAGGAGACCTGGTTCTGGTCTCCGAGTTTTTTCGGTCTGTCTAAACCTTATAAATCAGCACGTGAGGTCTCCTCAAGCATTAAGCTATATATATATATATATATATATATATATATATATATATATATATATATATATATATATATATATATATATATATATATATATATATATATATATATATATATATATATATATATATATATATATATATATATATATATATATATATATATATATATATATATATATATATATATATATATCTCGAAATGTCACCATAGGCATTTCTTCTGCAAAATTATAAAACTTAAGGGGACAATGTTTTCAAGATACAGATTCACCTGTCACCGCCTGTATCTCACAACCGCCATCCCCAGAAGTGAGATTTGAGTTTTGACATTTAAAAAAAAACAACGGATGCGTATTTGGTCTACCTATTTCCCTCTCTCCATGTATGGTCTCTAAAAGTCGTCAATTTGGTGTATATATAGTTTAAGTTTTTCTCGCATTGATGCAAACGCCATACGGAGTATGTGAATGTAGTACAAGATCATGCAAGTAGACTTACCTTCACGTTGTGGTTCTGCTTGTGAGTCGCCCCTAACAAAGCTCCGAAGATCAGCCGCTACCACTGCAATTTGCAGCAAGGAATCTGTAACTCAAGAATCGAATCATATTTTTTTTTACACATTGAACTTAGTATATCTCTGGTAAATTTAAATGTTTCACATTTCAATGCATGCTGTAATTACAAATAAAATTATAAGCACATAAAAAATGCTTCATTACTGCATACAATAAAAGCAACCTACCTGAAGCATTGATTGAAGAATGGTACAAATATCCTCAATACAAAATTAACAGGTTGATAACTTCAATGAACAGGCGAATCTAGACCCTACTGCGTTCCAATAGATACCGCATACGGTATTAGTGTCGGTTATAAACATTGTAAATCGAAGAAAACTCAAAACGGCATTTACACTGACTTTGACGCTTTGTGACCTTTCATTAAAATTTCTTCTAAACTTACATTTTTTCGATTATATTGTAGCACTATCTAAGAGGTATCTTTGGTACAATTTTGAAGTCAATCGAGCACTTAGGTGAGCAACAATACAATTTTTCATTATGTGCGAACTTTCTTTTGTCTTTCAGTATACTAGGGTAAACCGACTAAAACATTTTTTGAGGTAGATTAGACAGCAACCACGTAATCAAACTCAAAATATTAACCATCATTGAAAAGCACGGAGCCGAATGAATACAACACTCAAACTTCAGACACCGATAAATATACAAATTATCCATAAAATAAGTATCTAATGCCACAAATAGGCATTTTGCTTAAACTTTAAGTCTTAAGATCAAACAAAGGATTCATTGCGCAAACTTCAAGAAAACTTCAGGACTTCATTCGTTTTTTCCACTTTAGTTGAATTAAGTAATTCAAGAATTGAATTCAGATTTTGAGCTTTAATTTTGGTTTTACATTTTAATTCAATAATATCAAATATGTTGTCTAACCTTCCAAACATTGTGAAGAATAATGCAGCTTGCAAGAAGTAGCAAAATGAAAGCAGTGCATTTTATTTACATTGGTAACAAATAGTTTAATTGTATCAGGCCGACTTTACAACTATGAATATGATTTGCAAGTGAAGGGATTCCTTCATTGAATACATAATACCTCTTTTGCTTTCTATAAATGTATATGGCTGTCAGACTCCCTTACATGAATGCTTAGCATTCAGTACAACATATGTTTGATAAACTCTGCAGGGATATCACGCAATTCGCCAATAATGAACAGTTGTATTGATTTTAACGCATCGGTGAGTGTACTTATGCGATACATTTGCACCGCAGATACGAAGCACACAGTTTCGTCGCATAGGATTTACGTTTGAAAAAAGCAAATCTATTTGGACAAACACCTTAAACTGTGTCCATTCAAACTGACAGGAAATCGTAAAGTGTGGTAAGTTGTTCTCATTTAAATCACTAATGCAAGATCGCTTTATCGCCAATCTGATGACTTTTTACTGTTCTATACTTCGGAGTAGATAGATTTCTTTTACTAAGAGTATTTCTTTATTTTAAAAGCGTTATCCAGCACAGGTATTTAATATCTCCTTAATGTATAATACACAGTAATTTCTCCTCGCTTGTCATGTCGCGTGACAAGCAGATTCCCAGCAGATAGACAGCTTAGCATCCAGACTTCCCTTGACACTTAGCGTGTTTTTTTTGTTTACTCTGTGTTTCTTACCACTGTGTGTTCTGTTTTTCATTTATATTTCAAGTGGATGTTTGTTTTCTTTGTTTTACAATTGCAACTTCACTATTTATTAAAAAGGGATAGTTGTAAATAGCTTCCAGTAAATAAATATTATAGATAATTACATAAAGAACTACAAAACAAAATGGCAACGGATAATCTCACAACCAGCATCGACAGTGACCAGCCGGTAGCGGTTTTCGATGTACAACCGCATTCATTATTGGACACAATACTAGCAATATAGGCTAGTCTAAAAACGCTCACAGAGCACTCGAAGCGCAAGGCGCATGAAATGTCCGGTACGGACGAGAGTGATTACGAGCAAGGCTCGCAGGCGCCCAAAGTGGCTGGCGACAACGGCGACGATGACGTTACTAAATTATTTCCGGCAATCCCAACAGCACAGTGCGCATTACAAGATGAGGAAGAGGATAGAAATAGCCAGCGTACGGGGGGACAACTTTCGGGGTGGTTCCATAAGTAGAAATATTTGCGTTTGGTAAGCTATTACCTGTGACAACGAAATTTTACAAAACCTACATGGTACAAAATTAAACAAGACCCTTTCAGAATAAACTCCAACCTAAACAACGGTCTTCCGCAGAAGAAATGTTGGCTATAGATAACGGAAATAAGGCAGTCGCTCGCCAAAAACGTTATTGCACAGTGTAAAAAGGAAGAAAATGACTTTACTTCTAACATATTTCTTCGACCTAAAGAAAAGACGGTACATAACGGATGATATTAAATCTTTCCCGGTTGAATGACTTTATGAAATACCGTCACTTTAAAATGGAATCCTTGTAGAATGTTTTGGAAGAGACCAAGTTCTCAAAATTTCAGTGGCGTGGAAAGTACTTTAACTTTCTTGGTTTTCTGAATGGGTGAGGGCCAAGACGTCGTGTTTTTATTAAATTGACAACATCTTCAGCATATATTGACGATCTTTATCTACAGGGGCGTAATTTTCAGAAATGGCGTATCTTTTCATGACCGTGCGTCCAACCACTGAGAAAGTGTAGATTATCACACAGGCATGCATGGCACTTTTCAGCTGTTGCAGGCCATCAACTAGCTGTTGAGGCTAGTCGCGTGCTTGGCATGTTGATGGCCGCTTCATCCGGGGTATATGGTCGTTTACACACCAGATACCAAGAAATTGCACAGATTTCAGCATTAAAAGATGCACGTGGCAATTTTGAGGGTAGAATGTTCATTTCTGCAATGGCACTATCTGATCTCCAATGGTGGGTGGACAATTTGCCTGCGGTATATAACGCTCTTACATATCCCAAACCAATCCTTACTGTTAAAACTGACTCCTCTTTAGAGATGTGAGGTGCGTTTTGTGTTGAACGCAATACCACTGCAGGGGGCCTGTGGAAATGGTGGAAGAGCATTTTCACATCAAGGCTGCATTCTTTGGGCTTAAAGCCCTTATTAGCCATAACTACTATATCACTTTTATGATGGATAACACCACTGCAGTGGCCTACAGTAGAGAACAAGGTGAATCCAGGTCTACGGTTTGTAATCAACTAGCCCTTGATGTCTGGGCTTGGGCTATTGAGCAAAAAATACATATAGCTGTTTATTTCATTTAGAGATCACTTAACACAGAAGCCGACCGGGTCGGGTCGGTCGGGTATTTAAGGAGGAGATGGAGTACAAATTAGAACCCGATGTGTTTCAAAGAGGACTAGCCCATTTTTACTTCACCCCGAACGTTGCCCTTTTTGTCTTGAGATTAAATTACGAACCGAAGCCGCATGTCAGCAGGAAACCTGATCCATAAAGTTTCTCGATGAAAAGTTTGTCCATGCTGGAATGGGGTCTATTTTGATTTTATGTTTTTCCCCCTTTTAGCATTATGCTCATTGTACCCATGAAGGCCATGAAACCCTGTATTACACCTGGTTATATTATTCCCAGGGGCCAGCTGCTATTACCATCCAACCCAGTGAAGCGACACCCCCTTTATCAAAAGCTTTAGCTGATAGCACTGATGTCATCCAGGATCAATTGAGCAAAGACAGCTGTCAGACACAGCACAAGAATCAATTTTAAATGTCTGGCGACCATCCAAAGATAAACAATATTGCGAACAGCATAAAAAGTGGATAATTTACTGTCAACAACGCAGCATAAATCCATTTACCACAGCGGCGGATAATGCTGTAAATGTCCTTGCTTATTTGTTTTTCTACTGGGGTTGGGTACAGCACCATTAACATTGCACGTGCAGCGTTATCAACAAGCGTAATCCTGAGTGATTACGCGGATCAAGACTTCGGCAAGCTCAAAATAACAGCGCATCTCATGAAAAGCATTTATAGAAGGCCTGTTACTATTGATAGTGGCACTTTTGAGCAGAAAGCGTTGAAAGTCAATTGACCTTTGTATATATGCACTGGTTTGTATATGGTTATCGGTTATTACTGAGAAAAAATATACAAAAATATCCACACTGTGTTTCTCTTGATTTGACAACTAAAGGGCCAAAACCGCCTTCGTATAGACCTGGGAATCTGCTGGTCACGTGACATGACAAGCGAGAAGAAATTAAAAATTAATGGAAGGACTTATCTGAAGGTTGATTGAATTTCTACGAGATTCATGTCACGTTGACAAGGATTCACAGGCCTCACCCTTCAATACATTTTTTATTCGAGCACACTAGCACACACTTTATTCCCGCCCTTCCGTGTACACGAGGGTTTACTTGGCATTTCAGTTGTGAAGTCTGGATGCTAAGCTGTCTATCTCCTGTGAATCCTTGTCAAAGTGACATGACGATCGGAGAAATTCCAATCAACCTTCAGGTAAGTCCTTCGGTTGATTTTTAATCGTACGGCATTCAGTATCACTATTCGATCCCATTTAACTTAAAATATAGCTCTAAAAGTGTTCTTCATAGATATCTATAGATATCTATGCTCACAGGGTTGACTTTGAGTGTAAAGTCCTTAGCTAAAATTATATGTCCAAAAAGTATTTTCCTCTTCATGTATAAAAGTCACTTTTAATGGAACAACCGAAATTATGCTATTAAACAAGCAAATTTCATAACCATTTGAACAAGAAATTTTCCTGCATCATTTGGAAAAGGTATGTTATGTTGGGTTATTTTACTTTGTATTTTTGTACTTCACGTGTATTATTTTACTGTATAAAGGTTATTGAACCATTAGGTAGAGATTGTCAACACAATGACGGCAGTGGTCTCTTAGAAATGCTACATACATGAGCGTTTGGTAACACATATAATAGTACGTGCTTCCCCAACGAGCTGTTGCACATAGATGTGATCCTAACTGATTTGCTTGGTCCCAATGCAAATGTCTTGGCTTCTATGGACAGAAATTCACATAACATGAACACATCTAATGTGAAGTTCACGTAACATGAAGTTCAACATAAGGTCCCATAGGCCACATTTACTGCATAATCTGTTCGCGTAATATGAACTGCACAAAAGGCCAAGAACAAAAGCACAAAAAACACAAGTACACAAAAGACTTTGAGTGAGTGTCAACAACGAATGCTGCTCTTTATAAAAGGTATTATTCTAGGGCGATCACATTAGGGTCGAAATTGCGCTTTGTGAGTCTTTAAGCTGATAAAACAGTCATTTGATTCAAAGCTGTTGCGTACCGATACCGAAATCAAACACTCGGGTATTGCAGGTTGTATTGCATTCCATGGATTTTACATCTTACTCCGGCCATTGATGTATTAATTGTGTTCGGGGGTAATGGTTACTTGCACTTCGTTTGATTCAAAGCTATTGCGTTTCAATGTTGTAATAAAAATTAAGCGTATTGATGTTGTAATGCATTCCAGCACTTTTTATATCATACTCCAGTTATTGATCTATTTATTGCGTTCGGGAGCAATAAGTCTATGCCTATTGATTGTATGGATAATTGAAAGTGTAATGTGTAAAAGTTCGTGTAATATGAAGTTTGCGTAACATGAAGCATTTTCTCGGTATGACTTCCTACGAGGGTCCGACTGTACCATTTTAGACTATATTCAAGTCCTTCATTTATATTTACAATATAATAAGATTTATAGTAATAAATTGGTGCTTCTTTTTCAATTGATAGACCAACAGCTTTTGTAAGCCAACACCTAACTGCTTAGAATTTGCTGCAAGTTTTTTCTCAGTGTATGGCGAGCTCCTGTTTATGTAACAACACAATATCTGACATTTGCAAGAACAGATTATTGCTGGTAGCTTCGAGATCTTATTTGATACACTTCAACTCTTGACATGTATTTGAGATGTATATTTGTATCTCGTAATAATGACTTGCACTTTATCGAG
The DNA here is from genome assembly GCA_949752745.1 of Protula sp. h YS-2021. NCBI lineage: Eukaryota > Metazoa > Annelida > Polychaeta > Sabellida > Serpulidae > Protula > Protula sp. h YS-2021. Next base: position 2,774,365 of record OX457034.1, read on the forward strand.
TATGCATTCATGGTCAAGAGAATCACACTGATCACTTCAAGATGACCTTGAACACAATATATAGCCTAACAGAAGAATACGGACTTTAACAGAACTTAAAACAATGCACAAAATAACATTTTACATCTCATGGAAAACCAGTCTTATTGTTCGGAAGGTGTTAAAATAATAACAGAAAATTAAAAGAAAACATTTGGGCTATTTTTGAGATGATTAAGCACATAATCTGCACAAAATCCCTTCCCTCCACGACACCCGAATATCAAATGGTTGCTCGTGAGATAAAAACAAAGTATTTATTAGGCATAGTATTCACAAACCTGATAACAACAGACATCACTGACAAAGTACAAAGTATTTTGCTGATATTAATAAAAAGCTATCTCACGAAACATTGCGTCAGTCAAATGCTTATGTACTTACAACTGTAAATATTCATATGCAAACAAGGAATTCGGCGAACTGCACAATTAATAAACGAAATTAACAGTCTACAGTTATCAGTTGTGCGCAGAAGGATAATTTATTGCTATTTTTTTCTCAACAACACATGTAAGTTGAGCCTTTCAGTATTTTACGGTAATTTAACTCGGCGACTTCATAAATATCATATGAACATAAATCTTGTGCTTAGTCAACAAGGCCATACTTACTTTTTTCAAGTCGTCTGAAATTTGATTTGATTATATCATTCTTTACTCTACTGAGGTAGCCATGACGAAAAAAAAAGAGCTTCATCGCTTAAATATTGTAGAAATGATTATATATCCTAACGATTTATGTCAATTTCTGAATAACGTTTAGAACAAACCGAAGTAGTACCTGGGATGCTTAATATACTTTTCAAAAGTTTTACGTTGACACATTTGCATTCCTATTATTACGCTTATAAAAAAACATGCAACTTTCTGAGTTGTAAATACTGCAAGGTGTCATACGGCCTAGTCCTTACTCAGCCTAGACCTTTATATCTTGCTAAGAAATTATACTTTCCTTGGGAAATTGAGCAAAAATTGCAGGTTTTGCATATTCTCTAAGCAGGACCTACCGTTTATAAGTAAGTATTCTAAACTATAGACCCGAAAGTGTCACAAAATAATCTGACTGCCTAATAATATATTGTTCTGAATTTATGTAGCATAAAAACTACAAATTTTCTGCTTCATCAAAAGATGTGTGGTGGACTTTATTGGCTGTTCAGCTAACATTTAGTACTAGTTCAGTTCACCTAGGCTACTTGCAACATGGAAGAATTATTTTTTGAACAGTGTTGCTGAACAGTTTAATATAGTGACCTCAGTACTATTATAGGGTGCAGTTAGTAATATGTACTAATATGTGCTATTAAAACCTACGTATTTCAATTGTTATTTAATCTTTTACAGATTTTAGTGAATAAAATGGCAACAACTGACGAGGTGTATACTCTTCTGGAGGAATATTCCACAAAGAAGTATTTCATTGAACACACAGGCTCTCGTAGCAACCACATGGCGCATGGAATAATCGCACTGTATCGTCTGGGTGCCACAAAGGAACGTATAAGGGAATTTGCGGAATATTATGCACTACGCTTGGAACCACCACGACTAAGCACATCTCCCTCTCAGCCGTTCGATATGTTTGACGAAGGTGAACGCCAACAACTGCTTGGCAGAAGAATGCAATATTATGACATTAAACATTATTATTCAACAATTTTGCATGATGTTTACAACGATGACCTGGATAAATTTTTAAAAAACGAATTCTTCAAACTTGCAAACGGAATGCACTGTGCTGCTTTGCATCCAATGATTCATCTTGGTTATGGTTTCAATGTCCGACGTTCAACCATCGTAATGGAAGGAATGGCGTACCAACACTATGCGCATGTCAAAACAGAGCGCATTCCGCAGAGTAATATGGAGAGAACCCTTGATATACTGGAAGTGCTAAGACTTATTCGCGAAAGTGACATACAGGAAAACACCTTAAAATACGCTTCAGATCCAGGATGGAGATTAGGTGGCAGTGACTTTGTTCGAAGAATGAATATTCTCACAACTCATCCAGTAATCCGAGGCCGCATTATACAGCTGCTACACCAAATTAGGTTTCCAGACTGGTTTAATCTAAGCTCAGCTACAATGCAGGATATCTTACAGCTTATGGAAACTATTTTGCTGTGGGCTGTAACTGTGTACACTGGTGCAGAAAATCGGAATGATTTCTTTCTCTTGCATGGAGTCACCGGTGGATGGGGTCTTCTGGAAATCTTGAAAACATTTCAAGATCCAGTGAAAGGATTCGATTGCATTCAATATTACGTAGCAACGCTATTGTCTGTTTACGTAACGCAGGGATGTCCTGATATAAAAGCAAGCTTTCTGAAAATTTCGCCGAATTCCACCTGGGATGATTTAACAGCCGAAGTTCTGAAACATAATTTTGATTCGCACATATATAAACTTGTACACGTATGCTATACATTGGGTAAGGAGAACGCAAATGATGATGTGCAAAAGTTGCTGAAAAGTGCGTGCAGAGTAGCAATTGATCATGATTTTAACTTCTAAAAAACAATGACCTTGCTGTGGTGTCAAGATTGGCTAAAACCAATGACAAGAAATATTAATGAATTTTAAATATTTTACCTTATGTACAATATTTATTTTGTCAAACCAGTGTATTAATAGATAAACCAATAAGGTGCAGACTTTTTAAAAATGTAATCTTATTCTAATGTTTATAGCACATGTTAGTTGGAAATACGCAAGTTTGTAATAACTATTATAAAAAAAAATCATCTAGATGAACTCATTTCTCTAATGTTTAGCTACATAATCTAGAAAGTTTTTGATATTAGAATGTCGGACTAAAATATCGATGTATTTGTCTGACATTTGTTTTTAAACTATACTGCGGAATCTTCGGGAGTCAACCTCGAAATCATTTTGATAAGTAGTTTGATCCGAACAGTGTACAGATTTCTTGAAGTTGTTCTCTATTATAGAACAAATCACAAATTTCTTAAACTTATTACTGATATTTATAAAAACATAAAAATATACAGAAAGTTACATTTTCTCTAAACAACAACAGAATACTTGCAATATAGACAATAAGCGTTTATTTATCGTCCCGAATTTTTAAACAAATGAGAAGTAAAACTTATACGAAAAAAGAGAAAAAAAAACAATGTTTAAAATAAATAAATAGGTTTTTAATCAAGATGAGAGAAGTCCACACACTACATCATACAATAACTTATAAAATGATGCATAAAAACAAAAATTTCAATGGCTGGCTGCTAGATGACTAAATTTAAAGCCCATTTTGCTGTTGGTATGAAATCCGTGCTCTCTCAGGCCCAACCTTTTGCAGTCTTGTTGAGCGAAAACAGGCAACATGAATATGTTTAGCATTCATTAAATCTTTTTTTCAGGGTTAAACCTAGTCGTTTAATTACTTGCTTATACTTTTGTTTGCAAATTGGTATTACTTACTAATGATGTTTAAAGGTTCAAATTTTAGATTTACTTTTATCTAATTTTCTGTTGCTTAACAATGTTTTATTAAAGATTAATTTTAGTGTTATTGACAGGACAGTTAACTATGCAAAACAAAAATAGATATTATGCTTTATCGATAGTAGTTTTACAACGCATATCAACAAAAAGAAATAACATGAATAGTCTTAGCTAGCGGAGCAGTAAACAGTGTATAAGCAGCCAGTATTTGTTTTGAGGCGTGTCGGGCAAGCTATTGGTAGCAAGCAGAAATACAAAATAAAGGCTAGGTTCTATGTACTATTAGTTTTCTATGTAGAATTCATTAAAACACATTGACCTAAAGCTGGTTGCTTGGTCCTCTAACCCTCACAGTCTACTATATCATATGTTTCACCAGTTACTCCCTCCGTCTCATTTTTATGGCTCGAAATGTGCGAATATAGTCAGCAGCAGAATTTTCAGATAAAAGAAATCAGAGAACTTTTCGAATTACGAAGGTAAAGAATCTTTGCGGTCATGAGCCCAATATTATTATCGCTTATTATTTTATTATTTGATTTATTTTTATTATTATTGTCATTATTGTTATCATTGCTTTTTTTTGCTCTGTTATGCTTCCCTTTCAATTTAACATGACCTGAACCGATGATTCGCAGACCATTATAATTAGGTATTATTAACCGTCAACTGAATTAACGGCCAGTAAATTTATTTTGGTTTATTACGCCCATAAAATAAAGGTTACTGCTATTGGCACATTTAGATCTGATCATGCCAGTTTGCAATTAGCTGATGCTCTTAAAACTGAAATCTAGATACATATCAACCGAAAAAAACGATTCGCTTTCACATCTTTGCGAGCCAGTATTCACTGTATTGCGGCAAAGCGGGAAGCTTTCTTACCTGTTTTACCTCAGATAGTACTTCAAAGTTGCGAGAAAATAAAGAATTAGACAGAAAATGAACTCGTCAAATTAGACCTATTTTAACGACTTTTTTCTAACTATTAGCAACTTTTTGCTTTAATTTTCAACCAATATTTTTATTATGTGTCATATTATATGAAAACGCGCCTTTTACATGAATCACTTGTTTAAAGTACAAGAAACATTATTATGCTTGATTCGGCATATAATGGTCTAGCTGGTTAAATTCGAATTGAATAAAATTGAATTGAATTGAATTGAATTGAATGAAACTATTTTGTTCTTATAATGTACTGCAGCACATACTGACGAAGAGCATTTTGATTGGCGTGACATAAGAGACCATTTCTGCTCTTGCAATATGTTCTTTATTGCCTATCCTGTCTCGCAATGTGAACTGCAATGAGATGATTACAACTGTTTTAACAAATTGTCGCAAAACAACGTCCCAAAATACTTTATCAACAGCTAAATTCTATCTGGATTTATTCTAATTATACACAAAATATATGCGTGTGCTGAAACAATCACAGAGAATCACATGGATTCAACACCTGTTTTATAATTTAGGGACCATATAGAAAGCCAAGTGGATACCATTTCCAAAACTAAACCAAGTCCGCTAGGTTCAACCTGATAACTTCGTAATTTGACGAATAAACCTTGCAAGTCATATAACTTCACATTAATTCACATGAAACGCGTCTACAAACTCTGTGATACGCATATCACTGTCAGAACTTTGGTGTGTTAAACTTCTAGCGAAGACATCAATATATATGTATTGACATGTTTAAGCATTCAACACGTTTAATAACGAAATTTTCTGCGGGGAATCTACCACAAGTTCTCCACAAGAAGAACAAGCTTTGTCACTGGTCTAACAAGATACTTGCCTTACCAAAGTGTTCACCTTTACTGTCTAAATTCCTGTCACCGACTGCAAGTGTGACACTTCTCACAAAGCCACCTGATGACTTGTTAGTTTCATGAACTTTCCCTAAGACCATGAATTCTTTGGTACACAATCGTCTCGACTTAAGGCTATGTCTTCAACAACGACATTTTGCCGCTGACGTGTCCACTTTGATCTATTTCGCAAGTAGTGGACATACTTATGTTTTAAACGAGACCAAAACTAATCAACGAGGTATTGTATCCTCCTCCAGCGCTTTACTAAATATAGTTGTCATGTTGGAATTCCATTGGAGGACAGACAACTACTTTAGACATGTAAATATGCAACCCCATCGCTTAAACTCTCTTCGCTCCGACTTCACAATAAAAGGGTAAAAAGTCCACACCACAGTGTGGGAAGGGTACACTAGGTTGAATACGGTCTGCAGGTAAATCTTCCTCTTCTGATTGGCAGATTCTGCGATCAGCCTCCTGCAAATCACACAATGATAGATAAACCAAACCAAACCAGAGCAACCAAATATCCGAAATCCCGTAGACCGAACCGCATTTAAAGTCTTGCATTTCCCTTGGTGCAATATTGAATCATGAGAGTAGCCATTGATCAGTTTCACAATATGACTACACTTTGGCATCACAACAGGGTGCATAGTCGATACAAGCAGTTTTGATTTCATCAGACGTCCTCCGACTTTCAGCAAAAAAATTTCTAGAAAATAGGTCAAACCATTTATTGGACTCGACAACTTCACTGGCTCTGGCCTTGAGATAACTTCGATCTCCTCTTGAAATAACCGGAGCTCTGAGTTAAACTTCAATATTATGTGCTCTGCTAATTGTAAGCTTCGAAGATTAACTGAATCGTAGACTGAGACAGAACTTGTAGTTGCCCTTCGCTTTTTCTTTTTTTTACATCCTTTGCATCCTTCCATAGCAGAATCAAAGCCACTACTCTTTTCACCCTGCACCAGATTGATATGTGTAAGAACCGCTCGAGCTCAAACTTCTTTGAAGTTTTGGCCACTGAAAGTACTTCCTTAATTTCAGGATCATCTTAGTTATCTCTGTTTCTACTAAAAGCCTGCCCCTACAAACCATCTTGAGTCGCACAAATCCTTAACTAGACAACATATCTGCAAAATTGATTGCACCAGATATGTACTGCAGTTGATGCGTGTTGGTTTGTGAACGTATAAGACCAACTCTGAAACCGTTTGGAGGTATACCCTATGTATCCCTGGCTGTGCAATCTGGCAATCTGGCTGTGCGTCCAAAACACGTGTCTGATATTCTGACGTGCCGTTAGATCCAGCCTGGGCCGTAACATGCTTAATCGGAGCAACTATTGATTTCCCCATAGCCAGAGAAACATGCGGATTTCCACTGCTGTCAACAAGATGCAGATAATATTCCATATACCATATACCATATACAGAAGCATCGCAGAAATGATCCAGTTGCCCCTCAGCTATGTGAAAACTCTGTGAAAAGTCCGGAAAACGATCTAATCACTGTCCTCATTAGTACTCAAGATCTTCAGGGATTTCCACATCCCACCTTGCCCCGGCAATACACAGGTTCTGAAGGATTCGTTTTCCCATCAAAGAGTAGAGTGCTTTAAAACCCATGAGATCGTAAGGTGCTGCTACTACAGATAACAACTTTCTTCGATTCGGGCGGTGCTTAAGCTGAACTCGAAACTTAAGCGCGTCCAACTGAATATTCCATTGAACACGCTCTAGAGGCCAATTTGCAAACCGTAGGCCAGCATTAGCTTGGTTTGATCTTCTGTTCTTTGGAATGGAATCCAGGACTTCTGCAGAAATTGACACGAATTAAAGCAGCCTCAGACTTGCTTCCCTGCACATGTTTGACTTTTTGCGACTAAGTTCAGTAATGCAGTGATTAATAATGTGGTGATTACGCGAGTCTCTAAATATGTTTAATTTCATCAACTCTAAATACCTTGCATCTTCTTGTGACAGTCCTCAAATCGGACTCAAGGACTTCTAAAATATCACGAGGTGGCGCGACCACCGAAGCACAGGTGGGAAAGGCAATTTCATTGACCTTATCTCTGTCTACATCGTAGGCCATAACTCTGTGACTGAAACCATGACTGTTTCGCGAACCAGTCAACCATGTCAACTATTTCCCAGCCAAAATGTTTTAGATGGACAAAGGGTCCGTGTTTGGCTGTATTTATTTCTCTTGGGATGAGATTTCTGCTACAGTTGCATCCTATAAGCAGACCAATTTTCATATACTGGCGTAAATTAAAGGCTACATCTTTCTCAAGTGAGGCCACTTTTCGCACATTGACGTCGTTGGTATATATGACCTGTTTGTGGGCATAATCGGCCTTGAATACACGTCAGGCAGGCCAATTTTCTTTTGAGAGTCAAATACCCTCACCACAAATCCGACTTGCTTATGATGAACACGTTTATCTTCGACAAACATAGTAGACAATGAAAGCTCATCATCAAGCCCATCAACACCTGGAGTCTTTCGGGTGTGGTCGAGAATAAAGAATGTGTCTGAATAGGTGTCCGAGATAGCATAGACCAAATACTCCTTGATGGGCTGTGATATATGTGAGAGACAAAATGAGACAATCATCGAGCTCAACCAATTGTCGCCTTTGCAGGGGATGTTTAAGTATGATTGAGCCGATGTCCTTTTAATGGAGTTAGCAATTTCAGATTGAGACGGTAAAAACTCTTGATCAGAGGGACACAAGTTAGAAGCTTCATAACTTAACACTGATGTACTTTTGAGAGCCTCTTGGTGGGCAATTACACATTCATGTTGTTTGTCTCTTGCTGAAAGTTGAGTACGTTGATTTTCTGATGCCTTCCTTACAAGTGTGTCCCGCAGAAAGGCATACTCTACAAAGATTGTGCTTCGAAAAAGGGTGTCCTTTTCCTTTACAGATAGCTTGTCAAACTTTATCGTGTGGCTAGTTTTGAGCAAGAAATGCACGTGATTTTATTATTCTTTGGCGCATGAGAAGTAAATTTTCTCGAGCCTCTATGAACACTTGAAGGACCTGCCTTAGAGCTTCTGTTCTTCGGCTTCAAGCTCTCACCAGAATGCAAGTTCGTAACGTTATTTTTGCGATTTCAGTTTCTCAGACGAGAAAGTCAACAAATATTCCAATAACGGAAAACAGGATGTTTCTTTACTGGTGATCAGCCACCTTTATTCTCGGTAATTTGTGCAATAGACGCTTGTTCTCTATGGGATCTAAGCACTGGAATGGTCTTTATACACGATCGGCATTGATACAGATAATCTGCAAAATGCCCGTCTTATAGAATCCATATTCTGTATTTTATGGAAATTATCTATCCTATCTATTCACCAAGAATAAAGTATTTCCAAAGCGACGATCGAGAGAACGAAAGGCGTTTGTAAAATCGCTGAGAGAAGGCACCAGAAAACGCTCGATCTACCTTTTCGCCTGGCCAGCCGTATACCTAGCCAAGCAAGTTTACCTCTTCTCTTCCAGAAATCAGCGTCTCAAAGAATTTCCAAACCGGGTGCATCAAAACGTCATCTCTAAATATTTCAGGCTCTGGAGGAGGTAGTCCAGATGGCGACAACTGGCTGCACAAAGTACCAAACAGCTCCTTTGTTCCAACGTCCGATATATCAGATGATGCTTCAGTTTTAAAAGCTTTGTCGAGTAAACGCTTAACATTTATTCCTTCAAGAGGTCATCGGACACCTCTTCAAGACAGCTAAAGTTGCCAAATGTGTTACCAAGATAGTGCCTACTTCATAGAACTTTGCATGCAGATACGTGTATTCATCAAGCTGCTCTAACAAGTTACCTCGCACCGACTGAAGGTGTGCAACATCATCAACATCAACTAAGATAGCATTAACATGTCGTATAGTATGCCTGAGAGAACGACTTGCCACCTCAAACTCTTTGATAGTCCTAGAATCTGCCTTTTCACTATCTTGCTCTTGTTGAGCAAAATTTTCATCTTGCGTCTTACTCTCCTCTTTAACAGAAGTTTCCATTGTCAAAACTTTCAAACAATTAAACTCAAGATAATAAATTTATGACACTGGACCACTAGAAGAATGATCAGAACTTTATAAATTTAACCTTTCGCTAAGCTCCTAGGAAAAAACTATGTAGTCAACTTGGCCACCAAGAGTCCCAAAGGAATACCTCTTTAAGTCAACTAAAACCAGGGAGCAGGGTTGAAATTGTAATCCATAGCTAAACTGAAACCTATTAATCTGGTGGCAACTGAAAGCCTGATACAATTTGAACAAATGCATAAGTTTCAGCCTTAAACTAAACTCACCAAGTCTCACCAAGTGCAACCTGAGATTACTCTAAGCAGGTACCAAAGGCTACACGAAGCCAAACACTGAAGCTAGCCAATCTGAATCCAAAACCAGCCTTTGAGACCAAAACAGAAGCCACATAGGTTAAAGTTAAACTGAAGAACACAGCAAAAATCACTGTAGAAGCTAGTACCACATATGAAAACCATAAGTTCAGGTACAACATTTTGAATCCACACTATAAAAAAAGACTGAACATGAAAAAAAAACAAATGAAATTTTAGACCAGGGGAATATATTGTTGGCGAAGGATTCAACAATCATAAGACCACCTGGTTGTTGACAATACATAAATCCTATTTGATTTTTACAACGTTGGCCTACTATTTGAAAAAAGTTAATGTTTGTAAAAAGGTTTTAATTAAATAACCCTTTATATTTTTAACAGTCAAGATATAAATAGTAGACCCTATTTTTAATAAATACACTTTTTTAATACCAACTAACACAATTTAACCGCGACACGCTCTCTCCTTTGACACGAAGTGTGCATCTTTTTAACTCGGAGTGTATGTTTACTAAGCTCAGATTCGATCTAACTGAATAATAAAAATAATCAAAAAATGAAACACACTGAATTCCACATTCAGACATTTTCAAAGTTTCGGAGCCCTTTTCTCAATAACTTAATAATATAAGTTAAACACTGGCTCAGTTATTTTGGAGCTAGGGTGGTTGGAAAGGGAGAGGACAGGGAGGAACCAGGTAGGAAAAAGTACTCTTGTTTTTCATCAACAAAGGTTGAAAGGGTGAAACAACAAGCCAAACGCCATCCTTACACAAGGAGTACTTGTTATTTCTACAAATAAATGATAGAACAGACCAAATATTAGGAAAAAAGAGTAATTTTATGGGAGGGGATAATTGATTGAAGGAATCAGAGCAACAACGACCTAAAAACAAATGCCTTTTAGGTTATTTTTAATGGGTTTTACCAAAGACGCAGCATGAGTAACACCCTGCAAATATATATATATTTTAAATTTTTAGTCCATTTGCGATTTAACGACTACAAACAGATTTTAACAAAACAACTAGCGTAACGCCGCTAAAATCTTTTAAATGCTTACTCCATTGCGATTAAATGCTGCAATATTCAGCTATTTTACATTAAAAATTCCTTTAATAAAACATACATTAATGCTCAAACATAAGGCGAAGCCACTTCTTAGAGTGTTTTACTGCGTACGACAAGAGCATTACACCGATCATTACGACAGTCTCGTGACAAGTACACGATCGTTTTGCTTAACCCAGACATATAACACCAGTTAATAAAATCATCAAAACAACACGTCCAACCACCACGAACTGTCGTTCCGCAAGTAGTTTTTATTTTGGACTGTTTGAATATATGTATCTTAGTTTCATGGGTATCAACTTTGCTATCGAAACATGTCGAGTTTGGTATCGTTTTGTTTGTCAGGGTATGCTTTTTCGACGAGAATTTTAAAATTGTTCTAAAAATTTTTTTTTTTTTGGTTTATAAATTAAATAATAATAATTTCTGTATTTTAAATTCAAAAGTCAACAGCACTCATGTTATTGGGGCTAACACTTGCCCCTAATTGCAGTAAGTGTCAGGGTCGCACGGCATCCCCAATGTTATGATCAAGTTCGCCTGCTCGCTAATCTAAACAGCGTTAACTCAGTCAGGGCGGATGGTATACCTTACTCGTAAACCTTAGCCAATCACGTACTAGAACCAAATTACTCCGGTGAATCCGAAGCGTATATAAGCAGCGTTTTCGGTGTAAAACACAATACAACTTGAAATCATAAGAATTTATGCTCTACAACAAATAAGCAACAGATTTGAATTCACTTGTGAACTTCACAGCGGATAACAACAATAGCGGAATATTTTTAAGTTATTGTGAAAATAACAAGAATTCAAGTGGAAACTGTAAGACTCATAGGAGTCTAAGGAATGGTAAATAGTATTTCAGGCTTGTAAATTGGAAAACCGCAATATCTGGTATGATCTGTCATGTTACTCGTACGCATTAAGGTTAAATTGTAGCATTTTTGTGGGCCTCTTGTGTTGATTTTAGTCAGAAAACTTTTTGAGTTGAGTATTGAAACCTCCGTGCGGCTTCACCGTAATATAAGTGTTTGCATTAAGTTTAGAATTATATTTTCACATGTTTCTTAATTGTTGTTCAATCTCTGTTATGAAGCAGAAAATCATAACCGAAGTCAACATCCAACGCGAAATAAAACTTCAACTGCACTACTCAATTGCTAGTCTTTCTTATTTGAAATTAGTAAATTAGAGCCGACTAAATTCGCGTGGTTTCTGGTAACATGACGGCAGTGAGCAAATAAGGCGAAACAGCTTCTTAGAGTGTTTTACTGCGTACCGACAAGAGCATAGCACCGATCAATACGACAGTGTTGTGACAAGTACACGATCGTTTCATTTAACCCAAGCATATAAAGCCAGAAAATAAAATCATCAAAACAACACATATGGATAAGGTTTGTAATTTTTTTGAGTCTGTTGAAAAATTTAATATACATTTATAAGATCAATTTTAAAAGGTGTATTCGTACTTCCATATTCCTTATGGGCTGATTTCATGAAAGATTTGCTTTAATTCTTCGTTCTTTTTTGGCCAGCGTAAAAGGGATGCAGTAAGCATCATCGTTAACAAAAGGAATGACAGTGATTCCTATGACTAAGAGGTATTTCTTTTCTCTGTAATTAAGGTTTGTAAATGCTCAGTACTGTGGGTAGGATTATTTAAATTTAGGATAATGAAAGCTTTCTATACACTTCATTCAATATATTTTCCATGTGCAAAATTCATATTTTCAAACCTGTCTGGTTATGAACGTCCAGTCGGTCCTCTCTTGATTCGAGCCAGGATTATTTGTAACATCCTAGAAGAGACTATTCAGTGCGTGTTATCCTGGATAATTCAAAGATTTTTACCGGTCCTCAAAAAGTAAATTTATTGAAATAAAAAGGAATCGATTGTGTTTTAGGACTCAGATGGCGCATATTACTAATCTGGCGATTCCATAAAAACACAAAAAATGACAAGCAGAATAAATGTAAGTAAATATTTTTACTAACATTTTCTGGGGCCGATTTTTGTTTGTAGCTGTAATCTGAAAGAGTAACATACATATTGTTAAGGTTATTTATGCAAAAAACCAACGGACTTAATGAAATAAGTGCGTCACGTATCGGTATTGCATACGTCTTAAAAATATTTCTACAGATTAATCTGTTTATCGAAACGGCAGTAAACATTTGCTTATGTGTGTTTGTAGACTGAAGGTTTGGAAGACGATTCGGACCACGACGACAGAGCAATCAGTCCAAAGAAAAAGAAAAAAAGGCAAACAGGTTTGATGTGACATTAATTTGGTTGTTTTGTATTTATCGTTATTTTTGTAGCTCACAGCGTGACTTGAATAATGTTTTTATGAAGTTTGATATCAATTTTACACTCATTTTTAAAAGAATTAGGTAAATTATTGGTATTGGTCATTCGTTTATTGATTTTATTTCTGTACAGACACTTCCAAGAGTTAGATGGAGAAAAGAAGGATCAGCTGAAGTGAAGTACTTCACGAAATATATTACCGGAGCTCTTCAACACATGTTTCTCTGTACGTATCTCTTTTATTAACAATAGTGTTTAGAAATGAAATGGGTAAAGTAGTTAACACCTATGTACTGTTTCTGAAGCACATAGCTATTTCGTTCGTGGCTTGCACATTAATTTTAATCGGTGTGAATATTTTCCCAATGGATTTTAAAATCAAATTGCTAAAGTAAAAATGTAACTCCTCTCACACTTTTGATAACATTAATCTTTTGATTGAGACACCCTTTGGCTTTGAAAGTAGAATTAACCATGTTTTAATAATTAGTGATAGTAAAAATTGAAACGTATCTGTTTTGATTTTATTCGGTAAATTCATGTGTCGTTGTGAATAAAAGTTACTCAAGTGAGGTTTTAGAAGACGCGAAGATTAAAATGATTGTAGGGTCTGTCTTTAAGCTGGAAATTGATTTACATTGGTTATAGGCAACCGATTTTGGTGGCAAATTATAGAAATTTGTTGACAAGTGTTCAACTGTTTGCAGAATAGAAAGAAAGACAAGAGTTCCAGAGAAATGCCAGTCCCGAGCTGAAATCTTTGGACTGGCCGAAGATAAGAATTAAGGTTATCAACGAAACGAAGACATTACAAAATAAAATAACTGCAATGAAGAAATAAAATGTTAAGTTAGCAGTTAACTTTTCATTGCTTGAAATTTTTGCATGGATTGTTTTCAATCTGTATTGGATATGGACTGAAAACTTGCAAGGATGATTGATCGTTTTAATGCATCATGATAATAGTGATTGGCATTGGTGCAGAGAGAAGATGTCCGCCTATTCACTTTCGAATAGGGGGTGGGGCAGTTGATTGGGTTGGAAAAAAGGCAGTGGATCGAGGAAGGAGGTCTGGCATTCAAGTGATCTATTGTGATATTTCATTGTTCATTTAAATAAAAACGAAGGAGTAGTTGAGTGTGGAGACATAAACTATATATTAATAATGTGTTAAACTAAATAGTCGATTAGAAAAATTGATTAATAGATCAAATAGCTGTCTATTTGCCATAGTCATTTAGTTCAATTGCAGTAAATGGATGGTTTGCTGTTTTAAGCTGTTTAAGAGTTATTTGATGTAAGATTGGTAATTCCTGTACAGGTGATTATTTGTAAAAGCTTCATATTAAATGTAATAATTGATTAAGAAAGGCATCATTGAGTCGTGAGTAAAATGTTTTGCTTGTATCTAAATCAAGACTGACTTTATTTAATAAAGGTTTATTCCAAATAGAAATATTTGCTTTTATTGCTCATTTTAACCATCATTTGCAAAGAAATAAACTTGGTTGGCATGGGTGAAGTTGGCACTGAGTTGAGTGCATCCAACAGCTTTAATAAATTGAGTTTACACATCTCGTCTGGTACATTGCTTAATGGGCCAGAAATTCACAACATCACAACGGAAATCAATGTAGCAGTCGTCCTGAGACCTCACTTGATCCCCCTCCATCGAAGGGTTGGAAAGGGGTACAGTCGCATTACAGTTACCCTATTGTTACTGTAGTAAACGAGTTTATTCGTACAAAATTAAGCGATGATCCGTTTTGACCGATTATTGGCACATTGAAAGAGAAACAAGTAAAAGAATTTTAGTAGTTTTCTGTTCCAGTCAAACTCATTGCTATTCTATCACCAGAGAGTGTTAGCTTCTCGAATAAATAATGCAAGCACTCTGTGGGAGTCGAACCCAGAATAGCAAACAATTGTTAGCATAAACTGGAACAGAAAACAAAGGGCCTGAACACTATCTTGTCGGGATACCCTTTATATTTCTTCTTAAGAAAATAAATATCAATTATTTATGTTCAATGTGGAATGATTGTTTGTGACTGGGTTGCCTCCTGTCCCTATTTCCAAGGAATAAATCATCCGAAAAAAGTATAAATTTCCAAACAAGAATTTAGTTTTCAAATAACAAGCCATCGTCGAAGGCGCAGACCCCAACCCAACAAGTCACAATTTTGGCAATTTTTAGCGATTTGAAAAATAACACGATGCTGCACAACACCATTATATATATTGCCTGTGCAAGGTAGCATATTCCTAGAATAAATAGTTTCGGAGAATTTGCATGGCAAGCACCAAACTGTTACATTGCAGTCATCTAAAAAAAATCACAGTTTTTGACAAGTCGGCATTTTGGCAAATTTTACCGAATTGAAAAATAACAGGATGTTGCACAACTTCAATAGTAATCCAGTGGTCGTATTCACGAACATCTAAGTTTATTTATTTAGATATTAAACTTAGATCTCAATATTAAACTTACGTAAGTTTACTTACTTACATCATATTCACAGAAGTAAACTTACGTAAGCTTAGAAACTTACATTCTAAGTTCAATATTGCAAACTTTTCATAAATATAGTACGACTAATCGCTATTGTATAGATGGGTTGCAAAAGGCCAATGAAAATTTTTAGATGTTTCGAGACGGCAAGCTTCTTCTTGTTTCGACTCCATATTTTCTAGATTTTCCACCAAAAAATGAATGCTATCTCTGAAGATCTATATCGAGTTAAGAGTTCATCTTCATTGTAAGCATCAAACGGATTACTCCTATCACGAAACACTCTTTCCCTCCTAAAAACCCTTTCATATTCCCCTATTAATCTCAAAAATTCAATGTTTCAAAAGTAAAACAAAAACTCCGGCTATTCAAATATGGCGTTGGATTGAACTTAGAAATCTAAGCGTAGTCCGTGGTAAACTTAGAAGTTTGAACTTATACTTGAGTGTAAGTATAAACTTACATTTTGTGAAAACCGCTAAGTTTAACCAACGGGAATCTAAGTTTACTCTTACATTTTTGCACTTAGATTGCCTCTAAGTTTAAACTTACACTTTCGTGAATACGACCACAGGTCAAATTGACTACGACCAAAATGCGACCAATAAAAATACAAGGGGTCAAAATGACTACAGTCAAAATGCCTCAGATTTTTCAGTAAAAAATTTGACTAATTTAGAGATCTTTTGGTATTTTTTGTAACAAAATTGGTATTTGGGTTTTTTATTTTGTCAACAACATTTATTCATTTTGTGAAATGAAAATTGTTTTTTCTTCTTCCATATATTACAACATAATAAACAGAACCAATGTTAAAATGTGATAAAAGAACATTTTATGTTGCCAGTTGCATGCATTCGATGTTTCTATACGGATTAAGTGCACTAGAGGTTTCGATACGCCATTTCATATATATATAATATAGTGCAGGAATTTTGCAGGGAAGTTTGTCATATTTCAACATATATCATTTATATATATATCAGTGTATGTAACAGTGAAAGAGAAAAAATGATATATCTAAGAACTCTTACATTTCATTCAGGTCCGCGTAGAAGCGTTCTGACTGCGCATGAATATTTCAGTTTGAAGTAACGGCTCAGCAGGTAAACAACACAAAGAAATTTCTTTCTTTTTATTTCCGAAGAACTGCTCGGTGTATGTGCTATATCAAATTATAAACCTGAAATATAAAGTTTATATGTATGAGGACACGTTACGTGAAAAAATCATTTACATTGAGGGGGTCTTTGGTACTTTTAAAAAGTAAGGGTGAGCGATAATTACAGTAATTGCAGTATTTGTATACTTCCGGTGGAAAACTCGTAATTTAAATTCTGTTTTTTAAATGCGAATATGTTTGGCAACCTCGTTTAAAACCAATGAGTTATTAGTTCAAAACAAACTTTTAGATATAGGGGAAATATTTAATCAGTAAAGGATGTTATCTTCACGTTGTATGTGAGATAATTGACTTTTTATTATTGGCTCTTCCATCGCTCAAGCACGTGGAGAAAATACCGGAGAGATGTTGTGGACCAGACGGGGTATCCTCGTGTCCAAACGGTCCAAATGTTATGACGAATCTTTGCAACGGGGATATGATGCTCTGCAACGATTGCAACAAAGCCCGTTTTAACCCAGAAATAAAAGACGGCGAAAATACCTCATCGAAAATGACATTACTGCAAGATCGTAAAATTGTCGATGAACATCACTGCTGAATTCGATCTCAAATACAAAAGCAGAAGTAGAACAATTAAAAGAATCGATGAAGCAACAAAGTCAAGTAACAAAATGTTTATCGGACTCGGCAGCCTTCATCGAAGAACGTGTAACTAACTTGGAACAAAGTAAGTCGGTTGCACATCAGGATACTTTAGCCAGCAAGGTCATGCAAAACTTACCAAAGCCGAAAAATCCAACCGCTAATCAATCAAATCAAATTAAAATCAACCCATCTGAAAGCACTCAGTCGATGCCACATCAAACGTCACTCACACCAATATCTACCTCAAACGATCGCGGATCCGAAACTTCGACAGGAAACTGGACTGTTGTGCAAAAGAAGAAAAAGAAGGCCCAACAATTTGGGGTCGTTGGTACCTCAGATAACAATGCGTTAAAAACAGTTAAAGAGACCGCCCGTCCACGAACTGCAAATGTATTTGGTACGCGCTTGGTGATATATTAGGTAAAAACACACAAGTACAGAGCAAAGAAACTAGATATGACACCTACGCATCATTTCATATCACATGCCAATGTCCAGATCCTGAGAAATTCATGGACGAAAGCGTATGGCTTGTGAGATGGTGGCGGAATAAAAATGTTGACGCAAAAAAAATGATGAAAACCAATAAGTTCTTTGATAAGTTATGGCTTTATATCGATGCAGTGTTTGTCTTAAAGATGTCAAATTTGACGCGGTTCAATGTGATTTGTGTAATTTTTGGGTTCATAGGTGTTGTACAAAATTATCAAAATATGAGTTAAAAAAGATGAGCGATGCAAAATAAGACTATCATTGTCCAAAATGTTCTGATGTTTTTCCATTCCATAGCCTTGATGACGACGAATTTGCCATCATTAATGCAAATGTAGATATAAGCCAAAATTTATTCAACGTATATAAGAAATACTCAGATTATACATTACAAACTTTATATGACTATGGTTTGTCTGATAGTAATTGGCAAATTGAGGTTGATCCTGATGTTCAGTATTTTGAAAACTACAATTTTGAATGTAAATATTACACAGACCAAAAGTTTAACGATAGGTCAGAAAATCTGGATGGTTATACTATGATATATTTCAACGCCCCTAGCTTGAAAACAAACTTTAGACATATGAAAAGCTACTTATCCCTTTTTAATAAACAGTTTCATGTTATCGCAATCAGTGAGAATTGGTTAGATTCAAATACCGATTTGACTGAATTAAAGTTACATAACTATGAAATGTTTAATGTATTTAGAGAAGATAAGCGAGGTGGAGGTGTTACTCTCAATGTACGGAAAGATCTCAGTTGTATTAAAATAAATAAACTTTCATGTGTAAAAAACAATTTATTTGAAAATCTTACTATAGAAATATCAATGAAAGGTAGCAGAAATATTGTGGTATCCTGTATATATAGAACGCCTGGTTCCGATTTGGATCCATTATTGCAACATATGCAAGAACTCTTGAAGTGTATAAATTCAAGTAAGATGTAGAAACCGCTCGTTTCTATTTTTTTTATTTAATTTGAATGTAAAATAAGATTTATTTGAAACGTTTCCCAAAATGTGTTTGCAAGTGTTTGTGTGAATGCTTCACAGCATCCGCTTTTCTGAAATAGTTTTTTATTCCTCTGAAGTTTAAATGCACAATGAAGCTATTGATTTTGAAAAGATTAGGGATCCCCCACCCGTCGCTCGTCCACTCATTAGATATGCAGATAGGATCTTGGAACTGTTTTACCACTGCCTAATGGGTTTCCCAACAGCTGCGTTTCCGGATTTATGTCGTAAAAATTAAGCTTTATCTTACTTTGAAGTTTATGCTCCCGTGTTCCACAGATGTGTGGGGTAAGCTATTTGTGATTGGGCTACAGATTTCGCCTATCAAATACCGGTTTCCATAGCGCCCCACCCCCTTCATGTCCTGAGATAGCCGTACAAACAGGTATTCGGCAGTTGCTCAGGATCCGCCAAGAACGAAAGGATAAAAAAGGGACAAATTCTGTGTTTAATAAACCCGACTGTAAATACATGTATCGAGAATCGGGATAACTTAAAGATGTTTTAGAAAGTTGTAGAGAGAAGCCAAAATAGTTTTGGTAAGATTTATATCGTTGTTTCTCTTGGTTTCGGGTTGAAGAATACTCACCTGCTTTAGTGGTTTATAGTTAAAAAACTTCCCCTTTTATATTTTCACGTCTGCATCCTTCGGCGACTTTATTTTAAATGGCAGAAAGTCGCTATTTCGGTACTTGTTTGTGTAATCAATATTCTGCTTATCTTTACTGAATGATAGATTCAACTGACGCGCGAAGTATTGTGTTTATATACTTAAAAGATCATGAGTGTGACGTTATGCTATTGTATTTCGTGTGTAATATTTTTCGGAGAATTATAAATATGTAAATAATGTTCTTTTTTCCAGTTACCGTTGATGTTGGTGTTACATTGATGTTCCGCTGATGTGTGCCAGTTTAGGGAGGCACTCAGTTGGATAACAAAATAAAGGTCTCCCAACGCGTAAACAAGCTATTTTCTTCGTCTGTCTTTCCCTCTCCGAAATCGACTTTCTACAGTAACAAAACTATTTTGGTCGCAAACCTGTGTAGCCATGGCAGAGGCAGATAAGGGCGAGATAGTGACTGCGAAGCGAGAGCGCGGAAGACTCGCAGACGAGCTCTCGAAAGTGCTGAAAAACTTGCGGAAGGATGATTTAATCCCCGAGAACATTGAGTCAATCACAACAGAATTGCAGAAGTTGGGTGATACTTTTAGCAGTTTTCAAGCGTCGCATCTACAATGCTTGGACATTATGATTGACCCGGATGCGATCGCTACACCGGAGATCCATTACGGCAGTTTGGTGAAATCATTTCGAGAATGTAAGGAGCGAACGGATAACTGGATATCGAGCTGCAGAAACGAAAAGGATAAGCAATCTCGCCCCGATGAGGACGACAATCAGTCTGTCACGAGCAATCTCAGTACGTCGTCGACAAAGCTACGCGAAGCAAGAGCGAAGCGACTCGTCGCGGAAAAACGCAAGCAGATGCTCAAGGAAAAACAGGCTCTCGAGATGCAGCGCATAACGGTGACTATGCAAATGGAAGAGCTGGAGCAACAGAACGCGATCGAGGAGGCCGCTATTGAAGAGAGTGTTTGGGAGGAGGCGGTCAGTGAAGAATCTCCCAAACTCGGTGTTTCTGGGGTTCAACTGGAGCCTAGCTTGCCGATGCATAGCAACAGGGACGGCGTAGCAACTATTCCAAAGGCCCGCCCTGAAACGGCTAGCGCCCCTATTGTTACGCACAACCACGCACAACACAGGACGGAAAATGCATTCTTGCGTCTAACAAACGCCTTGCGAGAAGGATTCAACTTGCCAAAGCCGGAAATACTTACCTTCTATGGGAACGCTACTGACTACACTAAGTTCATCCGGAATTTTGAAACGACCGTGGAGACCAGAGTCTCGGACGATAGTGTAAAGCTGAGCTACCTGATTCAGTACTGTCACGGCGAGGCAAAACGTAGTATCGAGGACTGCGTGCTGATGGAGGCCAGCGAGGGATATAAGCGCGCAAGGGAAATTTTACGTTCATGCTACGGCAAGCCTCACACAATCGCAAGAACGTACGTGGATAAGCTAACGCAAGGTGCACCGATTAAGTCTAACGACGCAAAAGGGCTTACCGATTTGGTCTTGGAAATGCAGAAATGCGAAATCAATCTTTCGCAGATGGGTTTCGTCTCAGATATTGACAATTCCGAGAATCTGAGAAGAATCGTGCGTCGCTTACCTCACTATCTGCGTGTAATGTGGGTGGACGTGGCTCGGTCCATTGTGGAATCCGGACGAGAGCCGAAATTTGCCGACCTCGTGAAGTTTGCCGACAATAAGACGCGTTCCGCTAGTTCCGTCTATGGCCTTGACCTGGTTCGAGACGACCGATCAAAGCCACCAAGACCGACGTCGACGAAGCCAAAAATTACAACCCTCTCGACCCAAAGTGACGCTTCCCAAGCTCATAAACGCAAGTGTGGATGTTGCGGAGGCAACTGTGCGGATTTGACGCAATGCAGTGCGTTTACTGCTCTACCTCTAGAAGACAGAATTGCAACTGTGAAGAGGCTGAAGCTCTGCAACAATTGTTTCAAATGGAAACACTTTGCACTCAAGTGTAGGAAACCAGCCGCATGCAACGTTCCGGGATGCAACAAAAAACACCATCCATTGTTACACTCGTGGAGTAATAGCCGGCCGTCAGAAACCGTACAGCCCTCGGTCAGCGTAGCGACAGCGGATTTCAACCAAAGAACAGTGACATTTCTGGGAATAATACCAGTTGAGGTAGGGGGAGAAAACGGCTGCCGTGTGAAAACTTACGCCCTTCTGGATAACGCTTCCCAGCAATCCTTCTGTGACGAGAACTTGCTGCATATGCTGGGAGTTACAGGCAAACCAGTCACGTACAGCGTAACTACCCTAACGTCGCAACAGCAGCACAATCGGGGCGTTGAAACTGATCTGATAGTAAGAGATTTAAATGGAGGCCGCCCTATGACGCTCAATGGCGTGCGGTCAGTTAAGAAGCTAGCCATCTCGTCCAATTCTGCCGCAAAGCAATCCAATATACGCCAGCACGCACATTTGGCCGACCTCGAGATTCCTCAGATTGACACATCAGATGTCCTGCTTCTCATAGGAGGAAACTCAGAGGCCCAAATTCCACTGCAGTTGCGTAGTTCTGGGGTGAAAGGCGAACCATACGCAGAACGTACTGCGCTTGGATGGGTCGTGCGTGGCCCATCAAACAAGCCCCAGACGGAGAGTGCGAGCGTCAATTTTCAGCAGACTGGCACTTTAGAGCAGAACTTGGAAAGGTTGTGGAAAACTGACTTCAGTGAAACTGTGGATAATAATAAGATTGGTTAGTCTGTAGAAGACAAACGCGCAGCCCAGATAATGTCGGATACTATCACTATGGATAACGGACATTACAAGCTGGCATTACCATGGAGTGATCAAAACCGAGATATCCCCAACAATATTTCAGCGGCCCATGCGCGTCTGAACCAACTCAAGCGACGCTTAGAAAGAGATTCCGAATTGCATGAGAAATACAGCGAGCAAATAAATGAGTAAATTGAAAGAGGTCACGCCGAGGAGGTGCCGTCCAGCCCCGAACGACCCGAACGCGTTTGGTACTTACCTCATCAGCCGGTGACCAACGTAAATAAGCCAGGCAAGGGTCGCGTGGTGTTCGATGGTGCAGCCAAGTTTCGGGATGTGTCGCTTAACGGTCTGCTGTTGCAAGGCCCTGATTACTTCAATAGTCTAGTGGGCGTTCTGATGCGTTTCCGTCAAGAACACATTACTGTTGCGGCGGATATCGAGGGAATGTTTAATCAGGTCAAAGTGGCAGAAAGCGACCGCGACGCGTTGCGCTTTCTATGGTGGCCGAATGGTGATCTCAACTCCAAACCAAAGGAGTATAGAATGACGGTCCACATTTTTGGTGCCAAGTCATCACCCAGCTGCACAACCTACGCTCTTCGAAAGACAGCTACAGACAACGCCCAGCATTACAGCGAAGAAGCCGTAAGTAGCGTTTCAAGAAGCTTTTATGTCGATGACTTTTTGAAGTCACTCGCAAACGAACGCACAGCTGTCAAGTTATCAGGGGAAATGCAATCGCTGCTTAGCAGAGGGGGCTTTAGGCTAACGAAATTCCTAAGTAATAGGCAAAGTGTTATAGACAGCATACCCCAGTCGGAGCGAGCCGCCTGTGTAAAAGAAAAGAACCTGTGTGATGAGCAACCGAATGAGCGAGCATTAGGTGTGCGATGGGACGTTCATAATGATAAAATCACATTCGATGCCAAAATTTCCGATAAACCGACCACCCGCCGTGGGATCTCAGCAGCCGTTAGTTCCCTTTTTTGATCCGCTTGGTCTCGCCGCCCCAGTGACGCTCAAAGCGAAAACGATATTACAAGAATTGTGTCGCCAAAAACTGAATTGGGATGAAGAGATTTCCGTACTGGAGCGTATCAGTTGGCGAAATTGGGTGCAAGCGCTTCCAAATCTTAGAAATGTAAGCATGCCCCGTTGCTACAAGCCTAGCGGTTTTGGTGAAATTTGTGACACGCAACTGCATATATTCTGCGACGCAGCTGAATCCGGATATGGCGCTTGCGCTTACCTGCGATTTACGAACAATAAAAATGAAGTTATAGTCTCGCTTGTCACTGGAAAGTCACGTCTCGCTCCAATCAAGCAAGTTACCATCCCCCGTCTTGAGCTGTCAGCAGCTGTATTGGCAAGCCGTTTGTACAAGCAGCTCAAAGACGAACTTGAAATTTACGTGACCCAAGCTGTGTTTTGGACAGATTCAATGATAACTTTAAGTTACATCAGAAACGAATCTCGACGGTTTAAAGTGTTCGTTGCAAATCGCTTGTCGGTTATACACGACAACACAGACGTCAACCAATGGCGCCACGTGCCAACGCATTGCAACCCGGCCGACCTAGCGTCTAGGGGTATAGACGCGGACGACGCGGAAAGTCTAAAAGTCTGGCTCGAGGGGCCAGCCTTTCTGCGACAAGGCGAAGAACAATGGCCTACAACCACAAACGTCCCCCAAGTACACGAAAATGACACAGAAGCCAAGAAAACTGTTCAGGTCAGTGCTGTTTCGATCGACAATGACCCTCTTCACAAACTGTTCCTAAGGTACTCAGACTGGCACAAACTGCAGCGCGCAGTTTCGTGGTTATTGCGATTTAAAGGTTATTGCATCTCCAAGTACCTGAAAGGAAAATCGGAAGTCTGTAGAACCGAGTTAACTGTAGACGAACTGTCCAAGGCCACAAATTCGGTGCTCAGTTACGTTCAGCGTCAGTGTTTCGGGGACGAGTTGGATAAGGTTATGAAGGGACGGCCGGTGCAAAGATCTAGTCGTCTAGCAAACTTAAGCCCCGTATACAGAGAGGGCCTATTGCGTGTGGGTGGTCTGCTACAGTTCTCTGAGCTAGAAGATGAAAATAAGTCCCCAGTTATTTTGTCTGACAAGCATGACGTAACGTCGCTTGTTATTTCGAGTTTGCACACAAAGAACGGCCACGTCGGTGTAAATCAAGTGCTTGCGGAAAGTCGCAAAAAATATTGGATATTGCGTGGCAGGAGTGCGAAAAAACGAGTTATCGGTCTTTGTTATGAGTGCAAGCGTAGGAATCAACGCCCATGTCAGTAAAAAATGGCTCCACTACAGCAAGAGCGTATGACACCGGACAAACCCCCATTTACGTACGTAGGCGTGGACTATTTCGGACCTCTAATGGTCAAGGTCTGACGTTCTCACTCCAAAAGGTACGGGGTTATCTTTGCGTGTCTAGCAACAAGAGCAATCCATCTTGAAGTTTCCCACACGCTCGACACTGATTCGTTCCTCGCCGCGTTTCAACGATTTGTCAGTAGACGTGGCCGCCCGTCAAAGGTATTTAGTGACAGGGGAACAAACTTAACGTCTGGGGAACGTGAGTTGCGTGAATCATTAAGTGCGTGGAATCAGGGCAGAATTAACGATCGTTTGCCTCAACAAGAAATTAGTTGGAAATTTAATCCCCCGCAAGCTAGCCACGCAGGGGGTGTATGGGAACGCATGATACGCTCGGTACGTCGCATTATGAAATCCCTAGTGGGTGAGCAATTGCTCAACGACGAAGCTCTGATGACGTTGTTCGCTGAAGTAGAGAAAATACTGAACGACAGACCGATTACACAAATTAGCGATGACGCCTCCGATCCGGAACCCCTGAGCCCCAATAAGCTTTTGCTATTGCGTTCAAATTCGTGTCTACCTTACGGAACGTTCGATAAAAACGACGTCTATGCGCAAAGATGGTGGAGACAAGTGCAATATTTAGCGAACGTTTTCTGGCGTAGGTGGATACGCGAATACTTACCTGCCCTACAGGTGCGTGAGAAGTGGAAACGTCCCCACCGAAACATGCGAGTAAACGATGTTGTGCTTATTGGCGATGAAAACCTACCGCGAGGGCAATGGCCCATCGATCGCGTAGTTTCGGTGAACATCGGTAGAGACGGCTATGTCAGAAGTTGTACGGTCAAGACTGGCAAGACAGAACTGGTCAGACCAATTGTCAAATTGTATTTGCTCGAAGGGTCTCACTGAATAGCTTGTGTTAAAGAGAAGAGACCAAAGTAAACTGTATTTAATGTGTTTTCAAATTATGCACGACTTGTGAAAAGGGTCTAAGTATTATCTAAAGCTTAGTGGGGGGAAATTTCGCAAAATAACCAAGTTAAAATTTTGGTCCCATTTTCAGGCGAAAACAATGGCCAAAAAAAATGGACCCCGACCACTAGGGTCGGAATCCAAAAATTTCCTAAGTCCAAACACAAATTTACCAAGTATTTAGCAATATGTTTTCAGTGTAGAACTTGCGCGAAAAGTTATGTATGAGCGTCTGGAAGGCGCGTGATGTTGCTTTACCTTTGCTTGCGTATGTTATTTTTATACAGTCAATGTGTGCATTTTCATATATCACTAGATTGTATGAGTAAAAGATGGGTTCTTCTATGCAGTGTGAAATGATGTTCTTGCGGATATAATTTCTGAAAGATAGAGTTCTTGAGCACAAGCCAGCTATAACAAGTTAAGGATTTTGTGTTGAGTGACGCTATACGCAGGGGTTACCCGGATACGAGTCATCCGGAAGAATGTAAAAATAGGTACGAAAGGCGTTGTGTACAAATTGACCCGAGGTCGAATCGGTGGGTACGAAGTGTACTGTTTTCTTTTGGTTATGAAAATGGCGTATTTTCATGGCGGTGGACTGTAGAAACCGCTCGTTTCTATTTTTTTTATTTAATTTGAATGTAAAATAAGATTTATTTGAAACGTTTCCCAAAATGTGTTTGCAAGTGTTTGTGTGAATGCTTCACAGCATCCACCTTTCTGAAATAGTTTTTTATTCCTCTGAAGTTTAAATGCACAATGAAGCTATTGATTTTGAAAAGATTAGGGATCCCCCACCCGTCGCTCGTCCCCTCATTAAATATGCAGATAGGATCTTGGAACTGTTTTACCACTGCCTAATGGGTTTCCCAACAGCTGCGTTTCCGGATTTATGTCGTAAAAATTAAGCTTTATCTTACTTTGAAGTTTATGCTCCCGTGTTCCACAGATGTGTGGGGTAAGCTATTTGTGATTGGGCTACAGATTTCGCCTATCAAATACCGGTTTCCATAGTGCCCCACCCCCTTTATGCCCTGAGATAGCCGTACAAACAGGTATTCGGCAGTTGCTCAGGATCCGCCAAGAACGAAAGGATAAAAAAGGGACAAATTCTGTGTTTAATAAACCCGACTGTAACCACGTGTATCGAGAATCAGGATAACTTAAAGATGTTTTAGAAAGTTTTAGAGAGAAGCCAAAATAGTTTGGGTAAGATTTATATTGTTGTTTCTCTTGGTTTCGGGTTGAAGAATACTCACCTGCTTTAGTGGTTTATAGTTAAAAAACTTCCCCTTTTTTATTTTCACGTCTGAATCCTTCGGCGACTCTATTTTAAATGGCAGAAATTCGCTATTTCGGTACTTGTTTGTGTAATCAATATTCTGCCTAATCTTTACTGAATGATAGATTCCACTGACGCGCGAAGTATTGTGCTTATATACTTAAAAGATCTTGAGTGTGACGTTATGCTATTGTATTTCGTGTGTAATATTTTTCCAGTTACCGTTGATGTTGGTGTTACGTTGATGTTCCGCTGATGTGTGCCAGTTTAGGGAGGCACCCGGTTGGATAACAAAATAAAGGTCTCCCAACGCGTAAACAAGCTATTTTGTTCTTCTGTCTTTCCCTCTCCGAAATCGACTTTCTACATAAGTCAATTTATATCTGTGGCGATTTCAATATAGACTTATTTAAAAGCGATCGTCATCTTATGTCGAAGCATTTCATTGATTTGATGTTTGAATTTGGGCTTTATCCAATGATCAATAAGCCCACGCGTGTTACTTCTTATTCAGCCACATTGATTGATAATATTTTTACTAACAATTTTTGTAGTAAAAATCATAGTGGTATATTATGTAATAATATCACTGATCATCTGCCTATCTTTATATTTTGTTTACACAAAGGCCTCTCAAATCTGTACAAATTTGAAACACGGTCAGTCAGAAAAATAAATGGACAGCGTATAGAAAACTTTAAAGAAGAATTAAGTAATGTAAACTGGAACACAGTGCTGCTCCAAACAAATGTAAACAATGCGTACGATTCATTTATGACCATAATTAACCAATGCTATGACAAAATACACTTTCCAAAAGTACAGGTACGTATTCACCAAAAGAGTGAAAATAAGCCATGGTTGATAAAGAGTCTAATCAATGCCTGTCACAACAAGAATCATCTATACGAAGTGTTTATTTTGAATAGATCTGAAGAGAATGAAAGCAGGTACAAACGGTACAAAAACAAATTGACTTCCATATTGAGATATTGTGAAAAAAGGTACTACAGTGATTTGTTATTACAAAATAAAAGTAATATCAAAGCGACATGGAATATATTAAATAATTTGATTAAAACAAAAAGTAATGTCAGTATACCAGATGAGTTTATTGGACCTGAGAATGACAAAATTGTTGGTAGTCAGAATATTGTGAATGAGTTCAATAAATACTTCGCAAATGTTGGTACAAATTTGGCTCAAAGTATACCGAAAGAAAAGGATCAGAAATATCAGAAATAATAAGTGTCACAAACAGCTTAAAAAGCAAAATTTTAAAAGTCTTCAATGACATGTCAATGAAAACGGTCAAAACATTAACGTTCAGTTTCTAAACGTTTCTGCCACATTTGTAATTTATCGTTTTCTTCTTGAATATTTCCAGAAAACATGAAAATTGCAAAGGTTTTACTACTTTCTAAAGGGGGGAAATAAATCGGTATTCAATAACTATAGACTTGTTTCCCTCCTACCACAGTTCTCCAAAATATTAGTAAAATTACTAGACAAAAGTTTACAAAAGTTTCTGAACAAGTATGAAATACTTAATGAATCGCAATATGGTTTTCGCCAAGACAGATCTACAGGAACAACGTTAATGGAAATGATTGAAGAAATATGTAGTTCCCTTGAGTAAAAAAGTATACAATTTGAGTGTTTATGAACTTGAGGAAAGCATTCGATACCCTTGATCATGATATTTTACTTTCAAAGTTAAACCACTTGTCAGAATATCTCTGGACCTGTTATGGCATTTCTCGGATGTACATGTAGTTTGATTTTAGTGTTAAGGCTTAATCACCACTTTCAACAAGGATTAGGGCATATCTCGACAGTATACGTCGTTTTGGTTATGTTTAGCTGTTTAAGTACGCAAAAGTGAGTTTTTGAGCATGCATGTGTTATTGTCGCTGTCAGAATTTCGTGTTCAGCGTTGTGAGTGTTCTGAGCGTGTTGGTGATTCTGTTTGTGCTCTACCCGGTTTGTTGTGATGTGGAACGCATGTGAGTGCCGAGACACGCCCTTCGGTGCAGTGTTTCCCTTGAAGTGGCTGATGGGTGCACGGGTGCATTTGTTGATGTGCTGCTTTTGTATAGAGCTTGATAGGACCGCAGCGAATGGTTTAGGATTTGGGGGGATCTTGATGCAGTGAATAGGACGGAACTAGTTTCAGGTTCGTTTGATGTCGTTTGGTTAGATTTTGGGTCATCCAAAAATTTACTTATATATCAAGTATACCGGATATCTCCAGGAGTCGATATCGAAATTTCAAGTTTCACGTAGCATTGTGTAGATCGCGCCAAGATTGTGCACCTGGCAGTATTTTTGTGTTTAAAAATTTTTATGTTGTCGGTTTTTGAGACAAGTGAAATTTTTGTGCTACCTAGCACAAACTTTGCGTGTAATTTTCAACTATTTAGAAATATCGTACATCATTACCGACAAAGCCTTTTTGTAGTAGAGTTCGCGATCTTCCCAAAAACATCACTTTTTGGCCCGTATGTCACTGGGAACATATGTTTTTGGGCAGCTATTTTCTTATTGGTTCTAAGTTTAGGCGGGAAGCTCTTTGATTGGTTACATATTTAATTAGCAGCGGCTGTTCTGCCAGCGAGTATTTAAGGAACGCGCTTGCTGCACCAGCAGCAGTTGATTTTGAGAAAGCAGAGAGGATACACGTCAGGTGTGTGTCCAAGTGGTGCACAGGGTGTTGGTGCACGTGGTGCTGGTGCACTGGGAATTGTTATTTTGGAAAAATATAAACCGAGGATATTACGTGTAAATAAGAACCGCGGATAATTTGTACAAATACAAAGTAAGGGTGTTTAATAAATATCAAGAACTGTTTGCCAGAGTCCTTCTTGAGTTTTACACTTCAGTCGATGTGCGACTAGAACTTTTAAAGAAAGAACAGGAATTGCAATTAGATATCTAAGGAAAATAAGTTCGATTGAAGCAAATGAGCGTAAAACATTAAAATTTATAGCCTTGACATAACTGACACAAGTTTGCCATAGCGAAGTTCACCGTGGTTAAAGTCACACGACTCCTAAGGCGTTAGACCGTCTATATCACGACTTCCATTTCGTGACATCTGGGGGCTCGTCCGGGATAATCGCCAGTAGGATGCAACAC
The DNA here is from genome assembly GCA_949752745.1 of Protula sp. h YS-2021. NCBI lineage: Eukaryota > Metazoa > Annelida > Polychaeta > Sabellida > Serpulidae > Protula > Protula sp. h YS-2021. The sequence goes on from OX457034.1 coordinate 2,804,398, forward strand.
CATGGAGCAGGATCTTCGTTCACTGATAGAACTTGGTCAAGCCCTCGGCTATAAAGACGAAGAACTCCGCCGCTTTGTTCAAGTGGAACAAGACAAGGCAGACCAACGTGAACGAGCTCGAATTGAACGCGAGACCCGAGCTCAAGAGAGGGAAGACCGGCAAAGAGAACAAGACCACCAATTTCAACTGGAAAAACTTCGCGAAGAAACACGTCAAGCGGAACTACGAGCTCAAATGGGAATACGAGAACAACCGCGCGAGCCACGACAGCAATATCTCAGTGCACGACCCAAACTACCAAAGTTTGACGAGAATGTCGACGATATTGATGCATTCCTCGAGAGATTCGAGCGGTTTGCAATTAGTCAAGAATGGCATCGCGATACGTGGTCAATCAGTTTAAGTGCGATACTTACGGGGAAAGCGCTGGATGTTTATAGCAGCATGACCGTCGAGGCTGCAAACGACTACCAGGCGCTAAAAGAAGCAATCTTACGACGATACCAGCTCACCGCTGAAGGATTTCGTACGAAATTCCGTGAGATCAAGCCAGAGAAGGATGAGTCAGTGCAACAATACAGTGCCAAACAGAAACGTTTCTTCAATCGCTGGATAGAGATGGCCGGCATCGAGAAAACGTACGACGCCATATGTGACCTGCTACTCCGAGAACAGTTCGTGAATATGTGTAGCAGTGACTTGAGTTTGTTCTTACGTGAGAGAGCTCCGACGTCGTGTGAGGAAACGTTCAAACTGGCAGAGCAATACTTGGAAGCGCATGGCGGAAGCATAGCGCAAGGAAGGATACGACCGCAGAAGTTTACACTACCACCACCGCAAGGATACAATAATCGTACGGCGAATACATCGCAATCGTCCGTCATGTGCTACTTTTGCGGGAAAATCGGACATTACGCCCGTGACTGCAGGAAACAGAAAAATGGAGCTAAACCTGCATCGACTCGTCCGCAAGGAGAACGACCGTATCAGCCATATCGCGGTCGCGATCGTGCCACTAGTGACTCGCAAAGAAACGCAAACGTGAAATTAGGCGCGACCGGTGTAAAAGAGATTGTGGACGAAAATGTGAAAGACGGCAAACTTTTCTTGGCGAATGGCGAAACAATACCATATACCGGAGCAATTTGTGACAAAATGGATACAGTGAAACGTCTTCCGTTATATCGTGGTCTAATCGCCAATCAGAAAGTGATCGTCTTGAAGGACACCGGATGTAACAGCGCCGTCGTTCGAGAAGAACTCGTGAAAGAAACTGAACTCACCGGAAAAAACAGTGATTGCGTACTGATGGATGGCACGTTGCGAACATTTCCAATGGCGCGAGTTAGTGTTACCACACCTATCTACACGGGGTTACTTGACGTTATGGTAGTGAAGAACCCACCGTATGATTTAATCATCGGAAACGTTTTGCCGGACAAAATCGACACAATCGCAACGCATGCGAACCAAGAGGAAGGAGAGTGTAGTAAAAACGAGGATACGCCAGTTGCTGCAGCTGTGACGACCCGCGAACAAACAGTGAGAGAAAAGAAGGCAAAAAAGCCCCTGGTGACTCCAGACGCCAAAGCGGATATGATCAACAGCGCGGACTTGATAAAACTACAGAAAGACGACGAAACGTTGTTAAAGAACTTTAAGTACGCGAACGACAAAACGACGTTTCAGTCACGAAAACGGGGATCTTTTCGCTATGTGGTGAAAAACAAAATTCTGATGCGGTACTACTTCGAGATGAGAGATGGCGTCGAAGTGAAACTGAAGCAGGTTGTAGTACCGAAGTCGTTACGAAACCACATCATGTCGGTGGCACACGAATCTATTGTCGGCGGACATCTTGGCGTGAAAAAGACTACGGATCGGATCATTGCAAATTTTCACTGGCCTGGACTCAGCGGCGACGTAAAACGGTACTGTCAGTCATGTGACGTATGCCAACGTACTATTCCACGAGGGAAGGTGCGGAATGTGCCACTTGATCAAATGCCGGTCATAGACACACCGTTCGACAGAGTCGCCGTCGATATCATTGGACCGATCACACCTATCGCAGAGAGCGGCAATCGTTACATTTTAACAGTGGTTGACTACGCGACGCGCTATCCAGAAGCTATTCCGTTGAAACGCATTGAGACAGTTAACGTTGCAGAGGCCCTCTTAGAAGTGTTTAGTCGTGTTGGATTTCCTCGGGAAATTTTAAGTGACAAAGGAACACAGTTCACTTCAGATCTGATGGCAGAACTAGCACGACTGATTTCCGTGAAACAACTTTTTACGACTCCATACAACCCTCAGTGCAACGGACTCTGCGAAAGAATAAACGGCGTTCTAAAGAGTATGTTAACGCGAATGTGTAAAGAACGACCAAGAGACTGGGACAGATATTTACCGGCAGTTCTTTTCGCGTACAGAGAAGTACCTCAGGCCAGCACAGGATTCTCACCGTTTGAGCTTCTTTATGGTCGTCGAGTGCGAGGGCCATTGGATATTCTCAAAGAGATCTGGCTGGACGAGGAAGCGCCAACCGAAATTAAGAACACATACGCCTATATTGCGGACTTAAGAAATCGTTTGGAAGACACTTGTCAAATAGCGCGTGAGAGTTTGCTGGAAGCACAAGGAAAACACAAGCATCATTATGACCGCAAGACAAGGGACAGGCGATTTCTCGTGGGTCAGAAAGTATATCTCCTACTACCGACAGATAGAAACAAGCTCCTTTTACAGTGGAAAGGACCGTACAAAGTTACAAGAGTTTTGAACCGGATGGACTACGAAATTGACATGGACGGAAAAAGAAAGATTTTTCACGCAAATTTGTTGAAAGAGTGCGTTGAGCGAGAAACAGCTGCAAATGATGCAAACGCTCACACTGATAGCGAAAGCGACAATGACGAATCCGCAGAATCAACAGTAGCAGCGTTTGCACGCATCGCAATCGCGGAATCTGACCCAGAGGAGTGCAGCGAGTGTGATTCATTAGTAACAAATCTACCCGAAACGAAACAATCCGAAACTGTTGACGACGTGAACATCAATCCTAAACTTGACGATGAGCAGAAAAGACAAGTGCGAGAACTTTTAGCGGAATTCCGGACGATTTTTACTGATGTACCAGGAAAGACCAACCTCGGCGAACACAAAATTGAATTGACGACACAACAGCCAGTCCGCGTCAAACCATATCCCGTACCGTTCGCCAAACGACAAGATATTGACGATGAAGTCAGCAAGATGCTCGAAGGGGGAATAATCGAAGAGTCGCGATCTGAATACAACTCACCTATTGTGCTTGTGAAGAAAAAGGATGGTACAAATCGTTTCTGCATCGACTATAGACGGTTAAATTCAATAACCAAGTTCGATACGCAGCCGATGGGAAATTACGAGGACATTATGGCGAAAGTAGGCAACGACAAGGTGTTTTCCAAAATAGATTTTACAAAAGGATATTGGCAAATACCGATGGAAGAAACATCGCGGAAATACACAGCGTTTTCGACACCCACGGGAACATATCAGTTTTGTCGAAATCCGTTTGGATTAGTTAACTCGGGAGCGGCGTTTAACCGAATCATGAAGCAACTGTTGGAAGACGTGCCAAATGTGGACAATTACGTGGACGATGTACTACCACACACGGAGAGTTGGGAACAACACTTACAAGTGTTACGCAAACTGTTCACGAGGATAAAGGAAGCCAGCCTCACTGTTCGACCCTCCAAGTGTTTTATCGGATATGATGACATTGGCTTTACTGGTCATATGCTAGGAAACGGTACGCTACGCATGGAAGACGACAAGGTTCAGAAAATTCAAGACGCGCCACGCCCGAAGACGAAAAAGCAAGTCCGTTCATTCCTCGGCCTAGCGGGCTTTTATCGCAAATTCATACCAAACTTTGCCGAAATCACTTCGCCTCTGACAGATCTCGTCAAGAAAGGACGCCCGAACACCGTCATTTGGGAGGAACCGCAGCAACGCGCTTTTACCAAGCTGAAGCAACTTCTGGCCCATGCGCCAATTTTGAGATTACCGGACTTTAACAAACCGTTTGTGCTACGTACGGACGCGTCAGACACTGGACTCGGCGCAGTGTTACTTCAGGAACACGATGATGGCTTTTTCCCGATCGCGTACGCAAGTCGAAAACTCTTGGATAGAGAGAGACGTTATTCTGTGATCGAACGCGAATGCCTAGCGATAGTGTTCGGAGTAATGCGCTTCGCGAAATACTTGTACGGCACGAACTTCACGCTAGAGACAGATCATGCACCTCTAGCATATCTACGAAAGGGAAAATTAGAAAGTGGACGGTTGATGAGATGGGCACTTTTCTTGCAGAATTACGCATTTGACATTAAAGCAATTAAAGGTTCAGATAATTTTGCAGCGGACTTTATGAGCAGATTGTGACTGTATGTGAATATCTTGTGGCAACTGTTTTGAGATACTTTGGTGTTCATCATTCATTTTTATTTACTTCAAAGTGTATTTTTGTGCATTTTGAGTACTTCTCATATCTTTTGTATGTTTTGACTTACTTTTGTGTTCCTAAAACTTGCTTCTGCAAGTTGTGAGACTTAGGTACCGGAAACCGGCGCTTGTTCTTAAATGCATTTTAGAAAGAGTTTGTAACATAATTTTTAAGATTCTGACGTTTTTGAAAGAAAACGACTTCCAGTGTTTTCTTGAGAAGGGGGTTGTTGTCAGAATATCTCTGGACCTGTTATGGCATTTCTCGGATGTACATGTAGTTTGATTTTAGTGTTAAGGCTTAATCACCACTTTCAACAAGGATTAGGGCATATCTCGACAGTATACGTCGTTTTGGTTATGTTTAGCTGTTTAAGTACGCAAAAGTGAGTTTTTGAGCATGCATGTGTTATTGTCGCTGTCAGAATTTCGTGTTCAGCGTTGTGAGTGTTCTGAGCGTGTTGGTGATTCTGTTTGTGCTCTACCCGGTTTGTTGTGATGTGGAACGCATGTGAGTGCCGAGACACGCCCTTCGGTGCAGTGTTTCCCTTGAAGTGGCTGATGGGTGCACGGGTGCATTTGTTGATGTGCTGCTTTTGTATAGAGCTTGATAGGACCGCAGCGAATGGTTTAGGATTTGGGGGGATCTTGATGCAGTGAATAGGACGGAACTAGTTTCAGGTTCGTTTGATGTCGTTTGGTTAGATTTTGGGTCATCCAAAAATTTACTTATATATCAAGTATACCGGATATCTCCAGGAGTCGATATCGAAATTTCAAGTTTCACGTAGCATTGTGTAGATCGCGCCAAGATTGTGCACCTGGCAGTATTTTTGTGTTTAAAAATTTTTATGTTGTCGGTTTTTGAGACAAGTGAAATTTTTGTGCTACCTAGCACAAACTTTGCGTGTAATTTTCAACTATTTAGAAATATCGTACATCATTACCGACAAAGCCTTTTTGTAGTAGAGTTCGCGATCTTCCCAAAAACATCACTTTTTGGCCCGTATGTCACTGGGAACATATGTTTTTGGGCAGCTATTTTCTTATTGGTTCTAAGTTTAGGCGGGAAGCTCTTTGATTGGTTACATATTTAATTAGCAGCGGCTGTTCTGCCAGCGAGTATTTAAGGAACGCGCTTGCTGCACCAGCAGCAGTTGATTTTGAGAAAGCAGAGAGGATACACGTCAGGTGTGTGTCCAAGTGGTGCACAGGGTGTTGGTGCACGTGGTGCTGGTGCACTGGGAATTGTTATTTTGGAAAAATATAAACCGAGGATATTACGTGTAAATAAGAACCGCGGATAATTTGTACAAATACAAAGTAAGGGTGTTTAATAAATATCAAGAACTGTTTGCCAGAGTCCTTCTTGAGTTTTACACTTCAGTCGATGTGCGACTAGAACTTTTAAAGAAAGAACAGGAATTGCAATTAGATATCTAAGGAAAATAAGTTCGATTGAAGCAAATGAGCGTAAAACATTAAAATTTATAGCCTTGACATAACTGACACAAGTTTGCCATAGCGAAGTTCACCGTGGTTAAAGTCACACGACTCCTAAGGCGTTAGACCGTCTATATCACGACATCCATTTCGTGACACCACTACGGTGTTAGAGGTATTGCGTTAGGCTGGTTCAAAGTTATCTCACTAATAGAAAACAATATGTTCAAGTTGGTGACAAATGTTCAAATTTAATTAATATAATGTGCGGTGTACCCCAAGGGTCGATTCTTGGGCCTGAACTCTTTATTATGCATATCAATGATCTTTGTGAAGTTTCAAAAATATTGGAATTCATTTTATTTGCCGATGATACCAATGCATTCAAAAGTGGTCATGACTTGGTAACTCTTGCAGCGGAAATAAGTTTATAACTTAATAAGCTGCAGATTTGGTTGAATGTTAATAAACTATCATTGAATGTTCAAAAAACAAATCTTATGATTTTCGGAAAGCTTAGAAATGTGCAAAATAATATCAGTATATTTATAAATGGTTATGAAATCCAACAAGTCTTTAATACAAAATTTCTTAGTGTAATAATTGACTCAAACTTAAATTGGCATGAACAAATAAGTCGCGTTGTAGACAAATTATCTAAAGCTTTAGCAATCATGTATCGAGTCAGATTTTTTCTGGATACAGATTCATTATTGACTTTATATTACTCATTGTTTTACCCACACCTTACCTACTGTAGTGAAATATGGGCAAATACAACCAAACCAAGTTACAGCTATTATTCATCAAAAAAACGTGCAGTAAGAATTATCAATAATGCACGTTGTTATGATCATACTAATGAGTTTATTAAGTGTAACCTCTTAAAATTCAAAGAAATTGTAAAATTTGAAACAGCATGTATTATGTACAAAGTATTCAATGGTAAAATTCCAGTACGATTGCAAAGCTATTTCTAGATTGGCAACTGTGTTAGTTCGTATAGCACTAGACAAGGTGATAAATTTAAAACCAATTTCATAAGAACAAGATTGAAGTCGTATTGTATATCAGCTGATGGTGTTAAAACTTGGAATTGTTTTCCTAACACCATAAGGTCGTGTATCAGTATTAATTCGTTCAAAAAGAATGCCAAAGCTTTTTTCATAGCATTGTATTAGTATTTGAGCTATTCATAGCTGCTGTGTTTCTATATGTTTACCATAATTTGTATTTTCATTAGTACAGGCGTGCTCTAGTATAAGTTATTTAACTTCAAGACACGTCTTTCTTTTTTTCAAGCATTACATAAAAAATTGTACTAAGTATTATAATGTTCAGTTTAGTCTAAATGTGCATTTGTGCTGTGCATTTTATTGTTTGAGAAAAAGGAATGAATGAATAAATAAAAATAAAAAAAAAATAAAAAAATAATATGGGTATACATGGCTGCCACGGTCCTGGAAAGTTCACGAAACAAACTATCGCAGACGTTCAGAAGAGAAAACAAATGAACAACATCGTGGAAGTACGGCTGATTCGTCAACGGTTCACTGCGTCGCGACCCGCGCCAAACAAGTTTGTCTTCGCATTGTTCCAGTCATTATTCGTGGAAACGGAGTTGACGTCGAGACGTACGCGTTACTTGACGAAGGGTCAGACACAACTTTATGTACTGAGAGCCTGCTAAAACGCCTAAGGCTTCGAGGCAAAACGGCAAAATTGAATTTAAGTACCGTGACTTCATTGAATGTGTCCAAACCTTTCCTGAAGTATCACTAACTGCAGCATCGCTTGACCGAACAGGCGCTATAGATATTAACAGAGTCTTTTCAGTCAAAAACTTGCCTATATCAATGCGTGCTAAGGCTGATGGCGTAGCTGTTTCACAATGGCCACATTTGTCCGGGATTAAGTTTCCATGCGTAAATTCCTCACAAGTCGATTTGCTCATCGGAGCTAACGTCCCGGAAGCCTTTTGGAAAGAAGACGAACGTCGAAGAAGTGTCAAAGAAGCCTACGCAGTGAAATCAGTCCTCGGATGGTCCCTACTAGGACCGGGTGATAGAACCGTCTCAAACACAGACGCTCACGTGAACTTTCAGCAAGGTGATTTACAACGTCAAGTGGAACGAATGTGGAAAACTGACTTTTACGAATCAATATACAACGCTAAAAGCGGAATGTCTCTTGCTGACAAACAAGCTCTGAGTATCTTTGACGAAAGCATTGAGCATACTGGGGAACGGTATATGCTTTTTCTGCCATGGAGAACTGGTGTCCCGAAGTTAGAAAGCAGCTTACCGCTTGCTGTTACGAGATTGAATTACCTAGAACGGACATTTTCCAAGAAAGAATCGCTTCATGAAGCGTACTCAAGTGCGTTGGATGATTACATGAAGAAAGGTTATGACAAAAGGTTGGTATTTTTTTCAAACTGAGACTAAAAGATTAATAATAAACCCATAGAGGCGTAATTATTGTTTATGTTAGAGCTTCAGGATTAATTCTTGTTTCTACCTGTGTAAGATTTCCTGAAATATGAAACGTTTATTAGTAAAATGACATTGACTATTAATTCGCAAAAGTGGTTCATAAGTTTTTAGCTTACCCTTTAGAAGTTGAAAGTCCACAGCAAGGATGTTTTTTCCACAGGCAAAATTGTACATTCATTTCAAATATGAAATGCCAAGTATGCCCGCAGTCATATTTCTTAAAGTTAATTTTGTATAATTTAATTGTATTTTATCCGTTTTTAGTTTTAATTAACAAGTCTTAGTTCACCAATTTATTCAAATTCATTCACTTCTGTTTGTTTCCATTTGTGGCGATAATTAAAGATTTTATATTATTAATCTTATGCTGTCACATGTTGCATGTTCAAACCCACTCGATAAATCGACAAAAGTCTACTGCATAGAATTTTGTTTAATATTGCTCAATAATGTAAATTTGTCAAACATGTAGCCGTTTCCGTCAAGATACTCCTCAGTATATGTCACATACTTGTTGTAGTAAGTATGTTTAGTATTAATCATATGGTATAAATCACTTCCGCAAGGGTCAACTTCCGCTCTAAAAGTTCTACTATTTAATTTTAATGGTGAAATAAAATCGCTCACGAGCCTTAATGCCGCCGTTCAGCGCTGAAGAAATGATTTTTCTGTGTAGAAGTGCTTCTGTTTAGCATAGGAAGTATTCGGTGATGGTGTAAGACCACACCAAAATACGGTCATTTCCAAATTCGTGTGGTTTCCCTTCATAATAGTGGACTTTGCTTAGAAATATTTCGTGAGAGTCTAAAATGACAGCAAAACGGGTTGGCTTCATATGCTGAATGTTTCAGGGAAGTTAGGTATCGTTTTTCCACTCTGTCGTTTAATATAGCTTTCTGAACATATGTTTTCATATTTACTCTTATGTAGTTTAAATGATAACGTGTATAATATTTAGAAGCCAGTGTAATAAATATGTAACGTATGTTTATGTTTAATACAGCTAAGTGATCAAATGTAACTTTTTTGTTGCCACGCCCACAATAACTTGCATCTAACACCCCTATGGTTTAAGCACGTGGCCACTGTGTGTAACCCCAAAGTATTCATATTGAACATATTGTTCAGTGCCTTAGGATGAGTGCACTTGATACTATTGTTGTGTTCAATATAGGAGGTTATAGTTATGCGGGTTTTTCGGTTTGTTTGGTAGTATAGCGGTAAGTATCCCCGCCTGTCACGCGGGGGACCGAGGTTCGATTCCCCGCCGGGGAACCAGTTTGTGTGTTTTTTTTTTACTGGTTTACTGTTCAAGTAAAGAAATTGGCATAGTCAAATGTAAATAACTGCTTTAAAATATTAATGATAAAATACCTCTAAGTTATTTTATCAGGGGCGCTGTTACGCAGTCATTTAAATAATTTATGTCTTTTATAATTAATTGACATCAGGTCACTGAAAAGTGACACGTATTGATTAATAGGTGCCAAAATGTTCAAGTATTTATGGTATGACACTGTACAAGTCACGTGATGTCTGTAGCATATAAACAGTTTCTTCCCGCCTTTTGACTAATAGTTTCAAGTTTCGGACGGTGCGTGATCACATTTAGGAAAGTTCCGATAAAATTGGTAAGATTCAAATTTCTTGTGATTGTGAATGAAGTAATTTATTTATTTGTGAAATTATTAAGACTAAATTCAAGATATAACAAGATAAATTGATTTAAGAGTAACATTTAGTGTTTAGGTCAGTCGTTAAAGCTTTTTCCTTTCTCTTTGATTTTTCTTAGCAAACCAGCATTACGGCGTTACGGCTTTACGGCATCGGCTTTTACGGCATTTACAAGATCATTAAGATACGAATCCGCCTTCGCAATAAAATATGTTATGACTAAACAAGCTCTTATTTTACGTATTCCCTGATCACGCAACAATGCCAGACGGAAGACTATTCCCAACTGGTATAGTAGCTGGGATAAGGGAATATCGATGTGCGTTGATATTTGACTGCGGAATCTCGAATTTCCTGTTATGCGAATTTCTGGTTGAACTGAATAGGTGAGGCTTGGGCTTGTGTTCAGGAGGGATCGTGATGAGGTTATTGTCCATTTTGTACATAAACGTCAGCCGGCTCATTTCCCGACGAATCTCCAGGCTTGGCCATGCAAGCTGTCTCAACATTTCTGTAAATAACGATTAAGTGTGAAGCGGGCAGCGCGTCTTTGTACAGCTTCAAGAGTTTTAATATTCCCTGATGTGTATGGTGACCAGATGCTCGAACAATACTTCAGGATTGGCCGTACGAGGGAGAAGTATGCCTTTTCCTTCGTATGGGGTGAACAATGGCCGAGGTTTCGTCGCAACAATGATAGGATTCTATTGGCGTTTGTTGTGGTGTTGCTTATGTGGTTATTCCACTTCATGTTGTCTTGATGTTCAATCTCGAGATATGGGTCGCTGCCTACAAATAGTTTGTCTGATTTACGAGGGGTTTGATGTATGGTACCCAACGTAAACCAATTCATAATTTAGAATTCTTTAGATGAACCTGTCGTTTCGACTGCATTTTTTTTTTGCAATCAGAATTGAGAAAGGCAAATGCACTGCTATGCTTAAATCATAATAGCAACTGAAATAAACCTGATCACACTGGGTGTTTCGAAAAAAATGCGCAAGAATTTTGTATTTCGACTGTGAGGGAACCAGGTAAAACATAAAAGAAATGATAGAAGAAATGAAGCAAAAACAGCTCATACTCGGAACATAAAAGAAATGGCGTCATATGATAAAATAGCAAATAATAAAGAAAAATGAAAAGGCCAAATAAGTGTTTTAGCCAGTACTTTTCGCTGTTTGTTACTGTGGGTTTGACTCCCACAAATTACTTGCATAGCGATTTCTTATGCGATAAACCGACACTCTACGGTAGTAGCACAGCAAGAAAAGTATTAGACCAGAACATATTACCAGCAAAATGGTTAAAGATTCCTCACTGGATAGAAATAGTATCAACAGAATTGCTACATATTGAAGAAAACGAAATCGAAGGCAAAAATAAAAAGTGTCATGCACACGTTCATATCAAGTTCTACCCAAGTCCCAAGTCTGAAGTTAGCTTTTTTTCGAGTTTTATGAAGTGATACATAAAAGTTGGTCAGATGTCCGTATTTTCTTATTCAGATTTTGGTCAAAAGACAGTTGGTCAAATTGTATGTACCCCTACTCCATGTGTTCTTTGCTTTTCTTGTCTGTCTTTCTCGGTCATTCGTAGTGTTACCGTTGTTGAACCTGATCAGCTGTTATTTTCTTTACCTTTTGATTGTATGGTGTTAAGGTTGCTGACCTCGATCAGCTGTTTTTATTTTATGTTATTCTTTTTTTTTTGTTTAGGTTATTTCATTGTAAACCAGGCCACTGAGTTGATGTTTTGTTAATAAAGAACTCGAGCAATTAGCGATCGTTGTTTCTCACTGATATTTTTATTAGTGACCCGCCTCTCAAATTCACAAAAGGCGTACCGCGATGTCGCCAAATTTTTATGGTGCCAAATCCGTTATGCTGCTTGTACCTAGACATGTCATGGCACTGAAGTGATTTCCTTTGCAGCGATTCCACAAGCCCTTCTCACGACAATAAAAGCAAGTTTCTTTCGGCACGATTTTAAGAATTAAGACGAGCGGGAGTATTTTGCAAATTCGTCAGACTACCCTCACGAACACATGACATTAATGAGATAGCGGAAAGAAAGAAAATTCTTGTTGTACAAGATGGCCGTAGTTGACTCATAACACCGTAATGTCAAGTACAAGATGGCTGACAATATGGCAGCGGTCATACTAAAAACATACAATGACCTCATAGCCCGAGAACTACTTTTGCATAATTAAATCGTATATTCATACTCTCACAACACAACGCCTTGCCATTTGGCCAAACGTTTGCTTGATTGTAACTACTTTTCTTCCGCGGTACATCATTAACAGCGGTAAAAAGTTTTTCGGTACAGTGCTAACAGGGTCAGTTTGAAAACAAACTGACAATTAAAATTTTTGTCGGATTTTCAATTTTTGTTATGTCGCAATTACTATGAACCCCCACCCTCTCAATTAAAAAAAAACAAAGCTATCAAATGGCAGACTAAACATGGGGGATGCCTGAATGTCGACCCCAACCCCGCTCCCTCTACACCCCACGTGCGACCCCTTCAGATCTAGATTACATATTGATTAGGGTTAAGGTTTACTCTTTGATTAACGCAAACCTAACAATGCTGCAAGTCTTCAGTCATTGTGCATTGAGTTACAAATGCACACTTGGTCGTGTGCCCTGTGGGTTGGCGCAATTGGTCCATTGATTTCTATTCGGTGCTTGCAGTAGGAAGAGACTATTCGGAAATTCTTTCTTTTCTGTTTAGCTAAATGTTTCTTCAGCAAGTACATTTCAATATAGTCTTCATAGTCCGTTGCTGAATTGGACGCTAAGCACTGAACAAAATTAAAGAAAACACTGAGATGTTACTTGTACTATAAATGCTACTCACTTGTTTTTGAAATGTACGAGAATATTCCCTTGAAGTTTCTGAATTCGGTTTATGTTTTGTTTCTCGACTTGGCTAAAACTGGCCAAAATACTTTCCAAAATGGCTAAATTACAGATAAATGATAAAGAGCTCTACTTGATGGCTGTTCACTAGCTAAATATTGTGGAGGTCCGATTAGCTCAGTGGTTATCGTTGCTGAATGAGAAGCAAGAAGCAGGTTCAAGCCTGACTCAAGGTGCACTGTTTCACTGTTTTACAGGCCATATTTATGGCCTCCCTTAGAAACAGTCCATATGCATGTGTAGTTCCACACTACATTGATCCATCTGTTAGTGGTTCAGAATTTTAAGATCTACATGCTTAACTATGACCATGCTCGGTGTGAAATCATCAATGTTCTCGATGTATATATATGGGGACATTGCAAACCGGTTTGAGCTGTATTATCTGAAAATTGGCCTATAAAGACATTTCTATATATCTTTGTAGAATTTTTGTTTACGGTTCGACAAAAACTAGCGTTGTTTTGTAAGTGTTTAAAAACTAAAAGTAAAGATGATCCTTACGCTAACAAAAAATGTAAACAAAGATAAATATAGCCGTTCTGATCGCGGCACCCTGCAGTGGACAACGCTGTCAGGCAGTCAAAAGTGCATGCTGAATGACAATTTTCCATGCACTGCTGTGTAGTGTCTCATGACCTTGTGTGCAAAAATGCTACTGTGTGTTGACAAAAACTTTACTCTAAATTATGTTTTGGAACTGTCTTGGACGTGATCCTTTGATGTGATTCGGAAAAATGCTATGGTTTCTGTCAGATAAGGGAGGGGGTGGTTATGGAAAAGATAACTGTTTTTTTGGCAACCGAACAGCCAAACGGTTCTGAATATCCCTATATTGCATCCCTTCATCACCTGTGTGCCGAATGAGAAAAACTACTGGTTGGATGGCTATGCGTAGCGTTTATTTCTCCATCGACACTGAGTTTAATAAATCTGAAAGGTCACAAACACCAGTTTATAACAAGGGACAAAATAGAACACTTCATTTGCATTGTCCACAATGGCACAATAAACACATCACAGTAAAAATGATAATATAGAATAAATGAAAAACAGAATAAAAACCGACATATTATATTTAAGTTAAACTTACCGTGCCTAGCAGGATAGATCTCCAGCCGTCTCCAGGATCTCGTTTACTCCACGACCTACCCTCTTCATCCCTGTTTGCTACTCGCAAATATATTTCGATGTGTTTTAAAGCTATTCTAGCATTTATTGCGCTGTGTCGTCACTGGTCAGTCAGATTTAGATAATGACAGGCAGACAGTTGTCAGATGCGTCATTATGCTGTTTGGAAGGGGTGGTTAGGTGGCTAGGGCTAGTGTTGCCACTTTGCAAATTTATATAAAGGATGTGTGGGTAGGAGAGGGAGAAAAGTTTTCCTCATCTACAATATATTTTATGTAAACAAGGTATAGGTCTGCTAAAGTGAAGAAAATTTTTATTGGATTCGAGCATGCGTAGAAGTCGTGGAAACGAACCAACACAAAACCCCAATTCGTCCTGCATGTAGCAAAATAGAACGATAAATGAATTACTCCATCTTGTACAGGTTCCCGAATTATGTCACTGCCTCTATGTTATAGAGATCATTACAAATTACGTAAAAAGGCTTTCATTACTTTCATTTTTAACAAATTTGGGTACCTATATAGCGATATACGCTAATACATTATTTATACTGGAATGCAAAGTAGAGTTCTCTAAACTTAAATAAATAAATGGATAAAAAGGCTTAACTTTCACTATTTTCATGAAGGGAGATTTAGGGCAAAAGTATGTAGTGCTGCTCGTTCAGTCGCAGGGCCATCATCTGAAGGCAAAATTTTCCTGACGCTTTTTGAACGCAATGAGAGGCCGTTGCCAACGAAGAGGGCTCGTCGTTCGAGAGGGAATATGGTTAATATGGCGGGATACAGTATGCGCAATTTTGCAATTTTGACTTTTACTTATCTTCAGCAAGGGGACACATACAACCTCTGTCTGTCCCATTTCATTTTTAGTTCGGTCGACAGTGAATATTGGGTAATCCGATATAAGGCTTGCCCTGAATTAACTTTGTTAAAATTCAGCAAGAGTACATGCACGAATAGACTTTCACTCTAACTCCCTCAACTTTACTCTGCCCAAGCTAGATAACCAGTTTTATTAGTCATAAGGAATCAAATGCTCCGTCAGAGCTTTTGAACAGTGCCGATTTTAGTCTTGCTGGGAAAGTTACATTGCAATTTGTCTTGAGGTAACCAGACAGGGGGTGTGTTAGTCGGTTCCCTTTAGAACGATATAGGATGCTCGACTGAGCCTGTATTAATCAACAGCTAGATAAATTAAGGCACTGATATATCTGAGTGACCATATAAGGATATCATTCCTTACTTGGGAAGTACCATAGCTCATAAGTGCCTCTATAAGCAAAATGGGTCGAGTAATAATGATACAAGAATAAATTTATCTTACAACTTAGGTACCTAGATAAGATTAGTGCTGTTCTCACGGCAACGAAAACTATCCGCAGGTCATATCCTTAGTAAGTGGCTCTTACCCAAATCGGATGCATAGTCTTCATAGTCAGTACTGAAGCTAAAGGAAAAAGAGCAGGGAAAGACTTAATTATCATCCTTTTATTGTTACTTTTTTTTAATTAGCACTATTTCTTGCACACGGTAAATTGACGGTAAGATATTAACTTTTGCCAAAAAAATGTTTCATCTGCCATCAGCATGAGCTTCTAAAGTTGCTTCTAAATATTTTTTTTATGTTTTAAATAATTTTATTTTTTTTTGCTTATTTTTATCTACTTATTCGTCTGTCTATTGTTCTTAAAATGTCTAAAATAGAGAGTATTTACAAAAATTTTAATAGGTGATTAGAAAACTAATAGATTTTTCAAATACTCTATTTCAGACATTTTAAGAATAATAGACAGACGAATAAGTAGATAAATAAGTAAAATTAAATAACATTATTAAAAAATATTATGTAGACCCAACTATGACAGATGACAGTTTTGTTGGGCTGAGACGCTCTCATAAAAGGACAAAACGTTAGCATTCAAACATGCAAGCATTCTCCTTGTTCCATACTTCTAGTAATCATTCTCTAATCAAACGTCATATGCACAATCATAAATTAATCACATGCAAAATCATGGACAGACACATGTGTAGCCATTCATTCATGCCGCCACTTATGCCGTCACTAGAGGTTGGTCTGACTACTTACGCAACAATCACACTAAAATCAGTTGAACGTGTACGCAAGCTTGAAAAGAGTCAAGATTGTATCGTTGAACGAGCTTGTAGCCTCAATATTGGCATATACTGCAGTGTTATTTAGTATTCAGAACAGCACTATTTTGTCATTGAATAAAAAATAACTTATTCCTTCGCATTAAAAACATCGTTGTTTTGAAAATAAATGTAACTGAGAGGCCATCGGAGAATAATTCATCTTACTTAGCTGAAATTATCTTCATTTAATATCGGCACAGCTGTGAAATGTAACTGATCACATCTCTGTTATTTAAGTGAGTTTCTTCATTGTAGAAATCACAATGTTTTACAATAATCAATAGCCTGTCAAGAGAACTAGAGGGCTATGCACATATCTCTGCAGTGTATGTAACTTTATCTTTGCAATCGCAGGTACCGCTTGACAAAGTGCCTTGTGTGTGCTGAATGCCCATAGGCATATCGACGCATACGCATACAAGCATACACACGTATGCCTACACACTACACGTTTTTCACATACAGAAGAACTTGATTAATCGCATGAGCTGGGAAAATGCACATCATTTTAAAATCCTTTGCAGTACTTTTTTCTTTAAAATGTGCTGGATATTCGCATGGATTTCTTCGGGCTTAACAGTTTGCGACTGTAAACAGAAACATAGACCCTGATATAGGACCAACCTCCAGAGCTTTAGAGCTGCTTGAAAGGGAGGGAACGATGGAGGAATACATTTCTGGTTATCATTTTATCACACAGATGGTTCTTAAGTATGCTGCTTCCCTTAGTCTAGTTTGTTTACAATCTGATTGTTATATTTATTACAAAGTTGTGCTTATTGATAGGAAAATTCATCTGGGTTGTCAAAACTGACACAGTTTAAATGACAGTGACCATGCGCTTCCTCCTTAATAGTTTCATTTCAAAATCAATGTTTGCATTTTTATCAGTTACGTTCCATGTTGATTCTTGGAGGAGTGCTATTGTGGTGGATAAAGAGAGATGGCGAATGGAGGACGTTACAAACTATTTTGTTTCTGTTCGAGAATTTATAGGTTTAAAATCAACATTTCGTTTTCAATTGTAAGTAGTTGTAAAGAAGAAAAATGAAACAAAATCTCCACCATAGTTTTCTTTTGGGACTGCTGAAGACTAGGGCACTTTTATAACATGAAAATAACGGTGTTATTAAACAGCTAGGCTCGGCAGCTGTTCGGTCTGTTATTTATTTGCCTTTTGTTCCACAATACTGTGGATACACTGCAAAAATAGCTCTCGTAGTGACCGATTGGAAATCTTTTTACATAATCCCGTGTTGAGCACACACGCGACAAGAACATTAACAACGCCATGATTAGGGTCAGTTAGCAACATCACGCCACTTGCCCCACGTTATTTCATCTTTGTGAATTTTGGAATAGCAATAATTAAAAGAACTAACATGATAAGAACGTTGTTATTGAACGACCAACACCTGAAGTGCTTTGATCTGTTATTTATTAGCTTTTTGGTTCCACCGATACACTGAGGATCCACCACAAAAATACGGCTTGTAGTGAGATAATTGACTTTTTATATCATCCTTCATTGAGCACAAACACAATAGCATTAATGTCTCCAAAAGTCAGCTATTTGTTGTGGTCACTTAGCAACATCACGCCACGTGGCCCACGTCGTACCATTTTTAGGCCTGACGCATACGTCAGACCCCGCCCACCAGTCCTTGATGTTTGTATACCACATGTTGAAACTATCCAAGGCGTGTAGCATCGCACATAACCGACACCAAAACTTCGTGTTTATAAACTCACCTACAACATATAACAAGCATTTTTGTAAAATATTGTTTGTGATAAATTCATCTGTAACATATCATAAACACACAATGCATAAGAATATTTAAGGCCTGAGTTGTAGCCCCTTATTAATAAAACCATGGGCCAGCAGGCCGGAAGGACATTATTTCTTGCTAAAGACAATAATACGAAAACATAAAATGTTCTAGGTCACGCAATGACCAAAGTTTTTTTGATAAATTTTAATGTTTTGATACAGTTAAATAAAGTTTTGAGTCTTTTTGAGACCATGCTTTTTACGAAAGCAGGGACTATAACAGTTACTAAAAGTATGTACGTATGTGCGGATTATGCTTTTAAGTTGCAAGAGTAGAAGTTCCTAGGTTTTCAGCAGAAATACCTTCACATTTTGGCTTAAGGTAGAGACATGGCCTCTATCTGGTTGTTTTTTTTTTCGCAATTGATGTAAAGGTGGAGGAAACATTGGCTAATACTATTTATAAATGCATTTTTTCCTACGATTTAATGGAAATCTCCTAGAATTATGAATTAGCATAAACATTGTTATTACTCCCGAAATGCAACTGAAGCAAACATATTAACCTCCACCCTGGAAGGATAATACACTGTTTATCTGAGAATAAGCTTTAAGCCATAACATCTCAAACTTAAAGATGTATCACGGTGGATTTTACACAGCACAATCTTGTCTCCTGTGCGATTATAAGAGATCTATTTCTGGAACTTTTGATCAATGAGATCGTATATCTTGGTCGTCTCTTTATTTTCATATTTTCACTTTTTGTACAACCATAGATGTATGTTCAGAAAATGGTATTAGCTGTAGCCTCATTGTATCTAAAATCTGTTCCAACAATGAATATTGAAGTTTGAATTTACGTTTCTTTTCTATGAATACAAACACAAAATAACAAAGGTGTGAATGTCTTTCTTTATCAAGCACCACAAGGCAGATGCAATATAAACAACACATAGCAGCTAATTTATCCATCGCAAGGCAATATGCTACATTCTTTTCATTGAAATAGAACAGCTTGGGAACTTGTGAGCGAAATTTCAATGCTGCGTTTTAAAACTCTTTAGTTCTTAATTTCATAAATGTCACATGGCGTAGAATAGGCAAAATTAGTATTAATTGTAATACATTTGAAGTATAGATCTGTGCAGCTCTATTTTCCGCTCATCCAGTGTAGAAAATATCACGATACGAACTACTGACAGTTGTGCTTCACAGTCTTAAATATGGAAACCATCGAAAAGACGTGGGAATATATTTAATTTCTTTGAGATTATTATTCGACTACAAATACGAAAATAAAACGGCTTGTGCTAAAACTAATAAAACCGATCCAAAAAACATCTCTGAGCTGCACACTGTTTGCCCTCTAATCAATCAATCAATCCATCAATCCGTCAACAATCAATCATTGGATCTATTTGTCTATCACTCAATCAATCAATCCAGCCTCTCGTGTGTGTTTTTTTTTACATTTTAGTAAGTTTCAAAACTTTATGACGTGACAGAGCTGTAGATACAATATTGGATACAGAAGTGATAATTTTCGTTCGAACTTCACTATGTGCACAAACGCAAGCAAGCGAAAATACTGTTTGTACGTCCAGAGGCTACAGAGGGGCAACAAGAGAGTTGACACACATTGATATGAAACGGACACAGCTTTGTCACTCCGATGCTACCCATTACTAGTTTGGCTAAATAGACAGAACGTGACACTGTCCTGGCTCCGCTAATCCACCTCGGCGTGTGAGAGACGTTTATCCCTTTCTACTCACACTTTGAGGGTTCCTAATAATATGCGTAAGGATTAAGTGTTTTCATGGCAAACTAAATGGCAATAAAGGAAATAATTAAAGCTAATATTTAAAAGTTTAATTAATACGATTTGGATGTTATAAAGCTTGACTGTTCTGGGATTTTTCTTATTCACTTTGAGGTTGAATGCAATAAAATGATAGATATAAGAGAGCAATGTTATCAACACGTATTACTATATGTCTTTTTAATGACATCCTCCAGAGCTCAATTGTAATTTGAAGAAGGAATAGAAAACTAGTCTTGTTAGTGACAAAACAAAAGTTTTACCGTGGTTATCTGGCTTAAAACAGTAATTTTTAACATGTTCTAACAATAATAGAGCCAATTGAAAACCCACTACCTCATGTCAAAAGCATGCGGGGGAGCATATTGCTTGTTATAAACGGAGAGAGAGCGCATATTGTTTGTTATAAACTAAACAAAGTAATACATAATGTGCAGATTGCTGTATATCATACCCTCAGCCTACGGACATGGACCTCTCCCTTCAAGGTCGATCCGTGAGAAGGTCCTGTGGCTTCAGGCAAAAAAATATCATGCTGCACATATAGACTAGAATAACACTATTTTAATATTTTGTGAAATATTTGAATTATTCACTCTTGTCTCTTGAGCTTGCAGCCAAAATTTTCAATAGGGAAATATCATTGTTACGATTGAGCTTCCGGTTGTTTGAATTAGTTGGGAATGACGTCTCGTCTTGTGCATTATTTCGTAATCAAAGCATAGGTTAAAAACATAGAAAAATAGATAAATACCTGTCCCTTTCCATCTGAAGTATTGATTATAAAGCTCGTCGTTCTGATCAAGTTTATGTAGATATTCGGCTAACTGTTTCGGTGAATAAAATTCGTCGACGTGTATGTAGGACATTGGTGGAGCGACGGCGGCGTAATCTTCCGGTCTTGCGCCCATAACAATGGGACGAACATCATTTCTGAAGCACAATTACGCCAAGTTTCCTCTTAAATAAAAATATTACGTGGTGGTTTCGGTGGAAATGGAGAATTCTAAAGATTTTTATAACTTTGGTTTGAATTATCCAACGAAATGAAAACCTAAGGCCAACTGAATTGCAAGAAAGAACCAGTCTTTACAACGCATTAACAACTCTCTCCTACACATACACAACGCTTTAGTAAGTATTCCACCGATCAAAAACCCCCGAACAGAAACCCACGAACAGAAACGGGCGTAGTTCGCCTTTATGAGCAAAGTATTGTATGATTGACAATGTTGTAATATATTGGTCATTCTAAGTTCTTGTGCTTTTAGCAAATGCAACAAAACTAGTAGTTAATATCAATGTCAGAGTTTACTTAATTATTCCGATTTTATTTATCGCCATAAAATTAATGACAATTGTGCCTACAGTTTTTTGTATCACAGTAAAACCAAACCCGCTAGTGGAATGATCCGAAATAACCCTCTCACAACTCGTACCGTTGGTAGCTGGAACATGATAGACGAATGCAACTGACGCCTGAGAACAGTGCGCAGGGGTATCAGAGGATTTTTGGACAAGTTCTATCACGAGTGTGGGTTTAATGTCATGAATTCTTGTACAATTTTAATCTCTAACTAACTGATTAACATGCATGTTCATAACCATCCTAAACGCGGGATACGAATTTAAAGAAAAATGTTCACTTTTTTAACCAAACGTGGAGTGGAATTCTGAAAAAACACCCCTCTTTCCTTTTGTATTGAAAACACGGAGTACTAAAGGAAAATGAACCCACTTTTCTCAACGTGCTAACCTCATCTGTTATAAAACTTAAACCTCTTCCCCTTCGTTATTGGACAGGATTAATAACACATCTGACACAAACTGCACTCCCCTCTGCTACCAGATACAAGAACCGTTGTTTGTTTTCTTTGCCTGTCATACAACCTATTTATAGACATTATTTATATTGTGTTCTATTGTAATTCCACTACAAAAAGTGGTTTATTTTATTGCAAATGTAAAGATGATTTGCATTTCAATTCGCTGAAAGTTGACATGAAATCGATCATCACAAAGACGTGTTAACTCCAATCTATTTGCATTTAATTTGTTCTACAATCAAGTTGTTCTAGGTTTTACAATCAATATTGTACAATAAAACATGTGTGTGATATAATGCCCTAATAAATAGTCTTCACAATTTTTTTGCGTTTCGTTTCTTGATACTCACAACAGAGCTTCCTTTATTTTTTTTTTATTTCATGAAATTACACCTAAGGCTAGTTATATGTAGGATCGGAAGTGTATAAGATCAGTTATATATCATATTAGTTATAAATATAAAAGCAACTGTGTGTAAGATCAGTAATGCATAAGATAAGATATATATAAGAGAAGCTTAAGAACTCAGCTGTTATAGAATCAGCAATGCATTGCATAAATTATGCATTAAATCACCTGTATAAAAGAGCAGTAACATATGTAGCTACATGTAAGTTCACTTTTATACATGATCAGTGCTATATAAGAACAGCATATATAATAGATCATTATACGTAAATTGGCCTTACTTTAGATCAACCTATCAACTGCAATGGCAGCTGTATATAAGATTACTTGTATATATGAAGTCAGATCAACAAGGCATAAGATTAGCATGATACGAGCATTAGATCAGCTAAAATTGTGCTCAACGATATACAAGGTCAGCTATATGCAAGATCAGCAATATATAAGATCAACTATATATAATCATACAAATATATATGTGACTGGACTTTCACCAGGAAGACTCACCCCAATGCATTGACGAAGAATTTTTCAGTGATGTAATCTTTACATGCGGAGTCTTCAAAAGCAAGATAAAATTTGTATTGTTTTTTCAGCAATTGACCACAACCAATCTGAAGATCTAGGACATTTCAAACTCCCACATGCACCGTAGATATCCACAGAAATATATTTCCTCAATTCCGCGGCATAATTGTATCGTCCGCTTAATGCATGACAATTTGAAACAAACCATGCCACTTTCTTTGTTTTCCCCAATGCATAGTTCTTTGCTGGTTTTTTAGGGAGGTTACGAAAATTATCATAGAATTGGAATTTTTTATATGGTGTCACAATGGCTGAATCTCGCCTGTAGGTAGCTGTCCAATTGACTAAGCGACGCACTTCAGCTAGCACACCTGAATGGAAAGGCGACTCAACTTGCCTAATATGCAACTTTTTTAGGATTGAGGTACTGGGCATTCAGTGTATGCTCGGGAGTCCCCAACACTGCATCCGCTCTCTGAATGAGCTCTTTTTCCGACAAAGAACTTGCACTGATGACATCACATTTTACAGCAGACGGTGAACAAAAATTTTCAAATTTTTTTTTGCTCTCTCTTAAATGGTTGTTGTTAAAGACGACAATTGTCTTCTTCGTTTTTCCGATGTATTTTTTATCAGAAAACATAATTTGCTGTTTTATTCTTTCTGCGTCGAGATATATTTGCTTAGTAATTTCTTCGAAATTTAATAACTTAGTGATGTTATTTGATTTTAAATATGGGCGTAACAAAATCTCAAAATAATTATATTTGAAAGACACTTCTAGTTTTCGCGATGCATTTCTTGTTTCCCAGTTATTTAGGAACAGCTGCGTATTATTTGAAAATATACTGTTTGTTTTATCAGCTGATTTTTGGTCTGATGTTACAAGGTAATCTTCGAATATGTAATTCCTTCTATGTTTTTTGTATGTTGATTGATCAAAAGTGTAAGATTTTCTATACTCCCTTCCCAGACTAATACATATCCAAGCGGTGAGTGTAATCAATACTATCT
This sequence comes from Protula sp. h YS-2021, assembly GCA_949752745.1. Classification (NCBI taxonomy): domain Eukaryota; kingdom Metazoa; phylum Annelida; class Polychaeta; order Sabellida; family Serpulidae; genus Protula; species Protula sp. h YS-2021. Next base: position 2,828,107 of record OX457034.1, read on the forward strand.
TAAGTCCATATCTCCGTAGCTTTCTTTGCATTTTACTTAGTTATTTAAATTACGCATTCACTGTTACAAGATACAAATTCCTGACAAAATTAATCATGTTAGTTTTGCTGTAAGGCCCAAGTAATTTCCTTTAGGTTTCTCTAATTTTAATATAAATATTAAAACCGTGCACAGATGTTAGTGAAAGCTTTCGTCAGTTTCAAACAGAGTATCCCTAGGCGTTATTGGAAATGTGGTAAGAGACAATTTATATACAATTAGAGAACATGAAATTGGCTTATTCTTTCTTTTACGGGATTGCAGCTATATGTTAGTACGTGCTGTAATGAGAATTAAATGACCAGTGTGTGTATTGGCGCTAAGATAATTTAGATTGAGTCATTTAAGTAAAAAGCCATGGCACTTGCGAGCAATGCAAGCATTGTGATCTTCTTTTAAAAGTAATCAATATGCCGACATCGCAATCAGATCTAAAATCGAAAAATCCAAGAACGCAGACTATAGTGTGTACAGTATATTGTCTAGATTTTTTATTAATCGAAGATAGGGCATAGTTTTGTGCATCTCATATTGTCTAGAGTTTGAAAAAATAAAAAAAGAATCTTCTGTATTTTCCAATAATCCAAGAAATTGGAACTGTTCCGATGCCCTATGCCCTATCTCCGATTAATAAAAAATCTAGACAATATACTGTACACATTATAGTCTGCGTTCTTGGATATTTCGATTTTAGATCTGATTGCAATGTCGGCATATCGGTTACTTTTAAAAGAAATCGAAAGTGGGCCACAATCTCGAAAACTGTTAGAGATTTTGAGCTTATTTTCGACCCTTTGGGTCTAAAAGACGATAGGTAAGAGGTACCTCGTTGACCATAACATCCTCGGATATGGTCAAAGTTAAAGACTGAAGTTGACCGTTATCTCGAAAATTGTTAGAGATTTTTTGATGTTTTACCCTTTGGGTCTAAAAGATTATATTTAAATGGTCCATGGTGATCTCGTCGGCCATGGTCAAAATCAAAAGAAGGAAGTAGACCTTTATCTCGAAAATAGTTAGAAAGAGAGCGATTTTGAGCTGCTAAGACGATATATAAGAGGTACCTCAGTAACCTTGACCATATCGGCCATGGTCAACGTACAAAACCGGAAATTGACCATTATCTCGAAAATGGTTAACGACAGAGAAAAATTGAGCTTATTTCGACCCTTTGGATATAAAAGTGTCCATTGTCTCGAAAACGGTAAGAAATAGAGCGAGCACAGCTGGAGCTTTTTCAGTCATGTGTCAGTGATCAATGCTGAAAGAACAATGTGTTGGCCTTCAGAGCACTATGCTAGTTCAAAGAACTGTGCAAGTATTGGTGGATCTCTGTTTAAATGGTTTTGAACGAGAAATTGAAAGAGTTATGTTATTTCATAAGTTCGTTAGGACGATACTAAGCTTTATGCTTATAATTAATATGGTTCTGTTTGCCACAAATTCCTTTGCGTTGTAGTGAAGGTTGTCTTCGGTCATATGTACTGTGTAGTCTGTCCAACCATTCATGAACTTTGTATAAATGCTATTTTCAAACATATTTTAATTTGATCGCAATAAATCGTTGTGGAAAACTTGACCACTCACACTGGTCTCTCTGTCTGTCTGTCTGTCTCTCTGTGTATATGCGTGTGCCGAGGGGGAATTTTATTTCTGAAAGGTTTTTTTTTTCGCCATATAAAACTGTTCAATAATCTAGCTAATCCGAAAACTATTTGGCAAAAAAGCTGAATCTTTTAGCAATTTCTAAAATTTAACATTATTTTATTATGGTGCTTATGCGCTCCCAAGCGTAAATTTTCTCTACCCTGTAGCGAAAGCGGTCTAGTTTATTTTTTTGTTTAATTGTTAAAACTTGTTAAGATGATTTTAATTTGCTTACTCCTCCTCTTACTTATTAATAAATTTAAAGTACAGAATGCTTTCTGATTGGCAAATATATTCAGAAGTTAAAAATTAATACAAGCAGTGGTATAAAATTAGCACAGGTATATTTAGTGACATAAATGATTAGAATGGTGAACAGTGCAATTTTGTGTTGAAGTTCGGGCTTTTTTTACAAACAGTGTAATAAAGTAATTAAAATACATTGCTACTGGTATGTTCTGCCACACATGTAAAACCTGATTTGGATATCAAAAAGTGCCAAGCTTGCAATATTTACCACTATCAAATCAACAAATGAAATTATCACATAGGACTAAGATATATATTAACATATTTTAAAATTTATCAAATATATAGTGCATTTGTTTAATTTGTTATTTACACACTTATTACCACTGTGTTGCTATTTTGCTTTCTGATTGGCAAATATATTCAGAAGTTAAAAATTAATACAAGCAGTGGTATAAAATTAGCACAGGTATATTTAGTGACATAAATGATTAGAATAGTGAACAGTGCAATTTTGTGTTGAAGTTCGGGCCTTTTTTACAAACAGTGTAATAAAGTAATTAAAATACATTGCTACTGGTATGTTCTGCCACACATGTAAAACCTGATTTGGATATCAAAAAGTGCCAAGCTTGCAATATTTACCACTATCAAATCAACAAATGAAATTATCACATAGGACTAAGATATATATTAACATATTTTAAAATTTATCAAATATATAGTGCATTTGTTTAATTTGTTAATTACACACTTATTACCACTGTGTTGCTATTTTGCTTCCTTTTGTCGTATTACCGCATCCATAATTTATTGTAAATGAAAAATAAAGGTACAGATCAAAATTGTAGGCTCACCTCATAGCATTTAGAAAGAGCTTCTCCGTTATATAATCCTGACAGGCAGAATTCTAGAATAACTGATAAAATTTATAGTTATTCTTCAGCAAGTCGAAACAATTAACTCGCATTTTATCGCATTATAGTTCCCACAATTCCCGTAGATATCCACAGTGATGTGTTGTTGCAACTCGTTGACGTATTTCTCCTTTGACTGTGCGTATTGCAATGTGACACAAACCATGTCACTAGATTTTCTATTCCCTTAGCGAAATTGCTGTTACTCTGTTCAGAATAAGATGCGTTGCTGAACGGTACGAATACGTCGTAAGGAGTAGGTAACAACGAATCTCTTCAATACGTCGCTGTCCAATTGATTTTATTCATCTGTGATTGTTCTGATGCGTATTCAACAGACATCTGGCGGTTGAAGGGTGATTCAAGGCTGTAGGCGATGAACACAGCTCCGTCAGCAGTTGAGCAAAGACGATTGTCTAATGCAGTCTCAAAGGTTACAACGGAATCAGACTCTGATACAGTTTTGCTAAAATAATTAAAAATAGCATTATTAAGTAAATTTATGCGTTATGCGTTAATTGTACCCGAAAATTGTTAATGGCTGCCCTGTGATTTACCCAAATATTGCAAAAGTCTGTTTTATGATATATCCAAAGATTTGAAATAAATAAACTATGATATACCCAAAGAGTGGAAATAGATGCTCTATGCTATACCCCAAAATTGAAAAAGGCTACACTATTATATCCCCAAGGAATGAGAATAGAGACACTATGGTATATCAAAAGAGTAGAAATGGCTATCCAGTCGTACACCTTGGGCTATAGACTGGATAATATGCCCTAGACAACACCAACCGATTCTAACGTATAATATACCGCCCGAGTGTATCGGAAAATCAAATTACCGAAATGTAGCCTATAATATAGCGGACGATTCTATCGTACTATATATCATTCTAGTGTAGTTAGCAATATACCATCATACACACAGCGTACCCTATATTAGTGTAGCCTAAAATACGTCACCTGAGTGTAACATATAATACATTGCTCGTATTCAGAGTAAAATACATCAAGCGAGTTTGGCATATAATAGATCACTCGAGTTTAGCTTATGATATATCACATCAGCTTAACCTAAAACATATCGCCTCAGTGAACAGGTCAAAGTCAACTAAATATCATTCATAAAATGGATAATATGCTTTCAGATACTGTGTTTTACAAAGTTTTTGACAAATGTGCGAAGAGGATGGTTGGGATTTCCGCCTCTGTCCCAGTTGAGCCACGAAGTGTTGAAAGTGAGATCTGGCTTATGGCCCTTCAATAGCTTCTCCGAATTGGTTAGGGATTGTGAATCTTTAACTCAGAGCGTGATATAACACGCATAGACTTTATACTGGATGCTACATACTGGAATGAATATTCTATTCGCAGTACAGGAAGCAAAATACAAATACTTATTTATATGCAAATAAACCTGCGTTTTGAACGGATAAATCTCATGCAGAAACAATCCTATGGCAATAATTGTCCCCATAACCCACAAGTATTGACACTTGTTGCACTCGTCTTCAACCTTGTTGATATGCGTAAGCGATTTTTATACACAGCCGATACGCAACCGCTAAAAATGTCTAAGCATCTATCAGAGCTGGTTCTCGGATGCAAAATACTGATCTGCTAAAAGACAACTATTAGTATACACATATGGAGTCAAGTTTTACAGTTTGCACCTAAAATTTATATTTCGGGATGACAGAATAAAGTGGCGAGCTACATCTCGTAAATCCTGCCGTAAACAATACATCGGCCTGGCATTTTCGTAAATCGTGACATTTTACTTCGCGAATAACAGAAACCTAATGTAAAATCCTGTATTTGCTACATACAAAAGCACATCCGGATCGCGTCTAAAACACGAAAGTTATCGCGCAAAAACCATTGAAAAGTGGCGAACGGTCTTAGGTTTCTGGTACGTAAAAACTTAAACTGCATTCAAGCTTCACTCAAATATACGTTGTTTATAGTTCACTTCATTCGAAACATACGCTGCAGCCTTGTGCACTGCTATCTCCGAGCGGCTCTATCGGTTCCGGGGTAGCATGTCCGGGTTTGGTATATGCTTGAATGAACCAATTCGCGCCTTGTCTTTTGCCGAAAAGTTGTTTCGACTGAATTCAATTGGGATAAGGATATAACGAAATGATAAAAAATGGCAAAAATCAACAAAATTCCATCCGTTTGATGTACACCGTAGAGCATTAACAGGGTCTAATTTTTTCCCTCAAAACGGGAGAAATGTTAACGAAAAAACCATCTCTGTGAGTGTCATTTTTAAAAGGTGATCTGCAAGTGCCCGTTTTCGAGAAACTTGACCTGTTCAGCAGAAAAAAATAAACAAATTTCACAGCCTGTAGTTGCACCCTGCAGTCTGGACTTTAAACCATGGCTGGTCTGGCCATTTTGGTGCGGTTGTGGTAGCTACTGCGCTTTGCTGTTTTATCACCTCCAATATTTTTTGGTAACAGGAGCACTGGTGGGTTGACAAAATTGTTGTGACTTGCCCAGTTTGAATGAGCCAAATCATCCACCCCTTTTGTTAACGGATCTCAGTACAAGCTGTTGTACACTGATGCCCGAAAATTATGTCTTCCCGACCGAGGGGAGACATATAGTGTGTGGGTGTGTGTGTCAGTCTGTTGTGAAGAAAATGTTGTGTGCAAGATATATCGAGAACGAAAAGTCGAACCAATTTCAAACTTGGTCTGTTTATTTCTTGGATAGGTCGAACGGTTCTGTCAACTTTTGACGCACGATACGTTATTAGGGAAAGCGTATGACATCATTCTGTAAAGAATCTTGTGTGCAAAGTTTCTCAGCCGCTAAAAGTTGGAAAAAAGTTAAAACTTGGTGGAATTGTTGCTTGGTAAGTTTGAAAGATTCTCTCAAGTATTTTGGAAAGTCGTATCTATTTCAATTTTATGTGGATATTTGTTGGGTCAGTCGGACGGTTTTATCAACTTTTGACGCACCTTCAATTATAAGGGGGGGGGGGGCATTAAGTAAAAATTTTGTATGTAAGATTTCTGAGCCGCTGAACATTATAGAAAGTTTAAACTTCGGGGGAATGTTGCTTGGAAGGTACTTACGATTCTGTCAAATATGAACGGTGGACATTGGGTGAAAATATCCTGATTGCAGAAAGCCTCACCCCTGTCCACCCCCAGCCTCACTCCCGCTTCCCTCTTTTATCAGTTCTTTTGTTAACTAAGGGTAGCTATTAACTGCGCTTGGGATTTCAGCGTTTACCAGGAGATTCTCCAATGTTCTTGCATTGTTTAGACATACATGAAAACATTAGCTGAACAAATATCGATTATTTCGTGTGATGGATCTTTTTGAGCGTTACTGGGCTACAGCTATTAGAGCGTTTTGATTTGGCCACCAAGCTGTTCCATATATGTTACATATATGGAACATATATGAGTAATAACGTAAAGGCTTGCAATGTTTGTGCAGTGCCTGGACCTAGCTTTCACCCTTAACGTCGGTCATCTAATCAGTGATTGCTTAACGCCGGTGTAATTTCAGTCGGGCCTACAAGTTTTTTGAAGATTTCGTCCCCCTTTATAAGTACCATATTTCCTACTGTGCACAGCCCCATTAACCTTGTAATGGATAATTTTGTAACAACCTATAAGATATAGTTTTATCACTCAACTTGAACAACTTTGCAACACACCATGGCATATGTATATTTTTCTCAACAATTCGAAACACAGCACTAAATCATGTTAAAAATTATGCTTCGGTTTTCATAAATGTCGGGCCGACACGGATTTATACCAAAAGCGCGATCACTGCATCTGACACATTGTGTTATTTCAAGCAGTGCACTATTTTCACACCAAAGTGCCTTTCCCCACTCTCCCACTAGGGTGGGTGATGTGTGGCACACTTTTGAAGAATGTCTTTCTAATGCTTTTTGGCCGGTAGAAATGTACATTACGGTTATAATTACAGTTATACACAAACCTTTACGGCAACGTTGGCTAAAATGGTTAGGATTACAATAGATAGCTGAAGGGGAGGGGTTTGGTTAAGGTAAACAAAAAAAAACTGTTTCGATAAGCCTGTTTGCATCTGCCACCTTCAGGATCAGGATAAAAAGTAAAACCTGTTTGTAGTGGCCAACTTCCAGTTTCGAATAACAAGACGTGCGAGAAAACCTTCCTATTTCGAACACCTTCCAAACCCGGATAAACAAAATACATACAGTAAAACTGCTGTAATGACCGGGATAAAAAGGGCGTACAGTAAAACCTGTTCTAACGACCACCATCTGGAACCGGACAAAACAGAGGTTCAGTAAACCTCTTTAGTGACACCACATTCTAGACCCAGAAAAAAACACCTAAATCTAAAATTGTACAAAATAGGATTGGAATACCCACGATTCAAGTTACGTAAGCCTTCAAACATTGGATAAAGCTGACACACAACCCGTAAAATTTCTTATTATTCTGAAAATAGTATAAAGTTGTTCAAATGAAACTTTGTGACAGCGCTGTCGGGGAAAATGAAAAAAAAACTGGAAAATGAATTATGGTTTTAGTCGGGTAGACATTTGCTTTTGTTTACAAAAACAAAAAATAATAGGTGTCGATTGAAAGTGGTGATATAAGGCTGTACTCATGTCTTGTGCGCACTGGCCGCTCTAGTTTGTTATATCGGCACACCTGTCTATCGTGAGATTTTCATACAGCCTGTGTAAAAATCTGAAAATGCTGGAATCCAGTTTCCAACTGTAAGTGCTGAACTTTGATCAAGCCTGTCGTAATGCCTGTTCAGAATCTCCAGGTAATGTTTTGCCTGTAGTTCGATGTTAAATTTTGCAGCCAGTTTGACTTATTTGAGTTAATTCGGGGACAGTACCGCCTAAATGATTTATAAACGCCACTGTTGTCACACTGTTTAACCAAATCTGGATGCATTTGTTTGCCAAATCGTTTTTAAATGTTCGCAAAGTTAACAACACCGCTAACAATTCCCGATAATTAAATGATTTTTGTTTCACTACATCTGTCCATGGCCCAGCAGCCTCTATATCGTCACAGACGCCTCCCCAACCTAAATCGGAAGCGTCAGTGTATACCTGCTTTTCAATGACTTTTTAACCTCTGGTCGACCGCTCTAAGAAAGCAGTGCTGATAGCCACCATTCTAAGTCCTTTATGCTAGGTTTGCCGAGGCAAATAGTGTCAGACCAAGATTTCCTTATAGACAGTAAACGATACAGATTACGCAGTAACAGTTTTAACTTAATTCTGCAATATATATATTTTTTAATTTTGGAGGGGGTGGGTTCGCTACTTGCAGATATTGTTGTGAAGATTTTAGTTGTCAGTTGTAAATTTTTCGGACTTGCGCCTTCGGCGCTTGCGAATTAACACGCTGCAGTTCTTGTTATACTTTAGCTGTGGTTGTCTTCGCTCCAAAAATATCGAACATTTTGCCGCTCAAAATTTTCCGTCGATTTCGACGAGCCCTAGAACGACCCCTGTATAACACGAGCCGAAGCAGTTACCTAATAACCGATGATTGTCCCTCTTCACTTTCACAATTCTAGGTTTGGGTATAGATATACTAATGAATGACAAAAAGGAAGATCATTATAGTGTTGCACACATATTTTTGCATACTTTTTGAAACATCATTGTAATTTTGTCTGTAAAAATCTCGTGTTTACAGATAAAGCATACTGCTATAATACAGTTTTCTGAACCCAGTCACCTTGAAGCTTCAGTGAAAGTTTGTGAAGACAATAGCATAAGATCAGGTGTTTTACTGCTAAGAAAGTTTTTTTCTTTGGCCCTTTATGACCACTCTAGTTTATCGATTCTTTTGCGTTTCTGCCAACTTAATCTTCATATTGGACCGCACGTCTTTGTAGAATTATTCTAAGGTAATTGATAAATGGCTTTGTACAGGCCATAAAAACTGTGTGGCCGTCAACTTTGATTTTTGTATTATTGGAAAGCTCTGTACCTGTAGATGTGTCTTTTAATATTTTTTGAGCAGATTATGAGCAATTTGCCCGAAAAATATGTATGACATTTCTGGAAACGCCAAGAAGTCCGAATGAAATGGAATAAGGAAGCTCGAGGATGTATGAGAATATCGCTTCAACCATTAGGGTAAAAGTGGGGCTTCTAAAACAGAAAGTGACGTCATAATGACGTCACGAGGTGTTTTAGATGCCCCATGGGGTTTCTAAAACAGTGACGTCATATTGACGTCATATGGACATCATATGGTTGTCATATGGATATCATATGCACGTCAAATGGACGTCATATGAACGTCATAATGACGTAATAGGGATAGTGGGCAGCCATTCAAACGGGCAGCAGGTTAAACGGGCAGCCATTCAAACGGGCAGCTGGGGCAAACAGGCAGCCGTACAAATGAGCAGCTATGGCAAACGGGCAGCCGGACAAATGGGCAACCGGACAAAGGGCAGCGGGACAAACGGGCAGACGGGGTTAAACGTTTAGTCTTTTTTTTTTTTTTTGCTTTCTCGCTCCTCACACGCATATGCCATCACTAATGGATCTCTGTAAAAGCAATTAAAAATGAGCAAGCAATGTTTCCTTTCCAAGCCATTTTTAACTGCACCATGGCAGACGTGGGCAGATGGGACACCTCCCCAAACGTAGAAGTTCTCCATGTTATAAATAGAGAACTCATAGCTATATGGTTAGAGCTCACCTATAAGGCCCCCTTAAAGTAAAAATGGGTATTAAAAAGGGGTATAAAAATAGCATTTCTCACACTCTCATGCATACACACACATACTAACACCATGACACGATTAGCGCTTATTTCGTATTAGTGGGGGCCCTTAGAAGGACCGGGAGGTTTTTGCTGCTGCTGCTGCTGCTGCCGGACTTAAAAGAACTCTAGAACATCTTGGACTGGTCTGCTGCACTACCCCATCTGTTGACCATTGACTAGGAAATGATCACTTGGTAAACCGCAGGAGAAGCACCGATCATGTACTCGTGGTTCAAGGCCGTTAGATGTGTCCAAAGAGATGAGCAGTATATACATAGCTGATATCCGCATTCTTCCAATACCCGGTCTGGGAAGAGCATACATCCGCATCCGATACAGAACTCTAGATCCTGTTGTAAGAAGAATCTGCCCCAAGCCGGGTATTCTTCCTCTTCCAGGCGGGAGGGAATTGCCTCCCCCAACATCATGGAGCGGTAAAATGCCTGGTCATATTGTCCAGCCTCAATATCGCGCAGGCGCTTCCCAAGAGTCACCGTCCTGTCGAAAAACACAGGCAGGCATAGTACTGAGGCGTTAGCTGGGTCCGGCAGCAGCTGGTAGAAGAAGAAGCGGTGTGATGCTTGCGGGGTCACTGGCATGTGAACTTCCCTCACTTCTCTCAGTGTGATTGCATCATTCAGGGCAAAGTAGCACTCCATGTTCACGGAAACAGTTGCAAAGCGGTCGTGAACCTGAACTGAAATGACTAGCAGTTATATACCACCTCAAGTGAGGACCCCCCCCCCCTAGAGGACCACCATCCCCCTAAAAGACCACCCCCTAGAGGACAAGCCCCCTAAAGATAAAAGCAGACTGAGTGCATAGAGTGCGAGGACCTCCCCCCTAGAGATAGAGGCAGACTGAGGGCATGGAGTGTGAAGACCCCCCCCCGTTGCCAGCATATACTGCGAGGATGGCCGCTAGTATGTAGTAGTATATAAATGACGGTTAAAGGTCACACTTCCCAAAACAAGCAGCAAGATGTCTACAACTCGTACAATCACAGTGATGCGAAACGGCAAGACCGTGACGCTGACAACAGAATGCTACAAGTGTTGGGTGTGGCTGGAATATCCAGAACAACCACACAACTGCCCGGTACACCACAATGCACCACGTCGGTACTGTTGCAAAACCTTTGGTGGTTTGCTATGGTACAAGTTTACGGCAACATTACCTGGACCAGAGCCATGCACAGACTGCTGGTGGTGCGGTGTGACGCTGAGAAGCATCAAATATTACAATTTTCATCCTTTCAAGTGCCCAAGAAGACCTTTTACGATGGAGCAGTTTTACAGATACCAGTGTGGTTGCGGAAACCCGACTTTTTGGTAAAGAGCCAACTTACTAACATCTTTAGGCCCTTCTAAGGGCTATCCTCTGTTTTGAAATGAAAACGCAAATTCTGTCTATGTATGAGTGTGTATAAAAGGGGGATGTCTGAGATTACATTTCAGCAATTCAGTTTCAGCAGTTGACGTAACAACAACAGCCAGCTAAGATGAAACGTGAAGAACATGGTAAAGGAGCAAAGAGACAAAAGATGGAAGAAGATGACATTTGGCCATACAGTCCAGTTCAGTGTACGGAATGCAATGTGGAATTTCCATCTATGGATACTTATGCGACACATACATGTAGTAAAGCTGAGATGAAAACTTTAGTGAAACATGTTCGTGAAGAGCATGGGAAAGGAGCAAAGAGACAAAAGATGGAAGAAGATGACATTTGGCCATACGGTCCAGTCCAGTGTACGGAATGCAATGTAGAATTTTCATCTATGGATACTTATGAGGCACATGCATGCATACCAGCTAAGATGGAAAATGTGCCACATGAAGAACATGTTTCAAAGAAACAAAAGACAGGACAAGTAGGGAGAGGTAGAAGGGTTCGTCTTGGTGAAAACGCGCAGGAAAGATGGTTTGAGTCTGAGGATGGATCGGATTTACTGCTTGAAATGCTACAGCAAGAGAACCGTATCAAGGTACATTTGTTGGAGACCTTAAACCATGGAATGAAATGATACATTGTAGTGCATGCACGTTTCAAGAAACTGACAGCAAATGTTGAAGGTGTTATGGTAGAACAAGTGGATAATGCATTTATCAGCAGTCCAACATACACAGCATACAATCCAGCAGATATTGAACAGGACTTGCCGGAAGCCTATAAAGAATTGTTTACTAAGTTTGATGAACATGAGCGACAAGGCTTTGGCTGGGTATTGGATAACATACTGTACATTGAAGTACACTCAGCTACGTTGGTGCCTCTGGAAGCGAGTAGTTTTTTTTTCACCACCGGAGAAAGTGAAGAAAACAAAGGGCGTGATAAACATTAAGAATTATGACAACAAGTGTTTCTTATGGTCAGTATTGGCTTATCTTCACCCTCATGACGGCAACCCAAATCGCGTGAATCATTACAAGCCATTTGAGAAGGAATTAAAGGTAGAGGGTATGACATTTCCGACACCAATTACTGACATTCCAAAGTTTGAAAAGGAGAGCGATGTAGCCATCAACGTGTTTGGATATGAACAAGATGTAGTTGTTCCAATACAACTTAGTCGAAACGTCAGTGTGAGAGAAATCAACTTACTTCTGATTAGCAATGACAAGACGAGGAATTACTGCCTCATCAAGAATTTTAGCAGAGTTATGTCTTATCGATCAAAGCATAAGGGTACATATTTTTATTGTTTCAACTGTCTTCACGGGTTTGTACGACAAGATCTTTTAGATGAGCATCGTGAAATGTGTGACAAGAATGGAGCACAACGTTTATCATTTCCCAAGCAACCCTTCATCAAGTTCAAGAATGTGGCTAAACAGCGAGCAGCGTTTGTGATTTATGCTGACTTTGCATGTTTCTCGCAAAAGCATGAAGAAGGGGACAAGTATCAACATCACCGTCCTAACAGCTTTGCCTATGTGGTTGTGAGCCAGTACGACACACGTGTACCAGTTGTGTATCGACGAGACAATGCTGTAAAAGTCTTTTTAGACCATATGGTGAATGAACGTGATCGTATTGTACGTTGTTTAGAGTAGCCAAAGGAAATGGTGATGACTCGTGAAGACAAAGATAATTTCAAGAACGCTGTTGATTGCTACATTTGTCATGAACCTCTAGGAGCAGATCGCGTGAGAGATCATGACCATATCAATGGCAAATATCGTGGAGCAGCGCATAGTGAATGCAACTTACAATTCCGACTTAGAAAAGATCAGCAAAGGGATAAAGATTCTTTTATCTTTCCCGTATTTTTTCACAAGTTGCGAGGCTATGACAGTCACCTAATCATGGAGGAAATTGGGAAAATCAAAGGTGAAATGATTACAGTCATTCCCAACACCATAGAGAAATATATTGCATTCACCATGAGCAATCTGAAATTTACAGACAGCTTTCAGTTCATGAGTACCTCTCTACAGAAGTTGGTATCCAACCTTGCAGCAGAAGGGAAACATAACTTCTACAACATGACCTCTCACATTTACGATAGTGACCAACAAGATTTGTTGCTGGGAAAGGGAGTGTATCCCTTCGATTACGTGGACGAGCCATCCAAGTTTGCTGAAACACAGCTACCATCAAAGGACAAGTTTTATAGTCAGCTTAGCGAAGAGGACATTAGCGACGAGGATTATGCGCATGCGCAGAAGGTGTGGAATACATTCAACTGTACCACATTTGTTGAATACCACGACCTATACCTGAAATCAGATGTGTTATTACTAGCTGACGTGCTTGAAAATTTTCGTCAAGTGTGCCTCAACACGTATGAATTGGATCCTGCTCACTACTATACAGCACCAGGACTGTCGTGGGATGCAATGTTAAAAGCGACAAAGGTAAAGTTGGAATTAATCAATGACATTGACATGTACCAAATGGTTGAGCAAGGCATACGTGGAGGAATACCTGTGATCACACACAAGTATGCGAAAGCAAATAACCCCTATGTACCAGATTACAATTCTGAGATACCAAACAACTATCAGATGTACCTCGACGCAAGCAACTTGTATGGCTGGGCCATGTCACAAAGCATGCCACAAAGAGGATTTATGTGGGTGAGCGAGCCAGAATCCCTCGAGTTCATGGATGTAGCTGAAGATGATGACATTAGATTCATTTTGGAAGTGGATTTAGAATACCCGCATTCAATCCATGATCGTCATAATCACTACCCAGTGGCTCCAGAACGGAAATATGTCAAAGCTGGAGAATTGTCAGAGTACAGTCAGAAGCTGCGGAAAGATCTGAACGTAAAAGACAAACCCAGTGAAAAGCTCATTCCTAACTTGTCTGACAAGAAGAAATATTTACTTCATTACAGGAATTTACAACAGTACGTCTCAGTGGGGTTGAAAGTCACCAAAGTACATCGCGCCATCATGTTTGAACAGAGCAAATGGTTAGCAAAATACATTACTTTGAACACGGAAAAGAGAAAATTGGCCAAGAACCCGTTTGAGAAAGACTTCTTTAAACTGACGAACAACTCTGTGTTTGGTAAAATCGTGGAAAATGTGAGAAAGCGAATCAATGTTGAACTGGTTTATAAGGAAAAGCGGTTCAAGAAACTTGTGGCCAAACCTTCTTTCCACAAATTCAAAATTTTCAGCGAAGATTTGACTGCGGTACATTTGCGCAAAGTGGATTTGCTTCTGGATAAACCCATTCAAGTTGGCTTCACCATTCTCGACCTCAGCAAGGTGATAATGTTCAACGTTCATTACAACTACATCATGATCAAGCATCCCAATGCCAAGTTGTTGTTCAGCGACACCGACAGTCTATGTTACGACATAGAAACGGAAGATATCTACAAGGATATGCAGCAAGATGCTGACCTGTTTGACACAAGTGACTATCCTCCAGATCACTTCCTACATTCCAACGTGAACAAAAAGTGCTTGGGAAAGTGAAAGATGAGACGGCGGGCATCCCTATTGAAGAGTTTCTTGGACTCAGACCGAAAATGAATAGTTTATTGAGTGGCTTGAAAGAAACATATACAGCTAAAGGCATTACTCGAGCTTGTCAAAGACGCATTAAACATGTGCAGTATAGAGACAGTTTGTTCAACCAAACTCAAACCATGGCTACAGGACACATTATTCGAAGTCATAGTCATCAGCTTTTCTCGGAGAAGATTAGGAAAGTAGCCCTCTCCCCATATGACGACAAGCGATATGTATTGGATGATGTCTATTCCACCTTATCTCATGGACATTACAAGGCTGTGGTATAAAAGAGGGGAGGTATTCCAACGTAAGAGTTATTTGAGGTGTGAACATTGAAGCGTTAACATGGAACTTGGAAGTCGTAAGAGATCTGCAACTGATATGGATACTCTTGCAGATACAGTTAAAGACCTAAAAGTTAAAAATCCTACCACTACCATCAAGAACTTGAAAGTGGAGACGGCACCAACACCACAGTCGTGGGATGGAATGCTTTCTCTAGGAAATGGAAAGTATATCAAGATTATGAAACAAAGCAATGAAGGAGTGGTAAACATTCGCAAGTACCTGAGAGAGGAGGGGACTGGAAGAAACCGTCCTACGAAAAAGGGTATTTTGCTGACAATACCTGAATGGAAAATGTTGAAGAAGCAAGTGAAAGAAGTGGATAAAAGGCTTGGGAGACAAGAAGACGGCTCATAACAAGGTATTCTCATCATAAATACACTCATGTTTAACGGCGGTGCTTACCTTACTGTAAATGAGAGGAATGAAGTGATAATAGGTTCTCGGATAATTTCTGATTATCGGTTTAAACCTGAAGTGTAGAAAGACTTTTAAAACATACCGCTTAAAGCTGGGTTTAAACGCAGACTTGAAAATAAAGTTGAAGTGTATGTGATTGAACATGATTCTAACATACGTGTTAGATTCTGGAGAAATCTTTTACAGGATTATCCACTTGATTATCATGGAGTTGTGCCAGATAATCCATATGTAGATATGATTCACATTAATATGAATAATTGGCGCGCAGTCTTACGATTCCTAGAAGCTATACAACATCCACTGTTCACCATCTTGCGAGCATAAAAACACCTTTGCAGACAAGGAGACAGCTCATAGTTGATCTAACTGTTGAACGAGATGGAAGACTTTTTATCGGAATATGAACCAATTACACATGGATTCTCATATCTGAGAAACTTATGTGATGACATTGTGCTAAGACATTTTGGAAAGTATATCATTCTATCAACTGACGAACAATCTGTGTTGAAAGACCATCTAGAGAAGTTGAGGATTCCTGGCTTTCTCCCTAAAACTCTCAGAGGATTTAGAAGTGTGTGTGACTGAGAACTGTCTCGACGTGTTTGTACGATTTCGCCAATATGACGAGCTTACAGAATGCTACGACTACATCATCCTCAACACAGTGGAGTGGTACGCTCTGTTGCAAGCATTGGATTGGAAAGAACCTGACGCTTGAATTCAAAGAGGAAGGAGTGCAACTCATGCGGGGCACCAAGTCCATTGAGCTGACACATCCCATGTGTGTTATTGTGATGGACATTGACATGAATGATCATGGACATGAACTGAAACTGTCTGAACACGAAGAAGTTAAAATAATAAAGTTTGCTAATGGACAGTGTTATGCTAGTTTTGATAGCATTTACAAACGTGAGTGTAATGTCTATGATACATATATTAATTTAGATTGGTATGAATGGCATTTGTTTATCGATGCATTGAATGTATTTGTGAAATAAAAGTTTAATGTAAAATAATTGTTAGAATGTAAATAATGTATAACACAATAAAAAAAGAATGTTGTATAAAACTGTCTTGTTTATTTACAATATCCATAATAAAATTAACAATTACCAACAACTTAACTAATACAAGTTACCTAATACAACATCAATAAAATAATGGTTTATAATGTGTATATAAAAAATCCTTTACAATAAAATCACCATCACTTCTTCTTAATACATCAATGATTTCAAAAGGACTATGCCCTCGAGCTCTTTGAATTACATAATACACACAATAAAAACTACATGTAGATGATATCGGTGTTTGTAATGGAACTGAATAATAAATGAAATTGAATTTAAAAACTTATTCAAACGACTGTCTATAGGTAAAAGTCCATAAGAGTCAAAATATTCTGCATGGTCTTCGTCATAATATACTGCCACCCAATGCTCTCCGGGCTCATCATGATCGCCTGTGTTGATGACATAGGCTCCGCGTTGTAAAGTGGTAACTGGTCCATGGAAAACACACTTTGAAACAAGTCTTTTGTCATGGCATCATGAAATGGGATGGCTTCTATCTGCTTCGTGTTCATGACTGGTAGTCGAATTGAATGCTGTGATTTGCACTTATTTCAACAATGTTATCATTCAGCATACACTATAAAATTGACTGTATTTTGCAAGGCACCAGCAAAATTCATTTCTAGTCGCAAATTTCCATGTTTTATAAGGGCATAATGATCATCACCATCATAATCAGGTGTTTAGTCAAAAGAAAACAAAGAATAACCTCAAGGCCAACCTTCCCGTTTTATAATAGAACTTTTCTAACCATTCAATCTATCAAAAGATTTGTAAAGAGTTTCAAAAGCGTCAAGATATTTGCCATGATTTATATCAAGCTTTAGAGGTTTGGATAGGACTGGTTCACCATCAGAGTAAAGCTGCATAAAGTTAAGATCAAAATGTTCAAAATTGTATGGATTTCTCAATACTGTTCCAGCAAAGGATTCATTATGAACCATTCCAATGACAATACGTTTTGGTAATTGGCCTAAGAAGATGCTATCTTTCACAAAAGATTGAAATCCTGCTGGAATAGTCAAACTTTTACATTCTCTTCTAGTAATAATAAACTTAGCAGGACTTTTCATCAATGCAGCTGCATGTCATAACTGAATACCTGGACTAACCCTCACTTTGCGAATGGTTAAAAACGCTTCTCTCACTTCTACTTTAAAACCATTATTTGCAGCCATTAATATATATTCATCTTTTTGTCTATGTAAACGTAATTTCATACTAATACTATTTGGAAGATAACGATCCTGCTCAAACAAATCTACCCCTAAACCACCTGTAAGCATAAACTCACGGCTTAGACGTGTATACAAATAGCGAATATGTAAACCATTATTTCCTTTTTCAGCTAGATGGCCACTATCAGCATTTACATGAAAACCTGATACATATCTTTCATGATTAGGTCTTTTCACCTCATGAGTATTCATTGACCCAGCAGTATCTTTAAAGATGAGACGTATAGAGCGCTCAGAATTCAGACTTTCTTCTGAGTCATGAATGAGATGAGATATGATGCTGGTATAACCATGGGTATTGTTACTATGTGATATCAAACGATCATTTAGAAATAATTCAATATTGGACCATAACCCATTAACCCATCATGACACGTTATCATCTACAATACACGGTGTTCCATCCACCTTCACAATGCGGCACACAATATGGAGTTTACTGTTCTTTAAATCTAGATATTCTTCTGTACTCGCAGGAATGTAGAATTCTATATGAGCACCCTCTCTAATGGTAGTCATTGGTTGATAGTCTACATTATAACTTTTTCTACAGCAGTTTGCATTGGTGCTATGCGAAACCATTCTAATGGAGAAAGACTACATTAACAAGAATGATTATGAATCAAAGACATGACTAAAAATATCTTTCTTATAATTTGTTGATGTTATCCGTTTAGCTGCCTTTCGCCTTCTGACACTTTTTGTAAGTGTCGCTGCCTTAAGCCGTGGAATAGCTTAGCGAGGCAATGATCCCAGTATTGAACCAACCAACCATGATGGAGACATTTTCATGAAAAGTTATGGAGAACTTCATTATGTTCCTGTAAGCACATCCAAATTTGACGTGATAGAAATGAATATTAAGGACGACACAGGCTATAATGTTCCATTTCAAACTGGAAAGGTGATCTGTAAACTTCATTTTCAACCAAAAGTATTATGAAAGCATACACACACAATCAATCTAGATTCTCATTTTCTTCGTCTTCTACCAGGATTTAAAGGAGCGCGAATACAATATGGAAATAGCATATTGTATTCGCGCGTCTTTAAATTCTAGTAATTCTCCACCCACTTGACGAAGAAAATGGTTGCGATATATAGAGTGATTGTGTGTGTATGCTTTCATAATACTTTTGGTAAAAAATGAAGTTTACAGATCACCTTTCCAGTTTGAAATGGAACATTATAGCCTGTGTCGTCCTTAATATTCATTTCTATCACGTCGAATTTGGATGTGCTTACAGGAACATGAGGTTCTCCATAACTTTTCATGATAATGTCTGCATCATGTCCTTGTATTCCAACAGAACGTAGCAAAGGAACATAATAATCGCCAACAACTTGTGGCTCACAAATACTACAGTATACATAAAGTGTATAAAATCCCTGTTTCACATCAGCTTTATATTCAGCTGTACGCGTTTCAGTATACCATTGTTCTGGGATAAATCCTAAAATCTCAGCTAATCCAGCGGAGAATGACATTATAGCCTGTGTCGTCCTTAATATTCATTTCTATCACGTCGAATTTGGATGTGCTTACAGGAACATGAGGTTCTCCATAACTTTTCATGATAATTATAATTTAGAAATAGAAAAACTCGTCGTCTAATTTTATCATACTTTATCCGAATAGCTTCTTTAAGGTCATCTTTCATAGAATTAGTCGCTTCTTCATTGACTGTATGACATTTCTCTTGTATGGATCTGTAGTAACCATAAGGAA
This sequence comes from Protula sp. h YS-2021, assembly GCA_949752745.1. Lineage (NCBI taxonomy): Eukaryota > Metazoa > Annelida > Polychaeta > Sabellida > Serpulidae > Protula > Protula sp. h YS-2021. The sequence goes on from OX457034.1 coordinate 2,847,533, forward strand.
TATTGATTGTGTCAAGGACAACATCTGTCAGTGGTTGTTGTCGATACTGAATAGAATAGTCCATTTCATGTCTCATGGTTTTCTATGTATGTGGATATTGAATTTCAGCTAAAGCTACTTCATATTTTCCGTTCAGATAGATGGTTCGAGGCATACGAATGTGATAATTTGAGGTCTTGTTGTTGGGATAATAGTTCATACTAGCATTGCTGGGTAAAGTAATGTAAAAACTTGTCGACTCCATGACAGCTTAATCGTTTATGTGATGTAGATAGACTAGATATGTATATACATTACTTCATGTTTGACACACGTCATCCTCACTCTCTACATTGCTGCCTACATTGTTGTCTATATTGCTATCTACATGATCTACATTGGTATCTACTACTTCTCCCTGACAACAAGCACTGACACACCTAATTTTTACAGGAATAGTGTTTTTATTTCCATTTTCTTTACAACAACAACACCATAACTCTTTAATCCATGTTAAAAAGTTTCCCATCCTTCTGGAAACAACCTTTGTTGACGTTGTTGTATCTCTTTTGTAATATCTTCACGAGTTGTCTTTTTGCTAAAAACAGTTTTTGGAATATTAGCATCTACAATTTTCTCAATAAACTGCTTCCAACCATGTGGTGGTTCTCGTCGTTCTTTTCTTCTTGTAAAAACCAATGCTTCTTTCAACAAATCAATTATGTTGGAATTTGTAATAACAGTACCCGTTTTTAAAACAAGTTCATTTTTATCTGTCCATCTCGTACCATATTTCTTAAGTTCTGCTAGAAGTTGTGTTAGTTTTACATGACAAATAGGTTGAAATGGTTTAGAAACTGCTGGGACTTTTCTGATTTTCCTGCTTTGGATGATGTAACAGACTTTTGTCGTTGTTGTTGCGACCGAATTGTTCGTAAATGACGGCCAAGCACTTGAGACATTTCCATAGCCTTTTCACGAGTTTGTTTCCCACGTAAAAGTTTATTCACTTTCGTTTATATTTCAACATCTTTTCCCTTCTTTTCTAACAACATTTTATATTCATATTCAGGAATGAGGACCATTTTCATAGTATGTTTCATTCTAACAGCAACTGAGCTAACAAGGGTAATGCAAATTTAGCAATAGCTCCAATAAATCCTCCTTTCTGATTAACCAACTTTGAAGTGATATCTTCTTATCTGCCAGTGTACGTAGGGTATGACGTTCACGCTTGAATATCTTATACCTTTTTGAGCTTAAGGGTAAAGGTCCTCGCAATATATTCAAACGCATTTCAAACAAGATAGTTAATTCGTTCTTAGTAGCTTGTTGTAGCAAGGATTTACGTCGTTTAGGCCCGCTGCGTGCGAGCAAGTGAAGGAAAGGTTGATTCGCTTGAATACGTTTGGACATCTTGGCTGCGAATGGTTAAGCGACTTGGTTCTTGTTCATACACTACTTTATCAACATAGATGTAATGTGTATCTTTTGGTAAAATGCCTGTATGAATATTCGTCTTCGGCTTCAGATCAATGAATAAATAGCCATGAGGTTTGCTGGAAGCATCTTGATAGGCTTCTACGAGAAATTGAGATTTTCCAGGATACATTTGTCGCGCTAATATACTTATTTGTTGACTGTCTCTAGGATTTTTAAACATAATGATGTAATGTGTATTCAAACTAATATTTCGCATTTCTCTACCATGATGAAACAAATTATGCACAATAAAAATAATGCTTGGATTTTGATGACTGCTGCCAACACTAAAGAGACGCGTCATTCGCTCATCACTATGATATTTGGTCATTAAGTCATCAATGATGAGTAAGTTTGGCTTTTTCGAGTTAAAACGCTCTTCAATGTCATCTGGAATGCCTTGGTAAAATTTCACACCTTTCATTCCCTTATACAAAGGCTGATCTGCTGCATAGAGCCATAAAATGTTTTTTAGAGAGGATTTAATTAACTTTTTTTTGTTTTGTTCTAGAATTTCCCTAACTTGAGAAATTTTACCACTGCCTGTAGGTCCAGAGACCAAACATGTGAATGGATGCTTCATTTTTTAATATCTGTTTCTTTCACCCAACTGTTAAACTTCTTTGGCCAACCTAACCACTTCACAAATAATTCTTTAACACCTCGTCTTTTTCGAGTTTTCAAAACCTTTTCAATTCTGTAGACTGATTCAATATCTTTTGTCAATAGAAATGCCCATCAATATCTTCGTCCAAAAAGTCTTTCACACAATACAAGTGTACTCCTTGCTTCTTACAACGATGTGTGATAATGAAGACTTCTTGCGTCCACTTTATATGATAATCCCGTTGAAATACATATTTCATGTGAGAAATGCGAACCTGATCACCAATTTTAAATTTGTAGGGTTTTTTCTTCTTCTTTGGTTTTAATTTCAATTTGTATACATACATATACTTCAACACTTTCGATTCGTTGTCTTTACGAATATCTGCAGGGGTATAATTATTAGGGAGGTAACCATGAGCTCTATGGTTGTCATTATACACTAAGTCTGGAAGGATGTCCATATATCGATAAGTTTGATTATGTAGGAAATATCGATACATCATCCCCTTTAGAGTACGAATGACTCTCTCAGCAAAGTTGGCTTTGGTTTCATTCTTTGTCGTATAGGCATGTATTCCCTCCTTCTTCAAAAATGCTTTCACCCATCTGTTTTTAAATTCAGTTCCTTTGTCTGACCTTAGAGTTCGTGGTCTTCGTTGTGTTTCTTGAAAAATCTTTTGAAAGGCTTCTATGACGCTGGTATGTGATTTATTAGTTATTGGTTGCACCCATAAATATTTGGAAAACACATCAATGACAACCAATAAAAAGCGGGTGTCATCATTATGGGAAGCTATGTTTCCCATATCAGCTAAATCAATATCCCACATATCATCAAATCCACGTGTAATGACACGTTGCCTTTTAAACCTGTAATTTACAGGTTGTAGTAAACTGAAGGCATCTTGATCCTGTAACCATTTCTTCACTTGTGAATGAGTGACTGGTTGACCATGTTTTTTTAATATGTGATAAAGTTTGTAAGGACCAGCAAATGCCCCAGGTTGACCAGGTTTAAAGTAAATATTGGTTAAGTAGTCTTTCCACGTCGACATTTTAACACTAAATGATCAACACTTGTTAACAAATCTTGCATTTTATTTTATCAACATATCTTGCATTTTATTTTATCAACATATCTTAAATTTTATTTTATCAACATATCTTAAATTTTATTTTATCAACTCAAACAACATATCTTACGAATCAAGTATTGAAACAATGGTGTGAATAATTGGAGTCCATTGATCTTCAATGAACACTAACCAACTACTTAATTCATCAAATGTGATAGCATCTTCACCATATTTTTCACAACGTTGATTTGCATTATCTAACTGGATCTGAATGAATGTAATATTTAGCTTCATTCCAATATGTATAGACACATGTAGAATGACACGAATCTTCTAAACACTCTTCATTTTGACAAGCAGGACATACTAAACATGCAAACTTTTTTACAGCTAATAACATTTCTTCACAATATGTTTTTTGTACAATATATTGTCTCAATGTAATGTCTGCCATTATACTGCAATGTAGATTAACCACTCTCTAACTTCATCAAACAGTCTTGGATCAAATCGAGCGAAGTGATATGCTGCTGCCACATCAAACTCCTCAGCTCCGTCAATGTTTGAAAACACACACTCTTTGATGAAATCTTCGCGTAAGTTTGGTACGCTCAACGTGGAATTAGCAAGTTCCCAATAAATGTCAAAGTGCTGCAGTTGTTGTTGAATAGATCCAAAACGTGGCAGTTCACTTATCATGTAGTCCACATACTTCTACATGAAACACGTTTCTTCATCCATCTTTCACATGTCCATATAACACGTCTGCACACTATGACGGCTGGTAAGCAAATACACCTTAATACGTCCTTCAAGGTACTTGAAGCCATGTAGCAAAACCTTTGCACATTTGGAATCGCGATCCTCATCAACACACTTTGGCGCCGGTAGACATAAAGTCTTAAAAAGTTCCTCATGAAGACTTCCAATAAGTTGAAAGAAACGTCGTGTCATGACTTCGGAGAACTGTGGCTCTGACGCGGGAAGATGTTCTATTTTTCCTTCTAGCATGGAGATAAGCTGAATGACAGTGTTCAAATGCTAAAAAAATTAAAAAAGGAGTCTATAAATCATTGATTTATACCCCATCTGTCCGTCTGCCCGTCTGAGAAAGCCAAAAAAAAAGTTGTCGTCTGGGTTAAAAAATACCCTGGCTTGAGAAATGAAACTCTTAATCTGTCATACGTGATGGTATATGCGTGTGGAGAGAGATAAAAAAAATGATTGTCCGTCTGCCTGTCTGAGAAAGCAAAAAAAAGTTGCCGTCTGGGTTAAAAATACCCTGGCTTGAGAAATGAAACGCTAAATCTATCGTGGCTATTGTTATATGTGTGTAAAGAGAGAGAGAGAGAGAGAGAGAGAGAGAGAGAGAGAGAGAGAGAGAGAGAGAGAGAGAGAGAGAGTAAAAAAGCCACTGTCTGGATTTAAAAATACCTTGACTTATGAAATAAAACGTTAAATCTGTCGTGGCTATTGGAATGTGTGTGTGTAGAGAGAGAGATAAAAAAATTTAAAAAAGACTGTCCGTTTGTCCGGCTGTCCGTTTGTCCGGGTGTCCGGCTTCCCGTTTGTCCGGTTACCGTAGGTGTTATGTGTGTTTGGAGAGCGAGAAAGCCAAAAAAAATTTGCTGCCTGTGTATCCCGTGATGAATGGAGAGAGAGAGCTCTCTGGGTTAAAAATAGCTTGCCTTAAGGAAGGATTGCTTGCTCACTTTTAATTGCTTCTACGGCAAGCCATTAGTGATGGCATGTGCGTGTGGAGAGCGAGAAAGCAAAAAAAAAAGACTGTTCGTTTGCCAGGCTGCCGTGGTGTTATGTGTGTGGAGAGAGACAGATTAAAAATTTTAAAAAAGACTCCCATTTGTCCGGCTGTCCGTTTGTCCGGGTGTCCGTTTGTCCAGGTGTCCGTTTGTCCGGTTGCCGTAGGTGTTATGTGTGTTTGGAGAGCGAGAAAGCTAAAAAAAGAGTTGTTGCCTGTGTATCCCGTGATGAATGGAGAGAAAGAGCTCTTGGTTAAAAATAGCTTGCCTTAAGGAAACACTGGTTGCTCACTTTTAATTGCTTCTACGGCAAGCCATTAGTTATGGCATATGCGTGTGGAGAGCGAGAAAGCAAAAAAAAGAGTTGTTGCCGTGATGTGATGGAGAGAGATAAAAAAATTTAAAAAGACTGCCCGTTTGTCCGGGTGTCCATTTGTCCGACTGACCCTTTACCAATCTCCCGTGGTGTGTGTGTGGAGCGAGAAAGCTAAAAAAGAGTTGTTGCTTGTATACATAGAGTGGCCTGCGGTGCGGCTGGTCTCGGGAAGTCGGAAAGTCGGATGTCGGCAAGTCGGATTTTTTTTGGGGGTGCTCCTCTCTCTAGGGGGTGGTCCTAACACTCAATGCACTCAGTCTGCTTCTATCTCTAGGGGGATGGTCCTCTAGGGGGAGGGGGTCCTCACTTGAGGTGGTTGGTCGCATGCAGGCTTAACTCGATCTGTGTGACGTCATTGATGGGTCGAAATACCTAATAGGCCAGCTCTAACAATGTCTCTATGAGTCCCTCTGCTTAAAACAAAGCAGTTGGAGAGCTCTCTACCCGTTTGTACGACTGTCCGTTTGTCCGGCTGTCCATTCGTCCGGGTGTTCGTTTGTCACTGTAGGTGTTATGTGTGTTTGGAGAGTGAGAAAGGTAAAAAAGGGTGTATGGAGAGAGAGAGCTCTCATCTTTGTGCTTGCTCGCTTTTAATTGGTTATGCATGTTTAGAGAGAGAGAGAGCTCTCATCTCAATGCTTGCTCGGTTTTAACTGCTTTCACAGTGGCTTGGTTGGAGAGCGAGAAAGCAAAAAAAAAAGAGTGTCCGGGTGTTCGAGTGTCCGGGTACCCTTTTGTCCGGATGTCCTTTTGTCCGGCTGCCCCTTTGCCCCAGCTGCCCGTTTAATCCGCTGCGTTAACCTGCTGCCCCTTTGAATGGCTGCTCACTATCCCTATTACGTCATTGTGACGTTCATATGACGTTCATATGACGTCCATATGACGTTGATATGACAACCATATGAAAACCATATGACGTCCATATCACGTCCATATCACGTCCATATCACGTCCATATGACGTCCATATGACGTCACTGTTTTAGAAACCCCATGAGACTTCTAAAACACCTCGTGACGTCATTATGACGTCACTTCCTGTTTTAGAAGCCCCACTTTTACCGTACTCATTTAACCTATCCCTTTTGGCTATTTTTGTGTATGTGACTTGTGCTTTTTATGGCAGAACGCATTTTTTGTCATCATTTTTAGTATCACAAGTTTGCCTTTATATTTAAATATGCACACATAAACGAGTACATATTTGTTAATGTAATTCTTTGGTTGTAGGACATATATTTTCTTATTCATTAGGACTTTTAAACGGAAGCGGAAGCTGGGTCATAGTCCATTTGCAGCCAGGTTTTTATGTTACAGGAAATAGGTGAAAGAAATGGCTCGACGAACAAGAGCTGCGCAAATGGTGAGATGTTTTGACATCATATTGGTAGGGATCTTCAGTAGAAGCAAAAAAGCCTTTGTCTATCATATTCCATGGGATTTAGATGTTTGCTTTGTACTGTGTTGCGGTAGTTTAAATGGACCCATTATTGGTTTTTGTCAAAAACTTATTTTATTCCGGGCTATATTTTTCGGATAAACCGACATTTCGCATAAACCGTGTTCGGATAAACGACCATTTATTGTATTTCTTACTTCGTACAATGAAAGGTTACATACTGGCAATGTGGAACGTGCAGGTTTTAGTTTGATCGGTATTTTTTATATTTGAGCAGTTAAAGCTTAGGCAACATTAGTCATGAACAGCGTATACCCCCTGGCTGGGGGTTTTGCATCGGTAATGCCTGTTTATGTTTTTTCTAGTTTTCCGCAATGTAGCTACACCAACTGTTTTTTTTAATTATTACTGCTATCACCGTTTGCATGTTTTATTATTCCATTCTAAACACTTTTCGTAGAATCTTTGTATTCTTGTTTATCATCTAAATACAATCCCGCCATATCATTTTCGCTATGCAAAGGACGCGCTGATTGGATCTTAGAATGGAATTTCTCTACTTTTCCCCAATCAGAAGCGTAAAGTTAAAAAAATTTTGCAGGTCATTGCTGCCACAGAAAAACAGCGGGTAAGTTGGCAAAATAATAAATTATGAAAACAATAAAATCGAAGCTATAGCAAGCCATGAGAAGTGTGCTCCTACGTAAGACAATCATTGTGTTTTTAGCCCTCAACCAATATTGGCTGAAGGCTATTGCTATGGCCACGTCCGTCCGTCCGTCCGTCCGTTAACACTTACTTGTGAACACGCTTTAGGCTACATTATTTTGCCAATCGCTTAGATATTTTAAATATAGCTTGTATATGGACCAATAAAGATCCCTATTGCTTATGAGCCATATTTGACCAAGGACAGTGGTTCAACTGGACTTAAAATTTTCTTGTTTGTACCATTATCAAGTTTGCTTAGCATGTGGTTTGTGAACACTCTCTAGCCTACAGTTCTTTACCAATTACTAAGATATTTCAGAAAAAGCTACTATATAAAGAAATAAAGATTTATGTTGTATATAAGCCATATTCAACAAAGGACAGTGGTTCAGCTGCACTTTGAAATTTGCATATTTCTACCATTATCAGGTTTGGTGGCATGTGGTTTGTAAACACTCTCTAGCCTACAGTTCTTTACCAATTACTAAGATATTTCAGAAATAGCTACTATATAAAGAAAAAAAAGATTTATATTGTATATAAGCCATATTTAACCAAGGACAGTGGGTCAGCTGCACTTTGAAATTTGCATATTTCTACCATTATCAGGTTTGGTGGCATGTGGTTTGTAAACACTCTCTAGCCTACAATTCTTTAGCAATTACTAAGATATTTTAGATGTAGCTAGTGTGTAGACTGATAAAGATTTATTTTGTTTATGAGCTGTATCCATCCAAGGACAATGACTCAGCTTGACTTCGAAATTTTCTTTATGTACCTTTATCAAGTTTACTTAACATGAAGCTTCTGATCACTCTCTAGCCTACAATTCTTTACCAATTACTAATATATTTCGGATATAGCTGCTATTTAAAGCAATAAAGATTTCTGTTGTATATAATTTATATCCGACCAAGGAAAATGGCTCAGCTTGACTTTCTCATAGTAAATGTTTTAAGCCCTGTCCGTCCGTTAACATTTACTTTGTGAACACGCTCTAGCCTACAATTTTTTGCTGATCTCTTACATATTTCAAATATAGCTTTTATAAAGACCAGTAAAGATTTCTGTTGTTTATTAGGTATATCCAACCAAGGACAGCGGCTCAGTTGGACTTGAAAATTTTCTTATTTGTACCATTATCAGGTTTGCTTAACATGTGGCTTGTGAACACTCTCTAGCCTACAATTCTTTACCAATTGCTAAGATATTTCGGATATAGCTAAAGTATGGAGCAATAAAGCATTTGCTTATATTACACCCTGAGTTTGTATAGAATATTGTTGTCACATTTCATTTATTGTTGAATATGTGCTTTTAACAGAACACACCGCATGAAGAAGCCAAGTTCTATTGCTCAATTGCAGTAGACCCAATAAATGCCTTCGAGGTGAAATATGAGAACCCCGATACAGGCAAGTTAATGTTTTTAATTTGGAGAAATTTGGCATATTACACACTAAATGAAAGGCCTTGTGCAAGAAAGTACTATATTGAAATTTGCTGTTCTGCAAAAATGAGCTCTGAAAGTTATGACATCGAACTGTCTACTAGGTACAAAATTTACTCAGTACATTGTGATTTAGGTAATTAGTCCCCCTGCGGGTGACTATAGCTTTCGGATTTTTCTGTCCGTCCGTCTGTCCGTCTGTCGACACCTTTTTGTTAACACACTCAAGCCTACATTTTTTATCAATTGGCAAAATATTACACCATAGGTAGTATGAGTGGTAGCAAGAACTGGTATAGTAAATGAGCCAAGTTGGCCCAAGGACATCGGCCCAGCTGGAATTTTAAAATTCACGAATATGATACGAACTGCTTAAGGGTTATAGTCCAGCCTAACAAAATCAAATACTGGGATTGTACGCCGGCGGGGGGGGGGCATAGTCAGTTTCACCGATCCACTTGTTATGTGTACAAATCGAAGCCATGTTTCTTCATCGCTGCCAGTCTGTCTGTTTATAAGATTATTTACATTCTTTACTTTGCACAGTGAGCTTTAGTATAAGTTTCTCTAAGGAAGGAAAGAATTTGTACTGCTTTTGTAGCTCACGAAAAAAACGCGATGAAAAGGTCGCAGGGGGAGAACAAATTAAACTAGAGAAACATTTTGTAAATATGTTTATTTATGTTCGGATTTTTTCCACTGACTGTGATTATGAAGGCACTTTTGCATTTATACACATGTTCAGATTTGCATGTAAATCGATGACGTTGTTTATATTTCCGCCTTTTGAAAGCCGGTGGCCCGAGAGGGTGTAAGGGAGCCATGGGCCACCGGGTCACCGCTTAAGTCGCTCACTATCATTTCTATTTAGCCTCCCTCGTAACTCTCCGCCTCAGTTCTGAAAATTCTCCTGAGGCTGATATCTACATGTGACATACGTATTAAGCTTTCTTTTTTGAATGTGTTGAAAGATAAATTATCAAGAATTAATGCCCTAATGTGGACTCGAAACCCCTAACCAAGTGAGCTCTCCGGTGCGGAATTTTAGAAAAAAATCTTTCGTTCGTACAAGTTAAAAAGCTTTACTGCTTAACTGTGAAACTGTCTTGATTCTAGGAAAAGGAGTTTTTGCAAAGAGGAATTTTAAAAAGGGAGATTTCGTAGAAGAATATCGTGATGAACGCATTAATCGTTTCGAATATTGTGAGAGAATGCGAATCTACGAAAAAATCTTGGGTCGTACATTTTCGAACTAACTGAATCACTGCGGCAGAAAAATATAGTGGGTATACATTAGTTAAGTAAATTTTCGTGATATTTTAGTCTTCAATGTTGAAATAACATTAGTTGTCAAAATGCTGGTAAACAATCGGGTTGGTGACTCATTAAGTTATACTGTTATAGTTGTCTGGTTTTGTGTTAAACATTTTTCCCAAAGTTAAGTATTGCCCAAACTAGAATTACATGCGTGCGGGGTCTTAGTCAGTTTCACTGACATACTTTTTATTTTTTCTTGAATTGTCTCTTTTATATGGGCTTTAGTAATCTATATATAATACATATGTTACAGCGGATCTGTAGAATCAGGTATGCCTATAGATCCGCTAAAAATTTCAGCGAATCTATAGATCCGCTGGTGTTTGGGTGAGAAAATTCGACAGATCCGCTGAAATGATTGTGAGATAATAAACGCTTATTGGCGAGTGTAAATTGCTGCTGGCTAGTGTGAAATTAAACTCTTACACAAATTTGGCGAGCGTGAAAAAACGTATTTCGAACCCTGCTATAGTACTGTTTAAATACATTTATGAGGAACGTGAAGTCATGTGTATGTTTTCATAAATCTTTGAATCATTTGTTTGCTGTTTAAATATTTCCACGTTTCCCATGTAAAATAATTGTGATTGAATTTGTGTATTATTTCAGCATTGATGGAACGCACAATTACTGTTCTGGCCATTTCCTCAATGACGAAACCGCTTCGAATTCTATTGCCTTTGTCAAAAAGGTTTTAGTTGGTAGTGAGCCTCATGTGGCGTTTTTTGCACTAAACGACATACATGTTGGGGACGAGATTTGGTACGACTATGGGGTCCCAGGTCTGGAATGGCGGAAAAGAGTGAGTACTTTGTCAGTGATTTGAATAAGCAAAATCGTGTTTGCAGCAATGCTGCATCCACCAAATTTTCGATGCATTCCCGTGCATCCCCACATCCTAACTTCAAAAGGCCTAAAAGACACATTAACTCATTAACTTTTGTAGGGGTGGTGGTCTGAGTACAAAGGATAATGCTTATCCCAATCACTGCTTTATATGGACGCAGTTAAAAGTGTGCACAGGTTTTTTGCAATGAGGAATAACGAAATCAATTTGTGCATTAATTTGTCTCTTAATTTTAGAAAATATAGGTCTGATAGTGATAGCAACTGATTTTTTTAAAGTGCTTAAATATGTGCGCTTGACGATTAACTCTAAATAATACTGTAATTATAATGTAATTATCCCCCGCCGTCCTCCCGGAGGTGGGGGATATAGAAACGCACTCTGTCCGTCCGTCAGTCGCCAGTTTTATTTCCAGACGATATCTCCGAAACTAGAGGGCGGATCTAGTCCATATTTGGTATGCCTAACAACCAAGATAGCGAGATGTGCCTTTTGGAAGTTTGGATCCGATTGAAGCCCATCTGTATCTGTATTTGAACTTAGAATCCCCAAATCCGGATCTCAACGTGTACTTTGGTTTCCAGACGATATTTCCGAAACTAGTGAGCGGATCCAATTCATATTTGATCTATATAACAAACAAGATATCTAGATGTGCTTTTAGGGTTTTGATCGGATCGAAGCCCATCTGGATCTGGAATTGGACTTAGAATCTAAAAATCCGGATCTCAATGTGTACTTTGTTTTCCAGACGATAACTCTAAAACATTTGCCGGATTCGGTTCTCATTTTGTATGCATAAAAAAACACCAGAAACTACATTTTCTACAACGACACTTTGTACAGGTAATCTTAGAATTTTTCCTCTTTTGCACATCCTACGTAGTTCATTTATTTATGAACTGATGTTTTATCTACTTAGTTTAAGTGCGAGGTACAGTACCTGCCTTACTAATTACACCTACGGCAGGGAACATGGCAATTTTTGATTGCTCTTGTTTATGTTTATTATTGATGTAATTTATGTAATTTATTGTATAATGCATGTATAATTTCACTAAAATAAAATGAAATAAAAAAAGAATAAAATCATAAGAATATACCTACCTTGGAGAAAAAACTACCGGCATGAAAAATTCATTAAAATTTCTACTTTATGTAAACATAAGAAATATTTATTTTTAACCCAGACGGACTGGGTTAGTCATATCACTACATGGGAATTGAATGTATGTGCTCAAATATGTGCGTATGTTGAACTTTTTCTTTAAAATGCTACCCATCCTACAGTTTTCCTTCACTCGTTTTGATATTACACAGAAATGTTTCCTGCGTAGTCTTCTATCTGGCTGTTACGTTTTTTGACGATTGATGAAAAACAGACAAAATGGTGGCACTTTTTGTGCCCGTTTTTACCCATTTTGTAAATTCTACTCCTCCTACAGTTTTACTCCAATCGTTTAGATCTTACGCAGAGATGTTTCCCAGCGATTCGCCTACCAGGCTATTTTTGCGGTTCGCTAAAAACTGCCGAAATGGCGGAACTTGGAAGTTTGGCAAAAACTCAAATAAATGGTAGTGAATTGTCAAACCATTCATTTCTCTCAGTCTTTTTCAAATATTTATGAAATTTTAATCCAAAATTTCTTAGGTGCTTATCCACCTGGACTTTGCTTTTTTCGCAAATGACAAAAAATGCCGAAATGACGGAAGTTACGTTCAGAAACAGTTTTTGTCCTAACAGTATTCGTTTCAGAGTTTCTCTCTTTCCTTGTTTGGTAACTCGGCTGGGTCATGACATGGACATGCTTGTTTGGTACTTTCATATGGTAGATTAAAAGAAGCACTCCTACACACCAGGCGGAACCTGAATGGGATTCTGAAGAAAAGAGCTTCAACGACTTAGCTGGAAAAAAACACCAGTTCGGGAGAAGAAACTTTTCTTCCTTGGGTAAAAGCACACACAATCTCTGAAACTGAAGCAGAAACGAGCGTTGAAAAGACAAAAGACACTAATTTTGAAGCCGAAGAAGAAACGTGCGTTGAGTCGAAAGCCGGTTCGCATCTTCAAACAAAAACGAAAACAAAACAGAATTTGGGAAATTCCACGTAGTCATGTGTGTTTCACATATTCTTCTCTTTTCAAAGTTAACTTATTTATCCTTACAAATGCTCACCCAATTTTGTTCTGGACGTAAATATTTTATTATTTTCCACTTCCATTATCGCTTAAATACTTACTAATGGATAAATTGCTGATTGTAAATTATTTTTACCAATTTGCTTCGACTTTGCCGCCATATTAAAAAAAAGCACTTGATGGGGTAGTCCATCAAGATGGACAGTGCTGCCATTCCATGTTTTACAAAACAGTCGATTAGAGCCTAAAAAAGAGTGATCGACTTCGAAAAAAGAGTTAAAAAGAGTATTTAAAATATAAAACAAGAATGTCCAGGGACATTGTGACCAGTCGAGCGCAGAGCAATATTAAGTAAACTAACTTTTCATGTAATTGTCTTCTATCTGTTCAGTCGATAGCCAAGTAGTGCTTCAGATTTTGTGCGCCCACGGCGCGTAAAAAAATTGGCGGGTGCGGCGTCAAAATACAGACTGACGCGCCTATAGGCGCGTTGAAAAATACAATAAATATGAACTTTTTTACGCATGTAGAAGCTAACATCATCACGAGCGCGTCAAAATACAGATGATCCGACTTGAACTGTAGGAGCCTTAGGGTTTTTGCTGAAGGTTTAACGTACACACACACATACACACGGACGACGGACAGATAGCTATGGGACAAGACCACCCGACAGAGTCGGCTGGTCTAAAAAGCACTAAAACACGATGGCTTTAAGTTCATTCATAAATTTTAAATGTACTAAACCAGTGCATTTTAGCTTGTTTTGGTACTCGAGATCTTCCTTACCTTAGACTTCCAAAAGATGGTCTCTAACTTACTTTCGGAATCATTCCAAGACAATTGGATGAACCAAATTTCTAACTTAAAAAAACAACAAAACAGCTATGTAGCTTTAAAACCTATTTAAAACCTATTCACATAACTAAAAACATCGCTTCTATTTCTTTACATCATCAAAACAAACATGACAGGTCCAAATATACAGACATCTTTAGCATATTTCATAGCGAAACATTTCATTTGGTAGCATAAATTCACCAAGTAAAAGTAACCAAAACCTTAAACAGTTGTATCAAACTAATCATCGCTTCTGTCTTTTCACATGAAAAGAAAGATGAGAAGAAACCAACAGTCCACACCACATAAATCTCAAAAGGACATTTCACTGTAAAATATTTCATGTAGTCGTTTACTGGATACCAATAACAATGTTTGTTTTAATAATTTCACGTGCCATATTATAAAAAATGGGAAAACGGAGAAGTTTTATATTTTGATTTCACAAAACACAAAAGAACAGAAAACCAATCATACACTAAATCATTTACTCTACAAAAACGACGAGTGTATTTCAAAGCAAAGCCAGCTGAATAATACAGATGACTTACCAGTCACTCCCTGTCAGAGGCTAAGCCAGCAGGATCGAATTCAGCAGAACAGCATGCACTCGTTCCATATATATATTAATTTATAGCCTAAAAGAGTAAAAAAAGACAAAAACACAAAAGTGCGAAAAAATTAGTAACTCTTTTTTAAAAGAGTGATGTGGCAGCAATGGATGGAGTCTCCAAATTTACATTTTCAGGATAGTGTTTTCCGGGATGGCGAGCTTGCATGAATACTGGGAGAAGACGTAGGTTACTGTTAATACTTTAATCCCTCAAATAGGACTAAAGGAGACTATAACGAGATATTGCTAAAGTGAGTTACTCAACCATGTTTTATCGTTTTTCTTTTAAAGACACAACTCACATAGTTCCATATAGAACACGTGACAATTTTCTCTTACCTAATTTCGGTTACCTAATATGCCGCGTGTATAAGTTTACTGCCATTTTTCGCTAATTTCAAATCTTTTTCTCTTCAAGAAAGCAAACAATATGGCTGCATGACCTATCAAAAGAATCATTTCTTTGGGTAGATACGAACGAAAACAAAATTGCTGTTTCGAATCTCAGGAACTATGCGGGAACTATGCCTACCGATCAAACAGTTACTTGAAATCGAAATTTTCAATTTTCGTGTATTAGTCAATAAAAGCTAAAATGCATTTGACATCAAACATCAAGGGATGATGTTTTATTTTCTTTTACAAATATCCGGCTACTGCAACCTTCAACACGTATGTTTGAATGTTTATTGAACATTTATTCAAGTGGACACTGAAAAAACATTTTAAATCAATTTTCCTGTATTGGCAACCTTTTAGCCTATTTCATATGTAGGATATAAATATATTAAATCATTCTATTGCCCTTCTGGGGTAAGGGCATCCAAATGAACTATTCTGTGGCTTTTTAAACCCTTTAGAAATAAGTTACGGAGATCTCTTCATATTTTTCTTGCTAGCTTGTCGTAACACAACATATATTTGTTTATTTATTTGTTCCAAACTGTTTCAAGGTATGGTCATGGGAAACGATATGGTGTTAAACAATATTAAAATTGCTATGTTTAACAGTTGTATGCTGTCTATAGATGAATATTTAAATCTTTGAGCATTCATAACAAATGACAGGAGCACCTAACGCTTAACTTTTAAAACAAACAAAATACTTCTCACTATAAATTAACTTCATTTTTTATTTGCCAGCAAGGGAAATCCTTAATTCTTTCCTGGTATACAGGAGTCGTATTCTGCTCTGGAGTGGTATTCTGCTCTGTCCTTATATCTAAGGATGTTCTTATTCTTGAAATTAGATGGTTCATCCTTAATTTTTATGCTTACATTTAAAAGACTTTGTTAGGTTTGAGGACAGAGCAAAATAGCTTTTTTATCCTAATTGTTAAAAATAAGGATATCCTTAAAAATAAGGAGAGAGCAGAATACCACTCCAGACCAGCAGAAATATAGATTTATCAAAACTATCATTTCTTTGGGTAGATATGAACAAAAAAATGCTGTTTCGAATCTCGAGAACTATGCGGGAACTATACCAGTTGATCAAACATTTACTTGAAACCGAAATTTTCAATTTTCGTGTATTATTCAATAAAGGCTAAAATGCATTTCACATCAAGGGATGATGCTTTATTTTCTTTTACAAATATTCAGCTACTGCAACCTTCATCACGTATCTTTGAATTTTTATTGAACATTTATTCAAGTGGACACGGAAATAACATTTTAAATCAATTTTCCTGTATTGGTCCCCTTTAAGCCTGTTTCATATGTAAGATATAAATATATTAAATCATTGCTGCCACATCACTCTTTTAAAAAAGAGTTACTAATTTTTTTCGCACTTTTGTGTTTTTGTCTTTTTTTACTCTTTTAGGCTATAAATTAATATATATATGGAACGAGTGCATGCTGTTCTGGTGAATTCGATCCTGCTGTCTTCGCCTCTGATAGGAAGTGACTGGTAAGTCATCTGTATTATTCAGCTGGCTTTGCTTTGAAATACACTCGTCGTTTTTGTAGAGTTAATGATTTAGTGTATGATTGGTTTTCTGTTCTTTTGTGTTTTGTGAAATCAAAATATAAAACTTCTCCGTTTTCCCATTTTTTATAATATGGCACGTGAAATTATTAAAACAAACATTGTTATTGGTATCCAGTAAACGACTACATGAAATATTTTACAGTGAAATGTCCTTTTGAGATTTATGTGGTGTGGACTGTTGGTTTCTTCTCATCTTTCTTTTCATGTGAAAAGACAGAAGCGATGATTAGTTTGATACAACTGTTTAAGGTTTTGGTTACTTTTACTTGGTGAATTTATGCTACCAAATGAAATGTTTCGCTATGAATTATGCTAAAGATGTCTGTATATTTGGACCTGTCATGTTTGTTTTGATGATGTAAAGAAATAGAAGCGATGTTTTTAGTTATGTGAATAGGTTTTAAATAGGTTTTAAAGCTACATAGCTGTTTTGTTGTTTTTTTAAGTTAGAAATTTGGTTCATCCAATTGTCTTGGAATGATTCCGAAAGTAAGTTAGAAACCATCTTTTGGAAGTCTAAGGTAAGGAAGATCTCGAGTACCAAAACAAGCTAAAATGCACTGGTTTAGTACATTTAAAATTTATGAATGAACTTAAAGCCATCGTGTTTTAGTGCTTTTTAGACCAGCCGACTCTGTCGGGTGGTCTTGTCCCATAGCTATCTGTCCGTCGTCCGTGTGTATGTGTGTGTGTACGTTAAACTTTCAGCAAAAACCCTAAGGCTCCTACAGTTCAAGTCGGATCATCTGTATTTTGACGCGCCCGTGATGATGTTAGCTTCTACATGCGTAAAAAAGTTCATATTTATTGTATTTTTCAACGCGCCTATAGGCGCGTCAGTCTGTATTTTGACGCCGCACCCGCCAATTTTTTTACGCGCCGTGGGCGCACTAAATCTGAAGCACTACTTGGCTATCGACTGAACAGATAGAAGACAATTACATGAAAAGTTAGTTTACTTAATATTGTTCTGCGCTCGACTGGTCACAATGTCCCTGGACATTCTTGTTTTATATTTTAAATACTCTTTTTAACTCTTTTTTTCGAAGTCGATCACTCTTTTTTAGGCTCTACTCGACTGTTTTGTAAAACATGGAGTGGCAGCACTTTCCATCTTGATGGACTACCCCATCAAGTGCTTTTTTTTAATATGGCGGCAAAGTCGAAGCAAATTGGTAAAAATAATTTACAATCAGCAATTTATCCATTAGCAAGTATTTAAGCGATAATGGAAGTGGAAAATAATAAAATATTTACGTCCAGAACAAAATTGGGTGAGCATTTGTAAGGATAAATAAGTTAACTTTGAAAAGAGAAGAATATGTGAAACACACATGACTACGTGGAATTTCCCAAATTCTGTTTTGTTTTCGTTTTTGTTTGAAGTCTTGTGTATGGAAGTAACTGCAAAATTGTGGTTATGTAACTAAAATGTTAAGTAAAGTCGTTATGAAACATAAAATGATTTAGGTGGTCCGTGATTGATATCCTTTGACGTACACACGCACAGGGATTGATGGGTGTCACATCCCGAAAATTAAGCACTGCTTGGCATCCACGTTGAATGTTAAATTAACATTGCCCACAACAGAGTCTGGCTGTTTTTTTTTTTTTTTTTTTTTTTTGTTTTTTTTTTTGAAGATTGAAATTAACGGGCTGATCACTTAGATTTCACAACTAACATTTTAACAAAATACAGGTTCACGCATGGTGTAAATCTAAAACATGGCTGCCAATTTGACGTGCATTACGATATGTGAGATCTATGTCTTGTAAGTTTTGTATTGTCTTTTTGATTGATATGAGCTTCAGAAATGACTGAAAAAAAAACATTTTAACTTTGTCTGAAGCAACTCGAAATTCAACGGCAGACAAAAAAACCTTTCAGTGGGTTTTGGCGCAGCAGTACAAACATGGGCACAGTTTACATTAAGTGCAACGAAGTATAGGTGCGTGTAACTGAAATTGTAGTTCGGCATGGCACCGCAGTGCTAATTTAAAAACAAAATGGATTCTGTGAGCAAATTGTTTTTTCTTTATTGGATACGTTGATGTTGTTTAGAGGTAACGAGAAATGCAGTGACATTGTTTTGCAGTGACGTAGCAAGTTGAGAACTTCACCGGTGACAGGGGTTGCCTACAGATGGAAGAGGGTTGGTGATCGGTGAGTGAAGTACAGATTGTCTTTTTATTTCAGGTTCACCGATAAAATTGGGCACGAGAGACAACAGTGTAGGAAGCTCTGAATCATCTACAGTCAGAGGTAAGATATTATTATTGTTTACATGAGAACTGTATAGTGTTTTATATAGATTGTGTAGTAGTGTCGTGCCTGGTTATGACTTTCAGCAATTAAGCCTGCGTTAAAAATTATTCTCTTGGCTATTGACACTTTTGTAAGTGTAACTCAGGAGCAGTGGAGTCGTTTTATTCTTAATTATATGTCCCCAGAAGAAAAACGTATGTTGATAAATGACCAAAGTAGAAATACGGTCAGTGATTCGTCGGGTAGGAAGAGATTATGCCACTTAGCCCTATGCCGTGTCCAGAGAGGGTGGATACCTAGTACGAGCCCTACACTTTGTGCATTAGGAAAGGGTGGGTGTATTTAATATTACTGAAAAGTAGAGGGTTAACATTGCTCTGGATTGTTGGATGAAAAGTTAAGAGTTAATAGCTTTTGAACTTCGAAACTTGAATCTTTTGTACTAGTAGGTTGCTGGGTTACTGAGTTGTACATATCATTTTTGATGTGGCAAGACTGTACTTACTACTGGCTTAGAGAGTTATGCTTTTGAATCGATATGTGTTAGCAAGTATTGGCGAGTGAATTTAAAACTTGGAGTTGTAATAGTAGGTTACTGTCTGGGCTTGTTCGAAATCGAATCTATGTGCTAGAAAAGTATTGGTTGTCAATACATTGCTAATGGCGGCGAAAGAGGAGTGAAGTAATGTTTTGCTCAATTTGTGTGCCAAGTAGATGATATAGAATGTCACGGTTCAGATAGATCCGTGAATCGGTGAATCGTCGGGTAATGACAGATCTTACCGAACGCTATGCCCGTGCCAGAAAAAGGGTGAATACATAGTGCGAGCCCTATGCTTTGCGCATTTGGAAAGGGTGGATGTATATAATCTCACCGCTTTTATTTCAAAGAATTCATGATATTTTATGTGCTGACATAGTTCTCGATTGTTGACTGAAAAATGTAGTTACTGGCTTTTGAAATGAATTTCTTCGTGCTATTAGCATACATGGTTTGCGAAGTTAATTTGGGCGCTAGTAGGGTACTGACTTGGACAATTCCTTCCATTATCTGTATTTTCAAGTATCGGCGTGACTAGTGAATGAAACGAGACTGAATATGATGCCAGGGTACTGACTTGGTGAGTTGTGGATTTCGGCAATCGGTTATGTTTTGAATGTGAATCGATTTGTGAATGCAGTAGGGATGCCGGAAAGCACAAGCAGAGAGCTAGCCCACTCCTATTTTAAAAGTTGCGGGCAATTCACAGGAGTCTGTCATTTCTGCAGCCGGTCATCGCAGTTCTGTTAATATTGCAAAAAGACCCAGTGACTTACATTCTGAAGTAAGCTCGGCTAAGTCGAACGGATCAAAGCCACCCTTTCAGGATTCAAGTTATCCTTCGGAATCTACAGCTTGCAGACGGCCCACAACAATCAGATGGCCAGAGAGACCTAGCTACTCCAACGATCCGCTTATGGCACATTATAATCAATATATGTTTCATAAGCAATGTATAAACAAATTGAACGGTCAACGAAAATTTAGTCAAAATTCTCAGGAAGGGTTCAGGTTCTCCAGTTGACTGGTTTATTACACTGAAATCACAGTTTTGTTGAATGCATCGGTTTGAGGTCCAGATGTGTTCCACTACAAACACGTGTGCGTTTAGCATTGTATCAGATGAGATACGTTTCACTTCGAGTTTTGCGTGGTGTTAAGGATGTGAAACACTGAAAGAGAACTTAGTCACTAGTGTTGTAGTGGTGCTTTGCAAACTGGAACTGCTGTACCGCCTTGCGTTGCTCTGAATGTGTATCAGTGTTTGTTGATTTGTTTTGGTTACGTGGGTTTATGAGCTGCAGTAGTATTAGTGTCCACCGTTGAAACTGCAGTTGTTGAATAAGTCCGAAAATAGTACACATTGGTCTGGTTTCGTTAAAAATAGAGTTTAAAAATCGGATTCAGGTTCAATTTCTATATATTGTGGAGAAAAATGTTCCTGTAACGAAAAATGTTCCTGTAATTATCCCCCGCCGTCCTAGCGGAGGCGGGGGATATAGAAACGCCTCATGTCTGTCCGTCGGTCCATCTGTCCGTCCGTCCGTTTGTCCGTTATCACTTTTGTCCAGGCTATATCTCCGTAACCGTTAATCGCAGGCATGCGGTATGTTGGGGAATGAAAGAATATATAATGTAGTTTTGTAATGTTAGGTTAATATTTTATTTCTTTTTGATGGACTTTTGAATTGTTTGGACTTAGTCGTTTTCTTAGGGTACATTGTCCAGGCCATATTTTCGTAACCATTGATCGCAGGCATACCATACCTCAGGGGATTGAAAGAATATATAATGTAGTTTGCCGCGGCGGGGATGTGCAATCTACGATTGTCTTGTTTGTATTTCAGTAGATGTGAATTATTTCCTGTAGAGTGCAAATTAAACGTTAGTGGTTTTTTTATTTTATTACTCTAGGTTATGCCATCAAGTCGTGAACGCCCTTCTTTACAGATGGAAGAGGAACAAAGTAGCTCAAATGGTGTGGGGGAATCTTGTGTTATTGCTGCTCGAAGATTCGTGAACTGGGTAGAGATGTTAAAACGGCATGTTCTGCTAAAATATAAAGTAAATAAGTGAACTTAAAATTGTGCTTCAAACTGAGATTTCTTGCCATGCGCAATGTACTAGGTAGCAGCAACATAAGTCGAATTTGTGTTTTGAGTATCAAAACAACACTAATATTTCGAGCTATTTCTTGAATAGACTGATGTTGAAATATCAGCAAAAAACTGCCATCGATAAATGAGTGCGATTGTTAAAATAGGTTTACTAAGTCGTCGGCTTTCTACCTGTGTACCCAGCTGAGCAATTAAAAAAGTATGAAATTACTTAATTTTCTTACTTAAATTTCTTTTCTTTCAATACTCAGGAGTTTACACTACCCGAGGAGTTCTTGAACAAGTGCCAACACAGCGTGTGCTCAGTACAGATATATAATTCACATATTTCGATGGACATCTGTTCCGCGCGTTTTTTTTTTTCGTGTTAAGCCTGACAGTGGCGGATATGAGGGGCTGCAGCGTACGAAGTCTCACTTGCAAGATACGAATCTTATCCTTTTCCCCGTCCCCGAATGATCAAGAACTGTTACATAGTATGATGAAGGAATTCCTAGACCGCGTAATGCGTTTACCTAAACATCTAAAGTTTAATACCCATCCTAGAAAGAACTTTGGATATTACCAGAACATGTTCATAATGCAGCTCATTATATGTTTCTTGCCGATGTGACCGACACCTTTCAGCCAATTATAGAAGCTTTTCTCTGTGGCATGGAAGATACCCCTGGGAAGGAATGTCTCCGGCGTTTATTACGTGTTGCTGCAAACTGCGTTTTGGATATGAAGAAAGGAAACGAATATCGCGATTTGATAAATGTTAGTTGATGGCTAATAATGGCATCAGTCAACCGTTCTCGTGTTTGATAGAGGAAGAGGATGCAGCCAGAGCAACGGATTCAGGTAATCAACTTAGTTTTAAGCATCGTTTACACTAGTTAAGTGTCAGTGGTGCAAATTAGCAGTGGTCCGAGGCTACTTGATTTTCCAGTGGACTACAAGATTCCAAAAAGTGTTGATCGGACAGACCACCAGAAATTTCTGGCCCTTTTGGGGTTATAGTGTAGCTCACTTCTAGTGAACTTAGTGACATCGGTACTAAGTAGTGGAGTTCGTGTTCGAAGCTGTGTACTGACAAGATACTGGACTGCTTACTTTTAAGATAAAGCCTTGGTTGTAATTTTTTTAGTATTTGCCACAGTAATAAAAACTATAAATGCGTAAATAGAAGTCTGAAAGACTTGAGAGTGTGATATTTAAACGACGATTAGTTAGGTTTTGAAATGGCTTAATTGTGTGCCGAAGACTGTGTTGCATTGTGCTGCCGTTCCGGGTTATAAATGTCCGCACCAAATTCTGGTTTTGAGATAAATGTCTTAAAACCCATTTATTTTCAGATCAGCCCCCCCCCTCCCCATTCCTAGAAGACAACCCACGTGCGTTTTGAAAGTGGTGACGTCGAAGACGAAAAACGGATTTTTTTTCAAAGTCCACAGTATATTCGTACACACTTTTTCATTCCCGATGTGGTTGTTTACTCGTCAATCGAGAGAAGAACAGTGTGAAAGTATTTCTTTCAGTGGAAGTGAAAGATGGCGAGGACAACCTTCAGTTGGAGGCTGGTACACAAAAGGCTTTTAAAATTGCTTGCTCGTATTTGGGACACGGACAAGCCCAAAATTTTGTTTTAATCTGTAATGCGGTAGAGTCGGTCCTGTTCAAGCTTGTGCGTGTTTCTGATACCGAAAGAGAGAAAGCCGAAACAATGAAGGGGGAGTGGAAGAGTGCGGAGGAGGGGGTAAAGAGTAAAGAGGAGTTCGAAAGTTGTGAGGAGTCGGAAAACCTGAATACAGTTATATCGATAGTAACCGTGTAAAAATTCAAGTTTAAAATTCCCTCCAATTCAAAATTCAACGTTGAAGATTGCTGTTTCTGTGTTGCGTAAGAGTCCTTCGCGAAATGTACGAATTTCCTTTCCACAACCTATGCTACAGTTCTTACAACAGCAGTCCTAAAGGTTTAGCTTAAACCACAGAATAGACCTGCAGTAAAGTTTTGTACTACAAGCTGAAATAAGTTGATGACTCACAGCCCAATGTTCGAGTCTCTCAGGTGTACATTGCTTCTATGAGTTTGACGGAAATTTCCATTACGACCGGATGATTGCTACTAAGCCTGATTGGAAGTAGCTGGCTTTAACTTCTCGCCTTGTACGGACATAAAGTATGCAGTTACATGATTCTGCGACCTAGAGAAGTATCCAAGCGATGAACAAGTCGATACGCACAGCACAATGCTCGAATATCTCAGGTACACATTGCTCCTATGCGTTTGACACATAACTATTTCCATTGAGATCGGATTATTGCTACTAAGCCTGATTGGTCTTGGAGTACACCACCCCCAGTGAAGTAGTTGACTTCAACTCCTCTCCTTATACGCACATAAAGTATGCAGTTACACGATTCTACGACCCAAAGAAGAATCATAGCGTAGAACAAGTCGGTGATTCACAGAGCAATGTTCGTGTCTCTCAGGTGCACATTGCTCCTCTGCATTTGACAGGTAGATATTTCCATTACGATCAGATGATTGCTACTAGGTCTGATTGGTTTTGGAGTACACCACCCAGTGAAGAAGCTGGCTTCAACTTGTCGCCTTATATGGACACAAAGTATGCAGTTACATGATTCTGCGGCCCAGAGAAGTATTCAAGCGATGAACAAGTCGATACTCACAGAGCAATGCTCGAATCTCTCATTGCTCCTATGTGTTTGACACATAACTATTTCCATTGCGAACGGATGATGGCTACTAAGCCTGATTGGTTTTGAAGTACACCATCCAGTGAAGTAGTTGACTTCAACACCTCGCCTTATACGTACATAAAGTATGCAGTTGCATGATTCTGCGACCCAGAGAAGCATCCCAGCGATGAACAAGTCGATGACTCACAGAGCAACGTTCGTATCTCTCCTAAATCTAAAAACATTAGAGAGGAACGACGAAGAGAAAGGAGACGGAAGTACCACAAGGCGAAGAAAGGGAAAGGTGCAGGGAAGGAAAAGGAGCGTAAATGTGTAGAGACGACAGATAAGGATAATGTGCAAGTCAAATTTCAAATTTGATGTTGAAATCCTTGTAGAAGTGGAGGATAAGCCTGCAGATTATGGGGCTGCACAGAGAAAACGTTCTTTTTCGGATAGAGACGATGACGATGATGATGACAGTAAGTATTAGCGGTATCATAAAATTTTGATTATAGATATTTAACTGTCAAATGTTATGACAGAAATTGAAGGCCTTTAATTGTCACCCGTGAAACCGAGTGATATAGTTTTCACAATGTCCGTTTGTTTGTCTGTCCGTCCGTCTGTCGACATTTTTTGGCTCCGTTTGTACGCGCCATAGAAAGACCACACACGGAAGCTGTGTATAGATAGGTTATTTTTTAATTTCAGGTGAAATCGTCAAAATGGAGGAACTTTGAATATGCAGGGTACTATAATCAATTTCACAGTTGATGCAGTTGTTGATGAGACAGCTTTCAGCACCGGTGATATCCCGGTCTCTGACCGTCGAAATGAAATAAGGGCATCCAAATATACATAAATGATAAATATAAAATATAAATAAAATTCAACATTGTGAGGGTTCTTTATATGTAAAGATTTTATATGTTGAGTTATATCATAAGCAGCAGTTTAGGTAATCTGTTTTTCTTTGAAGTATTTTCATACGCTAATTACCCTTTCATTCTGTTGAGCTTGAATTTCTGTTAAAACGTTTTACACTTTATATATTGTAATACTTAAATTTACAGGCAAACAAGAGATAGAGAACTTTTTGCAAAAAAAAACACCGATTGAAAGTGCTCAACATCTACAACAGAATGGACAATATAAAAAGGTTCGGTCTAAAATTATAAAGGAGAGGAAGACCAAACACCTTCGTCTAAAAAAAACATTTGACTACACAAACAATGAATAAGGACAATTGACAACAATGTAACAAAAAGTTGAAAAATGTTCAACCACCTACGTCCCGAGATACTGAACATTTCATGTCAACCAACCTTCAGTTGTGAAACACTAGCGCTTTTTAACTGAACTGCTTTTGGCCGGGCTTTGGACAGCTGATTTCTAGAGATATCAAACATGGAAATAGTTTGAAAAATGAGCAAGGGGGCGTCCACTTCTTTTGGAAAACAAACAAATCAAAAGAGAAAAGTTCTCAATTTGGAATTGTATCTTTCGAAAATTGTTGTGAGCAGTTTGATCTTGTATGAAATTAGCCATATTTCCCTCGATGGATAGGGCTTTTAAAATGTGATGCATATGTTTAAAGTATTGTGCTATGTTATGTGCATAGAATTATGTTTTGAATAGGTTTATATGAAAGGATGCATGGAATAAAATGAATGGCCTGTTATTCCCTGTGTAATGAAGGGATATAGGTTTCGGCTTGCCTGTCTGCCTGTCCGGTCTGGTATACTACATCGTGTCTGGGCTGTATCTCCAAAATTATTCACTATATCGCTTTTGGCACACGATTAGAACCTATATTATAGGGAGAGATCACGGGGCTGAGAGCTTTTTGTGGGATTCGAGCATGCGTGGAAGGCCTGTGAACGAAACGCGCAGCGGTGAGTTCATTGCCCTTCCACAAGTGCTCGAATCCCATACAAAGAACGACTACACCAGGATCTATCCCCATTATAACACAAACAAGCAAAGTCGATTACTAGATAGCGGGAAAAAGCCAAAAACTCGAGATTTTGATCGAAAATTTTTCATGGTATTGTCCTGCGACACGAGTGTCGCATAGCAACTTGTGCAATGCAAATGAAAACGTTTTACGTCACAAAGCCATCGTCATAGTATCTCGGAGTCATGCCCATTGTTTTTCTGTGAATTGGCTTTGTGACTTTTGTACGCGGTTAGAGAAAGCTGACGGTTTCTTATCATTTCTTTTTACGGGTGTGCATTACTCAATTGGTGCGTGTCATGATGAAGGTTTTTCAAACATATGTGATAAAGGTTGCAGCAGCCGAATAAAGGTAAAAGAAATTAAAATATCATCCCTTGATATTTGATGTGAAATGCATTTAGGCTTTTATTGAATAATACAGGAAAATTAAAAATTTTGGGTACAATAGTAACTGTTTGATCGAATTGTCATAGTCTCCACATAGTCGCTGAAATTCGAAAAATCTTTTTTTTTTCTCGTTCATATCTATCCAAAGAAATGATCGTTTTAATAAATGTATATCTTTGCTGGCCTGTATATCGTTTCCCATGACCATAGCTCGAAATATTTTGGAACAGATAAACAAACAAATATGTGTTGTTTTATGACAAGCTAGCAAGCAAGTATGATGATATATTCGTAGCTTATTGTCCCCCGTGAAGCGGAGGGATATAGTTATGAGCTGGTCCGTCAGACTTTGTCCGGCAGACTTTGTCCGGCAGACTTTGTCCGGCAGACTTTTCATAGAAGTTATTGTCGTAGAACTTGAAACCCTGCATGGTGAAAATATATATATAGAAGATGTGCAAAGTAACATTATTGTCAAAATAGGCCAAAAATTGACGTCGTGGGAAATTGTCAAACATGGTGAATTTGGCTTGAACTTAGCAGTGAGACGATGTTTTGTCCGATCGACTTCTCATGGGAGGAATTGTCGTACGAACCTGAAACCTTGCAGCGTGACTTGACCTTATTTTACTTTTACTGCTTCAGGGGGGGGGGGGGGTCCTGCCTTACTGAGGCTCTAGTTTCTAAGGGATTTAAAAGGCCATAAGATAGCTCATTTGGATGTCCTTACCCTAAAAGGGCAATAGCATGATTTAATATATTTATATCTCACACCTGAAATAGGCTAAAAGGTGATCAATACAGGAAAATTGATTTAAAATGTTATTTCCGTGTCTACTTGAATAAATTTTCAATGAACATTCAAACATACGTGATCAAGGTTGCAGCAGCGGAATATTTGTAAAAGAAATTAAAACATCATCCCTTGATGTTTGATCTGAAATGCATTTTAGCTTTTGTTGACTAATAAACAAAAATTGAAAAGTAACTGTTTGGTCGATTGGCATAGTTCTCTCATAGTTCCTGAGATTCGAAACAGCAATTTGTTTCGTTCATATCTACCCAAAGAAATGATTGTTTTGGTAAATCTATATTTTTGCTGGCCTGTATATTAGCAAAGAATTAAGGATCTTCCTTGCTGGCAAATAAAGAATTAAGTTATTTTATAATTAGAAGTATATTGTTCGTTTTAAAAGTTAGGCGTTAGCTGCTCCTGTCATTTACGCAGATGGAGTGAAAATAATGATATGGAATTGAAGCGCCATAAACACAAGAGATGATAATTTCGACAAACCCAGTAAAAACACCCGTCATACCGATAAAACTAAATTACATTGATATTAATCAAGTTACTTTAAGTAAACTGCTTGGCCTTACAATCCAAATTAACCTTAAGTGGGATATCCATGCGTAAAGTATAATTTCAAGCTCAACATCAAAACTTTACTACTTGAGACAATTAAAACGAGCAAAAGTCAATATAACTGACCTAACCATGTTTTACAAAACAATAGTACGTACCAAACTAGAATATGCCGCACAAGCTTTGAGTACAGCTATCACAAAAGAACAAGAGTTGCACTAGAAGCAGTACAGAAGAGAGCCCTTAAAATAATATTCCCAGAATTAAGTTATGAAGCTGCGATGGAAAAAAGTAACCTCATATCCCTAAAAGAAAGAAGACTCCGATTCTGCAAGAAGTTCTTTATACAAATGCAGAACCCAAACAGACTCCTACCAAAAACCCCGAAATATGATCCACACTCTAAGATCAACCAATAAACTTCCTTTGCCACAAATAAGAATCGCCATATGCAAAAACTCTCTCATACCATGTTGCATATTTGATCTGCAACATTAAACCAAGATAAACTACTAAGAATTAGAATACAATACTAAAACTGACAGAGGCATAGAAACTTGTAAATTTTATAATTTTAAAACTTGTAACGAACCTTCGTCATTACTTTAACTATTTCTAAATGTTATTTTTTTCATACAAGATAGTAACAAGTAATGTATTTATGTATATAACATGATTTTCAACCTGACGGTTGCAAATAGCTTTAATAAATCTGATTCTGATTCTGAATTTGTAATAAATGCCCAGGTTTTAAATATACATCTATAGTGAGTATAGAGCTGCGAGACATAGCAATTTTAATATCGCTTAACATCATATCGTTTCTCATGACCATAGCTTAAAACATTTTGGAACAGATAAATAAACAAATTTGTGTTGTTTTACGACAAGCTATCAAGCAAAGTATGTAGATATATTCGTAGCTTATTTCTAAAGGATATAAAAAGCCATAAAATAGCTTATTTGGATTATCTTAAAAGGGCCCTAAAAGGGCAATAGCATGATTTAATATGTTTATATCTTGCATGTGAAATAGCAATAAAGGGGACCAATACAGGAAAATTGATTTAAAATGTTATTTCCGTGCCTACTTGAATAAATGTTGAATAAACATTCAAATATACTTGATGAAGGTTGCAGCAGCCGAATATTTGTAAAAGAAAATGAAACATCATCCGTTGATGTTTGATGTCAAATGCATTTGAGCTTTTGTTGACTAATACACGAAAATTGAAAATTTCGATTTCAAGTAACTGTTTGATCGTTTGCCATAGTTCCCGCATGGTTCCTGAGATTCGAAACGGCAATTTTGTTTTTGTTCGTATCTACCCAAAGAAACGATCGTTTCGTTAGGTCACGCAGCCATATTGTTTGCTTTCTTGAAGAGAAAAAAGTGGCAGTAAACTTATACAGCGGCATATTAGGTAACCGAAATTAGGCAAGAGAAAATTGTCACGTGTTCCCCTTCGTTGTATATTGCTTTGAAGGGCAGTTAAAATCGTGTATATAAAGATATGTGCTTCTGATAGTGTTCGGTAGAACTCTAGGTAACCTGGAGCAATGAAATGGCTTTTAATGAGGCGAATTTATTGTTCAAAGCTCTCTGGAACCATGTCAGTTGTGTCTTTAAAAAAAGCGATAAAACGTGGTTGAGTAACTTACTTTAGCAATATCTCGTTAAAGTCTCCTTTAGTTCTTTTTGAGGGATTAAAGTATTTCCAGTAACCTACGTATTCTCCCAGTATTCATACAAGCTCGCCATCCCGGAAAGCACAGTCTATCTTGGCAATATACCAGTAACCTAGGACCCTTCGCCACTTTTCAATAGTTTTCGTGTTTTAGAGGCGATCCGGATGTGCTTTTGTATGTAGCAAATACATGATTTTACACAAGTTTTCTGTTATGCACGAAGCGAAATGTCATGATTTACGAAAATGCCAGGCCGATGTATTTTTTTCGGGCAGGATTTACGAGCTGTAGCTCGCCATTGTTTTTGGTATATTGAATGATGTATGCTCGTCTAAAATGCACCTTGTAAACCTGATAAAAATTTGGCAATCTATTTTTTCAATGCAACTTCCCCTCCGCCCTTCCGGTCCCACTCTGTATAGAGGTGCATTTCTAGATATAAATTGGATGTCTGTTTGTGTATCTCGGTATCCCAGCCTCGAAATAGGTTCAGAAATATTAAAAGCCAAAAGGAAGCAAAAGATGTCTTTCTGAACGGTGCACGCGATAATTTTCTGTAGATTTCCTGTTTGAAATATTAGCTTTCGAAGCTCCCTTGTCTTACTCTCCCCGGCTCTACTATTTTATTTAAATTCAATTGGTGTGGTCGAGGTTAAAAAAACGAATTGTGTAGAATATTTAGCTGTAAAATATTTTTGGTGTTTTAAAGTCTTAACAAAATGGTTCAGTGATATCTTTAAAAGTAAAAAATGTCTGAATGATCGGTATTTGTTAAAAATGTCGGTCTCCTGCTGAAAAAATGTATTTTTTAACTCTTTAAGCCCCCCTCCTTTGCGATCCCTGCCTTTGACTACAAGTGATTGCTGTTAAAAGAACTGCCTGTTATTGTTTTTGGCCACACCAACTCCAGTCAGTAAATTATTGAAATGACCTGTTTTTGCCGAGTTTGGTTGAGTAGATAATGAGTTTATTTGTGTTTAAACTGTAAGCATGTTTGGCCCTTGTTGACACGTCTTTGTGTATTTAATGGCCCCTCTGACCTGTCTCTAATCCCCAATGCCCTGGGTGCTGCTATTAAGTGACAGGAGTTCCCCACCGTGATGAAAGTTCCTAGGGGCATTCTAGCACGAATGCGGCGTGTTCTGGGAGTTCCTGCCGTGACAGGAGTTCCCGCTCAGAGAGTGGTGACAATATTTAAAGAACACTATTTGTTGTTATGCAAAGAAGTTATGCTTGCATTTATGGAAATATTAATCCGATGTCAGGGTTGAGTCTGAGGGGTGGGGAGAATGTGGCATGCCTAATTGCCAGAGATTATGTCATCGGTGCCAGCGCAGACCACATTTTTATCCGCCGGGGGGCGGGTATAGTTTTCACTGTCTGTCCCTCTGTCTGTGCACTTTCAGTCTCACACGCCTAGAGCATTTATTAGTGCATAGATTCGTCTCAAATTTTATCCAGAGGTGCTTCCAATTCTTGTGGAGTATAGTGATCAGAAATTATGGAAGTACGACAGA
Source organism: Protula sp. h YS-2021 (assembly GCA_949752745.1). Lineage (NCBI taxonomy): Eukaryota > Metazoa > Annelida > Polychaeta > Sabellida > Serpulidae > Protula > Protula sp. h YS-2021. The sequence continues at coordinate 2,878,657 of OX457034.1, forward strand.
AAATAACAAAATGGTAAATTGTTAAAAAATACTTTCAAATTTTGCCCAAACCCGGCGGATTCATGCTTTTCGAGCATCTAGTTAGGGTTGTGTATATAATTAATTTGCAATTTGTTGCATACGCTTTAGAAACAAGGCGAGTGGAATGGCAACAACAATTATCATAACACATTCTTTGCCATTGGCTTCAGCATACGCCATCGGTAATATGCTGTGTCATCAAATAAAAATGTTAGTCTATAACAGCAGGAAAAAGTCAGGGAACAAATTTTTGGTCAGAAAAAGTCAGGAAAATCTGTTCTGAGTCAGGAAAAGTCAGGGAAAAAATCTGAAAAGTCTGGACACTCATGTTATATTTTATTTTATTCATTTTTTCAAGTATTAGTCAGAGGTGGATTGTTTCATCCTCCCAATGATGATTTTTTTTTCAAATCAAACACATTGCTTTTCTACACCACACTTTCTAGACATCTGCATTGATTCTGTAGCTTTATACTAGCACGAAAAATGTATCATGTGGTAATGCCTTAGATAACTGAAGCACTAGGGCTGAGTTTGCGTGTTGTCCGCAGCTTGATAGTAAGGGGCACATAGAATCTAAAGCCTTGTTATCCCCCGTGGAACGGAGGGATATAGTTTTGAACTTTTCGGTCTGTCCGTCTGTCTGTCCGTCTGTCACGCTTTAGTCTCACGCTCCTACAGGCCACATTAATACATGAATTCTTTTCATATATTGTACACAACTTTTCTGAACACTTCCGCAGTGCAGTGACCAGAAATTATGGAAGTACGACAGAAATTAACAAAATGTTAAATTGTTAAAAAATACTTTCAAATTTTGCCCAAACCCCGGCGGATTCATGCTTCTCGAGCATCTAGTTAGGGTTGTGTATATAATTAAATTGCAATTTGCTGCATACGCTTTAGAAACGGTGCGAGTAGAATAGCAACAACAATTATCATAACATATTCGTTGCCATTGGCTTCAGCATACGCCATCGGTAATATGCTGTGTCATCAAATAAAAATGTTAGTCTATAACAGCAGGAAAAAGTCAGGGAACATATTTTTAGTCAGAAAAAGTCAGGAAAATCTGTTCTGAGTCAGGAAAAGTCAGAAAAAAATCTGAAAAGTCAGGAAAAGTCAGGACACTCATGTTATATTTTATTTTCTTTATTTTTTTAAAGTAATAGTCAGAGGTGGATTGTTTCATCCTCCCAATGATGATTTTTTTTTTCAAACCAAACTCATTGCTTTTCTACACCACACTTTCTAGACATCTGCATTGATTCTGTAGCTTTATACCAGCACGAAAAACGTATCATGCGGTAATGCCTTAGATAACCGAAGCACTAGGGCTGAGTTTGCGTGTTGTCCGCAGCTTGATAGTAAGGGGCACATAGAATCTAAAGCCTTGTTATCCCCCGTGGAACGGAGGGATATAGTTTTGAACTTTTTGGTCTGTCCGTCTGGACCCTTCTGCAGTGCAGTGACCAAGAATTTTCCGGATCCGGCAAAAATCGACAAATTGGCGGACTTTTAAAATTGGCACTGGACTTAGCGTATATACGGCAGTCTCACGCGTCTACAGGCCACATAAATAGACAGATTCGTTTCAAATTTTGTACACAACTTTTCTGGACCCTTGCGCAGTGCAGTAATAAAAAAATTTTCGGATGGAAAAAAATTTACAAAATGGCGAACTCTTGAAAATCGGCACTGGACTTAGGGTATATTAATAGACAGATTCGTTTCAAATTTTGTACACATCTTCTCTGGAACCTTCCGCAGTGTAGTGATCAAGAATTGTCCGGACTTGACAAAATGACGGACTTTTGAAAACTGGCACTGGACTTAGCGTATGTACGGCAGTCTCACACGCCTACTGGTTAATGGAGTGATTTGTCTAATTGTTAGACACTACGTCTACCTATCCTTCCACTTTTAGATTTTGCGTAGTCAACACGCAACAGCCTTACACAAACCATATCCCCCACGGGGGATAGACGTACTCCTCGAGACGCAGTCAAGTTGAGAAATAGCGATATTTTATCCAAGCACAGATATATCATTTAATTATTTATGTACATCTTCTGTGTCTCTTCTTTTGCTAAGAGGATCCCTGTGGAAGAGTAGTCCAATGTTTGTGATTTTAAGCAATAAGCTGAGGGAGAAGACCATCTGATGGAATAGCATCTGTAAACTTGCTGTTTTATCACATGTTGACTATTTCTCTACATGCTGGGGAAATGTAGAGAAAGGTTTATTGCTGCTGAACGTTTATCTTTTTGGACGAGTGTTTGTATCATTGTCGAAGATATTCGTTAAGTAGCAAGATACATATTTTTCAGACTGAAGCAGAAAAGAGGTTGAAGTTAATTTGTGAACTGAAAAATATTGAAATGTTAAGCCAAGAAACGAATTTTTCGAGAGGATTTTGAAAAGACAGTAAATGTGAATCATGTTTTGCCGAAGTAATGGGTGACAGGGAAAAGACGCATTGTAAACTTTACCATGTTTCCTTTCGTCTCGGCAGTATGGGAAAGGAACCAGTGACGAAACATTATAAAGGGATAAAACATGTAAATTCAGAGCATGCACGCCAGAATTTGAATATCTTCAGCCCTAAAACCGCTGTGTCACAGTCAACAGATAATACAAGTAAAGAAAAAGTTTCTGAAGAATCCAGCCCATCCACTTCTAGACAAGTACAATCTACCACAGATACCTCAGTCAGTATTTGGTTAAATTAAGATTGTGAACATTACTCACATGCTATATGTATAGATGTTATTAGTTACTAGTTTGTTTTTACTTTATATTGCATTAATATTGTATATTTTGTTGTATCAAGATTCGCTTGAAAACTGCAACACAATATTACAATCACTTGTTAATGATTGTTTACCTGATGCTTTAAGGGAACTTTCTTTTTCGTTTTGCACCTATTCTGTTTCCAGGGGAGCTGAAATGATGAAAGAAAACACTTCAAAACAAAATTGTGTTCCGTATGAAAGGGTCGGGTATCTTCCTTTTTACCTTATTAGTCTTATTCAAAGAGGTATTTGTGACTAAATGTGATCGAAACTTTTGATTTGTTTTGGATTCCTATATGTAATTCATTTTCGTTCAGTACAATCGTTGTAATGTTTTTTTTCCACAAGTATTCAAGGTTGAGCCTAAGTTGGCTGGGAACATAAGTCGGCGAACTTGCCAATAAATTTTGCTGTTATGTTTCTTATACCCAACACTATGCGTAGCCTAATGGTTGACCTATGATTTGCTTGTGATTATATTCTGAAGTTGGGTATCTTCTTGATAAAAATAACCTAGACTACCCAGCACACTTAGGTTCGCCCTTGTTGGTATGAATCGTATTTTAGCTTAAGAATGATTCAAACAGAGTTAAACAAAAAAGAAAAAAAATGCCAATAGCAAATAATAAATAATAATGGGCCCTAGAACCATGAAACTTGGGAGTTACGAAGAGCTTGATCTGAACGTGTGCATGTCACTTTTTAACCCAGCCGACTTTGTCGGGCTGGGTTAGTCGTATCACTATAGGGGGCTTGAATGTATGTGCGTATGTTAAACTTTTCCTTTAAAATGCTACCCCTCCTAGATTTTTGCTCCAATCATTTTGATATTACGCAAAAATGTTTCCCCAGATGGACCCCACCTGGCTTTTACTTCTTTTGACGATTGACGAAAACTGACAAAAAGGCAGCACTTTTGTGCCCGTTTGGACCCATATTTAAAATGCTGCTCCTACAGTTTTACTCCAATCGCTTAGATGTTATGCAGGGATGTTCCCCAGGAATTCGCGTACCGGGCTATTATTTTTTCGAGGTTCGCCAAAAACTGCCGAAATGGCGGAACTTTGAAGCTTGGCAAAAACTGGAATAAAAGGTAGTAAATAACTGGATTGTCAAGCCATTTATTTCTCTCAGTCTTTCTCAAATAGCTATAAAATGTTGATCGAAAGTTTCTTAGGTGCTTCTCTACCTGGACTTTGCTTTTTTCGAAAATGGAAAAAAAATGCCGAAATGGTGACATTTTGTAAAATTGTGGAAATGTCGGTAAATACGTGAATCGTCAAAACTCAACCTCTTCAACATCCCTTTTCGGGTAGCTTCCACCCGGAAAAACTCGTTTTTGTGCATAAAAATCATGAAAAAGTTACGTTCAGAAACAAAGTTCTTCATTATTTGGCCTAGCGGTATTCGTTTCAGAGTTTTTCTCTCTTTTCTTGTTTGGTAACTCGGCTGGGTCATGTCCTTGGGCATGCTTGTTTTTAAAATGCATCTGCTCTTTCAGTTTGGTTGGATATCTTAATATTACACCACTTGCGCAACTGTCTCCATTTAAAAAGTAAAATTTGGTTTGGTTTGGTTTTCTCGAGAAAAAATTGACTGTTTAGCTCAAGGTTTCAGGAGTTGAATCCTCCCTCATTCCCAAAAAGTTGGATCCGCACCTGGCTCTCCTTGCGTTGGGCTCGACTGGTTGCAATCGCCCTGAAAATTCTTGTTTTTTTTTTTGTTTCTCAGCTTTGAAGAAGAGAAAAGTCATGTCAAGCGCTGAAAGTATTAGTTGTATGGATATTGAGGAGATGGAGGAGGGGGAGCTGTTAAAAAGCCCAGAAAGAGATATTAATTTGGTTTATGAAGAAGAGAAAGTATTGAAAAGTGGAAAAGGATCCCCTACATCGAAGCATGCCCTAAAAAAACTTAGAGAAGAACGACGAAGAGAAAGGAGACGGAAGTACCACAAGGCGATGAAAGGAAAAGGTGCAAGGAAGGAGGAGGAGGGAAATTGTGTAGCTCTGACAGATAAAGATGTTCAATCGGGCGAGGAAAAATAGCCTATAGATATAAATGTTCAAGCGGGCAATCAAGAAGCGCTCATTGATAAAGATGTGGAAGCTTTCCGTGAAGAATCGCCCAAAGATGAAGGTGAATCATCAAAAGATGGCGGTGAAGCGGTCCGTGAAGAATCGCCCAAAGATGAAGATGAATCATCAAAAGATAAAGGTGAATCATCAAGCGAGGATAGGATGAGAAAAGCTAAGGAATTAGCATAATAAAATAAAAAAGCGCTGGGCTTCTCCAGACTCTTCAGAACTTGGAGTGCAGTCGTACAACAGACATAGGGGGAACCTTTGCCTTGATGGAAAAGGCATGTAAAGAGTACGAGAAAATGCAACAAGACCCCCATTGGAAGAAATCTGCTTTCGTTGGAATGGAGATGGGATTGCAGGCGTCGCGAAAGAAGCGCAGACAGAGAGTACACTCGCGAGAAGAACGAAAGAAGAGAGATGTGTGAAACGATACTTTGAGTTAATAACTTGAGTTAATTACTTCAGTGTCTTTTAAGATATACCATCTATCAATCTATGTCGGTCTATCTATGTTGGCATATTCTGAGTATGGTCTCCCAAAGTCGTATTTTAGGGTTATATACGAGCAAAAATAACCGATGAACATTTGGTCCCCCTGTTTACTTAATTTCATATGAGGTCTCTCTTAGTGTTATCTTTTTATCTGTTCAACAAAATTTTTGTCATATTCTCTTTGTTTTATCACAATGGGTTCTTGAGGTCTGTTAGAAGCTTCATATCTTTATTGGATTGTTCTCTTTCAGCCAAGAAACGGAATACTGAAATTTGCCTTTCAGGGTTACGAGGCGGTGAACTTTACCTTGTTGTTTCTACTCTTTCCATGCCATTCCCCTCTCTACACAAACTTAAAGATATGACGTTGTCGCTTTATTGGAAATAAGCCATGTCAATGTCGCTGCGGAGAATCACTTTTTCCTTCTCTTGCCTTTGCTTTAGGTGCCGTGTGTTCAGTTCTGTTTTTATCCGCTGTACCGAAATGTCCGCTAATTACAAACTGTTAAAAAATGTCCGCTAACCCTGTTCCAAAATATCCGCTCGTTCCGTAATGTCCGCTAACCCAGTTCCAAAGTGTCCGCTCGTCCCGTATTGCCCGCTACTCCTGTTCCAAAGTGTCCGCTCGTCCTGGTTTGTCCGCTAACCCCGTTCCGTTCTTTCCGCTGGTAGTGTCCGCTAAATCTTCAATTTTTAGCCCAGCCGACTTTGTCGGGCTGGGTTAGTCGTATCACTACAGGGAGCTTGAATGTATGTGCGCATGTGCGTATGTGCGTATGTTAAACTTTCTCTTTAAAATGCTACTCCTCCCACAGGTTTGCTCCAATCGTCTTGATATTATGCAGGAATGTTCCCTGGGGGTCCCCAACCTGGCTATAATTTTTTAACGATTGACTAAAAACTGACAAAACGGAGGCACTTTTTGTATCCTTTTAACCAATTTTAAAATGCTATATCTCCTACAGTTCTACACCAATCACTTAGATGTTGCGCAGAGATCTTCCCCAAGGGTACATCTACCAGGCTATTATTTTTCTTTGCGGTTCGCCTAAAACTGCCGAAATGGCTGAAATTAGGGGGACAGTGGTGGTTCTAAAACAGGAAGCGACGTCATAATGACGTCACGTGGTGTTTTAGAAGCCCCATGGGGTTTCTAAAACAGTGACGTCATAATGACGTCATATAAACGTGATATGGACGTGATATGGAGGTCATATGGATGTCATATGGACATGATATGAAAGAGATCATATGGACGTGATATGGACGTGATATGGAGGTCATATGGAAGTCATATAGAGGTCATATGGACGTGATATGGAGGTCTTATGGACGTCATATGGAGGTCATATGGAGGTCATATAGAGGTCATATGGACGTGATATGGAGGTCTTATGGAGGTCATATGGAGGTCATATGGAGGTCAACAAAAATCTTTTCGACTCAAGCCTGCATGCGACTAACAGGTACGGCTGTACCTGCTGTACCTGCTTTAGGTACGGCTCAAGTGAGGACCCCCTAGAGATAGAAGCAGACTGAGTGCATAGAGTGTGACCAACCACCTCAAGTGAAGACCCCCGGGTACTCATGAGGACCCCCCAGAAAAAGTGAGTAGCCAATGCCTCCTCAAGCCAGAGGGCTCTCTCCATCCCTTACGGTATATACAGACAACAACTCTTCTTTTTTTTGCTTTCTCGCTCCACGCACATACGACGACAGACTGGTAAAGGGTCAGTCGGACAAACGAACACCCGGACAAACGGACTACCCGGACAAACAGACAGTCGGACAAACGGACAGTCTTTCTTTTAAATTTTTTTATCTCTCTCCACACGCATCACACCACGACAGCCTGTCAAGCGAACAGTCTTTTTTTGCTTTCTCGATCTCCAAACACACACCTTCACTAATGGCTTGCCGTAGCAGCAATCAATACCTCCTTAAGGCAAGCTATTTTTTACCCAGAGCTCTCTCTGCGCACACACACCACGTACGGCTCATTTAGCGTTTTCCTTTCTCAAGCCAGCTTTCTCGCTCTCCAAACACATATAACACCCAGGGCAGAAGGGCAAACGAAACAATCTTTTTTTGCTTTCCCTCTCTCCAAACACACACTTTCACTAATGGCTTGCCGTAGCAGCAATTAAAAGTGAGCAATCAATGCCTCCTTAAGGCAAGCTATTTTTAACCTAGGGAGCTCTGTCTCCCCATCTCATCACGGTATATACAGGCAACAACAACTCTGTTTTTAGCTTTGTCGCTCTCCAAACGCACGTAACACCAACCGGATAAAAGGGCACCCGGATAAAAGGGCACCCGGATAAAAATGCAGTCTTTTTTAATTTTTTTAATCTCTCTCTCCATCACACCACGGCAGCCGGGCAAACGTACAGCCTTTTTTTTTTGCTTTCTCGCTCTCCAAACCCACACCTTCACTAATTTATTTCATTTTTCCTCTCTCTCTCTCTACACACACACATATAGCAATAGCCACGACAGATTAAGCGTTTTATTTTATAAGTCATGGTATTTTTTTAACCCAGACAGTGGCTTTTTTTAACTCTCTCTCTCTCCTCACACACACATATACCATCACCAATGACAGATTAAGCGTTTTATTTCTCAAGCCAGGGTATTTTTAAACCCAGAGGGCAACTCTTTTTGCTTTTTCAGACGGGCAGACGGACAGATTTAGCGTTTCATTTCTCAAGCCAAGGTAGTTTTACAACCCAGACGGCAACTTTTTTTAACTCTCTTCACACACACATAACACCACAGCAGACAGGCAGTGGTTTATTTCATAAGCTAGTGTATTTTTAACCCAGACGGCAATTTGTTTTGCTTTTTCAGACGGGCAGACGAACAATCATTTCTTTATTTTTTATCTCTCTCTCCACACATATACCATCACCAGTGACAGATTAAGCGTTTCATTTCTCAAGCCAGGGTATTTTTTAACCAAGACGGCAACTTTTTTTAACTCTCTCCCCACATACATAACACAGCAGACGGGCAGACAGACAGATTTAGCGTTTCATTTCTCAAGCCAGGGTATTTTTAACTCAGACGGCAATTTGTTTTGCTTTTTCAGACGGGCAGACGGACAGATGGGGGTATAAATCAATGATTTATAGAACTCACAATACTGTACGTTATCGGCCGTATCCAAAGCTGCACGATCTCCTGGAGTGTTGACTCTTTGCTGGAGCCGTCCTCCTGTTTCAAGTCAACCAGTTCCGTGGCGCGGTCATAATTGGAAGGCGACTGCATGAGGCTGAAGTCGGTCGTCGGGATCTCGGAAATACTGGCTACAGCGGCTGCTAGCTCATCCTCAGGAACTGGTCGCGGACTGCCCGGCCTTGTAACGGTGGCGCTGGGTATGCGCCTCCTCTCTGCAACTGGTGCCGCCGACACCTTCCGGACAGTAACATCAGCTTCCCTCGGACTCGCTTTCAGCGGAGTCGTCATCGTCGACTTTGGCAGGAGTCGCTTTGACAGGAGTCGCCGTCGTCATGGTCGCTGCTGTTGCTTTGGCAGGCGTCGGTCTGGCTGGCCTTGCTTCCTGGCAGGGCGACGGGTCTCTGAACCTGTCGGGTGATAGGTCCCTCAGACGCTTGTGGCTTTCCTCCGCCGCCCTGCCAAACCGGTTGTATTCCTGCCCTCTGAAAATCCTTCCACTTCTTGAAGAAGAACGTCTGGTATTCTATGAATATCTCCTCCCAAAGATCCACATCCTTATCGGTGAGTTAGAATCTCTTCCGACGTTCCTCCGAAAAAAACTATTCTTTGTGTTGCATTTTTGTTTTTTTTATGTTGACTTCTCAACGGTCAAAAGCAGACTGACTCCATAGAGTGCGAGGCTGCTATTATAAAGGGACCCCCCTGTACCTGCTGTACCTGCTGTAGATACGACACCCCGTACCTGCTGTACCTGCTGTAGGTACGACCCCCCCCCCCCCTGGTCAGCATAAAATGCGAGGATGGCCGCTAGTATGTAGGAGTATATAAATGGGGGTTAAAGGCCACATTTCCCAAAACAAGCAGCAAGATGTCTACAACTCGTACAATCACAGTGATGCGAAACGGCAAGGCAGTGGCGCTGACAACTGAATGCTACAAGTGTTGGGTGTGGCTGGAATATCAAGGACAACCACACAACTGTCCGGTACACCACAATGCACCACGTCGGTACTGTTGCAAAACCTGCGGTGGTTTGCTATGGTACAAGTTTGCGGCAACATTACCTGGACCAGAGCCAAGCACAGACTGCTGGTGGTGCGGTGCAACGCTGAGAAGCATCAAATATTACAATTTTCATCCTTTCAAGTGTTCAATAAGACCTTTAACGATGGAGCAGTTTTACAGATACCAGTGTGGTTGCGGAAACCCGACTTGTTGGTGAAGAACCAACTTACTAACATCTTTCGGCCCTTCTAAGGGCCACCCTCTGTTGTGAAAACGCAAATTCTGTCTATGTATGAGTGTGTATAAAAGGGGGATGTCTGAGATTACATTTCAGCATTTCAGTTTCAGCAGTTAACGGAACAACAACCAGCTAAGTTGAAACGTGAAGAACATAGGAAAGGAGCAAAGAGACGAAAAATGGAAGACGATGACATTTGACCATACGGTCTAGTTCAGTGTATGGAATGCAATGTGAAATTTCCATCTATGGATACTTATGAGACACATACATGTAGTAAAGCTGAGATGAAAGGAGCAAAGAGATAAAAGATGGAAGAAGATGACATTTGGCCATACGGTCCTTGAGGCACATGGATGCATACCAGCTGAGATGGAAAATGTGCCTCATGAAGAACATGTTTCAAAGAAACAAAAGACAGGACAAGTAGGGAGAGGTAGAAGGGTTAGTCTTGGTGAAAACGCGCAGGAAAAACGGTTTGAGTCTGAGGATGGATCAGATTTACTGCTTGAAATGCGACAGCAAGAGAACCGTATCAAGGCACATTTGTTGGAGACCTTAAACCATGGAATGAAATGGTACATTGTCGTGCATGCACGTTTCAAGAAACTGACAGCGAATGCTGAAGGTGTTATGGTAGAACAAGTGGATAATGCATTTATCAGCAGTCCAACATATACAGCATACAATCCAGCAGATATTGAACAGGACTTGCCAGAAGCCTATAAAGAATTGTTTACTAAGTTTGATGAACATGAGCGACAAGGCTCTGACTGGGTATTGGATAACATACTTTACATTGAAGTATACACAGCCACGTTGATGCCTGTGGAAGCGAGTAGTTTTATTCCACTACCGAAGAAAGAAGAAAATGAAGAAAACAAAGGGCGTGATAAACATTAAGAATGATTACAACAAGTGTTTCTTATGGTCAGTATTGGCTTACCTTCACCCTCATGACAACAACCCAAATCGTGTGAATCATTACAAACCATTTGAGAAGGAATTAAAGGTAGAGGGTATGACATTTCCGACACCAATTACTGACATTCCAAAATTTGAAAAGGAGAATGATATAGCCATCAACGTGTTTGGATATGAACAAGATGTAGTTGTTCCTATACAACTTAGTCGAAACGTCAGTGTGACAGAAATCAACTTACTTCTGATTAGCAATGACAAGACGAGGCATTACTGCCTCATCAAGAATTTAAGCAGACTTATGTGTTATCGATCAAAGCATAAGTGCGCATATTTTTATTGTTTCAACTGTCTGCACTGGTTTGTACGGCAAGATCTTTTAGATAAACATCGTGAAGTGTGTGACAAGAATGGAGCACAACGTTCATCATTTCCCAAGGAATGCTTCATCAAGTTCAAGAATGTAGCTAAACAACAGCGAACACCTTTTGTGATTTATGCCGACTTTGAATGTTTCACGCAAAAGCATGAAGAAGGGGACAAGTATCAACATCATCGTCCAAACAGCTTTGCCTATGTGGTTGTGAGCCAGTATGACTCACGTGCACCAGTCATGTATCGAGGAAACAATTCTGTGAAAGTCTTTTTTGACCATATGGTGAACGAACGTAATCTTATTGTACGTGATTTAGAGCAGCCAAAGGAAAATATGATGACTCGTGAAGACAAAGAGAATTTCAAGAACGCTGTTGATTGCTACATTTGTCATGAACCTCTAGGAGCAGATCGTGTGAGAGATCATGGCCACATCAATGGCAAATATCGTGGAGCAGCACATAGTGAATGCAACTTACAATTCCGACTTAGAAAGGATAAGCAAGAGGATAAAGATTCTTTTATCATTCCCGTGTTTTTCCACAATTTGCGAGGCTATGACAGTCACCTAATCATGGAGGAAATTGGGAAATTCAAAGGTGAACGATTACAGTCATTCCCAAAACCATTGAGAAATATATTGCATTCACCATGAGCAATCTATAATTTACAGACAGCTTTCAGTACCTCTCTACAGAGGTTGGTATCCAACCTTGCAGCAGAAGGGGAAGATAACTTCTACAACATGACCTCTAACATTCACGATAGTGACCAACAAGATTTGTTGCTGAGAAAGGGAGTATACCCCTACGATTACATGGACGAACCATCCAAGTTTGCTGAAAAACAGCTACCATCAAAGGACAAGTTTTATAATCAGCTTAGCGAAGAGGACATTAACGATGAGGATTGTGCGCATGCGCAGAAGGTGTGGGATACATTCAACTGTACAACATTTGGTGAATACCACGACCTGTACCTGAAATCAGATGTGTTATTACTAGCTGACGTGTTTGAAAATTTTCGTCAAGTGTGCCTCAACACGTATGAATTGGATCCTGCTCACTACTATACAGCACCTGGACTGTCGTGGGATGCTATGTTAAAAGCGACAAAGGTGAAGTTGGAATTGATCAATGACATTGACATGTACCAAATGGTTGAGCAAGGCATACGTGGAGGAATATCTGTGATCACACACAAGTATGCGAAAGCAAATAATCCCTACGTAGCAGATTACAATTCTGAGATACCAAACAACTATCTAATGTACCTCGACGCACACAACATGTATGGGTGGGCCATGTCACAAAGCATGCCACAAAGAGGATTTATGTGGGTGAGCGAGCCAGAATCCCATCATGGATATAGATGAAGATGATGACATTGGATTCATTTTGGAAGTGGATTTAGAATATCCAAATTCAATCCATGGTCATCATACTCACTACCCAGTGGCTCCAGAACGGAAATGTGTCAAAGTTGGAGTACAGTTAGAAGCTGCGGAAAGATCTGAACACGAAAGACAAACCCAGTAAAAAGGTCATTTCTAACTTGTCTGACAAGAAGAAATATATACTTAATTACAGGAATTTACAAGAGTACGTCTCACTGGGGTTGAAAGTCACCAAAGTACATCGCGCCATCATGTTTGAACAGAGCAAATGGTTGGCAAAATACATTACCTTGAACACGGAAAAGAGAAAATTGGCCAAGAACCCGTTTGAGAAAGACTGATGAACAACTCTATGTTTGGTAAAACCATGGAAAATGTGAGAAAGCGAATCAATGTTGAACTGGTTCACAAAGAAAAGCGGTTCAAGAAATTTGTAGCCAAACCTTCTTTCCACAAATTCAAAATTTTCAACGAAGATTTGACCGCGGTACATTTACGCAAAGTGGATTTGCGCAAGTTTGCTTCACCATTCTCGACCTCGGCAAAGTGCTTATGTTCAACTTTCATTACAACTACATCATGGTCATGTATCCCAATGCCAAGTTGTTGTTCAGCGACACACACCGACAGTCTATGTTACGACATAGAAACGGAAGATATCTACAAGGATATGCAGCAAGATGCTAACCTGTTCGACACAAGTGACTATCCGCCGGATCACTTCCTACATTCCAACGTGAACAAAAAAGTGCTTGGGAAAATGAAAGATGAGACGGCAGGCATCCCTAGTGAAGAGTTGGTTGGACCGAAAATGTACAGTTTATTGTGTGGCGGGAAAGAAAAACATACATCTAAAGGCATCACTCAAGCTTGTCCAAGACGCATTAAGCATGTGCAGTATGGAGACAGTTTGTTCAAGAAAACTCAAACAATGGCTACAGGACACATTATTCGAAGTCATAGTCACCAGCTCTTCTCGGAGAAATTGAGAAAGGTAGCCCTCTCCTCATATGTCGACAAGCGATATGTATTGGATGATGCCTATTCCACCTTAGCTCATGGACATTATAAGGCTGTGGTATAAAAGAGGGGAGGTCCTCCAACGTAAGAGTTATTTGAGGTGTGAACATTGAAGCGTTAACATGGAACGCGGAAGTCGTAAGAGATCTGCAACTGATAATGATACTCTTGCAGATACAGTTAAAGACTTAAAAGTTAAAAATCCTACCACTACCATCAAGAATTTGAAAGTGGAGACGGCAACAACACCACAGTCGTGGGATGGAATGCTTTCTTTAGGAAATGGAAAGTATATCAAGATTATGAAACAGATCAATGAAGGAGTGGTAAACATTCGCAAGTACCTGAGAGATGAGGGGACTGGAAGAAACCGTCCTACGAAAAAGGGTATTTTGCTAACAATACCTGAATGGAAAATGTTGAAGAAGCAAGTGAAAGAAGTGGATAAAAGGCTTCGAAAACAAGAAAACGGCTCATAACAAGGTATTCTCATCATCAATGCACTCATGTTTAACGGTGGTGCTTACCTTACTGTAAATGAGAGGAATGAAGTAATAATAGGTTCTCGGATAATTTCTGATTATCGGTTTAAACCTGAAGTGTGGAAAGACTTTAAAAACATATCGCTTAAACATGGGTTTAAACGCAGATTTGAAAATAATGTTGAAGTGTATGTGATTGAACATGATTCTAACATACGTGTTAGATTCTGGAGAAATCTTTTACAGGATTATCCACTGGATTATCATGGAGTTGTGCCAGATAATCCATATGCAGATATGATTCACTTTGATATGAAGAATTGGCACGCAGTCTTACGATTCCTAGAAGCTATATAACATCGACTCTTCACCATCTTGCGAGCATAAAAACGCCTTTGCAGACAAGGAGACAGCCCATAGTTGATCTAACTGTTGAACGAGATGGAAGACTTTTTATCGGAATATGAACCAATTACACATGGATTCTCATATTTGAGAAACTTATGTGATGACATTGTGCTAAGACATTTTGGAAAGTATATCATTCTATCAACTGACGAACAATCTGTGTTGAAAGACCATCTAGAGAAGTTGAGGATTCCTGGCTTTCTCCTGAAACTCTCAGAGGATTTAGAAGTGTGTGTGACTGAGAACTGTCTCGACGTATTTGTACGATTTCGCCAATATGACGAGCTTACAGAATGCTACGACTACATCACCCTCAACACAGTGGAATGGTACGCTCTGTTGCAAGCATTGAATTGGAAAGAACCTGACGCTTGAATTCAAAGAGGGAGGAAGGAGTGCAACTCATGCGGGGCACCAAGTCCATTGAGCTGACACATTGAGCTGACATTAATGATCATGGATATGAACTGAAACAAGTTTGGTAATGGACAGTGTTATGCTAGTTTTCATAGCATTTACAAACGTGGGTGTAATGTCTATGATACATATATAAATTTAGATTGGTATGAATGGCATTTGTTTATCGATGTATTGAATGTATTTGTGAAATAAAAGTTTAATGTAAAATAATTGTTAAAATGTAAATAATGTATAACACAATAAAAAAGAATGTTGTATAAAACTGTCTTGTTTATTTACAATATCCATAATAAAATTAACAATTACCAACAACTTAACTAATACAACATGAATAAAATAATGGTTTATAACGTCTATATACAAAATCCTTTACAACAAAATCACCATCACTTCTTCTTAATACATCAATGATTTCAAAAGGACTATGTCCTCGAGCTCTTTGAATTACATAATACACACAATAAAATCCACATGTATATGATATCGGCGTTTGTAATGGAACTGAATTATAAATGAAATTAAACTTTAAAACTTATTCAAACGACTGTCTATAGGTAAAAGTCCATAAGAGTCAAAATATTCTGCAGGGTCTTCGTCATAATATACTGCCACCCAGTGCTCCCCTGGCTCATCATGATCGTCTGTGTTGATGACGTAGGTATAGCGTTGTAAAGATGGTAACTGGTCCATGGCAAACACACCTTGAAACAGCATCATCTTTTGTCGCAGCATCATGAGATAGTATGGCTTCTATCTGCTTCGTGTTCATGACTGGTAGTCAAACTGAATGCTACGGTTTGCACTTATTTCAACAGTGTTATCAAATTCAACATACACTATAACATTGACTGTATTTTGCAAGGCACCAGTAAAATTCATTTCTAGTCACAAATTCCCATGCTTGATAAGGGCATAATGATAATCACCATCATAATCAGGCATTAAGTCAAAAGAAAATAAGGAATAACATCTATGCCAATCTTCCCGTTTTATAATGGAACTTTTCTCACAATTCAATCAAAAGATTTGTAAAGAGTTTCAAAAGCGCCAAGATATTTGCCAGGATTTATATGAAGCTTGAGAGGTTTGGATAGGACTGGTTCACCATCAGAGTAAAGCTGCATAAAGTTAAGATCAAAATGCTCAAAATTGTATGGATTTCTCAATACTGTTCCAGCAAAGGATTCATTATGAACCATTCCAATGACAATACGTTTTGGTAATTGGCCTAAAAGGATGCTTTCTTTCACAGAAGATTGAAATCCTGCTAGAATAGCCAAAATTTTACACTCTTTTCTATTAATAATAAACTTAGCAGGACTTTTCATCAATGCATCTGCCTGTACCAACTGAATACCTGGACTAACCCTCACTTTGCGAATGGTTAAAAATGCTTCTCTCACTTCTACTTTAAAACCATTATTTGCAGCCATTAATATATATTCATCTTTTTGTCTATGTAAACGTAATTTCATACTAACACCATTGGGAAGATAACGATCCTGCTCAAACAAATCTACCCTTAAACCACCTGTAAGCATAAACTCACGGCTTATACGTGTATACAAATAGCGATTATGTAAACCATTATTTTCTGTTTCAGCTAGATCGCCAGCATCAGCATTTAGATGAAAACCTGATACATATCTTTCATGATTAGGTCTTTTCACCTCATGAGTATTCATTGACCCAGCAGTATCTTTAAAGATGAGACGCATAGAGCGCTCAGAATGGAGACTTTCTTCCGAGTCATGAATGAGATGAGATATGATGCTGGTATAACCATGGGTATTGTTACTATGTGATATCAAACGATCATATAGAAATATTTCAATATTGGACCATAACCCATTAAACAAATCATTGATACATGACACGTTATCATCTACACCATCCATCTTCACAATGCGCCATACAATATGGAGTTTATTGTTCTTTAAATCAAGATATTCCTCTGTACTCGCAGGAATGTAGAATTCTATTGGAGCACCCTCTCTAATGGTAGTCATTGGTTGATAGTCTACATTATAACTTTTTTCTACAGCAGTTTGCATTGGTGCTATGCGAAACCATTCTAATGGAGAAAGACTACATTCACAAGAATGATTATGAATTAAAGACATGATTAAAAAATATATTTCTTATATTTTGTTGATGTTATCCGTTTAGCTGCTTTTCGCCTTCTGACACGTTTTGTTGGTTTCGCTCTCTTTTGTCCTCCTAACCCATCACCAAACACACGTTGTGCTACTCGACCTGTAACATCTTTCGCGACATCTTTCGCAGCCTTTTTAAGATGTGGTGCAACGATTTTAGCCCCTGCCTTAAGCAGTGGAATAGCTTTGCGAGCCAATGATCCCAGTATTGAACCAATACCATCTCCATATTGTATTCGCGCTCCTTTAAATCCTGGTAATTCTCCACCCACTTGACGAAGAAAATGGTTGCGATATATAGATGGATTGTGTGTGTATGCTTTCATAATGCTTTTGGTCGAAAATGAAGTTTAAAGATCACCTTTCCAGTTTGAAATGGAACATTATGACCTGTGTCGTCCTTAATATTCATTTCTATCACGTCAAATTTGGATGTGCTTACAGGAACATAATGAGGTTCTCCATAACTTTTCATGATAATGTCTCCATCATGTCCTTGTATTCCAACAGAACGTAGCAAAGGAACATAATAATCACCAACAACTTGTGGCTCACAAATACTACAGTATACATAAAGTGTATAAAATCCCTGTTTCACATCAGCTTTATATTCAGCTGTACACGTTTCAGTATACCATTGATCTGGGATAAATCCTAAAATCTCAGCTAATCCAGCGGAGAATGACACTTCAAATTTATAATTTAGAAATAGAAAAACTCGTCGTCTAATTTTATCATACTTTATCTGAATAGCTTCTTTAAGGTCATCTTTCATAGAATTAGTCGCTTCTTCATTGACTGCATGACATATCTCTTGTATGGATCTGTAGTAACCATAAGGAATATTGATTGTGTCAAGGACAATATCTGTCAGTGGTTGTTGTCGATACTGAATAGAATAGTCCATTCCATGTCTCGTGGTTGTCCATGTATGTGGATATTGAATTTCAGCTAAAGCCACTTCATATTTTACGTCGTTTAGGCCCGCTGCGTGCGAGCAAGTGAAGGAAAGGTTGATTCTCTTGAATGCGTTTAGACATCTTGGCTGCGAATGGTTAAGTGACTTGGTTCTTGTTCATACACTACTTTATCAACATAGAATAATGTGTATCTTTTGGTAAAATGCCTGTACGAATACGTAGTTCATCATTCGTCTTCGGCTTCAAATCAATGAATAAATAGCCATGAGGTTTGCTGGTAGCATCTTGATAGGCTTTTATGAGAAATTGAGATTTTCCAGGATACATTTGTCGCGCTAATGTACTTATTTGTTGACTGTCTCTAGGATTTTTAAACAGAATGATGTAATGTGTATTCAAACTAATATTTCGCATTTCTCTACCATGATGAAACAAATTATGCACAATAAAAATAATGCTTAGATTTTGATGACTGCTGCCAACACTAAAGAGACGCGTCATTCGCTCATCACTATGACATTTGGTCATTAAGTCATCAATGATGAGTAAGTTTGGCTTTTTCGGGTTAAAAAGCTCTTCAATGTCATTGGAATGTCTTGGTAAAATTTCACACCTTTAATTCCCTTATACAAAGGCTGATCTGCTAGATAGAGCCATAAAATGGTTTTTGGAGAGGGTTTAATTAACTTTTGTTCTAGAATTTCCCTAACTAGAGAGGTTTTACCACTGCCTGTAGGTCCGGAGACCAAACATGTGAATAGATGCTTCATTTTTTAATGTCTGTTTCTTTCACCCAACTGTTAAACTTCTTTGGCCAACCTAACCACTTCACAAATAATTCTTTAACACCTCGTCTTTTTCGAGTTTTCAAAACCTTTTCAATTCTGTAGACTGATTTACTATTTTTTGTCACTTTCTGCAGTTCTTCTTCATAGAAATGTCCATCAATATCTTCGTCCAAAAAGTCTTTCACACAATACAAGTGTACTGCTTGCTTCTTATAACGATGTGTGATAATGAAGACTTCTTGCGTCCACTTTATATGATAATCCCGTTGAAATACATATTTCATGTGAGAAATGCGAACCTGATCACTAATTTTAAATTTGTAGGGTTTTTTCTTCTTCTTTGGTTTTAATTTCAATTTGTCTACATACATATACTTCCACACTTTCGATTCTATGTCTTTACGAATATCTGCAGGAGTATATTTATTAGGGAGGGAGCCATGAGGTCTATGGTTGTAATTATACACTAAGTCTGGAAGGATGTCCATATATCGATAAGTTTGATTATGTAGGAAATATCGATACATCATCCCCTTTAGAGTAAGAATGACTCTCTCAGCAAAGTTGGCTTTGGTTTCATTCTTTGTCGTATAGGCATGTATTCCCTCCTTCTTCAAAAATGCTTTTACCCATCTGTTTTTAAATTCAGTTCCTTTGTCTGACCTTAGAGTTCGTGGTCTTCGTTGTGTTTCTTGAAAAATCTTTTGAAAGGCTGATATGACGCTGGTATGTGATTTATTAGGCATTGGTTGCACCCATAAATATTTGGAAAACACATCAATGACAACCAATAAAAAGCGGGTGTCATCATTATGGGGAGCTATGTTTCCCATATCAGCTAAATCAATATCCCACATATCATCAATTCCATGTGTAATGACACGTTGCCTTTTAAACCTGTATTTTACAGGTTGTAGTAAACTGAAGGCATCTTGATCCTGTAACCATTTCTTCACTTGTGAATGAGTGACTGGTTGATCATGTTTTTCTAATATGTGATAAAGTTTGTGAGGACCAGCAAATGCCCCAGGTTGACCAGGTTTAAAGTATATATTGGTTAAGTAGTCTTTCCACGTCGACATGTTAACACTAAATGATCAACACTTGTTAACATATCTTGCATTTTATTTTATCAACATATCTTGCATTTTATTTTATCAGCACATCTTGCATTTTATCAACATATCTTAAATTTTATTTTATCAACATATCTTACAAATCAAGTATTGATACAATGGTGTGAATAATTGGAGTCATTGATCTTCAATGTATATTAACCAACTACTTAATTCATCAAATGTGATAGCATCTACACCATATTTTTCACAACGTTGATTTGCATTATCTAACACTTTATCTAAATGAATGTAATATTTAGCTTCATTCCAATATGTATAGACACATGTAGAATGACACGTATGTTCTAAACACTCTTCATTATGACAAGCAGGACATACTAAACATGCAAACTTTTTTACAGCTAATAACATTTCTTCACAATATGTTTTTTGTACAATATATTGTCTCAATGTAATGTCTGCTATTATACTGCAATGTAGATTAACCACTCTCTCACTTCATCAAACAGTCTTGGATCAAATCGAGCGAAGTGATATGCTGCTGCCACATCAAACTCCTCAGCTCCGTTAATGTTTGAAAACACACACTCTTTGATGAAATCCTCGCGTAAGTTTGGTACGTTCAACGTGGAATGAGCAAGTTCCCAATAAATGTCAAATGCTGCAGTTGTTGTTGAATAGATCCAAAACGTAATGTAATGTCTGCTATTATACTGCAATGTAGATTAACCACTCTCACTTCATCAAACAGTCTTGGATCAAATCGAGCGAAGTGATATGCTGCTGCCACATCAAACTCCTCAGCTCCGTTAATGTTTGAAAACACACACTCTTTGATGAAATCCTCGCGTAAGTTTGGTACGTTCAACGTGGAATGAGCAAGTTCCCAATAAATGTCAAATGCTGCAGTTGTTGTTGAATAGATCCAAAACGTGCCAGTTCACTTATCATGTAGTCTACATACTTGTCCTTGAAACACGTTTCTGCATCCATCTTTCACATGTCCATATAACACGTCTGCACACTATGACGCCTGGCAAGCAAATGACTCTCAGACTTACTCCACAGAAAGAGTTACTCAGCCGCACTTGTTGCAGAAGTTGTCAGGTTCACACAACTTGCAATTGTACTTGTGGTAGTGACAGTCATAATCCTCAGCATATCCGTAAGCACCACAATATTCACAGGTAAGTCCAAGTTGATTTTGCACATCCATATTCTCCAATCGAACTTCAGCCAGTCTTTTCTTGGATAGCTTTGGCACTTTTATCCGATTGTCCTTTTGCAGCATGATAGGAGTTTTCTTGCCATGATATTCCGTACATGGCAATAAGGTTGAGTTAATGTTATCCATCTCCTGAAGCAATGTCTCCCATTCACCATCATTCATGTTGATGTAATACTTGTATTCTTTCCTTTAAAACAGTGATGTTTGCACAAAACTCACATAGCGCATATCCAAGTATGAAATGACTTCAAGCCATTTCGTTTGCGTTAAGTACAGTTTGAAGCCAGTGTCGTGTAATCATGTTAAGTTCAGGCACACAATCTTCCACAAGGATGGTGATAAAGCAAGCCATCTCTCTCTCCACGTATGAATCGAATAAATAACCCAAATTGTCCATGCTCCACAGTAATGGTTAAGTTTGCACTAATTTTAAAGCTGCTTGTCTTCTCCATGGCTGCGCGTCGAATGATGACTGCACTTGACACCTCACTCCTTTTATATGGACATTACATGTATGTTTTCATGAGATGTTTGCAAAATCGCGAAGTGATCTCGTTGAAACCATCCAGAAAGGCTGTTGGCAAACCGTCTGTTAGAGATTGTCTCATGACGATCACTTAAAACTCTCCTCGTTTGCGACTCCCAATTATCCATTGAAAGAGCATTGGCATGGTTAAATGACCTTTTTCATAGAGGTAAGCCATCATATTATACACCTTAATACGTTCTTCAAGGTACTTGAAGCCATGTAGCATGACCTTTGCACATTTGGAATCGCGATCCTCATCAACACACTTTGGCGCCGGTAGACATAAAGTCTTAAAAAGTTCCTCATGAAGACTTCTAATAAGTTGAACGAAAGGATGGGTCATGGCTTCGGGAAAACTGTGGCTCTGACGCGGGAAGATGCTCTATGTTTCCTTCTAGCATGTAGATCAGCTGAATAACAGTGTTCACTTCTTCCGTTAGGTACATGTATGTGTGTTGATCGAAAAAGCCTTCTTCACATAAACGCCATAAAATGTTGCAATCGATCAGAGGATTCACTGCTTGAAAGTTTCGTTTCAACAGCGTGACGTCTTCCTCAGTAACAGGAGTAGTTTTGCTCAATTCAAATTTAGATTTGAGCTGCTTGTCATCGTCGTCGTAACCGTTGCTATCGTCATTGTCGTCGCTGTCGTCGTTGTTGTCGTCATCGTTGTCGTCGTTGTTGTCACCGTCGTTGTCGTCATCGCTTGACATGGCCACTTCTTCCTCAAGATGCTCTAGATGCACCTTTAACTTTGTATTAAGTGGTTTGGCGCTACCATTTACAAGCGCATTTGCAACCCAGAATGGGTAGTCAGACCCCTCAGGATCTGGCGGAGCACCTAACGCTTCCTCAGGCTTTCTTTGCTGTACTGTAGACACGTCCGACGGAGCCCCTAACGCTTCTTCCAAGGCTTTTTCAGCTTCTGCTAGTGTACTTAGGAAGGCAGCAGTCTCCTCTGCAGTTAAAACTGCATCTGTAAAAGCCATTGTTTCATTGCTGAACAGGCTATTAATTTCCATGTTGCTAGCCGTTATCGCTTTTCGAGACGTCTCCATGATGGTTTTGCAATGCAATGGCCATAGGGGTGTCGAACAGACCTTTTTATGCTACTGTCGGTGAGCGAGTGGCTTAAAAGTCGATCGGCGGGGGGGGGGGGGGGGGGTCCTTACGCCAGTCGACAAGGTCTGCTGGGGGGGGGGGGGTCCTCACGTTATGCAGTCAGTCTGCTTCTATCTCTAGGGGGGTGCCGCAGGTACACCGTACCTACAGCAGGTACAGCAGGTACAGGGGGGTCCTCACTTGAGGAGGTATACAACTGCTCGTCATTTGAGCTCAGGCTCACAACCGCTTTCAACTTTCACTACGACAATGGAGCTGTTCTTTGCGTTCAACGATGTTCTCACGCTCAGGGAAGTAAGGGAGATGCAAGTGCCGGTAGTTTCACCAGTGAATCAGCCAGTGAGATATTTTTTCTACCAGATGCTGCCGGACCCAGCCAACGCCAAGGTTCTCTGTGTTCCGGTCTTTTTTAACCGGAGGGTGACGCTCGGAAAGCGGTTGCGAAATACCGAGGAGGGACATTACGTCCAGCCTTACTTCCGATGCACCATGCTGGGGGAATCGATACCGTCAAGACTGAGGAGGAAGAGTATCCAGCTCAGTCCTGATCGTGTTGTTGCTGTGGATCGTGGGCATCAATCGTGTATTTACTGTGCTGCACTTTTCACCCAGATGATGGCGCTTGCTGATCAATACACGACTGCATGCTTCACCTGTGGACTGAAAACAGATCATTTTGTTTTCAACAGCCAGCAATTAACCCACTGCGCAAGGCCAGTCCAAAATGTTTTGGAGTTCTAGAGTCCGGCAGCAGCAGCAGCAAAAACCTCCCGGACCTTCTAAGGGCCACCCACTAATGCGAAATAAGCGCTAATCATGTCATGGTGTTAGTATGTATGTGTATGCATGAGAGTGTGGGAAATGCTAAAAAAAAAAAAAAAAAAAAAAAACAATTTAAAAAGGGGGGCTATTTTTATACCCCTTTTTATACCCTCTTTTGACTTTAAGGGGGTCTTATATGTGAGCTCTAACCATGTAGCTATGAGTTCTCTATTTATAAAATGGAGAACTTGTACGTTTCGGGAAGTGTCCCATCTGTCCGTCTGCCCACGTCTGCCGTAGGTGTGATGGAGAGAGAGCGTTCTCTGCCGTTAGCCTGCCTTAAGGAGGCATTGCTTGCTCACTTTTAATTGATTTTGCGATGGCCTGGTTGATCCTTTTCTTTTTACGAAGGCCCGTTTGCCCCAGCTGCCCGTTTAACCGGCTGCCCGTTTAACCAGCTGCCCGTTTGAATGGCTGCCCACTATCCCTATCACGTCATTATGACCTTCATATGACCTCCATATGATCTCCATATGACACCCATATCACGTCCATATCACGTCCATGTGACGTCCATATGACGTCACTGTTTTAGAAACCCCATGGGGCTTCTAAGACACCTCGTGACGTCATTATGACGTCACTTCCTATTTTAGAACCCCCACTTTCCCCCTACTGTCGATGGAAAAAGCGCCGATGTACAAGGACAGTTGCAGCTGGGACAAGTGTCAACGGGAAAAGCGCCGCTGCATCAGTACAGCTGAAGCTGGGACAAGTGCGGACCCGTAAAGCACCGCGTTACAATTGCATCTGCAGCTGGGACAGGTGTCGATAGAAAGAGCTACAAAAAATATTAAAAAAAATAAAAAGCGCCGATGTACAAGGACAGTTGCAGCTGGGACAAGTGTCAACGGGAAAAGCGCCGCTGCATCAGTACAGCTGAAGCTGGGACAAGTGCGGACCCGTAAAGCACCGCGTTACAATTGCATCTGCAGCTGGGACAGGTGTCGATAGAAAGAGCTACAAAAAATATTAAAAAAAAATAAAAAAATAAAAAAAATAAAATATACCCCTTTTTACTTTAAGGGGGGGTCTTATAGGTGAGCTCTAACCATGTAGCTATGAGTTCTCTATTTATGAAATGGAGAACTTGTACGTTTTGGGAGGTGTCCCATCTGTCCGTCTGCCTACGTCTGCCGTAGGTGTGATGGAGAGAGAGAGCTCTCTGGGGTTAAAAAATAGCCTACTTGCTCACTTTTAATTGATTTGCGATGGCCCGGTTGATCCTTTTTTACGAAAACCCGCTTGTCCCGACTGCCCGTTTAACCCGCTGCCCGTTTGACCGGCTGCCCGTTTGAATGGCTTCCCACAATCCCTATGACGTCATTATGACGTTCATATGACCTCCATGTGACCTCCATGTGGCCTCCATATGACCTCCATATGACCTCCATATCACGTCCATATCACCTCCATGAAGTCATTATGACGTCACTGTTTTAGAAACCCCATGGGGGTTCTAAAATACCTCATGACGTTATTATGACGTCACTTCCTGTTTTAGAACCCCCACTTTCCCCCTACTGCGGAACTTTGAAGTTTGAAGCGAACCCATGGTTGGAAGGTTTGTGGTTCGATCCTACCCACGGGCAACACTTTCACCTGCTGTCTATCATACTGTCATATCATGGGGAGCCCCGGGTTCTCATTGTGAGGAACCCCCACGTTTTTCAGTGTGAGTACCTCCCCCGGGGCCCTCCATATGAGGACTTCCACCATCTGTCTATCATGTGAGGACCCCCAGTTTCTCAATATGAGGACCTCCCCAGGGGTCCTCCATATGAGGACTTTCACCATCTGTCTATCATGTGAGGACCACCCCGGGTTCTCAATGTGAGGACCACCAGGATGTGATTCAACACCCTTTAAGAGCACATTGTGTGCTCACAAGTGTTCCATTCTTGTTGCGGCTGTTGTTGGATGCACATAGGAAAAGGAAGTGAAAAACAGTTGCTCTTGCTGTTGTTGGATATACATGGAGAACAAGTGAAGGATTGACTGGAATACACATAGGAGACGAAGTAAAAGTTTGCCTATTATTTCGAAAGGAAGTGAATGATTGGTTGGAATACACATGGTAAGTGACTTGTTTTGTGACTATGTAACATCATATCATATTCCTCACATGATAGACAGATGGTCGAAGTCCTCACGTGGAGGACCCCGGGGGAGGACCTCACACTGAGAACCGGGGGTTCCTCACAATGAGAACCCGTGGGGGTCCCAATGATATGACAGTATGATACACAGAAGGTGAAAACGTTGCCCGAGGGTGGGATCGAACCACCAACCTTCCAACCATGGGTTCGCTTCAAAGTTCCAAGTGCCGCCATTTCAGTAGTTTTTGGCGAACCGCGAAAAAAATAATAGCCTGGTAGGCAAACCCTTAGAAAACATTTCTGCGCAACTTCTAAGCGATTGGTGTAGAAGTGTAGGAGATATAGCATTCTAAAATGGGTTAAAGGGCACAAAAGGTGCCGCCATTTTGCCAATTTTAGTCAATCGTCAAAGAAGTAATAGCCAGGTGGGGGATTACCCAGGGAACATTCCTACATAATATCAAGACGCTTTGGAACAGGATTAGCGGACAATACGGGACGAGCGGACACTTTGGAACAGGGTTAGCGGACATTACGGAACGAGCGGATACTTTGGAACAGGGCTAGCGGACATTTTGGAACAGTTTGCAATTAGCGGACATTTCGGTACAGCGGACAAAACAGAACGGGACAGCCGCGACCTCTCAGATTGGGGCTTTCACGATGTTAACATTGTCAATAAAACATCAGCACATTTTTATCCAATTTAAATTTGAAACAAACGTTTTAAGTCTTAAATACTGCGGCCGGGGTTCAAACGAGAGACCCCAAACTGTCTAGAACGACAAAATAACAATATCTGTAAACTCTCTGTTGAATGTTAACAAAAAAGAAAGGATCGTACACAAAATGTACCACTATTACGGAGTCTCGCTGACCTTACGAGTCGAGTATTAATTTCTGTTTATGTTGATATTGATTGTTACGGTGCAGTTGTGAAACTGATTTGATACTACAGCAGTAGTCTCGAACAAATCTAAGAAATCATTGATGTCCAAAAGACTATCAATATCAAGACCCAAATCAAATTGCTGCTCATTATCTACTTTTCAAACTGCCTGGACTGAAGCAAAATTTTCTTGTCTCCGAGAGTAACTGCGTTATTATATTAACCAATTTTTTCATTGCCCCACCCCTTTTCTCATTTTCATTAATGACCTCCTACTTCGAGCCCAGCCATCGGTGCACTTGTTTGCTGACGACTGTGTCCGTTTTCGTGAGATTAGAGATGAATGTGCCAATCTAATTGTACAGCAAGACTTAGAAGCCTTGAATTCTTGGGAGAACAATTGGCTAATGGAATTCAATCCGGACAATTGTTTTGTGCGCACTATTTAAAAAAAGCGGTATCCAAAACTAAATAAATATCCATTGAAAAACACAGTAATTTAGACGGCCGATTCAACAACCCATCTGGGTGATGGAATTTCTGAAGACTGATCGTGTTGTTGCTGTGGATCGTGGGCATCAATCGTGTATTTACTGTGCTGCACTTTTCACCCAGATGATGGCGCTTGCTGATCAATACACGACTGCATGCTTCACCTGTGGACTGAAAACAGATCATTTTGTTTTCAACAGCCAGCAATTAACCCACTGCGCAAGGCCAGTCCAAAATGTTTTGGAGTTCTAGAGTCCGGCAGCAGCAGCAGCAAAAACCTCCCGGACCTTCTAAGGGCCACCCACTAATGCGAAATAAGCGCTAATCATGTCATGGTGTTAGTATGTATGTGTATGCATGAGAGTGTGGGAAATGCTAAAAAAAATATTTAAAAAAAAAAACAATTTAAAAAGGGGGGCTATTTTTATACCCCTTTTTATACCCTCTTTTGACTTTAAGGGGGTCTTATATGTGAGCTCTAACCATGTAGCTATGAGTTCTCTATTTATAAAATGGAGAACTTGTACGTTTCGGGAAGTGTCCCATCTGTCCGTCTGCCCACGTCTGCCGTAGGTGTGATGGAGAGAGAGCGTTCTCTGCCGTTAGCCTGCCTTAAGGAGGCATTGCTTGCTCACTTTTAATTGATTTTGCGATGGCCTGGTTGATCCTTTTCTTTTTACGAAGGCCCGTTTGCCCCAGCTGCCCGTTTAACCGGCTGCCCGTTTAACCAGCTGCCCGTTTGAATGGCTGCCCACTATCCCTATCACGTCATTATGACCTGTTTTGTGCGCACTATTTAAAAAAAGCGGTATCCAAAACTAAATAAATATCCATTGAAAAACACAGTAATTTAGACGGCCGATTCAACAACCCATCTGGGTGATGGAATTTCTGAAGACTTAAAGAAGTCGCTTGTCAGGTGTGGGATCCCCACCTAAAGTGCCACATCTCCAAATTAGAGTCAGTGCAGCGGGAGGGCAGTACGATACGCGACAAATAGGTATCATAACAACAGTTCGGTCACCAATAAACATACATTCTATCATCTTCCAACCACCATACCACACCACCCAGCAACACAATAACACAAGTGTGCTCCAACTATCATCAAGTTATATTAAACAGACACATAAGTTATCATATGGAACATATGGAATGAGTTACCCTATTGTTACAGAGCTGACAGAATATTACCTTAATGGGGTGCTAGTGTCGTTAAACTAATCAGTCAATCAAGCAATCAGGACGCTGGTATGTATTTCTCATCGATTTTCTGTCGTCCTTCATCATCACATGACTGATATTGAACATGCTATTTTAATTTTTGTTTTTAGAACATGAGTATTCATCCTAAAGTACATCATGTATATTAATGAAGAAAAAATTAAGAAAAAAAAGAAAGGAATTTTGTTTTTCTGCGAAGTAGATTTTCTGAAAGCTTTAGGATGGGTACAGAAGAGATTTTACGTGCGGTATCACTTATTTTGAGAGGTAGCCATATAATTAAGGAGA
Organism: Protula sp. h YS-2021; assembly: GCA_949752745.1. Taxonomy (NCBI): domain Eukaryota; kingdom Metazoa; phylum Annelida; class Polychaeta; order Sabellida; family Serpulidae; genus Protula; species Protula sp. h YS-2021. The sequence goes on from OX457034.1 coordinate 2,907,127, forward strand.
ATAAGACTTGGTTTTTCAAACCTAAAATTTATTGCACTAACACAAACAAATATGCTATCTAGGGGATTTTGTGTTTCTTAACATGTATGTGTTTTTTATTTAAAATCTTTACTGTTGCAAGATCTCGAAGTTAAGACTCAGCTTCGTCTGTAAGACTGTACTACAGCTCCAAAATCAGTTGTAGAAAATTATTTACGTAGCTTCTAAAAATGGATTTTTGTAATTTGCAAAAAAAAAATGAACTCAGCGAAAAAAACATGATTAAATGTACTTTGGACTTCCTTGTGTATCAAAATCAGCTTGTTTTATGTTATGATGACTGTTCCTTTGGGACAAAATAATATGGCTATTGGTTGAAACAAGAAATATGTTTTCGTAGCCATCCAGTTAGGATGTGCGCAAAAGATTTAAAAAATCTTCACCCCCTTTCCCCTGTACGCCAAAAGTTACGTTATTATGGAGTTGAACATTAGCGTCCGCACTGGTCTAGACACCCCCTCCTGAAATACGTCCTAAATGTAGGGCCCCTTAGGCATATAATAAAAGTACTGTCATTGTACGTATCTGATATAAAGTATTACTATTTTGTAGTTCCAGCAGAAGTCGGACAAAATGGCTCGTGCTCAGCGTATGGTGCGTTTTTCATTATTGATGAAATATCTGTGCTTTTTTCTTCAAATAGACAAGTTTAATGAGAAATATTGGGCCTATAAATTAAGCTAGGGGTGGGAAAGCTGCCAATCAGAGGTCCCTCTTTATTCTTCGTACATACAAAATATGTACATACATTCATAAGAGATATAGAACGTGCCACTTTACGAGACGTTATTTTTTTCTAATTTATAAGTGTTAGGGAGACCCAAAATTTTGGTAGACCTAAATGATGTTAACTTCGATGAGGACGTAAGATAAGATTTATAAATTGTTCTCTTAAGATAATATTAATTTAAACAAAATGGTCGTTTATTCTTCTTCATAATTTTCAGCTTCTTCCTGCTAAAGAAAAGTCTACTGGAAATGTGCAGGTAAACTGAATAATGTTATTCAGAAATTGATCGTCGTTTACAGTTGCGTATGGACGGATATATTTACTTTACTGTTGATTGGTTTCATTAATTTAATTGGTTCAATATAGGGATTAACAGTAAGACAAACATCAAGTTCAACATTTCATGAAAGAGAGTACGCTCTGTATTCCATAAAAATTGAAGAGCTTTCAATTTTTGAAAGGACGCTTTGCATATTACTTTTATTGTACTCTACTTATTTCTACCCTTTCAATATACGTATGAATATTGCATTTTACTAAGCGTACGTGCGTACAGTGGGAAGGGGGTATGGTCCAAAGCGTACGCACTGCGTACAAGGGGGATCGGAAATTGACAAATTTTTGCGTACGTACTAAATATTCACAACAATCAGGGGTATGATTGTCTAGATTGGCTAAAAAGATGACATTATCACTATGATATATAATAAATCTGGATTAACCTAGGCGAATATGAGCCAATGCTTGGGGGGAAAAAGAGATTTCCATCGCTAGAAACATGTCGAGATAACAAAAGGTATCGAAACATTGATTTATTCATTTCAAGCTTCAGATACAAAGCATTTGTAAGGATTTTCGCCAACTAAAAGATAAATAGGTGCCACAATATGATCCCCAATGTCTGGGCAAACCTTACAATAAACAACTCCGACATGTTAGAATTAAATAAGCGGTTTGTTACTTTGTCTTTTAACGTACAGAAAACCGTTAGAATCTCTTCTTGAAGCAGTTAAATTGCGCCAATATTTTCAGATGTCGAATTTTGATGGGCCAGTTGGTACAATTTTTGCTTCGACGTTAGTATTAAGTCACTGTTTGAAGTCTTTCAAGATTACTTTTAAAGCAGTTTAGGGTTTTGAAAATCAACAACTTTTTCTGGTATGTTGTTTTTTATGTAGTCAGGCATTGTGTTTCCCTTTTAGGTACTTGATCTGCTGTCAAGTGGTCTGCAAAAGCTACTCTGGCAGTGAAGACACTCTTTTCTGCAAACCAAAAGGGCCTTATCCTAGTATGTATCTCACTCCTGTCATTGAACCAAACAAAATTATAGATATTAAAAATTATAAATTGTTTGAAGGAATTTTCAGGACGATCTGCTCTTAGAAATCATTATAGCTTGTAATTTATAAGGTATAGGAAAATTGCCCTGGGCGGTTTAGTTATTCTAAAATATTGATATATCCATCTGTCCATTACGGTGTCAATTGGTTAAATTTTAACTATCCATTTCTTTCCTTTCAGGCAAGGCGAAGATTATAGAATTCCTCGGCATGAAATCCGCAAAGAGTATCGAACACTTACCCCAAGATGAACAGTACAAAAAGATACGAGCAAAAGTGACCAACGAAAGAAAGACAGTGCACTTCAACATAAATAAAAATCTTGAGGTACTGTTACCAAAGAAACACCAGGTTAACCTAGGTGATAAAGTTGAAGGGTGATGGAATACTTGTCTTAAAAGTACCCAGTCTTTCAAGTTTCCGGTCCCTTAAGTATATCGTCGCTACGCAACTACGTAGGCAGCAGGATGTCGCTTCATTGCAGTGTAACCCCTTTTTTTGGCAACGTTCCAACGACCACATAATTCCTTCGTCACATTTTATTTGAGTACAGTATTGAATTTAAAAAAAACCAACCGAACCGATATTTTGGAATTCGATTTTTGGTTATCATCCAACAGAGAAATTTTGCTCGGATTTCGCTGAAACCGGCACACTCCTACTTACTGTTCTCAAATAAGAATTTTGAGTATACTTATCGACTGGGAAAGCGTATTTTAACGTTTCAGTTATTTGTAGATCCCCAATACCAGACTTAGATAGACCATGCTCGAAAAAAAGAAAATAGGTAGACCATATGTATATTCTTTGGATAAAAACATTTCTTGGCATACTCAATGCTTTGCTTGTGAACGATTGTGACATTGTTCCTTCCAAATGTAGGGCTCCACAAATAATTATGAAAACAGTGAAATAAAAGATAATATGTAAATTCTCCTTATGTACCATAAATGAGTATGGCATATCTCAGTTGCGGCAACAGTGTATAGATTTATATTTATTCATTTCATGCTTTTTAAACTTTTGTTACTTTCAGTAACAAGAAGCACTAACATAGCACCCCAGAATAAATAAAGACATCAGAAAGTGGACATCCATTTCGCACGTGCGCAAAAAGAGAGGTGGAGAATGTCTTTCCGTGTGAGTACGCTATTGTTAAGCTCTATAATGAAGGCATACATGGGGGGAGTAACAAAGTAACAAATTTTTGCGCACGCACTAAAGGAATGGCCCCAAATCTCAAGCGCGCTCTAAAGGACTAAAAAAAATTACGGAGGCAATTCACGGAAAAAGGGAATTGTACGCCTGCTCGAATCCCATAGCCCGTGGGCTATCCCTATAATAACACCTTTTGTGATGATATTTTTTCGGGGATAGGGAGATTTTATGTATCACGTTATATATGTATTTTTGTTCTTAATATTTATTGCCTATGTGCCTGTATTTAAAGATAAGTAACAACCAATGTGTCATTGCTTCATGGTTGAAAACTATCTGTGTGAAACACAAATAAAAACAGCACATCATATTTCACTTCTGTTTTATTAACACTCTAAAAATGGTAGTGGCTTGATCAATTCGACATCGGGTGGATAGCACCCAGTATATTTAATCAATAAATATATGATGTTTTGCGCCCAGTCAACAATTTGACCTCACTGTGATCTCACTGTGACTTAACAACAACCACATGCTCATGTCATAGTATGATGTCACTGTGAGCTAAATTGTCCTAATGTGCCATTGGGTAGAGAAATACAAGGAGCCGGCACTGATAACTCCTGATGGTCGCGCAATACACGCTCGTCGTGTCATCCCGTACTCATGACATGTCTTCGGCACCCTCATGTTGCGATGAGGTAGCTTGGCGTTGTTCCTTGTCAGGCATTGCCGCCGTCTCTGCGCTCTCAGACCTTGGCGTGTCTCGCTATGATTTCGTTCTTTCCCCCACTTTGGGCCTGAAATAGAACGCGTGTGTCTCTATTTAGGTATGCTACCGTTGATTAGGTTGCAAACGGCGGCGATGAAACTACACTTGAATATGCCAACAGGGTAGAGGTGTATTGAGATATCATTTTTTTAAATATAAATCCACGATTGTACAATGAATCGTTGAAAAATGTTAACGATGAGAAATGGGTGTAGATCGTTTTGCAACCGCTCACATTGCGACGAACCAGTTTTCCACCAAAAAGAAATAAGCAAAAAATTGTTACTACATATTCCTTAAAACGTAGTAGCTACAACTAATTTATAAACTTACCTTATTTATTTATTTTAAGTTACTCAAAACAGTAAAAAAATGGCTACTAGGTTTTACCTTTAGGCACCAGGCTTGTATGCATTGTAAATATGTGTTCGATCATTCTTTTGTATATCCATGCCTTATACTCCCTTTAGCAGCCATCTAAATATAAGATAAGTTAAATGCTAATTTTTCACAGGGAGACCATGTTATTAAAACAACACATACTGAGACCAAGTCGATATAGTTGCACAATATTTCTTTCTTAAATGAAATTCCCCCAATTTATTTTTATTTTTCTTATTTTTACTTTTCTTTGCATTTTTTCTCTCTTTTTAAAATAAATTATTGCCTTGTATCTTTTAATTGGAGGCCGTGTAATTGTCCTTTCAACATTGTCGCGTTTTATTTTGAAAAAAAGACAAGAGATGAGTGCCATCTTGTTTTATCATCACAGTACAGCCCATTCCCCTACTTAAAACCTAGGAGCTACAACTAATTTATAAACTTGCCTTATTTATTGATTTTAATTACTCAAAACCAGGCTTTACCTTTAGACACCAGGCTTGTATGTATTGTAAATATGTGTTCGATCATTCTTTCGTATATCAATGACTCATACTACCTTTAACAGCCATCTAAATATTAGCTAAGTTAAATGCCATTTTGCATAGGGAGACCATGGTAGTAAAAATCCCACATACGGAGACCAAATTGATATACTTGCGCAATATTTTTTGTTAAATGAAATGTAATAGTGTGGTATTGCAGTTTAAAACTAGACCGAAATTCGCCCAGCGAATTAGATCTCACTTGGAATTATAAGTCATCTGAGAACTGTCTAAAAAAGATGAATGTTCTTTCTGCAATTTAGCCACCAAGAAGAGAAAAAATGGTAATGTGTTCTCGTGCTCCCTTTTCACATACAAGTAGACGTCCTTACCCGGGGATTAAACCCGGGACCTTCTGATTTGGCGCCCAAAATCAACGCTTTATTCAAGTACGCCACATCAGCTACACTGCTTAGCAATGATTCGCAAACAAACATATCTAAATCTGTTTAAGTGTCTTCTTGTCTGTCACGACATACGCTATTAAAGAAAGACCGAAAACTCAGGTTTTATGTTTAGCAACCTCCCAAACAGGATAACCATTGACCTCGGACGACTTTAGCTGAATCCCAACTTCAGTCCGATTTCCACGGTTTTGGGCTCGAGAGTGACCTTGAGGTCAAGTCACCAAAAGTTATGCCTTACGTAACGTCGTAGAGGTGTGGAGGTGGAAAATGAGGTCAGAATTGCTCATTTTCGAGAGACGGGCAAATTCCGGCTTTAAGCTCGAAAGTTGAAAATTAGGTCAAAACTAGAGGGGCCAGTGTTTTAAACAAAAACGGATATGTCTCCCCCAAGCTCCCACTCAGTCACTTCGAACCAAGCGAATACAGAAGTGAAGGCATTTTACAAATTCAAAATGCAAACAAGATAACCTTGGTTACCAGTGACAATTTTGTTGTGAAAAGGACGTTTCACTCATTCAAATTGGCAATTGATTTGTTGATGAAGGAATAAAAGTTCACGATGTCCGCAAATGATGGCGTCGTAGGTACAACTTTGACGTGCCAAAAAATTCCTTGCTTAAAAGTTGTCTCATAATGTATTTTGTTCCGAAGTGCCAGGTTCATTACTTTTCGAACTATTGAGCGTTAAAACATAAATGACGTAATAACTCACAAGTGATGACTCGAAAGTGACCTTGAGGTCAAGATCCAATGAAGTTATACCTTACGTAACGTCGCATAGGGGTGGAGGTCGAAAATAAGATCAAAATTGCTTACCGTTTTACCGTTTTCGAGATAAATCATTTTTTTCTTAGATAAGGTCTTTTGCGATTTCACCTTGACCATCAAGGTCAAGGAAAAAAAATTAACGGGTGCCTCAGATCACATTGTCCTTTATATATGTGCCAGGTGTGGCTTTTCTAGCTTCAACGACCTTGTAGTAAATGCCTGGAATCCGTCGATCTTTCTCGCGATTTGATTTCGAACAGTAAGGTCACGGTCAAAACTTTTTATCAGATGCACCACTTCAGATGACCCTCCATACATGTGCCGAGTTTGGTTGGTCTAGCTTCAGCGGTCTTGGAAATGTCTGGAACGCGATTCGGTGGAAGAAGAAAAAATGAGAGGAAAAAAGGGTGAAGAATTCGAGGAAATCCATCCCATTTTTATTTTCAATACCAAGTGGGAATAAATATATGTAAAATATATAAAATAAAGAAAATTCTCGGGATTTTAGGTATGCTTGTATATCACTTACTGAATGGTCTGCGACGGCGTCGCAGGTAAACATTCAATATGCAATATGCAAGTGTACCTAAAATCCGAGAATTTCATTTTTAGCACTTTTACTAGGAGTATTAAGTTTTAATATATTGCTAAAGGGACCGGGACAATACAACCCAGACAATTCCCCCAGTCAATTCTGCCCCGACAATTCCCGCCCCAGAACAATTCCCCTCGTAGGACAATACCCTGCGAGGTCTATTGCCCTCAATTCAATTTTGTTTTTCTTATTTTTCCTTTTCTTTGCATTCTTTCTCTCTTTTATTGATAAATTATTGCCCTTTTTCTTTTAATTGGAGGCCGTGTGATTGTCCTTTCAACATTGTCGCGTTTTGTTTTGAAAAAAAAAACAACAAAATATGAGTACCACCTTGTTTTATTATCACAGGACAGCCCATTCCCCTACTTAAAACCTAGGAGCTGCAACTAATTTATAAAATTACCTTATTTATTGATTTTAATTTACTCAAAACAGTAAAATGTTGGTTACCAGGCTTACCGAGAATTTCATTTTTAGCACTTGTACTAGCAGTATTAAATTTTAATATATTGTTAAAGGGAACAGGACAATACAATCCAGACAATTCCCCCAGTCAATTCTCTCCGACAATTCCTCCCCTCTCAAAACAATTCCCTTCGTAGGACAATTCCTTGTTAGGTCTATTCCCCAATTCATTTTTTGTCTTATTTTTCTTTTCTTTGTATTTTTTTCTCTCTTTTTAAACAAATTATTGCCATTTTATCTTTTAATTGGAGGCCATGTAATTGTCCTTTCAACATTATCAACATTCAACATTTTGAAAAAGAAAACAAAACAAAAGTACCACCTTGTTTAATTATGACAGTACAGCCAATTTCCCTCTTCTTAAAACCTAGTAGCTATAATTAATTTATAAACTTATCTTATTTATTGATTTTAATTTACTCAAAATAGTAAAAATTTTAGTTACCAGGTTTAACCAGTTTTTACTGGAGTTGTTAGTTTTTACGTGTACATCGGTCGAATCCACCGTAATGTCCGCGGTGCACCTGGTTGGCTCTTTGCTCGTGTCACCACGTCGCCAGTACGCCGACTCTGCGCAGCGCATTCTTCAAATAGCCCGAGACTTCGAAAACCGACGGATTGTTCACTATTTGCGTGGAATTGCCCACAACATCCGGTTTTAAATGGCAGAAAAGACTTTCGCTCCATGCAGAAAAATGAGGTATTTTCTAAAGGAAGAAGTGACAGATACCCGGTTGTTTTATTTTATTTTGGCATTCAAAGTAAAAAATAATTAAGTGGGGGAGGAATAGTCCTCGGGAGGAATTGTCCTACGGGGGAATTGTTCTGGGGGGGGGGGGGATTGTCGGAGTGGGAAGTTGTCCTAGACCAATTGCTATACACATGATTTTAGTCAACATAACTCTTTAGGCTACTTTTAATATCATAGTTTTAATGTCATAATTTTTCATAGGGAGACCATGGTAATAAAAAACCCACATACGGAGAACAAGTACTTATATTTCACAATATTTTTTTCTGAAATGTAATGCTATAGTATGGTATTGCATGTTAAAGTAAATATATATAAAATAAAGAAAATTTTCGGGAAATTTAGGTATGCTTTGTATTTCACTTATTGAATGGCCTGTGACGGCGTCGCAAACAGTCGAAACAGATATGTTGCGGAAGAAGTTGCGGAAGTGGAAATTTCTGACTGTTTCGAATAAAAAAAAGTTAGGGCGTATGAATTTATGTATGATGTTGGATATAATATGTAGCAATATATGGATACTTATTTGCCACCTCTTTTCTATAATTTTTGTGTTTTAGCAGAAATGTGATGGAATATAATTCTTTTTATATGCTATAGTAACGTATCGCTTGAAACATTTTGCACTATTTTATCAATGGATGTGCACTACAACGAACGTGAAGAGTTTGATTGTAAACATGGAGGTACAGAGGTGATTTGAATGTCAGATTACGTGCGTGATCTGACTTCCAATATATAAGCGTTCATGTAAGCATAGGCTGAGAATACTTGCATTGTTACTTTTTGGTTAGAGATAGCTAGAACTATACATGGGTCGAGAGAGTGTCTGCAAGTACTTGAGATCTGTGTGCCTGTAGGCATACACTGAATAGTTGCTTGTACCTGATCGTGAACCGAATAGTAAGTTAAGTATTAGAAGCAAATATATCCAGCAAACCAATTAAAAAAACTTACGTATATATAGCAGATCTTGCACTTAAGCAGCAGATACTGTCATAATAAGTAAATTTTAGTTGTTATTCTCTGCTTGTAGATGTTGATGTTTACGAGACGTTGTAGGAATCAGCAACAATCAATTATTCATGGTGTTTGTACCATATTGTGTTCATATTGGCTCATTGAGCAACTGAATAAAACCATTGGGTTGAATTGAATTGAATTACGCGATAATGGGGGTGACGGTTAGCTCAGTCGGTAGAGCATTGGTAATGGAATAAGCCAATTCGCTCTTTGGGATCTTTCCGGTGGAGGTGTTGTCTCGACTGAAAATGTTGGGGAAAAATTATAAAGAAAAGATAAGGGAAAAACATCAAATTCTGATTTTCTTTCAACATGCACTATTATGATGCCATCATATGATCTTTTAAAAACTGTTTTACATATTATTCAATCCCTTTAATAACCAACATGTGAATATGGTTATTAAAGTGACTGAATAATATGGCGTGCCTCCGTGGGGACAGTCGAGGCAGAGGTCCAGCCTGGAGCACCAATGGGCGCATAAGAGGGCAATTGATCAAACCAGCATGGCAGGCTAAGTTTTTGTGGGGCTGGCCGACGGAACCACATGGAACATTCACAGCGAAATCCGCTTTCGCTATCCAGTATTTCCCCTCAGAACCATAATGGAAGGAACAACAACAACATGTGAGTAACACCTCGATTCTGTGACCTTTTCGGCATCGAAACTTAAGTAGCGCCAGTGAACCTTTTGTGACATGTAACTGTGAATTTTTAGCTGCATTTTTGGCCATGGCGCTACGAATTTTCAACTAAGACTTTCGAAGATTATTCGACATGACCAGATCATGCCCAGTGAACATTTAGTTTTATCGGGTTTATGTGCTGGTAACCTCTGAACCCAAAATCCATGTATTGGAAGAAAAATAGAATTACATCCAAGTGCTAGCAACCTCTGGATGGCGTGTGTGTTTATTTCGGTTGAAAGTAAGTAATAACTCGAAATTTGGCTTTCAAAGACAGGTACAGAATCCGCCCCCAATCCCAAAAAAATCTCCCTTATAAGCACTCTGTTTAGTTCATGTAATGACTTGCTTTTCGGTGGCCAAAATTTTGGAAAAAAATAAAACCTTGTCATTGATTTATAGTCAAAACAAACGACTACTATTGTAAAAATCCTAAGATTTAAATGAGGCTACAGTAAGTTTATATATCTAAATCGCATTTAAATTAAGTCAGGCGAAATGCTTTACATAACCCAACTGAGGCCTCTATCTGTGCGCTATTGATTTGTATACTTGTTTTGTTTCCTCAGTACTCTGTGTGTTCAGTGTTTGGCATACCTGTTGCGTTACTTAAATACTCCTGTTTGTAAAACACGCATTAGAAAGCCTCTGTTGTTGGGTTTCAAAAAGGCTGTGTGTAGTGCTGTCTGGGTAAAATAGCGTCTGTATATCAGCGAAAAAATTGGTTCTAAAAGATTCAAGGAAATATGGATTTGTTAGGCGTGTCTATGAAAGTGAAGGTTTCTGGTAGAAATATATCTTAAACGATTTTTACTGGATAGTAGCGTATGAATTTATGAATAACGTATGAATATCGTATGAATTTGTGAGTATAAATTGTTCGTACTTTTTTGGTTGATTACAGCCCCCCTCTAGAACAGTAGCCATCACATTGCAATAGAATTTTCTTGTTGCCCTCGCTCCGTGTGTCAGTTCAGTATGTGTACTTTATGGGTCACATTTTGGAAAAAAGTGTCAGAAATGTGTAAAATGTTGAGGGCTATTTCGCCCAGTTGTGTAGAGTTTTAGGCAGTTCAGTTTATGGTCAATTTCTCGATTTTTATAGCAGAAAGTCTTAAAAATTTATTGTGGTTGTGGATAAAGGACCTGTTCACGGGCTTTCATTTGCAACTAGTTTCAAACCTCTAGGCTGTGTATTAAGCGAGTTATCGCAACTTTAAATTTATCAGTCATTTGCTTTGATCAACGGCACTGTCGCTGTGTACCGTTGTCATGACAATGGCCTTGAAAGCCCGGTCTCCTCTATGCAGTACTGAGCGCTGTTTGCGATATTGATTTCTTGTGCCGCACCTTTCATTAAAATTAAACTGTTTTCAAGCAAAATCGGTTGAGGTGTATATTACTAAAAAAATGAAATCGTCCTCTGTTTGACTGCGAAGTAAAAAAAACACGTATGGGTTTCATGAAAACTCGTATGGGGTTCCTGGAAATTCGTATGGGATTCCCGAAGGCTCATGTGGGGTTCCTGAAAGCTCATGTGCAGTTTCTGAAAGCTCATGTGCGGTTCCAGAAAGCTCATGTGCGGTTCCTAAAGACTCATGTGTGGTTCCTGAAAAGAGGAATCTGGTTCATAGATGTTGCAGTGTTGCAAATGGTGTTGAAATTTTGCTGTACGAGATCTTTCGGACAGCGTGGCGTGCTCTCTTTAAACTGATGTTGCATTTTGGGTAAAAAACACAGGTGTGCATGCCCGCTAATGTATAAATGAATCCAGCTAGATGTCCCATGTCAGCATAAGTAGAAATTTCAAATGCTTCTAGCTCCTTTATTACTGCCGTTAGAGCGTTCAAAATAACTGCGTCTGAAAGCTTCTTACCCGGTCTTTTCCATGTTTATCGTTTTTCTTTCTAATGAAAAGTGCTTGTAACGGATTTCTATAGTCAAAGGACAACCCCACTTCTTTTTTTTCCTTTTTTGCCAGTACCTTCTCTCCTTCCATCCTTCGCCTATGCATAACTTTTGGTTTATTGCTCGGACAGTAAGTTGCAATATGAGTAAGTCTTGGGAACTTGTGTTGTATTGTCATATGCCACATCCCTTTTCTTTTCAACTTGTGGTAAACTAGACCGTGTTTCGGAGTTGATGCTTGATACACTGGTGCTTTAAAATTGTTTTTTTAATTAATGTTTTTCAACTAGACCGATTTCTGGTGTTCTTATGTAAACGTACGCTTGAAAGGTGTCTTCCTTTAAATGCCTACTTAACAATTTATTTGATAACAAGGGTGAATGGCAAATGGGTTTTCCATCAAGGTCAATTAAAGCATTACTTGTCAATCGAACTTTTAGGCATTGAGCCTTGTGCCAATTTGTTGAAAACTGGTGTCCACTGTGAATAAACTTCTTTCATTGGGGTTTAATATTAAATGCAATCTAGGGGTTTCTCTCAATTATATTGTGTTCCAATATTACCTATGCATCTTATACTTGAATGTTACGCGGCTTATTCAACAAATTGATCAAGCTGCAAACCCCTTTAACTCAGTCTGGTTATTTGAACTAAACTTCTCCTGGCTTAAAAAGGGTTAAAACTTCCAAATTATCCATTTTGATTCTTTATTTAGATCACGGTTTACTTTGGTGTTAAAAGAAATCAAAACGAACTTAAACTTTAAATTTTTGAACATCTGGTTTTGGTTGTCGGTATATATTCATGTCTTGATTCTCAAATAGCTATAACTGCAGTTGTGTTAAGACTTATCAGATGGTTCATGTTCCTTTCTGTCCATGTTGCGGTTTTCTGACATCCAGTTGAGTACTAGTTTATAGTTTCATCCGACAGAATATTTTACGTGACTGACGTTTTCAGTCCGGTATAGAAGATTTTCAGGTCTCATGTAACGCAGCTGTGGTGGTTCTGTTGGTCGGTCGGCCCCCATATGTTGTTCTTAATTTAAGAATTATTTTGCACAAGCGTTCAATTCTTAAGTGAAATAATATTAGTCTATTTTAAAGCGCGACTTAACAATGTCAGCTATAAAAGAAGACCCCACAGAGGGGGCAAGTTTAAATCCCGATGAGGCTCAAATAAAAAGTGAGCGTGTGTCTGTCCCAGCAGAGAAGGGTCGACAATTCGCGTTTCAACTACGGTTAAAAGAGTACAAAAAGTCCGCGCGTGACTTGAATAGATTATTGCTTAAAGTCGACAATGTTCTTGCCGACTTGGTGATGTGGTGCATCTCCGTGGTGCTCGTGACCAATTTCATCAAGCATTTGATTGCTTTATGTGTGATTGGAGTGACTTTATACAGTGTAATGAATATGATGTTGCACTATCCGATGTGAAATTGTTTGAGAAGACCGAGTCGTCTGGAGAGATGCTTCTGAAAAACTTGAATGTTAAACTCAGAAGTATCGTTGAAGAGTCGCGTTCAGTGAAATCCAAGTCGAAGTCGGAGTCAATGGCTCCACAAGTAAAGAAGGCGAATGCCTTAAAAGAAGCTCAGTCAAAGATCGAAGTTAATCCGTCTAGTGAGCCCTCGGTAGGCAATTTGGTTGGCATGACTCCTGAAGATAAGTGTGGCGAATTTGTAGAGCGTCATGACTTTGTTACACGTGATGTAGAGTTAAATCAATCAAAGTCTATTAGTACTGAAGAGTTATTGCGTAACTTGTGTTCTCAATTATCGCTTCCAAGAATGCCTTTACACCAGTGTAATAATTTTGTCGACTTTTGTCCATTAGTTTAACATGAGTTTCGGACAAAAGATTTAATGTTATTTTCATGATGTTTTAGACGACCTTTTCTTCTGATGTTTCTGGCAACATGGAATTTTGCTGAATTTTGCCGTTTTTTCTATCATTTCTTTATATCCTTAACCCACCTGAATTCAGCCGAAACGCAAAATCTTTTCGGCAAAATTCAAACTGCGAATTGGCTTATCCTAAAATCCCTGGTTCGAAACTGGACAGGGGTGGAAAGCAGGGGATTGACTTTCGCTCAAGTTAGCTCAGCTAAACGATTGCACTAGATTATTCACCACCACGGAATTCAAAATTAGCACGAATGAGTCTTCCGGCCATCCCTTAAAAACAAAATAAAAAAAGGCCTCACCTACAAAGCAGTTATACCTACAGCAAAACTCGCAGCTTCAACTAGGAAGACAAGAAACACCCACAAACATGCTTTTAGGCATCTCCAAGTAAGCACTGACATCTATAAACCTAGTCTCATCGCGGCTACCATAGAAGATTGGAATAGTCTCCCCACTAGGGTATTTCAAGAACATAGCCCAGCCTCAGAGCAGGTTGAGGAATTTACTAATTACATTAGAAGTTCAGTCATCTAGGATCCTTGGCGCTTGTGCAGTGTAATAACATCGTGAGATGACACACGTTTAATATTGCGAAGATGTCATACTCTATGTATTTCTAGATAAATCTGAAATCTATATAAAAAAATTTTTGCTGAAACGGTAGATAAACACTAAAACATCAATATTTTTTGTTTTTATTCTTCGGAAAAGCCTGGAGAAATCCCGTGTTGCTGGTCCCAGCTTTCTCATCGAGCTTTAAATGTACTTTCTAATTTTCTCGTGCCAGTATCTAATGTTGTTAACAGGTATGGAATGTTATATCTTTGCCAAGGTTGACGTGTTCAAAATGTTAGAATTAATGATTGACACGTAAACTTTGTTTCAGTATGCCTAATAGGATTTAAATTGTGAAGAAGGAAATGAACTTGATGCGGCTTGTCATGTAATGTTTTATTTTTAGTTTATAGAGATGTATGGTTCTGCACTTTGATTTGTTTTAGAATTACTTTGAAAGCGATACGATAATGAAGTTCATGAATTGATATTTCAGAGATTTAAATGAGCATATCAAGGCACTTTTTCTGTTTCGTAAATTCAGTGGTGGCTTCTTTCTTAAGCACAAGAAAACAAATGATGATGACGTCATTGCCAGACTAGAAACGCCAGGAAAGATCGATGTTTGCGACAAGTGAGACTTGGTCATCTTCAATGCACACCAGCTGTGTACCCAGTGTGGAAGAAGCCTCCCTTCAAACTGCTGCTTTTGTGAGGGTATATGAAGTGACAAAATACTGAGTAGAGTGCGTGAACAGAACAGATCTTTTCTGACTTCTTTATTAAAATACTAGATTATGCGGATGCATCGGATCGATGGTGGGCAGATCGGGGCTTCCTTATTAAAGAATAACTACTTGAGAGCTGAGCAGAGCCCCCACCTGCCCCCTTCAGCAAAGCGAAATAAACAAATGATTGGGATGGAGGTGCGGGAAGTGAAACAATAGCTAGTGTTAGAAGATATGTTGAGAAAGCGATCGAGCGGCTCAAACGTAACAAAAAAGTGACGTTTACTGGTTTTATTGAGAAGTGAGGAGTATTGGTGGGATGTGCATATATTTTGTCACCATATTGCTAAAGTGTGATGTGCCACCACCAGCGAGCACAGTAATTCCGCAAAAGAAATTGCTATGCGTGCACCCTGCAGGAGTTGAACCTACAATGACACTAACAAAAAAGTTGATAATATATACACACATTTGATAATATATGCACACAGAATAAGCCAACATAGGGAGATCTTTTGTATATGTTAAAAGACACTAAAAGTGTCACTTAGAGAGACGATAGATAAAAAATAGTTAGAGACACCATAGATAAAAATACTAAATAGGCAGACCAAAGTCCCCTATTTACTATTTTCATGCATGCTTGCTGTAAAATAATAATTAAAAAACCTTTACTATTATCTCAGTTACACCCACATATTGGTAGCAAAAGCAAAAAATAATAATAACAGAAATAAAACAAAAACAGCAAAACGCGATTTTGCAAAGATTTTTAAAATAAATTTATTTTGATACAAAGAAATTTGTCATTTTTTATTAGTTCTTAAAAGAAATAGTCGTGTAGTAATCTCAAAGTAAATTTAGATTGAGAAATGAAATGACGCGATGGATCTCCCATTGTTTTCCTGTGTATGTGCCCGGGCAGTTTGTTAATTGGTCTATGATGCTTGAGCCGAATACGGCGAAATAATCTGATATCAACTTGGTGTTTATTCAATAAAGATTGAAAAGTCAAAAAAAAACTTGTTTGTATTTGTTTTCCCCTTCTCCCCTTCCCCGTTCCTTGGGTGCAGAAAATATGCTAAAGCTCCCCCCATTTTCCTCGTTCCCAAAAAGGATGGCAAATTGTAGTTACTTCGCCATTAAGATTTCAAACATTGTGAAGTTAATATATCGATTCATGTTTAAGCATCCGGTGGCCTTGAGGGAGTCAGCTGGGGCAGTATCTTGGGGAAATATCGGAAACGAAAAAAAATGAACCATCACTGTTTAATATGGTATGACAGCCTGTCTCAAAAGAAGTTTCACATGCTGTTGTGGCATAGTTCGGTACTTATCTTCGCGCGGAGACTGCTGGTTCATTGCATAAAAATCTTTAGGCAAGCAACCTGTGGCAGTCGAACCCAAAATAGCATACAATGCAAGCACGCAATGGTGGTCACATTGGGCAGGCTATGTTGACTATGTTTTAAAACTACAGTAAAGCCCCCCCCCCCCATGTAAAGAAAAATTCTCATCTCCGCTCTTGCTCTTATTCTGTGTTAATAAGTGTTTGAATAAACACTTAAGAAAATGTTTTATTTTGCAATATAGGTGTTTTGATACGGGATGAAATCATATTCACAGAAGTAAACTTACGTAAGTTTATCAACTTACATTCTGAGTCAATATTGCAAAATTTTCATAAAGAGTGCGACTAATGATAATCGCATAAACGGATTGTCAATGTAAATGTCGAAGGCCGATGAATACCTTTAGATGTCTCGGGGCGGCAAAGCTTCTTCTTGTTTCCGACAAATTGTCGAGATTTTCCACCATGCCTTCTGTTGAAAATCTATATCGAGTTAAGAGTTCATCATCATTGTAAACTTCAAGCGGCTTACTCGTATCTCGAAACAGTCTTTCCCTCCTAAAAACCCTTTCATATTCTTCATTTAGTCTCAATAAATTCATTGTTGCCAAGTTAAACAAAACACTCCGGTTATTTAAATATCGCGTTGGATTGAACTTAGAAATCTAAGTGTAGTCCGAAGCAAACTTAGAAGTTTGAACTTATACTTGAGTGTAAGTTTAAACTTACATTTTGTGAATACCGCTAAGTTTCAGCAACGGGAATCTAAGTTTACTCTTACATCTTTGCACTTAGATTGACTCTAAGTTTAAACTTAAACTTTCGCGAATACGCGAATACAGCCACTGGTCTACGGGTGAATATACCAGGTTGGCTATGGGGACGGCCTGTCCCTAAACAAAAATTGTTGTCAACATCTGCACACAATAACCGAATTGTGTCAGTGTAATTACCGGCAATTCGGTGCCATGATTATTGGTTTTAGCTTAGTCCTAGATGACTCTTGCGGTCTTCCTATGAGAGCAAGAGTCATAGTTCCTATAATAGAACGTGTCATTGATGTCAATTTTGCTAATCTCGGCGCATGGCTCAGTCTAGTGGCGTTATTTTAGAAAGAGTGACCCAATTATAAATACAAATGACCCAATTATAAATACGACGCACAATTTCTATGGTTGAACAACAATTTTGCACTGAGAAAAAAAATGTTTTCTTGAGATCAGGGTATAAAATCTCCTATTACCACCCACAGCAACAATAAGCCAATTCGCACTTTAACTTTTTCCGAAAAGTTTTTGCGTTTCGGCTGAATTCAGGTTGGATAAGGATATAAAGAAATGACAAAAAACGGCAAAAATTTCATTTTGCTAGCAACATATTCACATATTGGTTATTAAAGGGACTGAATAATGTGCAAAATAGTTTTTATAAGATTATATGATGGCTTTATGTATTTCAAAGTGTGCATGTTGAAAGAAAATTAGAATTTTGATGCTTTTCCCTTATCATTTCTTTTAATTTATCTCCCAATATTTGCAGTCAAAACACCTCCACCGAAAAGATCCGAAAGAGCGAATTGGCTTATGGCTCTACAATAAGCCAATTTGCACTTTGACTTTTAAGGAAAAGTTGTTTCGTTTCGGTTGAATTCAGTTGGGATAAGTATATAAAGAAAAGATAGAAAAAAACGACAAAAAATCAACAAAATGTGAAACATATTCACATGTTGGCTAATAAAGGGATTGAATAATATATAAATTGTTTTTAAAAGATCATATGAATTAATAAAATTGAAAGTGTGCATATTGAAAGAAAATTAGAATTTTGATGTTTTTTCCTTATCATTTCTTTATAATTTATCCCAAAATTTTTTGCAGCCAAAACAATACCTCCACCGGAAAGACCCGAAAGTGTGAATTGGCTTGTTACAGGAACTGTGACCATTTCTTTCCTAGGAAGACTGAACAAGTCATCTTGCAGACACCTTCATGCAATAAGCCAAAGCACACTTTGGGTGTTTCGAATAATTTGCGAAAGAATTTTGAATTTTGGCTGCGAGGGAACAGGGTAAAAAAAGAAAGAACTGATAGAAAAAATATGGAGGAAATATCGCACAAACAGCTCATACTCGGAACATAAAAGAAATTAAAACTTGAAACTGTTTGTTAAATAGCATACTAGTTGCTAAAAGCCAGACTGTGCTTTGGTGCAAGAGAAATTTGACATTTAGGCGAAATCTCTCTATCATTGCTTTCATTTTTTACCCGGTTACTTTTATTCGAAGCGCAGAAGTGTGGTTTGGCTTATGCATTGTGGATCACTGGGGGCATAATGAGCGATATTCATAGTTTATCGCAGTTTTATATCAATACTTCGATTCTTCGATATTTAAGCTAACTAATAAAATATTTCAAAAATTATTTAAAGAGCTAGCTTCCTGGCATGTGACAAATAGGCCGATATGTATGCAATCGGCCCACAGCAAGTAAAATACACTGTTATATTTGATATGAAAACTATGAGAAAGTGCTTGCGTGCGGTTTGCCCCCACGCAAGCACTGGTACTTTTTGATCACGTGACAAAAATGTTAATTCTTATTGGTAGATGTAAGGTTGTGACGTGAACTTATTCTCAAGAATAGAAAGGGTCCGCTGGGACCAGTTTTAACTGTAAACAAGTGGGCGATAATATAGGTTTTGTGCTAAAATATAAGATAAGAGCTTACTCTGCACGAGAGTAATATGTCAAGTAGTCTTCAGGCTGCATGTAATAGTTTCAAGTATTTTGCTTTTTAGTTTAACTTCTTTCTTTAAAGTTATTTTCATAAGTTATTTTTCTTCGTCTGTGACGGGTAGATGTAAACAATATAAGCAAAATTACCTGATGTTTGTAACCACAGCTCTCCAGAAATAGACGAACCTGTGAATTGTTTTTATTCCGAATAACTCCCTTCTAAAACTTGTTTAAGGTGCCAGTAAATTATAAAAATTAAAAAAAAAAAAGATTTAACGAGTCCATTGACTCTGCTAAAAGGGAACATTTAGAGAACATATACAAAATTAAGTAGACGGTCTCTTTTAGTGGGTCTGTTTCTGGCAAAAAAGTTGGTCGAATAAAGGAGACCTCGATTTTTTGCTTATTGGTTATTGTCGTGTGTTTATTCAAAACAAGCATAACAGAGAATAACAATGATATTAATTTAAGATATCTATGCGATAACAAAAGAAAAAAACACGGAAGAGAAGGGATATACATTTGGTCTCCCTATCTATTATTTATAAGCATGGTCTCCCCAGGTCGCAAGGTAGGTGTACATATATATATATATATATATATATATATATATATATATATATATATATATATATATATATATATATATATATATATATATATATATATATAGCCTAGTGCTTGAGGAGACCCACGTGCTGATTTATAAGGCTTAGAGAGACCGAAAAAACACGGAGACCAGAACCAGGCCTCCAGAAAACTCAGAAGTAGCATTTTTAAGACGGACACTAAACTTAAGCATAACGTGTATAAGACATGACCAAAATGGAAAATTATGACTGAAAGACAAATTCGAAAAGTCGCCCTAAAGTCTACCCCTTGTATATTTCACAGCCATATCAAATACCACTCAGGGAGACCATTTGCAATTGTTATTTTTGAACAAAATCGGCTGTATATGGGCAAACTAAAATTTTCCCCATATTTAGGGAAGTCCACTCTATCACATGGCAAAGTTTCATGAAGGACAGACACAAAAAGTCCTTTTTTAATTCTTGGCCTGTAAATTCAACCGTCCTGAAAAATAGCACGTGCTTCGATTTGATTTGTCGAAAATCAAAACAAAAATACAAAATCAAAACAAAAACACTCTGAAGGCGCATGCGCGAAATATTTATCGAAATTTGAATTGCAAATCTCACTCATTACAACGGGTCCTAAATCATTATTCCTCATATTAAACAAGCATATTGTCCCATTTTATTTACTCTCTTAGTTGTGTAATGTGAAATAAGTGAAAATACCATATTATCACTCACAACACGGTAGGCACTATGAAGCAAAAATTGCTCATTTTTATTTGTTCTGCCTATTTTGGCAACAGTTGGTATTTGACAGTTTGTGCTGTTGTAGGTTCGACTTCAACAGAGTTCTCGCACAACGATGTCTTGTGCAATAAATGGACGCTGTCCGGTGGTAGCACAACAATAAGCCAATTCGCACTTTCGGATCTTACCGATGGGTGTCGTTTCGACTACAAATTGATTGGATTAAATTATAATGACATCTTAAGGGAAAAACATCAAAATTCTAATTTTCTTTCAACATGCACACTTTCAAATTTATAAAGATATCGTATGATCTTTTAAAAACTGTTTTACATATTATTTAGTTCCATTAATAACCAACATGTGAATATGTTTCTGGCAAAAAAGAATTTTGTTGATTTTTGCCGTTTTTCTTCTATTATTTCTTTATATGATCCTTATCCCAACTAAATCCAGCTGAAACGCAAAAAACTTTCCGGCAAAAGTCGAAGTGCGATTTGGCTTATATAAGTACTCTCATACAAAACCACAATAACTGTTAAATTTTTGGGTCAATGGTCATTGCTTATTGCTGTTTGCTATTGTGGGTTCGACTCCCACGGAGTATTTGCATAACGATTTATTATGCAATAAACTTGTACTCACCGGTGGTAGCACAGCCAGATGAGCATGAAACTAGAACAAGTAAGAAATAAAACTGGTTGGGACCCCCACCCGAACAAATCCTCACAGGACATAATTATTTTCAACAGAAGCTGTATGTTGACACTGTGTTAGATGGATAAGAGGTCTGAAATTGTTACAAAAAGAGTGTTTTGGAAAATTTTATACATGAAGTTCCACCTGTAGTTTAGATCATGAAAGAAGAAAAAAGAACGAAATGATTATAACTACAGTAGCCTCCATTTAAGCCAAAATCGGTTTGGTCAAATTTTCGCTTTACTCAAATTAATTTGAAAGTCCCGAGTTCAATATTATAGGTTAAAAATGGAAGAATGAATATGGGCTCAAAATTATAATACATAATATGCATAATACTTGGGAAAATTGCTAAACATGCCATTAAAGATATGTAGTTAAAAGAATACAAGAAAAACTTCCATATTATTATAAACTTATCGCTTTTTGCTATTGTGGGTTCGACTCCCACAGGGTGCTGGCATAACGATTTCTTATGCAACGAACAAGCACTCTCCGGTGGTAGTACAGCGATTTAGGTGTGACTGTTTGGTTCAAGTGTAAAAACCGTTTGCTTAAGATATTAAAGCAGTTATCTATAGTTATTTATAGTTGTACATCTATTACAGTAAACTCTCGATAAGTCAAAGTGGTCGGGACCAAGCAAAATACTTTGAGTTAACCGAAATTTGACTTAAGCGGTGAATTTAAAAGACTTACATAAGTAAAAGAAAATAAAATTGTTAATAGTGTTCGCCTGTAACTGGGTTTGATTTACTTAAAGACATGCCACATAGGATCATATAAAGAAATAATAGAAGAAAAAACCGGCAAAAATCAACAAAATTCCATTTTGTCAGAAACATATTCACATGGTTGTTAAAGTGACTAAATAATATGTAAAATAGTTTTTAAAAGATCATGCGATGGCTTTATAAATTTGAAAGTGTGCATGTTGAAAGACAATTATAATTTTGATATTTTTCCCTTATCATTTCTTTAAAATCTATCAGAAAAAAATTGCAGTCGAAACAGCACCTTCACCGGAAAGACCCGAAAGTGTGATTTGGCTTATGCATTGCGGCTTCGGAACTCTGAAGTGGTTTATACTGACCTTTAGTTACTTCTATTCATCAAGATTCTTGTGAAATATGCATAAACATGCTATATACAACAAAATATATCCTAACATTCATATCCTAAACGAGAACACTGAAATATGTACTGTGAAATAGCAAATCAAACATACAAATTACTCGGAATTATTTGACAGCGATTTGTTTATATGAGTGATAATATGGTAAAATTACAATTTGAACGACTTTAACAAATGGCTTTAGAATAAGAATGCATATTTAAAACCAGGAGCCATTGTTTTTTTTTCAATATTACAAGGAGGGTGTTCAATACTTCATTTTGTTACCATTTTCTAATTATTTCTCAGTTGCCAATTTTATTCGCTTCCCACGAAAGCTCACTCGAAGATACCGCGAGAAGTCTCGAGAATGTGATTTGGCTTATTTTGCCGCGTGTTTCGAAAAAACTAAAAAGACCTCCAGGAATGCAGAAAACAACGTACCTGTCTACGATAAAACATGATCTACAAAATAAATGTATCTACTCAATTTCACAAGCCAAAATAATTAGCACATAACCGAATTAGGTGGAGAGACTTGTATAGAAACGCACAGAGCATTGCTATGTAAAGTAACGACCACCGCTTGTTTCAGTAAGTATAAGTTATACTATTAAAAATTTCCTGGTGGTTTTTTTTCTATTCATGTCTTTATATCCTTATCCCAACTGAATGAAGTCGAAACGCAAAACTTATGAGCAAAAGTGTAAAGTGCCAATTCAACATCATTTGCTAATCATAATCAGTAATTATCTATTTTCTAACCTTACTGTTTTTAGCATAGATAAATAAGCCAAATCACACTTTGAGTTTTTCGAATAAAATGCGCAAGACTGCCAAGAACGGGGCAAAAATACATGTAACTTAGGTTAAATCCGCCTGTTCCTGTAGTGTCGCCACCTCCCGAAAACAACAATTATCCCGGAAACGATATTTTTGCCGAACCTCCCGACAACTGCCACTGGTTCTCTAATGCAAAATACTGAACTGCTATAAGTAAACCGTCAGTATACAATATGAAATCAGGTTTATGCTCACAAGTAATCCTTATAGCTCGTAGCGAATTGATAGTCTTACAGTTTGCACTTAAAATGTATATTTCCGGATTTTCCTGCCCGAAAAAATTACATCGGCCTTGCATTTTCGTATATCATAACATTTTACTTCGTACATAACAGAATCCTGTGTAAAATCCAATATTTGCTACATACAAAAGCATATCACGATCGCAAGTAAATACGAAAGTTATTGCGCAAAAACCATTGAAAAGTGGCAGACGGTCCTAGGTTACTGTTAGAAAAATATAGAAGAAATATTGCAAACACATAGAAGAAACTGAACTTGAAACCATGTGTTAAAATCTTAAATAAGATTTTAAAATAGCATTCGGGTTGTTAACAACCCGACCGGTATTTGGTGCAAGAGAAATTTTCGACATTTAGGCGAAATTTCTCTATCATTCCTTTCATTTTTACGGGGTTATTTTTATTCGCATTTCGAAACGCATAATTTTTGCGCATTTTAATGGGGACGCCTAAACTGTGATTTGGCTTATTTTGACGTAGTATTTTGACTTTTTCCGATATTGAGTTGTCATGGTAGTGAAAAACCTGTCACCGCATGTATCTAGCTCCAAGTAAGCGCTTCCTTATTTATACTTGATATATTTCTTTGGAGCTACGCATGTGTCAAGTATGACAGAAAAAACTTTTGTTGATTATGTAATGTGAAGAGTTGAACCAGTCTAAATATGATAAATTCCCGGGAGATTCGAGAGGCATGATAACTTGCTACTTTAGCTGCAGCCTCGCAGACTCGCAGTGTGGTACTCTTGACTACGGAAAACAAATGTAACCTTAGCGAATCAGGTCCAAGGAACGTCATCAATAAATAGGTTTTGTAATGAAAGTGAGGGTTATTCGACAGAATCACGAGACATGTAAAGTTATGTGAAGGATGTAAATATAAACACCTGTGAAGAAGTGTGTGTTCCTGGTAGCCGTGGAGGCAATGCTGTGGGAGTCTTGGTGTAGTTTCCTGTCTGGAATCCGTCCGTCTGTTCGTGATGACACGTCAAATGCATTGAACCAGTAACAACGCGCCCCATATCGCAGTGCGCTATTGGTTTTGAACAGTTCCTGGCCAAGCGGAGTGATCGCTACAAGTTAGCGTGCTACGAGCCTGCGTGTCAAGGTACTTTGCGTGTCTGGGACGCTGTGTGCGTTCTTCTCTGGTAAATCAGCATTTCACGGTACTATACTACATCCTTGTCACCGTGAAGTTTCGCATCAAAGTACTGTATTGGCTGTATTTATTTATGTATTTATTAACATTTGACAAGCCTTTGGCTTGCAAGGGTTATATGAATTTGTGCGAGCAAATTTCGTCTTTTTTTCTTCTTGACAGTTTTTTCCGATTTTTTGTGTCTTCTTCTTCTCCGACACTATGGGCCTACGACCATGAAACTTGGAATTTATGAAGAGCTTGATCTAAACATATGCATGTCACTTTTTATTTTCGTCTTTGATATCGTTTTCTTTGTTAAAACGCCATGTGATAAGAGTGTATGTTTTGCAAGTAAATGCGTAGCATTTAACGACATCACAGAATACACATTTGCTCAGTGAGCTTTGTGCGAGCTCTCACTGCGTAAATAGATAACACGGCGTATACCTGACCAGCCAATAAAACTTTGAGTCAACAACAACCAAACACTACTCGGCTTATAAGACGTATTCAAGCTGTGTTGTTTGCAATATATTATTCAAGAAATAACCTACTGAAGGAAGTATTTTTGCGTTTTAATTTTTGTCAAGTGTTTAACATTTCGCTAGCGGAATGAGCTTCTAGTTTATTTATGTATTTGTTTGTTTATCTAGAATGTACTGTGGGCAGGCCTGTGATATGCGATATAAGTGGATGGATTATGTTATATTTATTGGTGTTTATATTATAATGAAATTCTGGTTGTTTAAATATCTGCCTTTTTATTGTGTTTCTTTGACTACATTTCACTCATTTCCTCATCTGGCCCAAACTCTAAGTAACATTCGTGACATGGTAGCGAGCCTGCCAGGATGAGCAAAATTTAAGCCGTAGTCTGGAAATAAAGTGGGATTTTCTTTCGCTACAAGCAGTGATATATTTTTGGCATATATTTTGAGATATATATGTTATATCTTATATATTGTGATATATATCTCTGTGATATCTGTTGGGGAAAGTGATTTTATTTAGTGTCTCCCTGTCATCCCCTCCTTATCCTCCTGTTATACCCCCTCCGAAACACACGAAAACAGTTGCATGTGACCAGAGTGGCTTTTTGTGCGGTTTATGTGCATTGTTGTAAAGCAGGCCGCAAAGCTGTCAGTGACCTATTTAGCAATAAAGTGTGAATACGGCTCTGCGCTGATAATCGATCAATGTGTGAGAAGCAAGAGGCATTGCAAAGTGAAGGCGTGTTGTTTCGAGCCTGTAGCTTTCAGTGACGGTTATTAAATGAGAGCTGCGTTTCCCTTAAGTCAGTGTGTTTAGGTGTCGGTTCACTGCAAAGGTGTATCCCAGTGTAGGGTAGATAGGGTAGATATGATAGGTCGCCTTGCTTTATGAGAAAAAAAACAAGACAGTTTCTTGGTGGTGCGTTAGATGTAGTGGAGTCCGGAAAATTGTTTGTTTTTTTTTTGCATTAAACTAAAGCGGCAAGTGGCCGCATCCCCTTCTTAAAAAACATTTAGAGGTTACTACCTGCTGAGCAAATTTAATTGCATGTTGACCTGAGGGTCAGTGTGAAGCCCCCTCCCTAGTTATTGTAATTTTTTAATGTAAGCTAGAGTTATTTCAGTTATTTAAATGAATTGGGTGAAGCAATGGGCTGATATAAAAGAGGCGTTGCCAAGTAAAATCAATCCGTGAAACCTGTGGTTTTAAGTAACGGCCGATTGGAAGCTGCGTCTATGCTCAGTCAATGTGTAAAGCTGTGTTCATGCAGTGCTGGGTTGACTCCATTTAAAAAAAAGAAACAAAAAAATTCAAAAGTTAGTGCCTGTTGATCAAACGTAACTGGATTTTGACCGTAAGGTCAGTCGTAACCCCCCTCCCCCCCCTCGTTATCGTTTTTTTTTTTGGGGGGGGGCGTGAGCTAGTGATTTCAGTGAACAGATAGTGAAATATACGCTGAAGTGAGGCGGCATTATTATTTTTTCTTTGGTTTCTGTGAAGTGTGAAGTGAAACGGAAACAGTAGCAGGTTGTTTAACGGTAAAGTGTAAGCGTGCGAGTAGTTTCATGATAACGCTGCCACCGAAATAAATGTGTGCTTTTTCTTACTTTACCATTGTTAGGATTTAAAAGTGAGATCAATACGAGAGTTTAAGTCATTATTTATCATAATTAATAACCAGGTGCATTGAAAAGGTTTAAAGTGGAGGAATATACGTGCTCTACAAAGCCCATAACCCCTTTGTTTAAATATTTGGTCACTTGACTTTGGTCACGTAACATTTAAAGGCCAGAATGTAAACAAACATTGACAGATGGATGCGGAAGCTAACTTTTCTGCACTTTTATGAACAAATAAAAGATATACAACTCACTAAAAATTGTGCCTGTTTTACAAAAGGGCGTATGGGCATGAACTTTCTGTAACTGTTTGAATAGTAGGGACTGGTATGCATGATTCGTGCCTCAGTGCATATGAAGTTGAAACCTGTTAGTGGAACAATGAAATGCTTCGTAGCTCTGACAGAGAGATATACGACTATTTGCTACCTCCCAAAAGAATTAATTTCAAGCCCTGCTTAAGATATAAAAAAGCTCTCCCTGTGTTGGCATGTTCTGTTTATTGAGATATCCCCTGTACTTAAAACAAGTAAATTTTTAAATGTTGTAAAATCCATCAAAAACATTTCAAACAAACTCGAAACCAATCTCATAGTGTTCCTCACGACAAGATCCCTCTAGATCCAAAGCTGTTCGTCGCGGTCCTATCGCGCTTTTTAATAAATTCATCACATCACTTGTTTCGCACAAAATTTTCTCGTGCCAAAAGCTCATTCTCTACTTAATACATAAGAAAGGGAAGAGACTGCTCTCGGTATTCTGACAACGCACACATATTTAAGATATTAGAATTAAACACAGTGGTGCGTAAACTACATGAAGCACACACTCTATCATCTTTCAACCACTATACCACATCACCCAGTAATACAATAACACAAGTGGGCTCCAAGTGTCATTCTGGCGAACATCAAGTTGCTTAAACAGACACATAAGTTATCGAAAGAACATATGGATTCAGTTACCCTATTGTTACAGAACTGACACAATATTACCTTAACGGGGTGAGAGAGAGGTTAAACTACTCAGTCAATCAAGCAATCATGACGCTGATATATATTTCTCATCGATTTTCTGTCGTCCTTCACTATCAAATGACTGATTTTTAACATGTTTTTTTTAATTATTATTTTTAGAACATGAGTACCCATCCCAAAGTACGCAACATCATGTAAATAAATGAAACAAACAATTTTGAGGCCACCTTATCCTTTTGCCAGTCTTTTGGCCTTGAAATCCAAACTTATGTCTGTGGCGATAAGAAAGGAATTTCGTTTTTCTGCGAAGTAGATTTTCTGAAAGCTTTAGGATGGGTGAACAACAGATTTTACGTGCGGTATCACTCATTTTGAAAGGTTGCCATATAATAAAGGAGACTAAGAGTTGGTTTTTTAAACCTAAAATTTATTGCACTAACACGAACGAATGCTATCGTGTTCCTTGACATGTATGTGTTTTTTATTTAAAATCTTTTCTGTTGCAAGATCTCGCAAGTTAAGACTCAGCTAAGTCTGTAAGACTGTACTACAGTTCCATTGTTAAAAATCAGTTGTAGAAAGTTGTTTACGGAGCTTTTAAAAATAGATTTTTGTAATTTACAAAAAGTAAACTAAGTGAAAGAAAACATGATTGAAGATACCCTGGACTTCTTTGTGTATCAAAATCAGCTTGTTGTATGTTGTGATGACTGTTACTTTTGTGACAAAATAATATGGCTATTGGTTGAAACAAGATATATAGTTTCGTAGCCATCGTTAGGACGTACGCAAAAATTTGCCAATTTTCTAAACCTTTCCCAGGTACGCCAAAAGTTACGTTAATATGGGGTTGAACATTAGCTCACGCACTGGCCTAGACACACCCCACCCTCTTTAAATACGTCTGAAATGTATGATCCCTTAGGCATATAATAAAAATAATGTCATTACACGTATCTGGGTTGAAGAATTACTATTTTATCGTTCCAGAAGTTGTACGAAATGGCGTTTCGGACTCGGGCTCAGTGTATGGCGCGTTATTTATTATTATTTATGAAGTACCTGTGGTTTTATCTTCACATAGACAACTTTATACTGGGATTTGAGACGCATAAATTAAGCTGGGTGTGAAAGCTGCCAATCAGAGGTCTCCTTTTATTCTTCGTACATAACAAATATGTATATACTTTCATAAGACACTAGAACGTGCCACTTTGAGAGGTGTTTGCTAATTTATAAGTGTTGGTGAGACCTAAAATTTTGGTAGACCTAAATTATGTTAACTTCTATGAGGAGGTGAGATAAGATTAAAAAAATGTTATCTTAAAATATTAAATTAGACAAATTGATCGTGTATTTTTCTGCATAATTTTCAGCTTCTTGCTGCCAGAGAAAAGTCTGCTGGAAACGTGCAGGTAAGCTGAATACTGCTATTCAGAAATTGATCGTCGTTTAACGCTGCGTATAGGCGGGTATATTTACTTAACTTTTGGTTGGTTTTATTAATTTAATTGGTTCATTATAGGGATTAACAGTAAGACAAACATCTAGTTCAATGTTTCATGAAAGAAGTTATTCTATAAATTTTGAACAGCTTTGAAGTTTTGAAAGGGCAATTTGCATCTTACTTTTATTGTACTCTACCTATTTCTACCCTTTCAAGAGAACTCCGATGGAAGAAGCACGGTTCTACTGCCAGCTCGGGATAGATAGAGACGGCTTTCAAATTAAATTCATAAACTCGAAAATAGGTAAGTCTGAAACAATTTCAACATTGGTAAATGCTAAAATGACTAACATGAAGGTTATGGTTCCACGGTTAGTCGAGCTGTCTTATTTGATTTTGACTTAAATGAAAAGCCCCTGCACATTATCAAGCGTCATTCAGTGGAATGGTATTAAATGTTTAAAAAGGAAGAAAATAGAAAGAAAAGTTGGATTTTGTGAAGTAAAATAAACGTTTTTAAAGGGCATGGGAATTGTCAATGAGAGTAAAATGAGAAACTAGTTATAGTAAACGTGTTGCTTTGTGCGATAACAAAATGTAAGACATTCTAAATTGCGATGTATTTATGTCAGGAAAAGGTGTTTTGCAACGAAGAAATTCCTTAAGGGGGATTTTCTTTTGCAATACCGTGGCGAATACCTCAATAGTTGCCACTATCACGATAGAGAACGCCAATACACAATAGACGGACAGTCTGGGTCCTATATATTTGAATTTTATCATGGCGGAGGGAAACGATAGTTCGTATTCATATACCTCTAATTAAGTTGTTTAGTTAGGTTAGCTCTGATGACGACCAGTACCAATGTCGTTTTTTGTCCACTACCGACATATATTAGCATAAGTAGCATAATTGCAATGATATGCTTTGAACCAAAGACGCTTTTCATCTAGCAAATAAGCAGAATCCTCTCATCATCATCATCATCATCATCATCATCATCATCATCATCATCATCATCATCATCATCATCATCATCAAATGTGAAATGCCAATGATTACGTGCCTTTAATTGAAGTTTTATGTAGTGTGTGCGCGAGAGAAACTGTTGAAATAAACTTGAAATAAATCAGTTATATGATTTGCACGAAATACTGCAATGTTAGATGAAAAACAAAAACAGGTGCGGGGGGAGATCAGAATTAGAATTTCACAGGGGGTCCAAATTTCATAATGCAATATTGTCAATATTTCATCTCACACCGGGATGTCCGCGGGATGGGTATGCCTCGGAACCCATGACAGCTCTAGTAAATAGAATGGATTACTAAAATGTACTCACCCGACAGAGTAACAAAACGTCCTGACGGAGTAGAGAATGTGACTGACTGATGCGTGTGTGTGTGTTGCTTTTATGTACTGTTGCTTCAAGTTGCAACCTTGAATGGTTTTATGCCCCTCAATTTTGTCCATTTTCTTGTTTGCTAACTAAGAAGTACTTGTTGAGTTTTACTGACATGTTTGTGTTCTTTTTGTGTGGATCTTATTTCACAAATTTGACGCTTACTTTGAAAAAAATTGTTACTACGGCGAGCTATTATGAGTAGGAAAAACCTAGCCTCGTCGTTTTTACTTTTTCGTTTGTGCGAAAGTACGCTGTGGATGCTGAAAGCTTCATATCCTCGCTGTTAAGATTTAATGAATGCACCAACCGCTTATGTCGCTGGTTATTTATTTTAAGATTATTTTAAAATTTATACCGAAAGATATACGATTGCATGCAAAAATCCTTGCTGTAATGAAACTGGAGCAGATACACATTTCTCAAGTAATAAGGTCAAACATTAAAGATATAGCCGATACAATTCGGCAACTTTTTCAGCACCACAATATGTGCAAATATGTTTTTAAACGATGACTTTTGCTTTTACTTCAGCATTGATGGGACGTACAACCAGTGTCCAGCACACTACTTGAATGATAGGTGCGCCTCTAAGGCAAATGCAGCCGTCAAAAAGGTAGTCGTAAGAGACAAGCCCTATGTAGCGTTTTTGCGTCGAAAGACATAAATGTGGGAGGTGAAATTCGGTATGACTATGGCGTCCAAGGTCTTGAATGGCGCAAAAAGGCCAAGGCTCCCGGTGTTGAGGAAACGAATAATGACGAGGACTGGCATTCTGACAATAACGCGAGCAATGGCGATGACTGGCACTCTGACAATAACGCGAGCAGTGGCGATGATTGGCACTCTGACAATAACACGAGCAGTGACGAAGAATCGCAATCTGACAACGCGAGCAGTGACGAAAAATCGCGCTTTGACACTGCCACGACTACCAACGAGGAGGCGCACGTGGACACAGCCATATCTACTATGGAGGGGGCGCACGTTCAAACGGCCATATCCCCTGCCGACGACATTCACGTTGACCCGGCCCAATCTCCAGTCGAGGACGTGCACATTGACACGGCCACGCCCACTGTAGAGGCCAATGAGGTCAATCACGTCGACACGACAATACGCCCTGCCAAGGAGGCGCACGTCGACATGGCCTCACCCTCTGTCGAGGACGCGCACGTGGACATGACTTCACCCACTGTAGAGAACATGCAGGTTCACACAGCCACTACCCCTGTCGAGGAGTCGATCGCCGACATGGCCGTAGCATCTGTCGAGGACGCGCACGTGGAGATGACTTCACCCCCTGTAGAGAACATGCAGGTTCACACAGCCACACCCCCTGTCGAGGAGTCGATCGTCGACATGGCCGTACCATCTGTCGAGGACGCGCACGTGAACATGACCTCACCCCCTGTAGAGAACATGCAGGTTCACACAGCCACACTCCCTGTCGAGGCGTCGATCGCCGACATGGCCGTACCATCTGTCGAGGACGCGCACGTGAACATGACCTCACCCCCTGTAGAGAACATGCAGGTTCACACAGCCACACCCCCTGTGGAGGCGTCGATCGCCGACATTGAGGTACCATCTGTCGAGAACGCGCACGTGGACATGACCTCACCCCCTGTAGAGAACATGCAGTTTCACACAGCCACACCCCCTGTCGAGGAGTCGATCGTCGACATGGCCGTATCATCTGTCGAGGACGCGCACGTGGACATGACCTCACCCCCTGTAGAGAACATGCAGTTTCATACAGCCACACCCCCTGTCGAGGCGTCGATCGCCGACATGGCCGTACCATCTGTCGAGAAAGCGCACGTGGACATGATCTCACCCCCTGTAGAGAACATGCAGGTTCACACAGCCACACCCCCTGTCGAGGAGTTGATCGCCGACATGGCCGTACCATCTGTCGAGAACTCGCACATGGACACGACCTCACCCCCTGTAGAGGACATGCAGGTTCACATGGCCACAGGCCCTTTCGAGGATGACACGGCCTCACCCCCTGTCAAGGGGTCTATCGTCGACATGGCCTCACCCTCTGTCGAGGACGCAAACGTCGACATGATCTCACCCCCTGTAGAGGACATGCAGGTTCACACGGCCACACCCCCTATCGAGGAGGCGCACGAGGAGTCGATCGTCGACTTGGCCTCACCCTCTGTCGAGGACGCAAACGTGGACATGATCTCACCCCCTGTAGAGGACATACAGGTTCACACGGCCACACCCCCTATCGAGGAGGCGTACGTGAACACGGCCACAACCAATGTGTGCCGTGATGAAGAGAGAGCTGTCTGGGCTAAAAATAGCTTGGCTTAAGGAAACTCTGTCATTGGTTGCTTAGTTCTAATTGATTTTCCGATGGCCCAGTTGTCAGTGTTACGGTGACACATATAGTCCGGCTGCCGATTTGTCCCGCTGCCCGTTTGAATGGATGCCCACTATCCCTATCACGTCATTATGACGTTCATATGACATTCATATGACGTCCATATCACGTCCATATCACGCCCATATGACGTCACTGTTTTACTAGCCCCATATGGGCTAAATTTAGATAGATTTCTAAATTTATTGTAAGCCTGTAATGTTGTTAAAAGGTAAAAGTCGGCCCGGTATGCACGGCACCGTTGCCACTTGTAGCGCGTCAGCTGCTGCTACTGCTTCAACCGGTGCTAAACCAAAGAGACCTAGGTGCAGTCTCTTAGGGGTGTGTTTGTGTGTTTTTAATATAAATCTCGGTTATACATTGGTCATTCGATAGGCTTTGTGAAACTTCAGATAGGTTTTTCCATTTATTGTATTGATTTTTTAAATTGTCTCTCAATATGCTTTACCTATTGATTTAATAAATTAATTGATGTTTTCTTATAAGTTAAAGTGTTGATGTTGTCACTGACATATTTTCGCAGTGATGAAATCTAGCTTTTCACTGGTGCTATAGGGGCACTAAGCAGTAAACACCTTGGTACTTGAGCAAATTGAAAAGCTTAATGCACAAACTAAATTACAATTAGGCTTAAATAATTCCCATGAACAGATACAAGAACCCTGGAAAAGCCATGTGCAGCAACAGCCCCAAAACAACCTCGACGTACTTGTGAAGTGTTACGAACCAGGAATTCATCTGATAGTGATGATGATCAAGCCCCTTTAATAAGTTATGTGAAAGGGTGTGAGAGAGCCCATAGCGACTCTGATTCAGTCTCTGATTAGAGTGAATCGCGAGTTTCAGACGCGCCTAAGAAAGATTTCTCAGGGAAGTCACACCGAAAACGGACACGAGGCTGCCTGGATACTGATAGTATGAAAAATCGGCAATATCCTGGAATGCTCCCGTTTATCTCTTTAAACGCATTAAACCGTAGCATTACCCTTTATTTTGTATATTGTATTTCACATAAATAGGAGTAACGTTCCAGGACATATCCGTTTAAGCTTATAGACGTTTGATTTACATAAGCAATAAAGCCTGCAGTTTTATCAAATGACAACTGTGAATATGTTCACCATAGAGCCGAGCAGCTGTAAAAACCATGTGCTCTTGGGTAAAATCGAATAAAAGCATATAATTCTGCAAAAATAATAGCAAATGCACCTCTTCTTGTAAGCGGTCCTTCTGCTTGATGATCATGAAATTGGGATAGGGACCATTCATGTAGTGTTTATGCAGGGAGGGGGTCGCAGGCCAAAACATACGCACTGCGCACAGGTGGGAAGGGGGGGTCAATATACAATATACATATGAATATTGCATTTTACTAAGCGTATGTGGGTACAGGGGGAGGGGGTATGGTCCAAAGCGTACGCACTGCGTACAAGGGGTATGATTGGCTAGATTTGCTAAAAAGATGACATTGTCACTATGATATATAATAAATCTGAATTAATTTAGGCGAATATGAGCCAATGCTTGAAGAGGAAGAAGAGAGTTCTATCGCTAGAAAGCGCGTTGAGAAAACAAAAGGTATCGAAACATTGATTTATTCATTTGAAGCTTCGGTTGCAAAGCATTTGTAAGGATTTTCACCAGCTAAAAGAGAAATTGATGCCACAATATGATCCCCAGTGTCTGGGCAAACCTTACAATAAACAACCCCGACATGTTAGATAAGCGGTTTCTTAATTTGTTTATGTCTTTTAACATACAGAAAACTGTTAGAATCTCTTCTTGAAGCAGTAAATTGTGCAAATATTTTCAAATGTTTTGGTGGGCCGATTGGTATAATTTGGTTTCGAGGTTATAATTAAGTCACTGTTTGAAGTCGTTCAAGAATACTTTTACAGCAGTTTAGGGTTTTGAAAATCAACAACTTTTTCTGGTATGTTGTTTTATTTTTATGCAGTCAGGCATTTTGTTTGATGTTTCCCTTTTAGGTACTGGATCTGCTGTCAAGTGGTCTGCAGAAGATACTCTTGCAGTGAAAACACACTTTTCTGCATTTTTGCAGAAACCAAAAGGGCCTTATCCTAGTATGTATCTCACTCCTGTCATTGAACCAAATAAAATTATAGATATAAAAAATTATAAATAGTTCAATGAGTTTTCAGGACGATCTGTTCTTAGGAATCATTATAGCTTGTAATTTATAAGGTAAAGGAAAGTTGACCTGGGCGGTTTAGTTATTCTAAAACATTGAGATATACATCTCTCCATTACGGTGTCAATTGGTTGAATTTTAAGTGTCTATTTCTTTCCTTTAAGGCAAGGCAGAGATTATGAAATTCCTCGGCATGAAATCCATAAAGAGTATCGAACACTTACCCCGAGAAGAACAGTACAAAAAGATATAAGCGAAAGCGATCAAGGAAACAAAGACGGTGCACATCAACATAAATAAAAATCTTAAGGTACTGTTATCAAAGAAACAGCAGGTTGACATAGCTGATAAAGTTGAAGGATGGTGGAACCCTTGTCTTGAAAGTACTCAGTCTTTCAAGTTTGTGACAGTTTATCTGTGATATTCTTAGCGTTCTTGCCAGTGAACTCTTGTTGGCTCTTGCTATTGATCGCTGAGTGACGTGTGTGTATGAGGCACAAAAAGTTTGCATCAGAGCTGTTGTTTGCTGATGCGGCTCTCAATAGTCAAGGGGAGACTGTTCTTGCGGTGTGTCGGTTTGAGTTGAGCTCGGTAAGGTTCGGTTGGCAAAACGTTCGGTTCGGTTTTTTTATTTTGCACCGACCGGACTAAGGTCAAAAGGTGCATAATGTTTTTAACTTGTCTGTCTGCCAGGGTGTGCGTCACGAATGACATAAGTTCCAATTGGCGGATTCAATCAAAGCTGGTATATGGCTTCTATACAATATGTTCTAGAGCTGAGTTCAAGGTCACACTGATACTTTGAAATTTAATAATTTCACTTACATCTTATTAAAAAAGCGTGACACTGGAAACGTTGGTCGGAGTATCTATGTTCCAACGAGCACATTTCTAGTATATATATTATATATTAACGCCCATGCGGGTCTATAAGTTTATGACTGGCACATATATCGTCGCTATGCAAATGCGTAGGTAGCAGCACGTCATTTTATTGCAGTGTAACCCCTTTTTGGCCACCTGCCAACGACCACATAATTCTGTCGTCACTTTTTAAATGTCTGTCTTTGAGTAAGGTATTGAATCTAAAAAACAACCAAACCGAACTGAAATTTTGGAATTCGGTTTTTTGTTCTCATCCAACAGAGAAAGTTTGCTCGGATTTCGCTGAAACCGGCACAGCACTACTGTTCTCATATATGAGAGTATATCATCGACTGTGATAGCGTACTTTAACGTTTCATTTATTTGTGAACCCCTAACTCAACGGTTTGCTTGTGAACAAGTGTGACATTGTTCCTTCCTAATGTAGAGCCCCATAAGTAATTATGAAAACTGTAAAATAAAAGATAATATGTAAGTTCTCCTGATGTACCATAAATCAGTCACATCAACATTGTATAGATTTCACAGTACTCATGCATTTCTGTTTTATCTGTGTTGACTTTTATGTGTTATTTCAGTAAGGAGCTATCCATATATTACGGACGTGAAGAGAGGGGGTCTAGCCCTGTGCGTACGCTAATGTTAATCTCCATATTTACGTCACATTTTTAGTCCTCAGCCAATATGTTTGAAGGCTGTTGTTATCGGTCTGTCCGTCCACTTTTTTTCGGACGATATCTCGAAAACTCTTCATCAGATCTTCACCAAACCCTACAGGAAGAAAGTATATAGGGTCTATATGTGCAACGAGTGGTTCGATTTGTCACGTGACCGTTGCACTTTAAACTTTTTCTTGTCCGGGCGATATCTCAAAAAGGTAACTCGCCCACAGTGATGTAACTACTATTGGCTGAGGGCTCTGCATCTGAGATGCCTATGTTTTCACGTACGGGGGTAGGGGTGTAAAACGTTGGCAAATATAAGAGGCCTTCCATTTAGTACGTGCGCAAAAATTTACCCGTTTTTATCCCCCTTCCCTCCACGCATCAATTGTGACGTCATTTTGAAATTTAATATTAGCGTACGCACACTATAAGACTTCCTTCTCCCTCTTTGCTTACATATTAAATGGATTTCTCCTGAATAGAGCGCTCCCAAACATTTTAATTGTTAAAGAGTGTTAGGAAAATGAGGGATTGTGCTTGTCTCACCACTTGACACCAGTTTCTTTTTACATTATTTTGACCTGCTGTCAGGTGACTGAGTAAACATCGAAAACATTCTGTTGACATAGCCAGGTCAGAGAATTGGTTTATTAGCCCTCTGTCACGTAGTACGGGGCAAGTTACTACAGCTGTATTGGATTTGGGTTCGTCTGTCTGTCAACATTTGGAATGGGGAGTCGTTTCTGCCATTAGTCACGAGAACTACAAGGGGATTCCATTCCAATTTGCATAAGGATAGAATATATGTTGTGGTTGTGCACCTGGGTGTCTTCCCCTAAAAGAATGCGTTTTTGGGAATGCGTCAAAAAATCATACTTTTTGCATAGGTGTATTACAATCTTAGGATTGGACTCCCGCGGGAGACTCACAGGGATGCATAAGGAGTTTTTGTCCATCAACAGAACCTTCGACGGCTTTTGTTATTTGAAAGTAATGCATGCATACACACTGGACTTATTAACTATGTCACACTGTGTTTATGCTATAAAACGTGCAAAAAGCGAGAGGATTTGCAGAGTTCGGGGCTTTTTTGTTGTTTTTAATATTTATTGCTTATGTATTAGGGTTAGGGTTAAAGATAAATAAATTAGGGTTAGGGTTAAAGATAAATAACAACCAATGTGCTTCAT
The DNA here is from genome assembly GCA_949752745.1 of Protula sp. h YS-2021. NCBI lineage: Eukaryota > Metazoa > Annelida > Polychaeta > Sabellida > Serpulidae > Protula > Protula sp. h YS-2021. The sequence continues at coordinate 2,944,567 of OX457034.1, forward strand.
TGTTGAAAACTATCTGTGTGAAACACAAATAAAAAAGTACATCATATTTCACTACTTGTGTAATTAACACTCCCAAACACAGGCATCGGAGATGCAGAGCTATCAGCCAATAGCCTTTACATCACTGTGATCCATTTACTCTTTTGAAATACTGCCCGAACAAAAACAATATACAAGGTGCAACTTTTGGAGCGACGGTCCTTGCGCATCTACACTATATATACTTTCTTCCTGTAAGTATGGTTAAGATCCGATGAATAGTTGAGATAACCCCCGGACAAGAAAAGTTTAAAGTGCGACTTGCGGACAGATGAATGAACGTGGGACAAAATGAATCCTCCGTTGCACATCTGCACTATATATACTTCCTTCCTGCAAGGTTTTGTGAAGTTCCGACAAATAGTTTGAGATATCGACCGGACAAAAAAAATTTACGGACAGACAGACAGATGGACAGACGGACGGACAGACCGATAGCAATGCTCAGCCAATATTGGCTGAGAGCTAAAAATGGTAGTGGCTTGATCAGTTCGACATCAGGGGGTAGCACCCAGTCCATTTCAATAAATATATGGCGTCTGGCATCCAGTCCACAATATTACTTAACTGTGTTATCACTGTTATTTAATACCAACAACACACTGATGTCATTGTATGATGTCACTGAGCCAAATTGTCATAATGTACCATTGGGTAGAGAAACACAACGTCCCAGCACTGATAATATCTGATGGTCGAGTGATACACGCTCGTCATTTCATCCCGTACTCATGACATGTCTTCAGCACCCTCATGTTGCGATGAAGTAACTTGACGTTGTTCTTTGTCAGGCATTGCCGCCGCCTCTGGGCCTGGCCGTTTAACCTCGAAATTAGACCTACAAATGGAAATAAACAGCCTTCAACCCCAGGAAAGTAGAAGGCCTTCCAGAGGCTGCAGTGAGTAAAGGCAAGGTAACACGCAGCAGCTGTTTAACGCCATCCAACTTGTACTCGTCTATGCCTTACTCGAAACTCTACTACAAAGCTGCTTCAAGCAAGAACAACTGGTCCACACCAAGACCTTCGTCCGATGACTTCCAACTCTCGGTGCCTCTAAGGATTTTGATTGATTGATTTGTTTAACGACACCGGCAACCCGTTAGGGTCATATTGTGTCGGTTCTGTTACTATGGGAAGACTCAGTTGAAACTAAAATCAATTAAAATAGACGTTTTTTGTGGTGGAGGATGCGTCCACTTCGTGGAAATGCAAAAAAGCGCCCTTTGGTGCAGTCGTTTCCTTTCAGGTGTTAAGAAGTGGTGAATAGTCCAGTGAACTCATTGGGAAGCTGTTGACGTGTCGCATTGGGTATACTGAGTGACAGGCCCGTGCCGATCGGTTTAGAATTTTGAGGGATCGTAGTGAAGTGAACACGTTGGTACTAGTTTCAAGTTCGTTTAAAGTCTTTCGATAGATTTTTTGCCATTTTAAAATTTACTTATATATCAAGTATATCGGGTATCTTCGGAAGTCGACGACGAAATTTTAAGCTTCACAGAGCGTTCCGTAAAGCGGGTCAAGATTGTGCATATGGCAATGTTTTTGTGTTTGGAACTTTTCATTTTGTCGGTTTTTCAGACGAGGGAAATTTTTGTGCTACCTATCACAAAGTTTTCATGTAGTTTTCAAGTATTTAAAAATTCCGCAGATTAGAACCAATAGTGCCACTTTGTAAAGAACTTTGTGATCGTTTTGAAAACATCACTTTTTGGTCGCTACGTTACTTGTAAGGTATGTTTTTGGGCAGCTATTTTTTTCACTGGTTCATGCATTAGGCGGGAAGCTCTTTGATTAGCTGCATTTTTAATAAGCGACGGCTGTTCTGCCAGCAACTATATAAGGAATGTGCTGCTGCGCCACCAGCAGTCGATTTTACGAGGGCATAGAGGCCACACGTTAGGTGTGATACCTAATGGTGCACGGGGTGTTGTGCTTGAGGTGCTGGTGCAGGGAGAGTTGTTGTTAAGGATAAAATGTTAATAAGGAAAATAGAAACGGATATTCAAGGGAGAGATTAGTTTACTGGGATATAAAGGAAAGAAACGGAATTTCAGGAAGTATAATATATTGTAATCAGTCTTGTGTCAGTTCATCGTGATACCCCTATGTGAAAGTCAATGACACACAACGCTTGGTCCCATTAATCGACAATCGGAATGAGCGATTGTTTATCTGATTTACTGGTTCGTTGATTAATCTATTGATTGCAGATAGATGACTACTGCGAGGTGCTGCTTTATGATGGACAGAAAGTTGGCCGTTGCCTCAATGAGGTGCTGATTGAAAAGAGAATCTTATTGAGCATGGAAGCCCAAGGAAGAGCAAACTACTTGACTCCAGGATGCCCACACAGATGGAGCTAAACAACGATCGCTCACAAATTCATGGACGCCATCAAGACGAATCTTGACCCCGAAGCTTTACCTGGCATTAACAGAAAGTGGAAAGAAACGGGATTTGGTCGATTCGGCCCAAAACCAGATCGGCTCAAATTGAAAAATGTATGCGACAACGCCAGAGTAAGTTATTTATTGTTATTTACAGAAAGTAGAAAGTTGCAAGGGCACGGACGTCGCCTTCTTGTACAGGTGGAACTGAACAACGATAGGTCCCAGATTCATTGACGCCATCAAGAGGAATCTCAATTTCAAATTTATCCAATTTGGACTTCAGGGTTCGAAATTAACGGTGGCGTGGTGGCGATTTTCCACCCAATTTTGACATTTTGCCACCAGAAAAAATCATGGTGGTGAAATTTTGCCACCAGAAAACCTGAGGAAAACAAATTTAAACAATTTTCTTTTCATAACTGACATTATTAAATGGCAAATAGGCGATCTTTCAGGTTGTTAGATTAACACTGTACCAGTTTATTGATAATAAAGATAATAAACAATGGAGCGCTTATTTGACTTGTTTTCATGTTGTTGCCAGTTGGCCACTTTCTCCATGGGTCACCTCAATTTCGCCACCAGAACAAAACGTTGGCGGCGACTATCGCCACTATGTCAAAAGACCGAAGTCGAACCCTGGACTTCTGATCCAAATAACCAGCTACACGCGGAAGATTTTCAATGGTTTGTGCAGGGTAAAAACAAAGATTTTTGGTAACAGTGATAGTGACGTGTGGGTAAAAACAAACATTCGAAAAAAACAAAGTGCAATTTAGCTCATTGGTGTTTCCAGCTTTATCTGATTGCCAAAAAGCGGCGAAATGGGTGTGTCAAAATCCTGCATTTTCATCGACAAACTTCGAGAAAATATACAAAAATCAAACAATTTAAGGAGACCGCCGCCTTGAGTCGCACGCCTTGCTGGAACAAATCGGGACCTCCGATTTTTGTTATATTTTATACGCTATTTTTTAATATAAAACGCAAAATCAATTGAAATATCTTTTTTTAATATAAATTTACGATTGTACCATAAATTGTGGAAAAATGTTAACGTTGGCAATTGGGTGTAGGTGCGGTGTGCTACAAAGTCACAGAGAGACATTCGATGTTATAGAAGTCAGAGCTGACTCGGAGCTCTCATGCCGTCACTTATCATAATCCAAAGCTCATACACAGTCTTTATTCCCTTATCCCAAAAGTAATTGACAATTGCGGCAATAAGCATTGATATCGAAACATAAACAAATGAAAAAAAGTTATCGAAAAGAGCTAAGCAATTAAACTTATGAAATATTAGACCTTTAAAAAATCAATGGCAAAATGGTACAAGGGTTGCGGCAAAATAGTCAGTGGCAAATAAGCCATTTCGCACTTTCGGATCTTTCTCATGGATGTGTTGTTTCGAAGTGGTAAAGTGACCGGTTGCTCTTTGATGCAAGAGAAATTTGATATTTAGATCTCTCTATCATTTCTTTCATTTTTTACCCGGTTATTTTTAACCGGGTCTTGGTCTTGGTTATATTTAACAGGACCCGCTTGGTCTCCATAAATGAGTCTTTATAGCATAGTAGAACAAGAATGCTTAAACCAGCTATCTTTTTGAAGAAAAACATACCTGTTATCTGTGATTTTTCAATTACACTCATATTGCTGCTAGAACAAACCGTATGGCGCAAATTCTGTGACCTAGATTTTAATTCATGTGACCCAGAATTGAGGGCAGATGCCAATCGAAACAGACAGAAATTTGAACTTTAAATTTTTCCGCATCATATGTTTCGACTGTTTGCGACTTGCACTAGCAGTATTAAGTTTTAATGTATTGCTACAGGGAGCAGGACTTATCCCCAGTCAATTCCCATAGACAATTCCTCCCTGAACAATTTCCCGGAGGCCTACCCCCCCTACCAATTTATTTTTATTTTTCTTATTTTTTCTTTTCTTTGTATTTTTTTTTTCTCTCTCTCTTCTTTTTTTAACAAATTATTGCCCTTTTATCTTCTAATTAGAGGTCGTGTAATTGTCCTTTTAACATTGTCGTAATTGCAATTAATATGCCTTATCCAGACCAATGAACTTTGTGTTAGCCAAATCAGGGCCAACAAAAACGAAATGAAGCTGGAAATTCCGGAGTCGTTGGCTTTTACGTGTACATTGGTTGGATCTGTAGTAATGTTCGCGGTGCACCTGGTCGTATTACGGGTGGCCACTTACCCGAGCCACTACTTCGCATTAATAATTTAGCTTTTGATTTTTTTAATTGTCAAAAAACTAAAAGCAGACAAATAAGTCAAATAATGACCGATTTTTGAACGAAATCAAAACCACCGTCAACTTGGAGCTCGGATTTTGCTCAAGTTATCTGCCAACCCGCGACATGAGCGGAGCCTCTTTTGTTTCGCTTTGCTTCATTTAAATATAAAAAAAAAGTTGTAAAATGCAAACAAACGCACGTGATTAACACTGTGCTTTTGTAATTATTCTTACGCACCGTCAAGACCAGACGAGAAGCTAATTGTTACGTGTAAAAAGCAGGTACGATACATAACCTTATCAACATATATTACTCAATAAGACTTAGTCAAAGTCAAATGGCGAGCGGCGCACTTTGGTTATGGTAATTAGGGTTGACCTCACCATTATAAAAGTTTTATTTTATATTGTAAACAAAAAAATGAAAAAAAAAACGCCCTGGTTGATGACTTTCGATATATGAAGAAAAAATCTACGTGTCAAAATGTAGAAATTATTGTGGCGAAACTTCGAGTGAAATACAAGATAAACATTAAAATTGGAAAATTTGAAAAACTGCCTTATAGAAATAAAAATATCGAAGAAATTAACAAACAGGTCACGTTGTGTCACACAGTTTTCTTTCATCTTTCTAGTGCCAGAAGAGAAAATTGGCTAGAAAAGACAAGAAAAGAAGAGAAAAAGGGATGAATTCTAAGAACTCAAGAGGAAATAGGCCGGAAACGATCTTCAGGAAGAGAAAATAGGCGAGATAGAACAAGAAAAGAAGGTAAAAGGGAATAAATGTAAAAAATCAAGAGGAAATAGGCCGGAAACGCTCTTTTGGAAGAGAAAATAGCCGAGAACACACAAGATGAAAAGAGTAAACAGGATGAAATCTAAGAAATATGAAGAAAATAATTCGGAAACGAATTTAAGGAAGAGAAAATAGGCGAGAAAACGCAAGAAAAGAAGAGAAAGCATTATAAAATGTAAGTAATCAAGAGGAAATAACCCGCAAACGTCCTTCTGGAAGAGAAAATAGGCGAGAAAAGGCAAGAAAAGAAGAGAAAACAGGTCGAAAAGTAAGAAATCAGGGAAAATAAGCATGAAACGATCTTCAGGAAGAGAAAATAGACGAGAAAACACAATAAGAAAAGAGAAAACAGGATGAAATGTAAGAAATCAAGATGAATTGGCCGGAAATGTTCTTCTGGAAGAGAAAATAGGCGAGAAAATAGAAGAAACAAAGAGAAAAGGAGGGGAAATCTAAGAAATAAGTTGAAAATAGTCCGGAAACGAACTTTAGGAAGAGAAAATAGGCGAGAAAGAAGAAGAAAAGAAGGTTAAAGGGGATGAAATGTAAGAAATCAAGAGGAAATAGGCCGGAAACGCTCTTTCTAGTGCTGGAAGAGAAAATTGGCTAGAAAAGACAAGAAAAGAAGAGAAAAAGGCATCAATTCTAAGAAATCAAGAGGAAATAGGCCAGAAACGATCTTCAGGAAGAGAAAATAGGCGAGAAAGAACAAGAAAAGAAGGTAAAAGGGAATAAAATGTAAGAAATCAAGAGGAAATCGGCCGGAAACGCTCTTTTGGAAGAGAAAATAGACGAGAAAACACAATAAGAAAAGAATAAACAGGATGAAATGTAAGAAACAAGATGAAATAGGCCGGAAATGTTCTTCTGGAAGAGAAAATAGGCGAGAAAAGAGAAGAAAGAAAGAGAAAAGGGGAGGAAATCGAAGAAATAGGTTGAAAATAGTCCGGAAACTAATTTTACGAAGAGAAAATAGGCGAGAAAAGGCAAAAAAAGAAGAGAAAACTGGTGAAAATCTGAGAAATCAGGGAAAATAGGCTGGAAACGATCTGCCGGAAGAGAAAATTGGGTAGAAAAGACAAGAAAAGAAGAGAATTAGATGAAATCTAAGAAATCAAGAGGAAATAGGCCGGAAACGATCTTCAGGAAGAGAAAATATACGACAAAAAACAAGAAGAAAAGAAGAAACAGGATGAAATGTAAGAAATCAAGAGGAAATAGGCCGCAAACGTCCTTCTGGAAGAGAAAATTGGCGAGAAAAGGCAAGAAAAGAAGAGAAAACAGGTCTAAAAGTAGGAAATCAGGGAAAATATGCCTGAAACGATCTTCAGGAAGAGAAAAAAGACGAGAAAACACAAGAAGAAAAGAAGAAACAGGATGAAATGTAAGAAATCAAGATGAAATATGCCGGAAATGTTCTTCTGGAAGAGAAAATAGGCGAGAAAATAGAAGAAAGAAAGAGAAAAGGAGGGGAAATCTAAGAAATAGGTTGAAAATAGTCCGGAAACGAACTTTAGGAAGAGAAAATAGGCGAGAAAAGGCAAGAAAAGAAGAGAAAACTGGTGAAAATCTGAGAAATCAGGAAAAATAGGCTGGAAACGATCTGCTGGAAGAGAAAATTGGCTAGAAAAGACAAGAAAAGAAGAGAAAAGCAGATGAAATCTAAGAAATCAAGATGAAATAGGCCGGAAACGATCTTCAGGAAGAGAAAATAGGCGAGAAAGAACAAGAAAAGAAGGTTAAAGGTGATGAAATGTAAGAAATCAAGAGGAAATAGGCCGGAAACGCTCTTTCTAGTGCTGGAAGAGAAAATTGGCTAGAAAAGACAAGAAAAGAAGAGAAAAAGGCATCAATTATAAGAAATCAAGAGGAAATAGGCCAGAAACGATCTTCAGGAAGAGAAAATAGGCGAGAAAGAACAAGAAAAGAAGGTAAAAGGGAATAAAATGTAAAAAATCAAGAGGAAATCTGCCGGAAACGCTCTTTTGGAAGAGAAAATAGCCGAGAACACACCAGATGAAAAGAGTAAACAGGATGAAATCTAAGAAATATGAAGAAAATAATTCGGAAACGAATTTAAGGAAGAGAAAATAGGCGAGAAAACGCAAGAAAAGAAGAGAAAACAGGTCGAAAAGTAAGAAATCAGGGAAAATAAGCACGAAACGATCTTCAGGAAGAGAAAATAGACGAGAAAACACAATAAGAAAAGAGAAAACAAGATGAAATGTAAGAAATCAAGATGAAATAGGCCGGAAATGTTCTTCTGGAAGAGAAAATAGGCGAGAAAATAGAAGAAACAAAGAGAAAAGGAGGGGAAATCTAAGAAATAAGTTGAAAATAGTCCGGAAACGAACTTTAGGAAGAGAAAATAGGCGAGAAAGAAGAAGAAAAGAAGGTTAAAGGGGATGAAATGTAAGAAATGAAGAGGAAATAGGCCGGAAACGCTCTTTCTAGTGCTGGAAGAGAAAATTGGCTAGAAAAGACAAGAAAAGAAGAGAAAAAGGCATCAAATCTAAGAAATCAAGAGGAAATAGGCCAGAAACGATCTTCAGGAAGAGAAAATAGGCGAGAAAGAACAAGAAAAGAAGGTAAAAGGGAATAAAATGTAAAAAATCAAGAGGAAATCGGCCGGAAACGCTCTTTTGGAAGAGAAAATAGACGAGAAAACACAATAAGAAAAGAGTAAACAGGATGAAATGTAAGAAACAAGATGAAATAGGCCGGAAATGTTCTTCTGGAAGAGAAAATAGGCGAGAAAAGAGAAGAAAGAAAGAGAAAAGGGGAGGAAATCGAAGAAATAGGTTGAAAATAGTCCGGAAACTAATTTTACGAAGAGAAAATAGGCGAGAAAAGGCAAAAAAAGAAGAGAAAACTGGTGAAAATCTGAGAAATCAGGGAAAATAGGCTGGAAACGATCTGCCGGAAGAGAAAATTGGGTAGAAAAGACAAGAAAAGAAGAGAATTAGATGAAATCTAAGAAATCAAGAGGAAATAGGCCGGAAACGATCTTCAGGAAGAGAAAATATACGACAAAAAACAAGAAGAAAAGAAGAAACAGGATGAAATGTAAGAAATCAAGAGGAAATAGGCCGCAAACGTCCTGCTGGAAGAGAAAATTGGCGAGAAAAGGCAAGAAAAGAAGAGAAAACAGGTCTAAAAGTAGGAAATCAGGGAAAATATGCCTGAAACGATCTTCAGGAAGAGAAAAAAGACGAGAAAACACAAGAAGAAAAGAAGAAACAGGATGAAATGTAAGAAATCAAGATGAAATATGCCGGAAATGTTCTTCTGGAAGAGAAAATAGGCGAGAAAATAGAAGAAAGAAAGAGAAAAGGAGGGGAAATCTAAGAAATAGCTTGAAAATAGTCCGGAAACGAACTTTAGGAAGAGAAAATAGGCGAGAAAAGGCAAGAAAAGAAGAGAAAACTGGTGAAAATCTGAGAAATCAGGAAAAATAGGCTGGAAACGATCTGCTGGAAGAGAAAATTGGGTAGAAAAGACAAGAAAAGAAGAGAAAAGCAGATGAAATCTAAGAAATCAAGATGAAATAGGCCGGAAACAATCTTCAGGAAGAGAAAATAGGCGAGAAAGAAGAAGAAAAGAAGGTTAAAGGGGATGAAATGTAAGAAATGAAGAGGAAATAGGCCGGAAACGCTCTTTCTAGTGCTGGAAGAGAAAATTGGCTAGAAAAGACAAGAAAAGAAGAGAAAAAGGCATCAAATCTAAGAAATCAAGAGGAAATAGGCCAGAAACGATCTTCAGGAAGAGAAAATAGGCGAGAAAGAACAAGAAAAGAAGGTAAAAGGGAATAAAATGTAAAAAATCAAGAGGAAATCGGCCGGAAACGCTCTTTTGGAAGAGAAAATAGACGAGAAAACACAATAAGAAAAGAGTAAACAGGATGAAATGTAAGAAACAAGATGAAATAGGCCGGAAATGTTCTTCTGGAAGAGAAAATAGGCGAGAAAAGAGAAGAAAGAAAGAGAAAAGGGGAGGAAATCGAAGAAATAGGTTGAAAATAGTCCGGAAACTAATTTTACGAAGAGAAAATAGGCGAGAAAAGGCAAAAAAAGAAGAGAAAACTGGTGAAAATCTGAGAAATCAGGGAAAATAGGCTGGAAACGATCTGCCGGAAGAGAAAATTGGGTAGAAAAGACAAGAAAAGAAGAGAATTAGATGAAATCTAAGAAATCAAGAGGAAATAGGCCGGAAACGATCTTCAGGAAGAGAAAATATACGACAAAAAACAAGAAGAAAAGAAGAAACAGGATGAAATGTAAGAAATCAAGAGGAAATAGGCCGCAAACGTCCTGCTGGAAGAGAAAATTGGCGAGAAAAGGCAAGAAAAGAAGAGAAAACAGGTCTAAAAGTAGGAAATCAGGGAAAATATGCCTGAAACGATCTTCAGGAAGAGAAAAAAGACGAGAAAACACAAGAAGAAAAGAAGAAACAGGATGAAATGTAAGAAATCAAGATGAAATATGCCGGAAATGTTCTTCTGGAAGAGAAAATAGGCGAGAAAATAGAAGAAAGAAAGAGAAAAGGAGGGGAAATCTAAGAAATAGCTTGAAAATAGTCCGGAAACGAACTTTAGGAAGAGAAAATAGGCGAGAAAAGGCAAGAAAAGAAGAGAAAACTGGTGAAAATCTGAGAAATCAGGAAAAATAGGCTGGAAACGATCTGCTGGAAGAGAAAATTGGGTAGAAAAGACAAGAAAAGAAGAGAAAAGCAGATGAAATCTAAGAAATCAAGATGAAATAGGCCGGAAACGATCTTCAGGAAGAGAAAATAGGCGAGAAAGAACAAGAAAAGAAGGTTAAAGGGGATGAAATGTAAGAAATCAAGAGGAAATAGGCCGGAAACGCTCTTTCTAGTGCTGGAAGAGAAAATTGGCTAGAAAAGACAAGAAAAGAAGAGAAAAAGGCATCAATTCTAAGAAATCAAGAGGAAATAGGCCAGAAACGATCTTCAGGAAGAGAAAATAGGCGAGAAAGAACAAGAAAAGAAGGTAAAAGGGAATAAAATGTAAAAAATCAAGAGGAAATCGGCCGGAAACGCTCTTTTGGAAGAGAAAATAGACGAGAAAACACAATAAGAAAAGAGTAAACAGGATGAAATGTAAGAAACAAGATGAAATAGGCCGGAAATGTTCTTCTGGAAGAGAAAATAGGCGAGAAAAGAGAAGAAAGAAAGAGAAAAGGGGAGGAAATCGAAGAAATAGGTTGAAAATAGTCCGGAAACTAATTTTACGAAGAGAAAATAGGCGAGAAAAGGCAAAAAAAGAAGAGAAAACTGGTGAAAATCTGAGAAATCAGGGAAAATAGGCTGGAAAAGATCTGCCGGAAGAGAAAATTGGGTAGAAAAGACAAGAAAAGAAGAGAATTAGATGAAATCTAAGAAATCAAGAGGAAATAGGCCGGAAACGATCTTCAGGAAGAGAAAATATACGACAAAAAACAAGAAGAAAAGAAGAAACAGGATGAAATGTAAGAAATCAAGAGGAAATAGGCCGCAAACGTCCTGCTGGAAGAGAAAATTGGCGAGAAAAGGCAAGAAAAGAAGAGAAAACAGGTCTAAAAGTAGGAAATCAGGGAAAATATGCCTGAAACGATCTTCAGGAAGAGAAAAAAGACGAGAAAACACAAGAAGAAAAGAAGAAACAGGATGAAATGTAAGAAATCAAGATGAAATATGCCGGAAATGTTCTTCTGGAAGAGAAAATAGGCGAGAAAATAGAAGAAAGAAAGAGAAAAGGAGGGGAAATCTAAGAAATAGCTTGAAAATAGTCCGGAAACGAACTTTAGGAAGAGAAAATAGGCGAGAAAAGGCAAGAAAAGAAGAGAAAACTGGTGAAAATCTGAGAAATCAGGAAAAATAGGCTGGAAACGATCTGCTGGAAGAGAAAATTGGGTAGAAAAGACAAGAAAAGAAGAGAAAAGCAGATGAAATCTAAGAAATCAAGATGAAATAGGCCGGAAACGATCTTCAGGAAGAGAAAATAGGCGAGAAAGAACAAGAAAAGAAGGTTAAAGGGGATGAAATGTAAGAAATCAAGAGGAAATAGGCCGGAAACGCTCTTTCTAGTGCTGGAAGAGAAAATTGGCTAGAAAAGACAAGAAAAGAAGAGAAAAAGGCATCAATTATAAGAAATCAAGAGGAAATAGGCCAGAAACGATCTTCAGGAAGAGAAAATAGGCGAGAAAGAACAAGAAAAGAAGGTAAAAGGGAATAAAATGTAAAAAATCAAGAGGAAATCGGCCGGAAACGCTCTTTTGGAAGAGAAAATAGCCGAGAACACACAAGATGAAAAGAGTAAACAGGATGAAATCTAAGAAATATGAAGAAAATAATTCGGAAACGAATTTAAGGAAGAGAAAATAGGCGAGAAAACGCAAGAAAAGAAGAGAAAGCATTATAAAATGTAAGAAATCAAGAGAAAATCTAAGAAATAGGTTGAAAATAGTCCGGAAACTAATTTTACGAAGAGAAAATAGGCGAGAAAAGGCAAAAAAAGAAGAAAAAACTGGTGAAAATCTGAGAAATCAGGGAAAATAGGCTGGAAACGATCTGCCGGAAGAGAAAATTGGATAGAAAAGACAAGAAAAGAAGAGAATTGGATGAAATCTAAGAAATCAAGAGGAAATAGGCCGGAAACGATCTTCAGGAAGAGAAAATATACGACAAAAAACAAGAAGAAAAGAAGAAACAGGATGAAATGTAAGAAATCAAGATGAAATATGCCGGAAATGTTCTTCTGGAAGAGAAAATAGGCGAGAAAATAGAAGAAAGAAAGAGAAAAGGAGGGGAAATCTAAGAAATAGGTTGAAAATAGTCCGGAAACGAACTTTAGGAAGAGAAAATAGGCGAGAAAAGGCAAGAAAAGAAGAGAAAACTGGTGAAAATCTGAGAAATCAGGAAAAATAGGCTGGAAACGATCTGCTGGAAGAGAAAATTGGCTAGAAAAGACAAGAAAAGAAGAGAAAAGCAGATGAAATCTAAGAAATCAAGATGAAATAGGCCGGAAACGATCTTCAGGAAGAGAAAATATACGACAAAAAACAAGAAGAAAAGAAGAAACAGGATGAAATGTAAGAAATCAAGAGGAAATAGGCCGCAAACGTCCTTCTGGAAGAGAAAATTGGCGAGAAAAGGCAAGAAAAGAAGAGAAAACAGGTCTAAAAGTAGGAAATCAGGGAAAATATGCCTGAAACGATCTTCAGGAAGAGAAAATAGACGAGAAAACACAAGAAGAAAAGAAGAAACAGGATGAAATGTAAGAAATCAAGATGAAATATGCCGGAAATGTTCTTCTGGAAGAGAAAATAGGCGAGAAAATAGAAGAAAGAAAGAGAAAAGGAGGGGAAATCTAAGAAATAGCTTGAAAATAGTCCGGAAACGAACTTTAGGAAGAGAAAATAGGCGAGAAAAGGCAAGAAAAGAAGAGAAAATTGGTGAAAATCTGAGAAATCAGGAAAAATAGGCTGGAAACGATCTGCTGGAAGAGAAAATTGGCTAGAAAAGACAAGAAAAGAAGAGAAAAGCAGATGAAATCTAAGAAATCAAGATGAAATAGGCCGGAAACGATCTTCAGGAAGAGAAAATAGGCGAGAAAGAACAAGAAAAGAAGGTTAAAGGGGATGAAATGTAAGAAATCAAGAGGAAATAGGCCGGAAACGCTCTTTCTAGTGCTGGAAGAGAAAATTGGCTAGAAAAGACAAGAAAAGAAGAGAAAAAGGCATCAATTCTAAGAAATCAAGAGGAAATAGGCCAGAAACGATCTTCAGGAAGAGAAAATAGGCGAGAAAGAACAAGAAAAGAAGATAAAAGGGAATAAAATGTAAAAAATCAAGAGGAAATCGGCCGGAAACGCTCTTTTGGAAGAGAAAATAGACGAGAAAACACAATAAGAAAAGAGAAAACAGGATGAAATGTAAGAAATCAAGATGAAATAGGCCGGAAATGTTCTTCTGGAAGAGAAAATAGGCGAGAAAAGAGAAGAAAGAAAGAGAAAAGGGGAGGAAATCGAAGAAATAGGTTGAAAATAGTCCGGAAACTAATTTTACGAAGAGAAAATAGGCGAGAAAAGGCAAAAAAGAAGAGAAAACTGGTGAAAATCTGAGAAATCAGGGAAAATAGGCTGGAAACGATCTGCCGGAAGAGAAAATTGGATAGAAAAGACAAGAAAAGAAGAGAATTGGATGAAATCTAAGAAATCAAGAGGAAATAGGCCGGAAACGATCTTCGGGAAGAGAAAATATACGACAAAAAACAAGAAGAAAAGAAGAAACAGGATGAAATGTAAGAAATCAAGAGGAAATAGGCCGCAAACGTCCTTCTGGAAGAGAAAATTGCCGAGAAAAGGCAAGAAAAGAAGAGAAAACAGGTCTAAAAGTAGGAAATCAGGGAAAATATGCCTGAAACGATCTTCAGGAAGAGAAAATAGACGAAACAGAATGAAATGTAAGAAATCAAGATGAAATATGCCGGAAATGTTCTTCTGGAAGAGAAAATAGGCGAGAAAATAGAAGAAAGAAAGAGAAAAGGAGGGGAAATCTAAGAAATAGCTTGAAAATAGTCCGGAAACGAACTTTAGGAAGAGAAAATAGGCGAGAAAAGGCAAGAAAAGAAGAGAAAATTGGTGAAAATCTGAAAAATCAGGAAAAATAGGCTGGAAACGATCTGCTGGAAGAGAAAATTGGCTAGAAAAGACAAGAAAAGAAGAGAAAAGCAGATGAAATCTAAGAAATCAAGATGAAATAGGCCGGAAACGATCTTCAGGAAGAGAAAATAGGCGAGAAAGAAGAAGAAAAGAAGGTTAAAGGGGATGAAATGTAAGAAATGAAGAGGAAATAGGCCGGAAACGCTCTTTCTAGTGCTGGAAGAGAAAATTGGCTAGAAAAGACAAGAAAAGAAGAGAAAAAGGCATCAATTCTAAGAAATCAAGAGGAAATAGGCCAGAAACGATCTTCAGGAAGAGAAAATAGGCGAGAAAGAACAAGAAAAGAAGATAAAAGGGAATAAAATGTAAAAAATCAAGAGGAAATCGGCCGGAAACGCTCTTTTGGAAGAGAAAATAGACGAGAAAACACAATAAGAAAAGAGAAAACAGGATGAAATGTAAGAAATCAAGATGAAATAGGCCGGAAATGTTCTTCTGGAAGAGAAAATAGGCGAGAAAAGAGAAGAAAGAAAGAGAAAAGGGGAGGAAATCGAAGAAATAGGTTGAAAATAGTCCGGAAACTAATTTTAAGAAGAGAAAATAGGCGAGAAAAGGCAAAAAAGAAGAGAAAACTGGTAAAAATCTGAGAAATCAGGGAAAATAGGCTGGAAACGATCTGCCGGAAGAGAAAATTGGATAGAAAAGACAAGAAAAGAAGAGAATTGGATGAAATCTAAGAAATCAAGAGGAAATAGGCCGGAAACGATCTTCGGGAAGAGAAAATATACGACAAAAAACAAGAAGAAAAGAAGAAACAGGATGAAATGTAAGAAATCAAGAGGAAATAGGCCGCAAACGTCCTTCTGGAAGAGAAAATTGCCGAGAAAAGGCAAGAAAAGAAGAGAAAACAGGTCTAAAAGTAGGAAATCAGGGAAAATATGCCTGAAACGATCTTCAGGAAGAGAAAATAGACGAGAAAACACAAGAAGAAAAGAAGAAACAGGATGAAATGTAAGAAATCAAGATGAAATATGCCGGAAATGTTCTTCTGGAAGAGAAAATAGGCGAGAAAATAGAAGAAAGAAAGAGAAAAGGAGGGGAAATCTAAGAAATAGCTTGAAAATAGTCCGGAAACGAACTTTAGGAAGAGAAAATAGGCGAGAAAAGGCAAGAAAAGAAGAGAAAATTGGTGAAAATCTGAGAAATCAGGAAAAATAGGCTGGAAACGATCTGCTGGAAGAGAAAATTGGCTAGAAAAGACAAGAAAAGAAGAGAAAAGCAGATGAAATCTAAGAAATCAAGATGAAATAGGCCGGAAACGATCTTCAGGAAGAGAAAATAGGCGAGAAAGAACAAGAAAAGAAGGTTAAAGGGGATGAAATGTAAGAAATCAAGTCAAAATAGGCCGGAAACGCTCTTTCTAGTGCTGGAAGAGAAAATTGGCTAGAAAAGACAAGAAAAGAAGAGAAAAAGGCATCAATTCTAAGAAATCAAGAGGAAATAGGCCAGAAACGATCTTCAGGAAGAGAAAATAGGCGAGAAAGAACAAGAAAAGAAGGTAAAAGGGAATAAAATGTAAAAAATCAAGAGGAAATCGGCCGGAAACGCTCTTTTGGAAGAGAAAATAGCCGAGAACACACAAGATGAAAAGAGTAAACAATATGAAATCTAAGAAATATGAAGAAAATAATTCGGAAACGAATTTAAGGAAGAGAAAATAGGCGAGAAAACGCAAGAAAAGAAGAGAAAGCATTATAAAATGAAAGAAATCAAGAGAAAATCTAAGAAATAGGTTGAAAATAGTCCGGAAACTAATTTTACGAAGAGAAAATAGGCGAGAAAAGGCAAAAAAAGAAGAAAAAACTGGTGAAAATCTGAGAAATCAGGGAAAATAGGCTGGAAACGATCTGCCGGAAGAGAAAATTGGATAGAAAAGACAAGAAAAGAAGAGAATTGGATGAAATCTAAGAAATCAAGAGGAAATAGGCCGGAAACGATCTTCGGGAAGAGAAAATATAAGACAAAAAACAAGAAGAAAAGAAGAAACAGGATGAAATGTAAGAAATCAAGAGGAAATAGGCCGCAAACGTCCTTCTGGAAGAGAAAATTGGCGAGAAAAGGCAAGAAAAGAAGAGAAAACAGGTCTAAAAGTAGGAAATCAGGGAAAATATGCCTGAAACGATCTTCAGGAAGAGAAAATAGACGAGAAAACACAAGAAGAAAAGAAGAAACAGGATGAAATGTAAGAAATCAAGATGAAATAGGCCGGAAATGTTCTTCTGGAAGAGAAAATAGGCGAGAAAATAGAAGAAAGAAAGAGAAAAGGAGGGGAAATCAAAGAAATAAGTTGAAAATAGTCCGGAAACGAACTTTAGGAAGAGAAAATAGGCGAGAAAAGGCAAGAAAAGAAGAGAAAACTGGTGAAAATCTGAGAAATCAGGAAAAATAGGCTGGAAACGATCTGCTGGAAGAGAAAATTGGCTATAAAAGACAAGAAAAGAAGAGAAAAGCAGATGAAATCTAAGAAATCAAGATGAAATAGGCCGGAAACGATCTTCAGGAAGAGAAAATAGGCGAGAAAGAACAAGAAAAGAAGGTTAAAGGGGATGAAATGTAAGAAATCAAGAGGAAATAGGCCGGAAACGCTCTTTCTAGTGCTGGAAGAGAAAATTGGCTAGAAAAGACAAGAAAAGAAGAGAAAAAGGCATCAATTCTAAGAAATCAAGAGGAAATAGGCCAGAAACGATCTTCAGGAAGAGAAAATAGGCGAGAAAGAACAAGAAAAGAAGGTAAAAGGGAATAAAATGTAAAAAATCAAGAGGAAATCGGCCGGAAACGCTCTTTTGGAAGAGAAAATAGACGAGAAAACACAATAAGAAAAGAGTAAACAGGATGAAATGTAAGAAACAAGATGAAATAGGCCGGAAATGTTCTTCTGGAAGAGAAAATAGGCGAGAAAAGAGAAGAAAGAAAGAGAAAAGGGGAGGAAATCGAAGAAATAGGTTGAAAATAGTCCGGAAACTAATTTTACGAAGAGAAAATAGGCGAGAAAAGGCAAAAAAAGAAGAGAAAACTGGTGAAAATCTGAGAAATCAGGGAAAATAGGCTGGAAACGATCTGCCGGAAGAGAAAATTGGGTAGAAAAGACAAGAAAAGAAGAGAATTAGATGAAATCTAAGAAATCAAGAGGAAATAGGCCGGAAACGATCTTCAGGAAGAGAAAATACACGACAAAAAACAAGAAGAAAAGAAGAAACAGGATGAAATGTAAGAAATCAAGAGGAAATAGGCCGCAAACGTCCTTCTGGAAGAGAAAATTGGCGAGAAAAGGCAAGAAAAGAAGAGAAAACAGGTCTAAAAGTAGGAAATCAGGGAAAATATGCCTGAAACGATCTTCAGGAAGAGAAAAAAGACGAGAAAACACAAGAAGAAAAGAAGAAACAGGATGAAATGTAAGAAATCAAGATGAAATATGCCGGAAATGTTCTTCTGGAAGAGAAAATAGGCGAGAAAATAGAAGAAAGAAAGAGAAAAGGAGGGGAAATCTAAGAAATAGGTTGAAAATAGTCCGGAAACGAACTTTAGGAAGAGAAAATAGGCGAGAAAAGGCAAGAAAAGAAGAGAAAACTGGTGAAAATCTGAGAAATCAGGAAAAATAGGCTGGAAACGATCTGCTGGAAGAGAAAATTGGCTAGAAAAGACAAGAAAAGAAGAGAAAAGCAGATGAAATCTAAGAAATCAAGATGAAATAGGCCGGAAACGATCTTCAGGAAGAGAAAATAGGCGAGAAAGAACAAGAAAAGAAGGTTAAAGGGGATGAAATGTAAGAAATCAAGAGGAAATAGGCCGGAAACGCTCTTTCTAGTGCTGGAAGAGAAAATTGGCTAGAAAAGACAAGAAAAGAAGAGAAAAAGGCATCAATTATAAGAAATCAAGAGGAAATAGGCCAGAAACGATCTTCAGGAAGAGAAAATAGGCGAGAAAGAACAAGAAAAGAAGGTAAAAGGGAATAAAATGTAAAAAATCAAGAGGAAATCGGCCGGAAACGCTCTTTTGGAAGAGAAAATAGCCGAGAACACACAAGATGAAAAGAGTAAACAGGATGAAATCTAAGAAATATGAAGAAAATAATTCGGAAACGAATTTAAGGAAGAGAAAATAGGCGAGAAAACGCAAGAAAAGAAGAGAAAGCATTATAAAATGTAAGAAATCAAGAGAAAATCTAAGAAATAGGTTGAAAATAGTCCGGAAACTAATTTTACGAAGAGAAAATAGGCGAGAAAAGGCAAAAAAAGAAGAAAAAACTGGTGAAAATCTGAGAAATCAGGGAAAATAGGCTGGAAACGATCTGCCGGAAGAGAAAATTGGATAGAAAAGACAAGAAAAGAAGAGAATTGGATGAAATCTAAGAAATCAAGAGGAAATAGACCGGAAACGATCTTCAGGAAGAGAAAATATACGACAAAAAACAAGAAGAAAAGAAGAAACAGGATGAAATGTAAGAAATCAAGATGAAATATGCCGGAAATGTTCTTCTGGAAGAGAAAATAGGCGAGAAAATAGAAGAAAGAAAGAGAAAAGGAGGGGAAATCTAAGAAATAGGTTGAAAATAGTCCGGAAACGAACTTTAGGAAGAGAAAATAGGCGAGAAAAGGCAAGAAAAGAAGAGAAAACTGGTGAAAATCTGAGAAATCAGGAAAAATAGGCTGGAAACGATCTGCTGGAAGAGAAAATTGGCTAGAAAAGACAAGAAAAGAAGAGAAAAGCAGATGAAATCTAAGAAATCAAGATGAAATAGGCCGGAAACGATCTTCAGGAAGAGAAAATATACGACAAAAAACAAGAAGAAAAGAAGAAACAGGATGAAATGTAAGAAATCAAGAGGAAATAGGCCGCAAACGTCCTTCTGGAAGAGAAAATTGGCGAGAAAAGGCAAGAAAAGAAGAGAAAACAGGTCTAAAAGTAGGAAATCAGGGAAAATAGGCCTGAAACGATCTTCAGGAAGAGAAAATAGACGAGAAAACACAAGAAGAAAAGAAGAAACAGGATGAAATGTAAGAAATCAAGATGAAATATGCCGGAAATGTTCTTCTGGAAGAGAAAATAGGCGAGAAAATAGAAGAAAGAAAGAGAAAAGGAGGGGAAATCTAAGAAATAGCTTGAAAATAGTCCGGAAACGAACTTTAGGAAGAGAAAATAGGCGAGAAAAGGCAAGAAAAGAAGAGAAAATTGGTGAAAATCTGAGAAATCAGGAAAAATAGGCTGGAAACGATCTGCTGGAAGAGAAAATTGGCTAGAAAAGACAAGAAAAGAAGAGAAAAGCAGATGAAATCTAAGAAATCAAGATGAAATAGGCCGGAAACGATCTTCAGGAAGAGAAAATAGGCGAGAAAGAACAAGAAAAGAAGGTTAAAGGGGATGAAATGTAAGAAATCAAGAGGAAATAGGCCGGAAACGCTCTTTCTAGTGCTGGAAGAGAAAATTGGCTAGAAAAGACAAGAAAAGAAGAGAAAAAGGCATCAATTCTAAGAAATCAAGAGGAAATAGGCCAGAAACGATCTTCAGGAAGAGAAAATAGGCGAGAAAGAACAAGAAAAGAAGATAAAAGGGAATAAAATGTAAAAAATCAAGAGGAAATCGGCCGGAAACGCTCTTTTGGAAGAGAAAATAGACGAGAAAACACAATAAGAAAAGAGAAAACAGGATGAAATGTAAGAAATCAAGATGAAATAGGCCGGAAATGTTCTTCTGGAAGAGAAAATAGGCGAGAAAAGAGAAGAAAGAAAGAGAAAAGGGGAGGAAATCGAAGAAATAGGTTGAAAATAGTCCGGAAACTAATTTTACGAAGAGAAAATAGGCGAGAAAAGGCAAAAAAGAAGAGAAAACTGGTGAAAATCTGAGAAATCAGGGAAAATAGGCTGGAAACGATCTGCCGGAAGAGAAAATTGGATAGAAAAGACAAGAAAAGAAGAGAAAAAGGCATCAATTCTAAGAAATCACGAGGAAATAGGCCGGAAACGCTCTTTCTAGTGCTGGAAGAGAAAATTGGCTAGAAAAGACAAGAAAAGAAGAGAAAAAGGCATCAATTCTAAGAAATCACGAGGAAATAGGCCGGAAACGATCTTCAGGAAGAGAAAATAGGCGAGAGAGAACAAGAAAAGAAGGTAAAAGGGAATAAAATGTAAAAAATCAAGAGGAAATCGGCCGGAAACGCTCTTTTGGAAGAGAAAATAGCCGAGAACACACAAGATGAAAAGAGTAAACAGGATGAAATCTAAGAAATATGAAGAAAATAATTCGGAAACGAATTTAAGGAAGAGAAAATAGGCGAGAAAACGCAAGAAAAGAAGAGAAAGCATTATAAAATGTAAGAAATCAAGAGGAAATCTAAGAAATAGGTTGAAAATAGTCCGGAAACTAATTTTACGAAGAGAAAATAGGCGAGAAAAGGCAAAAAAAGAAGAGAAAACTGGTGAAAATCTGAGAAATCAGGGAAAATAGGCTGGAAACGATCTGCCGGAAGAGAAAATTGGGTAGAAAAGACAAGAAAAGAAGAGAATTAGATGAAATCTAAGAAATCAAGAGGAAATAGGCCGGAAACGATCTTCAGGAAGAGAAAATATACGACAAAAAACAAGAAGAAAAGAAGAAACAGGATGAAATGTAAGAAATCAAGAGGAAATAGGCCGCAAACGTCCTTCTGGAAGAGAAAATTGGCGAGAAAAGGCAAGAAAAGAAGAGAAAACAGGTCGAAAAGAAGGAAATCAGGGAAAATATGCCTGAAACGATCTTCAGGAAGAGAAAATAGACGAGAAAACACAAGAAGAAAAGAAGAAACAGGATGAAATGTAAGAAATCAAGATGAAATAGTCCGGAAATGTTCTTCTGGAAGAGAAAATAGGCGAGAAAATAGAAGAAAGAAAGAGAAAAGGAGGGGAAATCTAAGAAATAGCTTGAAAATAGTCCGGAAACGAACTTTAGGAAGAGAAAATAGGCGAGAAAAGGCAAGAAAAGAAGAGAAAACTGGTGAAAATCTGAGAAATCAGGAAAAATAGGCTGGAAACGATCTGCTGGAAGAGAAAATTGGCTAGAAAAGACAAGAAAAGAAGAGAAAAGCAGATGAAATCTAAGAAATCAAGAGTAAATAGGCCGGAAACGATCTTCAGGAAGAGAAAATAGGCGAGAAAGAACAAGAAAAGAAGGTTAAAGGGGATGAAATGTAAGAAATCAAGAGGAAATAGGACGGAAACGCTCTTTCTAGTGCTGGAAGAGAAAATTGGCTAGAAAAGACAAGAAAAGAAGAGAAAAAGGCATCAATTCTAAGAAATCAAGAGAAAATAGGCCGGAAACGATCTTCAGGACGAGAAAATAGGCGAGAAAGAACAAGAAAAGAAGGTAAAAGGGAATAAAATGTAAAAAATCAAGAGGAAAAAGGCCGGAAACGCTCTTTTGGAAGAGAAAATAGCCGAGAACACACAAGATGAAAAGAGTAAACAGGATGAAATCTAAGAAATATGAAGAAAATAATTCGGAAACGAATTAAAGGAAGAGAAAATAGGCGAGAAAACGCAAGAAAAGAAGAGAAAGCATTATAAAATGTAAGAAATCAAGAGGAAATAACCCGCAAACGTCCTTCTAGAAGAGAAAATAGGCGAGAAAAGGCAAGAAAAGAAGAGAAAACAGATCGAAAAGTAAGAAATCAGGGAAAATATGCCTGAAACGATCTTCAGGAAGAGAAAATAGACGATAAAACACAAGAAGAAAAAAAGAAACAGGATGAAATGTAAGAAATCAAGATGAAATAGGCCGGAAATGTTCTTCTGGAAGAGAAAAATGGCGAGAAAATAGAAGAAAGAAAGAGAAAAGGGCAGAAAATCTAAGAAATAGGTTGAAAATAGTCCGGAAACGAACTTTATGAAGAGAAAATAGGCGCGAAAAGGCAAGAAAAGAAGAGAAAACTGGTGGAAATCTGAGAAATCAGGAAAAATAGGCTGGAAACGATCTGCTGGAAGAGAAAATTGGATAGAAAAGACAAGAAAAGAAGAGAAAAAGGGATGAAATCTAAGAAAGCAAAGCAACGGAGACTTATTTAAATTTACAAGTTTACATTTGTCAAATTTGGTATGTCCTCTTTTTTTTGAAATTTATATTTTATATTCATTAAAAAACATATAAAATAAATGAAAATCCAGCGTTAACAGGAAATGCTCTTATCATTATACTGTGATCGCGAGTGTTTCGCATGACTTGCAACAAATGACTTAAAGTTAATATATTACTTATAAATGTTCCTGTGCACACTTTATTCAATAATTGTATGAAATGAAAAGTCTTTTTAAGTGTTATTTTTTTAACATTTTACGAATTTTCGACTGAAACAGTCTTCTTCTGGTACATATTTCTACCTATATATATATATACGTATATATATATATGTGTATATGTATATGTATATGTAGATGTAGATGTATATGTATATGTATATATATATATATATATATATATATATATATATATATATATATATATATATATATATATATATATACTAACCGATTTGATGGTTGGTGGGAAATGCATATTCCAACGTTTTGCTTCATTGAGCTTCACTATGGAGAACATTTCATTCTATAAAACCGCAGATCGAAGCATTTTCTCACTTTTTATAGAAAATACTGTACGAGAACGACTCAGAAAGAATTTGTATAACATAAACAGTCTTTTTAAGTGTTATGTTTTAATTTTTCACAAATTTTCACAAAATTGTGAAATTCCTATGCTTACTTCACATGCTGCTCACAGTTGTGATACATTTTATGTGTAAATACATATGAATCCAATGTTTGCTCAAAATGATAATATAATTGCGAAAAAAAGTTGAAATCATATTAAAAACATAGAATTATAGGAACATTCGACTAAAATAAATTAAAAACATAAAATAATGCGCAATTGTAAAGAAATTGTTGGTCATTGAAATACACATTCATTCCATGTTTATCCCAGAATCCACTAAAACTGCAAGTTCCAAAACCGAAATTACTGCCATCTGCTCCATCTCAATGAGCTCTTGCAGATCCTTATAAAACTTGTAAAGCAAAAGTTTGGTTCCTGATATATCTCTTGTACTTAAAACATCAGTAAATTCTCGTCATGATGCTTGCGCTGAGGCTGGCGATGATGGTTCACTACCACTGCAAGACCACGTAAAGTTTTGCTAGCGGCCCAATCAAGTTGCGATATCTGACCAAGTAATTTTGAGTGAACATAACTAGATGCTCGAGAAGCATGAATGCGCCGGGTTCGCGCAAATTGTATACCTGATTATGATTGTAAATGAACTCAAGCTGACACTGAAACTTACGAAATACTTAATTCTCTATTAAGCATAACGTGTAACGTGTAATACATGTCAAAAATAATACCTTTCGGAGGAAAGAGTAGTCATCGAACTCCATCCATATGAAACAGACGTTAAAATCTATCCAATAATCCAGCCAAATCTTGGTCACTGCACTGCCGGATGCTTAGGAGCAGCCCTTGGTAAAATCTTAAATCAATCCAACCTCTAATGCGGGCTGTAGGCGCGTGAGACCGATATGTGTAAAGCTCATTCCTAATTCAGTTTCTTCAAATTTTAAAGTTTTTTCATTTTGACAATTTTAGTCAGATCCGGTCGAATCCTGGTCACTGCACTGCGGGATGCTTAGGAGCAGCCCTGGGTAAAATCTTAAATCAATCCACCCACTAATGCGGGCTGTAGGCGCGTGAGACTGATGTGTGTTATGCAAAGTCCTTATTCAGTTTCTGCAATTTTTTAAAGTTTTGCCATTTTGGCAATTTTGCTCCGATCCCGTTGAATACTGGTCACTGCACTGCGGGATGCTTAGGAGCACCCCTGGGTAAAACCTGAAATCAATCCACCCACTAATGCGGGCTGTAGGCGCGTGAGACTGAAATTGCACAGACGGACAGACGGACATACGCACCAGAGCTACCATGTGGCAAAAATGGGGTACAGACAAAATGTTACTTATATTGATACGTTGTGGCATACCCAGGTTTTACGTATTCTTCAGAAGCTGTGGCAAATAATCGCGGACAAATTCCGATTAAAAGACAGACACGTTTTGGCAGAAAATAATATAAACAAAAGCACGTGGAACCAAAATATAGTTCCGGTTGTGCCACAACAACGTACAGACATAAACCTTAACTGAACACGGACATGACAGACAAATATGGTTAAAAACCATAACTGCAAACAGACCGCGAAAACTGATTTAAAACCAGGATTAATGCCACTTCCGGTTTCCTTCAAACAAAGCAGACATAAACCAGAACTAAAACGGACATGACAGACAAATGTGGTTAAAAATCATAACTGCAAACAGACAGCGCAAAAATTTGCTCTGCTGTTGCATCGTTCATTCCACTGGAAATAGTTTTTTCAAGGAAGGGTAATTAAATCTCGTTTCTGTATATGCTTGATTTGGTGAATAAAGCTGATTAAAGATGTTTTTTATGTTATTAACACTTTTTTGTGTTGTTTTTTTTTTCTTTGTATTATTAACTCAGAAAAAGAAATATCTATAATAAGTTATAACCTTTATTTAGATATAACACATATCGCATCCATTTAAGCTTCACAGTTTTATGTAAAACCACTTTAAACGTCAAGTATTTATTTTCAAGTGACTTTTCTTCTTAACTATACTGAGTGTATTATTTTCGAGCACCTTTTCTTCTTAACTACCTTGAGTGTTCTATTTGAAATCCCACACTCATTTTAATTTTAAACCACAGTGTTAGACAGAAAAGTTGCATTTCTCGAAAAAAAGGCTCTACAGATGACGGTGCAAGCAGTTATAAATTCCCACTATGCAAAGCATGCTCCATCAAGTGACCACTCATCCGATTGGCATAAAGATCGCACTACGTAGTGACCACTCACCGTGGACATAAAGATCGCACTGTCCAGAGCACACATTGCTAACAAGAAATTGCAACTGCTTGCAAGCAAACACATGCTAAAGTTCAAAACGTTAAAATGGAAAAGTAACTTGTCCGTATTACACACTGGATTAAAAGGAAGACCACATTACACGCACATTCAACGCTGAGCAATCATAAAGCTTAACTATACTGAGTGTATTATTTTCGAGCACCTTTTCTTCTTAACTACCTTGAGTGTTCTATTTGAAATCCCACACTCATTTTAATTTTAAACCACAGTGTTAGACAGACAAGTTGCATTTCTCGAAAAAAAGGCTTTACAGATGACGGTGCAAGCAGTTATAAATTCCCACAATGCAAAGCATGCTCCATCAAGTGACCACTCATCCGGTTGGCATAAAGATCGTACTACGTAGTAACCACTCACCGTGGACATAAAGATCGCACCGTCAAGAGCACACATTGCATGCTCCATCAAGTGACCACTCATCCGATTGGCATAAAGATCGCACTACGTAGTGACCACTCACCGTGGACATAAAGATCGCACTGTCCAGAGCACACATTGCTAACAAGAAATTGCAACTGCTTGCAAGCAAACACATGCCAAAGTTCAAAACGTTAAAATGGAAAAGTAACTTGTCCGTATTACACACTTGATTAAAAGGAAGACCACATTACAGGCACATGCAACGCTGAGCAATCATTAAGCATTTGTACATCTTCAAAATAAAGGCGACTGTTGCAAAGTACTCATCTTTTCAAGTTGAAAAGACACACGGGGCAAATACACAGCCTCAGGCCACCACCTGTTCAGGTACGCAATGCGATTTTTGACATTTGTCCCATCCCACTGATTGTCCTGGTTTCCCTACCCAAAACATGCCAAAGTGTCGAACCCTTAGTCTTGACGAGTACACACACAACAGTTGCCCTATGGAAAAAATACATCCCATACCAATTCTAATTTTTAACCACAGCGTTACACAGACCAGTTGCATTTCTCGAAAAAAAAAGACTTTACAGATGACGGTGCAAGAAGTTATAAATTCCCACTATGCAAAGCATGCTCCATCAAGTGACCACTCATCCGGTTGGCATAAAGATCGCACTACGTACTAACCACTCACCGTGGACATAAAGATCGCACCGTCAAGAGCACACATTGCATGCTTCATCAAGTGACCACTCATCCGATTGGCATAAAGATCGCACTACGTAGTGACCACTCACCGTGGACATAAAGATCGCACTGTCCAGAGCACACATTGCTAACAAGAAATTGCAACTGCTTGCAAGCAAACACATGCCAAAGTTCAAAACGTTAAAATGGAAAAGTAACTTGTCCGTATTACACACTTGATTAAAAGGAAGACCACATTACAGGCACATGCAGCGCTGAGCAATCATTAAGCATTTGGACATCTTCAAAATAAAGGCGACTGTTGCAAAGTACTCATCTTTTCAAGTTGAAAAGACACACGGGGCAAATACACAGCCTCAGGTCACCACCTGTTCAGGTACGCAATGCGATTTTTGACATTTGTCCCACCCCACTGATTGTCCTGGTTTCCCTACCCAAAACATGCCAAAGTGTCGATGCCTTAGTCTTGACGACTGCAGACACAACTGTTGCCCTATGGAAAAAATACATCCCATACCAATTTTGATTTTTAACCACAGTGTTACACAGACCAGTTGCATTTCTCGAAAAAAAACTTTACAGATGACGGTGCAAGAAGTTATAAATTCCCACTATGCAAAGCATGCTCCATCAAGTGACCACTCATCCGGTTGGCATAAAGATCGCACTGCATACTAACCACTCACCGTGGACATAAAGATCGCACCGTCAAGAGCACACATTGCATGCTCCATCAAGTGACCACTCATCCGATTGGCATAAAGATCGCACTACGTAGTGACCACTCACCGTGGACATAAAGATCGCACTGTCCAGAGCACACATTGCTAACAAGAAATTGCAACTGCTTGCAAGCAAACACATGCCAAAGTTCAAAACGTTAAAATAGAAAAGTAACTTGTCCGTATTACACACTGGATTAAAAGGAAGACCACATTACAGGCACACGCAACGCTGAGCAATCATTAAGCATTTGGACATCTTCAAACTAAAGGCGACTGTTGCAAAATACTCATCTTTTCAACTTGAAAAGACACACGGGGCAAATACACAGCCTCAGGCCACCACCTGTTCAGGTACGCAATGCGATTTTTGACATTTGTCCCACCCCACTGATTGTCCTGGTTTCCCTACCCAAAACATGCCAAAGTGTCGATGCCTTAGTCTTGACGACTACAGACACAACAGTTGCCCTATGGAAAAAAATACATCCCATACTAATTTTGATTTTAAACCACAATGTTACACAGATAAGTTGCATTTCTCGGGAAAAATAGACTTTACAGATGACGGTACAAGAAGTTATAAATTCCCACTATGCAAAGCATGCTCCATCAAGTGACCACTCATCCGGTTGGCATAAAGATCGCACTGCATACTAACCACTCACCGTGGACATAAAGATCGCACCGTCAAGAGCACACATTGCATGCTCCATCAAGTGACCACTCATCCGATTGGCATAAATATCGCACTACGTAGTGACCACTCACCGTGGACATAAAGATCGCACTGTCCAGAGCACACATTGCTAACAAGAAATTGCAACTGCTTGCAAGCAAACACATGCCAAAGTTCAAAACGTTAAAATAGAAAAGTAACTTGTCCGTATTACAAACTGGATTAAAAGGAAGACCACATTACAGGCACATGCAACGCTGAGCAATCATTAAGCATTTGGACATCTTCAAAATAAAGGCGACTGTTGCAAAATACTCATCTTTTCAACTTGAAAAGACACACGGGGCAAATACACAGCCTCAGGCCACCACCTGTTCAGGTACGCAATGCGATTTTTGACATTTGTCCCACCCCACTGATTGTCCTGGTTTCCCTACCCAAAACATGCCAAAGTGTCGATGCCTTAGTCTTGACGACTACAGACACAACTGTTGCCCTATGGAAAAAATACATCCCATACCAATTTTGATTTTTAACCACAGTGTTACACAGACAAGTTGCATTTCTCGAAAAAAAAACTTTACAGATGACGGTGCAAGAAGTTATAAATTCCCACTATGCAAAGCATGCTCCATCAAGTGACCACTCATCCGGTTGGCATAAAGATCGCACTGCATACTAACCACTCACCGTGGACATAAAGATCGCACCGTCAAGAGCACACATTGCATGCTCCATCAAGTGACCACTCATCCGATTGGCATAAATATCGCACTACGTAGTGACCACTCACCGTGGACATAAAGATCGCACTGTCCAGAGCACACATTGCTAACAAGAAATTGCAACTGCTTGCAAGCAAACACATGCCAAAGTTCAAAACTTTAAAATGGAAAAGTAACTTGTCCGTATTACACACTTGATTAAAAGGAAGACCACATTACAGGCACATGCAACGCTGAGCAATCATTAAGCATTTGGACATCTTCAAACTAAAGGCGACTGTTGCAAAATACTCATCTTTTCAACTTGAAAAGACACACGGGGCAAATACACAGCCTCAGGCCACCACCTGTTCAGGTACGCAATGCGATTTTTGACATTTGTCCCACCCCACTGATTGTCCTGGTTTCCCTACCCAAAACATGCCAAAGTGTCGATGCCTTAGTCTTGACGACTACAGACACAACAGTTGCCCTATGGAAAAAAATACATCCCATACTAATTTTGATTTTAAACCACAATGTTACACAGATAAGTTGCATTTCTCGGGAAAAATAGACTTTACAGATGACGGTACAAGAAGTTATAAATTCCCACTATGCAAAGCATGCTCCATCAAGTGACCACTCATCCGGTTGGCATAAAGATCGCACTGCATACTAACCACTCACCGTGGACATAAAGATCGCACCGTCAAGAGCACACATTGCATGCTCCATCAAGTGACCACTCATCCGATTGGCACAAATATCGCACTACGTAGTGACCACTCACCGTGGACATAAAGATCGCACTGTCCAGAGCACACATTGCTAACAAGAAATTGCAACTGCTTGCAAGCAAACACATGCCAAAGTTCAAAACGTTAAAATAGAAAAGTAACTTGTCCGTACTACAAACTGGATTAAAAGGAAGACCACATTACAGGCACATGCAACGCTGAGCAATCATTAAGCATTTGGACATCTTCAAAATAAAGGCGACTGTTGCAAAATACTCATCTTTTCAACTTGAAAAGACACACGGGGCAAATACACAGCCTCAGGCCACCACCTGTTCAGGTACGCAATGCGATTTTTGACATTTGTCCCACCCCACTGATTGTCCTGGTTTCCCTACCCAAAACATGCCAAAGTGTCGATGCCTTAGTCTTGACGACTACAGACACAACTGTTGCCCTATGGAAAAAATACATCCCATACCAATTTTGATTTTTAACCACAGTGTTACACAGACAAGTTGAATTTCTCGAAAAAAAAACTTTACAGATGACGGTGCAAGAAGTTATAAATTCCCACTATGCAAAGCATGCTCCATCAAGTGACCACTCATCCGGTTGGCATAAAGATCGCACTGCATACTAACCACTCACCGTGGACATAAAGATCGCACCGTCAAGAGCACACATTGCATGCTCCATCAAGTGACCACTCATCCGATTGGCATAAATATCGCACTACGTAGTGACCACTCACCTAGGACATAAAGATCGCACTGTCCAGAGCACACATTGCTAACAAGAAATTGCAACTGCTTGCAAGCAAACACATGCCAAAGTTCAAAACTTTAAAATGGAAAAGTAACTTGTCCGTATTACACACTTGATTAAAAGGAAGACCACAGTACAGGCACATGCAACGCTGAGCAATCATTAAGCATTTGGACATCTTCAAAATAAAGGCGACTTTTGCAAAGTACTCATCTTTTCAACTTGAAAAGACACACGGGGCAAATACACAGCCTCAGGCCACCACCTGTTCAGGTACGCAATGCGATTTTTGACATTTGTCCCACCCCACTGATTGTCCTGGTTTCCCTACCCAAAACATGCCAAAGTGTCGATGCCTTAGTCTTGACGACTACAGACACAACTGTTGCCCTATGGAAAAAATACATCCCATACCAATTCTAATTTTTAACCACAGCGTTACACAGACCAGTTGCATTTCTCGAAAAAAAAGACTTTACAGATGACGGTCAAGAAGTTATAAATTCCCACTATGCAAAGCATGCTTCATCAAGTGACCACTCATCCGGTTGGCATAAAGATCGCACTACGTACTAACCACTCACCGTGGACATAAAGATCGCACCGTCAAGAGCACACATTGCATGCTCCATCAAGTGACCACTCATCCGATTGGCATAAAGATCGCACTACGTAGTGACCACTCACCGTGGACATAAAGATCGCACTGTCCAGAGCACACATTGCTAACAAGAAATTGCAACTGCTTGCAAGCAAACACATGCCAAAGTTCAAAACGTTAAAATGGAAAAGTAACTTGTCCGTATTACACACTTGATTAAAAGGAAGACCACATTACAGGCACATGCAACGCTGAGCAATCATTAAGCATTTGGACATCTTCAAACTAAAGACGACTTTTGCAAAGTACTCATCTTTTCAACTTGAAAAGACACACGGGGCAAATACACAGCCTCAGGCCACCACTTGTTCAGGTACGCAATGCGATTTTTGACATTTGTCCCACCCACTGATTGTCCTGGTTTCCCTACCCAAAACATGCCAAAGTGTCGATGCCTTAGTCTTGACGACTACAGACACAACACTTGCCCTATGGAAAAAAATACATCCCATACTAATTTTGATTTTAAACCACAATGTTACACAGACAAGTTGCATTTCTCGGGAAAAATAGACTTTACAGATGACGGTACAAGAAGTTATAAATTCCCACTATGCAAAGCATGCTCTATCAAGTGACCACTCATCCGGTTGGCATAAAGATCGCACTGCATACTAACCACTCACCGTGGACATAAAGATCGCACCGTCAAGAGCACACATTGCATGCTCCATCAAGTGACCACTCATCCGATTGGCATAAAGATCGCGCTACGTAGTGACCACTCACCGTGGACATAAAGATCGCACTGTCCAGAGCACACATTGCTAACAAGAAATTGCAACTGCTTGCAAGCAAACACATGCCAAAGTTCAAAACGTTAAAATAGAAAAGTAACTTGTCCGTATTACACACTGGATTAAAAGGAAGACCACATTACAGGCACATGCAACGCTGAGCAATCATTAAGCATTTGGACATCTTCAAAATAAAGGCGACTGTTGCAAAATACTCATCTTTTCAACTTGAAAAGACACACGGGGCAAATACACAGCCTCAGGCCACCACCTGTTCAGGTACGCAATGCGATTTTTGACATTTGTCCCACCCCACTGATTGTCCTGGTTTCCCTACCCAAAACATGCCAAAGTGTCGATGCCTTAGTCTTGACGACTACAGACACAACTGTTGCCCTATGGAAAAAATACATCCCATACCATACCAAATTTGATTTTTAACCACAGTGTTACACAGACAAGTTGCATTTCTCGAAAAAAAAAACTTTACAGATGACGGTGCAAGAAGTTATAAATTCCCACTATGCAAAGCATGCTCCATCAAGTGACCACTCATCCGGTTGGCATAAAGATCGCACTGCATACTAACCACTCACCGTGGACATAAAGATCGCACCGTCAAGAGCACACATTGCATGCTCCATCAAGTGACCACTCATCCGATTGGCATAAAGATCGCACTACGTAGTGACCACTCACCGTGGACATAAAGATCGCACTGTCCAGAGCACACATTGCTAACAAGAAATTGCAACTGCTTGCAAGCAAACACATGCCAAAGTTCAAAACTTTAAAATGGAAAAGTAACTTGTCCGTATTACACACTTGATTAAAAGGAAGACCACATTACAGGCACATGCAACGCTGAGCAATCATTAAGCATTTGGACATCTTCAAAATAAAGGCGACTTTTGCAAAGTACTCATCTTTTCAACTTGAAAAGACACACGGGGAAAATACACAGCCTCAGGCCACCACCTGTTCAGGTACGCAATGCGATTTTTGACATTTGTCCCACCCCACTGATTGTCCTGGTTTCCCTACCCAAAACATGCCAAAGTGTCGATGCCTTAGTCTTGACGACTACAGACACAACTGTTGCCCTATGGAAAAAATACATCCCATACCAATTCTAATTTTTAACCACAGCGTTACACAGACCAGTTGCATTTCTCGAAAAAAAAGACTTTACAGATGACGGTCAAGAAGTTATAAATTCCCACTATGCAAAGCATGCTTCATCAAGTGACCACTCATCCGGTTGGCATAAAGATCGCACTACGTACTAACCACTCACCGTGGACATAAAGATCGCACCGTCAAGAGCACACATTGCATGCTCCATCAAGTGACCACTCATCCGATTGGCATAAAGATCGCACTACGTAGTGACCACTCACCGTGGACATAAAGATCGCACTGTCCAGAGCACACATTGCTAACAAGAAATTGCAACTGCTTGCAAGCAAACACATGCCAAAGTTCAAAACGTTAAAATGGAAAAGTAACTTGTCCGTATTACACACTTGATTAAAAGGAAGACCACATTACAGGCACATGCAACGCTGAGCAATCATTAAGCATTTGGACATCTTCAAAATAAAGGCGACTTTTGCAAAGTACTCATCTTTTCAACTTGAAAAGACACACGGGGCAAATACACAGCCTCAGGCCACCACCTGTTCAGGTACGCAATGCGATTTTTTACATTTGTCCCACAGCACTGATTGTCCTGGTTTCCCTACCCAAAACATGCCAAAGTGTCGATGCCTAAGTCTTGACGACTTAAGACACAACTGTTGCCCTATGGAAAAAATACATCCCATACCAATTTTGATTTTTAACCACAGCGTTACACAGATCAGTTGCATTTCTCGAATAAAAAGACTTTACAGATGACGGTGCAAGAAGTTATAAACTCCCACTATGCAAAGCATGCTCCATCAAGTGACCACTCATCCGGTTGGCATAAAGATCGCACTACGTACTAACCACTCACCGTGGACATAAAGATCGCACCGTCAAGAGCACACATTGCATGCTCCTTCAAGTGACCACTCATCCGATTGGCATAAAGATCGCACTACGTAGTGACCACTCACCGTGGACATAAAGATCGCACTGTCCAGAGCACACATTGCTAACAAGAAATTGCAACTGCTTGCAAGCAAACACATGCCAAAGTTCAAAACGTTAAAATGGAAAAGTAACTTGTCCGTATTACACACTGGATTAAAAGGAAGACCACATTACAGGCACATGCAACTCTGAGCAATCATTAAGCATTTGGACATCTTCAAAATAAAGGCGACTGTTGGAAAGTACTCATCTTTTCAACTTGAAAAGACACACGGGGCAAATACACAGCCTCAGGCCACCACCTGTTCAGGTACGCAATGCGATTTTTGACATTTGTCCCACCCCACTGATTGTCCTGGTTTCCGTACCCAAAACATGCCAAAGTGTCGATGCCTTAGTCTTGACGACTACAGACACAACTGTTGCCCTATGGAAAAAATACATCCCGTACCAATTTTGATTTTTAACCACAGCGTTACACAGACCAGTTGCATTTCTCGAAAAAAAGACTTTACAGATGACGGTGCAAGAAGTTATAAATTCCCACTATGCAAAGCGTGCTCCATCAAGTGACCACTCATCCGGTTGGCATAAAGATCGCACTACGTACTAACCACTCACCGTGGACATAAAGATCGCACCGTCAAGAGCACACATTGCATGCTCCATCAAGTGACCACTCATCCGATTGGCATAAAGATCGCACTACGTAGTGACCACTCACCGTGGACATAAAGATCGCACTGTCCAGAGCACACATTGCTATCAAGAAATTGCAACTGCTTGCAAGCAAACACATGCCAAAATTCAAAACGTTAAAATGGAAAAGTAACTTGTATGTATTACACACTGGATTAAAAGGAAGACCACATTACAGGCACATGCAACGCTGAGCAATCATTAAGCATTTGGACATCTTCAAAATAAAGGCGACTTTTGCAAAGTACTCATGTTTTCAACTTGAAAAGACACACGGGGCAAATACACAGCCCCAGGCCACCACCTGTTCAGGTACGCAATGCGATTTTTGACATTTGTCCCACCCCACTGATTGTCCTGGTTTCCCTACCCAAAACATGCCAAAGTGTCGATGCCTTAGTCTTGACGACTACAGACACAACAGTTGCCCTATGGAAAAAATACATCCCATACTCATTTTGAATTAAAACCACAATGTTACACAGACAAGTTGCATTTCTCGAAAAAAAAGGCTTTACAGATGACGGTGCAAGAAGTTATAAATTCCCACTATGCAAAGCATGCTCCATCAAGTGACCATTTATCCGGTTGGCATAAAGATCGCACTACGTACTAACCACTCACCGTGGACATAAAGATCGCACCGTCAAGAGCACACATTGCATGCTCCATCAAGTGACCACTCATCCGATTGGCATAAAGATCGCACTACGTAGTGACCACTCACCGTGGACATAAAGATCGCACTGTCCAGAGCACACATTGCTAACAAGAAATTGCAACTGCTTGCAAGCAAACACATGACAAAGTTCAAAACTTTAAAATGGAAAAGTAATTGGTCCGTATTAAACACTGGATTAAAACCAAAAAAACAGACAGATATCTTTAATATTTTGTAGCTTTGGAGCCATGCCTCATCCATGAAATTTTTTTCTGAATTTTCTTGACGTTATAATTATGGAGAGTTCCACGCTTCCTTCTGCTTTCGTTCAGCCTTGACGCTATCTGAGAACAGTTTGGTGTCATATCTTTTTGCAAATAGTCACTGAAGAGCTCTTGCAATTCCGCATTCTGTTCTGCTGAGAAGTATGTTCTTCTCTTGGACTTACGCATTTTCTAATGCTCTGCCAAAAAGAAAAAAAACATTTTATTATTTCTTTCTTGGGTTTCGTTATCGTTTTTTATTGAAAAGTAATAAAGATAAATGACTTGTTGTTTCTATTATGTGTTACAATAATTTTCCTGTCGACTTTGTTTATATGATCCAAGCCAGCCTTTTAATAACTGGACAATCAGTTAATAATGTGCATTTAAACGAAATCAATAAACGGACAATATCACAACCTATGCAGATTTCCATTTCGGCGTCCTCACGTTCGAACATATCTGGGGCAAACCAGTCATTTTCATCGGTCTCAACGGGAGTTTCTGGTCTGTGCTGTGGATTCGGCTGTAGGGCATCGTCTTCTTCATCTATACCAAGGTCTTCCTCTCTTCGTCTGATCTCCTCTTCCTCACTGACTCTTACTATTTCTAACATAAAAAGGATGCAATTTAATCATGAATGTAATTTATCCTGCTACAGAGACCAACCAT
Source organism: Protula sp. h YS-2021 (assembly GCA_949752745.1). NCBI lineage: Eukaryota > Metazoa > Annelida > Polychaeta > Sabellida > Serpulidae > Protula > Protula sp. h YS-2021. The sequence goes on from OX457034.1 coordinate 2,980,197, forward strand.
GTTTACCAAAATAGATATTTATATTTATTTTAATTTCTTTTTTAAAAACAAGCGGCAGCTATTGAAATTTATCTGCCTGTCCGTAATCTTGTTTCGATTAAAATTAAAGTGCTTACAGGCATAAATTGAACACGTTTACATCCCCGTGGTATAAAAAAACTTACCAGCCATATCGGTGTCATGCAAAGGCGTATTTATATACTTCTTCGTTAATCCCAAATCCTGTATCAGCAAAAACCTTTGCCACTTCCAGCCTTTCAATTGACGGACTGAGCTGTCGGTAGAAAACCTTGTGGACCTCGGTGGTATGCCCCATGTGGTCAAGGAAATGCTCCAACTGCTGCTGTGTTAGGTCGAACGACTGAAACGCAATACAAATTAATATACTAAAACATGCATTTTATACCGAAACAGACTTTGAATTGGAGGAAATATGTTTTAGAAAACATATATTACAAGGAGAACGAAGCTCAAAATACCATGCCCATCTTAATTGAAGTCCAAGCAAATTAAATATACACCACACTGAAATCTATACTGTAAATTGATTTTAATTAAGTTATTTGCACAGACAGGACACTATAATTACCTGAGTGAGAGTGGCAAAATATTTTCTCAAATTAGTGGACCTAATTCGTTCTGGGTACTGTAACTCGGCTTCTTTGGTGACGGTTGCCAATGCAGCGTAGCCACGAACCACTCCAAACGCTAATTAAAGTAGGATAAATTCATTGTGTTTAATAACAATAAAGATGTCTGTATTGTTTTCTGGTTTAAAATTCGATTACATACAGCCAGCAAACTTGCTTCGTTAAGCTTTTTTATTTAAAATCTATTTACTTACAGATAGAATTTTTTCTTTTCACAATCTTTTTCTTTGAACGCGAATTACGTAGCACAAGATGTATATTCCACATTAAACTTGCCTCTCCGCGCAAAAAGATAAGGACTGTTGACACTGACGCCTACTTTTCTCCTATTCTGCACAATAAAGTGCAGCAACTTTGAACACAGTTGCGGAACAATGCACGGCACTGGTTTCGACCACTAAAAACACCAAAATAGAAACTATGGTAAAAAGAACATACATCTGTATGCTTTGTAATTTTAAATCAAATTAAAAGACTGATAAAGCCCACATTTCGTCCATCGCTAACTATAACCCAAATTATCTGTGCAATTTTCTTCAGTCAAACTAAATAAAAATTTCTATTTTGCTCCATATAATGGCGAAGTAAAACACCTATATTACTGAGAAACTACAAACCTTTCCCCTGATTTCAATGACTTCATGTGTTCTTAGAATGTGCCGCTCACTCTGGGAAAGTTCCCCCATCAGGTCGTCGGAGATCTCGTCTATATCTTGTATTCTTTGCTCGTAACTGCTCAACCTAAAACATTTATTTTGAAATGCACAAGAAAATCCACAAACAATTACTTCTATTCCTTATTTACTTTATTTCATAACTTCACTATTTGCCCCTGTGATTTTAAAGCAAAGTAAAATGCAGATAAATGCCTCCCTTAACTGAATCCCAAATTATCGGTATCATTCTCTGCCTTTAAAACCATATGAAATACAGACAAGTCCCACCTTTCTTCTAAGAGTTAAACGCAGCCACATTTTTACTCAGTTTACACCAAAAAAGAAATGATATAAAAATAAATAGTACTTACATTATGGCCTGGACTTCTCCGCACCGTCTTCTGTTGAAGGAAATCAGCTTGGGAATGACAAGAACGATGGCTCGGTGGTAGTTTCCGTACGTCACATCTTCGCAGTCGAAATTTGACATTTCTGTGTTCAGGTAGCTGGCCAGTTTTGTCACATCGGCAGGCAGAGGCAAGGGTTTTCTAATGTTTAACTTTCTGTTGAAGAGGCAGACTTTCGCGAGGTTTGATGACCATTTGATGTCCATTTGTTGTAAGAAATCTGTTGCATCTTGTCGACGTTGTGGTTTCTTATCTATTATTGCTTGGCTAAGCTTGATATTGGCGAGGCGCTTGAGATAATAACGCAGCTTTATGGCATTTGATGGAGCCTGGAACTTTTCGTCGTTGTTTTCGTCTTGGAGGGACACTTGCATGGCTCCCTTGCACACCGTCTTAAAATGCTCGGGTTTTACATAATATGAAAAATCTTCATCCTTTTCTTCTGTGTTAATCTCGTTCATCGCAATTAGGAGGCGAGATGCTAATCGCATAACTCCCGAAGTATAGTACTTTCGGTTTATCTTGTTACCAGCGTTCCGAATCATCCAATTATTTCCGAGCCCAACTATCAGACGGTCTTGCTGGGCAATGACGGTTATCTTGTCAGCCTTCATAATTGGGAACACTTATTTCTTCAGGAGATTGCTTGCTTGTCCTTTTTTTGAGGTTCCAGCTAGTGCTCGAGCCTGGACCTGGAGCTCACCAATACTTGGGACGTAAGGTGTCACTTCGAAGCTAGTACAATTGTTGATGTGTCGCCGAAGATAACTAATTTTTAGCCACTCCATGCAGTATGCGCAAGGCCCGTACTGATGTATGTCGAACTCCATGTCACAGGTACATCTTCTTCCCAACAGAATTTCTCCCCTTCCCTTGTTGATTACTCGCAAATTATGCTCATGGTTTCCTCTTAGTCTAAGATTTTGATACATTATGTCCCGTTTACTTTTATTTTCTTCTTTGATAATTGACTCAATTTCAGGATTCCTTATATGTATGTTCGATCTGACATGAGTGGCGAAGCTGGTAAATAATTTGTCTGTGTCCCTCTGATCACACTCAAACGGACAAGCCTGTAAGGAGTTGCGAACGCGTTTCATCCTGGATTCACATGTGCCTGTGTCTTCCTTGGCAACAGCAGTGCAATATATTTCCGGGAATGTTTTATCATATACACGGTCTTTAACATGCGTCGCTGGCCTACCACGACCTTTCATTTCAAAAGAGGTTCGTTTTTGTTGCTCTGTAATGTTTGACACTACTTTCGCAAAACAGGTAATTCTGTGGTAGAGGTTGAAGTTTCCTTAGGCCAACGATCAGTTTGAAATACTTGATATGAGTGATGCTTTTTTGGTTTGGATGATTTTCTTTTCTCTTTACTGCCTTTGTGTTGTGTGGGTGTCTGTGCTGTTTTCTTCCTTTTTATTTCCGGCGATGCCATCGTTACGATATCTGAAGATGTCCGCTTTTTACCGTATTTTTTTGACGTCCCAGCCTTTGGCACCTCCGTGTCAGACACTGATTCTTCATCACTGTCATCCGAAGATGGACAAAATTCGGAATCACTAAAATTCAATATTTCTTTGACTTTAGAACTGCGCTTTTTCTTTCTTAGCAGTTTTTTCTTTTTTTGTTGTACCAGTTTGTCAAGGGAATTTACACATGAGATCTGCTCTTGTTCGTGACGCATTCGTCGTGCCATCACCTTTTCTGGCAACTTAAACTGCAACAGAAAAAGGGAATGTCATGTAACTTGCGTTTTATCCACTAGTCTGTATCATTTATTTATTTTTAACCAAATATAATGACAGACAAAAGTGCATGTTTCCTTCGAAGAACTAATGCTAAAGGCGATCTTACCAATAACTTTTTTTTCTTATTTCACACCAAAATGAAATTACTGACAAGAGGCATGTTTCCTTGCAAGTATTACAGCTAAAAGCATTGTTATCTGTATTTTTTAATTTTAAACTAAAGTTGAAGACAGACAAATAATTGCATCTGTACTTTTTTTTCATTTTAAATCAAACTACAGACGGACTAATATTTGCATCTGTACTTTTTTTTTATTTTAAACTAAATTTGAAGACGGACAAATATTTGCATCTGTACTTTTTTTCATTTTAAACCAAAGTTCAAGACGGACAAACATTTGCATCTGTACTTTTTTTATTTTAAACTAAAGTTGAAGACAGACAAATAATTGCATCTGTACTTTTTTTCATTTTAAACCAAACTGCAAGACGGACTAATATTTGCATCTGTACTTTTTTTCATTTTCAACTAAAGTTGAAGACGGACAAATATTTGCATCGGTACTTTTTTCATTTTAAACCAAAGTTCAAGACGGAAAAATATTTGCAGATCTTTCTTAAAACTGTAAAGACAAACACAAACCCGTTGTAGTTTTGGATATTCTTCAGGCGGCTCTATCATTCCTTCATCTGACAATTGTTCTGCTGCTGTCTGTAGTACAGGGGCATCTGACTGTGTGTCTGATTCTTTTTGGAATGCTTCGCTTGATTGTTCATGCAGGCCAACTTCAATTCTTAACTTGCGCTTCTCCTATAACATGTTACCCATTCATGTTTCTTTATAATTTTTTCCCAAAGCCATTAAGGAAACAATAGCCTGGTCTGTTAAAATTATTCCTTTCACGCCACAAACAATTAAAGGAAATTGTTTTATGATATTTTTAAAATACCATATTATTCTTTTAAATCACAACTACCAGCAATGCAAAATTACGTTATCGCATATTATAAGAACACATACGGACCTTAATCGGTATCTCTTCGGTAAGAGATTCCGAATTCTTGTCTGTTTCAGATTCTGTGTCTGCTTTCTCTTGCACTATTTCGGTAATACATTCTAAGGTCTTGTCTGTTTCAGATTCTGTGTACGCTGTATCTGGCACTGTTGCGGCCTTGTCCGGATATTCTCTGATTGCCCCCGTTTCTTTCTACAAATAAAAAAAAATATACAATAAAACGTTTACTGATGCTAGTGATCTGTATCAATTATGATTTTTAACTAAACACAGTCACAGATAAATACCGTTTGAATCCTCATATATTACGTTTTCTCAATATTTTGCTGAGACTAAAAATCTGTATCTTTAACTGATTTTAAGCAGAAAAATAGACAGACAAATATGACTTCAATCTTACTACTTTACGTTTCCTCAATATACAATCAATTAACTTTGCTAGGCGGGGGCAGCAATTATCTGTATCATTTACTGATTTTAAACCAAAGAATCAGACAGATGTGATTTCAATATTAGTGTATTTTTTATTTATTTATTTTTTTTTTGGGAGGGGGAGGTGGGGGGGGGGGGTAAACTAAAAGACCTGTTCAACTTGCAAAGCCGGTTTCTGCACTTGCTCGTCTGACGATTCTGGCTGTGCCAGTCTCACTGTTGCTGCCATGTCCACAGATGCTGTGACTGCCCCCGTTTCTTTCTGAAAATATGAAAAAAATACTTATATATATATATATATATATATATATATATATATATATATATATATATATATATATATATATATATATATATATATAATCAAGCGTTTGCAATTGCTAGTGAACTGTATCGATTCTGATTTTTAACTAAGCACAGTCACAGATAAATACCATTTGAACCCTCATATATTACGTTTTCTCAATATTTTGCTGAGACTAAAAATCTGCATCTTTTACCGATTTTAAACAGAAAAATAGACAGACAAATATCATTTCAATCCTACTACTTTACGTTTCCACAATATACAATCAATTAAGTTTGCTACGCGGGGGCAGCAATTATCTGTATCATTTGCTGATTTTAAACCAAAGAATCACACAGATCTGATTTTAGTACTAGTGTTTTTTTTATTTACTTATTTTTTTTGGGGGGGGGGGGAGTGGGGGGGCGCGGTAAACTAAAAGACCTGTTCAACTTGTAAAGGCGGTTGCTGCACTTGTTCGTCGGACGTTTCCGGTTGCCCCAGTGACACTGTTGCGGCCTTGTCCAGAGATGCTGTGACTGCCCCCGTTTCTTTCTGAAAATATTGACAAAATACTTATAAAATATATATATATATATAATCAAGCGTTTGCTGATGCTAGTGATCTGTATCGATTCTGATTTTTGACTAAACACAGTCACAGATAAATACCGTTTGAATCCTCATATATTATGTTTTCTCAATATTTTGCTGAGACTAAAAATCTGTATCTTTTACTGATTTTAAACAGAAAAATAGACAGACAAATATCATTTCAATCCTACTACTTTACGTTTCCTCAATATACAATCAATTACCTTTGCTAAGCGGGGCAGCAATTATCTGTATCATTTGCTGATTTTCAACCAAAGATCAGACATGTATGATTTTAATCCTAATGTTTTTTGTTTTTTTTTGGGTTTTTTTTTCTGGGGGGTGGGGGGGGGCTAAACTTAAGACCTGTTCAACTTGTAAAGGTGTCCACCCTGCTTCGTGTGGTTGCTGGACTTGTTCGTCTGACGTTTCTGGCTGTGTCAGTGGCACTGTTGCTGCCATGTCCAGAGATGCTGTGTCTGCCCCCGCTTCTTTCTGAAAATATAAAAAAATACTTATATATATATATATATATATATATATATATATATATATAGATCTAAAACCAGTCATAGGGAGACCATGCCTTTAATATAGCACTTAGGGAGACCATTTGTATATTTTTTACCTTTGAGTTTAGAAAGACAAAAATTACCAAAAAATGTTCCTATACGTTGTAGATAATGGGTGTGATTTTTTCTTCTTGTCATATTAAGTAGCAAAAAATAAACAAAAAAGTTGGTCTACGTATTTTTTCTAGATTTTCCTTGGCATTTTAGGCGACCTGGCTAAAACCACGAAATTTCCCGGGTCTCCGTAAGTGTGTGGTTTAATGCTCTGTATATCTAGTCTCCCAAAGTAGCATATTTTGCTACTAGTTGGGTGTTTTTGAAGATTTATTTTAAACCTATGTTTATTATTATTGTTATTTGTTATGTATATGAATTGTGTATAAGTTATACGCATGTACGACAGCCTTGAGAGATGACACTATGCACATATTACCAATGACTGTGCCATTTAGTTCTACTTAGCATTGAAATATGTGGAAGATGCTTCATGTTTCTGGTTAAAATATTGTTACGTGACATTTAAACTCTGTAACATTACTTAGGAGAGAAAAGAATTGAAGTAGTAATTAATGATGAACAAAATGTCTCTTCAAGTTGCATATATGGTCGCTTTAAGTCGGTTTATACACCCAGCTATATACAACCAGCAATAAGGAGACCATATATTTTTCATGAATATGTGCAAGATTTTTATATTATTAAGACAAAAAAGTGCTAAATGTTATTTTAAATTCCTTAGAAATCATTTTTGTAGGGAAAAAAAGGGTAATGAATATAAAAAAATGGCCTTTGAAGTGTTTTGTATAAGTGTGAAGCATAGTCCCCTTAAGTCGGTTTACACATTATATATATATATAAAGTAGGGATACGTTTCATTACGTCATAGTGTTTATTACGTCATAATGCATCTTGCTCTCAAGTGTTCGTTTCATTGAAAAAATGCCTGTTTACAGTGCTAAATTATCCTTTTCTTCAATTTCGTGCTGAACCATGTATAAGCATGTTGAGCAGTTAAGGAAAAAAATACTGGTTGCTATAATACTTTTAAATACATAATATATAGCGGATCTTAAATAAAAATGGCAGTTTTCCCCGGTCTCCTTAAAGCTGATTTTTTGGCACTAATGTTTATACAAGGTATAAAGTTTAGGATCAAATTGAAAGCTTGTTATCAAGTTTCAACACACAAATTTAATTTGAAACCAAAGTATGTTATATTCGCTATGCCATAAAATCATTCGTTTTTTGTTTGCTGAGTAGTTTCGTAACGTTTAAACACGCTAAGAATTAAGGAGACCTACTTTTGGTCTCCCTAAATTTTTGGTCTCCCTAATACTGGTTTTTTAGCAAAAATGGTCCCCGTATTGCTGGAGGTACACTTCTATATATATATATATATATATATATATATATATATATATATATATAATCAAGCGTTTGCAATTGCTAGTGAACTGTATCGATTCTGATTTTTAACTAAGCACAGTCACAGATAAATACCATTTGAACCCTCATATATTACGTTTTCTCAATATTTTGCTGAGACTAAAAATCTGCATCTTTTACCGATTTTAAACAGAAAAATAGACAGACAAATATCATTTCAATCCTACTACTTTACGTTTCCACAATATACAATCAATTAAGTTTGCTACGCGGGGGCAGCAATTATCTGTATCATTTGCTGATTTTAAACCAAAGAATCACACAGATCTGATTTTAGTACTAGTGTTTTTTTTATTTACTTATTTTTTTTTTGGGGGGGGGGGAGTGGGGGGGCGCGGTAAACTAAAAGACCTGTTCAACTTGTAAAGGCGGTTGCTGCACTTGTTCGTCGGACGTTTCCGGTTGCCCCAGTGACACTGTTGCGGCCTTGTCCAGAGATGCTGTGACTGCCCCCGTTTCTTTCTGAAAATATTGAAAAAATACTTATAAAATATATATATATATATAATCAAGCGTTTGCTGATGCTAGTGATCTGTATCGATTCTGATTTTTGACTAAACACAGTCACAGATAAATACCGTTTGAATCCTCATATATTATGTTTTCTCAATATTTTGCTGAGACTAAAAATCTGTATCTTTTACTGATTTTAAACAGAAAAATAGACAGACAAATATCATTTCAATCCTACTACTTTACGTTTCCTCAATATACAATCAATTACCTTTGCTAAGCGGGGCAGCAATTATCTGTATCATTTGCTGATTTTCAACCAAAGATCAGACATGTATGATTTTAATCCTAATGTTTTTTGTTTTTTTGGGGTTTTTTTTCTGGGGGGGGGGGCTAAACTTAAGACCTGTTCAACTTGTAAAGGTGTCCACCCTGCTTCGTGTGGTTGCTGGACTTGTTCGTCTGACGTTTCTGGCTGTGTCAGTGGCACTGTTGCTGCCATGTCCAGAGATGCTGTGTCTGCCCCCGCTTCTTTCTGAAAATATAAAAAAATACTTATATATATATATATATATATATATATATATATATATATATATATATATATATATATATATATATATATATATATATATATATATATATATATATAATCAAGCGTTTGCAATTGCTAGTGATCTGTATCGATTCTGATTTTTAACGAAACACAGTCACAGATAAATACCGTTTGAACCCTCATATATTACGTTTTCTCAATGTTTTGCTGAGACTAAAAATCTGTATCTTTTACTGATTTTAAGCAGAAAAATAGACAGACAAGTATCATTTCAATCCTACTACTTTACGTTTCCACAACATACAATCAATTAATTTTGCTACGCGGGGGCAGCAATTATCTGTATCATTTGCTGATTTTAAACCAAAGAATCACACAGATCTGATTTTAATACTAGGTGTTTTTATTTATTTATTTATTTTTTTTTGGGGGGGGGGAAGTGGGGGGGGAGGGCGCGGTAAACTAAAAGACCTGTTCAACTTGTAAAGGCGGTTGCTGCACTTGTTCGTCGGACGTTTCCGGTTGCGCCAGTGACACTTTTGCGGCCTTGTCCAGAGATGCTGTGACTGCCCTCGTTTCTTTCTGAAAGTATTGAAAAAATACTTATATATATATATATATATATATATATATATATATATATATATATATATATATATATATATATATATATATATATATATATATATATATATATATATATATATAAACAAGCGTTTGCTGATGCTAGTGATCTGTATCAATTCTGATTTTTAACTAAACACAGTCACAGATAAATACCGTTTGAATCCTCATATATTATGTTTTCTCAATATTTTGCTGAGACTAAAAATCTGTATCTTTTACTGATTTTAAGCAGAAAAATAGACAGACAAATATCATTTCAATCCTGCTACTTTACGTTTCCTCAATATGCAATCAATTAAGTTTGCTAAGCGGGGGCAGCAATTGTCTGTATCATTTGGTGATTTTAAACCAAAGAATCAGACATATATGATTTTAATCCTGGTGTTTTTTTTGTTTGTTTTTTTGGGAGGGGGGTTCCACTTAAGACCTGTTCAACTTGTAAAGGTGTCCATCCTGCTTCGCGCGGTTGCCGCACTTGTTCGTCTGACGTTTCCGGTTGCACCAGTGACACTGTTGCGGCCTTGTCCGGAGATTCTTTGACTGCCACCGACTGCAACAAAGATATTAAGGTATTTCTTTATATATATATAAATATTTAATATTTAATAATGCTTTCTTGGACATGCCACACCCTTCTTCAAAAATATATATCAGTAATAGCAATGTTATTTATTTAAATCCACAGCCACCAACGGACAGATTTAACTTGAAAAACCATACGTTTGGGAACATATGAACCTGTGTGACGAGTCGGCCCGCATTTAGCAAGTTCACTTTCACCCCAGTATTAGACATCTTAACAGGTTCGGGACGAGAGGAGTTTGCTGCCTTCTTTACACGCTTGGAAATTCTGCGTCCATATCTTTTGCTCTTCGGTGTGGTTTTTAGACGTTTATTGGGACTTTTTTGTTTCCATTCCTCTGCGGATTCTGTTAACGTATCTGAAGTATGCATACCAGTATCAGTTTGAGACTTTTTGAGTGCTTCTGTGGTTTTCCTTTTTTCTGTGTCGGGTCATAAGGGGTCGAAAAGTAGCTTCTTGTCCTTTACTGGTGCTGGGCTTTTCTAGTGATTTACTCGCGGTGGGTTGAGCGAGGGGATTTATATGAAACCCCTTTGCTTTCGCAGCTCTGGCATAGTCTAATTTAAAGGCAGCCACCGTTGACGAGGAAGACATATTCTTAACTTTCCCTGCAAAAGGAACCAAAGTGTCAATTCGCGTTCTCCCCCATCTTCATCAATAACGCTCTAATCCTTATATAATACGTCACTGACGTCTCCGCGGGAAAACTACAGACAGATGTGAATAAAAATCGGAACTTATCACAAAAATGACCTCACATGCCGCGATTACGATAACCGCAACAGATGTTAAAACACACATACACATACACACACACACAGGGCTTTACGCTATTTTTTCCCGACACCTTCCGGCACATTTTCGGCGATTGGATCTTGTTGCCTGCCCCCACCACCACTCTTACATGTTCCACATTGTCTCTTCCGTAGGTCACCCCCTTCCCCTCCCCTCCCCTTCATTAATAAACGCTCTAATGCTTATATAATATGTCACTGACGTCTTCGCAGGGAAAAACTACAGACAGATGTGAATAAAAATCTGAACTTATTACAAAAAATGACTTCACATGCCGCGATTACGATAACAGCAACAGATGTTTAAAAATAACACACACACACAATACACAGGGCTTTACGCTAATTTTTTTCGACACCTTCCGGCACAATTTCGGTCACTGGATCTTGTTGCCTGCCCCCACCACCACTCTTACACGCCCCCACATTTTGTCTCTTCCGTAGGTCCCCCCTTCCACTCCCCCCCCCTTCATTAATAAACACTCTAATGCTTATATAATACGTCACTGACGTCTTCGCGGGGAAAACTACAGACAAATGTGAGTAAAAATCTGAACTTATTACAGAATAAAAGCCTAAAAAAAGACTTCACAAAGTTTAGTTGTCTTAACAATAAAACAAACCACAAATCAATTTAAAAAAAATTACCTAGGTTGACACGATATATCTCGTGGCTATCCGGGCCAAAGGCTTTTACCGTCTTTCGCCATGTGCCTTGTGCTCTACGAAAAAAACAATGTACACGGCGATATTTTTTTCTTTCTTCAATTTTACTGTAAAGTTTATCACGTCTAGCTGTATTGTTTGTCAAAAGCTGTTTAATATTTGAAGGTTCCCATGAATTCAATCGATTGCCGATGCAGCATTAAGTGAGTAACATAAACAAGGAACTGAAAACGAAAACTCACGTTGTCCCGTCAGACCAAAACTTCACATGCACATCAAACAAGGTGACTTTAATAGCCTGCTCCGGAGATTCACTACTGCGAGGGTTCAATTATTAGATTATTTTTCCCACGACCAAGTATTCTGGCGTTCCATGCACATTCGAACTTTTGGGCTTTCGGACTTTTGGGACTTCAGGACTTGTTCCACGTCAGACTACTGGGCAGTCCCCCATAAAAAAAGACAAATGCGGCGCGTCGAGAGGGGTTTGTCGAAAAAATGCCGTCTTTATTTAACTCGTCATATCTCCGCTGAAAATGGGCCGATCTCTAAAAAAAACGCCTAGGTATCAACTTAAAACAAATTTCTATCCGTGTACAACATTTCGTGTTTCTAGGTCCCGTATATTCGAACGAGTTTGTGACCTAAAAACAGCGCAATTTTCGCAGAAAAAACATTTGGCCAACAGTAAATGATAATATCCCTCTTGACGTCAAGCGGGTAAAAAATAAAAATAATCGAGGGGGGATTACGCGGGAGGGTACGGTTTTATAAAAAATAATTCTGTTATACTTCAAAAAAATTATACTGAAAAAAATTTCTAAGATAAAATTATACATTCAGTGAAGAAACAAAAAAATAAATGTTACCTCTTTAAAGTGTGAACAATATCCTTTAGTATCCCTTGTTTATAAGTAATTAAATTATTTACACCACAAGATATAATGCCAAAAGATAATTTTTTTAATCAGTCTTCACACTTGCTCAACCAAAAGAACAGTGACAACTGCAGTGGCAAAGCGTGGGGAAAAAGACCTCGCTGACGTTTACACAAAACTCCACCAATCACAGACGTTTCCCAATCAATACACAGTGCCTTGATCTAGCCGCAATAAAATCTGATCCAATCCCAGCACAGACCTAAACTAGTGGCCTGGCCTTTGATGAAAGCAAACCGTGAGAACATCGACAGACAATACTGGCTAAAAAGCAATATCACAACAACTTTTTTTGACTTCATATGTGTCGATTACGATAACAGCAACATCTGCTTAAGAAAACACACACACACAGAGGGCTTTACGCTATTTTTTTCGACACCTTCCGGCACATTTTCCGCAATTGGATCTTGTTGCCTGCCTCCTCCCCCCACTCTTACATGCCCCCACACTTTGGTCTCTTCCGTAGGTCACCCCTTTCTCTCCCCCCACCTTCATTAACAAAAAAAATGACTAAAAATGGCTTCACATGCCGCGATTACGATAACAGCAACAGCAGTTAGAAAAAAAACACACACACACACAGAGGGCTTTACGCTAATATTTTTCGACACCTTCCGGCACATTTTCCGCAATATTATCTTGTTGCCTGCCCCCCCCTTACTTGCCCCCACACTTTGGTCTCTTCCGTAGGTCACCCCTTTCTCCCCCCCCCCAACCTTCACTAACATAAAATGACTAAAAATGACTTCGCATGCCGTGATTACGATAACAGCAACAGCAGTTAAAAAAAAACACACACACACACACAGGGCTTTACGCTAATTTTTTTCGACACCTTCCGGCACATTTTCGGCAATTGGATTTGCTTGCCCCCCCCCCACTCTTACATGCCCCCACACTTTAGTCTCTTCCGTAGGTCACCCCTTTCTCCCCCCCCCACCTTCATTAATAAACGCTCTAATGCTTATATAATAGGTCACTGACGTCTTCGCGGGGAAAACTACAGACAAATGTGAATAAAAATCTGAACTTATAAGAAAAAATTACTTCACATGGCGCGATTATGATAACAGCAACAGATGTTTAAAAAACACACACACACACAATACACAGGGCTTTATGCTAATTTTTTTTCAACACATTTCGGCACATTTTCGGCCATTGGATCTTGTTGCCTGTCCCCACCACCACTCTTACATGCCCCCACATCTTTTCCGTAGGTCACCCCCTTCCCCCTCCCCACCTTCATTAATAAACGCTCTAATGCTTATATAATACGTCACAGACAGATGTGAATAAAAATCTGAACTTATTACAAAAAATATAAATGTATAAAGCGTTACTTACCCCATACTGTACAATGCAATATCCTTACTATCTGCTCAAGACTTTTTCTTCGAGATATTATCCCATTGGACTCGCTCATTATTTCTTTGATTTTGCACTGCTTTTTTTCAATTTTTAAATTGCCAAATGTGTTAGTGACATCTTTTGAAGATTACATATTTCTGAAAGTGTTCGTACAACGGATGTTTCTTGATAAACGCATCCGCTAAACGAGCCGGTTTTAAAGTTTTTTTTTCGGCGTCTCTGCCCCACTCTCTCACATTTCTTCACTACTTTACAACCGGTGTCAGAAATCTGTGAAGTGTCATGTTCTGGGGTATTTTGTAGTGAAATATCATGCTGTGAACTTCTACAGCTATCGTTACATTGCTCATTAAGCCAGTTGACAACTCTTGCTTTATATCCAATGTTTTCTCCTCCAATACAGTTTTCTAAACGTTTACGAGCAAGCTTCGCACTTGGACTATAATTATCGGCATTACATTTTCGCCGTTTTCTGTACTTCTTTCTTTCTTTGTTATTGTGCCTACCCATGTTTAAAACAGGTGTCAAAGACCACAAACAGCCCTAAATTTCATTTCACTAGATTTTACGCCAATTTATACGATCTCCCATACGATCTCCCAATCAGTCAACACTTCTTTTCCTTCAATTTTCCCACATTCATCCAACTGTTCATTTTTTTGACTTAGGTTTGACGCATTTTGACTTGGGTTTGAGCATCTCTCTTCTCCTCTTCAAATAAGCTTTTCTGCTCACTTTATCGTGGCGACCCATATTAAGCTATGTTGATCTTGCTTGAAAATTTGCTAAACGAGGACGGAACCAAGAAGTTGTTAAAATTAAAACATCCTAACAATAAGCCAATTCGCACTTTGACTTTTGCCGAAAAGTTTGTGCGTTTCGGCTGAATTCAATTGGGATAAGGACATAAAGAAATGATAGAAAAAAAACGGCAATAATCAACGTTTTTTTCTATCATTTCTTTATATCAACATCCCAACTGAATTCAGCCGAAACACAAAAACTTTTCGACGAAAGTCAAAGTGCGATTTGGCTTATTAAGGGTCTCACACGTATAAGCCAAATCGCACTTTGGGCGTTCCTAATAACAATGCGTAAAAATTCTGCGTTTCGAATAAAAGTAACCGGGTAAAAAATGAAAGAAATGATAGAGAGATTTCGCCTAAATGTCAAATTTCTCATGCATCAAAGAGTAGTCGGGTTTTTAACAACCTGTATACTATTTTAAAAATGTATTAAAAATTTTAACAAATAGTTTCAAGTTTCAATTTCTCTTATGTTCCGAATATAAACTGTTTGCGATATTTCTTCCATATCTTTCTACAATTTCTTTCATTTTTTTATCCGGCTCCCTCGCAGTCGAAATTCAAAATTCTTTCGCAAATTATTCGAAACACCAAAAGTGTGATTTGGCTTATAATAAGCAGAATAACAAGCAACTCAACAAAAAAATGTTTTACGTTAAAATTTCATGCTTGTTAAGGATAAATAAACAGCCCATAAAGGTCCTGTTGACAGTTCAGCGCAAGATTCCAAGCAACTCTCGTACTGACACCTACGGTGAATGCTAATTCCTTACATCAACTTTTAAACGTTTAAAACAGCCGAAAAGGCTGAATTTTTCAGATCTGCTTTGTAAAAAATATGAAGACTGAACTAAAAAGTGTATGCTTTATCAAAACAATAATTTTGTTGCTTTATTTGGCTCTCAATTCTTTAGAAAAGAATTTTCGATTTCTACTCAGACAGACAGTATTTCATGATCGTGTTAACAGCTTAAAAAGCTGTTTTTTTTTTACATTATTAGCACAAACTATGCAGAATAATGTTGTTAGACGTATGCCGTGGTAAAAAATACATACTTTATTGTATTATGCCTCATTTTGTCTCAAAAAGAAAGTGAGCGATAAAACAATGTTATTCCACCTCGATGTCAAACATTCCCAAATATTCAATAATAACATATCCATCACAGTTCATATTTCTGAAAATACATTTTCTTATTCTTAAAAATATAATTACAGTGTTTATTTAGTTTATTAATCCTTTAAAAGCATGAAAATTTGAACTTTAAAACTTTTGCGAACAAACAACACACGAGGTTCTTCCTAACACTCATCACACCGAGCTGCGCGCGCGCACACAAATAGTCCACAGTTTTCACACTTTAAAACGACTATTTGCAAAGTAATAAATATTAAATAAAGTGTTTATTTGATATTTTGTTTATTTTAAAAATAGTTGGGAACATATTTATTTATATAATATGACTAATTGCCGTCTTGTAAGTTGACCTATTTTTAGGAACCTATGGCGTGATATTTTTTTAACCGCCAAAACTTAACACAAGGCGGCATATCAAAGGAATTGAACATTTCGCGCAAGAATACATACACTTCATCGGGGCTTTCCGATTCGCTATCAAAACACGTGCTTTGGTGATATTTTTTCAACACCAGGTGCCGCTCGTGCATTGCAAGGGTATTTAAAAATACAGACAGCAACCAGAAGCAATGACAGACAGACATTTTTGGACAAAATTCGGAAAACTTTTCTACATTACTCAGTGAACATCGGCGGTTTCAATTTTGATTTTCTGCCACATGGTTTTCTGCCACAACGCGATTTTGTGCCACATCGTATGGAAAATGCGGATGACTTCTGCCACAACGTAGCTCCTGTAAGAACGGACAGACGGACGGACGGACAGACAGACGGACAGGCCAACGAGAGGTATCTTATGTGGTGGCTGCATTATGTGGTAGCATTTGATATGCCTGAAATGCATTTAAGTGGTAGGTCACGGACAAGATTATTTGAGAATAAAAAATACTTATGTGGTGGTTTATATTTGCCCGTGCCCTTGTGTGGTTCCCAGCAGGCGTCATGTCAATGTCAATAATGTTTAAGCTTTGTGTGTGTCATTTGTAGATAAACGGAATTATATATGTGGCACTTTACTGTATAAAGATATTTTACAACTTATCTGTCACAACTGCGCATATTTATTCAACTTGCGTTGTTGCGTGGTGCTTATTTTAGACCAGTGCGCATGTTAGTTTAACTTGCGTTAATGCATGGTGCTTATTTTAGACCAGTGCGCATGTTTATTTAACTTGCGTTAATGCGTGGTTCGCCTTTGAAAAAACTGCGCATATTTTTTTAACTTGCGTTGATGCGCGGTTCACATTTCGGATCACGGCGCATGTCAACTTAACTTGCGTCGATGTGCGGTTCACATTTCGGACCAGCGCGCATGTTTGGTTAACGTGCACTGATGCGCGGTTTGTATTTCGGACCACTGCGCATATCTATTTAACTTGCGTCAAAGCGTGGTTCGCATTTCGAACCAGTGCGCATGTTCATTTAACTTGCCAGGTTCACATTTCGGACCACTGCGCATGTTTATGCAACTTACGTTGATGCGCGGTTCACAATTCGGACCAGTGCGCATGATTACATAACTTGCGTCGATGCGTGGTTTTTTCCGACCAGTGCATATATTTGACGTCTGTTAATGCGTGGTGCTTATTTCGGAAACTGCGCATGTCTATTCAACTTGCGTCGTTGCATGGTTCTTTTGTCGGACCAGTGCGCATGTTTATTTATCTGGCGTCGATGCGCGGTTCGCATTTCGGACTAGTGCGCAGGTTTGTTTAGCTTGCGTTGATGCGAGATTCACATTTTGGACCAGTGCGCATGTTTCTTTTATTTGCGTTGATGCACGGTTCTTATTTTAGACAAATGCGCATGTTTATTTAACTTGCGCTGATGCGCGGTTCACATTTCGGACCAGTGCGCATGTTTCTTTTATTTGCGTTGATGCACGGTTCTTGTTTTAGACAAATGCGCATGTTTATTTAACTAGCATCGATGCGCGGTTCATATTTTGGACGAGTGCGCATGTTTGGTTAATGTGCACTGATGCGCGGTTCAAATTTCGGACCAGTGCGCATATTTATTAAACTTGCGTCGATGCGCGGTTCGCATTTCGAAGCAGTGCGCATGTTTATTTCACTTGCGTCCATGCCCGGTTCACATTTCGGACTAGTGCGTATGTTTATTCAACTTCGCTGATGAGCATTTCGCATTTCGGACTAGTGCGCATGTTCATTTCGCGTGCGTTGGTGCGTGATTCACATTTCGGACAACTGCGCATGTTTATTTAACTTGCGTTGATGCGCGGTTCACATTTCGGACCAGTGCGCATGATTACTTAACTTGCATCGCGGCGTGGTGCTTTGTTCGGACCAGTGCACATATTTATTTAACTTGCGTTGATGCGCGGTTCGCATTTCGAACCAGTGCGCATGTTTTTTTTTACCTTGCGTCCATGTCCGGTTGCGCATTTCGAAACAGTGCGCATGTTTATTCAACTTCCGTTGATGAGCGGTTCGCATTTCGGACTAGTGCGCATGTTCATTTAGCTTGCGTTGATGCGCGTTTCTTATTTTAGACCAGTGCACATGTTTATTTAACTTGCGTTGATGCGCGGTTCACATTTCGGACAACTGCGCATGTTTATTTCACTTGCATTAATGCGTGGTTCGCATTTGGAACCAGTGCGCATGTTTGTTTAACTTCCGTTGGTGCGTGGTTCACATTTCGGACAACTCCGCATGTTTATTCAGCTTGCGTTGATGCGCGTGTCTTATTTTAGACCAGTGCACATGTTTATTTAACTTGCGTTGATGCCCGGTTCGCATTTCGAACCAGTGCGCATGTTTTTTTTTACCTTGCGTCCATGTCCGGTTGCGCATTTCGAAACAGTGCGCATGTTTATTCAACTTCCGTTGATGCGCGTTTCTTATTTTGGACCAGTGCACATGTTTATTTAACTTGCGTTGATGCGCGGTTCACATTTCGGACAACTGCGCATGTTTATTTCACTTGCATTAATGCGCGGTTCGCATTTGGAACCAGTGCGCATGTTTATTTCACTTGCGTTAATGCGCGGTTCGCATTTGGAACCAGTGCGCATGTTTGTTTAACTTGCGCTGATGCGCGGTTCATATTTCGGATTACGGCGCATGTTAACTTAAATTGCGTCGATGCGCGGTTCATATTTCGGACCAGTGTGCCTGTTTAAATAATAACCACACATTAACACAAGGTAAATAAACGGATAAAACTGTAGGATAAGATTCATTCTGAGGTATTTTCTTCAAAAATTTCCCCTAAAATCAAAATTCAAGATCGAGTCAAAAAGCACAAGCCATATGCCTGACCCATCTAGGACTGCCTCGTACTAGATACCAAAAATAAATGAAATCGGATAAAAACTGTAGGAGGAAACGCACTTTGAAGTTTATTCTTCAAAAAATCCCCCAAACTACAAACATTGTTCGCAGTGGGTGTATTCTTAAGATTCTCCCCACCCCACAGCGGGATTTAAACAAATGCTGCTCTCCTTATTTGCTTTAGAAATTAGCTTTATAGTTGCATTATTTTCCAACAGATGGTGTTACAGGACAGTTGATCAACGGACTTTGACGGACTCCCTTATGGGGTTTGTTTTGTGCTCAATGGGTGCTTATGTGGCTACCTCATAAGAACCACCACATAAGGAAGAAAAACCACATAAGTGACGGATGTACCGAAAATCCACCACATAGCATAATCATTGTGGGCACGGACAGACAGACGGACAGACAGACGGACAGAATGAAAACTATATCCGTCCGGTTCCCGGCGGATAATGAGACCATCATCTTGACATTTCCCATCATCTCCGTTGTAGTGATATGGCTCAATTGTTATCAAAGCCATTTTCATCTATTAAACATCTATTTAACATAAATACAAGCGGACTAGTCATATTTTAACTGTACCACTGACAAAGTTTCGCTACAATATTTTCTATAATTAACCCCGTAGAAATTCTATTCATATCTCACTAGAAAGATGAGAAAAAACTGTGACACAACGTGACCTGTTTGTTAATTTCTTCGATATTTTTATTTCTACAAGACAGTTTTTCAAATTTTCCAATTTTAATGTTTATCTTGTATTTCACTCGAAGTTTCGCCACAATAATTTCTACAATTTGACACGTAGATTTTTTCTTCGTATATCATTTGAAAGCGTGAACAAAGTCATCAACCATGACATGGGCGTTTTTTTCTATTTTTTGCTTACAATAGGAAATAAAACTTTTATAATGGTGAGGTCAACCCTAATTATCATAACCAAAGTGCGCCGCTCGCCATTTGACTTTGACTAAGTTTTATCGAGTAATATATGTTGATAAGGTTATGTGTCGGACGTGCTTTTTACACGTAACAATTATCTTCTCGTCTTGTCTTGACGGTGCGTAGGAATAATAACAAAAGCACAGTGTTAATCACGTGCGTTTGTTTACATTTTACAACGTTTATACTTATATTTAAATGAAGCAAAGCGAAAAAAAAGTGGCTCCGCTCATGTCGCGTATTGGCAGATAACTTGAGCAAAATCCGAGCTCCAAGTTGACGGTGGTTTTGATTTCGTTCAGAAATCGGTCATTATTTGACTTATTTGTCTGCTTTTAGTTTTTTGACAATTAAAAAAGTCAAAAGCTAAATTTATTAATGCAAAATTTACTAGAAAAACTGAAAATAAAAAAGTTGTTGACGGTTAACTTTTCGATATCGGAAGCTGGAAGGTCAGCTTCGTCTGTGTGTGTACTTTTGTCTCCCTATTTGCTATTTTTTATCTTTGGTCTCTCTTAAGTGACACCTTTAGTGTCTTTTAACATATACAAAAGGTCTCCTTATGCTGGCATATTCTGTGTGCATATACAGTGAAACCCCGCTATTAGCGACAAAAAGTAACTGAATAATTTTGCCCCTAATGGCGGGGTGTCCCCAATTTCGAGGTCCTGTTCTATCTGACAACTACAACTAAAATCTCCGCGTATTTTTCTTACACTTTTTCCATCACTAGCTTTGATTATTTTAACTTTATCAGATAGCGAGAGGTCGTTCCGTTTTCTTTTCACATCACCGATATTCAGACTTAACACGTTGTATGGCATCTTAACTGAGTATAAGACAATGAATTAATTGTTTATTTATATGCATTTTAAAAGACAGAGCACATGTCAATAGAGTTCAGTCGTATTTAGCTTCTCCCTTAAGCACACATCTTTTGTAATAGCCCTATTGTCTTTACATGCACTGTACTCAGTACCCATAGATAACAATAGCGTAAAAAACTTGACTAAGTCTCGAGGAGTACGTCTATCCCCCGTGGGGGATATGGTTTGTGTAAGGCTGTTGCGTGTTGACTACGCAAAATTTAAAAGTGGAAGGATAGGCAGACGCAGTGTCTAACATTTCGACGAATCAATCCATTAACCAGTAGGCGCGTGAGAATGTCGTAGGTACGCTAAGTACAGCGCCGATTTTGAAAAATCCGCCATTTTGTCAAGTCCCAGCCGGAAAATGCTTAATCACTGCACTGCGGAAGGTCTCAGGGAATTTGTGTGCAGAATTTGAAACGAATCCATCCATTTTTGTGGCCTGTAGGCGCGTGAGATTGCCGTATATACGCTAAGTCCAGTGCCAATTTTCAAAAGTCCGCGTTTTTGCCCAATCCGGAAAATTATTGACCATTGCACTGCGGAAGATTCCAGAGAAGCCGTGTACAAAATATGAAACGAATTCATCTATTAATGTGGCCTTTAGGCGGGTGAGACTGCCGTATATACGCTAAGTCCAGTGCCGATTTTCAAAAGTCCGCCATTTTGTCATTTTTTTTCCAATCCAACAAAAATATTCTTAGTCAGTGCACTGCGGAAGGGTTTAGAGAAGACGTGTACAAAATTTGAAACGAATGCATGTACATATGTGGCCTGTAGGCGCGTGAGACTGAAGCGTGACAGACAGACGGACATACCGAAAAGTTCAAAACTATATCCCTCCGTTCCACAGGGGATAACAAACACTACCGAGTAACAAGCTGATAGAGGTTGTTTATATAACGTACAAAATATGGACAGCAATTTGACTGTCCACAATAAAGGGATTTTTTTAAATGTGTAACCGTACTTACGGGATAAAAATAGTGTCCCTAATTCTGAATAGAGGGGTGTCCACAATGGAGGGGTCTAGATATAACAGAACTCTATGGCGTTCTAAAACAGAGTGAAAAATGCTGTACATAATTCAGGGGTATCCATAATAGAGGGGTGTCTATATCCGGGGTTTTATTGTACTATAAAATGTGTGTATATATTATCAACTTCTTTGGTAGTGTCATTGTAGGTTCAATTCCTGCAGGGTGCACGCATAACGATTTCTTATGTGGAGTTACTGCGCTCTCCGGTGGTGGCACATCAAACTTTGGTAATATAGTAAATAGGGGGATCAAATGCGCATCATATATAATAACCATTGATATATAACCCAAAAATGCAAATTTGGCAGACCATACTTTGGTCTCCCTATTTACTATTTTTATCTATGGTCTCTCTAAGTGACACCTTTAGTGTCTTTTAACATATTCAAAAAGTCTCCCCATGTTGACATATTATGTGTGCATATATTATTAAATCTGTGCACATATTATCACCTTTTTGTAAGTGTCATTGTAGGCTCAACTCCTGCATAACGATTTTTTATGTGGAGTAACTAAATAATAAGGAAGCCCCGATCTACCCACCATTGATCCGATGCATCCGCATAATCTAGTTTTTAATAAAGAAGTCAGAAAATATTAAAAAGCCACATACCGAGTTTCATGAAATTTTTTGCAGGAGTTTTTAAGTGTTAACAAGCTCTTGCTGACAGACCGACCGACACGTGGTCGATCGCATATATGCCCCCTGTAGAACAGCGAAAAGACAGGATTAAATGGCCAGCAAGTAGCAAGGAATTAGATTGGAAACATCTGGAAGATGATCTAGTAGGAATCTTGGACACATCAATGAAAGGCAAAGTGACCGAGAAAATAAATACCCTCACGAAGATAGTGTATACAGTATCAAAGGAAAGATTTGGAGTGATTGAGAGGACAACATCTGTGAATAGTAACAAACACGAGAACCGACGAGATAGGAGGAAAGAAGAGGTGAGAAGAGAACTGAAGGCGCTCTCAAAAAGATGGAAACAAGCAAAAGCGGAGGAAAAAGGAGCATTGGATGACCTACGCCAACCATTGAGAAAGAAACTAAAAAAGCTGAGACAAGCGGAACAACAACGTAGGAAATGTAAAAGGCGCCGTAAAGAAAAAGAGCAATTCATCTCACATCCATTTAAGTATACATCAGATTTACTTGGGAAGGAAAAAAGCGGGAAACTCACATGTAGTCAAAGGAAAGTTGAAGAACATCTAGCAACGGTCCATAATGATAAGAACAGAGAAGATCCACTCCCAGTTTTTGACTACTTAGAAACCCCAGAAAGACCAACGACAGAGTTTCAGAGTGGAGATATCACATGGAAGGAGGTGAAAGAAGTCGTCAAGAAAGCAAGAGCAAAGTCAGCACCTGGCCCCAGCGGAATACCATACTTAGTGTACAAGAAATGCCCGCGTTTATTACACATGCTGTGGCGCCAGCTCGTGGTAGTTTGGAGGAAAAGAAACATACCAGAGGAATGGACAAGAGCGGAAGGATGCTTTGTTCCAAAAGAAGTAAACTCCTCAAGCATAGACCAGTTCCGCACGATATCTTTGCTTGATGTTGAAGGGAAAATCTTCTTCTCAATAATAGCATGACGACTAACAAACTACATGGTCAAGAACGGGTACATTGATACATCAACTCAGAAAGGAGGCGTCGAAAGTTTCTCCGGATGTTGGGAGCATAACAGTATGATAACAAAACTGTTACAAGATGCCAAAACGAAACGAGGAAACATCACGTTAATATGGTTGGACCTAGCAAACGCGTACGGCTCAGTACCACACGAGCTTGTTATGTTGCCACTAGAGAAGTACCACGTACCAGAGAAACTACTCAACATTATCAAGAACTACTTCCAAAAGCTCAAATTCAGATTCACCACAACCGACTTTACAACAAAGTGGCAGCGACTAGAGAAGGGTATAATCACGGGCTGCACGGTATTGGTTATAGTATTCCTGGATGCTATGAACATCATGATAAAGACCGCAGAAAAAGAATGCAAGGGACCAAAGGTGAATGAAATTCAACAAAAACCGATCAAAGCATTTATGGACGATCTAACTATAAATACAGCAAAACCACAAGGCGCGAGGTAGATTTTAAACAAACTTTATGAGCTAACAGTATGGGCAAGAATGGCATTCAAGGCACGAAAATGTAGGAGTTTAGTCATCATCAAAGGGAAAATAGGAAAGAACGTGAAATTTAAGATAGGAGACGTTACCACCCCGACATTTAGTGAAGAGCGGGTGAAGTGCCTTGGAAAATGGTACGATGGAAGCTTACGCGACACGGAAAATTCCAGGAAAACTATCCAGCAGCTACAAGAACATCTGTGCAAAATAGAAAAGGCCCCGCTACCTGGAAGATACAAGGCATGGTGTTTCAAGCACGGTGTGATGCCACGACTATCATGGCCAATGCTCATGTACGACATCCCGATGAGCAGTGTGGAAGAAATGGAAAGGATGGCAAGCAAGCAATTGCGCAAGTGGCTCGGTGTCCCCCAGAGTTTTTCTGCGGTGGGACGCTATGGGAAAACCAATAAGCTTCAGCTGCCGCTGTCATCCGTGAAAGAAGAATACAAAGTAAGCCGCGTAACAGGACAAGTGATACTCGACGAATCAAAAGACAATACAATACGAGGAGCAAAAGTTCAACTGAGTCAACGTGGGCGCTGGTCAGTGCAGAAGAGCATTGAAGATGCGAAGAGCAGAGTACAAAACAAAGAATTAGTCGGAACTGTGAGACAAGGGAGAAGAGGCCTAGATGTAACACCACGAGTGAAATGGACCGAGGCAAACACCAAGGAGAGAAGGTCCATAATACAACGTGAGATACGAGAGAGTGAAGAAGATCAACGAAGAGTAAAGGCAGTGGGTATGGGCGCCCAGGGAGCCTGGGCGAGATGGGAAAGTGCAACACCAAGAAAAGTGACATGGCACAAAATACTGCAAAAACAACCTATGCAGCTTGGATTCCTGCTACGTAGTGTATACGACCTACTACCAACACCCGCAAACCTTAAACTATGGTACAAGACAGAAGACGACGGTTGCAAACTGTGTGGAAAGAGAGGGACATTAGAGCATGTACTGTCATAGTGCAGAAAAGCTCTTACTCAAGGAAGGTACCGATGGAGACATGACAAAGTATTAGAAGCTATCTCGTCAATATTAGTGCCAGTCGTTAACAAAGAAAACAATACAAAACCACAAAGAACAGTAACATTAATCAAATTTGTCAAAGCAGGAGAAGAACAGAAGCAACGTAGAAGCACAGTTGGTGTCTTAGCAACAGCGACAGACTGGCAAATACGCGTAGATTTGCGTAGAAAACTGCAGTTCCCTGAAAACTGCAGTTCCCTGGGGAGAGATCACAGCTACAACATTGAGACCAGATATAGTGCTGTGGTCAACAAAAACACGCCAAGTGATTATGATAGATTTGACAGTGCCATGGGAGGAAAACATAGAAATTGCGAACGAGAGGAAAAGAACAAAGTACGATGAATTGAAAGCCGCGTGTGAAGAAGCCCGCTGGAAAGTGTGGTGTATGACTATCGAAGTAGGGTGTAGAGGATTCATGGGAAAATCAGTATGGGCGACGTGTAAATTACTCGGTATAGGTGGCAACATCAGGAAACGTATAAGTAAAGAATGTCAAAACACAGCAGAAAAGACGTCAAATTGGATCTAGCTGAAACGACACGACAAGCAATGGTTACCATCATGATTGTGCCTCATCTCTCTAAGACGGTGGAATGATCAACTACCGTGGCCCGGCCGCCTAAATGGTCTGATGATGAAACGGGCGAAACCAACAACCAACAAAAGGCGGTGCAACACTGATGACAAAGAGAGATGAAATGCAGGAAACAAGAAACAAACCTGTAAGCTATAGTCTGTTACAGGTGAACAACTTAAGTGCTACAATTAAGTGAGCCATTGATTATGTGAGCCCATTCCATACCAATGAGTATCTGAGAAATTTGAGACGAATCAAGAAAGAAACTCACAGAGAAGATTATATTGGCATTGAGCGCGTTCTATATTACGGCCTGTTGAGAGCACTTAAGACTTTGCAAAGCGCTGATGATGTCCGCAAACAAGTTGCCGAAAACAAGACAGAGGTTTGTACATAAAATATACTATTATTACATATGTAGATAACCTACACAGTTCAAATGTCCATGAAATGAAATTGATTGGATAGTGACAATAGTTTTGCTATAATTAACTTTCAAAATGATACCGGGAGTCTCCAAAAAGAAGCCCAGGGCTTATAAACGGAAACTCGACACTAACCCATTGACAATACCGATCCTTGTTAGTGCCCACAGAAAATACACACCAAGTTTCATTAAAATCCTTGCAGTTGTTCTTGAGATATCGCGTTAACAAACTCATTCCAATGCTGAATGATTTCCAGAATTTCATAAATTTCGAAGTGCATTTGGCTCAATTTCCTTGGGCCAACCTAACCCATTGACAATACTGATCCTTGGTAGTGCGCACAGAATATACACACCAAGTTTCATTAAAATCATTTCAGTTGTTCTTGAAATATCGTGTTAACAAGTCAACCAAGAGCTGAAATTTTCCAGCTGCTCCATTTTGATTAAACGAACATGGCCCATTTGCAATGCCGATCTGTGTTTGTTACCATAGAAGCTATAGGCCAAGTTTCATGAAAATCCTTGCAGCAGTTTTTAAGTTAGCGTGTTAACAAGCTCTTGCTGACAGACCGACAGACCGACCGACACGTGGTCGATCGCATATATTCCCCCTGTGGGGAAAAATGAATAACTGTGAGTGTGGAGAGAGGGGGACAGCTGTTGAAGAGTATGACAGGTCGGTGCGTGTAAAATTATGAAGAAACCGCCAACCATGCACACCAATGGGCCCATTTCAGCCAATACACAATGACAACGTACGTCAGAAGATTACGCACTTAAAAACAGGCCGCAATTTTTCAATAAAATGAACAACCCAACCAAAAGGAAAACAAAACTTTTCATAACAGTATATAAAATTAATCACACAAGAATTGTTCATAATAGCTTTGCTATTGAACTTAGAAATGTGATAATACGGAAGCAGAGTGCCATGGTTTCTTCCGATGATAGCGGGGTGTCAGCCTTCAAAACTTCACTGTATTTCTTCTCCCTGACATAGTTTATAAACTTTTGCCTATAGTAAAGTGACTTTTAAGAAGAAACAATGATAGTTTATGTAGCTTTCCGTTATTACGAAAACTGTGCAGCGATTTTTAGAGGTCTGAAAATATCAGCTTCCCGCCATACCAAGTTCACATCCCCACCATCTTGAGGTATACCCTACACGTGCTTTTAATTTGCCGCCATGTGATTGATCCAGCAAACATGAGAAAACCACGCTGAGGCCACCTGATTGACCAGAAATTGTCAGAAAACATAATTAATATGTACAAACCGTTCACACACTTTTCTATTGCAGTACCCCCTACAGTTTCAGTGAAACAAACCAAACACACTGAAATTTAAGTGAAAACCAGATTTTATGCAAAGTGGGCCCAAGGCGGATATGGAATTAATGTCTACTTTGCACATTCGAGCCAAAATAAAAGTGTAAATCTAGTTGGCTTCCGCTCGAGAAGCCCACTTTGCAAAAAAAGGCCCACTTCGAAGGTCTTAAATTGACGAAAAAAACTAACACACTGCCGAGTTCGCGGGGTACACGACCTCTCACACACACACACAGAACGTAGAAACACTATATGTCTCCCCTTGGTCGGGGAGACATAATGACCTCAAAGCAATCCGCATCATAGTTGGAGAGATAAGCTGTCGACAAAACAGGGCATAAAAAAGTGACAGATAGACGGACAGACAAGACGGAGAACACCCAATCTAATACCTCCCTTCCCGGGTCTAAAGCCCCTGGCTGGGGGTTAACAAACTGTATTCGTGAGTCAAAAATACAGACCAGACGATGATGATCTACATCTGAAGAGTTGCAAAGTGATACGTATAACAGTTTGTGGTTTGAGACCATGTGTGCCAGAGACTGCAGTGTCACATACGTTCACGCATTGTGGACGTCTCGCAGGTGTCTTTTTAGGTCAAAAGCCCTAAAATAAGTTTTTCCACACATGTCACAGATAACAGCATGCATTTGCATATGCTCTTGCAACTCTGCGCTGGTCATAGATTCCCGTGTCCTGCATCTGGTGTATTTATAAGCAAAGTCCTGTTTGGTTTTTTTAATTGCCTGTTCTTGGAGGACGTCGTCAAGGTTTAGCTCTTGTTCGATGTGCAACTGCTCGGCTGCGTGTACATCACCAGATATCGCTGTGACAGCCGAGGTTGTGCTTGCACTTCCTCTAGCAACACTGCACGTGGATGAAATGTCTGCAGATGTACCAGTGGAACAAATCGTAACCCTGGCTCTTAATGGCTCCTCCCCTCCCGGGTTTAAAGCCCCCGGTTTGGGACTAACAAACCGTATTCGTGAGTCAAAAATACAGACCAGACGATGATGATCTACATTTGAAGAGTTGCAAAGTGATACGTATAACAGTTTGTGGTTTGAGACCATGTGTGCCAGAGACTGCAGTGTCACATACGTTCACGCATTGTGGACGTCTCGCAGGTGTCTTTTTAGGTCAAAATCCTTGCTTAAAAGTACAACATTGGCAAGCCCCAAAAAAAATAAAAAATCGCCAAAAATACATTTTTACAGAAAATGAAGACATAATTAACTTCTGATTCATTTCGATTTACTCTTACAAAACTTTATTTTTTCATTAAACTTTTTCATTCATTATAACTTTACACCATTGACAATAAAATTGACTCCTTTTTAGCTATAAATAATGGCCTACTATACGTATCACACCTGATGGAGAAGGTTTCCTGGTACAACTACCAAATCCCCAACACATTGAACAATTGTCAAGGGCTGTACGCCATAATCTTCCTTCTGCAGACAAGTAGCATTCACGCTGTTGGATTGGGTCGTAGCTGACGCCCTTCTTCCTTTGCAAATATCTGCCTCAAAGATTTTAATAAATCACAGTTTATTTTCACAGATAAATCACAGAATTTAATATGAACATGCTGCGTCCCGAGAGTTCTTAGTACACATTTATTCAAATGAATTCGAATTAACGAATATACTGTTTATCTGAAGAAAACAATTGGCTTTTTTCAGGTCTATTGCTGTGATAAAGTAGTAGACAAAAACTTACATAGATACAAACAGTTAAACATCGCAGACAGTTTCAAAATATATACCTGCTTTATTGTGTGGGGCAACTAATTCCCTCCCTATCCAGTCACCAGGTAAATGAAAACTTGAGAATCCACTCACCTGACTACGAGGTCGTAGTCGTGCCTTTGAAAGATATGCCACTTGGCTGCCGCCCTTTTCTCTTGCCATCAAGGGTTTTCTTCTGAACACTGCCATGTTAACATTACAACCATGTCTACATGGAAATATAATATTTACTTTCACTCTTTTCTCCTTCATAATGCTTTTATTACGTACGTACCATATTTAGTTTGGTCTTCTGGAGCCAAGAATCGCTTGAATGGCAGGATTTTCGTGAACTCTTCCACAACGCTTGGAAGAGAAAGTTGGAGGCATGGGTCTGTTTCTGGATAGTCGCATATCTTGACCTTTTCGGCTCCAACTTCATCTAATCCTCTGTAACACAACACATGTCTTTTATGTATAACAAAATAATTAATTGCGTTTCGTGTCGATATAATTGACAACAATTTCTTTGCTATTGCTACTATACGTATTACGGCCATATCAAAACTTATTAACTGCTATACGCAATTATAATAATCACCTAAAGAAGTCCGATAACAGCATACGCTTCGACTTCTTATTCCCCATAACTCTGACAGTGGCTTCAACGTCGCCGCATTTCTCTGCAACTGACTCAGGTCGCCAAAAGTCATCGTTTACCTCCTTGTGGCATTCGACGATGAAAGGATACCCTTTAACAACATAAACAAGTAAGTATTTGTGAAACACAAGCAGGCCCCAACCGCCCCCCAAATTCATAGGGGTATAAAGCGATGACGGACAGACGGACGGACACCCCCAAACTTACAGGACTCAGTCCAAAGGGTTGGGGCCTAATAATAGTTTTTTTTCATTATCTGATCCACCACTCATATACAAATGAAACCATGCTAAATATTATACAAATTTCGTTTCTAATTTCAATAACCAGATCATTGCATACTACACAAATGTAAAAAATGCAAACAGGAAACGTCGTATAAAAAGACTACAATTTTACAATATGCATATATACAGTTAACGATAACACCATTACTTGTATTTATGTAACATAGATGAAACTCTTATAAATCATATACAGTCAATGCAAAGTTCGTGCAATAACCTTCTGCAGATAGATATTCAAACAACGGAGCGCTGTTGGCAGAATTGGTGATGGTGACTAGTGTTTCACCACTGACGCCAATCTCACAGCCGGGATACCGAGCACGCATTTCCTCAAGCAGTATTGGCTTCAACTTGACCGAGCCACTTATCTGCTTCTCCACAACACCCCACTTTTGTGCAATATCTATCGCATTGTCAATGAAGTCTTCACAAGCTGTAAATAATTGCATTTGTGAAATCATTATCCCATTATACATAATTTGCTGGAAACGGGATGCTTACTAAAAACATTGAAACACCGTTTACTCGAAATCGCCAGGTATTTCCAATTTTATCGAGTAAATCGTATTTTCGAGTTAGCCGTGTTTTTTTGGTTTCTGATGGGAGCAAATTCCCAGATTATAAAATGCTGAAAGTTTTACGGTGTGATATTCCGATGTACCGGTTATACCGCGCTGCCCTGAAAGATTCTGGCACAAAATTTTTTCATACGTTCTTTACCTTTTAGTGAGCTGTGTACCACTGCAGGTTCAACGACATGTTCGGTACGATGACCGGTCGCAGACTTGCAGGTGTCCTCAAAGCTGCAACTTATGCACAGGCTTCTTCCACATTGTGTACACAGTTGGTGTGCATTGAAGATCCCCAAGTCGCACTTGTCGCACACATCTGTCCTTCCTGGCGTTTCCAGTCTGGCAATGACGCCATCACCATTTGCTTTCATGCGCTTAAGGAAAAAGCGATCCCTGAAGTTAAGATGCCTTAATATCAGGGCTCTATATTAACGACTGCCCCACTTGTCAGGGCAGGTGAAATGCCTGGTGGGCCAGGCAGACTCGCCCGGTTAGCTGCTCCACCTGGCAGATAGATCCGTTGGGGGGAAGGGGGGCGTTGTGGGACATAATACCTTAACAACATACTTGTCAAGAACGCGACTGTAGTAATTGATTAGTGTCCGCTAGCTGCACCTGACCTACATACTAGCCACTCGCACGTTGCCAGTTTCTATGTTGATGATGGACTGTGCCTAGACATGCACCAGATATAGCGTCGCGTCACTTGTGATACAATAATTGCAGCATAATATGAAAAATTATCAAAGTTAAGAACTTAAAAATGTCTTTAGACAAATAAGGATTTAAAGTTATTTCAAAGACTGAAAAGGAGAAAACATATTCCGAACAAGGTGCTAAAGAAGAAACATCGGATACCAAAGCTAGCAAATACGTTAAACACGATGTCAAGCGGTCACGACACTTTCACGATGGAAAGTTGATTTTCCTGGACTGTTTGAGAAAAATGGAAAACTTTATCGTGATACATGTATCAATCATGGACCTGGAGCCACAGTAAAATCTAGCTTTGTTCTTGGAACTGAATCTTTTAGACATTCAAATATTAAGAGTCACTTTGTCTCAAACGAACACAAGTTGTCCCGCTGTATTTTGACCCACTTGAGTGGCCTGATGATAGAGAAAACCTGACCCAACACGGCACAGCAAATTATGAATTGCTCTCAATTTGACAAATCATTTTGAACCACTGTTTAGAAAGTTTGACAAAGAGGATCTTTTTCATGGGTATACTACGTTCAAAGTGTTAGGCAGTCGGGCTAAGTAAGTCCCGGAATTTAAATGCGCCGACTTTCGTGCTACCACTTTTCAACAACACGCGAACGAATTGCAGAACATTAAAAAAACATTCAGAATGTATCAACCCATATCAACCGCGATATGTGAGCGAGATTTCTCTGCAGTGAAACTTGTTAAAAGCGACTGATGCGCCAGCTTAGAAACTGAACTGCTGTCGGATTTATTTCTGATATCAAATGAAGGACCGCCGTTTGAAGGTTATCAAGCACACACAACACTATAGCGCTGTTCATGGAAGGCCAGCGCAAGAAAAAAAACAAAACCTTTACCAGCTGCCGCCTGGCCGAAGAACATGCTTAAGATGTAAGACTTTTTTAGGACATCTGCGTTTTGACATTTACTCAGGAACTGCTATATTTGATACACAACGTCTATACATTGATGCATGCTATATAAGTGTAATGTTTAAGAGTGTCGCGGATGGGGGAGTGGGGGAAGGGGCGGGAAGAAGGGTGACCAACAGAAGAGACAAAAGGTGGGGCAGGTAAGAGTACTGTTGGGGCAGGTAGATTTAAAATCTACTTGCCCCATCGGGAAGGTGCCGAAAAAAGTTAACGTAAAGCCCTGAATATGCTCATTTAAATCTCTTATATATCAATCCATGTACTTCATTATCATACAGCTTTTAAAGTAATTCTAAAACAAATAAAAGTACAATACCAAACATCTCTATATGCTTCGAAAATAAAATATTACAGGACAAGCCACATTAATCTTGGCAAAGATATACTATTCCATACCTGTTCACAAGATTCGATACTAGCACAAGCAAATCGGAAAGTACATCTGAAGCTTCTCCTGAGGACATGACAACATCCGCTGAAGCTTTCTCAGAACCTGTATGCTGCGGAGTCTGATTTTTTATTCTGGTAAAACCTCCGGCCACGTATATGCCAGGTCCGACTGCAGCTATCCTGCACAAAATATGTCCAATAAACGTTTGATTATTTTTAACATATAAAATGAAGTGAGTGACAACCTTTTAATTAGTACAAGTACTATTGCTCCTTCATTTGTGCGGGCAACAACGTCATATCTGTGACATGTAGGGACCTCAATCAACATCAACAGCAGCAAATACATGTGCTCTGTAGTTTTAACCTAGCTAGCTAGTGGAATATTATGAAAAACAAGTTGCTGATAGTAAACCGTGAACGTAAGTTTGCATGCAGCAACTGAAGTTGGCTTTTGGCCTATCTAGATCAAATTCACTTCTTTTCTTCCTCTCATGTATTCACTCCACCTCGTGGATTTTAAATTGACCATCCTTGAAAGTATGAAAGTACGAATTGGTTTATTCAAAACTACTTCAGAACAAGTAGCAGCACTAGTCAGCCACCAGCCTCTACGGCATCTAAACCGGGCCAGGGGATCAGTATTTCCATGAATAAAAACAGCCGAAATGCTTTTTACCTTCTAAAGTTGATAAAGGAGCATTCTGCATCCGAATGTGGATCCATGCAATTGCCACATGGCTTCAACCCTTTTAAATCACGGCAAATCTGGCTTTGTACCTAAGAGCATAAAACGATATGGAGTAGAAACTGTCACACTTTCAGTCGATGACAAAGCTCGGGTTAGCAACACAGGATTTTTCCAGGCGTTTCGGGCAAACAAAAACGAAATATATTGATGATTAAATGTTTATCTACAAGGACGAGACAGTAATTGGGACACAATTATGAGTTTTTAATGATTTTAGGGAAATATCCCTCAACTTACACGTGAACAAATACGTACCATCGACAGAAGAGGTCTAACCAAACATTGCTAATACAAAACACAGTAACTTCCCAGTATACGGACATTAAAATACACAAAAGTATAAATTGTGTTTCTAAGGTAAACAACAGACAAATTTGGGACATAAAATGTCGGCCTGAACATGAACCAATCACAAACAGCGTTACAACCGATGTCCCAGGACCAAGATGGCGACGTCAACAAATAAACAGCTGATCAATCTGGCTGGTTTTATTAACTTTTCTCTTGAACAACAAATGATACTTTCAATTTTATGTTACAATATTATGAGATACACTTTTCCCAAGTATATGGATCTAAGGAAAATCAATAGTAAAACAAGCAAGTATTTGTGAAACACACGCAGGCCCCAACCGCCCCCCAAATTCATAGGGGTATAAAGCGATGACGGACAGACGGACGGACACCCAAAACCTATAGGCCCCAATCCGAAGGGTTGTGGCCTAATGAGTAAAGCAGGTTTCAGCCTATCTGCGTCAAATGTCTTATTCCACCCTCCGTCCCATTCTACGGTTTGGGCCTTGTACCGTTTCAGCACAAGTTTTTTTATGGATTTCAGATTTCTCTGGAGATACATAGATTATTCAGGGTTTGCGCTGGGTTCTCAGGAAAGTGAGTCAAAAAAGGAAAGTGTGACTCAGTTGGTTCCAGAAAAACTCCGTGGGTTCCGAAAAAGTTAGTCATTTCGTTAAAAAAAGGACAAAGAACAATGAGGGACAAAGTGGACAACGCGAACCCTGGTATTAGATAAAATCATAAACATTTTTGCATTTATCTGGTATGTAGCAAACTCTTGGTCCCGACACAGCGGGGCATTACATTACAAAACGATATTCTGAGATATACAATTATCTCGTAACTTGCTCGATACATATGTATGAGAAATTAATGTTAGCAGCTCTGTACCTCCATGCTTATACAAGCAGACTCTTCAAAGTCGTTGTAGTGCACATCCATTAATAAAATAGTGCAACATGTTTCTAGCAATACGTTACTACTAGAATCTGTGGAATATGAAGAGAATTATATTCCATCACATTTCTGCTAAGACACAAAAATTATGGAAAAGAGGTTGCAAATAAGTATCCATATATACAAATTTATCCAACATCATACACATATTCATACGCTCGAACTCTTTTTATTCTAAGCAGCCAGAAATATGTACTTCCGCAGCTTCTTCCGCAAGATATGTGTTTCGACTGTTTGCGACGCCGCCGCAGGCCATTCAAAGAGTAAGACACAAGCATACATAAAATTCCCGAGAATTTTCTTAATTTTATACATTATATACATATATATATATATAAATACTATGGTCTCCGTATGAAAAATTAGCATTTAACTTAGCTAATATTAAGATGGCTCATACAGGGAGCATAAGCCATGATATGCAAAAGAACGATCGAACACATTTTTACAATGCATACAAGCCTGGTGTCTATAGATAAAACCTAGTAACCAACATTTTACTGTTTTGAGTAAATTAATATCATTGCATAAGGTAAGGTTATAAATGAGTTGCAGCTACTAGGTTTTACAATTATAAAACGACGGTATATGAAGGCTTATTTGCAATGGGGTATAGTAAATTATTTTGTACATTAGCTAGTAACGACGTAGAAAATATAAACATAATTTTGACAATATTGCAGTTACTAGCTTTACCTTTACTAGTTTTACCTTTGGACACCAGAAGCTTGGTCAAACAAAATAGTACACTGATACTTATATATGTTATCTGTCAAATCAGTTAGTTTATAAAATCACTGAAAATTTCAATGACTTTGTAAAGTCAATGGTTTACTCAGTGACTTTGTAAAGTCCCTGGAATTTTCAGTAACTTTATAAAGTCACTGGTTTTTGGCCTCCAAAATTTGACAGATTCACTGAATTGTGTTTAAAGGCAACATAGTAATAAAAAACAAACAAACAAACAAATTTGCCAAAAATAGATTTTTTGAAGGAACGAAAAAAAATAACATTATCTATGCATGTTCATCTATACATGTAGCGCAATATGTATGTATGTTTTGAGAAAAATCTACTCATTAATTTCATAAGAACTCATTGCGGATAGACGGACGGACGGACACACCAAATGCTATATATGTCTCCCTTAGGGAGAAACATATAATTATGGAATAACAAAGTGCTAAAAATGAAATTCTTGGATTTTAGGTACACTTGTGTATTGCATATTGAATGTTGACCTGCGACGCCGCCGCAGTTCATTTAAAGAGTGAAATACAAGCATACCTAAAATCCCCGAGATTTTTTTTTATTTTTTATACATTTATTTTAAACTGCAGTACCATATTATTGCATTTCATTTAAGAAAAAAATATTGTGCAGCTATATCAACTTGGTCTTCGTATGTGGGTTTTTAAATACAATGGTCTCCCTATGAAAAATTATGACATTAAAACTATGATAATGAAAGTAGCCTAAAGAGTTATGTTGACTAAAATCATGTAAATAGCAATGGGTCTTTTGATTTATATTTTAGTTTGAATGCCAAAACAAAAATAAAACAACCAGGTATCTGTCATTTTTTTTTATTTGTAAAATACCTTAAAATCAAAAATGCAAAATTCTTCTGTCTGGAAATAAAGTCTTCTCTGCCACTGCCACTTCTCTGCCTCTTCTCTGCCAACCTGATGTTGTGGGCAACTCCACGCAAAAAGTCAACAATCCGTCGGTTTTCGAAGTCGCGGACTATTTGACGAATGCACTGCGCAGAGTCGGCGTCTGGCGAAGTAGCGGCTCGGGCAAGTGGCCACCCATAATACGACCATTTGCACCGCGAGCATTACTGCAGATCCAACCAATGTGCACGTAAAAACCAACGACTCCGGAATTTCCAGCTTTATTTAGTTTTTGTTGGCCCTTATTTGGCTAACTCAAAGTTTATTGGTCTGGATAAGGCATATTAATTGCAATTGCGACAATGTTGAAAGGACAATTACACGACCTCCAATAAGAAGATAAAAGGGCAATAATTTGTTTAAAAAAGAAGAGAGAGAGATAGAAAAATACAAAGAAAAGAAAAAATAAGAAAAATAAATTGGGGGGGGGGTAGGCCTCGGGGAATTGCCTTACGAGGAAATTGTTCAGGGAGGAATTGTCTATGGGAATTGACTGGGGGAAAAGTCCTGTTCCCTGCAGCAATACATTAAAACGTTATTCTGCTCGTGCAAGTCGCAAACAGTCGAAACAGATATGATGCGGAAAAAAATTGAAGTTCAAATTTCTGTCTGTTTCGATTGGCATCTGCCCTCAATTCTGGGTCACATGCATTAAAATCTAGGTCACAGAATTCGCGCCATACGGTTTGTTCTAGCAGCAATATGAATGTTATTGAAAAATCACAGAAAACAGGTATGTTTTTCTTCAAAAAAGATAGCTGGTTTAAGCATTCTTGTTCTACTATGCTATAAAGACCCATTTAGGGAGACCAAGCGGATCCGGTTAAATATAACCAAGACCCGGTTAAAAATAACCGGGTAAAAATGAAAGAAATGATAGAGAGATTTCGCCTAAATATCAAATTTCTCCTGCATCAAAGGGCAACCGGTCACTTTACCACTTGCAGTCGAAACAACACATCCATGAGGAAGATCCGAAAGTGCGAAATGGCTTATTTGCCACTAGATATTTTGCCGCCACCCCCGTACCTTTTTTTGCCATTGATTTTTTTAAAGGTCTAATATTTCATAAGTTTAATTGCTTAGCTCTTTTCGATAACTTTTTTCATTTGTTTATGTTTCGATATCAGTGCTTATGTTTTATCTCGAGCCGCAATTGTCAATTACTTTTGGGTAAGGGAATTAAGACTGTGTATGAGCTTTGGGATTATGATTAGCGACGGCATGATAGCTCCGAGTCAGCTCTGACTTCTATAACATCGTATGTCTCTCTGTAACTTTGTACCACACCGCACCTACACCCAATTGCAGGGTTGAGATTTCGCGGTCGCCCCTGGCGACCAACTTATGGCTCGGGCGACCAACTTTTTTTCTGAGTATTTTCAGATAAATAAATTTTCACTTTGTTGTTGTTTTTTGTTTTTTTTTTCATGTGAGACGGGCTAGACAAATGTTGCAAAAATTGCGCCGGGCGACTAACTTTTGTGCCGGGTGACTAAATCTTTAACATTTTACGAAGTCTCAACCCTGCAATTGCCAACGTTAACATTTTCCCACAATTTATGGTACAATCGTAAATTTATATTTAAGGAAAAGATATTTCAATTGATTTTGCGTTTAATATTCAAAAATAACGTATAAAATATAACAAAATCGGAGGTCCCGATTTGTTCCAGCAATTCGTGCGACTCAAGGCGGCGGTCTCCTTAAATTTGGGGATTTTTGTATATTTTCTCGAAGTTTGTCGATGAAAATGTAGGATTTTGACACACCCATTTCGCCGCATTTTGGCAATCGGGTAAAGCTGGAAACACCAATGAGCTAAATTGCACTTTGTTTTTTTCGAATGTTTGTTTTTACCCACACGTCACTATCACTGTTACCAAAAATCTTTGTTTTTACCCTGCACAAACCATTGAAAATCTTCCGCGTGTAGCTGGTTATTTGGATCAGAAGTCCAGGGTTCGAACTTCGGTCTTTTGACATGGTGGCGATAGTCGCCGCCAACGTTTTGTTCTGGTGGCGAAATTGAGGTGACTCATGGAGAAAGTGACCAACTGGCAACAACATGAAAACAACAAGTCAAATAAGCGCTCCATTGTTTATTATCAATAAACTGGTACAGTGTTAATCTAACAACTTGAAGATCGCCTGTTAAACAGTTAATAATGTTATTTATGAAAATAAAATTGTTTAAATTTGTGAACTATGTTTTCCTCAGGTTTTCTGGCGGCAAAATTTCACCACCATGATTTTTTTCTAGTGGCAAAATGTCAAAACTGGGTGGAAAATCGCCACCTCGCCACCGTTAATTTCGAACCCTGAAGTCCAAATTGGCTTTTCCACCATATATATACCATATTTCTACCACCTAAATATACCACCATCCTCATGTTACTGATTATAGAGAGGTTGCCGACACAGACGTTGGTATCGGTCGCAATGTCGAAGACGGCACAGTCGTATTCATAATTTATGTCAGTATTTACACAAGCAAGAGTGGTATATATATTTTACGGAATAAGGGTAAAAAGACAGAGCTAATGAAGATTCAAGATAGTGTTGAATAAATGTTTTTAGGATATTATATATCATACGTTTCACGTCACATTTCAGATAGAGATGTGAGTGGGTGTGCTGGCTGGTACAGCGTTTCCCTGAAGTAGGCAGTGACAGCCGTAGCAGTGCGGCAGCACACAGCTCCTTAAGGTGAGTACAGTTTTTAATACCGCTGCAGGGTTGGGTGTAGCCGCTGAGCTTGAAGGGCGGCTTTGTGATGGCGTCGGTATATCTCAGTTGTTTTTCAGTCCCATCTGTAGAGTAGGTCAACGTCCATGTCCTTGCAACTTGCTCTGGCGTCGTCGCACACATGTCTCTTTCCACTTTCTGTAAATAACAGATAAGGCTTCGGGGTCAAGAACGAACAATATTTTACAAATAGCATTGCAAATTAAACCCTAAGTTACACGGACCACGAACGTCACACGTCAGAGTTAATCTATCAAATACTAAGAATAAAATACAGACTTCCAAACTCCCGAAAATAGAAAGAAAAGTTGGATTTTGTGAAGTAAAATAAACTTTTTTAAAGGGCATGGGAATTGTCAATGAGAGTAAATTGAGAAACTAGTTACAGTAAACGTGTTGCTTTGTACGATAACAAAATAATAATAATAATAATAATAATAATAATAATAATAATAATAATAATAATAATAATAATAATAATAATAATAATAATAATAATAATAATAATAATAATAATAATAATAATAATAATAATAATAATAATAATAATAATAATAATAATAATAATAATAATAATAATAATAATAATAATAATAGCTGGTTTTTTATATAGCGCTTTATTCCAAAGCGCTTCATTTAATGCATTAGCCTGGAGTTTACAATGTCCAAATATACTACGTATTAAGCCAATCATTATTATTAGACAAACCATACATGTAATTGCTACTGGGCATTTTAACACTTCACAACATATTATAGAATATACATAACTTAACCCTATGTGGTCATTGCACTGTTGGTACATTTACAGTGTATGACAGACAGATAACCTATAAACACATTATAAATACAGCTATTGATTTGCCCATTAGTAGTCTTACATCATTAACAAATTGTAATAAATTCTAAATTGCGATGTATTTATGTCAGGAAAAGGTGTTTTTGCAACGAAGAAATTCCTTAATAGGGATTTTCCTTTGCAATACCGTGGCGAATACCTCAATAGTCGCCAATATCGCGACAGAAAACGCCAATACACAATGGACGGAAACGCTGGATCCTATATATTTGAATTTATTACTAGGGATGGGAACCGCGAGCATTTCTGAACCGGTTCGAACCGCGTTTTTTTTTTAAAACCGCGGTTTTGAACCGCGGTTTTTTGCCAATTAATAATAACTCTAAGTTGACTGTTTAATTAATGCCAATTAATAATAACTCTTAAGTTGACCTGTTTAAGTTGACTATTCTTAATTAACCATATGGAATTTATTTTTATTGTTTAATAACAAAAAGAGATCAAAGTAAATTTAAATCATAAATCAGTTGAATTAGGTCAAACAAAACCACGATGAAAATTACAAAGGAACTTGTTTCACTATAATCACATTTCTAGAAAAAAAACAGAACTTGAATAAAATTAATCTGTCCAGAAGTTCATGTTAGTCAGTTTTCTAAACTATGTTCTTGTTAAGGAAAATGAGCATGTCGACGTTATCTGCGGATAGTCGTGACAGCTTTTTCTTCTAAACACTGGGAGGCAATGGCACTACGATGGAAAAATGAAACAATACGCCGAATACGGCACATGAATGTTGCACTTTTCTCTGTAATTTGAGTGGCGGAAGCTTGCTCTGTAGCATGTTTTCTAACGTTTGCTGTACCGGTTTCTTTTCGGCTTTGCCTTTTGTTTCTTTCAGTTTCTCTCTGGTCGCGCTCGAACATTCTGAATGTAACATGGGCGTGGTGTCGTTTAGGTCGTTTATTTGTCCAAGTTGCTAGGAACCCGCTGCAAAAGGCTCTGATTTCTTAGCAAGCTTATCACGGAGAAGTACTTCGTGTATGAACTGGCTTTCCGCTTCCTTTGACGTTTCCACCAGACGAGTCAATCACACCAACTCCTTGTCCTAAAATGTAACTAAAATGTAACTACATCATGTCTTCTATATATCCTACACGTTATATCTATATGAATATCTATATATTAAATTTGATAAGTTTGTTTGTATTTGAAATTGAGATTCCTCTTGATGGCGTCAATGAATTTGTGACCTATCGTTGTTCAGTTCCACCTGGGCAAGAAGGCGACGTCCGCGCGCTTGCAACTTTCCACTTTCTGTAAATAACAATAAATAACTTACTCTGGCGTTGTCGCATACATTTTTCAATTTGGGCCGAACTGGTTTTGGGCCGAATCGACCAAATCCCGTTTCTTTCCACTTTCTGTAAATGACAGATAAGGCTTCGGGGTCAAGATTCGTCTTGATGGCGTCTATGAATCTGTGGCCGATCATTGCTTGGCTCCACCTGTGTGGGCATCCTGGAGTCAAGTAGTTTGCTCTTCCTTGGGCTTCCACGCTCAATAAGATTTCCTTTTCAATCAGCACCTCATTGAGGCAACGGCCAACTTTCTGTCCATAATAAAGCAGCACCTCGCAGTAGTCATCCATCTGCAATCAATAGATTAATCAACGAACCAGTCAATCAGATAAACAATCGCTTATTCCATTTGTCGATTAATTGGACATATAAACAAATTAATATCACAGTAACATAATACGTATAGTTTTACATATAAATCTGTTAAAAAGAATTTTACTGTTAGCCGCGTGTATCTTCGGGCCCAAGCGTTGTGTGTCATTGACTTTCACGAAGGTGTATCACGATGAACGGACAAAAGACTGATTACAATATATTACACTTTCTGAAATTCCGTTTCTTTCCTTTATATCCCAGTAAACTAATCTCTCCCTTGAATATCCGTTTCTATTTTCCTTATTTACATTTTATCCGTAACAACAACTCTCCCTGCACCAGCACCACAAGCACAACACCCCGTGCACCATTAGGTATCACACCTTACGTGTGGCCTCTATGCCCTCGTAAAATCGCCCGCAGATCGCCCAGCAGCACGTTCCTTATATAGTTGCTGGCAGAACAGCCGCCGCTAATTAAAAATGCAGCCAATCAAAGAGCTTCCCGCCTAATGCATAAACCGATGAAAAAATAGCTGCCCAAAAACATACCTTGCAAGTAACGTAGCGACCAAAAAGTGATGTTTTCAAAGCGATCACGAAGTCCTTTACAAAGTTGCACTATCGGTTCTAATCTGCAGAATTTTTAAATACTTGAAAACTACATGAAAAGTTTGTGATAGGTAGCACAAAAATTTCCCTCGTCTGAAAAACCGACAAAATGAAAAGTTCCAAACACAAAAACATTGCCATATGCACAATCTTGACTCGCTTTACGCAACGCTCTGTGAAGCTTAAAATTTCGTCGTCGACTTCCGAAGATACCCGATATACTTGATATATAAGTAAATTTTAAAATGGCACAAAATCTATCGAAAGGACTTCAAACGAACTTGAAACTAGTACCAACGTGTTCACTACACTACGATCCCTCCAAATTCTAAACCGATCGGCACGGGCCTGTCACTCAGTATACCCAATGCGACACGTCAACAGTTTCCCAATGAGTTCACTCGACTATTCACCACTTCTTAACACCTGAAAGGAAACGACTGCACCAACGGGCGCTTTTCTGCATTTCCACGAAGCGGACGCATCCTCCACCACAACAAACGTCTATTTTAATTGATTTTAGTTTCAACTGAGTCTTCCTATAATAACAGAAAAGACACAATATGACCCTAACGGGTTGCCGGTGTCGTTAAACAAATCAATCAATCAATCAATCAAAATCCTTAGAGGCACCGAGAGTTGGAAGTCATCGGACGAAGGTCTTGGTGTGAACCAGTTGTTCTTGCTTGAAGCAGCTTTGTAGTAGAGTTTCGAGTAAGGCATAGACGAGTACAAGTTGGATGGCGTTAAACAGCTGCTGTGTGTGACCTTGCCTTTACTCACTGCAGCCTCTGGA
Source organism: Protula sp. h YS-2021 (assembly GCA_949752745.1). Taxonomy (NCBI): domain Eukaryota; kingdom Metazoa; phylum Annelida; class Polychaeta; order Sabellida; family Serpulidae; genus Protula; species Protula sp. h YS-2021. The sequence continues at coordinate 3,023,211 of OX457034.1, forward strand.
AGGCCTTCTACCTTTCTGGGGTTGCAGGCTGTTTATTTCCATTTTGTAGGTCTAATTTTGAGGTAAAACGGCCCGGCCCAGAGACGGCGGCAATGGCTGACAAAGAACAACGTCAAGTTACTTCATCACAACATGAGGGTGCCGAAGACATGTCATGAGAACGGGATGAAATGACGAGCGTGTATTGTTCGACCATCAGGAGTTATCAGTGCTGGGACCTTGTGTTTCTCTACCCAATGGTACATTATGACAATTTGGCTCAGTGACATCATACAATGACATCAGTGTGTGTCTGGTATTAAGTAACAGTGATAATACAGTGAAGTAAAATTGTTGACTGGATGCCAGACGCCATATATTTATTGAAATGGACTGGGTGCTACCCCCTGATGTCGAACTGATCAAGCCACTACCATTGTTAGCTTTCAGCCAATGTTGGCTGAGCATTGCTATCGGTCTGTCCGTCCGTCTGTCCATCTGTCTGTCTGTCCGTAAACTTTTTTGTCCGGTCGATATCTCAAACTATTTGTCGGAGCTTCACAAAACCTTGCAGGAAGGAGTATATATAGTGCAGATGTGCAACGGAGGATTCAATTTGTCCCACGTTCATTCATCTGTCCGCAAGTCGCACTTTAAACTTTTCATGTCCGGGGGTTATCTCAACTATTCATCGGATCTTAACCATACTTACAGGAAGAAAGTATATATAGTGTAGATGTGCAAGGACCGTCGCTCCAAAAGTTGCACCTTGTATATTGTTTTTGTCCGGGCAGTATTTCAAAAGAGTAAATGGATCACAGTGAGTTAGTTAGTTAAATGATTTGTTTAACGACACGACCGACCTTAGCGGGTTACATTGTGTCAGAACATGTCAGTAATCAGTGACTAGAAGACAATGCTACAAGCTAAAATCAAAGTAAGCTAAAACCATGTATATTTTAAATTCATAAAGTAAACAACGACTAGAAATACTGATACAGGTTGATTTCTTTTAAAAATTGTATAAATTTGTTAGGTTCTACTTCATCAAAGAGCTGCCTCAAGGATTCAGCTCTGAAATGACGTGAGCGGGTACAGTCTATTAAGATATGTTTAACGGTGTAAGGTTCCTGTCAGCCGACACAATCGGGTGCCGGCTCGCCTCTTAACAGATATTTGTGGGTGACATATGTATGTCCTATACTGGCTCTATGATAAACCATTTCATCTCGCACACTGTTAAGTGGTGGGTTTTTTGTCCGACTAAGGGGTTTGTTTGATACAGCTTGTTTGTTGGTTTGTTCAATATTTCTTGCCACAATCTTTTTGTGTATCTTGTGATGTGGTATTTAAAATCGGAGGCTGGTATGAGCATATCGATACAATTATCATTTAGAGCCTCTTTTGCGGCTTTGTCGGCTATCTCGTTTCCTTGGATACCCACGTTACTTGGAACCCAGCAGAACACTATGTCTTTGCCAGCTTTGGTGGCCTCGTCATACCTTTCCAGAAGGTCAAGGATAAGTGGGTTTGATATTTGTAGGTTTTCAATTGATGGCAGTACGGACATAGAGTCCACGCATAACAAACTTTTTGTATCGACTAATCTTCACTATCTGGATAGCGAGATGTAGAGCTTTAATTTCGGCTGAGAAAATAGTGGAACCATTTGGAAGTCTTGTTTTCAAGGTGTTATTTTCAGTTACAACGGAAGCAGCCGATTTGTTGTCGAGCTTTGAGCCGTCCGTGTAGACGAAATGATAGTCTTTAAATTCATCCTTGAGCTCTGCAAAGTTTGATCGGAATAGAAAGGGGCTAGTTGTTTCCTTTGCATAGACCGAAAGGTTCTTTAGTACCACAGGTTTGGTGAGTTTCCACTGTGGTAGTTTTGGCACTCTGTATTTTGCAATTGACTCTATGGTGATGTCAGCGTTATCAAGGTGAGGCTGAACCCTGGCTCCAAATGGAGGTATTACGGTAGGGCCTCTTTCATGGAAGCGAGAAAAATCTTATCCAAAGACTGAGTTGTAGGTGGGGTTCTTCTTATTTGCATAAAGCTTTGTTGTGTACTGCAAAGCGAGTTTAACTCGATTTTTGTAACCCGATTTTTTGTGTGTTCTTCTTCTCTGACACTATGGGCCCTACGATCATGAAACTTGGGACTTATGAAAAGCTTGATCTGAACATGTGCATGACACTTTTTATTTTCGTCTTTGATTTCTTTTTCTTTGTTAAAACGCCACGTGAAAAGAGTGTATTTTCTACAAGTAAATGCGCAGCATGTAACGTATAGCACAGAACACCACACAGTTGGTCAGCTTTGTGCGAGCTCTCACTGCGTAAACAGATAACACAGCGTATGCCTGATCAGTCATTCAAACCTTAAGTCAACAGAAAGCAAACACTACTCGGCTTATAAGACGTATACAAGCTGCGTTGTTTGCTAATATATTTATCTGGTATTAAGTTATGAACCTATGGAGTTCAAGAACAAACCCATTGAAGAAAGTTTTTTTGTGTTTTAATTTTTGTCAAGTGTTTAACATTTCGCTAGCGAAATGCGACTCTAGTTACACAAGAAGTGAAATATGATGTACTGTTTTTATTTGTGTTTCACACAGATAGTTTTCAACAATGAAGCAATGACACATTGGTTGTTATTTACCTTTAACCCTAACCATAATACAGGCACATAAGCAAGAAATATTAAAAACAACAAAAGCACACGAACTCTGCAAATCCTCTCGCTCTTCGCACGTTTTATAGCATAAACACAGTGTGACATAGTTAATAAGTCAAGTTTGTATGCATGCATTACTTTCAAATAAAATGGCTAAGTTTCGACCCTAATTTTGGCTATATAAATGAAAACTCGGAGCTATGTGTTCCCAGCTCTTCCGGTATCTCGTAACAAAAGCCGTCGAAGGTGCTGTTGATGGACAAAAACTCCTTATGCATGCCTGGGAGTCCAATCCTAAGATTGTAATACACTTATTATGCAAAAAGTATGATTTTTTGACGCATTCCCAAAAAGGCATTCAAGATACCCAGGTGCACAACCACAACATATGTTCTATCCTTATGCAAAGCTGGAATGGAATCCCCTTGTAGTTCTCGTGATTAGTAGCAGAAACGACTCCTCATTCCAAATGTTGACAGACGGACGAACCCAAATCCAATACAGCTGTAGTAACTTGCCCCGTACTACGTGGCAGAGGGCTAATAAAGCAATTCTCATGACCTGGCTGTGTCAACAGAATGTTTTGGGATGCTTACTCAGTCACCAGACAGCAGGTCAAAATAATGTAAAAAGCAACTGGTGTCAGGTAGTGAGACAAGCACAATCCCTCGTTCACCTAACACTCTTTAACAATTAAAATGTTTGGAAGAGCTCTATTCAGGAGAAATCCATTTAGTAAGCAAAGAGGGGGGAAGGAAGTCTTATAGTGTGCGTACGCTAATATTAAACTTCAAAATGACGTCACAATTGATGCGTGGAGGGAGGGGGGGAAAAACGGGTAAATTTTTGCGTACGTACTAAATGGAAGGCCTCTTATATTTGCCAACTTTTGACACCCCTACCCCCGTACGTAAAAATATAGGCATCTCAGATGCAGAGCCCTCAGCCAATAGCAGTTACATCACTGTGGGCGGGTTACCTTTTTGAGATATCGCCCGGATAAGAAAAAGTTTAAAGTGCAACGGTCACGTGACAAATCGAACCACTCGATGCACATATAGACCCTATATACTTTCTTCCTGTGGGGTTTGGTGAAGATCTGATGAAGAGTTTTCGAGATATCGTCCGACAAAAAAGTGGACGGACAGACAAATAACAATAGCCTTCAGCCATATTGGCTGAGGACTGAAAATGTGACGTCAATATGGAGATCAACATTAGCGTACGCACAGGAACAATGTCACACTCGTTCACAAGCAAACCGTTGAGTATGCCAAGAAATGTTTTTATCTAGAGAATATACATGAGGTCTCCCTATTTTCTTTTCTCGAGCATGGTCTACTTAAGTCTGGCATTAGGGGTTCACAAATAAATGAAACGTTAAAGTACGCTATCACAGTCGATATTATGCTCAAAATTCATATATGAGAAGAGTAGGGGTGTGCCGGTTTGAGCGAAATCCGAGCAAATTTTCTCTGTTGGGTGAGAACAAAAACCGAATTCCAAAATTGCAGTTCGGTTTGGTTGTTTTTTAGATTCAATACCTTACTCAAAGACAGGCATTTAAAAAGTGATGAAGGAATTATGTGGTCGTTGGCAGGTTGCCAAAAAGGGGTTACACTGCCATAAAATGACATGCTGCTGCCTACGCATTTGCGTAGCGACGATATATGTGCCAGTCATAAACTTATGGACCCGCATGGGCGTTAATATATAATATATATATACTAGAAATGTGCCCGTTGGAAAACAGATACTCCGACCTCCGAGTAGGAGGGGCTAAGCCTGTCTGTTTGCGCAGCTGACAAATCAGTCTTTGTTGTGAGAGCGTCTCACTGAGGTTCTGTTTGTGAAAGGTTGCCAGAGTTCCTGGGGATTGATGGTTGAGAGCGTCTCACTGAGGTTCTGTTTGTGAAAGGTTGCCAGAGTTCCTGGCACCAATCCCCTAGTTACACACAGTACGCAGGAAATATACAGAGTATGCAAAGTAGGATAAAAGTGGGGTTTCTAAAACATATATAATGGGGTTTCTAAAACAGTGACGTCATTGTTTTAGAAGCCCCATGGGGATAGTAAAACAGTGACGTCACATGGACGTGATATGGACGTCATAATCACGTCATATGGACGTGATATGGACGTCATATGAACGTCATAATGACGTGATAGTGATAGTGGGCAGCCATTCAAACGGGCAGCGAGACAAATTGCAGCCGGACTATATGTGTCACCGTAACACGGACAACTGGGCCATCGGAAAATCAATTAGAACTAAGCAACCAATGACAGAGTTTCCTTAAGCCAAGCTATTTTTAGCCCAGACAGCTCTCTCTTCACGCATCACTGCACACATTGAGAAGCTGGCGAGAAAGCAACAACTATTTCTCTCTCTTCATACACACACACACACACCACGGCAAACTAAGCAGCCACTCATTCCCTTACTTTCTCGTTTGTTCTGTCACTCTCTCTCTCCACACACATCACACCACGGCACACACACACACACCTAAATGACCGAACGGGCAGTCTTTTTTGGTTCGATTTTCTCGCTCTCTTTACCTACATATACCAACCACGTACGGCTCATTTAGCGTTTCCTTTCTCAAGCCAGCTTTCTCGCTCTCCAAACACACATAACGGTAAACCAAGCAAGCAGCCACTCTTTTTTCGCCCAGTCTCTCTTTCACTCTTTCAAACGAGCAAACGGGTTGTCTTTTTTTCCTCACTTTCACGTTTGCTCTATCACTCTCTCTATGTACATATAACACCTACGGCAGACGGGGCAAACTGGCAATCATTTTTTTAACTCTCTCTTTCTCCACACGCATATGCCATCACTAATGGATCTCCGTAAAAGCAATTAAAAATGGCCATTTTTAACCACAGAGAGCTCTCTCCATGTATTACGGCAGGCAACAACTCTAATTTTTGGCTTTCTCGCTCTCCAAACACACATGACACCTACGGCAACCGGACAAACGGGCAGTCGGACAAACGAGCAGCCGGGCAAATGGACAGCCGGACAAATGGACAGCCGGAGAAACGGGCAATCTTTTTTTGCCTTCTCTCTCTTCACACACACCATCACTAATGGGTCTCCGTAAAAGCAATTAAAATGAGCAACCAATAAGCCAATTCGCACTTTCGGATTTTTTCGGTGGAGATGTTGTTTCGACTGAAAATGTTGGGGGGTAAATTATAAAGAAATGATAAGGGGAAAACATCAAAATTCTAATTTTCTTTCAACATGCACACTTTTGAATTTATGAAGCCATCATATGATCTTTTAAAAACTATTTTACATATTATTCAGTCCCTTTAATAACCAACATCTGACTATCTTTCTGACAAAATGGAATTTTGTTGATTTTTGCCGTTTTTTTTCCTATCATTTCTTTATATCCTTATCCCACCTGAAATCAGCCGAAACGCAAAAACTTTTCGGCACAAGCCAAAAGTGCGAATTGGCTTATGTTTCCTTAAGCCAAGCTATTTTTAACCCCAGGGAGCTCTCTCTCTCTCTCTCTCTCTCTCTCTCTCTCTCTCTCTCTCTCTCTCTCTCCCTCTCTCTCTCTCTCTCTCTCTACACGCAAGCAGCCAACTAATTGACCGAACGAGCAGTCTTTTTTTTTTGTCTTTCACTTTCACTCTCTCTCGAAACACACGACGGCAAACGCAACCAAGGAGCCACTCTTTTTTCGCCCAGTTTCTCTTTCTCTCTTTCAAACGGGTCATCTTTTTCCCTTCACTTTCTCTTTCGCTCTGTCTCTTTACACACACATATAACACCACAGCAGACGCGGGAAGACGCGGGAAGACGCGGGAAGACGCGGGAGACGTGAAAAAACGGGTAGACAGCTCCCTGTAAGCTCTCCAACTGTTTTTTAAGCAGTGGACTCATAGAGACATGGTTAGAGCTCGCCTATTAGGTATTTTGACCCAGCAATGACGTCATACATATTGACTGAGAGCTCTCTCTTCACTCACATACACATCACGGCAGCAGGGTAAACGGGCAATCATTTTTTTTTGCTTTCTCTTTCGCTCTCTACACATAACACAACGGCAAACGCAACCAAGGAGGCACTCTTTTTTCGCCCAGTTTCTCTTTCTCTCTCTCTTTCAAACTTGTTGTCTTTTTTCCCCTCACTTTCACGTTTGCTCTGTCTCTTTACACATACACATAACACCACAGCAGACGCGGGAAGACGCGGGAGACGTGGAAAAACGGGCTGACAGCTCCCTTAAGGAGACAATGTTTTCAAGATACAGAAAGAGAGGGGGCGTTCACCTGTCACCGCCTGTATCTCACAACCGCCATCATGAGAAGTGACATTTGAGTTTTGAAATTAAAAAAAAAACAATGGATGCGTATTTGGTACACCTATTTCCCTATCTCCATGTTTGGTCCCTCAAAGTCGTCAATTTGGTGTATATATAGTTCAAGTTTTTCTCGCATTGATGCAAACGCCATACGGAGTATGTGAATGTAGTACAAGATCATGCAAGTAGACTTACCTTCATGTTGTGGTTCTGCTTGTGTGTCGCCCCTAACCAAGCTCCGAAGATCAGCCGCTACCACTGCAATTTGCAGCGAGGAATCTGTAACACAAGAATCGAATCATATTTTTTTAACACATTGAGCTTAGTATATCTATGGTAAATTTAAATATTTCACATTTCAATTGATGTTGTAATTACAGATAAAATTATAAGCAGATAAAAAATGCTTCATTACTGCATACAATAAAAGCAACCTACCTGAAGCATTGGCGATTTCTTCGATGGAGTTGGCACCTCCATTTTCTTTTTCTTCGGATTGAGCAGCTGCTAGCAAAGCTATATCTCTGTGCACGTCGTCAATAAGCCTGAAGAGTGTATATGATGACATCAGTGTAAATATGCATGAGCTAGAGATTTTTTCTATCTAATTGGAAATTCAATCTATGCAAAAAATATACAACCATTACCTGTAAAGATGTAAATGAATTAAAAATCCTCTTTTCCTTTTACCTCAATGGGTGACAACATTACACTGAGGCTTGTAAAACGTCCAACTATTTAGTCATACATTTTTAAAATTTATATTAACCTGACTACGTCTCGAGGAGTAGGCCTATGCCCCGTGGTGTGTGTAAGGCTGTTGCATGTTGACTACACAAAATTTAAAAGTGGAGGAAGGGTAGACATAGTGTCTAACATTTAAATGAGTCAATCCAATAATCAGTAGGGACCTGAGACTGCCATAGGTACTCTAAGTACAGCGCCGATTTTGAAACATTAGCCAATTTGTCAATTTAAGTCCCAAAATTCTTGGTTAGTGCACGGACGGACGGACGGACGGACAGACCGAAAAGTTCAAAACTATATCCCTCCGTTCTACTGGGGATAAAAAGCCACGGGGGGATACCACTGAACGTCATTCTCGTCAATCAACGTATGCGAGCTGGCCCCTAGCTGTTTAATCCCAGCATTCAGATCGGATATAAACAAAGGTTCTTCGGGCTCTTCAGGGAGTACTGAACCTGAAAAATACATGTCGGGAAATCTCTTTATTTCAGCATTTCAACAAAAATAATGAAAGAAACGAACAATAAAAATAAATTACATTACAGTAAAATCTCCGTTAGCAAACAACTGCACTTAGTCAACACTATTTCCTCGGAATTTTGAACTGCTATGATGAAATTCACTTCTCATTATGAACACCTTTATGTAATAAACAGATTTACCAGGTCCCAGAGGTGTCCATTGCATAAAGTTTTATTGTTTATTGATATCATAACTTACTCATTGGCTGCAATGGAATAACAGTTAATGGTGGCGGTAATGTGTTGTCGCGCTCTGGTGTGCTCCACCGCATAAATCGTTCATGGTCTGTTGCATTGCTCTCCTGAAGCAAATTAAAAAGAATGTCTAGTTAATTAAGATTCCAAAAGGATTTTCATGAGCCTGAAAAACTCCTGTAAAGTAAGAATTGTTAACCAAGTGTTACTTAACCTTGTTAACTAACTTAAAGGATACCAGTTCAAATATCAGGGAGTCTATAATAATACCATAGCGCTAAACGACTACAGACAGTAATAAAATTCAATCAAAGCATTATCCGAATGTGCGCTCCCTTTTGTTGCACCTTTGAAAAGATTACGTGGACTGTATACTCACAGTTTCAGCGTCCTCTGCTTTTGAAATCGTTGCTGGAATCAACTTTGATGGAACACTAGTGACAAATTTATCATCAGTGCCCATACGAGTGATTGAACCGAGTCCGTGAAAGGTCTTGAGCATGATATTATCAAAGTACGCCTTCCGGACAGTTGAAGTACCCTTGTCCACGTGCGCCTCCTCGATAGGGGATGTGGCCGTGTGAACCTGCATGTCCTCTACAGGGGGTGACGTCATGTCAACTTGCGCGTCCTCGACAGAGGGTGAAGCCATGTCGACGATCGACTCCTCGACAAAGGGTGTGGCCGTGTCCACGTGCGCCTCCTCGATAGGGGGTGTGGCCGTGTGAACCTGCATGTCCTCTACAGGGGGTGAGGTCATGTCCACGTGCGCGTCCTCGACAGATGGTACGGCCATGTCGGTGATCGACTCCTCGACAGGGGGTGTGACTGTGTGAACCTGCATGTTCTCTACAGGGGGTGAGGTCATGTCCACGTGCGCGTCCTCGACAGAGGGTGAAGCCATGTCGACGATCGACTCCTCGACAAAGGGTGTGGCCGTGTCTACGTGCGCCTCCTCGATAGGGGGTGTGGCCATGTGAACCTGCATGTCCTCTACAGGGGGTGAGGTCATGTCCACGTGCGCGTCCTCGACAGATGGTACGGCCATGTCGGTGATCGACTCCTCGACAGGGGGTGTGGCTGTGTGAACCTGCATGTTCTCTACAGGGGGTGAGATCATGTCCACGTGCGCGTCCTCGACAGATGGTACGGCCATGTCGGTGATCGACTCCTCGACAGGGGGTGTGGCTGTGTGAACCTGCATGTTCTCTACAGGGGGTGAGGTCATGTCCACGTGCGCGTCCTCGACAGAGGGTGAGGCCATGTCCACGTGCGCCTCCTTGGCATGACGTATGGCCGTGTCGACGTGATTGACCTCATTGACCTCTACAGTGGACGTGGCCGTTTGAACGTGCGCCCCCTCCAAAGTACACATGGCTGTGTCCACGTGCGCCTCCTCGTTGGTAGTCGTGGCAGTGTCGAAGCGCGATTTTTCGTCACTGCTCGCGTTATTGTCAGAGTGCCAGTCATCGCCACTGCTCGCGTTATTGTCAGAGTGCCAGTCATCGCCCCTGCTCGCGTTATTGTCAGAGTGCCAGTCATCGCCACTGCTCGTGTTATTGTCAGAGTGCCAGTCCCCGTCATTATTCGTTTCCTCAACACCGGGAGCCTTGGCCTTTTTGCGCCATTCAAGACCTTGGACGCCATAGTCATACCGAATTTCATCTCCCACATTTATGTCTTTCGACGCAAAAAACGCTACATAGGGCTTGTCTCTTACGACTACCTTTTTGACCGCTGCATTTGCCTTAGAGGCGCATCTGTCATTCAAGTAGTGTGCTGGACACTGGTTGTTCGTCCCATCAATGCTGAAATAAAAGCAAAAGTCATCGTTTAAAAATACGTTTGCATATATTGTGGTGCTGAAAAAGTTATATCTTTAATATTTGACCTTATTACTTGAAAAAAGTGTGTCTTCTCCAGTTTCATTACAGCAAGTATTTTTGCATGCAATCGTATATTTTTCGGTATAAATTTTAAAATAATCTTAAAATAAATAACCAGCGATATAAGCGGTTGGTGCATTTATTAAAACTTAACAACGAGAATATGTACTTTCGCACAAACGAAAAAGTAAAACGACGAGGCTAGGTTTTTCCTACTCATAAATAGCTCGCCGTAGTAATAATTTTTTTCAAAGTAAGCGTCAAATTTGTCAAATAAGATCCACACAAAAAGAACACAAACATGTCAGTAAAAGTCAACAAGTACTTCTTAGTTAGCAAACAAGAAAATGGACAAAATTGAGGGACATAAAACCATTCAAGGTTGCAACTTGAAGCAACAGTACATAAAAGCAACACACACAGTCAGTCAGTCACATTCTGTACTCCGTCAGGACGTTTTGTTACTCTGTCGGGTGAGTACATCTAAGTAATCCATTCTATTTACTAGAGCTGTCATGGGTTATCTTATCTCACCTCCTCATCGAAGTTAACATAATTTAGGTCTACCAAAATTTTAGGTGTCACCAGCACTTATAAATTAGCAAACGTCTCTCAAAGTGGCACGTTCTAGTGCCTTATGAAAGTATATACATATTTGTTATGTACGAAGAATAAAAGGAGACCTCTGATTGGCAGCTTTCACACCCAGCTTCATTTATACGCCTCAAAACCCAGTATAAAGTTGTCTATGTGAAGATAAAAGCACAGGTACTTCTTAAATAATAATAAATAACGCACCATACACTGAGCCCGAGTCCGAAACGCCATTTCGTCCAACTTCTGGAACGATAAAATAGTAATACTTCAACCCAGATACGTGTAATGACATTATTTTTATTATATGCCTAAGGGATCATACATTTCAGACGTATTTAAAGAGGGTGGGGTGTGTCTAGGCCAGTGCGTGAGCTAATGTTCAACCCCATATTAACGTAACTTTTGGCGTACCTGGGAAAGGTTTAGAAAATTGGCAAATTTTTTGCGTACGTCCTAACGATGGCTACGAAAACATATTTCTTGTTTCAACCAATAGCCATATTATTTTGTCACAAAAGTAACAGTCATCACAACATACAACAAGCTGATTTTGATACAAAAAGAAGTCCAAGGTATCTTCAATAATGTTTTTTATCACTTAGTTTTTTTTTTGCAAATTAAAAAATCTATTTTAGAAGCTCCGTAAACAACTTTCTACAACTGATTTTTAACAATGGAACTGTAGTACAGTCTTACAGACTTAGCTGAGTCTTAACTGACGAGATCTTGCAACAGAAAAGATTTTAAATAAAATAACACATACATGTTAAGGAACACGATAGCATTCGTTCGTAGGTTTTAAAAACCAAGTCTTATTCTCCTTAATTATATGGCTACTTTTCAAAATGAATGATATCGCACATAAAATCTCTTGTTTACCCATCCTAAAGCTTTCAGAAAATCTACTTCGCAGAAAAACAAAATTCCTTTCTTATCGCCACAGAAATAAGTTTGGATCTCAAGGCCAAAAGACTGGCAAAAGGATAAGGTGGCCTGAAAATTGTTTTTTTTTTCATTTATATACATGATGTAGCGTACTTTAGGATGGGTACTCATCTTCTAAAAATAATAATTAAAAAAAACATGTTAAAAATCAGTCATTTGATAGTGAAGGACGACAGAAAATCGATGAGAAATATATATCAGCGTCATGATTGCTTGATTTACTGAGTAGTTTAACGTCTCTCTCACCCCGTTAAGGTAATATTGTGTCAGTTCTGTAACAATAGGGTAACTCAATCCATATGTTCTTTCGATAACTTATGTGTCTGTTTAAGTAACTTGATGTTTTCCAGAATGACACTTGGAGCCCACTTGTGTTATTGTATTACTGGGTGATGTGGTATAGTGGTTGAAAGATGATAGAGTGTGTGTTTCATGTAGTTTACGCTCCACTGTGTTTAATTCTAATATCTTAAATATGTGTGCGTTGTCAGAATACCGAGCAGTCTCTTCCCTTTCTTATGTATTAAGTAGAGAATGAGCTTTTGGCACGAGCTAACTTTGTGCGAAACTAGTGATGTGATGGATTTATTACAAAGCGCGATAGGATCACGACGAGCAGCTTTGGATCTAGAGGGATCTTGTCGTGAGGAGCACCGTGGTTTCGAGTTTGTTTGAAATGTTTTTGATAGATCTTACATTTAAAAATTTGCTTGTTTTCAGTACAGGGGATATCTCAGGAACCAGGCTCTGGATTTACAAGTTTTATATATGATATGAAAGAACTCATTGAGATTGGGAGGGTGGTTGCAATTTCGGTTTGAAACTTCCGGTTTTAGTGGTTTTTGAGAGGAGTAAATTTGTTGTGCTACCTAGCACAAAATTTTGTTCGAGACTGCTGGTGTAGTATGAAATCAGTGTCACAACTGCACCGTAACAATCAATATCAACTAGAAGCTCATTTCGCTAGCGAAATGTTAAACACTTGACAAAAATTAAAACGCAAAAATACTTCCTTTAATGGGTTATTTCTTGAATAACATATTGCAAACAACATAGCTTGAATACGTCTTATAAGCCGAGTAGTGTTTGGTTGTTGTTGACTTTAATTTTTATTGACTGATCAGGCAGGCATACTCCTTGCTATCTATTTACGCAGTGAGAGCTCGCACAAAGCTCACTAAGCAAATGTGTAATTTGTGCTGTCGTTTAATGCTATGCATATGCTTGCAAAAAATACACTCTTTTCACATGGCGTTTTAACAAAGAAAACGAAATCAAAGACGAAAATAAAAAGTGACATGCACATGTTCAGATGAAGCTCTTCATAAGTTCCAAGTTTCATGGTCATAAGGCCAATAGTCTCAGAGAAGAAGAAGACACAAAAAATCGGAAAAAGTGTCAAGAAGAAAAAAAAGGACGAATTTTGCTCGCACAAATTCATATAACACTTGCAAGCCAAAGGCTTGTCAAGTGTTAATAAATACTCGACTCGTAAGGCCAGGAAGACTCCGTAATATTGGTACATTTTGTGTGCGATCTTTTTTTGTGTGTCAACATTCAACAGAGAGTTTACAGATGTTGTTATTTTGTCGTTCTGGGCAGTTTGGAGTCTCTCGTTTGCACCCCGGTCGCAGTATTTAAGACTCAAAACGTTTGTTTCCAATGCAAATTGGGTAAAAAATGTGCTGATGTGTTTATTGACAATGTTAACATCGTGAAAGCCCCAATCTGAGAGGTCACAGCACCCAAAGCAAAGGCAAAAGAATGAAAAAGTGATTCTTCGCAGCGACATTGACATGGTTTATTTCCAATAAAACGACAACGTCATATCTTTAAGTTTGTGTAGAGAGGGGAATGGCATGGAAAGAGCAGAAACAAGGTAAAGTTCACCGCCTCGTAACCCTGAAAGGCAAATTTCAGTATTCCGTTTCTTGGCTGAACGAGAGCAATCCAGTAAAGATCGATATGAAGCTTTCAACAGACCTCAAGAACCAATTGTGATAAAACAAAGTGAATATGACAAAAATTTCCGTTGAAAAGATACAAAGATACCACTAAGAGAGACCTAATATAAAAGTAAGTAAACAGGGGGACCAAATGTTCATCGGTTATTTTTGCTCGTATATAACCCTAAAATACGACTTTGGGAGACCATACTCAGAATATGCCAACATGGATAGACCTTTCGTATATCTTAAAAGACACTGAAGTAAAAATTTAGCGAGACCATACATGAAAAAGGGTAAATGTGGAGACGAAATGCAGGGTTGGCATGTTTCTTCCATGGAGGGAAAAAACCATGGTTTTTTGCCGTGTTTTTTCCCATAGGGAAGAAATACTTTCTTCCCTCCAATTTCAGGGAAGAAATGGAAGTAACCTTAAAAGGTGTAATATTTGGAATTTGTTTCAAATAATTTGCTTGAACTGCACTCAGAGTAATTCTTAAATAGGTGCGAATTCACACATCAAACTCCTGTGTGATAAATTGGGTCAATAGGGATTAGATAAACGGTCGTGTTTCAATGTGTGTTTTAAAAGCTGGGGAGGCTGCAATATAACCTGAGTACTTTTGGTCAAGTGTTTAAACTTTGACTTTGTGTATGAGAATTAGTGTATCATTTTGTTTGCTCTTAATGTGCCAGTGAAAACAAAAGACAAAGGCTGTGTTTACCTTAAATGGGGGGTTAAGTATTAAGATTAAACGGGGGTGATAAGAAAAGGGTCTTGCGAAAGCACATTTGCAAAGCACATGGTATAAGGTAATTATTTCTTCATTGTGTTTTGGTGTTACCATGTATTTTTTTTCGTCTGTTTTTTTCGTTATTTTGTCTGAGAGTACAATAGAACACAGTAAATATTGGTTCTGTAAAATCAATAAATAGATAGTACGTCGTATTGATGTTTTCTTTACAAAGTAGGTTTCTTCCAATTTTCTTCCCACTTTCTTCCTTTTCTTCCGGGAAAAAGGTATTTCTTCCCGTTTATTCCCAGTTTCTTCCCTATTTTTTTCCTGTGAAGGGAAGAAATACCTTTCTTCCCGGAAGAAAACCATCATATACATTCACTCATATATATATAACCCTAAAATACGACTTTAGGAGACCATAAACAGAACATGCCAACATAGGGAGAGCTTTTTATATCTTAAGCAGGGCTTGAGATTAATTCTTTTGGGAGGTAGCAAATAGTCGTATATCTCTCTGTCAGAGCTACGAAGCATTTCATTGTTCCACTAACAGGGGTCAACTTCATATGCACTGAGGCACGAATCATCCATACCAGTCCCTACTATTCAAACAGTTACAGAAAGTATATGCCCATACACCCTTTTGTAAAACAGGCACAATTTTTAGTGAGTTGTATATCATTTATTTTTTCATAAAAGTGCAGAAAAGTTAGCTTCCGCATCCACCTGTCAATGTTTGTTTACATTCTGGCCTTTAAATGTTACGTGGCCAAAAGCAAGTGACCAAATATTCAAACAAAGGGGTTATGGTTTTTTGTGGAGCACGTATATTCCTCCACTTTAAACCTTTTCAATGCACCTGGTTATTGATTATGATAAATAATGATTTTAACTCTCGTATTGATCTCACTTTTAAATCCTAATAATGGTAAAGTAAGAAAAAGCACACATTTATTTCGGTGGCACCGTTATCATGAAAGTTCTCGCACACGTACACTTTACCGTAAAACAACCTGCTACTGTTTCCGTTTCACTTCACTTCCGCACTTCACAGAAACCAAAGATAAAAATATTAATGCCTCCTCACTTCAGCGTTTATTTTACTATCGGTTCACTGAAATCACTAGCTCACGCCCCCCCCCCCCAAAAAAAACTAATAACGAGGGGAGGGGGTTTACGACTGACCTTACGGTCAAAATCCAGTTACGTTTGATCAACAGGCAGTAACTTTTGAATTTTTTGTTTCATTTTTTTAAATGGAGTCAACCCAGCACCGCATGAACACAGCTTTACACATTGACTGAGGATAGACGCAGCTTCCAATCGGCCGTTACTTAAAACCACAGGTTTCACGGATTGATTTTACTTGGCAATGCCTCTCGTATATCAGCCCATTGCTTCACCCAATTCATTTAAATAACTGAAATAACTCTAGCTTACATTAAAAAATAACAATAACTAGGGAGGGGGGTTCACACTGACACTCAGGTCAACATGTAATTAAATTTGATCAACAGGTAGTAACCTCTAAATGTTTTTATAAGAAGGCGATACGGCCACTTGCCGCTTTAGTTTAATGCAAAAAAAAAACAATTTACCGGACTCCACCACACCTAACGCACCACCAAGCAACTGTCTTGTTTTTTTTCTCATAAAACAAGGCGACCTAACATATCTACCCTACACTGGGATACACCTTTGCTGTGAATCGACCCCTAAACACACAGGGAAATGCAACTCTCATTTAACAAGTAAGTATTTGTGAAACACACGCAGGTCCCAACCGCCCCCCAAATTCATAGGGGTATAAAGCGATGACGGATAGACGGACGGACGGACGGACACCCCAAACCTATAGGCCCCAATCCGAAGGGTTGGGGCCTAAATACAGCAAATACAGTACTTTGATGCGAAACTTCACGGTGACAAGTACCGTGAAATGCTGATTCACCAGAGAAGAATGCACACAGCATCCCAGACACGCAAAGTACCTTGACACGCAGGCTCGTAGCACGCTAACTTGTAACGATCACTCCCCTCAGCCAGGAACTGTTCAAAACCAATAGCGCACTGCGATATGAGACGCGTTGTTGCTGGTTCAATGCATTTGACGTGTCATCACGAACAGGCGGATTCCAGACAGGAAACTACATCAAGACTCCCACAGCATTGCCTCCACGGCTACCAGGAACACACCGCCAGGTGCTGATATATTCTTCACAGGTGTTTATATTTACATCCTTCACATAACTTTACATGTCTCGTGATTCTGTCGAATAACCCTCACTTTCATTACAAAACCTATTTATTGATGACGTTCCTTGGACCTGATTCGCTAAGGTTGCATTTGTTTTCCGTAGTCAAGAGTACCACACTGCAAGTCTGCGAGGCTGCAGCTAAAGTAACAAGTTACCATACCTCTCGAATCTCCCGGGAATTTATCATATTTAGACTGCTTCAACTCTTCACATTAAATAATCAACAGAAGTTTTTTCTGTCATACTTGACACATGCGGAGCTCCAAAGAAATATATCAAGTATAAATAAGGAAGAGCTGACTTGGAGCTAGATACATGCGGTGACAGGTTTTTCACTAGCATGACAACTCAATATCGGAAAAAGTCAAAATACTACGTCAAAATAAGCCAAATCACAGTTTAGGCGTTCCCATTAAAATGCGCAAAAATTCTGCGTTTCGAATAAAAATAACCCCGAAAAAAAATGAAAGAAATGATACAGAAATTTCGCCTAAATGTTAAAAATTTCTCTTGCACCAAATACCGGTCCTGTTGTTAACAACCCGAATGCTATTTTAAAAACTTATTTAAGATTTTAACAAATGGTTTCAAGTTAGTTTCTTCTATGTGTTTGCAATATTTCTTCTATATTTTTCTACCAGTAACCTAGGACCGTCTGCCACTTTTCAATGGTTTTTGCGCAATAACGTTCGTATTTTAGACGCGATCGTGATATGCTTTTGTATGTAGCAAATATAGGATTTTACACAAGCTTTCTGTTATGTACGAAGTAAAATGTTATGATTTACGAAAATGCAAGGCCGATGTATTTTTTCGGGCAGGATTTTTGAGCTGTAACTCGCCACTTTATTCTATCATCCGGAAATATACATTTTAAGTGGAAACTGTAAGACTATCGTTTCGCTAAGAGCTATAAGGATTACTTGTGAGCATAAACCTGATTTCATATTGTATTCTGACGGTTTACTTATAGCAGCTCAGTATTTTGCATTAGAGAACCAGTGACAGTTGTCGGAAGGTTCGGCAAAAATATCGTTTCCGGGATAATTGTTGTTTTCGGGAGGTGGCGACACTACAGGCACAGGCGGATTTAACCTAAGTTACATGTATTTTTGCCCCGTTCTTGGCAGTCGAAATTCTTGCGCATTTTACTCGAAACACTCAAAGTGTGATTTGGCTATTTATCTATGCTAAAAACAGTAAGGTTAGAACATAGATAATTACTGATTATGATGGGCAAATGATGTTGATCAACCAATACGCCGATTGGCACTTTACACTTTTGCTCATAAGTTTTGCGTTTCGACTTCATTCAGTTGGGATACGGATATAAAGACATGAATAGAAAAAAAACGACCCGGAAATTTTTAATAGTATAGCTTATACTTACTGAAACACGCGGTCGTCGATACTTTACATAGCAAAGCTCTGTGCGTTTCTATACAAGTCTCTCCACCTAATTCGGTTATGTGCTAATTTTTTTGGCTTGTGAAATTGAGTAGATGCATTTATTTTGTAGATCGTGTTTTATCGTAGACAGGTACATTGTTTTTTTTTTTGCATTCCTGGAGGTCTTTTTGGTTTTTTGAAACACGCGGCAAAATAAGCCAAATCACACTCTCCAGATTCTCGCGGTATCTTCGAGTGAGCTCTCGTGGGAAGCGAATAAAATTGGCATCTGAGAAATAATTAGAAAATGGTAACAAAATGAAGTACTGAACACCCTCCTTGTAATATTGAAAAAAAACAATGGCCCCTGGTTTTAAATATGCATTCGTATTCTAAAGCCATTTGTTAAAGTCGTTCAAATTGTAATTTTACCATATTATCACTCATATAAACAAATCGCTGTCAAATAATTCCGTGTAATTTGTATGTTTGATTTGTTATTCACAGTACATATTTCAGTGTTATCGTTTAGGATATGAATGTTACGATATATTTTGTTGTATATAGCATGTTTATGCATATTTCACAAGAATCTTGATGAATAGAAGTAACTAAAGATCAGTATAAACCACTTCAGAGTTCCGAAGCCGAAATGCATAAGCCAAATCACACTTTCGGGTCTTTCCGGTGAAGGTGTTGTTTCGACTGCAATTTTTTTCTGATAGATTATAAAGAAATGATAGGGGAAAAATATCAAAATTCTAATTATCTTTCAACATGCACACTTTCAAATTTATAAAGCCATCGCATGATCTTTTAAAAACTATTTTACATATTATTCAGTCACTTTAACAACCATGTGAATATGTTTCTGACAAAATGGAATTTTGTTGATTTTTGCCGGTTTTTTTTTCTTCTATCATTTCTTTATATGATCCTATCCCAAATGAATTCAGCCGAAACGCAGAAATTTTTCCGCAAAAATTAAAGTGCGAATTGGCCTGTTGTGGCATGTCTTGAAGCAAACCAAACCCAGTTACAGGCGAACACTATTAACAATTTTATGCCCTTTTACCGCTCTCTATGTGCTGTTAAGCCATTTAAAAGTTTGGCCAGGATGACCGGACACTGAAATCAATTATAGGTTCTTGCTTGTCATTGTTGTAAAGAGTAGTAATTAAGAAAAAAAGAGGTGGGAAGAGGGGAGTGGAGGGATTGGGGGGTCGGAAGAATTCTTAAAATTTCCATTTCGAGCATCAGCAGGACGATTGGAAACAATACATAATAATAACAAAATTAATGTGTTCGACTTTTAACTTTGATTATCCTGAAAAATTTTATCTAGGGATATCCATTTTTCACTACCATATCTAACTCTACTCATGACTGTTTATTTGTTTTTTGCCAAGTTACTTTAATTAAGAATAAAATTGTTAAGTTCAATATTATGGGTTAAAAATGGAAGAATGAATATGGGCTCAAAATTATAATACATAATATGCATAATACTTGGGAAATTGCAAAACATGCCATTAAAGATATGTAGTTAAAAGAATACAAGAAAAAAGTTTTATATTATTATAAACTTATCGCTTTTTGCTATTGTGGGTTCGACTCCCACAGGGTGCTGGCATAACGATTTCTTATGCAACGAACAAGCACTCTCCGGTGGTAGTACAGCGATTTAGGTGTGACTGTTTGGTTCAAGTGTAAAAACCGTTTGCTTAAGATATTAAAGCAGTTTATCTATAGTTATTTATAGTTGTACATCTATTACAGTAAACTCTCGATAAGTCAAAGCGGTCGGGACCAAGCAAAATACTTTGAGTTATCCGAGATTGGCCCTGTCGAGTGGTCACGTGACTATCATGGTTTCGCATAAAGTGTTTGTTGTTTTTATGGTATGGCGATTGTTTTATATGATGAATAATATTCGGCTGTGACACAAATAATTTATCATATTAATACTAACTATTTATAACAGAGTTACAAATCTTTTTTATATTTTATTTACAGCGACCTTCTGAAATATATATGATTTTACGCCACCGTTTACTTCTAGCAACACTGTCATAATGTGTAGAGGCAAAGTCACACTAATTCTACACAAAGGGGGTTGGCATATGCAAACAACTGAGACATGATTTTCCGTGTTATTTTGGTGAAAATACAAGGATTTTCTTGCAAAAAAAATTTGAGGGTTAAAAAAAATTACTTTGAGTTAAAAATTTGACTTAAGC
Source organism: Protula sp. h YS-2021 (assembly GCA_949752745.1). Lineage (NCBI taxonomy): Eukaryota > Metazoa > Annelida > Polychaeta > Sabellida > Serpulidae > Protula > Protula sp. h YS-2021. The sequence goes on from OX457034.1 coordinate 3,043,660, forward strand.
GGTGAATTTAAAAGACTTACATAGTAAAATATATCGGGACTTTTAAATTAATTTGAGTAAAGCGAAAATTTAACTAAACCGATTTTGACTTAAATGGAGGCTACTGTAGTTATAATCATTTCGTTCTTTTTTCTCTGTCATGATCTAAACTACAGGTGGAACTTCATGTATAAAATTTTCCAAAACACTCTTTTTGCAACAATTTCAGACCTCTTATCCATCTAACACAGTGTCAACATACAGCTTCTGTTGAAAATAATTATATCCTGTGAGGATTTGTTCGGGTTGGGGTCCCAACCAGTTTTATTTCTTACTTGTTCTAGTTTCATGCTCATCTGGTTGTGCTACCACCGGTGAGTACAAGTTAATTGCATAATAAATCGTTATGCAAATACTCTGTGGGAGTCGAACCCACAATAGCAAACAGCAATAAGCAATGACCATTGACATAAAAATTTAACAGTTATTGTGGTTAATCATGAGATTACTTATATAAGCCAAATCGCACTTCGACTTTTGTCGGAAAGTTTTTGCGTTTCAGCTGGATTTAGTTGGGATAAGGATCATATAAAGAAATAATAGAAGAAAAACGGCAAAAATCAACAAAATCCTACGATCGGGAGGAGAACGAATGGCTACAGTAGATCCAAATTGGTGAAATGAAAAACAACATCTTCCGTGGTTCAAAACAAATTTATTTTGACAAATATCACAAAATGATATATATTTAAGTCGACAGGGTTGTAAAACTTGCAAAAGCCTTATTTAGGGGAGTTGGAATTTAGCATTTTGTTGTCACCAATTACGATCTACTCGAGCCAATTCTATCTCCTCTCCCTCGTATTTTGCCAGAAACATATTCACATGTTGGTTATTAATGGGACTAAATAATATGTTAAACAGTTTTTAAAAGATCATATGATATCTTTATAAATTTGAAAGTGTGCATGTTGAAAGAAAATTAGAATTTTGATGTTTTTCCCTCAAGATGTCATTATAATCTATCCCAATAAGCCAATTCGCACTTTTGACTTTTGCCGAAAAATTTTTGCGTTACGGCTGAATTCAGTTGGGATAAGGATATAAAGAAATGATAGGAAAAAAACGGCAAAAATCAACAAAATTCCATTTTGCTAGAAACATATTCACATGTTGTTTATTAAAGGGACTGAATAATATGTAAAATAATTTTTAAAAGATCATATGATGGCTTTATAAATTTGAAAGTGTGCATGTTGAAAGAAAATTAGAATTTTGATGTTTTTCCCTTATCATTTCTTTATAATTTATCCCCCAGCATTTTCAGTCGAAACAACACCTCCACCGGAAAAATCCGAAAGTGCGAATTGGCTTATCAATTTGTAGTCGAAACGACACCCATCGGTAAGATCCGAAACTGCGAATTGGCTTATTGTTGTGCTACCACCGGACAGCGTCCATTTATTGCACAAGACATCGTTGTGCGAGCACTCTGTAGAAGTCGAACCTACAACAGCACAAACTGTCAAGTGCCAACTGTTGCCAAAATAGGCAGAACAAATAAAAATAAGCAGTTTTTGCCTCATAGTGCCTACCGTGTTGTGAGCGATAATATTGTATTTTCACTTATTCCACATTACACAACTAAGATAGAAATTTATTAAAGATAATAAATAAAAAGGGACAATATGCTTGTTTAATATGAGGAATAATGATTTATGACCTGTTGTAATAAGTGAGATTTGCAATTCAAATTCCGACAGATATTTCGCGCATGCGCCTTCAGAATGTTTTTGTTTTGATTTTGTATTTTTGTTTTGATTTTCGACAAATCAAATCGAAGCACGTGCTATTTTTCAGAAAGGTTGAATTTACAGGCCACGAATTAAAAAAAGGACTTTTTTTGTCTATCCTTCATGAAACTTTGCCATGTGATAGAGTAGACTTCTCTAAATTTGGGGAAAATTTTAGTTTGCCCATATACAGCCGATTTTGTTCAAAAATGACAATTACAAATGGTCTCCCTGAGTGGTATTTGATATGGTTGTGAAATATACAAGGGGTAGACTTCAGGGCGGCTTTTCGAATTTGTCTTTCAGTCAAAATTTTTCATTTTGGTAATGTCTTATACACATTATGCTTAAGTTTAGTGTCCGTCTTAAAAATGTAAGAAGAATTGGCTACTTCTGAGTTTTCTGGAGGCCTTATAAATAAGGAGACCTGGTTCTGGTCTCCGAATTTTTCGGTCTCTCTAAACCTTATAAATCAACACGTGAGGTCTCCTCAAGCATTAGGCTATATATATATATATATATATATATATATATATCATTAATTAATGCAATTAATTAACAGACATCAGCTTTCGGGTCGATTTCTTGAATTTTACTAATATTTCGTTTTATTTCTATGCATCATTGGTGAATTTTGAAACTTTTACACTTCTTCACTATTGATTAGTATAAATGAATAGTTTTCCTTTATTTTCAATAAAATTTGAAGTTTTCTGTTTTGCATTGTCATATTTTTTCATAAAATATTGAACGTTAGCAACTTTTTGCAGTTGTTACATTATTTGTTTTCATATGTTTAATATCAATGGTATTTATTTAAGCCACAACTTTTAATTTTTAAGTATATCTTTAAAATTGATTTTTTTTCTAATAAAGTATATGTCATAAATGAAAATTAGACATACTATTATAACTTTTAAAAAGCTTTGCTAAAATTTTTAATTTTGGAGTTTTGTTTTGCACTAGCACTCGTAACTTCTTCCTTTCGAAGATGAATAATATAAATTTGAAGAGTATAGATGTGTATGTTGTGTATTTGGCTAATCCAATGAACTTTTGAATTGTTATTTGCTGATACCTATTAATTTGTTATCTAATTCATTAACATCCTGTTCATTTCCATGTAGTTCATGAATTTCATTCATTTTTTTTGCTGCGATATCTCCATGAATTTGCAACGTTTACTCAGTTTACTCAATTGTAAATAATATTTTGATATTTCTCTATTTGTTTTGAAAATTTTTGTACTGTTTTGTATGTGTTATTAAGAAGCGAACATTTGGCACGAGGAAACTTTGCAGGAAAGTGGTGATGTGATGGATTTATTACAAAGCGTGCTAGAACCACGGCGATCAGTTTAAGATCTGATGGGATCTTGTCGTAAGGAACAAGATGGTATTAGTTTCGAGTTAGTGTCAAGTCTTTTTGATAGATTTTACGCTATTTAAAAATTTACTATGTTTTAAGTACAAGAGATATATCAGGAACCAAAGTTTTGCTTTACAAGTTTTATAAGGATCTGAAAGAGCTCATTGAGATGGAGAAGATGGCAGTAATTTCGGTTTTGGAACTTGCAGTTTTAGTGGATTTGGGATAAGTAAATTATTGTGCTTTCGACCACAATTTTTTCATGTGATTTTTAAACATTTAAAAATACCGGAAACTGCAACCAATACTGCTGTTTTATAAAAATGTTCGCGATCGTCAAAAAAATCAAACTTTTTGGTTCGTATGTAACCTATGACATATGTTTTCGGGCAGATATTTTTCTAAATATAAAGTAAATTATTAGAACAAACATTAAGTACAAAATTAGTTATATTACTTATAAATGTTCCTGTGTACACTTTTATCAATAATTCTATGAAATAAAAAGTCTTTTTAAGTGTTATTTTTTAATATTTTACGAATTTTCGACTGATATAGTCTTCTTCAGGTGCATATTTTACAAAATTTTGTGAAATTTTGTGAAATATGTACCTGAAGAATGATGTGTCCGACGAAAATTCGTAAAATACTAGAAAATACTTAAAAAGACCTTTTCTCATAGAAATGCAAAATTAGGTTGTGGACATGGAATGAATGTGTATTTCAATGACCAACAATTTCTTTACAATTGTGCATTATTCTATCTTTTTCATTTATTTTAGTCGAATGTTCCTATAATTCTATGTTTTTGATATGATTTCAACTTTTTTCTCAATTATATTATCATTTTGAGCAAACATTGGATTCATATGTATTTACACATAAATTTTTACACAATTGTGAGCAGTATGTGAAGTAAGCATAGCAATTTCACAATTTTGTAAAAATTTGTAAAATATTAAAACATAACACTTTAAAAGACTTTTTATTTTATTCAAATTCTTTCTGAGTTGTTCTGGTCAGTATGTCACAAAAAGTGTGAAAATGCCTCGATCTGCGGTTTTATTGAATCAAACGTTCTCCATAGTGAAAACTTATTATCCAAAACTTATTATATTACTTATAAATGTTCCTTGCACACTTTTATCAGTAATTGTATGAAATAAAAAGTCTTTTCAAGTGTTATGTTTTAATATTTTACGAATTTTCGACTGATACAGTCTTCTTCAGGTACATATTTCACAAAATTGTGACGTTGCTATGGTTACTTCACATACTACACACAATTGTGATAAATTTTATGTGTAAATACACATGAATCCAATGTTTACACAAAATGATAATATAATTGCAAACAAAGTTGAAATCATATCAAAAACATAGAATAATGAGAAAATTTGACTAAAAGAAATTCATAAGATAGAATAATGCACAATTTTAAAGAAATTGCTGATAATTGAAATCCACATTCATTTCATGTCCCAAAACACAACCTAATTTTGCAATTAATTTTTGTTCTAACAATTTTCGTTTTGAAGTGTCAGTGCAAAAAGCAACGGCACAAACAGACATATCGTCAACGCTGTGATGATTACTTATAAAATGACTGAGACTTCGTTGTCTTCTTTTTTAATAATCACATTTCTTCTATGTTCTCTAAATCTATCCCCTAGTCGCCTACCCGTTTCTCCAACATACAGACTGCCGCACTTTTTACATTCTATCACATAAACTACATCTTCTGAAACACATGAAAAATTATCTCTGATATTTATGAAAGTTTTTGGTCCAACTATTTGTGAGCTCTCATTAATATGGGTACAAGTTACACATTTTTTTCGTTTGCAAGGAACCGTCTTCCCTTCTTTGCAGCTTTGTAATTTTGAATGTACAAGAATATCTTTCAGAGTTTTGTCTCTTTTGTAGGCCACTAAAGGCCAGCCTTCAAAAATGTGCCCAATAAAACTATCATTACATAAAATATTATAATTTCTGTTTACTATTTTAGAAATTTCCAAATTGCTGCGATGGTATGTGATAGGAAACACGATTCTATTTTGTCCTTTCTGACTTGACTTGTCTTTGTATAATACACTTCGTCTTTTCATAGCACGTACTCTGGTCATATTTCGACTTAAAAGTGATTTGGGGTAACCTTGTTGTACGAAACACCTAAACAACATTTTCGCGTTTTTCTCATAATCACCGTCCTTGGAGCATATTCTTCGAATTCGAAGGAACTGTGAGAATGGAATACTTCTGTTGTAGATCACCGGTTGGGAAGAACGAAAGTTGAGGTAGGCATGTGTGTCCGTCGGTCTACAGTAGAGCGTTGAGTACACTGAATTTCCTTTAATTTTAATTGTGGTATCTAGCATGTTAACTTCTTGTGCGATAGTAACCGTATACTCAAGGGCTGGGTGGTGGTTTTTGACAAAGTTAATGAACTTTTCAAGGTCATCTTTCGTCATGTTTGCTGCTCCAAAAACGCCGTCAATAAACCTCTTATGAAGTGTCGGTTTTTCGTTCTCATATTCTTCGTAAATTTTCTTCTCTTCATGTGACATAAATAGGCAAGAATATTCAACACCAAATGGAGTTCCCATCATTGTGCCACCTTTTTGTGAATAATACTTTCCATTAAACTCCATGCAGTTTTTTGTTAGCACAATTTCGGCTAGGCGCACCAATGTTTTTGTGGCGATCTTCTTGTCTTTTCTTTTATCTAAGTAGTATCGTAAGGCTTCTAATCCATCACTATTTGGTATATTGGTGTAAAGACGTTTCACATCCATTGTAAAGAGATATGTTTCTGAATTGCCTTCAAATTCAAAACCATCCAGCGTTTGTAATAAGTGCGTTGTATCCTTTATGTAAGTAGGACATTGTTCTACGATGGGTCTCAATGTTTCACTTAGAAATTTTGAGATGTTATAGGTAGGGCATGAAATATTTGACACAACTGGCCTTCCTGGTATGCCTTCTTTGTGGGTTTTCGGTAGTAAATAGAATTGTGAACACCGAGGAGATTTGACAATGAGATTTGTTGCTGATGGTGAAAGTTCCTTATTTTTGATCATACTTTCAATTTCTGCTGCAATTTCCTTTTGAATATTTGTGGTTATGTCTCCATCTAATATGGCATAGAATTTACAGTTATTCAGTTGTTTTTCACCTTCTGCAATATATGCCTTTTTATCCCACACACAAACGGCTCCGCCTTTATCGGCTGGCTTGATTACGATATCGTTACGGTTTCTTAACGAATTAAGGGCTTGGATCTCTTCTTTCGATATATTTTGTGGTTTTATTGACTTCTGCAGATCTACATTTTTTATTTGTTGACGACACGTACCGATAAAAGAGTCCACTGATTCAAACTCGCCATGCGGTGGTGTGTAATGAGAAACAGTTTTTTCAAACTTTGGAATTTCATGAGACACTTGTTCATCATCATCCTTAGACTGGTTATTTTCTTCATTTCCAACATGAGCTCTTAGTCTTACCTTGCGGAAGAAATGTTCAGTGTCAGTTAACGTTTGAAAAGAATCAACCGTTTTTGTTTCCGGAATGTAGCTTAGTCTTTTTTGCAACAAAGATGTTTCATCAGCAGACAATTCAACAGAGTCGGGAATTTTCACCACTCTGGAATTTCAGAAGCTGGCAATGGTTCATATTTCCTCTTTTTTCTTGTGTCCAATTCATTATAAAGTTCCGTATTCAAGCTGTGAACCTTTTCAGATAATGATCTCCAAACTTCCTGATGACTAATGGTTCTGAGTTTTTCGTTGCAAAACTGTCTTTTTATTGAGAGTACTTTCATTTTCCGGTCGTTGTCTTGTAACGCATTAAGAATCAATTGAAAAGAACACCTTTCAAAGACGTTTGAATTAGCATGTTGAAGATAATTAGATACTGGTCCAGAATGAAATTTTAGCGCAAATCCTTTTGGAAGGTGTCGGTTATTCAAACAAGTTCTTAAAAATTGTGCATGTGATCCAAATCTTGTTTTATTAAAAGTAGAAGTTCCAAATTGGATCCAGTTCTTTTCTTCTTCGTAGTTCAGTCTATGTGTCTTCACAGATGCTTTAAAGGCGTTGAATACTTTGCTGACCAAATTCCTCATTTTTGATGGTAAAATCACAGGTTAAATATCCAAAACTTATTATATTACTTATAAATGTTCCTGTGCACACTTTTATCAATAACTGTATGAAATAAAAAGTCTTTTCAAGTGTTATGTTTTAATATTTTACGAATTTTCGACTGATACAGTCCTCTTCAGGTACATATTTCACAAAATTGTGACGTTGCTATGGTTACTTCACATACTACACACAATTGTGATAAATTTTATGTGTAAATACACATGAATCCAATGTTTACACAAAATGATAATATAATTGCAAACAAAGTTGAAATCATATCAAAAACATAGAATAATGAGAAAATTCGACTAAAAGAAATTCATAAGATAGAATAATGCACAATTTTAAAGAAATTGCTGATAATTGAGATCCACATTCATTTCATGTCCCAAAACACAACCTAATTTTGCAATTAATTTTTGTTCTAACAATTTTCGTTTTGAAGTGTCATTGCAAAAAGCAACGGCACAAACAGACATATCGTCAACGCTGTGATGATTACTTATAAAATGACTGGAGACTTCGTTATCTTCTTTTTTAATAATCACATTTCTTCTATGTTCTCTAAATCTATCCCCTAGTCGCCTACCCGTTTCTCCAACATACAGACTGCCGCACTTTTTACATTCTATCACATAAACTACACCTTCTGAAACACATGAAAAATTATCTCTGATATTTATGAAAGTTTTTGGTCCAACTATTTGTGAGCTCTCATTAATATGGGGACAAGTTACACATTTTTTTCGTTTGCAAGGAACCGTCTTCCCTTCTTTGCAGCTTTGTAATTTTGAATGTACAAGAATATCTTTCAGATTTTTGTCTCTTTTGTAGGCCATTAAAGGCCGGCCTTCAAAAATGTGCCCAATAAAACTATCATTACATCAAATATTATAATTTCTGTTTACTATTTTAGAAATTTCCAAATTGCTGCGATGGTATGTGATAGGAAACACGATTCTATTTTGTCCTTTCTGACTTGACTTGTCTTTCTATAATACACTTCGTCTTTTCATAGCACGTACTCTGGTCATATTTCGACTTAAAAGTGATTTGGGGTAACCTTGTTGTACGAAACACCTAAACAACATTTTCGCGTTTTTCTCATAATCACCGTCCTTGGAGCATATTCTTCGAATTCGAAGGAACTGTGAGAATGGAATACTTCTGAGTAGGGGGAAAAGGACAGTTCTGGCTCACTTTGTGACGTCATACCCCCCTCCCCCCAGTGAGGACCCCCCAGTGAGAACCCCCCCCCCCGTGAGGACCCCCCGTGAGGACCCCCCTTGAGGCGCCCCCGGAAGTGGACCCCCGTACACAAGTGAGGACCCCCCCCCCCCCAGTGAGACCCCCCTTTACTTAAAATTGCGATAACTTCCGTTATAGTTGACTGATTTACATGAAAATTTCACCATTTGATTCAGTTTTATATCTTGTTTTAACATAGTCATGGGCTAGTTGCACTGACGGCTGTATGCATTTTTGTCGCATGCCGCCATTTTAACTTAAAACTGGGATAACTTTCGTTATAATTGACCGATTTACATGAAAATTTCACTGTTTGATTCATTTTAGTTTAAATTCTGCTAAGTCAACAATTTTAACAAGTTACACAGCATATTTTGATGATATCAAAGTGGTATAAAAGCATGAGTCACGAGACAAATCCTCATTCACAATGTCATCATTGCTTCTTCATCGATGTGTAGAGACCATGGATGACGTCTTCAAAGTGAATTATGCTGACTGGGTGTTTTCAAAGCTTCCTGCTTTTGAATCGGATTGGATGTTGCAAGTGAAGAATTTGCATCAGCATTGGGAAGCGGTTGGAAAGACCATTCCAAGAGATCGTTTCATCCACTCATTTCTACGCGAATGTGAAGAACTGCATTTGCCATTAACTTATGACATTGATTCAGCATTTATCAACACGAATACAATTTGGACAGTTGAGCTCATGTTAGATGTGGCCGCAAGAATCATTTTACATTATGATGATGACATTCCATTGACGACGAAAGTATCAGAGCTTGTTCGATTCAACCATGGACGAGTTGAAGTGAATTCAAAACTTTGCAAGATGCTTGCTGGGTATAGTTGGGTATAAAAGGGAGTGGACTCACAGGTATCATTTCATTGTGCAGCCATGGTGAAGACAAGCAGCTTTAAAATTAGTGCAAACTTAACCATTACTGTGGAGCATGGAGAATTTGGACCATTTCTTCGCATCACACGTGGAGAGAGATGGCTTGCTTTATCACCATCCTTGTGGAAGATTGTGTTGCAGAACTTGACAAGATTACGCAACATTGGCTTCAAACTGTACTTAACAGAAACGAAGTGGCTTGAAGTCATTTCATAATTGGATATGCGCTATGTGAGTTTTGTGCAAACATTACTGTCTGAAGGGAAAGAATATACGCGCTACATCAACATGAATGATGGTGAATGGGAGACATTGCTTCAGGAAATCGAGAGCATAACCTCAACCTTAGTGCCATGTACGAAATGTCATGGGAAGAAAACTCCAATCAAGCTGCAAAAGGACAATCGAATGAAAGTGTCAAAGTTATCCAAGGACAGACTAGCTGAAGTGCGATTGGAGAATATGAACGTGCAAAATCAACTTGGACTTGCCTGTGACTATTGCGGTGCTTACGGATATGCTGAGGATTATGATTGCCACTGCCATAAGTACAATTGCAAGTTGTGTGAACCTGACAACTTCTGCAACAAGTGCGGAGTACTTAAAGTCTGTGAAGCAAAGTAAAAAGTCATAAGACACTGAAGCAAAATGGACGCGTGTTTTAAAAAGGCTTATGTTGACTTGATGATTGCTAAACTTGCCTGCTGTGGCACTCCAGACTATCAACTTTATCATTTAGACGCTTTTTCGGATGTTTTGCATCATAGTCTTGATGTGAGTGAACTACATTCAAGATTTCTTGGAGAATGTCATAAAAGTGGAATAGAAGATTCTGACTTTGACTTTGATTCTGCGCTTTATTCTGCCCGCACTGATGTGGAAGTATATTTCACCGTGATTGATTATTTGAGAGATTGCTGCAAAGAAGAGGAAACCGACATGTCAGAATAAACAAAGTCAACATGGAGAATCTTGTACTATTTAGCGGTCACAAGGACGTTCTCTCAAACATGTTTCCAACACGACTTGAAAAGTATGGATATGTGTTCAACTCAAGTGAAGCTTTGTATCAATATGAGAAAGTAGTTTTTCATCACCGCCAAGATATTGCTTCAGCCATTGCCTTACCTAGAAATGGATATGAAGCAAAACGTATTGCTGAAGTGATAAAGCCATGTCCGTTATGGCACACAGTGAAGAGAAGCAAAATGCAAGATGTTTTACAAGTCAAATGGAATCAGTGTGTATTGTTTCGCAACAAGTTAAAAGAATGAAAAGAAAAAACTTTAGTTGAAGCAACGTATGATCATTGGTGGGGAGCTGGTGTGAAACAATTGTCATCTCCTTCATATCCTGGTCAGAATATTATGGGAAAGTTGTTAGAAATGTTGTGGTGAGACTTTTCATTATCTTATCAAACGTCATGGTGTGTAGACATGTTTTAAGCAAATATATGGATGGATGTAGAAGCATGTTTCAAGAACAAGTTTGTGGACTATATGATAAGTGAACTAGCACGTTTTGGAACTGTTGAACAACAACTGGAACACTTTGAAATCTATTGGGAACTTGCTCATTCCATGCTGAACTTGTCAAACTTGCGTAAGGATTTCATCAAAGAGTCAAACATTGTTGGAGCTGAGGAGTTTGATGTGGAAGCAGCATATCACTTTGCTCGATTTGATCCAAGACTGTTTGATGAAGTGAGAGAGTGGTAGATCTATGCTGCAGCATAATGACAGACATTACATTGAGACAATATATTGTACAAAAAACCTATTGTGAAGAAATGTTATTAGCTGTAAAAAAGTTTGCATGTTTAGTATGTCCTGCTTGTCAACATGAAGAGTGTTCAGAACATACTTGTCATTCTGCATGTGTCTATTCATACTGGAGTGAAGCTAAATATTACATACATTTAGATAAAGTGTTAGAGAATGCAAATCAACGTTGTAAAAAATATGGTTTAGATGCTATTACATTAGATGAACTCAGTAGTTGTTTAGTGTTCATTGAAGACAAATGGTCTCCAGTTATTCACACCATTGTATCAATACTTGATTTGTAAAATATGTTGATTGAGTTATAAAATCAAAAGTGTTCTGTTGAGAAGTGCTTTTTCATTCATCATGTCGACGTGGAAAGACTACTTAACCAATATTTACTTTAAACCTGGACAACCTGGGGCATTTGCTGGCACTTCCAAACTTTATCACATATTAAAAAAACATGATCAACCAGTCACTCATTCGCAAGTGAAGAAATGGTTACAGGATCAAGATGCCTTCAGTTTACTACAGCCTGTAAAATACAGGTTTAAAAGGCAACGTGTCATTACACGTGGAATTGACGACATGTGGGATATTGATTTAGCTGACATGGGAAACATAGCTCCCTATAATGATGACACCCGCTTTTTATTGGTTGTCATTGATGTGTTTTCCAAATATTTGTGGGTGCAGCCAATACCTAATAAATCACATACCAGTGTCATAGAAGCCTTTCAAAAGATTTTTCATGAAAGACAACGAAGACCACGAACTCTAAGGTCAGATAAAGGAACTGAATTTAAAAACAGATGGGTAAAAGCATTTTTGAAGAAGGAGGGAATACATGCCTATACAACAAAGAATGAAACGAAAGCCAACTTTGCCGAGAGAGTCATTCGTACTCTAAAGGGAATGATATATCGATATTTCCTACATAATCAAACGTATCGCTATATGGACATCCTTCAAGACTTAGTGTATAATTACAACCATAGACCTCATGGCTCCCTCTCTAATAAGTATGCTCCAGCAGATATTCGTAAAGACATCGAATCAAAAGTGTGGAAGTAATGTATGTAGACAAATTGAAATTGAAACCATAGAAGAAAAAACCTTACAAATTTAAAATTGGTGATCAGGTGCGCATTTCCCACATGAAATATGTATTTCAAAGAGATTATCATATAAAGTGGACGCAAGAAGTCTTCATTATCACCCATCGTTGTAAGAAGCAAGGAATACACTTATATCGTGTGAAAGACTTTTTAGACGAGGATATTGGTGGATATTTCTATGAAGAAGAACTGTAGAAAGTAACAAAAGATATTGAATCTGTCTACAGAATTGAAAAGGTGTTGAAAACACGAAGAAGACGAGGTGTTAAAGAATTATTTGTGAAGTGGTTAGGTTGGCCAAAAAAGTTTAACAGTTGGGTGAAAGAAACGGATATTCGAAAATGAAGCATCCATTCACATGTTTGGTCTCTGGACCTACAGGCAGTGGTAAAACGTCTCTAGTTAGAGAAATTCTAGAACAAAAGTTAATTAAACCCTCTCCAAAAACCATTTTATGGCTCTATGCAGCAGATCAGCCTTTATATAAGGGAATGAAGGGTGTGGAATTTTACCAAGGCATTCCAGATGACATTGAAGAGCGTTTTAACCCGAAAACACCAAACTTACTCATCATTGATGACTTAATGACCTAATGTCATAGTGATGAACGTCTCTTTAGTGTTGGCAGCAGTCATCATCTAAGCATTATTTTTATTGTGCAAAATTTATTCCATCATGGTAGAGAAATGCGAAATATTAGTTTGAATACACATTGCATCATTCTGTTTAAAAATCCTAGAGACAGTCAACAAATAAGTACATTAGCGCGACAAATGTATCCTGGAAAATCTAAATTTCTCATAGAAGCCTATCAAGATGCTACGAGCAAACCTCATGGCTATTTATTCATTGACTTGAAGCCGAAGACGAATGATCAAATACGTATTCGTACAGGCATTTTACCAAAAGATACACATTACGTATATGTTGATAAAGTAGCGTATGAACAAGAACCAAGTCACTTGACCAATCGCAGTCAAGATGTCTAAACGTATTCAAGCGAATCAACCTTTTCTTCATTTGCTCGCACGCAGTGGGCCTAAACGACGTAAATCCTTGTTACAGCAAGCTACTAAGGAGGAATTAACTAGCTTGTTTGAAATTTGTTTGAATATATTGCGAGGGCATTTACCCTTAAGCTCAAAAAGGTATAAGGCATTCAAGCGTGAACGTCATACCCTACGCACACTGGCAGATAAGAAGATATCACTTCAAATAAAAAAGAGGTTGGTTAATCAGAAAGGAGGATTCATTGGAGCTATTGCTAAATTTGCATTACCTTTGTTAGCTCAGTTGCTGTTAAAATGAAACATACTATGAAAATGGTCCTCATTCCTGAATATGAATATAAAATGTTGCTAGAAAAGAAGGGAAAAGATGGTGAAATCAAAACGAAAGTGAATAAACTTTTACGTGGAAAACGCACTCGTGAAAAGGCAATAGAAATGTCTCAAGTTCTTGGACGTCATTTACGAACAATTCAATCACAACAACAAAAGTCTGTTACATCATCCAAAGCGGAAAAATCAGAAAAGTCCCAACAGTTTCTAACCCATTTTCAACCTATGTATCATGTAAAATTAACACAACTTCTAGCGGAACTGAAGAAATATGGTACGAGATGGACAGATAAAAATGAACTTGTTTTAAAAACGGGTACTGTCATTCCAAATTCCAACATTATTGATTTGTTGAAAGAAGCATTGGTTTCTACAAGAAGAAAAGAACGACGAGAACCATCACATGGTTGGAAGCCGTTTATTGAGGAAATTGTAGACGCTAATATCCCAAAAACTGTTTTTGGCAAAAAGACAACTCGTGCAGATATTACAAAAGAGATACAACAACGTCAACAAAGTTTGTTTCCAGAAGGATGGGAAACGTTTTAATACGGATGACAGAGTTATGGTGTTGTTGTAAAGAAAATGGAAATACTTTTCCTGTAAAAATTAGGTGTGTCAGTGCTTGTTGTCAAGGAGAAGTAGTAGATACCAATGTAGATAACAATTTAGACGACAATGTAGACAGCAATGGCGATGACGAGGGTTAAACATGAAGTAATGTATAGACACATCTAGTTAATCTGCATCACACAAACGATTTAGTCATCATGGAGTCAACAAGTTTTTATATAACTTTACCTAGCAATGCTAGTTTGAACTATTATCCTACTAATAAGGCGTCTACTTATCAAATTCGTTTACCTCGTACACTATATTTGAGCGGAAAATATGAAGTAGCCTTAGCTGAAATTCAATACCCACACACATGGACGACAATGAGGCCAGGAATAGACTATACTCTTCATTATCGATCATCATCAGATGTATTTTATCCAGTTTATATTCCATATGGTTACTACAGATCCATACCTGAAATATGTACTGCAATAAATGCAGAATTACAAAAATCTATTAATGCAAACCCTATTAGGTTAAAGTATGATAAAATTAGTCGAAAAGTTTCTCTTATTTTAAGAGATGATTATGATATTGTCTTTTCTACTGGATTAGCTGAGATTTTAGGATTTAAACCAGGTAAATGGTATAAAGAATCCGGTCCTGCTGAACATCAATCCGATGTCGAACATGGATTTTATACACTTTATGTGTACTGTAGTATTTGTGAGACACAAGTAGTTGGAGATTATTATGTTCCTTTACTACGTTCTGTTCCCATTGAAGGGTATGATGGTGATATTATTACGAAAACTTATGAAGAACCTCATTACGTCACTGTAAACACATCCAAATTTGACACAATAGAAATGAATATTAAGGATGACTCAGGTCATAATGTGTCATTTCAAACTGGGAAAGTGATATGTAAACTTCATTTTCGACCAAAAGCATTATGAAAGCATATAGACACGATCCGTCTGCATATCGCAACCATTTTCTTCGTCAAGTGGGCGGGGAATTACCAAGATTTAAAGGAGCACGAATACAGTATGGAGATGGTATTGGTTCAATATTGGGATCATTGGCTCGCAAAGCTATTCCACTGCTTAAGGCAGGGGCTAAAATCGTTGCACCACATCTTAAAAAGGCTGCAAAAGATGTTGCGAAAGATGTTAAAGGCCGACTAGCACAACGTGTCATTGGTGATGTGTTAGGAGGACAAAAGAGAGCACAACCTGTAAAACCTGTCAGAAGGCGAAAGGCAGCTAAACGGATAAGATCAACAAAATATAAGAAAGATATTTTTTGATCATGTCTTTAATTCATAATCATTCTTGTGAATGCAGTCTTTCTCCATTAGAATGGTTTCACATACCACCAACGCAAACTGCTGTAGAAAAAAGTTATAATGTGGACTATCAACCACTCACTACCATAAGAGAGGGCGCTCCAATAGTATTCCACATTCCTACGAGTACAGAAGAATATCTAGATTTAAAGAACAGTAGACTTCATATTGTATGTCGCATTGTAAAAGCTTATTGAACACCATGTGATGTAGATGATAATGTATCATGTATCAATGATTTGTTTAATGGGTTATGGTCCAATATTGAATTGTTTCTAAATGATCGTTTGGTATCACATAGTAACAATACCCATGGTTATACCAGCATCATATCTCATCTCATTCATGACTCGGAACAAAGTCTCCATTCTGAGCGCTGTCTGCGTCTCATCTATAAAGATACTGCTGGGTCAATGAATAGTCATGAGGTGAAAAGAGCTAATCATGAAAGATATGTAGCAGGTTTTCATGTAAATGTTGAGGGTGGGGATGTAGCTCTGCAGGGAAATAATGGTTTACATAATCGTTATTTGTATACACGTCTAGGCCGTGAGTTTACGCTAACAGGCAGTTTAAGGGTAGATTTGTTTGAGCAAGATCGCTATCTTCCAAATGGTATTAGTATGAAATTACGTTTACATAGACAAAAAGATAAATATGTATTAATGGCTGCAAATAATGGTTATAAAGTGGAAGTGAGAGATGCGTTTTTAACCATTCGCAAAGTGAAGGTTAGTCCAGGTATTCAGTTAGGACATGCAGATGCATTGATGAAAAGTCCGGCTAAGTTTATTATTACTAGAAAAGAGTGTAAAGTGTTAGCTATTCCAGCTTGATTTCAATCTTTTGTGAAAGATAACATCTTTTTAGGCCAATTACCAAAACGTATTGTCATTGGACTGGTTCATAATGAAGCCTTTGCTGGAACAGTATTGAGAAATCCGTACAATTTTGATCATTTTCTTCTTAACTATATGCAACTTTACACGGATGGTGAACCAGTCCTATCTAAACCTCTCAAACTTGATATAAATCGAGGCAAATATCTTGATGCTTTTGAAACGCTTTACAAATCGTTTGATAAATTGAATGGTGAGAAAAGTTCCATTATAAAACGGGAAGATTGGCCTAGAGGTTATGCTTTATTTTCGTTTGACTTAACACCTGATTATGATGGTGATGATCATTATGCCCTTATCAAGCATGGGAATTTGAGACTAGAAATGAATTTTGCTGGTGCCTTGCAAAATACAGTCAATGTTATAGTGTATGCTGAATTTGATAACATTGTTGAAATAAGTGCAAATCGTAGCATTCAATTCGACTACCAGTCATGAATACGAAGCAGATAGAAGCCATCTTATCCCATGATGCCGCGACAAAAGACTTGTTTCAAGGTGTGTTTTCCATGGACCAGTTACCATCTTTACAACGCGGTGCCTATGTCATCAACACAGATGATCATGATGAGCCAGGAGAGCATTGGGTGGCAGTATATTATGACAAAGACCCTGCCGAATATTTTGACTCTTATGGACTTTTACCTATAGACAGTCGTTTGAATAAGTTTTTAAAGTTTCATTTCATTTATAATTCAGTTCCATTACAAACACCGATATCATCTACATGTGGATTTTATTGTGTGTATTATATAATTCAAAGAGCTCGAGGACATAGTCCTTTTGAAATCATAGATGTATTAAGAAGAAGTGATGGTGATTTTGTTGTAAAGGATTTTGTATATAGGCATTATAAGCCATTATTTTATTGATGTTATATTAGTTGTAATAGTTGGCAATTGTATTATGAATATGGTAAAGGATTTTGTATATAGGCATTATAAACCATTCTTTTATTGATGATGTATTAGTTGTATTAGTTGGTAATTGTGAATTGTATTATGAATATTGTAAATAAACAATACAGTTGTATACGACATTCTTTGTTTTATTGTGTTAACATTATTTACATTTTTTACAATTTTTTACATTACACTTTTATTTTACAAATACATTCAATACATCAATAAATACATGCCATTCATACCAATCTAAATTAATATATGTATCATAGATATAACATTTACGTTTATAAATGCTATGAAAGCTCACATAACACTGTCCATTATCAAACTTTATTATTTTCACATCTTCGTTTTCAGACAGTTTCAGTTCATATCCATCTTCATTTATGTCAATATCCATCACCATAACACACATGGGATGTGTCAGCTCAATGGACTTGGTGCCTCGCATGAGTTGCACTCCTTCCTCTTTGAATTCAAGCGTCAGGTTCTTTCCAATCCAATGCTTGTAACAGAGCGTACCATTCCACTGTGTTGAGGGTGATGTAGTCATAGCATTCTGTAAGCTCGTCATGTTGGAGAAATTGTACAAACACGTCTAGACAGTTCTCAGTCACACGCACTTCAATATCATTTGAGAGTATTAGGAGAAAGCCAGGTATACTCAACTTCTCTAGATGTTCTTTCAACACAGATTGTTCGTCAGGCGATAGAATGATATACTTTCCAAAATGTTTTAGCACAATGTCATCACATAAGTTTCTCATATATGAGAATCCAAGTGTAATTGGATTATAATCCAACACATAGTCTTCCATCTCGTTCAACAGTCAGATCAACTATGAGCTATCTTCTCTGCAAAGACGTTTTTATAATCTGATGATGTGAAACAGCGGGCAGCTTCCACTTTATTTTCAAGTCTAGGTTCAAACCCAGGTTCAAGCGGTATGTTTTGAAAGTCTTTCCACACTTCAGGTTTAAACCGATGATAACTTATCTGAGAACCTATTATCACTTCATTCCTATCATTTACAGTAAGGTAAGCACCATTGTTAAGCATGAGTGCATTCATGATTTTACCTTGTTATGCGCTGTCTTCTTGTCTGCGAAGCCTTTTATCCACTTCTTTCACTTGCTTCTTCAGCATTTTCCATTCAGGTATTGTCAGCAAAATACCCTTTTTCGTAGGACGGTTTCTTCCCGTTCCCTCATCTCTGAGGTATTTGCGAATGTTTACCACTCCTTCATTGCTTTGTTTCATAATCCTGATATACTTTCCATTGCCTAGAGAAAGCATTCCCTCCCACGACTGTGGTGTTGGTGCCGTCTCCACTTTCAATTTCTTGATGGTAGTGTCAGGATTGTTCACTTTTAAGTCTTTAACTGTATCAGCAAGAGTATCCATATCCGTTGCTGATCTTTTCCGATTCATGTTCACGCTTCAGTGTTCACACCTCAACTAACTCTCAAGTTGAAGTGTCTCCCCCTTATATACTGTAATGTCCATGTGCCAAAGTGGAATAGCCATCATTCAACACATATCGCTTGTCGTCACAGGGGGAGAGAGCCACTTTCCTCAACTTCTCTGAGAAAAGCTGGTGACTATGACTTCGAATAATGTGCCCTGTAGCCATCGTTTGAGTTTTCTTGAACAAACTGTCTCTATACTGCACATGTTTAATGCGTCTTTGGCAAGCTCGAGTGATGCCTTTGGCTGTATGTTTTTTTTCCCCACCATACATCATACTGTACATTTTCGGTCGAAGTCCAACAAACTCTTCAATAGGAATACCCGTCGTCTCATCCTTCATTTTCCCAAGCACTTTTTTGTTCACGTTGGAATGTAGGAAATGATCTGGCGGATAGTCACTTGTGTCGAACAGGTCAGCATCTTGCTGCATATCCTTGTAGATATCTTCCGTTTCTATGTCGTAACATAGACTGTCGGTGTCGCTGAACAACAACTTGGCCTTGGGATACTTGGCCATGATGTAGTTGTAATGAAAGTTGAACATGAGCACTTTGCTGAGGTCGAGAATAGTGAAGCCAACTTGAATGGGTTTATCCAGAAGCAAATCACTTTGCGCAAATGTACCGCGGTCAAATCTTCGTTGAAAATTTTGAATTTGTCGAAAGAAGGTTTGGCTACAAGTTTCTTGAACCGCTTTTCCTTGTGAACAAGTTCAACATTGATTCGCTTTCTCACATTTTCCATGGTTTTGCCAAACACTGAGTTGTTCATCAGTTTGAAGAAGTCTTTCTCAAATGGGTTCTTAGCCAATTTTCTCTTTTCTGTGTTCAAGGTAATGTATTTTGCCAGCCATTTGCTCTGTTCAAACATGATGGCGCGATGTACTTTGGTGACTTTCAATCCCAGTGAGACGTACTGTTGTAAATTTCTATAATGAAGTACATATTTCTTCTTGTCAGATAAGTTAGGAATGAGCTTTTCACTGGGTTTGCCTTTCATGTTCAGATCTTCCAGTAGTTTCTGACTGTACTCGGACAGTTCTCCCACTTTGAGACATTTCCGTTCTGGAGCCACTGGGTAGTGATTATGACGATCATGGATTGAATGTGGGTATTCTAAATCCACTTCCAAAATGAATCCAATGTCGTCATCTTCATCCACAGCCATGAAGTCGATGGATTCTGGCTCGCTCACCCACATAAATCCTCTTTGGGGCATGCTTTGTGACATGGCCCAGCCATACAAGTTGTTTGCGTCGAGGTACATCAGGTAGTTGTTTGGTAACTCAGAATTGTAATCTGCTACGTAGGGATTATTTGCTTTCGCATACTTGTGCGTGATCACAGATATTCCTCCACGTATGCCTTGCTCAACTATTTGGTACATGTCAATGTCATTGATCAATTCCAACTTCACCTTCGTCGCTTTTAACATAGCATCCCACGACAGTCCTGGCGCTGTATTGTAGTGAGCAGGATCCAATTCATACGTTTTGAGGCACACTTGACGAAAATTTTCAAACACGTCAGCTAGCAGTAGCACATCTGATTTCAGGTATAGGTCGTGGTATTCACCGAATGTGGTACAGTTGAATGTCTCCCACACCTTTTGAGCATGTGCATAATCCTCATCGCTAATGTCTTCTTCACTAAGCTGACTATAAAACTTGTCCTTGGACGGCAGTTGTGTTTCCGCAAACTTGGATGGTTCATCCACGTAATCGTAGGGATAGACTCCCTTTCTCAGCAGCAAATCTTGTTGGTTGCTATCGCGAATGTGAGAGGTCATGTTGTAGAAGTTATCTTTCCCTTCTTCCACCAGGATGGATACCAACTTCTGTAGAGAAGTACTCATGAACTGACAGCTGTCTGTAAATTTTAGATTGCTCATGGTGAAAGCAATATATTTCTCAATGGTGTTGGGAATGACTGTAATGGTTTTATTTTTGAACTTTCCAATTTCTTTCATGATCAAATGACTGTCATAGCCTCGTAAATTGTGGAAAAACACAGGAATGATAAAAGAATCCTTATCCCCCTGCTTATCCTTTCGAAGTCGGAATTGTAAGTTGCATTCATTATGTGTGGCTCCGCGGTATTTGCCATTGATGTGGTCATGATCTCTCACACGATCTGCTCCTAGAGGCTCATGACAAATGTAGCAATGAACAGCGTTCTTGAAATCCTCTTTGTCTTCACGAGTCATGACCATTTCCTTTGGCTGCAGCAAGCCATGCACAATACGATCACGCTCATTCACCATATGGTCTAAAAAGACTTTCACGGCATTATCTCCTCGATATAGGACTGGGGCACGTATATCATACTGGCTGACAACGACATAGGTGAAGCTGTTTGGACGATGATGTTGATACTTGTCTCCTTCCTGCTTTTTCGTGAAACATTCAAAGTCCGCATAAATCACAAACGGTGCTCGCTGTTGTTTGGCTACATTCTTAAACTTGATGAAGGGTTCCTTGGGGAATGATAAACGTTGCGCTCCATGCTTGCCACACACTTCACGATGCTTGTCTAAAAGATCTTGTGAAGACAGTTGAAACAATAAAATGCTTCGCCATCATGTTTTGATCGATAATCCATAAGTCTGCTGAAATTCTTGATGAGACAGTAATGCAGTTCTTGTCATTGCTAATCAAAAGCAAGTTGATTTCTCTCGCGCTGGTGTTTCGACTCAGTTGTATGGGAACAACTACATCTTGTTCATATCCAAACACATTGATAGATACATCATTCTCCTTTTCAAATTTGGGAATGTCTGTAATCGGTGTGGGAAATGTCGTGCCTTCCACCTTTAATTCCTTCTCAAATGCCTTGTATTGATTCACGCGGTATGGGTTGTTTGTTGAAGGATGAAGGTAGGCCAATACGGACCATAAGAAGCACTTGTTGTCATCATTCTGAATGTTTAACACAGCCTTTGTATTCTTTAGTTTCTTCGGTAGTGGAATAAAACTACTCGCTTCTAGTGGCGCTGACGTAGCTGAATGCACTTCAATATACAGTATGTTATCCAATACCCAGCCAGAACCTTGTCGCTCATGTTCATCAAACTTGGTAAACAATTCTTTATAGGCTTCTGGCAAGTCCTTCTCAATATCCGCTGGATTGTATGCTACATATGTCGGACTGCTGATGAAGGCGTTATCCACTTGTTCTACCATAACGCCTTCTGCATTCGCTGTCAGTTTCTTGAAGCGTGCATGCACCACAATATACCATTTCATGCCATGGTTTAACGTTTCAAGCAAATGCCTCTTGATCCGGTTCTCTTGTTGTCGCATTTCAAGCAGTAAATCTGATCCATCTTCAGGCTCAAACCGTCTTTCCTGTGCGTTTTCACAAAGACTCACTCTTCTGCTTCTGCCTACTTGTCCTGTCTTTTCTTTCTTTCTTTGTTCTTCATGAGGTACATTTTCATTCTCAACAAATGAATGCGTCTCAAACGCATCCAAAGATGGAAATATTTTAATACATTCATCGCAGAGGATTGGATCAGGTCTGTCCATACCATCTTGTACCGTCTTTCGTCTCTTAGCTTCAATCTGCTCAACAAGCTCTTCACGAGCACGTTTCATCCTAGCTGGTTTGCATGTATGTGCCACAAACACTTCCAGAGATGGAAATTCACATCACAATCATGACAGTAGATCTTCTCAACAAGCTCTTCACGAGCGCGTTTAGCTGGTTTGCATGTATGTGCCACGAACAATTCCAGAGATGGAAATGTCACATCACAATCATGACAGTTGATCTTCTCAACAAGCTCTTCACGAGCGCGTTTAGCTAGTTTGCATGCATGTGTCACGAACAATTCCAGAGATGGAAATGTCACATCACAATCATGACAGTAGACTGTTGTCATCGTTGCTGTTGTTGCTGAAATGGGTAAACTACACGTTTCACTCTTCCTTTTATATCATTTCGATAGTGTGTTAACTTGGCAGAATTTATCACTGATTCATATGAATGTTTCACTCTTCCTTTTATGCTACTTACATGTAATCAAAATATGGTGTGTAACTTTTACAACTTGTGCAAAATTTCTAACTCAGCAGAATGTATCACTGCTTGATATAAATGTCTCACCTACAGTTGTACAGCTGCACTGAAGTCAAATGGTATTCATCCGCGAACACAGGAAATAACTGAATCAAATGGTGAAATTTCCAGGTAAATCAGTCAACTATAATGAAAGTTATCCCAATTTTTACAAAGTTAAAATGGCGGTAAAATGTATACAGCCAGCTGCACAACTAGCCTATGATCACTTTATAGCAAAACTTTACATAAACCTGAATAAAACAATGAAATTTCCAGGTAAATAGGTTAACTATAACAAAAGTTATCCCAATTTTTACAAAGTTAAAAGGGCGGTAAAATGTATACAGCCAGCTGCGCAACTAGCCCATGATCACTTTATAACAAAAGTTTACATAAACCTGAATCGAATGGTGAAATTTTCATTCATATCGACCAACTATAACGAAAGTTGTCTAAGTTTTTCACTTTTGTTTACAAAGTTTCAATGACTTCCACTTACCGATATGACTGTCACTGTTGTTGGATTGAGCTCATCCCTTATATACCACTCTGATGTGATCAACTTGTGGTGTGCAATTTATGATGACTTGACAGAATGTTGCTGACATGACAGAATGTTGCTGAATTGACAGAATGTTGCTGACTAGAGAGAGTGTTGCTTACCCTGGGGGGGGGGTCCCACGGGGGGTCTCCACTTGGGGATAGGGGGGTAAGGGGGGGGTAGGGGGTAGGAAGGGTAGGGGGTAGGGGGTAGGGAGGGGGTAGGAGGGGTGGGGGGTAGGGGGGTAGGGGGTAGGGGGTTGGGGGGTTGGGGCGGGTAGGGGGTAGGGGGCAGGGGGAGTGGGGGTAGGGGGTGGGGGTAGGGGGTAGGGGGTATGACGTCACAAAGTGAGCCAGAACTGTCCTTTTCCCCCTACTCTTCTGTTGTAGGTCACCGGATGGGAAGAACGAAAGTTGAGGTAGGCATGTGTGTCAGTCGGTTTACAGTAGAGCGTTGAGTGCACTGAATTTCCTTTAATTTTAATTGTGGTATCTAGCATGTTAACTTCTTGTGCGATAGTAACCGTATACTCAAGGGCTGGGTGGTGGTTTTTGACAAAGTTAATGAACTTTTCAAGGTTATCTTTCGTCATATTTGCTGCCCCAAAAACGCCGTCAATAAACCTCTTATGAAGTGTCGGTTTTTCGTCCTCATATTCTTCGTAAATTTTCTTCTCTTCATATGACATAAATAGGCAAGAATATTCAACACCAAATGGAGTTCCCATCATTGTGCCACCTTTTTGTGAATAATACTTTCCATTAAACTCCATGCAGTTTTTTGTTAGCACAATTTCGGCTAGGCGCACCAATGTTTTTGTGGCGATCTTCTTGTCTTTTCTTTTATCTAAGTAGTATCGTAAGGCTTCTAATCCATCACTATTTGGTATATTGGTGTAAAGACGTTTCACATCCATTGTAAAGAGATATGTTTCTGAATTGCCTTCAAATTCAAAACCATCCAGCGTTTGTAATAAGTGCGTTGTATCCTTTATGTAAGTAGGACATTGTTCTACGATGGGTCTCAATGTTTCACTTAGACATTTTGAGATGTTATAGGTAGGGCATGAAATATTTGACACAACTGGCCTTCCTGGTATGCCTTCTTTGTGGGTTTTCGGTAGTAAATAGAATTGTGAACACCGAGGAGATTTGACAATGAGATTTGTTGCTGATGGTGAAAGTTCCTTATTTTTGATCATACTTTCAATTTCTGCTGCAATTTCCTTTTGAATATTTGTGGTTATGTCTCCATCTAATATGGCATACAATTTACAGTCATTCAGTTT
The DNA here is from genome assembly GCA_949752745.1 of Protula sp. h YS-2021. NCBI lineage: Eukaryota > Metazoa > Annelida > Polychaeta > Sabellida > Serpulidae > Protula > Protula sp. h YS-2021. Next base: position 3,068,392 of record OX457034.1, read on the forward strand.
TTATCCGACACAAACGGCTCCGCCTTTATCGGCTGGCTTGATTACGATATCGTTACGGTTTCTTAACGAATTAAAGGCTTAGATCTCTTCTTTTGATATATTTTGTGGTTTTATTGACTTCTGCAGATCTACATTTTTTATTTGTTGACGACACGTACCGATAAAAGAGTCCACTGCGATGGTGTGTAATGAGAAACAGTTTTTTCAAACTTTGGAATTTCATGAGTCACTTGTTCATCATCATCTTTTGACTGGTTATTTTCTTCATTTCCAAAATGAGCTCTTAGTCTTACCTTGCGTAAGAAATGTTCAGTGTCAGTTAACGTTTGAAAAGAATCAACCGTTTTTGTTTCTGGAATGTAGCTTAGTCCTTTTTGCAACAAAGATGTTTCATCAGCAGACAATTCAACATAGTCGGGAATTTTCACCACTCTGTTTGGAGTTTCAGAAGCTGGCAATGGTTCATATTTCCTCTTTTTTCTTGTGTCCAATTCATTATAACGTTCCGTATTCAAGTCGTAAACCTTTGCAGATAATGATCTCCAAACTTCCTGATGACTAATGGATCTGAGTTTTTCGTTGCAAAACTGTCTTTTTATTGAGAGTACTTTCATTTTCCAGTCGTTGTAACGCATTACGAATCAATTGAAAAGAACACCTTTCAACGACGTTTGAATTAGCATATTGAAGATAATTAGATACTGGTCCAGAATGAAATTTTAGCGCAAATCCTTTTGGAAGGTGTCGGTTATTCAAACAAGTTCTTAAAAATTGTGCATGTGATCCAAATCTTGTTTTATTAAAAGTAGAAGTTCCAAATTGGATCCAGTTTTTTTCTTCTTCGTAGTTCAGTCTATGTGTCTTCACAGATGCTTTGAAGGCGTTGAATACTTTGCTGACCAAATTCCTCATTTTTGATGGTAAAACCACGGGTTAAATAACCAAAACTTATTATATTACTTATAAATGTTCCTGTGCACACTTTTATCCATAATTGTATGAAATGAAAAGTCTTTTCAAGTGTTATGTTTTAATATTTTACGAATTTTCGACTGATACAGTCTTCTTCAGGTATATATTTCACAAAATTGTGACGTTGCTATGGTTACTTCACATACTACACACAATTGTGATGAATTTTATGTGTAAATACACATGAATCCAGTGTTTACACAAAATGGTAATATAATTGCAAACAAAGTTGAAATCATATCAAAAACATAGAATAATGAGAAAATTCGACTAAAAGAAATTCATAAGATAGAATAATGCACAATTTTAAAGAAGTTGCTGATAATTGAAATCCACATTCATTTCATGTCCCAAAACACAACCTAATTTTGCAATTAATTTTTGTTCTAACAATTTTCGTTTTGAAGTGTCATTGCAAAAAGCAACGGCACAAACAGACATATCGTCAGCTCTGTGATGATTACTTATAAAATGACTGGAGACTTCGTTATCTTCTTTTTTAATAATCACATTTCTTCTATGTTCTCTAAATCTATCCCCTAGTCGCCTACCCGTTTCTCCCACATACAGACTGCCGCACTTTTTACATTCTATCACATAAACTACATCTTCTGAAACACATGAAAAATTATCTCTGATATTTATGAAAGTTTTTGGTCAAACTATTTGTGAGCTCCCATTAATATGGGGACAAGTTACACATTTTTTTTTGTTTGCAAGGAACCGTCTTCCCTCCTTTGCAGCTTTGTAATGTACAAGAATATCTTTCAGATTTTTGTCTCTTTTGTAGGCCACTAAAGACCGGCCTTCAAAAATGTGCCCAATACAACTATCATTACATAAAATATTATAATTTCTGTTTACTATTTTAGAAATTTCCAAATTGCTGCGATGGTATGTGATAGGAAACACGATTCTATTTTGTCCTTTCTGACTTGACTTGTCTTTGTATAATACACTTCGTCTTTTCATAGCACGTACTCTGGTCATATTTCGACTTAAAAAGTGATTTGTGGTAACCTTGTTGTACGAAACACCTAAACAACATTTTCCCGTTTTTCTCATAATCACCGTCCTTGGAAGATATTCTTCGAATTCGAAGGAACTGTGAGAATGGAATACTTCTGTTGTAGGTCACCGGATGGGAAGAACGAAAGTTGAGGTAGGCATGTGTGTCAGTCGGTTTACAGTAGAGCGTTGAGTGCACTGAATTTCCTTTAATTTTAATTGTGATATCTAGCATGTTAACTTCTTATGCGATAGTAACCGTATACTCAAGAGCCGGGTGGTGGTTTATGACAAAGTTAATGAACTTTTCAAGGTTATCTTTCGTCATATTTGCTGCCCCAAAAACGTCGTCAATAAACCTCTTATGAAGTGTCGGTTTTTCGTCCTCATATTCTTCGTAAATTTTCTTCTCTTCATGTGACATAAATAGGCAAGAATATTCAACACCAAATGGAGTTCCCATCATTGTGCCACCTTTTCGTGAATAACTCCATGCAGTTTTTTGTTAGCGCAATTTCGGCTAGGCGCACCAATGTTTTTGTGGCGATCTTCTTGTCTTTTCTTTTATCTAAGTAGTATCGTAAGGCTTCTAATCCATCATTATTTGGTATATTGGTGTAAAGACGTTTCACATCCATTGTAAAGAGATATGTTTCTGAATTGCCTTCAAATTCAAAACCATCCAGCGTTTGTAATAAGTGCGTCGTATCCTTTATGTAAGTAGGACATTGTTCTACGATGGGTCTCAATGTTTCACTTAGAAATTTTGAGATGTTATAGGTAGGGCATGAAATATTTGACACAACTGGCCTTCCTGGTATGCCTTCTTTGTGGATTTTTGGTAGTAAGTAGAATTGTGAACACCGAGGAGATTTGACAATGAGATTTGTTGCTTATGGTGAGTGTTCCTTATTTTTGATCATACTTTCAATTTCTGCTGCAATTTGAATATTTGTGGTTATGTCTCCATCTAATATGGCATAGAATTTACAGTCATTCAGTTGTTTTTCACCTTCTGCAATATTTGCCTTTTTATCCCACACACAAACGGCTCCACCTTTATCGGCTGGCTTGATTACGATATCGTTACGGTTTCTTAACGAATTAAGGGCTTGGATCTCTTCTTTCGATATATTTTGTGGTTTTATTGACTTCTGCAGATCTACATTTTTTATTTGTTGACGACACGAACCGATAAAAGAGTCCACTGATTCAAACTCGCCATGGGGTGGTGTGTATTGAGAAACAGTTTTTTTTTTTCAAACTTTGGAATTTCATGAGTCACTTGTTCATCATCATCTTTAGACTGGTTATTTTCTTCATTTCCAAAATGAGCTCTTAGTCTTACCTTGCGGAAGAAATGTTCAGTGTCAGTTAACGTTTGAAAAGAATCAACCGTTTTTGTTTCCGGAATGTAGCTTAGTCCTTTTTGCAACAAAGATGTTTCATCAGCAGACAATTCAACAGAGTCGGGAATTTTCACCACTCTGTTTGGAATTTCAGAAGCTGGCAATGGTTCATATTTCCTCTTTTTTCTTGTGTCCAATTCATTATAAAGTTCCGTATTCAAGTTGTGAACCTTTGCAGATATTGATCTCCAAACTTCCTGATGACTAATGGTTCTGAGTTTTTCGTTGCAAAACTGTCTTTTTATTGAGAGTACTTTCATTTTCCAGTCGTTGTCTTGTAACGCATTACGAATCAATAGAAAAGAACACCTTTCAACGACGTTTGAATTAGCATGTTGAAGATAATTAGATCCTGGCCAAGAATGAAATTTCAACGCAAGTCCTTTTGGAATGTCTCGGTTATTCAAATAAGTTCTTAAAAATTGTGCATGTGATCCAAATCTTGTTTTATTAAAAATAGAAAGTCCAAATTGGATCCAGTTTTTTTCTTCTTCGTAGTTCAGTCTATGTGTCTTCACAGATGCTTTGAAGGCGTAGAATACTTTGCTGACCAAATTCCTCATTTTTGATGGTAAAACCACAGGTTACATATCCAAAACTTATTATATTACTTATAAATTTAACGAAGATAACGAAGTCTCCAGTCATTTTATAAGTAATCATCACAGCGTTGACGATATGTCTGTTTGTGCCGTTGCTTTTTGCAATGACACTTCAAAACAAAAATTGTTAGAACAAAAATTAATTACAAAATTAGGTTGTGTTTTAGGACATGAAATGAATGTGGATTTCAATTATCAGCAACTTCGTTAAATTGTGCATTATTCTATCTTATGAATTTCTTTAGTCGAATTTTCTCATTATTCTATGTTTTTGATATGATTTCAACTTTGTTTGCAATTATATTATCATTTTGTGTAAACATTGGATTCATGTGTATTTACACATAAAATTTATCACAATTGTGTGTAGTATGTGAAGTAACCATAGCAACGTTACAATTTTGTGAAATATGTACCTGAAGAAGACTGTATCAGTCGAAAATTCGTAAAATATTAAAACATAACACTTAAAAAGGCTTTATATTTCATACAATCCATAGTGAAGCTCAATGACACAACACTTTGGAATATGCATTTCCCACCAACAGTCAAATCGGTAAGTCATCTGTGATTGTGTGAAATAAAAAGTCTTTATCATTGTTATGTTTCAATATTTGACGAATTTTCGACTGATACAGTTTTCTTCAGGTATATATATATATATATATATATATATATATATATATATATATATATATATATATATATATATATATATATATATATATATATATATATATATATATATATATATATATATATATTACAGCGAATCTTTAGATTCGCTGAAAATGTCAGCGAATTTGTAGATTCGCTGACTCGCTTATACAGATTCGCTGAAATTGCCTGATCGGCCATCTTTACGGACCTGATCATTTGTTTTTGGCTAATATTTGAAATTTAATTTCTTTAGCGTGATTTCGTTACTCCAGATGTATTTTACACACATTTTTTTTTGGTTTTTAAGAAGGGAATATATTAAAATCGAGCTTTGATTATCTGTTTCCATTGCTATTAACTCATTTCATGCATCTGAGGGTTTTTGGTCGTTTGATGAAAATGCAGCAATTTATATGCTTTCACACTGGAATAAAGTTTCTATTCATCGAAGTACTGGTCGTATCAGTTTCTGTTAAATTAAACTGTTAGTGTGCGGAGCATCGAAAATTAACACTTTGGATAAGCGTACCGTAATTCAATTCCAATTTATATCACCCGGAGGTAAAGAGATCTTTGTGCTGCACTCACGGAAAAATAATTGCAATTTGGCTTATAGCAATTTGAATGTACTCAGAAGCGGAGTAATGATTGCAACTTATTTAGAAACAATAGTATTAAGATTTGCTGTGATCATTTTTATGAAACTGTGTTTACTTAAAAATCAGTCACAGACAGTCACAAACGTTTCATTGTATATATATATATATATATATATACACAGTCACAGATAATTACCATTTAAACCCTCATATATTACGTTTTCTCAATATTTTGCTGAGACTAAAAGTTTTTTATTTATTTATTTATTTATTTATTTTTTTTTTGAGGGGGGGAGGGGTAAACTTAAAGACCTGTTCAACTTGCAAAGGCGGTTGCTGCACTTGTTCGTCTGACGTTTCCGGTTGCACCAGTGACACTGTTGCGGCCTTGTCCGGAGATTTCCTGAGTGGCCCCGACTGCAACAAGAGACCATGGGGAGACCAAATGTATATCCTTTCTCTTCCGCATTTTTTCTTTTGTTATCGCATAGATATCTTAAATTAATATTATTGTTATTATCTGTTATGGTTGTTTTGAAAAAAAAACACAACAATAACGAATAAACAAAAATTCGAGGTCTCCTTTATTCGACCAACTTTTTTGCCAGAAACACACCCACTAAAAGAGATCACTTTTAGCAGAGTCAGTGGACTCGCTAAATCTTTTTTTTTTAATTTTTGTAATTTAATAATTTACTGGCACTTTATACAAGTTTTAGAGGGGAGTTCTTCGGAATAAAAACAATTTCAAAGTTTCGTCTATTTCCGTGAGAGATCTGGTTACAAACTTCAGGTAATTTTGTTTGTATTGTTTACATCTACCTGCCAAAGACGAAGAGAAGTAACTAATGAAAATAACTTGAAAGAAAAGAGTTAAACTAAATAACAAAATACTTGAAACTATTACATGCAGCCTGAAGACTACTTGACATATTACTGTCGTGCAAAGTAAGCTCTTATTTAATGTTTTAGCACAAAATCTATATTATCGCCCACTTGTTTACAGTTACCAATGGTAAAACTAGTCATATTGGACCCTTTTTATTCTTGAGAACAAGTTTACGTCACAACCTTACATCTACGAATAACAATTAACATTTTCGTCACGTGATCAAAAAGTGCCAGTGCTTGCGTGGGGGCAAAACGTAGTTTCTCGTTGTTTTAATACCAAATATAACAGTGTATTTTTCTTGTTGTAGGCCGATTGCATACATTTTGGCCTATTTGTCACATGCTAGGAAGCTAGCTCTTTGTATAATTTTGACCGCCTAGAAAAGTGTTAATACTTAGCTTAAATATCGAAGAATTTGTATTGGTATAAAACTGCTATAAACTCCAAATATCGCTCATTATGCCCCCAGTTACCCATAAGCCAAATCACACTTAGGGCGCTCCCAATACAAATGTGCAAAAGTTCTGCGTTTCGAATAAAAGTAACCGGGTAAAATATGAAAGAAATGACAGAGAGATTTCACCCAAATGTCAAATTTCCCTTGCACCAAAGAGCAGTCAGGTTTTTAACAACTCCTGTGCTATTTAAAAATGTATTATAAGTTTTAACAAATAGTTTCAAGTTTCGATTTCTTTTATGTTTCGAGTATAAGCTGTTTTTGAGATTTTTCTTTTCTGTCATTTCTTTCATTTTTTTAGTTCCATCGCAGTCGAAAATCAAATTTCTTTCGCAAATTATTCGAAACACCCAAAGTGTGACTTGGCTCATTGCATGAAGGTGTCTGCAAGATGACTTGGTCAATCTTCCTAGAACAGAAATGGTCACAGTTCCTGTAATAAGCCAGTTCGCATTTTCGGGTCTTTCCGGTGGAGGTGTTGTTTCGGCTGCAAATATTTTTGGGATAAATTATAAAGAAATGATAAGGAAAAAACATCAAGTTTCTAATTTTCTTTCAACATGCAGGCTTTCAAATTTATGAAGCCATAATATGATCTTTCAAAAGCTATTTTACATATTATTCAGTCCCTTTAATAACCAACATGTGAATATGTTGCTGCCAAAATGGAATTTTGTTGATTTTTTTTTCGTTTTTTTTCTATCATTTCTTTAACTCCTTATCCCACCTGATTTCATCCCAAACGTAAAAACTTTTCTGAAAAAGTCAAAGTGCGAATTGGCTTATTGTAGAGCTATAAGACAATTCGCACTTTTGGATCTTTTCGGTGGAGGTGTTGTTTTGACTGCAAATGTTGGGAGATAAATTATAAAGAAATGATAAGGGAAAACATCAAACTTCTAATTTTCTTTCAACATGCACACTTTCAAATTTATAAAGCCATCATATAATCTTCTAAAAAGTATTTTACATATTATTCAGTCCCTTTAATAACCAATATGAGAACATGTTGCTGACAAAATGGAATTTTGTTGATTTTTGCCGTTTTTTCCATCATTTCTTTATATCCTTATACCACCTAAATTCAGCCGAAACGCAAAAACGTTTCGGCAAAAGTCAAGGTGCGAATTGACTTATTGTTGCTGTGGGAGATAATGGGAGATTTTATATCCTTATCCCAAGAAAACACATTTTTCTCAGTACAAAATTGTTGTTTAGCCACGTTGTATTTATAATTGGTTCATTTGTGTGATGCACTCTTTCTAAAATAACGCCAGTGGCCTGAGTCATGCGCCGAGATTAGCAAAATTGACATCAACGACACGTTCTATTATAGGAACTATCACTCTTGCTGTCATAGGAAGACCGCAAGAGTCATCTAGGACTAAGTTAAAACCAATAATCATGGCACCAAATTGTCCGTAATTACACTGACACAATTCGGTTATTGCCTGCAGATATTGGCAATAATTTGCAATATGGTTTACCATAACCATAGCCAACCTGGTATATTCACCCGTAAACCAGTGGCGTCATTCGCGAAAGTGTAAGTTTAAACATAAGTCAATCTAAGTGCAAAAATGTAAGAGTTAACTTTCCCGTTGGTTTAACTTAGCGGTATTCACAAAATGTAAGTTTAAGCTTCCATTCAAGTATAAGGTCAAAATTCTAAGTTTGCTTCGGACTACACTTAGATTTCAAAGTTCAATCCCACGCGATGTTTAAATACCTGGAGTGCTTTGTTTACCTTGGCAACAATCAATTTATTGAGATTAAATGAAGAATATGAAAGGGTTTTTAGGAGGGAAAGTGTTTTGAGATAGGAGTAATCCGTTTGAAGTTTACAATGACTATGAACTTTTAACTCGATATGGATTTTCCAGAGAAGATTTTCATTTTTTGGTGGAAAATCTCGAAAATTTTGAGTACGAAACAAGAAGAAGCTTTAACGCTCCGAAACATCTAAAAGTTGTCATCGGCCTCCGATATTTACATTGACAACCAGTTTATACGATTACGATTAGTCGCACTCTTTATGAAAATTTTGCAATATTGACTTAGAATGTAAGTTGATAAACTTACGCAATGAATTTGGCCTGAGTAAGTAAACTTACGTAAGTTTACTCTTGAGATCTAAGTTTAATATCTAAGTAAATAAACTCAGATGTTCGTGAATACGGCCACAGATACAAGAGAATGTACCTGTTGTCAACTGTACCTCACGACCGCCACTCCCGAAAAGTTAATTTCATCCCGTATCAAAACATCTATTTTACAAAATAAAACATTTCCTTAAGTGTTTATTCAAACACTTATTAACACAGAATAAGAACAAGGGCAGAGATGAGAATTTTTCTTTGCATGTATGCTTTTTTTGGGTTCAGGTTGCTCGCCTAACAATTTTTATGCAATGAACTGGCAATCTGGTATATCACCTACGGCTGCATTGAAGGCCAGACCTAGAAATCTTAATTTCGAAGTAACTACAATTTGCCATCCTTTTTGGGAGGGAGGGAAATGGGGGAGCTTTAATATATTTTCTGCACCCAAGGAACGGGGAAGGGGAGAAGGGGAAAATAAATACAAACAAGCATTTTCTTGGGCATTTCAATCTTTATTGAATAAACATCAAGTTGATACTATAGAGCTTATTTAAATCGTTTTCCGCCCAAGCATCACATACCAAATAACAAAATGTAAGGGCACATACACAGGTTAACAATGGGAGATCCATCGCGTCATTTCATTTCTCAATCTAAATTTACTTTGAGATTACTACACGACTATTTCTTTGAAGAACTACTAAAAAGTGACAAACTTTATTGTATCAAAATATTTTTTTAAATCTTTGCAATTTTTAGAACTAAAATCGCGTTTTGTTGTTTTTGTTTTATTTCTATTATTACTTTTTCTTTCACTACCAGTAAGTTAGTGTAACTGAGATAATAGTAAAGGATTTTCAATTATTATTTTACAGAGAGCATGCATGAAAATAGTAAATAAAGGGACCAAGTGTGCATCATATGTAATAATCAATGATATATAACTTTAGTAATATAGTGATAAAATATATGCACTATCCCATCAATACCCCTCACTCCTCAATAAAACATTTGAGCCGCTCGATCGCTTTCTCAACATATCTTCTAGCACTGGCTATTGTTTCACTTCCTGCACCTCCGTCGCAATCATTTGTTTATTTCGCTTTGCTGGAGGAGGCGCTCTGCTCAGCTCTCAAGTAGTTCTTCTTTAATAAGCAAGCCCAATCTGCCCACCATTGATCTGATGCATCCGCATAATGTAGTATTTTAATAAAGAAGTCAGAAAAGACCTGTTCTGTTCACGCACTCTTCTCAGTATTTTGTCACTTCAGATACCTTCGAAAAATGCAGCAGTTTGAATGGAGGCTTCTTCCACATTGGGTACACAGTTGGTGTGCATTGAAGATGCCCAAGTCGAACTTGTCGCAGACATCGGTATTTTCTGGCGTTTCTAGTCTGGCAATGACGCCATCATTTGCTTTCTTGTGCTTAAGGAAGAAGCCATCCCTGAAATTATGAAATATGTTCATTTAAATCTCTTATATATCAATTCATGTACTTCATTATCGTACCGCTTTCAAAGTAATTCTAAAACAAATGAAAGTACAATACCATACATCTCTATATGCTTCAAAAATAAAATATTACATGACAAGCCACGTCAAGTCCATATCCTTCGTCACAATTTAAATTCCTATTAGGTATACTGAAATAAGGTTTCGTGTCAATCATTAATTCTAACATTTTGAACACTTTAACCTTTACAAAGCTATAATATCCCACACCTGTTAACAAAATTCAATACTAGCACAAGCAAATGGGAAAGTACATCTGTAGCTTCTCCTGAGGACATGACACCATCTATTGAAGCTTTCTTGTCACTTGTATTCTGCGGAGTCTGGTTTTTATTCTTGTAAATCCTTGGGTCGCGTATATGCCAGGTTCGACTGAATTTATCCTGCAAAAAATATATCCAATAAACGTTCGATAATTTTCAATATATTAAATGAAACGAGTGACATTCTTTTAATCAGTACGAGTACTATTTCCCCTACATTTGAGTGGGCCACAGCGTCATATCTGTAACATGTAGGGACCTTAACTAATATCAACAATAACAAAAACATATGCTCTGTAGTTTCAATCTTCTAGTTAATGGATATGGGCAATATTATTTTGGAATATTATGAAAAACAAGTTGTTGATAGTGCACCGTGAACGTAAATTTGCATGCAGCAACTGAAGTTGGTTTTTTGTTTATCTGGGTCAAATTCACTTCTTTTCTTCCTCTCATGGATTCTCCCTCACCTCGTGGATTTTAGAAAGTATGAAAGTACGAATTGGTTTATTCAAAACTTTTGTGCTCTATGTTATAACTATCACTCCAGTAGTAGCACTAGTCAGTCAAGAGGTTCTACGGCATCTAAACACTGCCAGAGATCAGTATTTCCATGAATAAAAACTTTAAAATCTATCGCCGAATCGCAATTTTTATTTACCTTCTAAAGTTGATACAGGAGCAATCTGCATTTGAACGTGGCTCCTTGCAATTGGCACATCGCTGCAACCCTTTCAAAATCATGGCAATCCTGGCTCTGTACCTAGGAGATTATAACAATATGCGGCAGAAAATGACACACTTTCAGTCAATGGCAAAACTTGGGCTAACAACACAGGTTTTTTCCAGGTTTTTCCGGCAAAAAGAACGAAATATATTGATGTTTACTGTTTATCTACAGTCTCAGCACAAGTGTTTTTTACAGATTTCAGATTCGCAATCTTCGCAATATTGAAGGTGTGACATCTCACGACGTTACTACACCGCACACGCGTCAAGGATCCTAAACGACTGAACTTCTAATGTAATTGTTAAATTCCTCAACGTGCTCTGAAGCTGGGCTATGTTTTTGGAATACGCTACTGGGGAGACTATTCCAATCTGCTATTGTGGTCACAATAAAACAACCAGTAACCTAGGACCGTTCACCACTTTTCAATGGTTTTAGCGCAATAACTGTCATCTTTTGGACGCGATCCGGAGATGCTCTTATATGTAGCAAATTCAGAATTTTACACAAGTTTTGTGAAGTAAAATGTCATGATTTACGAAAATTCAAGGTCGGTGTATTTTTGTCGGGCAGGATTTTCCAGCTGTAACTCGCCACTTTATTCTATCATCCCGAAATATAAATTTTAAGTGCAAACTGTAAGACTATCAACTCGCTTTTCAAAATGACTGCCAAGAGCTATAATGGTTACACATGAACACAAATCTTACTTGACATGCGTATACTGACGGTTTACTTATAGCAGCTCAGAATTTGGCATTCGAGAACCAGTGGAAGTTGCCGGTAAGTTCGGCAAAAAAATCATTTCCTGGATAATTGTTGTTTTCGGGAGGTGGCGGCGGTACGAGTACAGGCGGATTTGACTAAGATTACTGGTATGTTTATAGATGTCAGTTCTTACTTGGAGATGCGTAAGGGCGTGTTTGTGTGTTTTTCTTGAGTTCGTAGTTGAAGCTACGAGTTTCGCTGTACGTATGACTGCTTTGTTGGTGAGGCCCTTTTTTAAGGGACGGCCGCAATACTCATTTGTGCTAATTTTGAATTCCGTGGTGGTGAATAATCTATAGTCCTAGATGACTCTTGCAGTCTTCCTACGACAGCAAGAGTCATAGTTCCTATAATAGGAAATGCCATTTATGTCAATTTTCAAATCTCGGCGCACGACTGGGGCCAACGGCGTCATTTTAGAAAGGGTGCATCAATGGCCCAATTATAAATTATGGCGCACAAGTTTTATGGTCAGATAGCAATTTTTACTGAGAAAAAAGATATCTGTTTTCTTGAGATCAGGACATCGAATCTCTCATTATCGCCCACAACAACAGTGAATCCACAGTTACAAAACCACGTTTTACTCTAGTTTGGGAGTTTCGCTGAGGTCGAAAATAATGCGCCAGGGTACTTCTTAGTGTGCTTTTAAAGAAAGAGCCTGCCAGTTCCAGCCTCGGTGGCTTTGAACGTGCGCCGAAAGATCCAGAGCCTCGAAAATTGAGATCAATGGCCATTTCTATTGCAGGAACTTTGACCCTGTCTGTCCTAGGAAGGTAGAAAGGGTCTGCTGGGACTAAATAATCTAGTGCAGTTGTTTAGCTGAGGCAACTTGAGCGAAAGTCAATCCCCTGCTTTCCACCCCTGTCCAGTTTCGAACCAGGGACTTTAGGATTACAGGACCAAGGCTCTATCGACTGAGCTAACCGTCATCCCCAATATCTCGTAAATCGCTCGATACATACGTTTAAGAAATTAATGTAAGCAGCTCTGTACCTCAATGTTTACAAGCAGATTCTTCACGTTCATTGTAGTGCACATCCACTGATAAAATAGTGCAAAATGTTTCAAGCAATACGTTACTATAGCATATAAAAAGAGTTATATTCCATCATATTTCTGCTAAAACACAAAAATTATAGAAAAGAGGTAAGTAAGCATCCATATATTGCTTCATATTATATCCAGAATCATATATAAATTTATACGCCCGAACTGTTTTTTTATTCGAAACAGTCAGAAATTTGTACTCCCGCAAATTCTTCCGCAACATATGTGTTACGACTGTTTGCGACGCCGTCGCAGGCCATTCAATAAGTAAATACAAAGCATACCTAAAATCCCGAGAATTTTCTTAATTTTGTATATTTTATATATATTTATTTTGAACTGCAATACCATACTATTACATTTCATCTAAGAAAAAAATATTGTGCAACTATATCCATTTGTTTTCCGTATGTGGGATTTTTAATACCATGCTTTTAATATGAAAAATTAGCATTTAACTTAGGTAATATTTAGATGGAGTTCTAATATTTAGAACTACTTACACACTTGTTTAATAAATAAGTGCCTAATTGTACTATTTTCTTGTTGTTTGCTTCTATGTACAAGTGCACTAAAATAAACAAACTGTAAGCTTTGGGTAATTTTATTTTTTCATAGTTGCTTTACACACATTTGTTTATTTTTTAAATTTATTATTCAAATATACAATAACATATATGCAGAAAGATGGCTTAAGTAACTGACGACATAAGGTTTTGTCGCTGATTGAGAAATTGCGTCGTCAGGTGACTTCTCACTTCACACATTTTTGTCGTCAGTTGCTTTTCACACGTAACAATTCTCTTCTCGTCATGATGCTTGCGCTGAGGCTGGCGATGATGGTTCGCTACCACTGCAGGACCACGTAAAGCTTTTGCTAGAGGCCCAATCAAGTTGCGATATCTGACCAAGTAATTTTGAGTGAACATAATGAGACCATCATCCTGAGATTTCCCAACTAAGACATCATCTCCGTTGTAGTGATATGGCTCAATTGTTACCAAAGCCATTTTCATCTATTAAACATCTGTTAAACATAAATCCAAGCGCACTAGTCATATTTAAACTGTACCACTGACAAAGTTTCGCTACAATATTTTCTATAATTAACCACGTAGAAATTCCATTCATATCTCATAATTTCTACAATTTGACAAGTGGATTTTTTCTTCATATATCATTTGAAAGCGTGAACAAAGTCATCAACCAGGGCGTTTTTTTTTCATTTTTTTGTTTACAATATAAAATAAAACTTTTATAATGGTGAGGTCAACCCTAATTACCATAACCAAAGTGCGCCGCTCGCCATTTGACTTTGACTAAGTCTTATTGAGTAATATATGTTGATAAGGTTATGTATCGTACCTGCTTTTTACACGTAACAATTATCTTCTCGTCTTGTCTTGACGGTGCGTAAGAATAATAACAAAAGCACAGTGTTAATCACGTGCGTTTGTTTGCATTTTACAACGTTTATTTTTATATTTAAATGAAGCAAAGCGAAACAAAAGAGGCTCCGCTCATGTCGCGTGTTGGCAGATAACTTGAGCAATATCCGAGCTCCAAGTTGACGGTGGTTTTGATTTCGTTCAGAAATCGGTCAATTTTTGACTTATTTGTCTGCTTTTAGTTTTTTGACAATTAAAAAAAATCAAAAGCTAAATTATTAATGCAAAATTTACTAGAAAAACTGAAAATAAAAAAGTAAAAACACCGCGTCTCCTGTTGACGGTTAACTTTTCGATATCGGAAGCTGCAGGGTCAACTGCGTCTGTGTGTGTACTTTGGTCTCCCTATTTTTTATCTATGATCTCTCTTAAGTGACACCTTTAGTGTCTTTTAACATATACAAAAGGTCTCCTCATGTTGGCATATTCTGTGTGCATATACAGTGAAACCCCGCTATTAAGGACAAAAAGTGACTGAATAATTTTGCCCCTAATGGCGGGGTGTCCCTAATTTCGAGGTCCTGTTCTATCTGACAACTACAACTAAAATCTTCGCCTATTTTTCTTACACTTTTTCCATCACTAGCTGTTATTATTTTAACTTTATCAGATAGCGAGAGGTCGTTCCGTTTTCTTTTCACATCACCGATATTCAGACCTAACATGTTGTATAGCATCTTTACTGAGTATAAGACAATGAATTAATTATTTTATTTATACGCATTTTAAAAGACAGAGCACATGTCAATAGGGTTCAGTCGTATTTAGCTTCTCCCTTAAGCACACATCTTTTGTAATAGCCCTATTGTCTTTACATGCACTGTGTTCAATATAATGTACTCAATACCCATAGATAACAATAGCGTAAAAAACTTGACTAAGTCTCGAGGAGTACGTCTGTCCCACGTGGGGGATATGGTTTGTGTAAGGCTGTTGCGTGTTGACTACGCAAAAATTTAAAAGTGGAAGGATAGGCAGACACAGTGTCTAACATTTAGACGAATCAATCCATTCAACAGCAGGCGCGTGAGAATGTAGGTACGCTAAGTACCGCGTTCATTTTAAAAAATCCGCCATTTTGTCAAGTCCCAGCCGGAAAATGCTTGATCACTGCACTGCGGAAGGTCTCAGGGAACTTGTGTGCAGAATTTGAAACGAATCCATCCATTTTTGTGGCCTGTAGGCGGGTGAGACTGCCAGTGCCAATTTTCAAAAGTCCGCCATTTTGCCCAATCCGGAAAATTCTTGACCATTGCACTGCGGAAGGTTCCAGGGAAGCCGTGTACAAAATATGTGGCCTGTAGGCGGGTGAGACTGCCGTATATACGCCGATCTTTTTAGTCCAGTGCCGATTTTCAAAAGTCCGCCATTTTGTCATTTTTTTCGATCCAAAAAATTCTTAGTCAGTGCATTGCGGAAGGGTTTAGAGAAGCCGTGTACAAAATTTGAAACGAATGCATGTACATATGTGGCCTGTAGGCGCGTGAGACTGAAGCGTGACAGACAGACGGACAGATCGAAAAGTTCAAAACTATATCCCTCCGTTCCACAGGAGATAACAAACACTACCGAGTAACAAGCTGATAGGGGTTGTTTATATAACGTACAAAATATGGACAGCAATTTGACTGTCCACAATAAAGGGTTTTTTTAAATGTGTAACCGTACTTACGGGATAATAAAAGTGTCCCTAATTCTGAATAGAGGGGTGTCCACAATGGAGGGTTCTAGATATAACAGAACTCTATGGCGTTTTAAAACAGAATCAAAATTGCTGTACATAATTCAGGGGTGTCAATAATAGAGGGGTGTCTATATCCGGGGTTTTATTGTACTATAAAATGTATGTATATATTATTAACTTCTTTGGTAGTGTCATTGTAGGTTCAATTCCTGCAGGGTGCACGCATAACGATTTCTTATGCGGAGTTGCTGCGCTCTCCGGTGGTGGCACATCAAACTTTGGTAATATAGTAAATAGGGGATCAAATGCGCATCATATATAATAATCATTGATAAATAACCCAAAAATGCAAATTTGGGAGACCATACTTTGGTCTCCCTATTTACTATTTTTATCTATCGCTTCTCTAAGTGACACCTTTTGTGTCTTTTAACATATTCAAAAGGTCTCCCTATGTTGGCATATTCTGTGTGCATATATTATTAAATGTGTGCATATATTATCACCTTTTTGTTAGTGTCATTGTAGGTTCAACTCCTGCAGGGTTTACGCATAACGATTTGTTATGTGGAGTTACTAAATAATAAGGAAGCCCCGATCTGCCCACCATTGATCCGATGCATCCGCATAATCTAGTATTTTAATAAAGAAGTCAGAAAATATTAAAAAGTTCTGTTCACGCACTCTTCTCAGCATTTTGTCACTTCATATACCCTCGGAAAAGGCAGCAGTTTGAATGGGGGTGGGCATAAACATGTACCAAATCCATAGGAACACCTGTGAATGGGACATATTTTATCTCCAGAGTTCTTTAACCGAGGTAAAATAGTCTAATGCTGTACATGCGTCTTCAGGTATGGTGATTTGCGTGTTTTCATATATTCCTCTGTCATGCTAAGTTCACATGTCGAACACAGCTAAAACACACGAGATATGGAAATGGTATTAAGTATCTATTTTAACTAGAGCAGTGTGCATAGCCCACATATTCCCCACAGGCCAGCCATCAGGCCCTCAAAAGTCAATCAAGAGCTAAAATTTTCCAAGTCCAGTTGGTGCATTTTCCTTGGACGAACCTGGCCCATTTACAATGCCGATCTCTATTAGTTCCCATAGAAGCTACGTACCAGGTTTCATTTAAATCCCTGCAGTTGTTCTTGAGATATCGTTTTAACAAACTCATTCCGATGCTGAATAATTTCCAGGCTTCGGTAAATTTCAAAGTGCATCTGGCACTTTTTTCCTTGGGCCAACCTAATCCATTGACAATACTGATCCTTGGTACTGCGCACAGAATATACACACCAAGTTCCATTAAAATCATTGCAGTTGTTCTTAAAATATCGTGTTAACAAGTCAACCAACAGAATATGCACATCAAGTTCCATTAAAATCATTGCAGTTGTTCTTAAAATATCGTGTTAACAAGTCAACCAAGAGCTGAAATTTTCCAGCTGGTTCATTTTGATTAAACAAACACTACCCATTTGCAATGCCGCTCTGTGTATGTTGCCATAGAAGCTATATGCCAAGTTTCATGAAAATCCTTGCAGCAGTTCTTAAGTTATCGTGTTAACAAGGTCAAACAATAGTCAATCAAGAGCTGAAATTTTCCAAGTCCAGCTGGTCCATTTTCCTTGAACGGACCTGGCCCATTTACAATACCAACCTGTGTCTGCTCCTCTAGAAGCCACATACCAAGTTTCATGAAAATCCTTGCAGGAGTTTTTAAGTTATCGTGTTAACAAGCTCTTGATGACAGACCGACAGACCGACCGACACGCGGTCGATCGCATATATTCCTCCTGTGGGGAAAATGAATAACTGTGAGTGTGGAGAGAGGGGGACAGCTGTTGAAGAGTATGACAGGTCGGTGCGTGTAAAATTATGAAGAAACCGCAAACCATGCACACCAATGGGCCCATTTCAGCCAGTACACAATGACAACGTACGTCAGAAGATTACGCACTTAAAAATAGGCCGCAATTTTTCAATAAAATGAAGAACCCAACCAAACGGAAAACAAAAATTTTCATAACAGTATATAAAATTAATCACACAAGAATTGTTCACAATAGCTTTTCTATTGAACTTAAAATTGTGATAATAAGGAAGCAGAGTGCCATGGATTCTTCCGATGATAGCGAGGTGTAAGCCTTCAAAACTGCACTGTATTTCTTCTCCCTAACATAGTTTATAAACTTTTTCCTATAGTAAAGTGACTTTTAAGAAGAAACAATGATAGTTTATGTAGCTTTCCGTTATTACGAAACCTGTGCAGCGATTTTTAGAGGTCTGAAAATATCAGCTTCCTGCCATACCAAGTTCACATCCCCGCCATCTTGAGGTATACTCTACACGTGCTTTTAATTTGCCGCCATGTGATTGATCCAGCAAACATGTGAAAACCACGCTGAGGCCACCTGATTGGCCAGAAATTGTCAGAAAACATCATTAATATGTAGAAACCGTTCACAAACTTTTCTATTGCAGTACCCCCTACAGTTTCAGTGAAACACACCAAACACACTGAAATTTAAGTGAAAACCAGATTTTATGCAAAGTTGGCCCAAGGCGGATATGGAATTAATGTCTACTTTGCACATTCGAGCCAAAAAATGTGTAAACCTAATGGGCTTCCGGCTCTTGAAGTCGACTTTGCAAAAAAGGCCCACTTCGAAGGTCTAAAATTGACGAAAAACACTAACACACTGTCAAGTTCGCGGGGTACACGACCTCACACACACACACACACACGCAGAACTATATGTCTCCCCTTGATTGAAGTCATGTAGTACCTAGGCTTTGCAATTCCGACGAAATTGCGGTATCGGTTACCGCATTTTCTTCATATAATAACATGATATATATACGACATAGGGAGACTGCATAAAATTAATGCAAAGGGAGAACATTTTTATTTTGTCACTAGCTATGTCGTTGGTTTTAGATTAACAACAAAAATGAGATATATGTCGTCGAAGGCACAGCCCCAGCCAGGAACTGACAACCAACTCCCACTCTAAGCTTTCAATTTAAGTCGAGTTCAAAAATAAAACGCAATTGCTGCACATCTACATGGTATACATTTTTACTAAGTGAAACCTCAAAGCATTCCGCATCATAGTTGGAGAGATATGCTGTCGACAAAACAGGGCATAAAAAAGTGATAGACAGACGGACAGACAAGACGGAGAACACCCAATCTAATACCTCCCTTCCCGGGTCTAAAGCCCCCGGCTGGGGGTTAACAAACTGTATTCGTGAGTAAAAAATACAGACCAAACGATGATGATCTACATCTGTAGAGTTGCAAAGTGATACCTATAACAGTTTGTGGTTTGAGACCATGTGAGCCAGACACTGCACACGCATTGTGGACGTCTCGCAAGTGTCTTTTTAGGTAAAAAAACCATGTCACAGATAACAGCAAGCACTTGCATATGCTCTTGCAACTCTGCGCTGGTCAAAGATTCCCGTGTCCTGCATCTGGAGCATTTATAAGCAAAGTCCTGTTTGGTTTTCTTAATTGTCTGTTCTTGGGGGACGTCGTCAAGGTTTAGCTCTTGTTCGATGTGCAACTGCTCAGGTGCTTGTACATCACCAGATATCGCTGTGACAGCCGGGGTTGTACTTGCACTTCCTCTAGCACGTGGATGAAATGTCGGCAGATTCACCAGTTGAACAAATCGCAACCTTGGCGCTTAATGGCTCCTCCCCTCCCGGGTTTAAAGCCTCCGGTTTGGGGCTAACAAACCGTATTCGTGAGTCAAAAATACAGACCAAACGATGATGATCTACATCTGAAGAGTTGCAAAATGACATGTATAACTGTGGTGTGAGGTCATGTGTGCCAGAGACTGCAGTGCCACATTATACGTTCACCCATTGTGGACGTCTCACAAGTGTCTTTTTAGGTCAAAAACCCTTTTGGACCTGTTTTCTCTTCTTTTATTGCCTTTCCTCGCCTATTTTCTCTTCCAGAAGGACGTTTGCGGCTTATTTTCTCTTGATTTCTTACATTTCATCCTGCTTTCCGTTCTTGCCTTTTCTCGCCTATTTTCTCTTCCTTAAACTCGTTTGCGACTTATTTCCTCCACATTTCTTAGATTTCATCCTGTTTACTCTTCTCATCTTGTGTGTTCTCGGCTATTTTCTCTTCCAGAAGAGCCTTTCCGGCCTATTTCCTCTTGATTTCTTACATTTCATCCCCTTTTACCTTCTTTTCTTTTTCTTTCTCGCCTATTTTTATTTCCTGAAGATCGTTTCCGGCCTATTTCCTCTTGATCTCTTAGATTTCATCAATTTTTCCCTTCTTTTCTTGTCTTTCCTCGCCAATTTTCTCTTCCAGCAGATCGTTTCCAGATTATTTTTCCTGATTTCTCAGATTTCCACCTGTTTTCTCTTCCTTTCTTACCTTTTCTCGCCTATTTTCTATTCCTGAAGATCGTTTCAGGCATATTTTCCCTGATTTCTTACTTTTCGACCTGTTTTTTCTTCTTTTCTTGCCTTTTCTCGCCTATTTTGTCTTCAAGAAGGACGTTTGCGGCCTATTTCCTCTTGATTTCTTACCTTTCATCCTGCTATCTCTTTTTTTCTTGCCTTTTCTCGCCTATTTTCTCTTCCTTAAATTCGTTTCCGACTTATTTTCTCCATATTTCTTAGATTTCATCCTGTTTACTTTTCTCTTCATGCGTGTTCTCGGCTATTTTCTCTTCCAAAAGAGCGTTTTCGGCCTATTTCCTCTTGATTTCTAACATTTTATCCCCTTTAACCTTCTTTTCTTCTTCCTTCTCGCCTATTTTCTCTTCCTGAAAATCGTTTCCTTTCTATTTCCTCTTGATTTCTTAAATTTCCTCCCCTTTTCTCTTTCTTTCTTCTCTTTTCTAGCCTATTTTCTCTTCCAGAAGAACATTTCTGGCCTATTTCGTCTTGATTTCTTACATTCATCCTTTTTTCTTGTTTCTTCTTGTGTTTTCTCGTCTGTTTTCTCTTCCTGAAGATCGTTTCAGGCATATTCTCCCAGATTTCTTACTTTTCGACCTGTTTTCTCTTCTTTTCTTGCCTTTTCTTGCCTATTTTCTCTTCCAGAAGGACGTTTGCGGCCTATTTCCTCTTGATTTCTTACCTTTCATCCTGCTATCTCTTCTTTTCTTGTTCTTTCTCGCCTATTTTCTCTTCCAGAAGGACGTTTGCGGCCTATTTCTCCTTTTCTCTTTCTTTCTTCTCTTTTCTTGATTATTTCCTCTTCCAGAAGAACATTTTCGGCCTATTTCCTCTTGATTTCTTACATTTCATCCTGTTTTCTCGTTTCTTCTTGTGTTTTCTCGTCTATTTTCTCTTCCTGGAGATCGTTTCAAGCATATTTTCCCTGATTTCTTACTTTTCGACCTGTTTTCTCTTCTTTTCTTGCCTTTTCTTGCCTATTTTCTCTTCCAGAAGGACGTTTGCGGCCTATTTTCTCTTGATTTCTTACCTTTCATCCTGCTATCTCTTCTTTTCTTGCCTTTTCTCGCCTATTTTGTCTTCCTTAAATTCGTTTCCGACTTATTTTCTCCTTATTTCTTAGATTTCATCCTGTTTACTCTTCTGTTCTTGCGTGTTCTCGGCTATTTTCTCTTCCAGACGAGCGTTTCCGGCCTATTTGCTCTCGTTTTCTTACATTTTATCCCCTTTAACCTTCTTTTCTTCTTCTTTCTCGCCTATTTTCTCTTCCTGAAGATCGTTTCCGACCTATTTCCTCTTGATTTCTTAGATTTCATCCCCTTTTCTCTTCTTTTCTTGTCTTTTTTCGCCTATTTTCTCTTCCAGAAGGACGTTTGCGGAATATATCCTCTTGATTTCTTACATTTCATCCTGCTTTCTGTTCTTTTCTTGCCTTTTCTCGCCTATTTTTTCTACCTCAAATTCGTTTCCAACTTATTTTCTCCATTTTTCTTAGATTTTATCCTGTCTACTTTGTCATCTTGTGTGTTCTCGGCTATTTTCTCTTCCTGAAGATCGTTTCCAGAACATTTCTCCTTGATTTCTTACATTTCATCCAATTTTCTCTTCTTTTCTTCTCTTTTCTCGCCAATTTTATCTTCCACCAGATCGTTTCCGTCCTATTTTTCCTGATTTCTGAGATTTCCACCTGTTTTCTCTTCTTTTCTTGACTTTTGTCGTCTATTTTTTCTTTCTCAAATTCGTTTCCGACTTATTTTCTCCATATTTCTTAGATTTCATCCTGTTTACTTTCCTCATCTTGTGTGTTCTCGACTATTTTCTGTTCCAGAAGAGCGTTTCCGGCCTACTTCCTCTTGATTTCTTACATTTCATCCAATTTTAACTTCTTTTCTTTTTCTTTCTCGCCTATTTTCTTTTCCTGAAGATCGTTTCCGGCCTATTTACTCTTGATTTCTTAGATTTCATCCCTTTTTCTCTTCTTTTCTTGTCTTTTCTCACCAACTTTCTCTTGCACCAGATCGTTTTCAGCCTATTTTTCCTGATTTCTCAGTTTGCCACCTGTTGTCTTTTCTTTTCTTGCCTTTTCTCGCCTATTTTCTCTTCCTGAAATTCGTTTCCGGACTATTTTCAAACCTATTTCTTAGATTTCCTCCAATTTTCTCTTTCTTTCTTCTCTTTTCTCGCCTATTTTCTCTTCCAGAAGAACATTTCCGGTCTATTTCGTCTTGATTTGTTACATTTCATCCTGTTTTCTCGTTTCTTCTTGTGTTTTCTCGTCTATTTTCTCTTCCTGAAGATCGTTTCAGGCATATTTTCCCTGATTTCTTACTTTTCGACCTGTTTTCTCTTCTTTTCTTGCCTTTTCTTTAAAAAATAAAGTGTTATTTGATTTTAAAACTCTGGTGATGCGCTGCCCCTTTTCCCCCTTAATCCCCCACGCTACTCGACTTGACAGCGACGGAGCGTGCCAGACGGAGATGTAGACAGAGCGTCTCGGGTTACAGCGTGCCGTCATGCAAGGCGGGAGCGCAGCACACACTCAGTAACTCGGGGGCGGAGCTCGCCCCAGAGTACCTTCTGTCATGCCTGTGTTCTATTGGCCGTTGAGTCGTGCAGGGATTAAGTCGGACGGTACATAACAAGGCTCTTCCAAGCTTCCCCTCACAAATGCAAAGCAAGCACTGGTCAAGCAAGCGCTTCCAGAGAGCAAAAGGAAAAAAAAAACAGAAAGACACAGCCAAATGGAATATTAGCTAGCCTTCAGGATAAAATAATAATAAACTAAAAAAAATAATAATAAAGAAAACCAGAAAAGGATACAAAGGATAATTACATTTGATTAAAGTAGCTTTCAGGATAACGATTGATACAGGGCGTAAGGTAAAGGGAATAAAATGTATATATAAAAAAACAATAAATAAAAGTGTGATATATGCGACATTGTGTATAAACTTGTATAAGCTCTTAATTGCAATTTGTGGATATCAATTGTTAAGCCTAACAAGCGTCACCCGAAGAGATGACAAGCTTGGACTCTAAATTGCAATTAGTGCAAGGGATTGTTAGGATTTGGGGCATCAATATGCGTGAGTACTCTAATTGCAGTTAAGATCTTGCCTGAGCAGTGCCGTCTGAATAGGGCATTAATTGCAATTACGGCCAAGCAGTGAACCCCCTATAACTGAAAAAAAGAGTGAGAGAGCAAGAAAACAAAAAATGAATAAGGAAAAAGTCGACAGTGCAATTAAAGAATTGAAAGAATAGGCTGCGTCGAGAAACCTTCTCGAATCCACTGTCGACGCTCTCCTGAGCGAGGAATTCTTTTCCATCGACAGTGTACTGCACATTGACAAGGTCGTCATTAAGGCGCTAAAACTCTCGCTCGGCCAAGAGAGAATGCTGCTAGCGGCCGTCTCAGACCTTAAGGACGCAAAGTCCGACAGTGCGAGTTCCCGCACCGGTCCCACATCGGACATCATTGAGAAATTTCCGGCCGAAAGACCCCGGCTACGCAGCGACGCGGCACCAGCTACCCTGAATGACCTTCCACGCCTTAACACAGAGACGATGACAGCCATGCTGGACTCCCTCGTGGACAAGCCGCAGACCCCGGACGACGACCCATGGCAGACCGGGAGAACCCCAGGTAACACGCGACCATTATTTGTCCAAGATTTCTGTGGATCCTTCCTGGGGAGTCAGCGCACAGAGACAGTGTTATCGTCGAACGGTGATGCGAAAGTGATCGTGACGAGCGCGGCGAAACGCGTGAGGCCTGAGGACACCACGTGGCAGCAGTGGGTGAAAGGCCACGCCCGCATCTTTAGCGCCCGAAAGCGCTCAGGACAGTTGGAGACGGAAGACGAGCGTGATCGCTACAATCTCTACGGCATAAAGTTTGGAGATATGTGCGAGTATTACCCGCTAGCCAACTGTATGAGGTATGATTTCGAATACCGGCAACGGGTGGCGTCGGGGCAAATCCGTTGGGGATACGACGATACGTATCTCCTAGGCATATGTTGCTTCTCGTCTCGCGCCCAATCAACATCCACCCGGAAGCAGCACGCTAGACCCAGGGTGGAAGCTCCAAGGGCCCCGAACGGCACGGAAATTTGTCGCAACTTTAATTCGCGCCGGGGTTGCAGTCTACTAAACTGCCGATTCATGCATGTCTGCCTGAAATGTTTCCAGAACCACCCCGAGATTGCTCATAGAGACTAGGGGCACGCCGTCTCTAGCCCACTATCTGACCGGCTCGACGAATGGGAACGACAACTTGAAACGGATAAGGACAAGGTACTTATTCTCAACGGATTACGTAATGGGTTCGATATCGTTAACGTTCGCACGGAAAATATTCGGTGTGCCGAAGCCCCCAACAGCCGCGTGGCTGAGCGACAATATCGTGATGAGGTAGAGAGCGAAATAAAGAAGGAAATTGCCCTGGGTCGCTATAAAGTAGTGGTAGAAAACCCGGTCATTGTCTCCCCGCTCTCCGCCATACCCAAAGAAAACGGTGAAATCAGGCTAATTCACGATTGCTCCCACGCCACCCCCACGCCACCCCCGACAAACATGTTTTTACATCCGTGGACATCGCTGCCGATATGGTCGGTAAAAACTCGTTTATGGCAAAAGTGGACTTTAAATCAGCTTATCGGCAGGTCCCGCTCATCGAAGCGTCCCAACGTTTAACGGGCTTAAAGTGGAAATTTAAGGGTGATAAACATCACACATACCTTGTAGATACCCACTTGCCCTTCGGGGCTTCATTAAGCGTTGGTATTTTCCATCGTATTACACAGAGTGTCTGCCGCATGCTTAAAAAACAAGGTATAAAAGCAATAATTTGCTACCTCGATGACTTTTTTATTACCGCTGAAACATTTGACGATACGCTCAAGGCAATGCAATGCTTGATACGGCTCCTCCGGTCGCTTGGTTTCGCAATCAACTGGGAGAAATGCATCTCCCCTACGCGCAGACTAACGTTTCTGGGAGTGACTATCGACTCCACCGACTGCACGCTGTCAATTCCGACGGATAAGCTATGCGAAGTCCAAACCCTTCTCTCCAACGACGCAAGTCCCGACAACAGACGGCTCTCAAAACGCGACCTCCAGAGCCTGCTGGGGAAACTGAACTGGGTCAGACGTGTTGTCAGTGTCATACGTCCGGCCATGCGTCGTCTAATCGTGCTTATGACGTCACTACGTCGCCCTAACCACCGCACCCGTATCACTACGGACACTCGCCGAGACTTACTACTGCTTAATGTGCTTTGCGCCTCATTCAACGGTACATCTCGCTTTTCCTCCCAAAGGGATGTGCCCGATCGCGCCTTTCACATTGCCACAGACGCAAGCCCGACTGCTGCAGGCGCAGCGGTCGTTTGCCACAATAGAACCATAGACTGGCTCTATTGCAACTTCGCCGCGGATATGCCCGCCATCAATGATTGCGACATAAATACGAAAGAACTAGCTGCTGTTCTTTTGGCGCTGCGCCGCTGGGCACCGTTCTGCGCTTCTAAGACGGTCCAACTATATTCGGATAATAAAGCAACCCTATATGCCCTTAACCGAGGAAGAATTAGAAACACTATTGCGTCCGATGTTTTATGCGAAATACTAATATTATGCGTTAAGTTTGACATTAAAATATGTGCCGCCTACGTAAACACGAAACTTAATAAGCTCCCGGATGCCATTTCGCGACTATCCAGCCTTCCGCATGCCACGTATGCATTCGGCCACGTCCCGCTCGCTGACCTCCGGCACCACATGTCACCAATTGCTATGCGTCGTTTGTTCCAGGAGTGGTACGGGAGACACAAATTTTGGACAACGAAGTGGCCCAATTCCGCCGAGCAGCCCTAGCTGAAAGCACTCGTGAAAGGTACTCGGCTCAGCTGAAGTCTTACATGGCCTTCTGCCAAGCCTTTAGGATGCGCCCAGCCCCCGCAGAAACTACGACCGTGCTCCGTTACGCGTGTTTTCTCAGCCGATCCCTGAAACCCCAGTCCGTGAGATGCTATCTCGCTGCAGTTCGCCTACTCCAGTTGGAGCTGGGTTACACGAACCCCATTGAGAATAACCACTTCGTGAAGACGCTATTGAAAGGAATCGGCACGCAGAAAGGTACGCCACCCCAACAGAAACTACCGCTCTCGCTGGATATCTTGCAGCGCGTCCGAGGAGTTCTCGACCTCTCGCAACCATTAGAGGCCTGCTTCTGGGCTGCTTGTCTCATGGGCTTCTTTACCTTTCTGCGCAAGTCCTCGCTGCTATCCCGTACCCAGACTAGCCACGACTGTAGAACTGCCGTGATGACGAAACGCTGTGTGCAGATGGCGCCCTAGTTCACGTA
This sequence comes from Protula sp. h YS-2021, assembly GCA_949752745.1. Classification (NCBI taxonomy): domain Eukaryota; kingdom Metazoa; phylum Annelida; class Polychaeta; order Sabellida; family Serpulidae; genus Protula; species Protula sp. h YS-2021. Next base: position 3,095,368 of record OX457034.1, read on the forward strand.
AAACGCACCAAAACACTTCGCAACTTTTCACGAGCCCTCGTCATCCCAATCCCAGAGGTAGAGCAGTCTACAGTATGCCCCACTGCAGCGTTAAAACACCACCTCCGCCTTTCGCCCGCACATGGTAAAGCGGCGCTTTTCTCCTACAGAACCCCGGACTCCACCGTCCCTCTCTCCCACGCAGCGTTCTCGTCGATGCTGAAATGCAAACTGCGTGCTGTTGGGCTAGATGACTCAGCCTACAGCGGCCATAGCCTACGACGAGCCGGGGCTACCTTTGCTCTTGCCTGTGGGCTGCCACCGCAAGTGATTAAGAGCCAAGGAGACTGGACATCGGAGTCCTACACGCGATACACTGACGTCCCTCTGAGTCTACGCCTGGATTGTGCAAAAACCATGGGATCAAACGTTCAAAACGCCTTGTCCTAACTACTACAAGTAACACTTCGTGGTTTGGGTATTTGGACAGTTTCTTAAAGTATGTTTGTTTGATGCATAATGTGTTCAGCAGTCAGGCAATAAACATTTGTACCCAAACCACTCTCTCATTCGTCTTGCCAGCCATAACGGCTAGAGACTAGAACGCTATAAGTTTTAATTAAAAAATAAAGTGTTATTTGATTTTAAAACTCTGGTGATGCGCTGCCCCTTTTCCCCCTTAATCCCCCACGCTACTCGACTTGACAGCGACGGAGCGTGCCAGACGGAGATGTAGACAGAGCGTCTCGGGTTACAGCGTGCCGTCATGCAAGGCGGGAGCGCAGCACACACTCAGTAACTCGGGGGCGGAGCTCGCCCCAGAGTACCTTCTGTCATGCCTGTGTTCTATTGGCCGTTGAGTCGTGCAGGGATTAAGTCGGACGGTACATAACAAGGCTCTTCCAAGCTTCCCCTCACAAATGCAAAGCAAGCACTGGTCAAGCAAGCGCTTCCAGAGACCCACCTCCATCCCCCTTCCCCTTCCCTGTTTAATTGTTTACAAGTACAGTTTTATGTTGAATATGTTAGTATGGTTAGTGGACAGTTTCTTAAAGTATGTTTGTTTTAAGAATAATGTGTTCAGCAGTCAGGCAATAAACATTTGTACCCAAACCACTCTCTCATTCGTCTTGCCAGCCATAACGGCTAGAGACTAGAACGCTATAAGTTTCAAAATAATAGTAATAATATTTCAATGGTTTCCCATTGCAATAACCAAACATAGCATAAGAATAAGTACATGTGTACAGAGTGTGGGGGAAAACCGATCGATAAATTTTAGAGTGCACTCGTACAGAGTGTGGGGGAAAACCGATCGATAATTTCATAGTGCACTCGTACAGAGTGTGGGGGAAAACCGATCGATAATTTCAGAGTGCACTCGTACAGAGTGTGAGGGGAAAACCGATCGATAATTTCAGAGTGCACTCGTTCAGAGTGTGGGGAGGAAGCCGATCGATAAATTTCAGAGTGCACTCGTTCAGAGCGTGGGAACAATCAATAAATTTGAGAAGGAATGGGATTTTCCCTACGTTAAGTCCAATGTTATGTTTTAAGTTTATAGTAGTTGGAAAATGACACTTCTAAAACACATTTAACAAATGTAGTTTTTTGATAACATATAATATATAAAATAAGTTTGAACATTTTAGCATGCTACTTATTTGAATGTTCTAAAGTTATAGTAGTGGAAAAATGGTTGTTCTAGACCAACTTTAAGAAATTTAGTTTTTAACACCATATGATATATAAAATAAGTTTGAACATTTTAGCATGCTACTTATTTGAATATTCTAAAGTCATAGTAGTAGAAAAATGGTGGTTCTAGACCAACTTTAACAAATTTTGTTTTTTGACAAAATATGATCTATAAAATTAGTTTGAACATTTTACCATGGTGTAGTAGGTAAAAAATCAGGGTTCTAAACCAAAATTTAATTTTTTGAAAACATATTATGCTTTTCTTTTCTTAATGCTTTCAGATATCGCCAAAACACATCGCTCTCCGCTAGATGTCTCTGCAATCCATGCCTAGGCGGTATAAATAGGATGAGTGAGACCTACATTTCATCATATCAGTTGAAGCAATTGACGTGACAACAACAATGACATCTAATTCAGACACATCAGTCTTCTGTCATGATTGTAATGTGACATTTCCATCTCTGGAATTGTTCGTAGCACATACATGCAAACCAGCTAAGATGAAACGTGCTGATGAAGAGCTTGTTGAGATGATTGAAGCCAAGAGACGAAAGACGGTACAAGATGGTGTTATCAGACCTTATTCGTTCCTCTGCTGTGAATGCATTAAAATATTTCCATCTTGGGATACTTATGAGACACATGCATGCATACCAGCTGAGATGGAAAATGCGTCTCATGAAGAACATGTTTCAAAGAAAGAAAAGACAGGACAAGTAGGGAGAGGTAGAAGGGTTAGTCTGGGTGAAAACGCGCAGGAAAGACGGTTTGAGTCTGAGGATGGATCGGATTTACTGCTTGAAATGCGACAGCAAGAGAACCGTATCAAGGCACATTTGTTGGAGACCTTAAACTATAGAGAAATGGTACATTGTCGTGCATGCACGTTTCAAGAAACTGACAGCGAATGCTGAAGGTGTTATGGCAGAACAAGTGGATAATGCATTTATCAGCAGTCCAACATATACAGCATACAACCCAGCAGATATTGAGCAGGACTTGCCAGACGCCTATAAAGAATTGTTTACTAAGTTTGATGAATATGAGCGACAAGGCTCTGGCTGGGTATTGGATAACATACTGTACATTGAAGTACATACAGCTACGTCAGCACCACTGGATGCGAGTAGTTTTATTCCACTGCCGAAGAAAGTGAAGAAAACAGAAGGTGTGATAAACATTAAGAATGATGACAACAAGTGTTTCTTATGGTCAATATTGGCGTACCTTCACCCTCATGACAGAAATGCGTGAATCATTACAAGCCATTTGAGAGGGAATTAAAGGTAGAAGGTATGACATTTCCGACACCGATTACAGACATTCAAAAGTTTGAAAAGGAGAACGATGTGTCCATTAGGGTGTTTGGATATGAACATGATGTAGTTGTTCCGATACAACTGAGTCGAAACACCAGTGTGAGAGAAATCAACTTGCTTTTGATTAGCAATGACAAGAAAAGGCATTACTGCTTCATCAAGAATTTCAGCAGACTTATGTCTTATCGATCAAAGCATAATGGTGCAGCTTTTTATTGTTTCAACTGTCTTCACGGGTTCATGCGACAAGAGCTTTTAGATGAGCATCGTGAAGTGTGTGGCAAGCATGGCGCGCAACGTTTATCATTTCCCAAGGAACCATTCATTAAGTTTAAGAATGTAGCCAAAGAACAGCGAGCACCGTTTGTGATTTATGCAGACTTTGAATGTTTCACGCAAAAGCATGAAGAAGGAGACAAGTATCAACATCATCGTCCAAACAGCTTTGCCTATGTAGTTGTGAGTCAGTACAACACACGTGCACCAGTCGTGTATCGAGGAAACAATGCCGTAAAGGTCTTTTTAGACCATATGTTGAATGAACGTGATCGTATTGTACGTGGTTTAGAGCGACCAAAGGAAATGGTGATGACTCGCGAAGACAGAGAGAATTTTAAGAACGCTGTTGATTGCTACATTTGTCATGAACCTCTAGGAGCAGATCGTGTGCGAGATCATGACCATATCAATGGCAAATATCGCGGAGCAGCGCACAATGAATGCAACTTACAATTCCGACTTAGAAAGGATAAGCAGGGGGATAAAGATTCTTTTATCATTCCTGTGTTTTTCCACAATTTGCGAGGCTATGACAGTCACCTAATCATGGAGAAAATTGGGAAATTTGATGATCCAACACCATTGAGAAATATATTGCATTCACCATGAGCAATCTGAAATTTACAGACAGCTTTCAGTTCATGAGTACCTCTCTATAGAAGTTGGTATCCAACCTTGCAGCAGAAGGGAAAGATAACTTCTACAACATGACCTCTCACATTCACGATAGTGACCAATAAGATTTGCTGCTGAGAAAGGGAGTGTACCCCTACGATTACGTTGACGAACCATCCAAGTTTGCTGAAACACAGCTACCATCAAAGGACAAGTTTAATAGTCAGCTTAGCGAAGAGAACATTAGCGATGAGGATTATGCGCATGCGCAGAAGGTGTGGGATACATTCAACTGTACCAAGAAAAGAAGGTTAAAGGGGTAAAATGTAAGAAATCAAGAGGAAATAGGCCGGAAACGCCCTTTTGGAAGAGAAAATAGCCGAGAACACGCAAGAAGAGAAGAGTAAACAGGATGAAATCGAAGAAATATGGAGAAAATAAGTCGGAAACGAATTTAAGAAAGAGAAAATAGGCGAGAAAAGGCAAAAAAAGAAGAGATAGTAGGATGAAAAGTAAGAAATCAAGAGGAAATAGGCCGCAAACGTCCTTCTGGAAGAGAAAATAGGCGAGAAAAAGCAAGCAAGAAGAGAAGAGAAAACTGGTCGAAAAGTAAGAAATCAGGGGAAATATGCCTGAAAGATCGTTAGGAAGAGGAAAAAGACGAGAAAACACACGAAGAGACGAGAAAACAGGATGAAATGTAAGAAATAAAGATGGAATAGGCCGGAAATGTTCTTATGTAACAGCAAATAATCGAGAAAAGAGAAGAAAGAAAGAAAAAAGGGGAGGAAATCTAAGAAATAGGTTGAAAATAGTCCGGAAACGAATTTCAGGAAGAGAAAATAGGCGAGAAAAGGCAAGAAAAGAACAGAAAGCAGGATGAAATGTAATAAATCAAGAGGAAATAGGCCGCAAACGTCCTTCTGGAAGAGAAAATAGGCGAGAAAAGGCAAGAAAAGAAGAGAAAAAGGGATGAAATCTAAGAAATCAAGAGGAAATAGAAAGGAAACGATCTTGAGGAAAAGAAAATAGGAGAGAAAGAAGAAGAAAAGAAGGTTAAAGGGGATAAAATGTTAGAAATCAAGAGGAAATAGGCCGATAACGCTCTTTTGGAAGAGAAAATAGCCAAGAACACACAAGAAGAGAAAAGTAAACAGGATGAAATCTAAGAAATATGGAGAAAATAAGTCGGAAACGAATTTAAGGAAGAGAAAATAGGCGAGAAAAGGCAAGAAAAGAAGAGAAAACAGGTCGAAAAGTTAGAAATCTGGGAAAACATGCCTGAAACGATCTTCAGGAAGAGAAAATAGACGAGAAAACACAAGAAGAAACGAGATAACAGGATGAAATGTAAGAAATGAAGACGAAATAGGCCGGAGATGTTCTTCTGGAAGAGAAAATAGGCGAGAAAAGTCAAGAAAAGAAGAGAAAACAGGTGGAAATCTGAGAAATCAGGAAAAATAGGCTGGAAGCGATCTGGTGGAAGATAAAATTGGCGAGAAAAGAGAAGAAAAGAAGAGAAAATTGCATGAAATGTAAGAATTCAAGAGGAAATGGGCCGGAAACGATCTTCAGGAAGAGAAAATAGGCGAGAAGGAACAAGAAAAGAAGGGTAAAGGGGATAAAATGTAAGAAATCAAGAGGAAATAGGCCGGAAACGCTGTTTTGGAAGAGAAAATAGCCAAGAACACGCAATAAGAGAAGAGTAAACAGGATGAAATCTAAGAAATATGGAGAAAATAAGTCGGAAACGAATTTAAGGAAGAGAAAATAGGCGAGAAAAGGCAAGAAAAGATGAGATAGCAGGATGAAAAGTCAGAAATCAAGAGAAAATAGGCCGCAAACGTCCTTCTGGAAGAGAAAATAGGCGAGAAAAGGCAAGAAAAGAACAGAAAACAGGTCGAAAAGTAAGAAATCTGGGAAAATATGCCTGAAACGATCTTCAGGAAGAGAAAATAGACGAGAAAACACAAGAAGAGACGAGAAAACAGCATGAAATGTAAGAAATCAAAATGAAATAGGCCGGAAATGTTCTTTTGGAAGAGGAAATAATCGAGAAAAGACGAGAAAGAAAGAGAAAAGGAGACGAAATCTAAGAAATAGGTTGAAAATAGTCCGGAAATGAATTTCAGGAAGAGAAAATAGGCGAGAAAAGAACAGAAAGCAGGATGAAATGTAAGAAATCAAGAGGAAATAGGCTGCAAACGTCCTTCCGGAAGAGAAAATATGCGAGAAAAAGCAAGAAAAGAAGAAAAAAACCGGTCGAAAAGTAAGAAATCAGGGAAAATATGCCTGAAAGATCTTTAGGAAGAGGAAACAAACGAGAAAAAACACACGAAGAGACGAGAAAACAGCATGAAATGTAAGAAATCAAGATGAAATAGGCCAGAAATGTTCTTCTATAACAGGAAATAATCGAGAAAAGAGAAGAAAGAAAGAGAAAAGGGAGGAAATTTAAGAAATAGGTTTGAAAATAGCCCGGAAACGAATTTCAGGAAGAGAAAATAGGCGAGAAAAGGCAAAAAAAGAAGAGAAAACAGGAGGAAAACTGAGAAATCGGGAAAAATAGGCTGAAAACGATCTGGTGGAAGTGAAAATTGGTGATAAAAGACAAGGAAAGAAGAGAAAAGGGATGAAATCTAAGAAATCAAGAGGAAATAGGCCGTAAACGATCTTCAGGAAAAGAAAACAGGCGAGAAAGAAAAAGAAAAGAAGTTAAAATTGGATGAAATGTAAGAAATCAAGAGGAAGTAGGCCGGAAACGCTCTTCTGGAAGAGAAAATAGTCGAGAACACACAAGATGAGAAAAGTAAACAGGATGAAATCTAAGAAATATGGAGAAAGTAAGTCGGAAACGAATTTGAGAAAGAAAAAATAGGCGACAAAAGTCAAGAAAAGAAGAGAAAACAGGTGGAAATCTGAGAAATCAGGAAAAATAGGCTGGAAGCGATCTGGTGGAAGATTAAATTGGCGAGAAAAGAGAAGAAAAGAAGAGAAAATTGGATGAAATGTAAGAATTCAAGAGGAAATGGGCCGGAAACGATCTTCAGGAAGAGAAAATAGGCGAGAAGGAACAAGAAAAGAAGGGTAAAGGGGATAAAATGTAAGAAATCAAGAGGAAATAGGCCGGAAACGCTGTTTTGGAAGAGAAAATAGCCAAGAACACGCAATAAGAGAAGAGTAAACAGGATGAAATCTAAGAAATATGGAGAAAATAAGTCGGAAACGAATTTAAGGAAGAGAAAATAGGCGAGAAAAGGCAAGAAAAGATGAGATAGCAGGATGAAAAGTCAGAAATCAAGAGGAAATAGGCCGCAAACGTCATTCTGGAAGAGAAAATAGGCGAGAAAAGGCAAGAAAAGAACAGAAAACAGGTCGAAAAGTAAGAAATCTGGGAAAATATGCCTGAAACGATCTTCAGGAAGAGAAAATAGACGAGAAAACACAAGAAGTGACGAGAAAAAAGGATGAAATGTAAGAAGTCAAGAGGAAATAGGCAAGAAATGTTCTTCTATAACAGGAAATAATCGAGAAAAGAGAAGAAAGAAAGAGAAAAGGGGAGGAAATTTAAGAAATAGGTTTGAAAATAGTCCGGAAACGAATTTCAGGAAGAGAAAATAGGCGAGAAAAGGCAAGAAAAGAAGAGAAAACAGGAGGAAAACTGAGAAATCAGGAAAAATAGGCTGAAAACGATCTGGTGGAAGTGAAAATTGGCGAGAAAAGAGAAGAAAAGAAGAGAAAATTGGATGAAATGTAAAAATTCAAGAGGAAATGGGCCAGAAACGATCTTCAGGAAGAGAAAATAGGCGAGAAGGAACAAGAAAAGAAGTTTAAAGGGGATAAAATGTAAGAAATCAAGAGGAAATATGCCGGAAACGCTGTTTTGGAAGAGAAAATAGCCAAGAACATGCAATAAGAGAAGAGTAAACAGGATGAAATCTAAGAAATATGGAGAAAATAAGTCGGAAACGAATTTGAGAAAGAAAAAATAGGCGACAAAAGTCAAGAAAAGAAGAGAAAACAGGTGGAAATCTGAGAAATCAGGAAAAATAGTCTGGAAGCGATCTGGTTGAAGATTAAATTGGCGAGAAAAGAGAAGAAAAGAAGAGAAAATTGGATGAAATGTAAGAATTCAAGAGGAAATGGGCCGGAAACGATATTCAGGAAGAGAAAATAGGCGAGAAGGAACAAGAAAAGAAGGGTAAAGGGGATAAAATGTAAGAAATCAAGAGGAAATAGGCCGGAAACGCTGTTTTGGAAGAGAAAATAGCCAAGAACACGCAATAAGAGAAGAGTAAACAGGATGAAATCTAAGAAATATGGAGAAAATAAGTCGGAAACGAATTTAAGGAAGAGAAAATAGGCGAGAAAAGGCAAGAAAAGATGAGATAGCAGGATGAAAAGTCAGAAATCAAGAAGAAATAGGCCGCAAACGTCCTTCTGGAAGAGAAAATAGGCGAGAAAAGGCAAGAAAAGAACAGAAAACAGGTCGAAAAGTAAGAAATCTGGGAAAATATGCCTGAAACGATCTTCAGGAAGAGAAAATAGACGAGAAAACACAAGAAGTGACGAGAAAAAAGGATGAAATGTAAGAAGTCAAGAGGAAATAGGCAAGAAATGTTCTTCTATAACAGGAAATAATCGAGAAAAGAGAAGAAAGAAAGAGAAAAGGGGAGGAAATTTAAGAAATAGGTTTGAAAATAGTCCGGAAACGAATTTCAGGAAGAGAAAATAGGCGAGAAAAGGCAAGAAAAGAAGAGAAAACAGGAGGAAAACTGAGAAATCAGGAAAAATAGGCTGAAAACGATCTGGTGGAAGTGAAAATTGGCGAGAAAAGAGAAGAAAAGAAGAGAAAATTGGATGAAATGTAAAAATTCAAGAGGAAATGGGCCAGAAACGATCTTCAGGAAGAGAAAATAGGCGAGAAGGAACAAGAAAAGAAGGGTAAAGGGGATAAAATGTAAGAAATCAAGAGGAAATAGGCCGGAAACGCTGTTTTGGAAGAGAAAATAGCCAAGAACACGCAATAAGAGAAGAGTAAACAGGATGAAATCTAAGAAATATGGAGAAAATAAGTCGGAAACGAATTTAAGGAAGAGAAAATAGGCGAGAAAAGGCAAGAAAAGATGAGATAGCAGGATGAAAAGTCAGAAATCAAGAAGAAATAGGCCGCAAACGTCCTTCTGGAAGAGAAAATAGGCGAGAAAAGGCAAGAAAAGAACAGAAAACAGGTCGAAAAGTAAGAAATCTGGGAAAATATGCCTGAAACGATCTTCAGGAAGAGAAAATAGACGAGAAAACACAAGAAGAGACGAGAAAAAAGGATGAAATGTAAGAAGTCAAGAGGAAATAGGCAAGAAATGTTCTTCTATAACAGGAAATAATCGAGAAAAGAGAAGAAAGAAAGAGAAAAGGGGAGGAAATCTAAGAAATAGGTTGAAAATAGTCCGGAAACGAATTTCAGGAAGAGAAAATAGGCGAGAAAAGAACAGAAAGCAGTATGAAATGTAAGAAATCAAGAGGAAATAGGCTGCAAACGTCCTTTTGGAAGAGAAAATAGGCGAGAAAGAACAAGAAAAGAAGGTAAAAGGGGAAAAAATGTAAGGAATCAAGAGGAAATTGGCCGCAAACGTCCTTCTGGAAGAGAAAATAGGCGAGAAAAGGCAAGAAAAGAAGAGAAAAACGGATGAAATCTAAGAAATCAAGAGGAAATAGAAAGGAAACGATCTTGAAGAAGAGAAAATAGGCGAGAAAGAAGAAGAAAAGAAGGTTAAAGGGGATAAAATGTTAGAAATCAAGAAGAAATAGACCGATAACGCTCTTTTGGAAGAGAAAATAGCCAAGAACACACAAGAAGAGAAAAGTAAACAGGATGAAATCTAAAAAAAAAAAGAAATATGGAGAAAATAAGTCGGAAACGAATTTAAGGAAGAGAAAATAGGCGAGAAAAGGCAAGAAAAGAAGAGATAGCTGGATGAAAGGTAAGAAATAAAGAGGAAATAGGCCGCAAACGTCCTTCTGGAAGAGAAAATAGGCGAGAAAAGGCAAGAAAAGAACAGAAAACAGGTCGAAAAGTAAGAAATCAGGGAAAATATGCCTGAAACGATCTTCAGGAAGAGAAAATAGACGAGAAAACACAAGACGAAACGAGAAAACAGGATGAAATGTAAGAAATCAAGACGAAATAGGCCGGAAATGTTCTTCTAGAAGAGAAAATAGGCGAGAAAAGAGAAGAAAGAAAGAGAAAAGGGGAGGAAATTTAAGAAATAGGTTTGAAAATAATCCGGAAACGAATTTCAGGAAGAGAAAATAGGCGAGAAAAGGCAAGAAAAGAAGAGAAAACAGGAGGCAAACTGATAAATCAGGAAAAATAGGCTTAAAACGATCTGGTGGAAGTGAAAATTGGTGACAAAAGACAAGAAAGGAAGAGAAAAGGGATGAAATCTAAGAAGTCAAGAGGAAATAGGCCGGAAACGATCTTCAGGAAAAGAAAATAGGCGAGAAAGAAAAAGAAAAGAAGTTAAAATTGGATGAAATGTAAGAAATCAAGAGGAAGTAGGCCGGAAACGCTCTTCTGGAAGAGAAAATAGTCGAGAACACACAAGATGAGAAAAGTAAACAGGATGAAATCTAAGAAATATGGATAAAATAAGTCGGAAACGAATTTGAGAAAGAAAAAATAGGCGACAAAAGTCAAGAAAAGAAGAGAAAACAGGTTGAAATCTGAGAAATCAGGAAAAATAGGCTGGAAACGATCTGTTGGAAGTTAAAGTTGGCGAGAAAAGAGAAGAAAAGAAGAGAAAATTGGTTGAAATGTAAGAATTCAAGAGGAAATGGGCCAGAAACGATCTTCAGGAAGAGAAAGTAGCCGAAAACACACAAGATGAGAAGAGTAAACAGGATGAAATGTAAGAAATCTGAGAAAATATGCCTGAAACGATCTTCAGGAAGAGAAAATAGACTAGAAAACACAAGAAGAGACGAGAAAAAAGGACGAAATGTAAGAAGTCAAGAGGAAATATGCCGGAAATGTTCTTCTGGAAGAGGAAATAGGCGAGAAAAGAGAAGAAAGAAAGAGAAAAGGGGAGGAAATTTAAGTAATAAGTTTGAAAACAGTCCGGAAACGAATTTCAGGAAGAGAAAATAGGCGAGAAAAGGCAAGAAAAGAAGAGAAAACAGGAGAAACTCTGAGAAATCAGGAAAAATAGGCTGAAAACGATCTGGTGGAAGTGAAAATTGGCGAGAAAAGAGAAGAAAAGAAGAGAAAATTGGATGAAATGTAAGAATTCAAGAGGAAATTAGCCGGAAACGATCTTCAGGAGGAGATAATAGGCGAGAAGGAACAAGAAAAAAAGTTTAAAGGGGATAAAATGTAAGAAATCAAGAGGAAATAGGCCGGAAACGCTGTTTTGGAAGAGAAAATAGCCAAGAACACGCAATAAGAGAAGAGTAAACAGGATGAAATCTAAGAAATATGGAGAAAATAAGTCGGAAAAGAAGTTAAGGAAGAGAAAATAGGCGAGAAAAGGCAAGAAAAGATGAGATAGCAGGATGAAAAGTCAGAAATCAAGAGAAAATAGGCCGCAAACGTCATTCTGGAAGAGAAAACAGGCGAGAAAAGGCAAGAAAAGAACAGAAAACAGGTCGAAAAGTAAGAAATCTGGGAAAATATGCCTGAAAGATCTTTAGGAAGAGGAAACAAACGAGAAAAAACACACGAAGAGACGAGAAAACAGCATGAAATGTAAGAAGACAAGAGGAAATAGGCCAGAAATGTTCTTCTATAACAGGAAATAATCGAGAAAAGAGAAGAAAGAAAGAGAAAAGGGGAGGAAATCTAAGAAATAGGTTGAAAATAGTCCGGAAACGGATTTCAGGAAGAGAAAATAGGCGAGAAAAGAACAGAAATTAGTATGAAATGTAAGAAATCAAGAGGAAATAGGCTGCAAACGTCCTTCTGGAAGAGAAAATAGGCGAGAATGAACAAGAAAAGAAGGTAAAAGGGAATAAAATGTAAGAAATCAAGAGGAAATTGGCCGCAAACGTCCTTCTGGAAGAGAAAATAGGCTAGAAAAGGCAGGAAAAGAAGAGAAAAAGGGATGAAATCTAAGAAATCAAGAGGAAATAGAAAGGAAACGATCTTGAAGAAGAGAAAATAGGCGAGAAAGAAGAAGAAAAGAAGGTTAAAGGGGATAAAATGTTAGAAATCAAGAAGAAATAGGCCGATAACGCTCTTTTGGAAGAGAAAATAGCCAAGAACACACAAGAAGAGAAAAGTAAACAGGATGAAATCTAAGAAATATGGAGAAAATAAGTCGGAAACGAATTTAAGGAAGAGAAAATAGGCGAGAAAAGGCAAGAAAAGAAGAGATAGCTGGATGAAAGGTAAGAAATAAAGAGGAAATAGGCCGCAAACGTCCTTCTGGAAGAGAAAATAGGCGTGAAAAGGCAAGAAAAGAACAGAAAACAGGTCGAAAAGTAAGAAATCAGGGAAAATATGCCTGAAACGATCTTCAGAAAGAGAAAATAGACGAGAAAACACAAGAAGAAACGAGAAAACAGGATGAAATGTAAGAAATCAAGACGAAATAGGCCGGAAATGTTCTTCTAGAAGAGAAAATAGGCGAGAAAAGAGAAGAAAGAAAGAGAAAAGGGGAGGAAATTTAAGAAATAGTTTTGAAAATAGTCCGGAAACGAATTTCAGGAAGAGAAAATAGGCGAGAAAAGGCAAGAAAAGAAGAGAAAACAGGAGGCAAACTGATAAATCAGGACAAATAGGTTGAAAACGATCTGGTGGAAGTGAAAATTGGTGACAAAAGACAAGAAAAGAAGAGAAAAGGGATGAAATCTAAGAAATCAAGAGGAAATAGGCCGGAAACGATCTTCAGGAAAAGAAAACAGGCGAGAAAGAAAAAGAAAAGAAGTTAAAATTGGATGAAATGTAAGAAATCAAGAGGAAGTAGGCCGGAAACGCTCTTCTGGAAGAGAAAATAGTCGAGAACACACAAGATGAGAAAAGTAAACAGGATGAAATCTAAGAAATATGGATAAAATAAGTCGGAAACGAATTTGAGAAAGAAAAAATAGGCGACAAAAGTCAAGAAAAGAAGAGAAAACAGGTTGAAATCTGAGAAATCAGGAAAAATAGGCTGGAAACGATCTGTTGGAAGTTAAAGTTGGCGAGAAAAGAGAAGAAAAGAAGAGAAAATTGGTTGAAATGTAAGAATTCAAGAGGAAATGGGCCAGAAACGATCTTCAGGAAGAGAAAGTAGCCGAAAACACACAAGATGAGAAGAGTAAACAGGATGAAATGTAAGAAATCTGAGAAAATATGCCTGAAACGATCTTCAGGAAGAGAAAATAGACTAGAAAACACAAGAAGAGACGAGAAAAAAGGACGAAATGTAAGAAGTCAAGAGGAAATATGCCGGAAATGTTCTTCTGGAAGAGGAAATAGGCGAGAAAAGAGAAGAAAGAAAGAGAAAAGGGGAGGAAATTTAAGTAATAAGTTTGAAAACAGTCCGGAAACGAATTTCAGGAAGAGAAAATAGGCGAGAAAAGGCAAGAAAAGAAGAGAAAACAGGAGAAACTCTGAGAAATCAGGAAAAATAGGCTGAAAACGATCTGGTGGAAGTGAAAATTGGCGAGAAAAGAGAAGAAAAGAAGAGAAAATTGGATGAAATGTAAGAATTCAAGAGGAAATTAGCCGGAAACGATCTTCAGGAGGAGATAATAGGCGAGAAGGAACAAGAAAAAAAGTTTAAAGGGGATAAAATGTAAGAAATCAAGAGGAAATAGGCCGGAAACGCTGTTTTGGAAGAGAAAATAGCCAAGAACACGCAATAAGAGAAGAGTAAACAGGATGAAATCTAAGAAATATGGAGAAAATAAGTCGGAAAAGAAGTTAAGGAAGAGAAAATAGGCGAGAAAAGGCAAGAAAAGATGAGATAGCAGGATGAAAAGTCAGAAATCAAGAGAAAATAGGCCGCAAACGTCATTCTGGAAGAGAAAACAGGCGAGAAAAGGCAAGAAAAGAACAGAAAACAGGTCGAAAAGTAAGAAATCTGGGAAAATATGCCTGAAAGATCTTTAGGAAGAGGAAACAAACGAGAAAAAACACACGAAGAGACGAGAAAACAGCATGAAATGTAAGAAGACAAGAGGAAATAGGCCAGAAATGTTCTTCTATAACAGGAAATAATCGAGAAAAGAGAAGAAAGAAAGAGAAAAGGGGAGGAAATCTAAGAAATAGGTTGAAAATAGTCCGGAAACGGATTTCAGGAAGAGAAAATAGGCGAGAAAAGAACAGAAATTAGTATGAAATGTAAGAAATCAAGAGGAAATAGGCCGATAACGCTCTTTTGGAAGAGAAAATAGCCAAGAACACACAAGAAGAGAAAAGTAAACAGGATGAAATCTAAGAAATATGGAGAAAATAAGTCGGAAACGAATTTAAGGAAGAGAAAATAGGCGAGAAAAGGCAAGAAAAGAAGAGATAGCTGGATGAAAGGTAAGAAATAAAGAGGAAATAGGCCGCAAACGTCCTTCTGGAAGAGAAAATAGGCGTGAAAAGGCAAGAAAAGAACAGAAAACAGGTCGAAAAGTAAGAAATCAGGGAAAATATGCCTGAAACGATCTTCAGAAAGAGAAAATAGACGAGAAAACACAAGAAGAAACGAGAAAACAGGATGAAATGTAAGAAATCAAGACGAAATAGGCCGGAAATGTTCTTCTAGAAGAGAAAATAGGCGAGAAAAGAGACGAAAGAAAGAGAAAAGGGGAGGAAATTTAAGAAATAGTTTTGAAAATAGTCCGGAAACGAATTTCAGGAAGAGAAAATAGGCGAGAAAAGGCAAGAAAAGAAGAGAAAACAGGAGGCAAACTGATAAATCAGGACAAATAGGTTGAAAACGATCTGGTGGAAGTGAAAATTGGTGACAAAAGACAAGAAAAGAAGAGAAAAGGGATGAAATCTAAGAAATCAAGAGGAAATAGGCCGGAAACGATCTTCAGGAAAAGAAAACAGGCGAGAAAGAAAAAGAAAAGAAGTTAAAATTGGATGAAATGTAAGAAATCAAGAGGAAGTAGGCCGGAAACGCTCTTCTGGAAGAGAAAATAGTCGAGAACACACAAGATGAGAAAAGTAAACAGGATGAAATCTAAGAAATATGGATAAAATAAGTCGGAAACGAATTTGAGAAAGAAAAAATAGGCGACAAAAGTCAAGAAAAGAAGAGAAAACAGGTTGAAATCTGAGAAATCAGGAAAAATAGGCTGGAAACGATCTGTTGGAAGTTAAAGTTGGCGAGAAAAGAGAAGAAAAGAAGAGAAAATTGGTTGAAATGTAAGAATTCAAGAGGAAATGGGCCAGAAACGATCTTCAGGAAGAGAAAGTAGCCGAAAACACACAAGATGAGAAGAGTAAACAGGATGAAATGTAAGAAATCTGAGAAAATATGCCTGAAACGATCTTCAGGAAGAGAAAATAGACTAGAAAACACAAGAAGAGACGAGAAAAAAGGACGAAATGTAAGAAGTCAAGAGGAAATATGCCGGAAATGTTCTTCTGGAAGAGGAAATAGGCGAGAAAAGAGAAGAAAGAAAGAGAAAAGGGGAGGAAATTTAAGTAATAAGTTTGAAAACAGTCCGGAAACGAATTTCAGGAAGAGAAAATAGGCGAGAAAAGGCAAGAAAAGAAGAGAAAACAGGAGAAACTCTGAGAAATCAGGAAAAATAGGCTGAAAACGATCTGGTGGAAGTGAAAATTGGCGAGAAAAGAGAAGAAAAGAAGAGAAAATTGGATGAAATGTAAGAATTCAAGAGGAAATTAGCCGGAAACGATCTTCAGGAGGAGATAATAGGCGAGAAGGAACAAGAAAAAAAGTTTAAAGGGGATAAAATGTAAGAAATCAAGAGGAAATAGGCCGGAAACGCTGTTTTGGAAGAGAAAATAGCCAAGAACACGCAATAAGAGAAGAGTAAACAGGATGAAATCTAAGAAATATGGAGAAAATAAGTCGGAAAAGAAGTTAAGGAAGAGAAAATAGGCGAGAAAAGGCAAGAAAAGATGAGATAGCAGGATGAAAAGTCAGAAATCAAGAGAAAATAGGCCGCAAACGTCATTCTGGAAGAGAAAACAGGCGAGAAAAGGCAAGAAAAGAACAGAAAACAGGTCGAAAAGTAAGAAATCTGGGAAAATATGCCTGAAAGATCTTTAGGAAGAGGAAACAAACGAGAAAAAACACACGAAGAGACGAGAAAACAGCATGAAATGTAAGAAGACAAGAGGAAATAGGCCAGAAATGTTCTTCTATAACAGGAAATAATCGAGAAAAGAGAAGAAAGAAAGAGAAAAGGGGAGGAAATCTAAGAAATAGGTTGAAAATAGTCCGGAAACGGATTTCAGGAAGAGAAAATAGGCGAGAAAAGAACAGAAATTAGTATGAAATGTAAGAAATCAAGAGGAAATAGGCTGCAAACGTCCTTCTGGAAGAGAAAATAGGCGAGAATGAACAAGAAAAGAAGGTAAAAGGGAATAAAATGTAAGAAATCAAGAGGAAATTGGCCGCAAACGTCCTTCTGGAAGAGAAAATAGGCTAGAAAAGGCAGGAAAAGAAGAGAAAAAGGGATGAAATCTAAGAAATCAAGAGGAAATAGAAAGGAAACGATCTTGAAGAAGAGAAAATAGGCGAGAAAGAAGAAGAAAAGAAGGTTAAAGGGGATAAAATGTTAGAAATCAAGAAGAAATAGGCCGATAACGCTCTTTTGGAAGAGAAAATAGCCAAGAACACACAAGAAGAGAAAAGTAAACAGGATGAAATCTAAGAAATATGGAGAAAATAAGTCGGAAACGAATTTAAGGAAGAGAAAATAGGCGAGAAAAGGCAAGAAAAGAAGAGATAGCTGGATGAAAGGTAAGAAATAAAGAGGAAATAGGCCGCAAACGTCCTTCTGGAAGAGAAAATAGGCGTGAAAAGGCAAGAAAAGAACAGAAAACAGGTCGAAAAGTAAGAAATCAGGGAAAATATGCCTGAAACGATCTTCAGAAAGAGAAAATAGACGAGAAAACACAAGAAGAAACGAGAAAACAGGATGAAATGTAAGAAATCAAGACGAAATAGGCCGGAAATGTTCTTCTAGAAGAGAAAATAGGCGAGAAAAGAGAAGAAAGAAAGAGAAAAGGGGAGGAAATTTAAGAAATAGTTTTGAAAATAGTCCGGAAACGAATTTCAGGAAGAGAAAATAGGCGAGAAAAGGCAAGAAAAGAAGAGAAAACAGGAGGCAAACTGATAAATCAGGACAAATAGGTTGAAAACGATCTGGTGGAAGTGAAAATTGGTGACAAAAGACAAGAAAAGAAGAGAAAAGGGATGAAATCTAAGAAATCAAGAGGAAATAGGCCGGAAACGATCTTCAGGAAAAGAAAACAGGCGAGAAAGAAAAAGAAAAGAAGTTAAAATTGGATGAAATGTAAGAAATCAAGAGGAAGTAGGCCGGAAACGCTCTTCTGGAAGAGAAAATAGTCGAGAACACACAAGATGAGAAAAGTAAACAGGATGAAATCTAAGAAATATGGAGAAAATAAGTCGGAAACGAATTTGAGAAAGAAAAAATAGGCGACAAAAGTCAAGAAAAGAAGAGAAAACAGGTGGAAATCTGAGAAATCAGGAAAAATAGGCTGGAAGCGATCTGGTAAAAGATAATATTGGCGAGAAAAGAGAAGAAAAGAAGAGAAAATTGGATGAAATGTAAGAATACAAGAGGAAATGGGCCGGAAACGATCTTCAGGAAGATGAAATAGCCGAGAACACACAAGATGAGAAGAGTAAACAGGATGAAATGTAAGAAATATTAGAAAATATGCCTGAAACGATCTTCAGGAAGAGAAAATAGACTAGAAAACACAAGAAGAGACGAGAAAAAAGGACGAAATGTAAGAAGTCTAGAGGAAATAGGCCAGAAATGTTCTTCTGGAAGAGGAAATAATCGAGAAAAGACGAGAAAGAAAGAGATAACGAGACGAAATCTAAGAAATAGGTTGAAAATAGTCCGGAAACGAATTTCAGGAAGAGAAAATAGGCGAGAAAAGGCAATAAAAAGTCTTTTTAAGTGTTATGTTTTAATATTTTACGAATTTTCGACTGATAGGGTTATATTTCACAAAAATGTGACGTTGCTATGGTAACTTCACATACTACACACAATTGTGATAAATTTTATGTGTAAATACACATGAATCCAATGTTTACACAAAATGATAATATAATTGCAAACAAAGTTGAAATCATATAAAAAAACATAGAATAATGAGAAAATTCGACTAAAAGAAATTCATAAGATAGAATAATGCACAATTTTATTAAAAAATAAAGCGTTATTTGATTTTAAAACTCTAGTGATGCGCTGCCCCTTTTCCCCCTTAATCCCCCACGCTACTCGACTTGACAGCGACGGAGCGTGCCAGACGGAGATGTAGACAGAGCGTCTCGGCTTACAGCGTGCCGTCATGCAAGGCGGGAGCGAAGCACACACTCAGTAACTCGGGGGCGGAGCTCGCCCCAGAGTACCTTCTGTCATGCCTGTGTTCTATTGGCCGTTGAGTCGTGCAGGGATTAAGTCGGACGGTACATAACAAGGCTCTTCCAAGCTTCCCCTCACAAATGCAAAGCAAGCACTGGTCAAGCAAGCGCTTCCAGAGAGCAAAAGAAAAAAAAACGGAAAGAAACAGCCAAATGGAATATTAGCTAGCCTTCAGGATAAAATAATAATAAACTAAAAAAAAAATAATAATAAAGAAAACCAGAAAAGGACACAAAGGATAATTACATTTGATTAAAGTAGCTTTCAGGATAACGATTGATACAGGGCGTAAGGTAAAGGGAATAAAATGTATATATAAAAAAACCAATAAATAAAAATGTGATATATGCGACATTGTGTATAAACTTGAAGCTCTTAATTGCAATTTGTGGATATCAATTGTTAAGCCTAACAAGCGTCACCCGGACAGCTGACAAGCTTGGACTCTGAATTGCAATTAGTGCAAGGGATTGTTAGGATTTGGGGCATCAATATGCGTGAGTACTCTAATTGCAATTAAGATCTTGCCTGAGCAGTGCCGTCTGAATAGGGCATTAATTGCAATTACGGCCAAGCAGTGAGCCCCCTATAACTGTATAAAAAAAACACTGAGAGAGCAAGGAAACAAAAAAATGAATAAGGATAAAGTCGACAGTGCAATTAAAGAGTTGAAAGAATGGGCTGCGTCGAGAAACCTTCTCGAGTCCACTGTCGACGCTCTCCTGAGCGAGGAATTCTTTTCCATCGACAGTGTACTGCACATTGACAAGGTCGTCATTAAGGCGCTAAAACTCTCGCTCGGCCAAGAGAGAATGCTGCTAGCGGCCGTCGCAGACCTTAAGGACGCAAAGTCCGACAGTGCGAGTTCCCGTACCGGTCCCACATCGGACATCATTGAGAAATTTCCGGCCGACAGACCCCGGCTACGCAGCGACGCGGCACCAGCTACCCTGAATGACCTTCCACGCCTTAACACAGAGACGATGACAGCCATGCTGGACTCCCTCGTGGACAAGCCGCAGACCCCGGACGACGACCCATGGCAGACCGGGAGAACCCCAGGTAACACGCGACCATTATTTGTCCAAGATTTCTGTGGATCCTTCCTGGGGAGTCAGGGCACAGAGACAGTGTTATCGTCGAACGGTGATGCGAAAGTGATCGTGACGAGCGCGGCGAAACGCGTGAGGCCTGAGGACACCACGTGGCAGCAGTGGGTGAAAGGCCACGCCCGCATCTTTAGCGCCCTAAAGCGCTCAGGACAGTTGGAGACGGAAGACGAGCGTGATCGCTACAATCTCTACGGCATAAAGTTTGGAGATATGTGCGAGTATTACCCGCTAGCCAACTGTATGAGGTATGATTTCGAATACCGGCAACGGGTGGCGTCGGGGCAAATCCGTTGGGGAGACGACGATACGTATCTCCTAGGCATATGTTGCTTCTCGTCTCGCGCCCAATCAACATCCACCCGGAAGCAGCACGCTAGACCCAGGGTGGAAGCTCCAAGGGCCCCGAACGGCACGGAAATTTGTCGCAACTTTAATTCGCGCCGGGGTTGCAGTCTACTAAACTGCCGATTCATGCATGCCTGCCTGAAATGTTTCCAGAACCACCCCGAGATTGCCCACAGAGACTAGCGGCACGCCGTCTCTAGCCCACTGTCTGACCGGCTCGACGAATGGGAACGACAACTTGAAACGGATAAGGACAAGGTATTTATTCTCAACGGATTACGTAATGGGTTCGATATCGTTAACGTTCGCACGGAAAATATTCAGTGTGCCGAAGCCCCCAACAGCCGCGTGGCTGAGCGACAATATCGTGATGAGGTAGAGAGCGAAATAAAGGAGGAAATTGCCCTGGGTCGCTATAAAGTAGTGGTAGAAAAACCGGCCATTGTCTCCCCGCTCTCCGCCATACCCAAAGAAAACGGTGAAATCAGGCTAATTCACGATTGCTCGCAACCAGAAGGCCTTTCTGTCAACTCCCACGCCACCCCCGACAAACATGTTTTTACATCCGTGGACATCGCTGCCGATATGGTCAGTAGAAACTCGTTTATGGCAAAAGTGGACCTTAAATCAGCTTATCGGCAGGTCCCGCTCAGCGAAGCGTCCCAACGTCTAACGGGCTTAAAGTGGAAATTTAAGGGTAATAAACATCACACATACCTTGTAGATACCCGCTTGCCCTTCGGGGCTTCAGTAAGCGTTGGTATTTTCCATCGTATTACTCAGAGTGTCTGCCGCATGCTTAAAAAACAAGGTATAAAAGCAATAATGTGCTACCTCGATGACTTTTTTATTACCGCTGATACATTTGACGACACGCTCAAGGCAATGCAATGCTTGATACGGCTCCTCCGGTCGCTTGGTTTCGCAATCAACTGGGAGAAATGCATCTCCCCTACGCGCAGACTAACGTTTCTCGGAGTGACTATCGACTCCACCGACTGCACGCTGTCAATTCCCACGGATAAGCTATGCGAAGTCCAAACCCTTCTCTCCCACTACGCAAGTCCCGACAACAGACGGCTCTCAAAACGCGACCTCCAGAGTCTGCTGGGGAAACTGAACTGGGTCGGACGTGTTGTCAGTGTCGTGCGTCGTCTAATCGTGCTTATGACGTCACTACGTCGCCCTAACCACCGCACCCGTATCACTACGGACACTCGCCGAGACTTACTACTGCTTAATGTGCTTTGCGCCTCATTCAACGGTACATCTCGCTTTTCCTCCCAAAGGGATGTGCCCGATCGCGCCTTTCACATTGCCACAGACGCAAGCCCGACTGCTGCAGGCGCAGCGGTCGTTTGCCACAATAGAGCCATAGACTGGCTCTATTGCAACTTCGCCACGGATATGCCCGCCATCAATAATTGCGACATAAATACGAAAGAACTAGCTGCTGTTCTTTTGGCGCTGCGCCGCTGGGCACCGTTCTGCGCTTCTAAGACGGTTCAACTATATTCGGATAATAAAGCAACCCTTTATGCCCTTAACCGAGGAAGAATTAGAAACACTATTGCGTCCGATGTTTTATGCGAAATATTAATATTATGCGTTAAGTTTGACATTAAAATATGTGCCGCCTACGTAAACACGAAACTTAATAAGCTCCCGGATGCCATTTCGCGACTATCCAGCCTTCCACATGCCACGTATGCATTCGGCCACGTCCCGCTCGCTGACCTCCGGCACCACATGTCACCAATTGCTATGCGTCGTTTGTTCCAGGAGTGGTACGGGAGACACAAATTTTGGACAACGAAGTGGCCCAATTCCGCAGAGCAGCCCTAGCAGAAAGCACTCGTGAAACGTACTCGGCTCAGCTGAAGTCTTACCTGGCCTTCTGCCAAGCCTTTAGGATGCGCCCAGCCCCCGCAGAAACTACGACCGTGCTCCGTTACGCGTGTTTTCTCAGCCGATCCCTGAAACCCCAGTCCGTGAGATGCTATCTCGCTGCAGTTCGCCTACTCCACCTGGAGCTGGGTTACACGAACCCCATTGAGAATAACCACATCGTGAAGACGCTATTGAAAGGAATCGACACGCAGAAAGGTACGCCACCCCGACAGAAACTACCGCTCTCGCTGGATATCTTGCAGCGCGTCCGAGGAGTTCTCGACCTCTCGCAACCATTAGAGGCCTGCTTCTGGGCTGCTTGTCTCATGGGCTTCTTTACCTTTCTGCGCAAGTCCTCGCTGCTATCCCGTACCCAGACTAGCCACGACTGTAGAACTGACCTCTGCCGTGATGACGTAACGCTGTGTGCAGATGGCGCCCTAGTTCACGTAAAACGCACCAAAACACTTCGCAACTTTTCACGAGCCCTCGTCATCCCAATCCCAGAGGTAGAGCAGTCTACAGTATGCCCCACTGCAGCGTTAAAACACCACCTCCGCCTTTCGCCCGCACATGGTAAAGCGGCGCTTTTCTCCTACAGAACCCCGGACTCCACCGTCCCTCTCTCCCACGCAGCGTTCTCGTCGATGCTGAAATGCAAACTGCGTGCTGTTGGGCTAGATGAGTCAGCCTACAGCGGCCATAGCCTACGACGAGCCGGGGCTACCTTTGCTCTTGCCTGTGGGCTGCCACCGCAAGTGATTAAGAGCCAAGGAGACTGGACATCGGAGTCCTACACGCGATACACTGACGTCCCTCTGAGTCTACGCCTGGATTGTGCAAAAACCATGGGATCAAACGTTCAAAACGCCTTGTCCTAACTACTACAAGTAACACTTCGTGGTTTGGGTATTTGGACAGTTTCTTAAAGTATGTTTGTTTGATGCATAATGTGTTCAGCAGTCAGGCAATAAACATTTGTACCCAAACCACTCTCTCATTCGTCTTGCCAGCCATAACGGCTAGAGACTAGAACGCTATAAGTTTTAATTAAAAAATAAAGTGTTATTTGATTTTAAAACTCTGGTGATGCGCTGCCCCTTTTCCCCCTTAATCCCCCACGCTACTCGACTTGACAGCGACGGAGCGTGCCAGACGGAGATGTAGACAGAGCGTCTCGGCTTACAGCGTGCCGTCATGCAAGGCGGGAGCGAAGCACACACTCAGTAACTCGGGGGCGGAGCTCGCCCCAGAGTACCTTCTGTCATGCCTGTGTTCTATTGGCCGTTGAGTCGTGCAGGGATTAAGTCGGACGGTACATAACAAGGCTCTTCCAAGCTTCCCCTCACAAATGCAAAGCAAGCACTGGTCAAGCAAGCGCTTCCAGAGACCCACCTCCATCCCCCTTCCCCTTCCCTGTTTAATTGTTTACAAGTACAGTTTTATGTTGAATATTTTAGTCTGGTTAGTGGACAGTTTCTTAAAGTATGTTTGTTTTATGCATAATGTGTTCAGCAGTCAGGCAATAAACATTTGTACCCAAACCACTCTCTCATTCGTCTTGCCAGCCATAACGGCTAGAGACTAGAACGCTATAAGTTTTAAAGGAAATTGCTGATAATTGAAATCAACATTCATCCCATGTCCCAAAACACAACCTAATTTTGCAATTAATTTTTGTTCTAACAATTTTCGTTTTGAAGTGTCATTGCAAAAAGCAACGGCACAAACAGACATATCGTCAACGCTGTGATGATTACTTATAAAATGACTGGAGACTTCGTTATCTTCTTTTTTAATCATCACATTTCTTCTATGTTCTCTAAATCTATCCCCTAGTCGCCCACTCGTTTCTCCAACATACAGACTGCCGCATTATTTGCATTCTATCACATAACCTACACCTTCTGAAACACATGAAAAATTATCTCTGATATTTATGAAAGTTTTTGGTCCAACTATTTGTGAGCTCTCATTAATATGGGGACAAGTTACACATTTTCTTCGTTTGCAAGGAAACGAAGAAGACTGTATCAGTCGAAAATTCGAAAAATATTAAAACATAACACATAAAAAGACTTTTTATTTCATAAAATTACTGATAAAAGTGTGCACAGGAACATTATTAAGTAATATAATAAGAGAAAAGGCAAGAAAAGAACAGAAAGCAGGATGAAATGTAAGAAATCAAGACGAAATAGGCCGGAAATGTACTTCTGGAAGAGAAAATAGGCGAGAAAAGAGAAGAAAGAAAGAGAAAAGGGGAGGAAATTTAAGAAATAGGTTTAAAAATAGTCCGGAAACGAATTTCAGGAAGAGAAAATAGGCGAGAAAAGGCAAGAAAAGAAGAGAAAACAGGAGGCAAACTGATAAATCAGGAAAAATAGGTTGAAAACGATCTGGTGGAAGTGAAAATTGGTGACAAAAGACAAGAAAATAAGAGAAAAGGGATGAAATCTAAGAAATCAAGAGGAAATAGGCCGGAAACGATCTTCAGGAAAAGAAAACAGGCGAGAAAGAAAAAGAAAAGAAGTTAAAATTGGATGAAATGTAAGAAATCAAGAGGAAGTAGGCCGGAAACGCTCTTCTGGAAGAGAAAATAGTCGAGAACACATAAGATGAGAAGAGTAAACAGGATGAAATGTAAGAAATATGGAGAAAATAAGTTGGAAACGAATTTGAGGAAGAAAAAATAGGCGAGAAAAGGCAAGAAAACAACAGAAACCAGGATGAAATGTAAGAAATCAAGAGGAAATAGGCCGTAAACGTCCTTCTGGAAGAGAAAATAGGCGAAAAAAGACAAGAAAAGAAGAGAAATGCGGATGAGATCTAAGAAATCAAGAGGAAATAGGTCGGAAACGATCTTCAGGAAGAGAAAATAGGCGAGAGAGAAGAAGAAAAGAAGGTTGAAGGGGATGAAATGTATGAAATCAAGAGGAAATAGGCCGCAAACGTCCTAATGGAAGAGAAAATAGGCGAGAAAAGGCAAAACTTATTACATTACTTAATAATGTTCCTGTGCACACTTTTATCAATAATTCTATGAAATAAAAAGTCTTTTTAAGTGTTATGTTTTAATATTTTACGAATTTTCGACTGATACAGTCTTCTTCAGGTACATATTTCACAAAAATGTGACGTTGCTTTGGTAACTTCACATACTACACACAATTGTGATAAATTTTATGCGTAAATACACATGAATCCAATACACATTACACATAAAATTTATCACAGTTGTGTGTAGTATGTTAAGTTACCATAGCAACGTCACATTTTTGTGAAATATGTACCTGAAGAAGACTGTATCAGTCGAAAATTCGTAAAATATTAAAACATAACACTTAAAAAGACTTTTTATTTCATAGAGAAAAGACAAGAAAAGAAGAGAAAACAGGTCGAAAAGTAAGAAATCTGGGAAAATATGCCTGAAACGATCTTCAGGAAGAGAAAATAGACGAGAAAACACAAGAAGAGACGAGAAAAAAGGATGAAATGTAAGAAGTCAAGAGGAAATAGGCCGGAAATGTTCTTCTGGAAGAGGAAATAATCGAGAAAAGACGAGAAAGAAAGAGAAAAGGAGACGAAATCTAAGAAATAGGTTGAAAATAGTCCGGAAACGAATTTCAGGAAGAGAAAATAGGCGAGAAAAGGCAAGAAAAGAAAAGAAAGCAGGATGAAATGTAAGAAATCAAGAGGAAATAGGCTGTAAACGTCCTTCCGGAAGAGAAAATAGGCGCGAAAAAGCAAGAAAAGAAGAAAAAAACTGGTCGAAAAGTAAGAAATCAGGGAAAATATGCCTGAAAGATCTTTAGGAAACAAACGAGAAAACACACGAAAACACACACAAACGAGAAAACACACGAATAGACGAGAAAACAGCATAAAATGTAAGAAATCAAGATGAAATAAGCCGGAAATGTTCTTCTATAACAGGAAATAATCGAGAAAAGAGAAGAAAGAAAGAGAAAAGGGGAGGAAATCTAAGAAATAGGTTGAAAATAGTCCGGAAACGAATTTCAGGAAGAGAAAATATCTGAGGAAAAGCAAGAAAAGAAGAAAAAAACCGGTCGAAAAGTAAGAAATCAGGGAAAATATGCCTGAAAGATCTTTAGGAAGAGGAAACAAACGAGAAAACACACGAAGAGACGAGAAAACAGGATGAAATGTAAGAAATCAAGATGAAATAGGCCGTAAATGTTCTTCTATAACAGGAAATAATCGAGAAAAGAGAAGAAAGAAAGAGAAAAGGGGAGGAAATCTAAAAAATAGGTTGAAAATAGTCCGGAAGAGAACTTCAGGAAAAGAAAATAGGCGAGAAAAGGCAAGAAAAGAACAGAAAGCAGTATGATATGTAAGAAATCAAGAGGAAATAGGCTGCAAACGTCCTTCTGGAAGAGAAATTAGGTGAGAAAGAACAAGAAAAGAAGGTAAAAGGGGATAAAATGTAAGAAATCAAGAGGAAATAAGCCGCAAACGTCCTTCTGGAAGAGAAAATAGGCGAGAAAAGGCAAGAAAAGAAGAGAAAAAGGGATTAAAACTTATAGCGTTCTAGTCTCTGGCCGTTATGGCTGGCAAGACGAATGAGAGAGTGGTTTGGGTACCAATGTTTATTGTCTGACTGCTGAACACATCATGCATAATGTGTTCAGCAGTCAGGCGGTGGCAGCCCACAGGCAAGAGCAAAGGTAGCCCCGGCTCGTCGTAGGCTATGGCCGCTGTAGGCTGAGTCATCTAGCCCAACAGCACGCAGTTTGCATTTCAGCATTGACGAGAACGCTGCGTGGGAGAGAGGGACGGTGGAGTCCGGGGTTCTGTAGGAGAAGAGCGCCGATTTACCATGTGCGGGCGAAAGGCGGAGGTGGTGTTTTAACGCTGCAGTGGGGCATACTGTAGACTGCTCTACCTCTGGGATTGGCATGACGAGGGCTCGTGAAAAGTTGCGAAGTGTTTTGGTGCGTTTTACGTGAACTAGGGCGCCATCTGCACACAGCGTTACGTCATCACGGCAGAGGTCAGTTCTACAGTCGTGGCTAGTCTGGGTACGGGATAGCAGCGAGGACTTGCGCAGAAAGGTAAAGAAGCCCATGAGACAAGCAGCCCAGAAGCAGGCCTCTAATGGTTGCGAGAGGTCGAGAACTCCTCGGACGCGCTGCAAGATATCCAGCGAGAGCGGTAGTTTCTGTCGGGGTGGCGTACCTTTCTGCGTGTCGATTCCTTTCAATAGCGTCTTCACGAAGTGGTTATTCTCAATGGGGTTCGTGTAACCCAGCTCCAAGTGGAGTAGGCGAACTGCAGTGAGATAGCATCTCACGGACTGGGGTTTCAGGGATCGGCTGAGAAAACACGCGTAACGGAGCACGGTCGTAGTTTCTGCGGGGGCTGGGCGCATCCTAAAGGCTTGGCAGAAGGCAGAAGAAGTGCTTTCTGCTAGGGCTGCTCGGCGGAATTGGGCCACTTCGTTGTCCAAAATTTGTGTCTCCCGTACCACTCCTGGAACAAACGACGCATAGCAATTGGTGACATGTGGTACCGGAGGTCAGCGAGCGGGATGTGGCCGAATGCATACGTGGCATGCGGAAGGCTGGATAGTCGCGAAATGGCATCCGGGAGCTTATTAAGTTTCGTGTTTACGTAGGCGGCACATATTTTAATGTCAAACTTAACGCATAATATTAGTATTTCGCATAAAACATCGGACGCAATAGTGTTTCTAATTCTTCCTCGGTTAAGGGCATATAGGGTTGCTTTATAATCCGAATACAGTTGGACCGTCTTAGAAGCGCAGAACGGTGCCCAGCGGCGCAGCGCCAAAAGAACAGCAGCTAGTTCTTTCGTATTTATGTCGCAATCATTGATGGCGGGCATATCCGTGGCGAAGTTGCAATAGAGCCAGTCTATGGCTCTATTGTGGCAAACGACCGCTGCGCCTGCAGCAGTCGGGCTTGCGTCTGTGGCAATGTGAAAGGCGCGATCGGGCACATCTCTTTCGGAGGAAAAGCGAGATGTACCGTTGAATGAGGCGCAAAGCACATTAAGCAGTAGTAAGTCTCGGCGAGTGTCCGTAGTGATACGGGTGCGGTGGTTAGGGCGACGTAGTGACGTCATAAGCACGATTAGACGACGCATGGCCGGACGTATGACACTGACAACACGTCCGACCCAGTTCAGTTTCCCCAGCAGGCTCTGGAGGTCGCGTTTTGAGAGCCGTCTGTTGTCGGGACTTGCGTAGTGGGAGAGAAGGGTTTGGACTTCGCATAGCTTATCCGTGGGAATTGACAGCGTGCAGTCGGTGGAGTCGATAGTCACTCCGAGAAACGTTAGTCTGCGCGTAGGGGAGATGCATTTCTCTCAGTTGATCGCGAAACCAAGCGACCGGAGGAGCCGTATCAAGCGTTGCATTGCCTTGAGCGTATCGTCAAATGTTTCAGCGGTAATAAGAAAGTCATCGAGGTAGCAAATTATTGCTTTTATACCTTGTTTTTTAAGCATGCGGCAGACACTCTGTGTAATACGATGGAAAATACCAACGCTTAATGAAGCCCCGAAGGGCAAGCGGGTATCTACAAGGTATGTGTGATGTTTATCACCCTTAAATTTCCACTTTAAGCCCGTTAGACGTTGGGACGCTTTGCTGAGCGGGACCTGCCGATAAGCTGATTTTAGGTCCACTTTTGCCATAAACGAGTTTTTACCGACCATATCGGCAGCGATGTCCACGGATGTAAAAACATGTTTGTCGGGGGTGGCGTGGGAGTTGACAGAAAGGCCTTCTGGTTGCGAGCAATCGTGAATTAGCCTGATTTCACCGTTTTCTTTGGGTATGGCGGAGAGCGGGAGACAATGACCGGTTTTTCTACCACTACTTTATAGCGACCTAGGGCAATTTCCTTCTTTATTTCGCTCTCTACCTCATCACGATATTGTCGCTCAGCAACGCGGCTGTTGGGGGCTTCGGCACACCGAATATTTTCCGTGCGAACGTTAACGATATCGAACCCATTACGTAATCCGTTGAGAATAAATACCTTGTCCTTATCCGTTTCAAGTTGTCGTTCCCATTCGTCGAGCCGGTCAGACAGTGGGCTAGAGACGGCGTGCCCCAAGTCTCTATGAGCAATCTCGGGGTGGTTCTGGAAACATTTCAGGCAGGCATGCATGAATCGGCAGTTTAGTAGGCTGCAACCCCGGCGCGAATTAAAGTTGCGACAAATTTCCGTGCCGTTCGGGGCCCTTGGAGCTTCCACCCCTGGTCTAGCGTGCTGCTTCCGGGTGGATGTTGATTGGGCGCGAGACGAGAAGCAACATATGCCTAGGAGATACGTATCGTCGTCTCGCGAACGAATTTGCCCCGACGCCACCCGTTGCCGGTATTCGAAATCATACCTCATATAGTTGGCTAGCGGGTAATACTCGCACATATCTCCAAACTTTATGCCGTAGAGATTGTAGAGATCACGCTCGTCTTCCGTCTCCAACTGTCCTGAGCGCTTTCGGGCGCTAAAGATGCGGGCGTGGCCTTTCATCCACTGCTGCCACGTGGTGTCCTCAGGCCTCACGCGTTTCGCCGCGCTCGTCACGATCACTTTCGCATCACCGTTCGACGATAACACTGTCTCTGTGCCCTGACTCCCCAGGAAGGATCCACAGAAATCTTGGACAAATAATGGTCGCGTGTTACCTGGGGTTCTCCCGGTCTGCCATGGGTCGTCGTCCGGGGTCTGCTGCTTGTCCACGAGGGAGTCCAGCATGGCTGTCATCGTCTCTGTGTTAAGGCGTGGAAGGTCATTCAGGGTAGCTGGTGCCGCGTCGCTGCGTAGCCGGGGTCTGTCGGCCGGAAATTTCTCAATGATGTCCGATGTGGGACCGGTGCGGGAACTCGCACTGTCGGACTTTGCGTCCTTAAGGTCTGAGACGGCCGCTAGAAGCATTCTCTCTTGGCCGAGCGAGAGTTTTAGCGCCTTAATGACGACCTGTCGACTTTATCCTTATTCATTTTTTTGTTTCCTTGCTCTCTCACTCTATTTTTTTTACAGTTATAGGGGGCTCACTGCTTGGCCGTAATTCAATTAATGCCCTATTCAGACGGCACTGCTCAGGCAAGATCTTAATTGCAATTAGAGTACTCACGCATATTGATGCCCCAAATCCTAACAATCCCTTGCACTAATTGCAATTCAGAGTCCAAGCTTGTCAGCTGTTCGGGTGACGCTTGTTAGGCTTAACAATTGATATCCACAAATTGCAATTAAGAGCTTCAAGTTTATACACAATGTCGCATATATCACACTTTTATTTATTGTTTTTTTTTATATATATATACATTTTTTTTCCTTTACCTTACGCAATGTATCAATCGTTATCCTGAAAGCTACTTTAATCAAATGTAATTATCCTTTGTATCCTTTTCTGGTTTTCTTTATTATTATTTTTTTTAAGTTTATTATTATTTTATCCTGAAGGCTAGCTAATATTCCATTTGGCTGTGTCTTTCTGTTTTTTTCCCTTTGCTCTCTGGAAGCGCTTGCTTGACCAGTGCTTGCTTTGCATTTGTGAGGGGAAGCTTGGAAGAGCCTTGTTATGTACCGTCCGACTAAATCCCTGCACGACTCAACGGCCAATAGAACACAGGCATGACAGAAGGTACTCTGGGGCGAGCTCCGCCCCCGAGTTACTGAGTGTGTGCTTCGCTCCCGCCTTGCATGACGGCACGCTGTAACCCGAGACGCTCTGTCTACATCTCCGTCTGGCACGCTCCGTCGCTGTCAAGTCGAGTAGCGTGGGGGATTAAGGGGGAAAAGGGGCAGCGCATCACCAGAGTTTTAAAATCAAATAACACTTTATTTTTTAATGAAATCTAAGAAATCAAGAGGAAATAGAAAGGAAACGATCTTGAGGAAGAGAAAATAGGCGAGAAAGAAGAAGAAAAGAAGGTTAAAGGGGATAAAATGTTAGAAATCAAGAGGAAATAGGCCGATAACGCTCTTTTGGAAGAGAAAATAGCCGAGAACACACAAGAAGAGAAAAGCAAACAGGATGAAATCTAAGAAATATGGAGAAAATAAGTCGGAAACGAATTTAAGGAAGAGAAAATAGGCGAGAAAAGGCAAGAAAAGAAGAGATAGCAGGATGAAAGGGAAGAAATCAAGAGGAAATAGGCCGCAAACGTCCTTCTGGAAGAAAAAATAGGCAAGAAAAGGCAAGAAAAGAAGAGAAAACAGGTCGAAAAGTAAGAAATCAGGGAAAATATGCCTGAAACGATCTTCAGGAAGAGAAAATAGACGAGAAAACACAAGAAGAAACGAGAAAACAGGATGAAATGTAAGAAATCAAGAGGAAATAGTCCGGAAATGTTCCTCTGGAAGAGAAAATAGGCGAGAAAAGAGAAGAAAGAAAGAGAAAAGGGGAGGAAATCTAAGAAATAGGTTTGAAAATAGTCCGGAAAAGAATTTCAGGAAGAGAAAATAGGCGAGAAAAGGCAAGAAAAGAAGAGAAAACAGGTGGCAAACTGAGAAATCAGGAAAAATAGGCTGAAAACGATCTGGTGGAAGTGAAAATTGGTGACAAAAGACAAGAAAAGAAGAGAAAAGGGGATGAAATCTAAGAAATCAAGAGGAAATAGGCCGTAAACGATCTTCTGGAAAAGAAAATAGTCGAGAACACACAAGATGAGAAAAGTAAACAGGATGAAATCTAAGAAATATGGAGAAAATAAGTCGGAAACGAATTTGAAAAAGAAAAATAGGCGACAAAAGTCAAGAAAAGAAGAGAAAACAGGTGGAAATCTGAGAAATCAGGAAAAATAGGTGGAGCGATCTGGTGGAAGATAAAATTGGCGAGAAAAGAGAAGAAAAGAAGAGAAAATTGGATGAAATGTAAGAAATCAAGAGGAAATGGGCCGTAAACGATCTTTAGGAAGAGAAAATAGCCGAGAACACACAAGATGAGAAGAGTAAATAGGATGAAATGTAAGAAATCTGGGAAAATATGCCTGAAACGATCTTCAGGAAGAGAAAATAGACGAGAAAACACAAGAAGAGACGAGAAAAAAGGAAGAAATGTAAGAAGTCAAGAGGAAATAGGCCGGAAATGTTCTTTTGGAAGAGGAAATATTCGAGAAAAGACGAGAAAGAAAGAGAAAAGGAGACGAAATCTAAGAAATAGGTTGAAAATAGTTCGGAAACGAATTTCTGGAAGACAAATACGCGAGAAAAGGCAAGAAAAGAAAAGAAAGCAGGAAGAAATGTAAGAAATCAAGAGGAAATAGTCTGCAAACGTCCTTCTGGAAAAGTAAATAGGCGAGAAAAAGGAAGAAAAGAAAAAAAACTGGTCGAAAAGTAAGAAATCAGGGAAAATATGCCTGAAAGATCTTTAGGAAGAGGAAACAAACGAGAAAACACACGAAGAGACGAGAAAACAGCATGAAATGTAAGAAATCAAGATGAAATAGGCCGCAAATGTTCTTCTATAACAGGAAATAATCCAGAAAAGAGAAGAAAGAAAGAGAAAAGGGGAGGAAATCTAAAAAATAGGTTAAAAATAGTCCGGAAACGAATTTCAGGAAGAGAAAATAGGCGAGAAAAGGCAAGAAAAGAAGAGAAAACAGGAGGCAAACTGAGAAATCAGGAAAAATACGCTGAGAACGATCTGGTGGAAGTGAAAATTGGTGACAAAAGACAAGAAAATAAGAGAAAAGGGATGAAGTCAAAGAAATCAAGAGGAAATAGGCCGGAAACGATCTTCAGGAAAAGAAAACAGGCTAGAAAGAAAAAGAAAAGAAGTTAAAATTGGATGAAATGTAAGAAATCAAGAGGAAGTAGGCCGGAAACGCTCTTCTGGAAGAGAAAATAGTCGAGAACACACAGGATGAGAAAAGTAAACAGGATGAAATCTAAGAAATATGGAGAAAATAAGTCGGAAACGAATTTGAGAAAGAAAAAATAGGCGACAAAAGTCAAGAAAAGAAGAGAAAACAGGTGGAAATTTGAGAAATCAGGAAAAATAGGCTGGAAGCGATCTGGTGGAAGATAAAATTGGCGAGAAAAGAGAAGAAAAGAAGAGAAAATTGGATGAAATGTAAGAATTCAAGAGGAAATGGGCCGGAAACGATCTTCAGGAAGAGAAAATAGCCGAGAACACACAAGATGAGAAGAGTAAACAGGATGAAACGTAAGAAATATGGAGAAAATAAGTTGGAAACGAATTTGAGAAAGAAAAATTAGGCGAGAAAAGGCAAGAAAAGAACAGAAAGCAGGATGAAATGTAAGAAATCAAGAGGAAATAGGCCGCAAACGTCCTTCTGGAAGAGAAAATAGGCGAAAAAAGACAAGAAAAGAAGAGAAATGGGGATGAGATCTAAGAAATCAAGAGGAAATAGGTCGGAAACGATCTTTAGAAAGAGAAAATAGGCGAGAAAGAAGAAGAAAAGAAGGTTAAAGGGGATAAAATGCAAGAAATCAAGAGGAAATAGGCCGGAAACGCTGTTTTGGAAGAGAAGATAGCCGAGAACACGCAAGAAGAGAAGAGTAAACAGGATGAAATGTAAGAAATATGGAGAAAATAAGTCGGAAACGAATTTAAGGAAGAGAAAATAGGCGAGAAAAGGCAAGAAAAGAAGAGAAAACAGGTCGAAAAGTAAGAAATCTGGAAAAGTATGCCTGAAACGATCTTCAGGAAGAGAAAATAGACGAGAAAACACGAGAAGAGACGAGAAAAAAGGATGAAATGTAAGAAGTCAAGAGGAAATAGGCCGGAAATGTTCTTCTGGAAGAGGAAATAATCGGGAAAAGACGAGAAAAAAAGAGAAAAGGAGACGAAATCTAAGAAAGGGGTTTAAAATAGTCCGGAAACGAATTTCAGGAACAGAAAATAGGCGAGAAAAGGCAAGAAAAGAAAAGAAAGCAGTATGAAATGTAAGAAATCAAGAGGAAATAGGCTGTAAACGTCCTTCAGGAAGAGAAAATAGGCGCGAAAAAGCAAGAAAAGAAGAAAAAAACTGGTCGAAAAGTAAGAAATCAGGGAGAATATGCCTGAAAGATCTTTAGGAAACAAACGAGAAAACACACGAAAACACACACAAACGAGAAAACACACGAAGAGACGAGAAAACAGCATGAAATGTAAGAAATCAAGATGAAATAAGCCGGAAATGTTCTTCTATAACAGGAAATAATCGAGAAAAGAGAAGAAAGAAAGAGGAAGGGGAGGAAATCTAAGAAATAGGTTGAAAATAGTCCGGAAACGAATTTCAGGAAGAGAAAATAGGCGAGAAAAGGCAAGAAAAGAACAGAAAGCAGGATGAAATGTAAGAAATCAAGAGGAAATAGGCTGCAAACGTCCTTCTGGAAGAGAACATAGGCGAGAAAGAACAAGAAAAGAAGGTAAAAGGGGATAAAATGTAAGAAATCAAGAGGAAATAGGCCGGAAATGTTCTTCTGAAAGAGAAAATAGGCGAGAAAAGAGAAGAAAAGAAGAGAAAATTGGATGAAATGTAAGAAATCAAGAGGAAATGAGCCCGAAACGATCTTCAGGAAGAGAAAATAGCCGAGAACACACAAGATGAGAAGAGTAAACAGGATGAAATGTAAGAAATGTGGAGAAAATAAGGTGAAAAAGAATTTGAGGAAGAGAAAATAGGCGAGAAAAGGCAAGAAAAGAAGAGAAAACAGGTCGAAAAGTAAGAAATCTGGGAAAATATGCCTGACATTTTACACATAAAATTTATCACAAGTGTGTGTAGTATGTGAAGTAACCATAGCAACGTCACATTTTTGTGAAATATGTACCTGAAGAAGACTGTATCAGTCGAAAATTCGTAAAATATTAAAACATAACACTTAAAAAGACTTTTTATTTCATAGAATTATTGATAAAAGTGTGCACAGGATCATTTTAAGTAATATAATAAGAAAAGAAGAGATAGCAGGATGAAAAATAAGAAATCAAAAGGGAATTGGCCGCAAACGTCCTTCTGGAAGAGAAAATAGGCGAGAAAGGCAAGAAAAGAAGAGAAAACAGGTCGAAAAGTAAGAAATCTGAAAAAAATATGCCTGAAACGATCTTCAGGAAGAGAAAATAGACGAGAAAACACAAGAAGAAACGAGAAAACAGGATGAAATGTAAGAAATCAAGACGAAATAGGCCGCAAACGTCCTTCTGGAAGAGAAAATAGGCGAAAAAAGACAAGAAAAGAAGAGAAATGGGGATGAGATCTAAGAAATCAAGAGGAAATAGGTCGGAAACGATCTTTAGAAAGAGAAAATAGGCGAGAAAGAAGAAGAAAAGAAGGTTAAAGGGGATAAAATGCAAGAAATCAAGAGGAAATAGGCCGGAAACGCTGTTTTGGAAGAGAAGATAGCCGAGAACACGCAAGAAGAGAAGAGTAAACAGGATGAAATGTAAGAAATATGGAGAAAATAAGTCGGAAACGAATTTAAGGAAGAGAAAATAGGCGAGAAAAGGCAAGAAAAGAAGAGAAAACAGGTCGAAAAGTAAGAAATCTGGAAAAGTATGCCTGAAACGATCTTCAGGAAGAGAAAATAGACGAGAAAACACAAGAAGAGACGAGAAAAAAGGATGAAATGTAAGAAGTCAAGAGGAAATAGGCCGGAAATGTTCTTCTGGAAGAGGAAATAATCGGGAAAAGACGAGAAAGAAAGAGAAAAGGAGACGAAATCTAAGAAAGGGGTTTAAAATAGTCCGGAAACGAATTTCAGGAACAGAAAATAGGCGAGAAAAGGCAAGAAAAGAAAAGAAAGCAGTATGAAATGTAAGAAATCAAGAGGAAATAGGCTGTAAACGTCCTTCAGGAAGAGAAAATAGGCGCGAAAAAGCAAGAAAAGAAGAAAAAAACTGGTCGAAAAGTAAGAAATCAGGGAGAATATGCCTGAAAGATCTTTAGGAAACAAACGAGAAAACACACGAAAACACACACAAACGAGAAAACACACGAAGAGACGAGAAAACAGCATGAAATGTAAGAAATCAAGATGAAATAAGCCGGAAATGTTCTTCTATAACAGGAAATAATCGAGAAAAGAGAAGAAAGAAAGAGGAAGAGGAGGAAATCTAAGAAATAGGTTGAAAATAGTCCGGAAACGAATTTCAGGAAGAGAAAATAGGCGAGAAAAGGCAAGAAAAGAACAGAAACCAGGATGAAATGTAAGAAATCAAGAGGAAATAGGCTGCAAACGTCATTCTGGAAGAGAACATAGCCGAGAAAGAACAAGAAAAGAAGGTAAAAGGGGATAAAATGTAAGAAATCAAGAGGAAATGGGCCCGAAACGATCTTCAGGAAGAGAAAATAGCCGAGAACACACAAGATGAGAAGAGTAAACAGGATGAAATGTAAGAAATGTGGAGAAAATAAGGTGAAAAAGAATTTGAGGAAGAGAAAATAGACGAGAAAACACAAGAAGAAACGAGAAAACAGGATGAAATGTAAGAAATCAAGACGAAATAGGCCGGAAATGTTCTTCTGGAAGAGAAAATAGGCGAGAAAAGAGAAGAAAGAAAGAGAAAAGGGGAGGAAATTTAAGAAATAGCTTTGAAAATAGTCCGGAAACGAATTTCAGGAAGAGAAAATAGGCGAGAAAAGGTAAGAAAAGAAGAGAAAACAGGAGGCAAACTGAGAAATCAGGAAAAATAGGATGGAAGCGATCTGGTGGAAAATAAAATTGGCGAGAAAAGAGAAGAAAAGAAGAGAAAATTGGATGAAATGTAAGAATTCAAGAGGAAATGGGCCGGAAACGATCTTCAGGAAGAGAAAATAGGCGAGAAGGAACAAGAAAAGAAGAGTAAAGGGGATAAAATGTAAGAAATCAAGAGGAAATAGGCCGGAAACGCTGTTTTGGAAGAGAAAATAGCCAAGAACACGCAATAAGAGAAGAGTAAACAGGATGAAATCTAAGAAATATGGAGAAAATAAGTCAGAAACGAATTTAAGGAAGAGAACATAGGCGAGAAAAGGCAAGAAAAGATGAGATAGCAGGATGAAAAGTCAGAAATCAAGAGGAAGTAGGCCGCAAACGTCCTTCTGGAAGAGAAAATAGGCGAGAAAAGGCAAGAAAATAACAGAAAACAGGTCGAAAAGTAAGAAATCTGGGAAAATATGCCTGAAACGATCTTCAGGAAGAGAAAATAGACAAGAAAACACAAGAAGAGACCAGAAAAAGGGATATAATGTAAGAAGTCAAGAGGAAATAGGCCGGAAATGTTCTTCTGTAACAGGAAATAATCGAGAAAAGACGAGAAAGAAAGAGAAAAGGAGACGAAATCTAAGAAATAGGTTGAAAATAGTCCGGAAACGAATTTCAGGAAGAGAAAATAGGCGAGAAAAGAACAGAAAGCAGGATGAAATGTAAGAAATCAAGAGGAAATAGGCTGCAAACGTCCTTCCGGAAGAGAAAATATGCAAGAAAAAGCAAGAAAAGAAGAAAAAAACCGGTCGAAAAGTAAGAAATCAGGGAAAATATGCCTGAAAGATCTTTAGGAAGAGGAAACAAACGAGAAAAAACACACGAAGAGACGAGAAAACAGCATGAAATGTAAGAAATCAAGATGAAATAGGCCAGAAATGTTCTTCTATAACAGGAAATAATCGAGAAAAGAGAAGAAAGAAAGAGAAAAGGGGAGGAAATCTAAGAAATAGGTTGAAAATAGTCTGGAAACGAATTTCAGGAAGACAAAATAGGCGAGAAAAGGCAAGAAAAGAACAGAAACCAGGATGAAATGTAAGAAATCAAGAGGAAATAGGCTGCAAACGTCATTCTGGAAGAGAACATAGGCGAGAAAGAACAAGAAAAGAAGGTAAAAGGGGATAAAATGTAAGAAATCAAGAGGAAATAGGCCGGAAATGTTCTTCTGAAAGAGAAAATAGGCGAGAAAAGAGACGAAAAGAAGAGAAAATTGGATGAAATGTAAGAAATCAAGAGGAAATGGGCCCGAAACGATCTTCAGGAAGAGAAAATAGCCGAGAAAACACAAGATGAGAAGAGTAAACAGGATGAAATGTAAGAAATGTGGAGAAAATAAGGTGAAAAAGAATTTGAGGAAGAGAAAATAGGCGAGAAAAGGCAAGAAAAGAAGAGAAAACAGGTCGAAAAGTAAGAAATCTAGGAAAATATGCCTGACATTTTACACATTAAATTTATCACAATTGTGTGTAGTATGTGAGGTAACCATAGCAACGTCACATTTTTGTGAAATATGTACCTAAAGAAGACTGTATCAGTCGAAAATTCGTAAAATATTAAAACATAACACTTAAAAAGACTTTTTATTTCATAGAATTATTGATAAAAGTGTGCACAGGATCATTTTAAGTAATATAATAAGAAAAGAAGAGATAGCAGGATGAAAAGTAAGAAATCAAGAGGAAATAGGCCACAAACGTCCTTCTGGAAGAGAAAATAGGCGAGAAAGGCAAGAAAAGAAGAGAAAACAGGTCGAAAAGTAAGAAATCTGGGAAAATATGCCTGAAACGATCTTCAGGAAGAGAAAATAGACGAGAAAACACAAGAAGAAACGAGTAAACAGGATGAAATGTAAGAAATGTGGAGAAAATAAGGTGAAAAAGAATTTGAGGAAGAGAAAATAGGCGAGAAAAGGCAAGAAAAGAAGAGAAAACAGGTCGAAAAGTAAGAAATCTAGGAAAATATGCCTGACATTTTACACATTAAATTTATCACAATTGTGTGTAGTATGTGAGGTAACCATAGCAACGTCACATTTTTGTGAAATATGTACCTAAAGAAGACTGTATCAGTCGAAAATTCGTAAAATATTAAAACATAACACTTAAAAAGACTTTTTATTTCATAGAATTATTGATAAAAGTGTGCACAGGATCATTTTAAGTAATATAATAAGAAAAGAAGAGATAGCAGGATGAAAAGTAAGAAATCAAGAGGAAATAGGCCACAAACGTCCTTCTGGAAGAGAAAATAGGCGAGAAAGGCAAGAAAAGAAGAGAAAACAGGTCGAAAAGTAAGAAATCTGGGAAAATATGCCTGAAACGATCTTCAGGAAGAGAAAATAGACGAGAAAACACAAGAAGAAACGAGAAAACAGGATGAAATGTAAGAAATCAAGACGAAATAGGCCGGAAATGTTCTTCTGGAAGAGAAAATAGGCGAGAAAAGAGAAGAAAGAAAGAGAAAAGGGGAGGAAATTTAAGAAATAGCTTTGAAAATAGTCCGGAAACGAATTTCAGGAAGAGAAAATAGGCGAGAAAAGGCAAGAAAAGAAGAGAAAACAGGAGGCAAACTGAGAAATCAGGAAAAATAGGCTGGAAGCGATCTGGTGGAAGATAAAATTGGCGAGAAAAGAGAAGAAAAGAAGAGAAAATTGGATGAAATATAAGAATTCAAGAGGAAATGGACCGGAAACGATCTTCAGGAAGAGAAAATAGGCGAGAAGGAACAAGAAAAGAAGGGAAAAGGGGATAAAATGTAAGAAATCAAGAGGAAATAGGCCGGAAACGCTGTTTTGGAAGAGAAAATAGCCAAGAACACGCAATAAGAGAAGAGTAAACAGGATGAAATCTAAGAAATATGGAGAAAATAAGTCGGAAACGAATTTGAGAAAGAAAAAATAGGCGACAAAAGTCAAGAAAAGAAGAGAAAACAGGTGGAAATCTGAGAAATCAGGAAAAATAGGCTGGAAGCGATCTGGTGGAAGATAAAATTGGCGAGAAAAGAGAAGAAAAGAAGAGAAAATTGGATGAAATGTAAGAATTCAAGAGGAAATGGGTCGGAAACGATCTTCAGGAAGAGAAAATAGGCGAGAAGGAACAAGAAAAGAAGGGTAAAGGGGATAAAATGTAAGAAATCAAGAGGAAATAGGCCGGAAACGCTGTTTTGGAAGAGAAAATAGCCAAGAACACGCAATAAGAGAAGAGTAAACAGGATGAAATCTAAGAAATATGGAGAAAATAAGTCGGAAACGAATTTAAGGAAGAGAAAATAGGCGAGAAAAGGCAAGAAAAGATGAGATAGCAGGATGAAAAGTCAGAAATCAAGAGGAAATAGGCCGCAAACGTCCTTCTGGAAGAGAAAATAGGCAAGAAAAGGCAAGAAAAGAACAGAAAACAGGTCGAAAAGTAAGAAATCTGGGAAAATATGCCTGAAACGATCTTCAGGAAGAGGAAACAAACGAGAAAAAACACACGAAGAGACGAGAAAACAGCATGAAATGTAAGAAATCAAGATGAAATAGGCCAGAAATGTTCTTCTATAACAGGAAATAATCGAGAAAAGAGAAGAAAGAAAGAGAAAAGGGGAGGAAATCTAAGAAATAGGTTGAAAATAGTCCGGAAACGAATTTCAGGAAGAGAAAATAGGCGAGAAAAGAACAGAAAGCAGTATGAAATGTAAGAAATCAAGAGGAAATAGGCTGCAAACGTCCTTCTGGAAGAGAAAATAGGCGAGAAAGAACAAGAAAAGAAGGTAAAAGGGGATGAAATGTAAGAAATCAAGAGGAAATTGGCCGCAAACGTCCTTCTGGAAGAGAAAATAGGCGAGAAAAGGCAAGAAAAAAAGAGAAAAGGGGATGAAATCTAAGATATCAAGAGGAAATAGAAAGGAAACGATCTTGAAGAAGAGAAAATAAGCGAGAAAGAAGAAGAAAAGAAGGTTAAAGGGGATAAAATGTTAGAAATCAAGAGGAAATAGGCCGATAACGCTCTTTTGGAAGAGAAAATAGCAAAGAACACACAAGAAGAGAAAAGTAAACAGGATGAAATCTAAGAAATATGGAGAAAATAAGTCGGAAACGAATTTAAGGAAGAGAAAATAGGCGAGAAAAGGCAAGAAAAGAAGAGATAGCTGGATGAAAGGTAAGAAATCAAGAAGAAATAGTCCGCAAACGTCCATCTGGAAGAGAA
Organism: Protula sp. h YS-2021; assembly: GCA_949752745.1. NCBI lineage: Eukaryota > Metazoa > Annelida > Polychaeta > Sabellida > Serpulidae > Protula > Protula sp. h YS-2021. Next base: position 3,136,074 of record OX457034.1, read on the forward strand.
AATAGGCAAGAAAAGGCAAGAAAAGAAGAGAAAACAGGTCAAAAAGTAAGAAATCAGGGAAAATATGCCTGAAACGATCTTCAGGAAGAGAAAATAGACGAGAAAACACAAGAAGAAACGAGAAAACAGGATGAAATGTAAGAAATCAAGACGAAATAGGCCGGAAATGTTCTTCTGGAAGAGAAAATAGGCGAGAAAAGAGAAGAAAGAAAGAGAAAAGGGGAGGAAATTTAAGAAATAGGTTTGAAAATAGTCCGGAAACGAATTTCAGGAAGAGAAAATAGGCGAGAAAAGGCAAGAAAAGAAGAGAAAACAGGAGGCAAACTGATAAATCAGGAAAAATAGGCTGAAAACGATCTGGTGGAAGTGAAAATTGGTGACAAAAGACAAGAAAAGAAGAGAAAAGAGATGAAATCTAAGAAATCAAGAGGAAATAGGCCGGAAACGATCTTCAGGAAAAGAAAACAGGCGAGAAAGAAAAAGAAAAGAAGTTAAAATTGGATAAAATGTAAGAAATCAAGAGGAAGTAGGCCAGAAACGCTCTTCTGGAAGAGAAAATAGTCAAGAACACACAAGATGAGAAAAGTAAACAGGATGAAATCTAAGAAATATGGAGAAAATAAGTCGGAAACGAATTTGAGAAAGAAAAAATAGGCGACAAAAGTCAAGAAAACAAGAGAAAACAGGTGGAAATCTGAGAAATCAGGAAAAATAGGCTGGAAGCGATCTGGTGGAAGATAAAATTGGCAAGAAAAGAGAAGAAAAGAAGAGAAAATTGGATGAAATGTAAGAATTCAAGAGGAAATGGGCCGGAAACGATCTTCAAGAAGAGAAAATAGCCGAGAACACACAAGATGAGAAGAGTTAACAGGATAAAATGTAAGAAATCTGGGAAAATATGCCTGAAACGATCTTCAGGAAGAGAAAATAGACGAGAAAACACAAGAAGAGACGAGAAAAAAGGACGAAATGTAAGAAATCAAGAGGAAATAGGCCGGAAATGTTCTTCTGGAAGAGGAAATAATCGAGAAAAGACGAGAAAGAAAGAGAAAACGAGACGAAATCTAAGAAATAGGTTTAAAACTTATAGCGTTCTAGTCTCTAGCCGTTATGGCTGGCAAGACGAATGATAGAGTGGTTTGGGTACAAATGTTTATTGCCTGACTGCTGAACACATTATGCATAAAAAAAACATACTTTAAGAAACTGTCCACTAACTATACTAACATATTCAACATAAAACTGTACTTGTAAACAATTAAACAGGGAAGGGGAAGGGGATGGAGGTGGGTCTCTGGAAGCGCTTGCTTGACCAGTGCTTGCTTTGCATTTGTGAGGGGAAGCTTGGAAGAGCCTTGTTATGTACCGTCCGACTTAATCCCTGCACGACTCAACGGCCAATAGAACACAGGCATGGCAGAAGGTACTCTGGGGCGAGCTCCGCCCCCGAGTTACTGAGTGTGTGCTTCGCTCCCGCCTTGCATGACGGCACGCTGTAACCCGAGACGCTCTGTCTACATCTCCGTCTGGCACGCTCCGTCGCTGTCAAGTCGAGTAGCGTGGGGGATTAAGGGGGAAAAGGGGGCAGCGCATCACCAGAGTTTTAAAATCAAATAACACTCTATTTTTTAATTAAAACTTATAGCGTTCTAGTCTCTAGCCGTTATGGCTGGCAAGACGAATGAGAGAGTGGTTTGGGTACAAATGTTTATTGCCTGACTGCTGAACACATTATGCATCAAACAAACATACTTTAAGAAACTGTCAAAATACCCAAACCACGAAGTGTTACTTGTAGTAGTTAGGACAAGGCGTTTTGAACGTTTGATCCCATGGTTTTTGCACAATCCAGGCGTAGACTCAGAGGGACGTCAGTGTATCGCGTGTAGGACTCCGATGTCCAGTCTCCTTGGCTCTTAATCACTTGCGGTGGCAGCCCACAGGCAAGAGCAAATGTAGCCCCGGCTCGTCGTAGGCTATGGCCGCTGTAGGCTGAGTCATCTAGCCCAACAGCACGCAAGTTGCATTTCAGCATTGACGAGAACGCTGCATGGGAGAGAGGGACGGTGGAGTCCGGGGTTCTGTAGGAGAAGAGCGCCGATTTACCATGTGCGGGCGAAAGGCGGAGGTGGTTTTTTAATGCTGCTCTGGGGCATACTGTAGACTGCTCTACCTCTGGGATTGGGATGACGAGGGCTCGTGAAAAGTTGCGAAGTGTTTTGGTGCGTTTTACGTGAACTAGGGCGCCATCTGCACACAGCGTTACGTCATCACGGCAGAGGTCAGTTCTACAGTCGTGGCTAGTCTGGGTACGGGATAGCAGCGAGGACTTGCGCAGAAAGGTAAAGAAGCCCATGAGACAAGCAGCCCAGAAGCAGGCCTCTAATGGTTGCGAGAGGTCGAGAACTCCTCGGACGCGCTGCAAAATATCCAGCGAGAGCGATAGTTTCTGTCGGGGTGGCGTACCTTTCTGCGTGTCGATTCCTTTCAATAGCGTCTTCACGAAGTGGTTATTCTCAATGGGGTTCGTGCAACCCAGCTCCAAGTGGAGTAGGCGAACTGCAGCATCTCACGGACTGGGGTTTCAGGCATCGGCTGAGAAAACACGCGTAACGGAGCACGGTCGTAGTTTCTTCGGGGGCTGGGCGCATCCTAAAGGCTTGGCAGAAGGCCAGGTAAGACTTCAGCTGAGCCGAGTACGTTTCACGAGTGCTTTCTGCTAGGGCTGCTCGGCGGAATTGGGCCACTTCGTTGTCCAAAATTTGTGTCTCCCGTACCACTCCTGGAACAAACGACGCATAGCAATTGGTGACATGTGGTGCCGGAGGTCAGCGAGCGGGACGTGGCCGAATGCATACGTGGCATGCGGAAGGCTGTATAGTCGCGAAATGGCATCCGGGAGCTTATTAAGTTTCGTGTTTACGTAGGCGGCACATATTTTAATGTCAAACTTAACGCATAATATTAGTATTTCGCATAAAACATCGGACGCAATAGTGTTTCTAATTCTTCCTCGGTTAAGAGCATATAGGGTTGCTTTATTATCCGAATATAGTTGGACTGTCTTAGCAGCGCAGAACGGTGCCCAGCGGCGCAGCGCCAAAAGAACAGCAGCTAGTTCTTTCGTATTTATGTCGCAATCATTGATGGCGGGCATATCCGCGGCGAAGTTGCAATAGAGCCAGTCTATGCTCTATTGTGGCAAACGACCGCTGCGCCTGCAGCAGTCGGGCTTGCGTCTGTGGCAATGTGAAAGGCGCGATCGGGCACATCCCTTTGGGAGGAAAAGCGAGATGTACCGTTGAATGAGGCGCAAAGCACATTAAGCAGTAGTAAGTCTCGGCGAGTGTCCGTAGTGATACGGGTGCGGTGGTTAGGGCGACGTAGTGACGTCATAAGCACGATTAGACGACGCATGGCCGGACGTATGACACTGACAACACGTCCGACCCAGTTCAGTTTCCCCAGCAGGCTCTGGAGGTCGCGTTTTGAGAGCCGTCTGTTGTCGGGACTTGCGTAGTGGGAGAGAAGGGTTTGGACTTCGCATAGCTTATCCGTGGGAATTGACAGCGTGCAGTCGGTGGAGTCGATAGACACTCCCAGAAACGTTAGTCTGCGCGTAGGGGAGATGCATTTCTCCCAGTTGATTGCAAAACCAAGCGACCGGAGGAGCCGTATCAAGCATTGCATTGCCTTGAGCGTATCGTCAAATGTTTCAGCGGTAAAAAGAAAGTCATCGAGGTAGCAAATTATTGCTTTATACCTTGCTTTTTAAGCATGCGGCAGACACTCTGTGTAATACGATGGAAAATACCAACGCTTAATGAAGCCCCGAAGGGCAAGCGGGTATCTACAAGGTATGTGTGATGTTTATCACCCTTAAATTTCCACTTTAAGCCCGTTAGACGTTGGGACGCTTTGCTGAGCGGGACCTGCCGATAAGCTGATTTTAGGTCCACTTTTGCCATAAACGAGTTTTTACCGACCATATCGGCAGCGATGTCCACGGATGTAAAAACATGTTTGTCGGGGGTGGCGTGGGGGCGGCGTGGGAGCAATCGTGAATTAGCCTGATTTCACCGTTTTCTTTGGGTATGGCGGAGAGCGGGGAGACAATGACCGGTTTTTCTACCACTACTTTATAGCGACCCAGGGCAATTTCCTTCTTTATTTCGCTCTCTACCTCATCACGATATTGTCGCTCAGCCACGCGGCTGTTGGGGGCTTCGGCACACTGAATATTTTCCGTGCGAACGTTAACGATATCGAACCCATTACGTAATCCGTTGAGAATAAATACCTTGTCCTTATCCGTTTCAAGTTGTCGTTCCCATTCGTCGAGCCGGTCAGACAGTGGGCTAGAGACGGCGTGCCCCTAGTCTCTGTGAGCAATCTCGGGGTGGTTCTGGAAACATTTCAGGCAGGCATGCATGAATCGGCAGTTTAGTAGACTGCAACCCCGGTGTCACAGTTTGGGTTGTGACGGTTATGGGATCTCCGCGCGTAGGTGCCGTTGGCTTGTCATGGAATGAAAATACGAGCAAATAATACGAAAATTGCGATATATGGCTCGCTATGTCGGGCAGTATCCGGATGTCAATGAAAGCAAACTCCTTTCAACACTATTATGTTTATTTTATCTACTTCGTATGATATGTTCACATTTGTCCACCTTTTTCCTTTATTATCCAAATTTATGTCTGGCTAATTTATATGCCTTCCCTTCATTGAGTTATCTTTCAGTACCTTAATCATTAATACTTTTATTTCCAAAATAAATAAACGTTTATTCATCCACCTTTCTCATAACACTTTTCAAAACCCTTTTTTTTTTGTTGGTGCTAACACCCTTTGCACCCCATTTCGTACAGCCTTTGTCTCATTTCTGTCTTTTCTCGTAATAAATAGACCCACGCCTGACGTGCGGCCTCCATGCATTCCAAAAATCAACTGCTGCTGGTGCAGCAAGCGCGTTCCTTAAATACTCGCTGGCAGAACAGCCGCTGCTAATTAAATATGTAGCCAATCAAATAGCTTCCCGCCTAAACTTAGAACCAATAAGAAAATAGCTGCCCAAAAACATATGTTATAAGTGACGTATGGGCCAAAAAGTGATGTTTTTGGGAAGACCACAAACTCGTCTACAAAAAGGTTTTGTCGGTTATGATCTCTGGCATTTATAAATACTTGAAAATTACACGCAAAGTTTGTGCTAGGTAGCACAAAAATTTCACTCGTCATAAAAACCAACAATATGAAAATTTTTAAACCCAAAAATACTGCCAGGTGCACAATCTTGGCGCGTTCTACACAACGCTATATGAAACTTGAAATTTCGATATCGACTCGTGGAGATAACCGGTATACTTGATATATAAGTAAATTTTGAGATGACCCAAAATCTAACTAAACGACATCAAACAAACTTAAAACTAGCTCCATCGTGTTCACTGGATCAAGATCCCCCCAAATCCTAAACTGATCGTTACTGTCCTATCGGGCTTTATTACAAAAGTAGAACATCATCAAACGCACTCGTCCATTCATCACCCACTTCAAAGGAAACTCTCCCTCGAAGGGCGCGGCTCCACACCCACATGCGTTCCGCATCATCACAAACCGCGTGGAGCACAAACAGAACCACGAACACACTCCGAACACTCAAAACGTTGAATACGAAATTCTGACAACTACTCCCCCTTTTAAGAAAACACCCCGTTGTTTTCTAAAAAAAAATAATCTGTCAGAATGTGCTAATTCCGCTATACATGTTATGCAATGAAAACCATTAAAATAATAAAATACACAGTACACATTAACAAGAAAGTCACAAGGCCTAAAGATCACTGGTTACAGTCTAATCATGTAGTCGGCATCAACATTATCGATGCCCTTGATCGCTTTAATGTCAAAGCTGTAGTTTTGTAAACAGAGTGCCCATCGCATAAGTCGTCCGCTTTCAGTCTTGCCTTTCCTTATGTATGCAAGCGGAGCGTGATCGGTTTCAAGCGTAAAATGTCTGCCATAGAGATATTTTGCAAAATGCGATACTCCGAACACAATGGCCAAACATTCACGCTCTATGACCGAATAGTTTTTCTCGCGAGGCAACAGCTTTTTTGCTGGCATAGGAAATGGGAAATGTTCTTTCCTCATGCTGTTGCAGAAGAACTGCACCGATTCCAGTGTCTGAAGCATCTGTACGCAACACGAAGCGTTTATTGAAATCCGGCAGGCGAAGAATTGGCGAACTCGTCAATAGCTGTTTAAGCTTGAAGAACGCCGTTTGTTGCGGTTTTCCCCATTCCACCTTGGTCGGTCGACCTTTCTTGACTAAATCCGTTAGTGGTGAAGCGATCTCAGCAAAATTCGGTATGAATTTGCGATAGTACCCTGCAAGTCCTAGAAATGAGCGAATCTGCTTTTTGGTCGTTGGCTGTGGTGCATTCCTGATGTTTTCAACTTTATCAGCTTCCATCTGCAGCACACCTTTGCCGTTCACGTGTCCCGTAAAGTTGACGTTATCATAACCGATGAAGCATTTCGACGGACGAATGGTAAGCTTCGCGGCACGGATTCGTGTAAAAAGGTCTCGGAGCACCTCTAAGTGCCGTTCCCAGTCTTCGGTGTGTGGGAGAAGATCATCGACGTAATTATCAATGTTCGTGGTTCCATTCAATAATTTTCGCATAACCCTGTTGAAAGCTGCTCCAGAATTAACCAAACCGAAGGCATTACGTCGAAACTGGTAAGATCCGTTTGGCGTAGAGAATGCAGTGTATTTTCTTGACGTCTCGCTTATAGGGATTTGCCAATATCCCTTGGTGAAGTCAATCTTGGAAAATACTTTATCCTTCCCGACGTTCGCCAAGATATCATCATAATTCCCCATTGGTTCTGTGTCAAACTTGGTCACTGCATTTAGGCGTCTGTAATCCACACAAAAGCGATTTGACCCGTCTTTCTTCTTTACTAGCACAATAGGCGAATTATACTCTGATTTCGACTTTTCGATGATTCCGTATTGCAGCATCTTTCTAACTTCATCCTCAATGTCCTTTCGCTTCGCGTATGGAATTGGATACGGTTTCACACGGATTGGTTCCTGATTCGTCAATTCGATGTCATATTCCTCCAAATCCGTTTCGCCGGGCACATCTGTGAATATATCTCGGAATTGTCTCAAAAGTCGGTTAACTTGCTTCATTTGCGCAATTGAAAGGTTCGGGTTCACATTTACGTCATCAATCGTCTCAGTCTCTTGCAAAGGTGGAAGATGGATTAGCTCTTCACCCGAATCGCTCTCTCCATCAGCATCGTCTTCAGCAACCGCTATCCGAGCATATGCTGCTGTGCGTACGTTTCCACCGTTGTCATTTTCTAAATCTTCCTGTTCTGGCTTATCTTCATCGAGATTCGTGTCATCTCTTTCATCCTCACGTTCGATGAACTCTTTCAGCAGGTTGGCATGGTATATCTTCTTTTTGCCTCCCATGTCGATTTCGTAATCCATGCGGTTCATGACCCGTGTTATCTCAAAAGGACCTTTCCACTGTAATAAAAGTTTATTGTGGTCCGTTGGTAGCAAAAGATAGACCTTTTGACCCAATGTGAAGCTCCTGTTTCTCGCTTTCTTGTCGTAATGATGGCGGTACCTTCCTTGAGCTTCCATCAAGCTTTCGCGAGCTACTCGACACGTATCCTCTAGACGATTCCGTAGCTCCGCCACATATTGATATGTATTCTTGACCTCTCCCGATGCATCCTCATCCGTCCAGATTTCTTTTAGGATGTCGAGTGGTCCTTTGACTTTTCGCCCGTATAAGAGCTCAAACGGGGAAAATCCTGTGCTCGCCTGAGGTACCTCTCGATACGCGAAGAGTACGGCGGGCAAATATCGATCCCAGTCCTTCGGTTGCTCGTTACACATTCTCGTCAACATTTTCTTCAGAACTCCGTTGATCCTTTCACAAAGTCCATTACACTTTGGATTGTACGGCGTTGTGAAGAGCTGTCTGACGGATACCAAACGTGCCACTTCTTTCATAAGCTCCGATGTAAATTGACTTCCTTGATCGCTCAAAATTTCTCGCGGGAACCCAACTCGACTGAAAACTTCCAGGAGTGCCTCCGCGACAACAACGGTGTCGATCCGCTTCAAAGCAACCGCTTCCGGATACCGCGTAGCGTAGTCAACAACGGTCAGTATGTAACGATTTCCACTTTCTGCAATCGGCGTGATTGGCCCGACGATATCCACCGCAACTCTGTCGAAAGGGGTGTCAATCAGTGGCATTTCACCAAGGGGAACCTTAGTGACTCGACCCTTCGGTAAAGTGCGTTGGCACACGTCACACGACTGGCAAAAGCGCTTCACATCGCCAGTAATTCCAGGCCAGTAGAAGTTTGCTGCTATTCGATCTGCAGTCTTCTTTGCTGCCAAATGTCCTCCCACAATCGATTCATGTGCAACAGTCATCACTTCCTTTCGCAGCGGTTTCGGGAGTACTATTTGCTTCAGTTTGACCTCGACATCACCCTTCGTCTCAAAATAGTACCGCATCAACAGTCCATGCTTGATTGCGTATCTGTAGCTTCCACGTTTTCTCACTTTAAACACCGTTTTGTCCTCTGCGTACTTGAATTGCTTCGTCAGTGTTTCATCTTCCTTTTGTGCCCGTTTCAATTCATCAGTATTCATTTCACCGAGTTCTGCAGCTGGTGTGGTTAAGGGGGCTTTTGGCTTCTTTTCTCGGACAACTTGCTCTCTTGTCTGCACGGCTGCTGCAGTTTTCACTTCCACTGTTGTTTTCTCATTTGTGTTGTTCACATGTGCATCGTTGGCCTGTGTCGGTTTTTCACGATCATCAACCGTTGGAGATACGTTGCCGATGATCAAATCGTACGGAGGGTCTTCCACCACCATAGCCTCGAGCAATCCACTATAAATGGGCGTTTCTACACTGATGCGTGCCATTGGGAAACTTCTCAGGGTGCCGTCCATCAAAACACAATGACTCTCTTCATCCAACAATTGGTTCTCCGTGATGAGATCTTTGCGGATAACAGCACTGTCGCAACCCGTATCCTTAAGTACGATCACTTTCTGTCCTGCGACCAGTCCTCTGTATAACGGAAGACGTTTCGCACAGTCCGGCTTGCCGCAGACAGTGCCCGTATATGGTACCGTTCCTCCATTGGCCAAATGCAGTTTTCCATCTTTCACGTTTTCAGAGAGTATGTCGCTGGTCAGTTTGGCAGCCATTGCTCCGGTTTTCAGATTTGTTGGCTTCCGATCAGAGTTGTTTGTTCCTCGCCAACTCTGTGGTGCATTTCCTTGTGCCGAGCGGTTCGATCTGTAGGAAAAGTCCCGCGATGATTCGTTTCGCCGTGGAGTGGTTCCTTCCAGCTCGTTCTTAGCCTTGAAGCAATCGCGTGCAAAATGACCAGGCTTTCCGGAATAGTAGCACGCCTTCGATGCCTGAGCCGTTGATATAGCTGACGACTGTTGTCTGGCATTTGGAAAGCTTCTTAGTGGCAACATTCGGCTCTGTGTCGACGGCTTCCCTCTCGCCTGCCCTATTGTTCCACCGTGCGCTTCGAGATACTGCTCAGCCAGTTTGATCGTCTCATCAATGGACTTCGGTGCTCTTTCCCGTAAAAATAACGCTAATTCGCTACTGCACTGATTCACAAACTGTTCACGCAGAAATAAGTCGCATACCTCTACAAAGTTCTTCTCGATCCCAGACATGTCAATCCACCTCCCAAAATAGCGTTTCTGTCGTGCGGCGTACTGACGGACGGACTCTTCTTTTTCTGGCCTGATATCGCGAAACTTTCTTCGAAATCCGTCTGCCGTTAACTGGAAACGTTGGAGAATAGCCATCTTCAACCTCGCGTAATTGGCGACTTCTTCTATAGGCATGCTGCTATATACATCCAATGCCTTGCCGGTAAGAATCGCGCTAAGACTCACGGCCCAAGTATCTTCCGGCCATCCCTGACTGCGAGCGAAGCGTTCAAATCGCTCAAGATAAGCATCAATATCATCGACCTTCTCGTCGAATCTTGGCAGCTTGGGACGACTGCTATAAATGCGGCCCTACCCTCGTTCTTCACCTTGATGTACAGCTGCTTGTGCGTGTACTTCGGCTAAGCGAGCTTCTTCGCGTATGCGTTCCAGTTCATATTGCCGCTGTTGCTCTTTCTGTCGGTCCTCTCGTTCTTGAGCACGGATCTCGCGTTCATAAGCGATGCGGTCGCGTTCCTCCGCTTTTGTCTGCTCAGCATCGACGAACCTCCGTAACTCCTCATCTTTGTACCCAAGAGCCTGTCCAAGTTCAATTAATGCTCGCAAGTTCTGCTCCATGATTGTTTACCTCTTGGCGGAAAAATCCCGGACGAGCCCCCATTTTGTCACAGTTTGGGTTGTGACGGTTATGGGATCTCCGCGCGTAGGTGCCGTTGGCTTGTCATGGAATGAAAATACGAGCAAATAATACGAAAATTGCGATATATGGCTCGCTATGTCGGGCAGTATCCGGATGTCAATGAAAACAAACTCCTTTCAACACTATTATGTTTATTTTATCTACTTCGTATGATATGTTCACATTTGTCCACCTTTTTCCTTTATTATCCAAATTTATGTCTGGCTAATTTATATGCCTTCCCTTCATTGAGTTATCTTTCAGTACCTTAATCATTAATACTTTTATTTCCAAAATAAATAAACGTTAATTCATCCACCTTTCTCATAACACTTTTCAAAACCCTTTTTTTTTGTTGGTGCTAACACCCTTTGCACCCCATTTCGTACAGCCTTTGTCTCATTTCTGTCTTTTCTCGTAATAAATAGACCCACGCCTGACGTGCGGCCTCCATGCATTCCAAAAATCAACTGCTGCTGGTGCAGCAAGCGCGTTCCTTAAATACTCGCTGGCAGAACAGCCGCTGCTAATTAAATATGTAGCCAATCAAATAGCTTCCCGCCTAAACTTAGAACCAATAAGAAAATAGCTGCCCAAAAACATATGTTATAAGTGACGTATGGGCCAAAAAGTGATGTTTTTGGGAAGACCACAAACTCGTCTACAAAAAGGTTTTGTCGGTTATAATCTCTGGCATTTATAAATACTTAAAAATTACACGCAAAGTTTGTGCTAGGTAGCACAAAAATTTCACTCGTCATAAAAACCAACAATATGAAAATTTTTAAACCCAAAAATACTGCCAGGTGCACAATCTTGGCGCGTTCTACACAACGCTATATGAAACTTGAAATTTCGATATCGACTCGTGGAGATAACCGGTATACTTGATATATAAGTAAATTTTTAGATGACCCAAAATCTAACTAAACGACATCAAACAAACTTAAAACTAGCTCCATCGTGTTCGCTGGATCAAGATCCCCCCAAATCCTAAACTGATCGTTACTGTCCTATCGGGCTTTATTACAAAAGTAGAACATCATCAAACGCACTCGTCCATTCATCACCCACTTCAAAGGAAACTCTCCCTCGAAGGGCGCGGCTCCACACCCACATGCGTTCCGCATCATCACAAACCGCGTGGAGCACAAACAGAACCACGAACACACTCCGAACACTCAAAACGTTGAATACGAAATTCTGACACCCGGCGCGAATTAAAGTTGCGACAAATTTCCGTGCCGTTCGGGGCCCTTGGAGCTTCCACCCTGGATCTAGCGTGCTGCTTCCGGGTGGATGTTGATTGGGCGCGAGACGAGAAGCAACATATGCCTAGGAGATACGTATCGTCGTCTCCCCAACGGATTTGCCTCGACGCCACCCGTTGCCGGTATTCGAAATCATACCTCATACAGTTGGCTAGCGGGTAATACTCGCACATATCTCCAAACTTTATGCCGTAGAGATTGTAGCGATCACGCTCGTCTTCCGTCTCCAAGTGTCCTGAGCGCTTTAGGTCGCTAAACATGCGGGCGTGGCCTTTCACCCACTGCTGCCTCGTGGTGTCCTCAGGCCTCACGCGTTTCGCCGCGCTCGTCACGATCACTTTCGCATCACCGATCGACGATAACACTGTCTCTGTGCCCTGACTCCCCAGGAAGGATCCACAGAAATCTTGGACAAATAATGGTCGCGTGTTACCTGGGGTTCTCCCGGTCTGCCATGGGTCATCGTCCGGGGTCTGCGGCTTGTCCACGAGGGAGTCCAGCATGGCTGTCATCGTCTCTGTGTTAAGGCGTGGAAGGTCATTCAGGGTAGCTGGTGCCGCGTCGCTGCGTAGCCGGGGTCTGTCGGCCGGAAATTTCTCAATGATGTCCGATGTGGGACCGGTGCGGGAACTCGCACTGTCGGACTTTGCGTCCTTAAGGTCTGCGACGGCCGCTAGCAGCATTCTCTCTTGGCCGAGCGAGAGTTTTAGCGCCTTAATGACGACCTTGTCAATGTGCAGTACACTGTCGATGGAAAAGAATTTCTCGCTCAGGAGACCGTCGACAGTGGATTCGAGAAGGTTTCTCGACGCAGCCCATTCTTTCAATTCTTTAATTGCACTGTCGACTTTTTTTTTTACAGTTATAGGGGGCTCACTGCTTGGCCGTAATTGCAATTAATGCCCTATTCAGACGGCACTGCTCAGGCAAGATCTTAATTGCAATTAGAGTACTCACGCATATTGATGCCCCAAATCCTAACAATCCCTTTCACTAATTGCAATTCAGAGTCCAAGCTTGTCAGCTGTTCGGGTGACGCTTGTTAGGCTTAACAATTGATATCCACAAATTGCAATTAAGAGCTTCAAGTTTATACACAATGTCGCATATATCACACTTTTATTTATTGTTTTTGTTATATATACATTTTATTCCCTTTACCTTACGCCCTGTATCAATCGTTATCCAGAAGCTACTTTAATCAAATGTAATTATCCTTTGTATCCTTTTCTGGTTTTCTTTATTATTATTTTTTTTTTTAGTTTGTTATTATTTTATCCTGAAGGCTAGCTAATATTCCATTTGGCTGTGTCTTTCTGTTTTTTTTTTCCTTTTGCTCTCTGGAAGCGCTTGCTTGACCAGTGCTTGCTTTGCATTTGTGAGGGGAAGCTTGGAAGAGCCTTGTTATGTACCGTCCGACTTAATCCCTGCACGACTCAACGGCCAATAGAACACAGGCATGACAGAAGGTACTCTGGGGCGAGCTCCGCCCCCGAGTTACTGAGTGTGTGCTTCGCTCCCGCCTTGCATGACGGCACGCTGTAACCCGAGACGCTCTGTCTACATCTCCGTCTGGCACGCTCCGTCGCTGTCAAGTCGAGTAGCGTGGGGGATTAAGGGGGAAAAGGGGCAGCGCATCAAAAGAGTTTTAAAATCAAATAACACTTTATTTTTTAATTAAAACTTATAGCGTTCTAGTCTCTAGCCGTTATGGCTGGCAAGACGAATGAGAGAGTGGTTTGGGTACAATGTTTATTGCCTGACTGCTGAACACATTATGCATAAAACAAACATTTTTAATGAAATCTAAGAAATCAAGAGGAAATAGAAAGGAAACGATCTTGAGGAAGAGAAAATAGGCGAGAAAGAAGAAGAAAAGAAGGTTAAAGGGGATAAAATGTTAGAAATCAAGAGGAAATAGGCCGATAACGCTCTTTTGGAAGAGAAAATAGCCGAGAACACACAAGAAGAGAAAAGCAAACAGGATGAAATCTAAGAAATATGGAGAAAATAAGTCGGAAACGAATTTAAGGAAGAGAAAATAGGCGAGAAAAGGCAAGAAAAGAAGAGATAGCAGGATGAAAGGGAAGAAATCAAGAGGAAATAGGCCGCAAACGTCCTTCTGGAAGAGAAAATAGGCAAGAAAAGGCAAGAAAAGAAGAGAAAAAAGGTCGAAAAGTAAGAAATCAGGGAAAATATGCCTGAAACGATCTTCAGGAAGAGAAAATAGACGAGAAAACACAAGAAGAAACGAGAAAACAGGATGAAATGTAAGAAATCAAGAGGAAATAGTCCGGAAATGTTCTTCTGGAAGAGAAAATAGGCGAGTAAAGAGAAGAAAGAAAGAGAAAAGGGGAGGAACTCTAAGAAATAGGTTTGAAAATAGTCCGGAAAAGAATTTCAGGAAGAGAAAATAGGCGAGAAAAGGCAAGAAAAGAAAAGAAAGCAGGAAGAAATGTAAGAAATCAAGAGGAAATAGGCTGCAAACGTCCTTCTGGAAAAGAAAATAGGCGAGAAAAAGCAAGAAAAGAAAAAAAACTGGTCGAAAAGTAAGAAATCAGGGAAAATATGCCTGAAAGATCTTTAGGAAGAGGAAACAAACGAGAAAACACACGAAGAGACGAGAAAACAGCATGAAATGTAAGAAATCAAGATGAAATAGGCCGGAAATGTTCTTCTGTAACAGGAAAAAATCGATTAAAACTTATAGCGTTCTAGTCTCTAGCCGTTATGGCTGGCAAGACGAATGAGAGAGTGGTTTGGGTACAAGTGTTTATTGCCTGACTGCTGAACACAGTATGCATAAAACAAACATACTTTAAGAAACTGTCCACTAACCATACTAACATATTCAACATAAAACTGTACTTGTAAACAATTAAACAGGGAAGGGGAAGGGGGATGGAGGTGGGTCTCTGGAATCGCTTGCTTGACAAGTGCTTGCTTTGCATTTGTGAGGGGAAGCTTGGAAGAGCCTTGTTATGTACCGTCCGACTTAATCCCTGCACGACTCAACGGCCAATAGAACACAGGCATGACAGAAGGTACTCTGGGGCGAGCTCCGCCCCGAGTTACTGAGTGTGTGCTTCGCTCCCGCCTTGCATGACGGCACGCTGTAAGCCGAGACGCTCTGTCTACATCTCCGTCTGGCACGCTCCGTCGCTGTCAAGTCGAGTAGCGTGGGGGATTAAGGGGGAAAAGGGGGCAGCGCATCACCAGAGTTTTAAAATCAAATAACACTTTATTTTTTAATTAAAACTTATAGCGTTCTAGTCTCTAGCCGTTATGGCTAGCAAGACGAATGAGAGAGTGGTTTGGGTACAAGTGTTTATTGCCTGACTGCTGAACACATTATGCATAAAACAAACATACTTTAAGAAACTGTCCAAATACCCAAACCACGAAGTGTTACTTGTAGTAGTTAGGACAAGGCGTTTTGAACGTTTGATCCCATGGTTTTTGCACAATCCAGGCGTAGACTCAGAGGGACGTCAGTGTATCGCGTGTAGGACTCCGATGTCCAGTCTCCTTGGCTCTTAATCACTTGCGGTGGCAGCCCACAGGCAAGAGCAAAGGTAGCCCCGGCTCGTCGTAGGCTATGGCCGCTGTAGGCTGAGTCATCTAGCCCAACAGCACGCAGGTTGCATTTCAGCAATGACTAGAACGCTGCGTGGGAGAGAGGGACGGTGGAGTCCGGGGTTCTGTAGGAGAAGAGCGCCGATTTACCATGTGCGGGCGAAAGGCGGAGGTGGTGTTTTAACGCTGCAGTGGGGCATACTGTAGACTGCTCTACCTCTGGGATTTGGATGACGAGGGCTCGTGAAAAGTTGCGAAGTGTTTTGGTGCGTTTTATGGGAACTAGGGCGCCATCTGCACACAGCGTTACGTCATCACGGCAGAGGTCAGTTCTACACTATCCGTGGGAATTGACAGCGTGCAGTCGGTGGAGTCGATAGTCACTCCCAGAAACGTTAGTCTGCGCGTAGGGGAGATGCATTTCTCCCAGTTGATTGCGAAACCAAGCGACCGGAGAAGCCGTGTCAAGCATTGCATTGCCTTGAGCGTATCGTCAAATGTTTCAGCGGTAATAAAAGAGTCACCCGAACAGCTGACAAGCTTGGACTCTGAATTGCAATTAGTGCAAGGGATTGTTAGGATTCGAGGCATCAATATGCGTGAGTACTCTAATTGCAATTAAGATCTTGCCTGAGCAGTGCCGTCTGAATAGGGCATTAATTGCAATTACGGCCAATTACGGCCTATAACTGTATAAAAAAAGAGTGAGAGAGCAAGGAAACAAAAAATGAATAAGGATAAAGCCGACAGTGCAATTAAAGAATTGAAAGAATGGGCTGCGTCGAGAAACCTTCTCGAATCCACTGTCGACGGTCTCCTGAGCGAGAAATTCTTTTCCATCGACAGTGTACTGCACATTGACAAGGTCGTCATTAAGGCGCTAAAACTCTCGCTCGGCCAAGAGAGAATGCTGCTAGCGGCCGTCGCAGACCTTAAGGACGCAAAGTCCGACAGTGCGAGTTCCCGCACCGGTCCCACATCGGACATCATTGAGAAATTTCCGGCCGACAGACCCCGGCTACGCAGCGACGCGGCACCAGCTACCCTGAATGACCTTCCACGCCTTAACACAGAGACGATGACAGCCATGCTGGACTCCCTCGTGGACAAGCCGCAGACCCCGGACGACGACCCATGGCAGACCGGGAGAACCCCAGGTAACACGCGACCATTATTTGTCCAAGATTTCTGTGGATCCTTCCTGGGGAGTCAGGGCACAGAGACAGTGTTATCGTCGAACGGTGATGCGAAAGTGATCGTGACGAGCGCGGCGAAACGCGTGAGACCTGAGGACACCACGTGGCAGCAGTGGGTGAAAGGCCACGTCCGCATCCTTAGCGCCCTAAAGCGCTCAGGACAGTTGGAGACGGAAGACGAGCGTGATCGCTACAATCTCTACGGCATAAAGTTTGGAGATATGTGCGAGTATAAACCGCTAGCCAACTGTATGAGGTATGATTTCGAATACCGGCAACGGGTGGCGTCGGGGCAAATCCGTTGGGGAGACGACGATACTTATCTCCTAGGCATATGTTGCTTCTCGTCTCGCGCCCAATCAACATCCACCCGGAAGCAGCACGCTAGACCCAGGGTGGAAGCTCCAAGGGCCCCGAACGGCACGGAAATTTGTCGCAACTTTAATTCGCGCCGGGGTTGCAGTCTACTAAACTGCCGATTCATGCATGCCTGCCTGAAATGCTTCCAGAACCACCCCGAGATTGCTCACAGAGACTAGGGGCACGCCGTCTCTAGCCCACTGTCTGACCGGCTCGACGAATGGGAACGACAACTTGGAACGGATAAGGACAACGTATTTATTCTCAACGGATTACGTAATGGGTTCGATATCGTTAACGTTCGCACGGAAAATATTCAGTGTGCCGAAGCCCGCAACAGCCGCGTGGCTGAGCGACAATATCGTGATGAGGTAGAGAGCGAAATAAAGAAGGAAATTGCCCTGGGTCGCTATAAAGTAGTGGGAGAAAAACCGGTCATTGTCTCCCCGCTCTCCGCCATACCCAAAGAAAACGGTGAAATCAGGCTAATTCACGATTGCTCGCAACCAGAAGGCCTTTCTGTCAACTCCCACGCCACCCCCGACAAACATGTTTTTACATCCGTGGACATCGCTGCCGATATGGTCGGTAAAAACTCGTTTATGGCAAAAGTGGACCTAAAATCAGCTTATCGGCAGGTCCCGCTCAGCAAAGCGTCCCAACGTCTAACGGGCTTAAAGTGGAAATTTAAGGGTGATAAACATCACACATACCTTGTAGATACCCGCTTGCCCTTCGGGGCTTCATTAAGCGTTGGTATTTTCCATCGTATTACACAGAGTGTCTGCCGCATGCTTAAAAAACAAGGTATAAAAACAATAATTTGCTACCTCGATGACTTTCTTATTACCGCTGAAACATTTGACGATACGCTCAAGGCAATGCAATGCTTGATACGGCTCCTCCGGTCGCTTGGTTTCGCAATCAACTGGGAGAAATGCATCTCCCCTACGCGCAGACTAACGTTTCTGGGAGTGACTATCGACTCCACCGACTGCACGCTGTCAATTCCCACGGATAAGCTATGCGAAGTCCAAACCCTTCTCTCCCACTACGCAAGTCCCGACAACAGACGGCTCTCAAAACGCGACCTCCAGAGCCTGCTGGGGAAACTGAACTGGGTCGGACGTGTTGTCAGTGTCATACGTCCGGCCATGCGTCGTCTAATCGTGCTTATGACGTCACTACGTCGCCCTAACCACCACACCCGTATCACTACGGACACTCGCCGAGACTTACTACTGCTTAATGTGCTTTGCGCCTCATTCAACGGTACATCCCGCTTTTCCTCCCAAAGGGATGTGCCCGATCGCGCCTTTCACATTGCCACAGACGCAAGCCCGACTGCTGCAGGCGCAGCGGTCGTTTGCCACAATAGAGCCATAGACTGGCTCTATTTCAACTTCGCCACGGTGTCAGAATATCTCTGGACCTGTTATGGCATTTCTCGGATGTACATGTAGTTTGATTTTAGTGTTAAGGCTTAATCACCACTTTCAACAAGGATTGGGGCATATCTCGACAGTATACGTCGTTTTGGTTATGTTTAGCTGTTTAAGTACGCAAAAGTGAGTTTTTGAGCATGCATGTGTTATTGTCGCTGTTAGAATTTCGTCTTCAGTGTTTTGAGTGTTCTGAGCCTGTTGGTGATTCTGTTTGTGCTCTACACGGTGTGTTGTGATGCGGAACGCATGTGAGTGCCGAGACACGCCCTTCGGTGCAGTGTTTCCCTTGAAGTGGCTGATGGGTGCACGGGTGCATTTGTTGATGTGCTGCTTTTGCATAGAGCTTGATAGGACCGCAGCGATCGGTTTAGGATTTGGGGGGATCTTGATGCAGTGAATACGACGGAACTTGTTTCAGGTTCGTTTGATGTCGTTTTGCTAGATTTTGGGTCATCCAAAAATTTACTTATATATCAAGTATACCGGATATCTCCAGGAGTCGATATCGAAATTTCAAGTTTCACGTAGCATTGTGTAGATCGCGCCAAGATTGTGCACCTGGCAGTATTTTTGTGTTTAAAAATTTTTATGTTGTCGGTTTTTGAGACAAGTGAAATTTTTGTGCTACCTAGCACAAACTTTGCGTGTAATTTTCAACTATTTAGAAATATCATAGATCATTACCGACAAAGCCTTTTTGTAGTAGAGTTCGCGATCTTCCCAAAAACATCACTTTTTGGCCCGTATGTCACTGGGAACATATGTTTTTGGGCAGCTATTTTCTTATTGGTTCTAAGTTTAGGCGGGAAGCTCTTTGATTGGTTACATATTTAATTAGCAGCGGCTGTTCTGCCAGCGAGTATTTAAGGAACGCGCTTGCTGCACCAGCAGCAGTTGGTTTTTGGAAAACATAGAGGCCACACGTCAGGTGTGAGTCCCAGTGGTGCACAGGAAGTTGTTATTTGTGGTGCTGGTGCACAGACAGTTGTCATTGTGGATAAAGTAGAATACGAGAAATAAAAAGAAATATACAATTGAGAGACTCGTTCATTTCTACTGCAGTTTCACTGGATATAATTATAAGCGAAATTTCAGAAATTATAAAACGTTATAATCTAGCTCCGTCGAAAGTCACACGACACCTTACACGAGGACCCGCTAATATCGTGACATTTGGGGGCTCGTCCGGGATAAAAAGGAAATCGTCAAGAGGTAAACAAGATGGAGCAACAAGGTTTACGGCAGTGGATAGAGCTGGGCCAAGCACTCGGATATCGCGACGAGGAACTGCGCCGCTTCGTCCAGCAAGAGGAACAGAAGGCGTTGGAGAAGGAACGAGTCGCACTCGAACGGGAGCAGCGGGCTCAAGAAAGGGAAGATCGGCAAACGGAGCAACAGCGACAATTTGAACTTGAACGCCTTCGTGAGGAAGCACGCTTGCTGCAGATAAGGGCACAGGCCGAACGTCCAGCTGAGCGTGAACGCGAACACTTCGCAGGTACACGACCAAAGCTCCCGAAGTTCGACGAGAAAGTCGACGATGTTGATGCGTTCCTCGAGCGATTCGAGCGATTCGCACGTAGCCAACAGTGGGCAGAAAACACGTGGACGATCAGCTTGAGTGCGATACTTACAGGTAAAGCACTCGAGGTCTACAGCAGCATGCCTATCGAAGCCGCCGAGAATTATCAGATGCTGAAAGCTGCGATTTTGCGTCGGTACCAACTAACGGAAGAAGGATATCGCGCTAAGTTCCGTGAAATCAAGCCGGAAAAAGAGGAATCAGTCCAACAGTATAGCGCTCGTCAAAAACGTCTTTTTGACCGTTGGATACAGATGTCTGGCATCGAAAGAAATTTCGACGCACTATACGACCTGTTGCTGAGGGAGCAGTTTATTAACACTTGTAGTAGTGATCTCAGCTTGTTTCTTCGAGAGCGTGCTCCAAGGTCAATGGATGATGTGACACGGCTCGCGGAGCAGTATTTGGAGGCACACGGTGGTGGAATCGGGCATACAAAAGGAAAAGGGCCACAATACTCACGACAAGCGATCAATCGCAATAACCAAAGTCCACGGCCACAGAATCAACAGCAGACGTCTGTGCAATGCTACAACTGCGGCAAATACGGACATTACGCTCGTGATTGTCTCAAACCGAAGAATGGAAGCAGCCCACGATCAAACGCAATGGATCAGTATCGGGGTAAACCGCAACAGAGTGGACGACCACGTACGATCGCGAAAACAGGAGCCGTTGCAACTAAACCACCTCGAGAAATTGTTTACGAAAATGTCAAGGACGGATTACTGTGTTTAGCCAATGGTGAGGCAGTTCCATTTACCGGAGCCATATCGACTCGTAAGATGGCCAGTAAGCGACTCCCGTTATACAGAGGACTAGTTTCTGGAGAAAGAGTGATAGTCCTGCGCGATACAGGTTGTGACAGTGCGGTTGTCTGCAAAGACCTTGTTAGGGATAGTGAAATGACAGGAGAAATCAGTGACTGCGTTTTGATGGACGGTACCATCCGGAGATTCCCCATGGCACGCGTAAATGTCGAAACGCCTATTTACAGTGGATTACTGAATGCGATGGTAGTGCAGAATCCACCATACGATCTGATCATTGGAAACATACTACCAGATGAAACGAACGTCGACCTTAGGGTTCAAGAAGTACCTAACGACGTCGGTGTCAAAACAGAAAGTGTCGAGACGGAAGGAATGGAACGGGTGGAAACATCTACAGTAATGGCTACAGTGACCCGTGAACAGAGTGTTAAAGCTCAACAGCCAAAGCAGCCACTAGTAACTCCGGAGGTGAAATTGGATATCGTCAGCTCAGACCAGCTCAAAGAGATGCAAAACGCTGATGAATCGCTTACAAAGTTCTTTGAGCACGCCGACAACAAGACGATATTCAAAACGCGAAAGAGTGGAAGTTATCGCTATGCTGTGAAGAAAGGAATACTCATGCGCTACTTTTTTGAGTTCAAGGGAGAACTCGAGGTGCAGCTGAAGCAAATCGTGTTACCAACACCATTACGATCGCGAATCATGTCACTCGCTCACGAATCGATTATTGGTGGACACTTGGGTATCAAGAAGACAACAGACAGGATCACCGCGAACTTTCACTGGCCACGGATAGACGCCGATGTGAAACGGTTTTGTCAGTCCTGTGACGTGTGCCAGCGCACCATTCCAAAAGGACGCGTGAACAAGGTTCCGCTGGGTGAAATGCCTTTAATGGAGACACCATTCGACAGAGTTGCAGTGGACCTGATCGGACCGATAACACCGATTGCGGAGAGCGGCAACCGATACATCCTTACAGTTGTTGACTATGCCACGCGCTACCCGGAAGCGATCCCACTTAAGCGAATTGAGACGGTTGTTGTCGCAGAAGCAATTCCTTAGGTATTCAGCCGTGTTGGTTTTCCGCGTGAAGTGCTGAGTGACCAAGGCACGCAGTTTACGTCAGATCTGATGGCAGAAGTCTGCAGACTGATCTCCGTTAAACAGCTGTTCACGACCCCCTACAACCCAAAGTGCAACGGACTCTGTGAACGCATAAACGGAGTGTTAAAGGGGATGTTAACGAGAATGTGCAAGGAGAGGCCAAGAGACTGGGATCACTATTTACCAGCCGTATTGTTCGCATACAGAGAAGTACCACAGGCTAGCACCGGATTTTCGCCGTTTGAGTTATTGTATGGGCGAAAGGTGCGCGGACCTCTGGATATACTAAAAGACATCTGGCTGGATGAAGACACATCAGACGAAGTGCGGAACACATACGAGTATGTCGCGACTTTACGTAACCGTCTCGAAGAAACGTGTCAAGTCGCTCGGGAGAGTTTGATGGAAGCCCAAGGCAAGTATCGTCATCACTATGACAGGAAGACGAAAGATAGGCGATTCACCGTTGGACAAAAGGTCTATCTGTTATTGCCAACCGCAGCCAACAAACTTCTTCTCCAGTGGAAAGGCCCATACACAGTCACCAAAGTGTTGAACCGCATGGACTATGTAGTGGATGTTAACGGCAAACGGAAAGTGTTCCACGCGAACTTGTTGAAAGCTTACGTCGAAAGACAAGGAGAACGTGTAGATGACACAAAGGACAAAGACGAAGAGAGTGACGAAGAGACGCAAGATGAGGACACTATAGCGGCGTTCGCAAGAATGGCCGTCACAACCGATGACGAGATGGATGATTTTGATTCTCCTCTACTTAGTGTCCCTGAAACAGAGCAGACGGAGGGAATCAACGATGTCAACATCAACAATGAGTTAACTGATGCGCAGAAGCGAGACGTCAGGAATCTCCTCCGGGAATTTGAGGCGATCTTTACAGATGTTCCTGGTGAAACGGATTTGGGCGTACACAAGATTGAACTTGCCACACAAGAACCAGTACGCGTGAAGCCGTACCCAGTACCATACTCAAAACGAAAGGATATTGACGATGAAGTCAAGAAGATGCTAGACGCTGGAATCATCGAGGAAACGAATTCCGAATACAATTCGCCCATTGTATTGGTGAAAAAGAAAGATGGCTCCAACAGATTCTGTGTTGATTACAGACGCTTGAATGCCATCACGAAGTTCGATACGGAACCAATGGGCAATTACGAGGACATTATGTCACAAGTCGGAAAGGATTCGTTTTTATCCAAGATAGATTTCACGAAAGGATACTGGCAGATACCTATGGAGGAAACGTCCAAGAAGTACACCGCGTTTTCAACCCCGAACGGCAGTTACCAGTTTCGACGGAATGCATTCGGATTGGTGAACTCTGGTGCTGCGTTCAACCGTGTCATGAGGAAGTTGCTTAGGGATATGCCCCATGTAGACAATTACGTCGATGATCTGTTACCCCACACGGAAAGTTGGGAAAAGCATTTGGTAGTGCTACGTGAACTGTTTCAAAGGATCAAGGGTGCGAAACTCACCATACGACCATCGAAGTGCTTTATTGGATACAAGGATATCAATTTTACTGGGCATGTCCTTGGCAACGGCGTTGTGCGTATGGAGGCTGAGAAGACCGAGAAAATCAAAAACGCACCACGCCCGACAACAAAGAAGCAAGTTCGGTCGTTCCTTGGACTCGCCGGTTTTTACCGCAAATTTATACCGAACTTCGCTAATATCTCTGCACCACTCACGGATCTGACACGGAAAGGAAAACCAAACACCGTTGACTGGGGAGAAAAGCAGCAACTCGCGTTCGACACGCTTAAAGAGCTATTAACGAGCTCTCCGGTACTGCGACTCCCAGACTGGAATAAACGGTTTGTGTTACGCACAGATGCGTCAGATGATGGATTAGGCGCAGTCCTCCTGCAAACCCACGACGACGGTGCGTTTCCAATCGCTTATGCTAGCAGGAAATTACTCCAACGCGAGAAAAACTACTCGGTCATCGAGAGAGAGTGCCTCGCAATCGTCTTTGGAGTAATGCGTTTCGAGAAGTACCTGTATGGACAGAACTTTATTCTCGAAACCGATCACGCGCCTCTAGCATACCTTCGAAAAGGGAAGACGGAGAGTAGCCGTTTGATGCGTTGGTCCCTCTTTTTACAGAATTTCACTTTCGATGTGAAAGCTATTAAGGGGACTGAAAATTTTGGAGCAGACTACATGAGTAGACTGTGAACTTTCGAAGAATATACTGTTTTGAGATACTTTGGTGTTCATCATTCATTTTTATTTACTTCAAAGTGTATTTTTGTGCATTTTGAGTGCTTCTCATATCTTTTGTATGTTTTGACCTACTTTTGTGTTCCTAAAACTTGCTTCTGCAAGTTGTGAGACTTAGGGTACCGAAAACCGGCGCTTGTTCTTAAATGCATTTTAGAAAGAGTTTGTAACATAATTTTTAAGATTCTGACGTTTTTGAAAGAAAACGACTTCCAGTGTTTTCTTGAGAAGGGGGTTGTTGTCAGAATATCTCTGGACCTGTTATGGCATTTCTCGGATGTACATGTAGTTTGATTTTAGTGTTAAGGCTTAATCACCACTTTCAACAAGGATTGGGGCATATCTCGACAGTATACGTCGTTTTGGTTATGTTTAGCTGTTTAAGTACGCAAAAGTGAGTTTTTGAGCATGCATGTGTTATTGTCGCTGCTAGAATTTCGTCTTCAGTGTTTTGAGTGTTCTGAGCCTGTTGGTGATTCTGTTTGTGCTCTACACGGTGTGTTGTGATGCGGAACGCATGTGAGTGCCGAGACACGCCCTTCGGTGCAGTGTTTCCCTTGAAGTGGCTGATGGGTGCACGGGTGCATTTGTTGATGTGCTGCTTTTGCATAGAGCTTGATAGGACCGCAGCGATCGGTTTAGGATTTGGGGGGATCTTGATGCAGTGAATACGACGGAACTTGTTTCAGGTTCGTTTGATGTCGTTTTGCTAGATTTTGGGTCATCCAAAAATTTACTTATATATCAAGTATACCGGATATCTCCAGGAGTCGATATCGAAATTTCAAGTTTCACGTAGCATTGTGTAGATCGCGCCAAGATTGTGCACCTGGCAGTATTTTTGTGTTTAAAAATTTTTATGTTGTCGGTTTTTGAGACAAGTGAAATTTTTGTGCTACCTAGCACAAACTTTGCGTGTAATTTTCAACTATTTAGAAATATCATAGATCATTACCGACAAAGCCTTTTTGTAGTAGAGTTCGCGATCTTCCCAAAAACATCACTTTTTGGCCCGTATGTCACTGGGAACATATGTTTTTGGGCAGCTATTTTCTTATTGGTTCTAAGTTTAGGCGGGAAGCTCTTTGATTGGTTACATATTTAATTAGCAGCGGCTGTTCTGCCAGCGAGTATTTAAGGAACGCGCTTGCTGCACCAGCAGCAGTTGGTTTTTGGAAAACATAGAGGCCACACGTCAGGTGTGAGTCCCAGTGGTGCACAGGAAGTTGTTATTTGTGGTGCTGGTGCACAGACAGTTGTCATTGTGGATAAAGTAGAATACGAGAAATAAAAAGAATTAAAACTTATAGCGTTCTAGTCTCTAGCCGTTATGGCTGGCAAGACGAATGAGAGAGTGGTTTGGGTACAATGTTTATTGCCTGACTGCTGAACACATTATGCATAAAACAAACATACTTTAAGAAACTGTCCACTAACCAGACTAACATATTCAACATAAAACTGTACTTGTAATCAATTAAACAGGGAAGGGGAAGGGGAATGGAGGTGGGTCTCTGGAAGCGCTTGCTTGACCAGTGCTTGCTTTGCATTTGTGAGGGGAAGCTTGGAAGAGCCTTGTTATGTACCGTCCGACTTAATCCCTGCACGACTCAGCGGCCAATAGAACACAGGCATGACAGAAGGTACTCTGGGGCGAGCTCCGCCCCCGAGTTACTGAGTGTGTGCTTCGCTCCCGCCTTGCATGACGGCACGCTGTAAGCCGAGACGCTCTGTCTACATCTCCGTCTGGCACGCTCCGTCGCTGTCAAGTCGAGTAGCGTGGGGGATTAAGGGGGAAAAGGGGCAGCGCATCACCAGAGTTTTAAAATCAAATAACACTTTATTTTTTAATTAAAACTTATAGCGTTCTAGTCTCTAGCCGTTATGGCTGGCAAGACGAATGAGAGAGTGGTTTGGGTACAATGTTTATTGCCTGACTGCTGAACACATTATGCATAAAACAAACATACTTTAAGAAACTGTCCAAAAACCCAAACCACGAAGTGTTACTTGTAGTAGTTAGGACAAGGCGTTTTGAACGTTTGATCCCATGGTTTTTGCACAATCCAGGCGTAGACTCAGAGGGACGTCAGTGTATCGCGTGTAGGACTCCGATGTCCAGTCTCCTTGGCTCTTAATCACTTGCGGTGGCAGCCCACAGGCAAGAGCAAAGGTAGCCCCGGCTCGTCGTAGGCTATGGCCGCTGTAGGCTGAGTCATCTAGCCCAACAGCACGCAGTTTGCATTTCAGCATCGACGAGAACGCTGCGTGGGAGAGAGGGACGGTGGAGTCCGGGGTTCTGTAGGAGAAAAGCGCCGCTTTACCATGTGCGGGCGAAAGGCGGAGGAGGTGTTTTAACGCTGCAGTGGGGCATACTGTAGACTGCTCTACCTCTGGGATTGGGATGACGAGGGCTCGTGAAAAGTTGCGAAGTGTTTTGGTGCGTTTTACGTGAACTAGGGCGCCATCTGCACACAGCGTTACGTCATCACGGCAGAGGTCAGTTCTACAGTTGTGGCTAGTCTGGGTACGGGATAGCAGCGAGGACTTGCGCAGAAAGGTAAAGAAGCCCATGAGACAAGCAGCCCAGAAGCAGGCCTCTAATGGTTGCGAGAGGTCGAGAACTCCTCGGACGCGCTGCAAGATATCCAGCGAGAGCGGTAGTTTCTGTCGGGGTGGCGTACCTTTCTGCGTGTCGATTCCTTTCAGTAGCGTCTTCACGAAGTGGTTATTCTCAATGGGGTTCGTGTAACCCAGCTCCAACTGGAGTAGGCGAACTGCAGCGAGATAGCATCTCACGGACTGGGGTTTCAGGGATCGGCTGAGAAAACACGCGTAACGGAGCACGGTCGTAGTTTCTGCGGGGGCTGGGCGCATCCTAAAGGCTTGGCAGAAGGCCAGGTAAGACTTCAGCTTAGCCGAGTACGTTTCACGAGTGCTTTCTGCTAGGGCTGCTCTGCGGAATTGGGCCACTTCGTTGTCCAAAATTTGTGTCTCCCGTACCACTCCTGGAACAAACGACGCATAGCAATTGGTGACATGTGGTGCCGGAGGTCAGCGAGCGGGACGTGGCCGAATGCATACGTGGCATGTGGAAGGCTGGATAGTCGCGAAATGGCATCCGGGAGCTTATTAAGTTTCGTGTTTACGTAGGCGGCACATATTTTAATGTCAAACTTAACGCATAATATTAGTATTTCGCATAAAACATCGGACGCAATAGTGTTTCTAATTCTTCCTCGGTTAAGGGCATAAAGGGTTGCTTTATTATCCGAATATAGTTGAACCGTCTTAGAAGCGCAGAACGGTGCCCAGCGGCGCAGCACCAAAAGAACAGCAGCTAGTTCTTTCGTATTTATGTCGCAATCATTGATGGCGGGCATATCCGTGGCGAAGTTGCAATAGAGCCAGTCTATGGCTCTATTGTGGCAAACGACCGCTGCGCCTGCAGCAGTCGGGCTTGCGTCTGTGGCAATGTGAAAGGCGCGATCGGGCACATCCCTTTGGGAGGAAAAGCGAGATGTACCGTTGAATGAGGCGCAAAGCACATTAAGCAGTAGTAAGTCTCGGCGAGTGTCCGTAGTGATACGGGTGCGGTGGTTAGGGCGACGTAGTGACGTCATAAGCACGATTAGACGACGCATGGCCGGACGTATGACACTGACAACACGTCCGACCCAGTTCAGTTTCCCCAGCAGGCTCTGGAGGTCGCGTTTTGAGAGCCGTCTGTTGTCGGGACTTGCGTAGTGGGAGAGAAGGGTTTGGACTTCGCATAGCTTATCCGTGGGAATTGACAGCGTGCAGTCGGTGGAGTCGATAGTCACTCCGAGAAACGTTAGTCTGCGCGTAGGGGAGATGCATTTCTCCCAGTTGATTGCGAAACCAAGCGACCGGAGGAGCCGTATCAAGCATTGCATTGCCTTGAGCGTGTCGTCAAATGTATCAGCGGTAATAAAAAAGTCATCGAGGTAGCAAATTATTGCTTTTATACCTTGTTTTTTAAGCGTGCGGCAGACACTCTGAGTAATACGATGGAAAATACCAACGCTTAATGAAGCCCCGAAGGGCAAGCGGGTATCTACAATTTATGTGTGATGTTTATTACCCTTAAATTTCCACTTTAAGCCCGTTAGACGTTGGGACGCTTCGCTGAGCGGGACCTGCCGATAAGCTGATTTAAGGTCCACTTTTGCCATAAACGAGTTTCAACTGACCATATCGGCAGCGATGTCCACGGATGTAAAAACATGTTTGTCGGGGGTGGCGTGGGAGTTGACAGAAAGGCCTTCTGGTTGCGAGTGGAATATTAGCTAGCCTTCAGGATAAAATAATAATAAACTAAAAAAAATAATAATAAAGAAAACCGGAAAAGGACACAAAGGATAATTACATTTGATTAAAGTAGCTTTCAGGATAACGATTGATACAGGGCGTAAGGTAAAGGGAATAAAATGTATATATAAAAAAAACCAATAAATAAAAGTGTGATATATGCGACTTGAAGCTCTTAATTGCAATTTGTGGATATCAATTGTTAAGCCTAACAAGCGTCACCCGGACAGCTGACAAGCTTGGACTCTGAATTGCAATTAGTGCAAGGGATTGTTAGGATTTGGGGCATCAATATGCGTGAGTACTCTAATTGCAATTAAGACCTTGCCTGAGCAGTGCCGTCTAAATAGGGCATTAATTGCAATTACGGCCAAGCAGTGAGCCCCCTATAACTGTATAAAAAAAAACACTGAGAGAGCAAGGAAACAAAAAATGAATAAGGATAAAGTCGACAGTGCAATTAAAGAGTTGAAAGAATGGGCTGCGTCGAGAAACCTTCTCGAATCCACTGTCGACGCTCTCCTGAGCGAGGAATTCTTTTCCATCGACAGTGTACTGCACATTGACAAGGTCGTCATTAAGGCGCTAAAACTCTCGCTCGGCCAAGAGATAATGCTGCTAGCGGCCGTCGCAGACCTTAAGGACGCAAAGTCCGACAGTGCGAGTTCCCGTACCGGTCCCACATCGGACATCATTGAGAAATTTCCGGCCGACAGACCCCGGCTACGCAGCGACGCGGCACCAGCTACCCTGAATGACCTTCCACGCCTTAACACAGAGACGATGACAGCCATGCTGGACTCCCTCGTGGACAAGCCGCAGACCCCGGACGACGACCCATGGCAGACCGGGAGAACCCCAGGTAACACGCGACCATTATTTGTCCAAGATTTCTGTGGATCCTTCCTGGGGAGTCAGGGCACAGAGACAGTGTTATCGTCGAACGGTGATGCGAAAGTGATCGTGACGAGCGCGGCGAAACGCGTGAGGCCTGCGGACACCACGTGGCAGCTGTGGGTGAAAGGCCACGCCCGCATCTTTAGCGCCCTAAAGCGCTCAGGACAGTTGGAGACGGAAGACGAGCGTGATCGCTACAATCTCTACGGCATAAAGTTTGGAGATATGTGCGAGTATTACCCGCTAGCCAACTGTATGAGGTATGATTTCGAATACCGGCAACGGGTGGCGTCGGGGCAAATCCGTTGGGGAGACGACGATACGTATCTCCTAGGCATATGTTGCTTCTCGTCTCGCGCCCAATCAACATCCACCCGGAAGCAGCACGCTAGACCCAGGGTGGAAGCCCCAAGGGCCCCGAACGGCACGGAAATTTGTCGCAACTTTAATTCGCGCCGGGGTTGCAGTCTACTAAACTGCCGATTCATGCATGCCTGCCTGAAATGTTTCCAGAACCACCCCGAGGTTGCTCACAGAGACTAGCGGCACGCCGTCTCTAGCCCACTGTCTGACCGGCTCGACGAATGGGAACGACAACTTGAAACGGATAAGGACAAGGTATTTATTCTCAACGGATTACGTAATGGGTTCGATATCGTTAACGTTCGCACGGAAATTATTCAGTGTGCCGAAGCCCCCAACAGCCGCGTGGCTGAGCGACAATATCGTGATGAGGTAGAGAGCGAAATAAAGAAGGAAATTGCCCTGGGTCGCTATAAAGTAGTGGTAGAAAAACCGGCCATTGTCTCCCCGCTCTCCGCCATACCCAAAGAAAACGGTGAAATCAGGCTAATTCACGATTGCTCGCAACCAGAAGGCCTTTCTGTCAACTCCCACGCCACCCCCGACAAACATGTTTTTACATCCGTGGACATCGCTGCCGATATGGTCAGTAGAAACTCGTTTATGGCAAAAGTGGACCTTAAATCAGCTTATCGGCAGGTCCCGCTCAGCAAAGCGTCCCAACGTCTAACGGGCTTAAAGTGGAAATTTAAGGGTAATAAACATCACACATACCTTGTAGATACCCGCTTGCCCTTCGGGGCTTCATTAAGCGTTGGTATTTTCCATCGTATTACTCAGAGTGTCTGCCATATGCTTAAAAAACAAGGTATAAAAGCAATAATTTGCTACAGCAGCAGCAGCAGTTGGTTTTTGGAAAACATAGAGGCCACACGTCAGGTGTGAGTCCCAGTGGTGCACAGGAAGTTGTTATTTGTGGTGCTGGTGCACAGACAGTTGTCATTGTGGATAAAGTAGAATACGAGAAATAAAAAGAAATATACAATTGAGAGACTCGTTCATTTCTACTGCAGTTTCACTGGATATAATTATAAGCGAAATTTCAGAAATTATAAAACGTTATAATCTAGCTCCGTCGAAAGTCACACGACACCTTACACGAGGACCCGCTAATATCGTGACACACGGATATGCCCGCCATCAATGATTGCGACATAAATACGAAAGAACTAGCTGCTGTTCTTTTGGCGCTGCGCCGCTGGTCACCGTTATTATTTTTTTTATCCTGAAGGCTAGTTAATATTCCATTTGGCTGTATCTTTCTGTTTTTTTTCCTTTTGCTCTCTGGAAGCGCTTGCTTGACCAGTGCTTGCTTTGCATTTGTGAGGGGAAGCTTGGAAGAGCCTTGTTGTGTACCGTCCGACTTAATCCCTGCACGACTCAACGGCCAATAGAACACAGGCATGACAGAAGGTACTCTGAAGCGAGCTCCGCCCCCGAGTTACTGAGTGTGTGCTTCGCTCCCGCCTTGCATGACGGCACGCTGTAACCCAAGACGCTCTGTCTACATCTCCGTCTGGCACGCTCCGTCGCTGTCAAGTCGAGTAGCGTGGGGGATTAAGGGGGAAAAGGGGCAGCGCATCACCAGAGTTTTAAAATCAAATAACACTTTATTTTTTAAGAAAAGAGAAGAAAGAAAGAGAAAAGGGGAGGAAATTTAAGAAATAGGTTTGAAAATAGTCCGGAAACGAATTTCAGGGAGAGAAAATAGGCGAGAAAAGGCAAGAAAAGAAGAGAAAACAGGAGGCAAACTGAAAAATCAGGAAAAATACGCTGAGAACGATCTGGTGGAAGTGAAAATTGGTGACAAAAGACAAGAAAAGAAGAGAAAAGGGATGAAATCAAAGAAATCAAGAGGAAATAGGCCGGAAACGATCTTCAGGAAAAGAAAACAGGCTAGAAAGAAAAAGAAAAGAAGTTAAAATTGGATGAAATGTAAGAAATCAAGAGGAAGTAGGCCGGAAACGCTCTTCTGGAAGAGAAAATAGTCGAGAACACACAAGATGAGAAAAGTAAACAGGATGAAATCTAAGAAATATGGAGAAAATAAGTCGGAAACGAATTTGAGAAAGAAAAAATAGGCGACAAAAGTCAAGAAAAGAAGAGAAAACAGGTGGAAATCTGAGAAATCAGGAAAAATAGGCTGGAAGCGATCTGGTGGAAGATAAAATTGGCGAGAAAAGAGAAGAAAAGAAGAGAAAATTGGATGAAATGTAAGAATTCAAGAGGAAATGGGCCGGAAACGATCTTCAGGAAGAGAAAATAGCCGAGAACACACAAGATGAGAAGAGTAAACAGGATGAAATGTAAGAAATATGGAGAAAATAAGTTGGAAACGAATTTGAGGAAGATAAAATAGGCGAGAAAAGGCAAGAAAAGAACAGAAAGCAGGATGAAATGTAAGAAATCAAGAGGAAATAGGCCGCAAACGTCCTTCTGGAAGAGAAATTAGGCGAGAAAAGGCAAGAAAAGAAGAGAAAACAGGTCGAAAAGTAAGAAATCTGGGAAAATATGCCTGAAACGATCTTCAGGAAGAGAAAATAGACGAGAAAACACAAGAAGAGACGAGAAGACAGCATGAAATGTAAGAAATCAAAATGAAATAGGCCGGAAATGTTCTTTTGGAAGAGGAAATAATCCAGAAAAGACCAGAAAGAAAGAGAAAAGGAGACGAAATCTAAGAAATAGGTTGAAAATAGTCCGGAAACGATCTTCAGGAAGAGAAAATAGCCGAGAACACACAAGATGAGAAGAGTAAACAGGATGAAATGTAAGAAATATGGAGAAAATAAGTTGGAAACGAATTTGAGGAAGATAAAATAGGCGAGAAAAGGCAAGAAAAGAACAGAAAGCAGGATGAAATGTAAGAAATCAAGACGAAATAGGCCGGAAATGTACTTCTGGAAGAGAAAATAGGCGAGAAAAGAGAAGAAAGAAAGAGAAAAGGGGAGGAAATTTAAGAAATAGGTTTGAAAATAGTCCGGAAACGAATTTCAGGAAGAGAAAATAGGCGAGAAAAGGCAAGAAAAGAAGAGAAAACAGGAGGCAAACTGAGAAATCAGGAAAAATACGCTGAGGTGGAAGTGAAAATTGGTGACAAAAGACAAGAAAAGAAGAGAAAAGGGATGAAATCAAATAAATCAAGAGGAAATAGGCCGGAAACGATCTTCAGGAAAAGAAAACAGGCTAGAAAGAAAAAGAAAAGAAGTTAAAATTGGATGAAATGTAAGAAATCAAGAGGAAATAGGCTGCAAACGTCCTTCCGGAAAAGAAAATAGGCGAGAAAAAGCAAGAAAAGAAGAGAAAAACTGGTCGAAAAGTAAGAAATCAGGGAAAATATGCCTGAAAGATCTTTAGGAAGAGGAAACAAACGAAAAAACACACAAAAAGACAAGAAAACAGCATGAAATGTAAGAAATCAAAATGAAATAAGCCGGAAATGTTCTTCTGTAACAGGAAATAATCGAGAAAAGAGAAGAAAGAAAGAGAAAAGGGGAGGAAATTTAAGAAATAGGTTTGAAAATAGTCCGGAAACGAATTTCAGGAAGAGAAAATAGGCGAGAAAAGGCAAGAAAAGAAGAGAAAACAGGAGGCAAACTGAGAAATCAGGAAAAATACGCTGAGAACGATCTGGTGGAAGTGAAAATTGGTGACAAAAGACAAGAAAAGAAGAGAAAAGGGATGAAATCAAAGAAATCAAGAGGAAATAGGCTGGAAACGATCTTCAGGAAGAGAAAATAGCCGAGAACACACAAGATGAGAAGAGTAAACAGGATGAAATGTAAGAAATATAGAGAAAATAAGTTGGAAACGAATTTGAGGAAGTTAAAATAGGCGAGAAAAGGCAAGAAAAGAACAGAAAGCAGGATGAAATGTAAGAAATCAAGAGGAAATAGGCCGCAAACGTCCTTCTGGAAGAGAAAATAGACGAGAAAAGGCAAGAAAAGAAGAGAAAACAGGTCGAAAAGTAAGAAATCTGGGAAAATATGCCTGAAACGATCTTCAGGAAGAGAAAATAGACGAGAAAACACAAGAAGAGACGAGAAAACAGCATGAAATGTAAGAAATCAAAATGAAATAGGCCGGAAATGTTCTTTTGGAAGAGGAAATAATCGAGAAAAGACCAGAAAGAAAGAGAAAAGGAGACGAAATCTAAGAAATAGGTTGAAAATAGTCCGGAAACGAATTTCAGGAAGAGAAAATAGGCGAGAAAAGGCAAGAAAAGAAAAGAAAGCAGGAAGAAATGTAAGAAATCAAGAGGAAATAGGCTGCAAACGTCCTTCCGGAAAAGAAAATAGGCGAGAAAAAGCAAGAAAAGAAGAGAAAAACTGGTCGAAAAGTAAGAAATCAGGGAAAATATGCCTGAAGGATCTTTAGGAAGAGGAAACAAACGAGAAAACACACGAAAAGACGAGAAAACAGCATGAAATGTAAGAAATCAAAATGAAATAAGCCGGAAATGTTCTTCTGTAACAGGAAATAATCGAGAAAAGAAAAGAAAGAAAGAGAAAAGGGGAGGAAATTTAAGAAATAGGTTTGAAAATGGTCCGGAAACGAATTTCAGGAAGAGAAAATAGGCGAGAAAAGGCAAGAAAAGAAGAGAAAACAGGAGGCAAACTGAGAAATCAGGAAAAATACGCTGAGAACGATCTGGTGGAAGTGAAAATTGGTGACAAAAGACAAGAAAAGAAGAGAAAAGGGATGAAATCAAAGAAATCAAGAGGAAATTGGCGGGAAACGATCTTCAGGAAAAGAAAACAGGCTAGAAAGAAAAAGAAAAGAAGTTAAAATTGGATGAAATGTAAGAAATCAAGAGGAAGTAGGCCGGAAACGCTCTTCTGGAAGAGAAAATAGTCGAGAACACACAAGATGAGAAAAGTAAACAGGATGAAATCTAAGAAATATGGAGAAAATAAGTCGGAAACGAATTTGAGAAAGAAAAAATAGGCGACAAAAGTCAAGAAAAGAAGAGAAAACAGGTGGAAATCTGAGAAATCAGGAAAAATAGGCTGGAAGCGATCTGGTGGAAGATAAAATTGGCGAGAAAAGAGAAGAAAAGAAGAGAAAATTGGATGAAATGTAAGAATTCAAGAGGAAATGGGCCGGAAACGATCTTCAGGAAGAGAAAATAGCCGAGAACACACAAGATGAGAAGAGTAAACAGGATGAAATGTAAGAAATATGGAGAAAATAAGTTGGAAACGAATTTGAGGAAGATAAAATAGGCGAGAAAAGGCAAGAAAAGAACAGAAAGCAGGATGAAATGTAAGAAATCAAGACGAAATAGGCCGGAAATGTTCTTCTGGAAGAGAAAATAGGCGAGAAAAGGCAAGAAAAGAAGAGAAAACAGGTCGAAAAGTAAGAAATCTGGGAAAATATGCCTGAAACGATCTTCAGGAAGAGAAAATAGACGAGAAAACACAAGAAGAGACGAGAAAACAGCATGAAATGTAAGAAATCAAAATGAAATAGGCCGGAAATGTTCTTTTGGAAGAGGAAATAATCGAGAAAAGACCAGAAAGAAAGAGGAAAGGACACGAAATCTAAGAAATAGGTTGAAAATAGTCCGGAAACGAATTTCAGGAAGAGAAAATAGGCGAGAAAAAGCAAGAAAAGAAAAGAAAGCAGGAAGAAATGTAAGAAATCAAGAGGAAATAGGCTGCAAACGTCCTTCCGGAAAAGAAAATAGGCGAGAAAAAGCAAGAAAAGAAGAAAAAAACTGGTCGAAAAGTAAGAAATCAGGAAAAATATGCCTGAAAGATCTTTAGGAAGAGGAAACAAACGAGAAAACACACGAAAAGACGAGAAAACAGCATGAAATGTAAGAAATCAAAATGAAATAAGCCGGAAATGTTCTTCTGTAACAGGAAATAATCGAGAAAAGAGAAGAAAGAAAGAGAAAAGGGGAGGAAATCTAAGAAATAGGTTTGAAAATAGTCCGTAATTAAAAAATAAAGTGTTATTTGATTTTAAAACTCTGGTGATGCGCTGCCCCTTTTCCCCCTTAATCCCCCACGCTACTCGACTTGACAGCGACGGAGCGTGCCAGACGGAGATGTAGACAGAGCGTCTCGGCTTACAGCGTGCCGTCATGCAAGGCGGGAGCGAAGCACACACTCAGTAACTCGGGGGCGGAGCTCGCCCCAGAGTACCTTCTGTCATGCCTGTGTTCTATTGGCCGTTGAGTCGTGCAGGGATTAAGTCGGACGGTACATAACAAGGCTCTTCCAAGCTTCCCCTCACAAATGCAAAGCAAGCACTGGTCAAGCAAGCGCTTCCAGAGAGCAAAAGAAGAAAAAAAAACGGAAAGACACAGCCAAATGGAATATTAGCTAGCCTTCAGGATAAAATAATAATAAACTAAAAAAAAATAATAATAATAAAGAAAACCAGAAAAGGACACAAAGGATAATTACATTTGATTAAAGTAGCTTTCAGGATAACGATTGATACAGGGCGTAAGGTAAAGGGAATAAAATGTATATATAAAAAAACCAATAAATAAAAGTGTGATATATGCGACATTGTGTATAAACTTGAAGCTCTTAATTGCAATTTGTGGATATCAATTGTTAAGCCTAACAAGCGTCACCCGGACAGCTGACAAGCTTGGACTCTGAATTGCAATTAGTGCAAGGGATTGTTAGGATTTGGGGCATCAATATGCGTGAGTACTCTAATTGCAATTAAGATCTTGCCTGAGCAGTGCCGTCTGAATAGGGCATTAATTGCAATTACGGCCAAGCAGTGAGCCCCCTATAACTGTATAAAAAAAACACTGAGAGAGCAAGGAAACAAAAAAATGAATAAGGATAAAGTCGACAGTGCAATTAAAGAGTTGAAAGAATGGGCTGCGTCGAGAAACCTTCTCGAATCCACTGTCGACGCTCTCCTGAGCGAGGAATTCTTTTCCATCGACAGTGTACTGCACATTGACAAGGTCGTCATTAAGGCGCTAAAACTCTCGCTCAGCCAAGAGAGAATGCTGCTAGCGGCCGTCGCAGACCTTAAGGACGCAAAGTCCGACAGTGCGAGTTCCCGTACCGGTCCCACATCGGACATCATTGAGAAATTTCCGGCCGACAGACCCCGGCTACGCAGCGACGCGGCACCAGCTACCCTGAATGACCTTCCACGCCTTAACACAGAGACGATGACAGCCATGCTGGACTCCCTCGTGGACAAGCCGCAGACCCCGGACGACGACCCATGGCAGACCGGGAGAACCCCAGGTAACACGCGACCATTATTTGTCCAAGATTTCTGTGGATCCTTCCTGGGGAGTCAGGGCACAGAGACAGTGTTATCGTCGAACGGTGATGCGAAAGTGATCGTGACGAGCGCGGCGAAACGCGTGAGGCCTGAGGACACCACGTGGCAGCAGTGGGTGAAAGGCCACACCCGCATCTTTAGCGCCCTAAAGCGCTCAGGACAGTTGGAGACGGAAGACGAGCGTGATCGCTACAATCTCTACGGCATAAAGTTTGGAGATATGTGCGAGTATTACCCGCTAGCCAACTGTATGAGGTATGATTTCGAATACCGGCAACGGGTGGCGTCGGGGCAAATCCGTTGGGGAGACGACGATACGTATCTCCTAGGCATATGTTGCTTCTCGTCTCGCGCCCAATCAACATCCACCCGGAAGCAGCACGCTAGACCCAGGGTGGAAGCTCCAAGGGCCCCGAACGGCACGGAAATTTGTCGCAACTTTAATTCGCGCCGGGGTTGCAGTCTACTAAACTGCCGATTCATGCATGCCTGCCTGAAATGTTTCCAGAACCACCCCGAGATTGCTCACAGAGACTAGCGGCACGCCGTCTCTAGCCCACTGTCTGACCGGCTCGACGAATGGGAACGACAACTTGAAACGGATAAGGACAAGGTATTTATTCTCAACGGATTACGTAATGGGTTCGATATCGTTAACGTTCGCACGGAAATTATTCAGTGTGCCGAAGCCCCCAACAGCCGCGTGGCTGAGCGACAATATCGTGATGAGGTAGAGAGCGAAATAAAGAAGGAAATTGCCCTGGGTCGCTATAAAGTAGTGGTAGAAAAACCGGCCATTGTCTCCCCGCTCTCCGCCATACCCAAAGAAAACGGTGAAATCAGGCTAATTCACGATTGCTCGCAACCAGAAGGCCTTTCTGTCAACTCCCACGCCACCCCCGACAAACATGTTTTTACATCCGTGGACATCGCTGCCGATATGGTCAGTAGAAACTCGTTTATGGCAAAAGTGGACCTTAAATCAGCTTATCGGCAGGTCCCGCTCAGCGAAGCGTCCCAACGTCTAACGGGCTTAAGGTGGAAATTTAAGGGTAATAAACATCACACATACCTTGTAGATACCCGCTTGCCCTTCGGGGCTTCATTAAGCGTTGGTATTTTCCATCGTATTACTCAGAGTGTCTGCCGCATGCTTAAAAAACAAGGTATAAAAGCAATAATTTGCTACCTCGATGACTTTTTTATTACCGCTGATACATTTGACGACACGCTCAAGGCAACGCAATGCTTGATACGGCTCCTCCGGTCGCTTGGTTTCGCAATCAACTGGGAGAAATGCATCTCCCCTACGCGCAGACTAACGTTTCTCGGAGTGACTTTCGACTCCACCGACTGCACGCTGTCAATTCCCACGGATAAGCTATGCGAAGTCCAAACCCTTCTCTCCCACTACGCAAGTCCCGACAACAGGCGGCTCTCAAAACGCGACCTCCAGAGTCTGCTGGGGAAACTGAACTGGGTCGGACGTGTTGTCAGTGTCATACGTCCGGCCATGCGTCGTCTAATCGTGCTTATGACGTCACTACGTCGCCCTAACCACCGCACCCGTATCACTACGGACACTCGCCGAGACTTACTACTGCTTAATGTGCTTTGCGCCTCATTCAACGGTACATCCCGCTTTTCCTCCCAAAGGGATGTGCCCGATCGCGCCTTTCACATTGCCACAGACGCAAGCCCGACTGCTGCAGGCGCAGCGGTCGTTTGCCACAATAGAGCCATAGACTGGCTCTATTGCAACTTCGCCACGGATATGCCCGCCATCAATGATTGCGACATAAATACGAAAGAACTAGCTGCTGTTCTTTTGGCGCTGCGCCGCTGGGCACCGTTCTGCGCTTCTAAGACGGTTCAACTATATTCGGATAATAAAGCAACCCTTTATGCCCTTAACCGAGGAAGAATTAGAAACACTATTGCGTCCGATGTTTTATGCGAAATACTAATATTATGCGTTAAGTTTGACATTAAAATATGTGCCGCCTACGTAAACACGAAACTTAATAAGCTCCCGGATGCCATTTCGCGACTATCCAGCCTTCCACATGCCACGTATGCATTCGGCCACGTCCCGCTCGCTGACCTCCGGCACCACATGTCACCAATTGCTATGCGTCGTTTGTTCCAGGAGTGGTACGGGAGACACAAATTTTGGACAACGAAGTGGCCCAATTCCGCAGAGCAGCCCTAGCAGAAAGCACTCGTGAAACGTACTCGGCTCAGCTGAAGTCTTACCTGGCCTTCTGCCAAGCCTTTAGGATGCGCCCAGCCCCCGCAGAAACTACGACCGTGCTCCGTTACGCGTGTTTTCTAAGCCGATCCCTGAAACCCCAGTCCGTGAGATGCTATCTCGCTGCAGTTCGCCTACTCCACTTGGAGCTGGGTTACACGAACCCCATTAAGAATAACCACTTCGTGAAGACGTTATTGAAAGGAATCGACACGCAGAAAGGTACGCCACCCCGACAGAAACTACCGCTCTCACTGGATATCTTGCAGTGCGTCCGAGGAGTTCTCGACCTCTCGCAACCATTAGAGGCCTGCTTCTGGGCTGCTTGTCTCATGGGCTTCTTTACCTTTCTGCGCAAGTCCTCGCTGCTATCCCGTACCCAGACTAGCCACGACTGTAGAACTGATCTCTGCCGTGATGACGTAACGCTGTGTGCAGATGGCGCCCTAGTTCACGTAAAACGCACCAAAACACTTCGCAACTTTTCACGAGCCCTCGTCATCCCAATCCCAGAGGTAGAGCAGTCTACAGTATGCCCCACTGCAGCGTTAAAACACCACCTCCGCCTTTCGCCCGCACATGGTAAAGCGGCGCTTTTCTCCTACAGAACCCCGGACTCCACCGTCCCTCTCTCCCACGCAGCGTTCTCGTCGATGCTGAAATGCAAACTGCGTGCTGTTGGGCTAGATGACTCAGCCTACAGCGGCCATAGCCTACGACGAGCCGGGGCTACCTTTGCTCTTGCCTGTGGGCTGCCACCGCAAGTGATTAAGAGCCAAGGAGACTGGACATCGGAGTCCTACACGCGATACACTGACGTCCCTCTGAGTCTACGCCTGGATTGTGCAAAAACCATGGGATCAAACGTTCAAAACGCCTTGTCCTAACTACTACAAGTAACACTTCGTGGTTTGGGTATTTGGACAGTTTCTTAAAGTATGTTTGTTTTATGCATAATGTGTTCAGCAGTCAGGCAATAAACATTTGTACCCAAACCACTCTCTCATTCGTCTTGCCAGCCATAACGGCTAGAGACTAGAACGCTATAAGTTTTAATTAAAAAATAAAGTGTTATTTGATTTTAAAACTCTGGTGATGCGCTGCCCCTTTTCCCCCTTAATCCCCCACGCTACTCGACTTGACAGCGACGGAGCGTGCCAGACGGAGATGTAGACAGAGCGTCTCGGCTTACAGCGTGCCGTCATGCAAGGCGGGAGCGAAGCACACACTCAGTAACTCGGGGGCGGAGCTCGCCCCAGAGTACCTTCTGTCATGCCTGTGTTCTATTGGCCGTTGAGTCGTGCAGGGATTAAGTCGGACGGTACATAACAAGGCTCTTCCAAGCTTCCCCTCACAAATGCAAAGCAAGCACTGGTCAAGCAAGCGCTTCCAGAGACCCACCTCCATCCCCCTTCCCCTTCCCTGTTTAATTGTTTACAAGTACAGTTTTATGTTGAATATGTTAGTCTGGTTAGTGGACAGTTTCTTAAAGTATGTTTGTTTTATGCATAATGTGTTCAGCAGTCAGGCAATAAACATTTGTACCCAAACCACTCTCTCATTCGTCTTGCCAGCCATAACGGCTAGAGACTAGAACGCTATAAGTTTTAAACGAATTTCAGGAAGAGAAAATAGGCGAGAAAAGGCAAGAAAAGAAGAGAAAACAGGAGGCAAAGAAAGGAGAAAAGAAAATAGGCGAGAAAAAGCAAGAAAAGAAGAGAAAACTGGTCGAAAAGTAAGAAATCAGGGAAAATATGCCTGAAAGATCTTTAGGAAGAAGAAACAAACGAGAAAACACACGAAAAGACGAGAAAACAGCATGAAATGTAAGAAATCAAAATGAAATAAGCCGGAAATGTTCTTCTGTAACAGAAAATAATCGAGAAAAGAGAAGAAAGAAAGAGAAAAGGGGAGGAAATTTAAGAAATAGGTTTGAAAATAGTCCGGAAACGAATTTCAGGAAGAGAAAATAGGCAAGAAAAGGCAAGAAAAGAAGAGAAAACAGGAGGCAAACTGAGAAATCAGGAAAAATACGCTGAGAACGATCTGGTGGAAGTGAAAATTGGTGACAAAAGACAAGAAAAGAAGAGAAAAGGGATGAAATCAAAGAAATCAAGAGGAAATAGGTCGGAAACGATCTTCAGGAAAAGAAAACAGGCTAGAAAGAAAAAGAAAAGAAGTTAAAATTGGATGAAATGTAAGAAATCAAGAGGAAGTAGGCCGGAAACGCTCTTCTGGAAGAGAAAATAGTCGAGAACACACAAGATGAGAAAAGTAAACAGGATGAAATCTAAGAAATATGGAGAAAATAAGTCGGAAACGAATTTGAGAAAGAAAAAATAGGCGACAAAAGTCAAGAAAAGAAGAGAAAACAGGTGGAAATCTGAGAAATCAGGAAAAATAGGCTGGAAGCGATCTGGTGGAAGATAAAATTGGCGAGAAAAGAGAAGAAAAGAAGAGAAAATTGGATGAAATGTAAGAATACAAGAGGAAATGGGCCGGAAACGATCTTCAGGAAGAGAAAATAGCCGAGAACACACAAGATGAGAAGAGTAAACAGGATGAAATGTAAGAAATATGGAGAAAATAAGTTGGAAACGAATTTGAGGAAGATAAAATAGGCGAGAAAAGGCAAGAAAAGAACAGAAAGCAGGATGAAATGTAAGAAATCAAGAGGAAATAGGCCGCAAACGTCCTTCTGGAAGAGAAAATAGGCGAGAAAAGGCAAGAAAAGAAGAGAAAACAGGTCGAAAAGTAAAAAATCTGGGAAAATATGCCTGAAACGATCTTCAGGAAGAGAAAATAGACGAGAAAACACAAGAAGAGACGAGAAAACAGCATGAAATGTAAGAAATCAAAATGAAATAGGCCGGAAATGTTCTTTTGGAAGAGGAAATAATCGAGAAAAGACCAGAAAGAAAGAGAAAAGGAGACGAAATCTAAGAAATAGGTTGAAAATAGTCCGGAAACGAATTTCAGGAAGAGAAAATAGGCGAGAAAAGGCAAGAAAAGAAAAGAAAGCAGGAAGAAATGTAAGAAATCAAGAGGAAATAGGCTGCAAACGTCCTTCCGGAAAAGAAAATAGGCGAGAAAAAGCAAGAAAAGAAGAGAAAAACTGGTCGAAAAGTAAGAAATCAGGGAAAATATGCCTGAAAGATCTTTAGGAAGAAGAAACAAACGAGAAAACACACGAAAAGACGAGAAAACAGCATGAAATGTAAGAAATCAAAATGAAATAAGCCGGAAATGTTCTTCTGTAACAGGAAATAATCGAGAAAAGAGAAGAAAGAAAGAGAAAAGGGGAGGAAATTTAAGAAA
Source organism: Protula sp. h YS-2021 (assembly GCA_949752745.1). Taxonomy (NCBI): domain Eukaryota; kingdom Metazoa; phylum Annelida; class Polychaeta; order Sabellida; family Serpulidae; genus Protula; species Protula sp. h YS-2021. Next base: position 3,178,503 of record OX457034.1, read on the forward strand.
TAGGTTTGAAAATAGTCCGGAAACGAATTTCAGGAAGAGAAAATAGGCGAGAAAAGGCAAGAAAAGAAGAGAAAACAGGAGGCAAACTGAGAAATCAGGAAAATACGCTGAGGTGGAAGTGAAAATTGGTGACAAAAGACAAGAAAAGAAGAGAAAAGGGATGAAATCAAATAAATCAAGAGGAAATAGGCCGGAAACGATCTTCAGGAAAAGAAAACAGGCTAGAAAGAAAAAGAAAAGAAGTTAAAATTGGATGAAATGTAAGAAATCAAGAGGAAATAGGCTGCAAACGTCCTTCCGGAAAAGAAAATAGGCGAGAAAAAGCAAGAAAAGAAGAGAAAAACTGGTCGAAAAGTAAGAAATCAGGGAAAATATGCCTGAAAGATCTTTAGGAAGAGGAAACAAACGAGAAAACACACAAAAAGACGAGAAAACAGCATGAAATGTAAGAAATCAAAATGAAATAAGCCGGAAATGTTCTTCTGTAACAGGAAATAATCGAGAAAAGAGAAGAAAGAAAGAGAAAAGGGGAGGAAATTTAAGAAATAGGTTTGAAAATAGTCCGGAAACGAATTTCAGGAAGAGAAAATAGGCGAGAAAAGGCAAGAAAAGAAGAGAAAACAGGAGGCAAACTGAGAAATCAGGAAAAATACGCTGAGAATGATCTGGTGGAAGTGAAAATTGGTGACAAAAGACAAGAAAAGAAGAGAAAAGGGATGAAATCAAAGAAATCAAGAGGAAATAGGCCGGAAACGATCTTCAGGAAGAGAAAATAGCCGAGAACACACAAGATGAGAAGAGTAAACAGGATGAAATGTAAGAAATATAGAGAAAATAAGTTGGAAACGAATTTGAGGAAGTTAAAATAGGCGAGAAAAGGCAAGAAAAGAACAGAAAGCAGGATGAAATGTAAGAAATCAAGAGGAAATAGGCCGCAAACGTCCTTCTGGAAGAGAAAATAGACGAGAAAAGGCAAGAAAAGAGGAGAAAACAGGTCGAAAAGTAAGAAATCTGGGAAAATATGCCTGAAACGATCTTCAGGAAGAGAAAATAGACGAGAAAACACAAGAAGAGACGAGAAAACAGCATGAAATGTAAGAAATCAAAATGAAATAGGCCGGAAATGTTCTTTTGGAAGAGGAAATAATCGAGAAAAGACCAGAAAGAAAGAGAAAAGGAGACGAAATCTAAGAAATAGGTTGAAAATAGTCCGGAAACGAATTTCAGGAAGAGAAAATAGGCGAGAAAAGGCAAGAAAAGAAAAGAAAGCAGGAAGAAATGTAAGAAATCAAGAGGAAATAGGTTGCAAACGTCCTTCCGGAAAAGAAAATAGGCGAGAAAAAGGAAGAAAAGAAGAGAAAAACTGGTCGAAAAGTAAGAAATCAGGGAAAATATGCCTGAAGGATCTTTAGGAAGAGGAAGCAAACGAGAAAACACACGAAAAGACGAGAAAACAGCATGAAATGTAAGAAATCAAAATGAAATAAGCCGGAAATGTTCTTCTGTAACAGGAAATAATCGAGAAAAGAGAAGAAAGAAAGAGAAAAGGGGAGGAAATCTAAGAAATAGGTTTAAAAATAGTCCGGAAACGAATTTCAGGAAGAGAAAATAGGCGAGAAAAGGCAAGAAAAGAAGAGAAAACATGAGGCAAACTGAGAAATCAGGAAAAATACGCTGAGAACGATCTGGTGGAAGTGAAAATTGGTGACAAAAGACAAGAAAATAAGAGAAAAGGGATGAAATCAAAGAAATCAAGAGGAAATAGGCGGGAAACGATCTTCATGAAAAGAAAACAGGCTAGAAAGAAAAAGAAAAGAAGTTAAAATTGGATGAAATGTAAGAAATCAAGAGGAAGTAGGCCGGAAACGCTCTTCTGGAAGAGAAAATAGTCGAGAACACACAAGATGAGAAAAGTAAACAGGATGAAATCTAAGAAATATGGAGAAAATAAGTCGGAAACGAATTTGAGAAAGAAAAAATAGGCGACAAAAGTCAAGAAAAGAAGAGAAAACAGGTGGAAATCTGAGAAATCAGGAAAAATAGGCTGGAAGCGATCTGGTGGAAGATAAAATTGGCGAGAAAAGAGAAGAAAAGAAGAGAAAATTGGATGAAATGTAAGAATTCAAGAGGAAATGGGCCGGAAACGATCTTCAGGAAGAGAAAATAGCCGAGAACACACAAGATGAGAAGAGTAAACAGGATGAAATGTAAGAAATATGGAGAAAATAAGTTGGAAACGAATTTGAGGAAGATAAAATAGGCGAGAAAAGGCAAGAAAAGAACAGAAAGCAGGATGAAATGTAAGAAATCAAGACGAAATAGGCCGGAAATGTTCTTTTGGAAGAGAAAATAGGCGAGAAAAGGCAAGAAAAGAAGAGAAAACAGGTCGAAAAGTAAGAAATCTGGGAAAATATGCCTGAAACGATCTTCAGGAAGAGAAAATAGACGAGAAAACACAAGAAGAGACGAGAAAACAGCATAAAATGTAAGAAATCAAAATGAAATAGGCCGGAAATGTTCTTTTGGAAGAGGAAATAATCGAGAAAAGACCAGAAAGAAAGAGAAAAGGAGACGAAATCTAAGAAATAGGTTGAAAATAGTCCGGAAACGAATTTCAGGAAGAGAAAATAGGCGAGAAAAAGCAAGAAAAGAAAAGAAAGCAGGAAGAAATGTAAGAAATCAAGAGGAAATAGGCTGCAAACGTCCTTCCGGAAAAGAAAATAGGCGAGAAAAAGCAAGAAAAGAAGAAAAAAACTGGTCGAAAAGTAAGAAATCAGGGAAAATATGCCTGAAAGATCTTTAGGAAGAGGAAACAAACGAGAAAACACACGAAAAGACGAGAAAACAGCATGAAATGTAAGAAATCAAAATGAAATAAGCCGGAAATGTTCTTCTGTAACAGGAAATAATCGAGAAAAGAGAAGAAAGAAAGAGAAAAGGGGAGGAAATCTAAGAAATAGGTTTGAAAATAGTCCGGAAACGAATTTCAGGAAAAGAAAATAGGCGAGAAAAGGCAAGAAAAGAACAGAAAGCAGGATGAAATGTAATAAATCAAGACGAAATATTCTGCAAACGTCCTTCCGGAAAAGAAAATAGGCGAGAAAAAGCAAGAAAAGAAGAGAAAACAGGAGGCAAACTGAGAAATCAGGAAAAATACGCTGAGGTGGAAGTGAAAATTGGTGACAAAAGACAAGAAAAGAAGAGAAAAGGGATGAAATCAAATAAATCAAGAGGAAATAGGCCGGAAACGATCTTCAGGAAAAGAAAACAGGCTAGAAAGAAAAAGAAAAGAAGTTAAAATTGGATGAAATGTAAGAAATCAAGAGGAAATAGGCTGCAAACGTCCTTCCGGAAAAGAAAATAGGCGAGAAAAAGCAAGAAAAGAAGAGAAAAACTGGTCGAAAAGTAAGAAATCAGGGAAAATATGCCTGAAGGATCTTTAGGAAGAGGAAACAAACGAGAAAACACACAAAAAGACGAGAAAACAGCATGAAATGTAAGAAATCAAAATGAAATAAGCCGGAAATGTTCTTCTGTAACAAGAAATAATCGAGAAAAGAGAAGAAAGAAAGAGAAAAGGGGAGGAAATTTAAGAAATAGGTTTGAAAATAGTCCGGAAACGAATTTCAGGAAGAGAAAATAGGCGAGAAAAGGCAAGAAAAGAAGAGAAAACAGGAGGCAAACTGAGAAATCAGGAAAAATACGCTGAGAACGATCTGGTGGAAGTGAAAATTGGTGACAAAAGACAAGAAAAGAAGAGAAAAGGGATGAAATCAAAGAAATCAAGAGGAAATAGGCCGGAAACGATCTTCAGGAAGAGAAAATAGCCGAGAACACACAAGATGAGAAGAGTAAACAGGATGAAATGTAAGAAATATAGAGAAAATAAGTTGGAAACGAATTTGAGGAAGTTAAAATAGGCGAGAAAAGGCAAGAAAAGAACAGAAAGCAGGATGAAATGTAAGAAATCAAGAGGAAATAGGCCGCAAACGTCCTTCTGGAAGAGAAAATAGACGAGAAAAGGCAAGAAAAGAGGAGAAAACAGGTCGAAAAGTAAGAAATCTGGGAAAATATGCCTGAAACGATCTTCAGGAAGAGAAAATAGACGAGAAAACACAAGAAGAGACGAGAAAACAGCATGAAATGTAAGAAATCAAAATGAAATAGGCCGGAAATGTTCTTTTGGAAGAGGAAATAATCGAGAAAAGACCAGAAAGAAAGAGAAAAGGAGACGAAATCTAAGAAATAGGTTGAAAATAGTCCGGAAACGAATTTCAGGAAGAGAAAATAGGCGAGAAAAGGCAAGAAAAGAAAAGAAAGCAGGAAGAAATGTAAGAAATCAAGAGGAAATAGGCTGCAAACGTCCTTCCGGAAAAGAAAATAGGCGAGAAAAAGCAAGAAAAGAAGAGAAAAACTGGTCGAAAAGTAAGAAATCAGGGAAAATATGCCTGAAGGATCTTTAGGAAGAGGAAACAAACGAGAAAACACACGAAAAGACGAGAAAACAGCATGAAATGTAAGAAATCAAAATGAAATAAGCCGGAAATGTTCTTCTGTAACAGGAAATAATCGAGAAAAGAAAAGAAAGAAAGAGAAAAGGGGAGGAAATTTAAGAAATAGGTTTGAAAATAGTCCGGAAACGAATTTCAGGAAGAGAAAATAGGCGAGAAAAGGCAAGAAAAGAAGAGAAAACAGGAGGCAAACTGAGAAATCAGGAAAAATACGCTGAGAACGATCTGGTGGAAGTGAAAATTGGTGACAAAAGACAAGAAAAGAAGAGAAAAGGGATGAAATCAAAGAAATCAAGAGGAAATTGGCGGGAAACGATCTTCAGGAAAAGAAAACAGGCTAGAAAGAAAAAGAAAAGAAGTTAAAATTGGATGAAATGTAAGAAATCAAGAGGAAGTAGGCCGGAAACGCTCTTCTGGAAGAGAAAATAGTCGAGAACACACAAGATGAGAAAAGTAAACAGGATGAAATCTAAGAAATATGGAGAAAATAAGTCGGAAACGAATTTGAGAAAGAAAAAATAGGCGACAAAAGTCAAGAAAAGAAGAGAAAACAGGTGGAAATCTGAGAAATCAGGAAAAATAGGCTGGAAGCGATCTGGTGGAAGATAAAATTGGCGAGAAAAGAGAAGAAAAGAAGAGAAAATTGGATGAAATGTAAGAATTCAAGAGGAAATGGGCCGGAAACGATCTTCAGGAAGAGAAAATAGCCGAGAACACACAAGATGAGAAGAGTAAACAGGATGAAATGTAAGAAATATGGAGAAAATAAGTTGGAAACGAATTTGAGGAAGATAAAATAGGCGAGAAAAGGCAAGAAAAGAACAGAAAGCAGGATGAAATGTAAGAAATCAAGAGGAAATAGGCCGCAAACGTCCTTCTGGAAGAGAAAATAGGCGAGAAAAGGCAAGAAAAGAAGAGAAAACAGGTCGAAAAGTAAGAAATCTGGGAAAATATGCCTGAAACGATCTTCAGGAAGAGAAAATAGACGAGAAAACACAAGAAGAGACGAGAAAACAGCATGAAATGTAAGAAATCAAAATGAAATAGGCCGGAAATGTTCTTTTGGAAGAGGAAATAATCGAGAAAAGACCAGAAAGAAAGAGAAAAGGAGACGAAATCTAAGAAATAGGTTGAAAATAGTCCGGAAACGAATTTCAGGAAGAGAAAATAGGCGAGAAAAGGCAAGAAAAGAAAAGAAAGCAGGAAGAAATGTAAGAAATCAAGAGGAAATAGGCTGCAAACGTCCTTCCGGAAAAGAAAATAGGCGAGAAAAAGCAAGAAAAGAAGAGAAAAACTGGTCGAAAAGTAAGAAATCAGGGAAAATATGCCTGAAAGATCTTTAGGAAGAGGAAACAAACGAGAAAACACACGAAAAGACGAGAAAACAGCATGAAATGTAAGAAATCAAAATGAAATAAGCCGGAAATGTTCTTCTGTAACAGGAAATAATCGAGAAAAGAAAAGAAAGAAAGAGAAAAGGGGAGGAAATTTAAGAAATAGGTTTGAAAATAGTCCGGAAACGAATTTCAGGAAGAGAAAATAGGCGAGAAAAGGCAAGAAAAGAAGAGAAAACAGGAGGCAAACTGAGAAATCAGGAAAAATACGCTGAGAACGATCTGGTGGAAGTGAAAATTGGTGACAAAAGACAAGAAAAGAAGAGAAAAGGGATGAAATCAAAGAAATCAAGAGGAAATTGGCGGGAAACGATCTTCAGGAAAAGAAAACAGGCTAGAAAGAAAAAGAAAAGAAGTTAAAATTGGATGAAATGTAAGAAATCAAGAGGAAGTAGGCCGGAAACGCTCTTCTGGAAGAGAAAATAGTCGAGAACACACAAGATGAGAAAAGTAAACAGGATGAAATCTAAGAAATATGGAGAAAATAAGTCGGAAACGAATTTGAGAAAGAAAAAATAGGCGACAAAAGTCAAGAAAAGAAGAGAAAACAGGTGGAAATCTGAGAAATCAGGAAAAATAGGCTGGAAGCGATCTGGTGGAAGATAAAATTGGCGAGAAAAGAGAAGAAAAGAAGAGAAAATTGGATGAAATGTAAGAATTCAAGAGGAAATGGGCCGGAAACGATCTTCAGGAAGAGAAAATAGCCGAGAACACACAAGATGAGAAGAGTAAACAGGATGAAATGTAAGAAATATGGAGAAAATAAGTTGGAAACGAATTTGAGGAAGATAAAATAGGCGAGAAAAGGCAAGAAAAGAACAGAAAGCAGGATGAAATGTAAGAAATCAAGAGGAAATAGGCCGCAAACGTCCTTCTGGAAGAGAAAATAGGCGAGAAAAGGCAAGAAAAGAAGAGAAAACAGGTCGAAAAGTAAGAAATCTGGGAAAATATGCCTGAAACGATCTTCAGGAAGAGAAAATAGACGAGAAAACACAAGAAGAGACGAGAAAACAGCATGAAATGTAAGAAATCAAAATGAAATAGGCCGGAAATGTTCTTTTGGAAGAGGAAATAATCGAGAAAAGACCAGAAAGAAAGAGAAAAGGAGACGAAATCTAAGAAATAGGTTGAAAATAGTCCGGAAACGAATTTCAGGAAGAGAAAATAGGCGAGAAAAGGCAAGAAAAGAAAAGAAAGCAGGAAGAAATGTAAGAAATCAAGAGGAAATAGGCTGCAAACGTCCTTCCGGAAAAGAAAATAGGCGAGAAAAAGCAAGAAAAGAAGAGAAAAACTGGTCGAAAAGTAAGAAATCAGGGAAAATATGCCTGAAGGATCTTTAGGAAGAGGAAACAAACGAGAAAACACACGAAAAGACGAGAAAACAGCATGAAATGTAAGAAATCAAAATGAAATAAGCCGGAAATGTTCTTCTGTAACAGGAAATAATCGAGAAAAGAAAAGAAAGAAAGAGAAAAGGGGAGGAAATTTAAGAAATAGGTTTGAAAATAGTCCGGAAACGAATTTCAGGAAGAGAAAATAGGCGAGAAAAGGCAAGAAAAGAAGAGAAAACAGGAGGCAAACTGAGAAATCAGGAAAAATACGCTGAGAACGATCTGGTGGAAGTGAAAATTGGTGACAAAAGACAAGAAAAGAAGAGAAAAGGGATGAAATCAAAGAAATCAAGAGGAAATTGGCGGGAAACGATCTTCAGGAAAAGAAAACAGGCTAGAAAGAAAAAGAAAAGAAGTTAAAATTGGATGAAATGTAAGAAATCAAGAGGAAGTAGGCCGGAAACGCTCTTCTGGAAGAGAAAATAGTCGAGAACACACAAGATGAGAAAAGTAAACAGGATGAAATCTAAGAAATATGGAGAAAATAAGTCGGAAACGAATTTGAGAAAGAAAAAATAGGCGACAAAAGTCAAGAAAAGAAGAGAAAACAGGTGGAAATCTGAGAAATCAGGAAAAATAGGCTGGAAGCGATCTGGTGGAAGATAAAATTGGCGAGAAAAGAGAAGAAAAGAAGAGAAAATTGGATGAAATGTAAGAATTCAAGAGGAAATGGGCCGGAAACGATCTTCAGGAAGAGAAAATAGCCGAGAACACACAAGATGAGAAGAGTAAACAGGATGAAATGTAAGAAATATGGAGAAAATAAGTTGGAAACGAATTTGAGGAAGATAAAATAGGCGAGAAAAGGCAAGAAAAGAAGAGAAAGCAGGATGAAATGTAAGAAATCAAGAGGAAATAGGCCGCAAACGTCCTTCTGGAAGAGAAAATAGGCGAGAAAAGGCAAGAAAAGAAGAGAAAACAGGTCGAAAAGTAAGAAATCTGGGAAAATATGCCTGAAACGATCTTCAGGAAGAGAAAATAGACGAGAAAACACAAGAAGAGACGAGAAGACAGCATGAAATGTAAGAAATCAAAATGAAATAGGCCGGAAATGTTCTTTTGGAAGAGGAAATAATCGAGTAAAGACCAGAAAGAAAGAGAAAAGGAGACGAAATCAAAGAAGTAGGTTGAAAATAGTCCGGAAACGAATTTCAGGAAGAGAAAATAGGCGAGAAAAGGCAAGAAAGAAAAGAAAGCAGGAAGAAATGTAAGAAATCAAGAGGAAATAGGCTGCAAACGTCCTTCCGGAAAAGAAAATAGGCGAGAAAAAGCAAGAAAAGAAGAGAAAAACTGGTCGAAAAGTAAGAAATCAGGGAAAATATGCCTGAAAGATCTTTAGGAAGAGGAAACAAACGAGAAAACACACGAAAAGACGAGAAAACAGCATGAAATGTAAGAAATCAAAATGAAATAAGCCGGAAATGTTCTTCTGTAACAGGAAATAATCGAGAAAAGAGAAGAAAGAAAGAGAAAAGGGGAGGAAATTTAAGAAATAGGTTTGAAAATAGTCCGGAAACGAATTTCAGGAAGAGAAAATAGGCGAGAAAAGGCAAGAAAAGAAGAGAAAACAGGAGGCAAACTGAGAAATCAGGAAAAATACGCTGAGAACGATCTGGTGGAAGTGAAAATTGGTGACAAAAGACAAGAAAAGAAGAGAAAAGGGATGAAATCAAAGAAATCAAGAGGAAATAGGCCGGAAACGATCTTCAGGAAAAGAAAACAGGCTAGAAAGAAAAAGAAAAGAAGTTAAAATTGGATGAAATGTAAGAAATCAAGAGGAAGTAGGCCGGAAACGCTCTTCTGGAAGAGAAAATAGTCGAGAACACACAAGATGAGAAAAGTAAACAGGATGAAATCTAAGAAATATGGAGAAAATAAGTCGGAAACGAATTTGAGAAAGAAAAAATAAGCGACAAAAGTCAAGAAAAGAAGAGAAAACAGGTGGAAATCTGAGAAATCAGGAAAAATAGGCTGGAAGCGATCTGGTGGAAGATAAAATTGGCGAGAAAAGAGAAGAAAAGAAGAGAAAATTGGATGAAATGTAAGAATTCAAGAGGAAATGGGCCGGAAACGATCTTCAGGAAGAGAAAATAGCCGAGAACACACAAGATGAGAAGAGTAAACAGGATGAAATGTAAGAAATATGGAGAAAATAAGTTGGAAACGAATTTGAGGAAGATAAAATAGGCGAGAAAAGGCAAGAAAAGAACAGAAAGCAGGATGAAATGTAAGAAATCAAGAGGAAATAGGCCGCAAACGTCCTTCTGGAAGAGAAAATAGGCGAGAAAACACAAGAAGAGACGAGAAGACAGCATGAAATGTAAGAAATCAAAATGAAATAGGCCGGAAATGTTCTTTTGGAAGAGGAAATAATCGAGAAAAGACCAGAAAGAAAGAGAAAAGGAGACGAAATCAAAGAAGTAGGTTGAAAATAGTCCGGAAACGAATTTCAGGAAGAGAAAATAGGCGAGAAAAGGCAAGAAAGAAAAGAAAGCAGGAAGAAATGTAAGAAATCAAGAGGAAATAGGCTGCAAACGTCCTTCCGGAAAAGAAAATAGGCGAGAAAAAGCAAGAAAAGAAGAAAAAAACTGGTCGAAAAGTAAGAAATCAGGGAAAATATGCCTGAAAGATCTTTAGGAAGAGGAAACAAACGAGAAAACACACGAAAAGACGAGAAAACAGCATGAAATGTAAGAAATCAAAATGAAATAAGCCGGAAATGTTCTTCTGTAACAGGAAATAATCGAGAAAAGAGAAGAAAGAAAGAGAAAAGGGGAGGAAATTTAAGAAATAGGTTTGAAAATAGTCCGGAAACGAATTTCAGGAAGAGAAAATAGGCGAGAAAAGGCAAGAAAAGAAGAGAAAACAGGAGGCAAACTGAGAAATCAGGAAAAATACGCTGAGAACGATCTGGTGGAAGTGAAAATTGGTGACAAAAGACAAGAAAAGAAGAGAAAAGGGATGAAATCAAAGAAATCAAGAGGAAATAGGCCGGAAACGATCTTCAGGAAAAGAAAACAGGCTAGAAAGAAAAAGAAAAGAAGTTAAAATTGGATGAAATGTAAGAAATCAAGAGGAAGTAGGCCGGAAACGCTCTTCTGGAAGAGAAAATAGTCGAGAACACACAAGATGAGAAAAGTAAACAGGATGAAATCTAAGAAATATGGAGAAAATAAGTCGGAAACGAATTTGAGAAAGAAAAAATAGGCGACAAAAGTCAAGAAAAGAAGAGAAAACAGGTGGAAATCTGAGAAATCAGGAAAAATAGGCTGGAAGCGATCTGGTGGAAGATAAAATTGGCGAGAAAAGAGAAGAAAAGAAGAGAAAATTGGATGAAATGTAAGAATTCAAGAGGAAATGGGCCGGAAACGATCTTCAGGAAGAGAAAATAGCCGAGAACACACAAGATGAGAAGAGTAAACAGGATGAAATGTAAGAAATATGGAGAAAATAAGTTGGAAACGAATTTGAGGAAGATAAAATAGGCGAGAAAAGGCAAGAAAAGAACAGAAAGCAGGATGAAATGTAAGAAATCAAGAGGAAATAGGCCGCAAACGTCCTTCTGGAAGAGAAAATAGGCGAGAAAAGGCAAGAAAAGAAGAGAAAACAGGTCGAAAAGTAAGAAATCTGGGAAAATATGCCTGAAACGATCTTCAGGAAGAGAAAATAGACGAGAAAACACAAGAAGAGACGAGAAAACAGCATGAAATGTAAGAAATCAAAATGAAATAGGCCGGAAATGTTCTTTTGGAAGAGGAAATAATCGAGAAAAGACCAGAAAAAAAGAGAAAAGGAGACGAAATCTAAGAAATAGGTTGAAAATAGTCCGGAAACGAATTTCAGGAAGAGAAAATAGGCGAGAAAAGGCAAGAAAAGAAAAGAAAGCAGGAAGAAATGTAAGAAATCAAGAGGAAATAGGCTGCAAACGTCCTTCCGGAAAAGAAAATAGGCGAGAAAAAGCAAGAAAAGAAGAGAAAAACTGGTCGAAAAGTAAGAAATCAGGGAAAATATGCCTGAAAGATCTTTAGGAAGAGGAAACAAACGAGAAAACACACGAAAAGACGAGAAAACAGCATGAAATGTAAGAAATCAAAATGAAATAAGCCGGAAATGTTCTTCTGTAACAGAAAATAATCGAGAAAAGAGAAGAAAGAAAGAGAAAAGGGGAGGAAATTTAAGAAATAGGTTTGAAAATAGTCCGGAAGCGAATTTCAGGAAGAGAAAATAGGCGAGAAAAGGCGAGAAAAGAAGAGAAAACAGGAGGCAAACTGAGAATTCAGGAAAAATACGCTGAGGTGGAAGTGAAAATTGGTGACAAAAGACAAGAAAAGAAGAGAAAAGGGATGAAATCAAAGAAATCAAGAGGAAATAGGCCGGAAACGATCTTCAGGAAAAGAAAACAGGCCAGAAAGAAAAAGAAAAGAAGTTAAAATTGGATGAAATGTAAGAAATCAAGAGGAAATAGGCTGCAAACGTCGTTCCGGAAAAGAAAATAGGCGAGAAAAAGCAAGAAAAGAAGAGAAAAACTGGTCGAAAAGTAAGAAATCAGGGAAAATATGCCTGAAAGATCTTTAGGAAGAAGAAACAAACGAGAAAACACACGAAAAGACGAGAAAACAGCATGAAATGTAAGAAATCAAAATGAAATAAGCCGGAAGAATTTGAGGAAGATAAAATAGGCGAGAAAAGGCAAGAAAAGAACAGAAAGCAGGATGAAATGTAAGAAATCAAGAGGAAATAGGCCGCAAACGTCCTTCTGGAAGAGAAAATAGGCGAGAAAAGGCAAGAAAAGAAGAGAAAACTGGCCGAAAAGTAAAAAATCTGGGAAAATATGCCTGAAACGATCTTCAGGAAGAGAAAATAGACGAGAAAACACAAGAAGAGACGAGAAAACAACATGAAATGTAAGAAATCAAAATGAAATAGGCCGGAAATGTTCTTTTGGAAGAGGAAATAATCGAGAAAAGACCAGAAAGAAAGAAAAAAGGAGACGAAATCTAAGAAATAGGTTGAAAATAGTCCGGAAACGAATTTCAGGAAGAGAAAATAGGCGAGAAAAAGCAAGAAAAGAAAAGAAAGCAGGAAGAAATGTAAGAAATCAAGAGGAAATAGGCTGCAAACGTCCTTCCGGAAAAGAAAATAGGCGAGAAAAAGCAAGAAAAGAAGAGAAAAACTGGTCGAAAAGTAAGAAATCAGGGAAAATATGCCTGAAAGATCTTTAGGAAGAAGAAACAAACGAGAAAACACACGAAAAGACGAGAAAACAGCATGAAATGTAAGAAATCAAAATGAAATAAGCCGGAAATGTTCTTCTGTAACAGGAAATAATCGAGAAAAGAGAAGAAAGAAAGAGAAAAGGGGAGGAAATTTAAGAAATAGGTTTGAAAATAGTCCGGAAACGAATTTCAGGAAGAGAAAATAGGCGAGAAAAGGCAAGAAAAGAAGAGAAAACAGGAGGCAAACTGAGAAATCAGGAAAAATACGCTGAGAATGATCTGGTGGAAGTGAAAATTGGTGACAAAAGACAAGAAAAGAAGAGAAAAGGGATGAAATCAAAGAAATCAAGAGGAAATAGGCCGGAAACGATCTTCAGGAAAAGAAAACAGGCTAGAAAGAAAAAGAAAAGAAGTTAAAATTGGATGAAATGTAAGAAATCAAGAGGAAGTAGGCCGGAAACGCTCTTCTGGAAGAGAAAATAGTCGAGAACACACAAGATGAGAAAAGTAAACAGGATGAAATCTAAGAAATATGGAGTAAATAAGTCGGAAACGAATTTGAGAAAGAGAAAATAGGCGACAAAAGTCAAGAAAAGAAGAGAAAACAGGTGGAAATCTGAGAAATCAGGAAAAATAGGCTGGAAGCGATCTGGTGGAAGATAAAATTGGCGAGAAAAGAGAAGAAAAGAAGAGAAAATTGGATGAAATGTAAGAATTCAAGAGGAAATGGGCCGGAAACGATCTTCAGGAAGAGAAAATAGCCGAGAACACACAAGATGAGAAGAGTAAACAGGATGAAATGTAAGAAATATGGAGAAAATAAGTTGGAAACGAATTTGAGGAAGATAAAATAGGCGAGAAAAGGCAAGAAAAGAACAGAAAGCAGGATGAAATGTAAGAAATCAAGAGGAAATAGGCCGCAAACGTCCTTCTGGAAGAGAAAATAGGCGAGAAAAGGCAAGAAAAGAAGAGAAAACAGGTCGAAAAGTAAGAAATCTGGGAAAATATGCCTGAAACGATCTTCAGGAAGAGAAAATAGACGAGAAAACACAAGAAGAGACGAGAAGACAGCATGAAATGTAAGAAATCAAAATGAAATAGGCCGGAAATGTTCTTCTGTAACAGGAAATAATCGAGAAAAGACCAGAAAGAAAGAGAAAAGGAGACGAAATCTAAGAAATAGGTTGAAAATAGTCCGGAAACGAATTTCAGGAAGAGAAAATAGGCGAGAAAAGGCAAGAAAAGAAGAGAAAACAGGAGGCAAACTGAGAAATCAGGAAAAATACGCTGAGGACGATCTGGTGGAAGTGAAAATTGGTGACAAAAGACAAGAAAAGAAGAGAAAAGGGATGAAATCAAAGAAATCAAGAGGAAATAGGCCGGAAACGATCTTCAGGAAAAGAAAACAGGCTAGAAAGAAAAAGAAAAGAAGTTAAAATTGGATGAAATGTAAGAAATCAAGAGGAAGTAGGCCGGAAACGCTCTTCTGGAAGAGAAAATAGTCGAGAACACACAAGATGAGAAAAGTAAACAGGATGAAATCTAAGAAATATGGAGTAAATAAGTCGGAAACGAATTTGAGAAAGAAAAAATAGGCGACAAAAGTCAAGAAAAGAAGAGAAAACAGGTGGAAATCTGAGAAATCAGGAAAAATAGGCTGGAAGCGATCTGGTGGAAGATAAAATTGGCGAGAAAAGAGAAGAAAAGAAGAGAAAATTGGATGAAATGTAAGAATTCAAGAGGAAATGGGCCGGAAACGATCTTCAGGAAGAGAAAATAGCCGAGAACACACAAGATGAGAAGAGTAAACAGGATGAAATGTAAGAAATATGGAGAAAATAAGTTGGAAACGAATTTGAGGAAGATAAAATAGGCGAGAAAAGGCAAGAAAAGAACAGAAAGCAGGATGAAATGTAAGAAATCAAGAGGAAATAGGCCGCAAACGTCCTTCTGGAAGAGAAAATAGGCGAGAAAAGGCAAGAAAAGAAGAGAAAACAGGCCGAAAAGTAAGAAATCTGGGAAAATATGCCTGAAACGATCTTCAGGAAGAGAAAATAGACGAGAAAACACAAGAAGAGACGAGAAGACAGCATGAAATGTAAGAAATCAAAATGAAATAGGCCGGAAATGTTCTTTTGGAAGAGGAAATAATCGAGTAAAGACCAGAAAGAAAGAGAAAAGGAGACGAAATCTAAGAAGTAGGTTGAAAATAGTCCGGAAACGAATTTCAGGAAGAGAAAATAGGCGAGAATAGGCAAGAAAGAAAAGAAAGCAGGAAGAAATGTAAGAAATCAAGAGGAAATAGGCTGCAAACGTCCTTCCGGAAAAGAAAATAGGCGAGAAAAAGCAAGAAAAGAAGAGAAAAACTGGTCGAAAAGTAAGAAATCAGGGAAAATATGCCTGAAAGATCTTTAGGAAGAGGAAACAAACGAGAAAACACACGAAAAGACGAGAAAACAGCATGAAATGTAAGAAATCAAAATGAAATAAGCCGGAAATGTTCTTCTGTAACAGGAAATAATCGAGAAAAGAGAAGAAAGAAAGAGAAAAGGGGAGGAAATTTAAGAAATAGGTTTGAAAATAGTCCGGAAACGAATTTCAGGAAGAGAAAATAGGCGAGAAAAGGCAAGAAAGGAAGAGAAAACAGGAGGCAAACTGAGAAATCAGGAAAAATACGCTGAGAACGATCTGGTGGAAGTGAAAATTGGTGACAAAAGACAAGAAAAGAAGAGAAAAGGGATGAAATCAAAGAAATCAAGAGGAAATAGGCCGGAAACGATCTTCAGGAAAAGAAAACAGGCTAGAAAGAAAAAGAAAAGAAGTTAAAATTGGATGAAATGTAAGAAATCAAGAGGAAGTAGGCCGGAAACGCTCTTCTGGAAGAGAAAATAGTCGAGAACACACAAGATGAGAAAAGTAAACAGGATGAAATCTAAGAAATATGGAGAAAATAAGTCGGAAACGAATTTGAGAAAGAGAAAATAGGCGACAAAAGTCAAGAAAAGAAGAGAAAACAGGTGGAAATCTGAGAAATCAGGAAAAATAGGCTGGAAGCGATCTGGTGGAAGATAAAATTGGCGAGAAAAGAGAAGAAAAGAAGAGAAAATTGGATGAAATGTAAGAATTCAAGAGGAAATGGGCCGGAAACGATCTTCAGGAAGAGAAAATAGCCGAGAACACACAAGATGAGAAGAGTAAACAGGATGAAATGTAAGAAATATGGAGAAAATAAGTTGGAAACGAATTTGAGGAAGATAAAATAGGCGAGAAAAGGCAAGAAAAGAACAGAAAGCAGGATGAAATGTAAGAAATCAAGAGGAAATAGGCCGCAAACGTCCTTCTGGAAGAGAAAATAGGCGAGAAAAGGCAAGAAAAGAAGAGAAAACAGGTCGAAAAGTAAGAAATCTGGGAAAATATGCCTGAAACGATCTTCAGGAAGAGAAAATAGACGAGAAAACACAAGAAGAGACGAGAAGACAGCATGAAATGTAAGAAATCAAAATGAAATAGGCCGGAAATGTTCTTCTGTAACAGGAAATAATCGAGAAAAGACCAGAAAGAAAGAGAAAAGGAGACGAAATCTAAGAAATAGGTTGAAAATAGTCCGGAAACGAATTTCAGGAAGAGAAAATAGGCGAGAAAAGGCAAGAAAAGAAGAGAAAACAGGAGGCAAACTGAGAAATCAGGAAAAATACGCTGAGAACGATCTGGTGGAAGTGAAAATTGGTGACAAAAGACAAGAAAAGAAGAGAAAAGGGATGAAATCAAAGAAATCAAGAGGAAATAGGCCGGAAACGATCTTCAGGAAAAGAAAACAGGCTAGAAAGAAAAAGAAAAGAAGTTAAAATTGGATGAAATGTAAGAAATCAAGAGGAAGTAGGCCGGAAACGCTCTTCTGGAAGAGAAAATAGTCGAGAACACACAAGATGAGAAAAGTAAACAGGATGAAATCTAAGAAATATGGAGTAAATAAGTCGGAAACGAATTTGAGAAAGAAAAAATAGGCGACAAAAGTCAAGAAAAGAAGAGAAAACAGGTGGAAATCTGAGAAATCAGGAAAAATAGGCTGGAAGCGATCTGGTGGAAGATAAAATTGGCGAGAAAAGAGAAGAAAAGAAGAGAAAATTGGATGAAATGTAAGAATTCAAGAGGAAATGGGCCGGAAACGATCTTCAGGAAGAGAAAATAGCCGAGAACACACAAGATGAGAAGAGTAAACAGGATGAAATGTAAGAAATATGGAGAAAATAAGTTGGAAACGAATTTGAGGAAGATAAAATAGGCGAGAAAAGGCAAGAAAAGAACAGAAAGCAGGATGAAATGTAAGAAATCAAGAGGAAATATGCCGCAAACGTCCTTCTGGAAGAGAAAATAGGCGAGAAAAGGCAAGAAAAGAAGAGAAAACAGGCCGAAAAGTAAGAAATCTGGGAAAATATGCCTGAAACGATCTTCAGGAAGAGAAAATAGACGAGAAAACACAAGAAGAGACGAGAAGACAGCATGAAATGTAAGAAATCAAAATGAAATAGGCCGGAAATGTTCTTTTGGAAGAGGAAATAATCGAGTAAAGACCAGAAAGAAAGAGAAAAGGAGACGAAATCTAAGAAGTAGGTTGAAAATAGTCCGGAAACGAATTTCAGGAAGAGAAAATAGGCGAGAATAGGCAAGAAAGAAAAGAAAGCAGGAAGAAATGTAAGAAATCAAGAGGAAATAGGCTGCAAACGTCCTTCCGGAAAAGAAAATAGGCGAGAAAAAGCAAGAAAAGAAGAGAAAAACTGGTCGAAAAGTAAGAAATCAGGGAAAATATGCCTGAAAGATCTTTAGGAAGAGGAAACAAACGAGAAAACACACGAAAAGACGAGAAAACAGCATGAAATGTAAGAAATCAAAATGAAATAAGCCGGAAATGTTCTTCTGTAACAGGAAATAATCGAGAAAAGAGAAGAAAGAAAGAGAAAAGGGGAGGAAATTTAAGAAATAGGTTTGAAAATAGTCCGGAAACGAATTTCAGGAAGAGAAAATAGGCGAGAAAAGGCAAGAAAAGAAGAGAAAACAGGAGGCAAACTGAGAAATCAGGAAAAATACGCTGAGGTGGAAGTGAAAATTGGTGACAAAAGACAAGAAAAGAAGAGAAAAGGGATGAAATCAAAGAAATCAAGAGGAAATAGGCCGGAAACGATCTTCAGGAAAAGAAAACAGGCTAGAAAGAAAAAGAAAAGAAGTTAAAATTGGATGAAATGTAAGAAATCAAGAGGAAGTAGGCCGGAAACGCTCTTCTGGAAGAGAAAATAGTCGAGAACACACAAGATGAGAAAAGTAAACAGGATGAAATCTAAGAAATATGGAGAAAATAAGTCGGAAACGAATTTGAGAAAGAAAAAATAGGCGACAAAAGTCAAGAAAAGAAGAGAAAACAGGTGGAAATCTGATAAATCAGGAAAAATAGGCTGGAAGCGATCTGGTGGAAGATAAAATTGTCGAGAAAAGAGAAGAAAAGAAGAGAAAATTGGATGAAATGTAAGAATTCAAGAGGAAATGGGCCGGAAACGATCTTCAGGAAGAGAAAATAGCCGAGAACACACAAGATGAGAAGAGTAAACAGGATGAAATGTAAGAAATATGGAGAAAATAAGTTGGAAACGAATTTGAGGAAGATAAAATAGGCGAGAAAAGGCAAGAAAAGAACAGAAAGCAGGATGAAATGTAAGAAATCAAGAGGAAATAGGCCGCAAACGTCCTTCTGGAAGAGAAAATAGGCGAGAAAAGGCAAGAAAAGAAGAGAAAACAGGTCGAAAAGTAAGAAATCTGGGAAAATATGCCTGAAACGATCTTCAGGAAGAGAAAATAGACGAGAAAACACAAGAAGAGACGAGAAGACAGCATGAAATGTAAGAAATCAAAATGAAATAGGCCGGAAATGTTCTTTTGGAAGAGGAAATAATCGAGTAAAGACCAGAAAGAAAGAGAAAAGGAGACGAAATCTAAGAAGTAGGTTGAAAATAGTCCGGAAACGAATTTCAGGAAGAGAAAATAGGCGAGAAAAGTCAAGAAAAGAAGAGAAAACAGGTGGAAATCTGAGAAATCAGGAAAAATAGGCTGGAAGCGATCTGGTGGAAGATAAAATTGGCGAGAAAAGAGAAGAAAAGAAGAGAAAATTGGATGAAATGTAAGAATTCAAGAGGAAATGGGCCGGAAACGATCTTCAGGAAGAGAAAATAGCCGAGAACACACAAGATGAGAAGAGTAAACAGGATGAAATGTAAGAAATATGGAGAAAATAAGTTGGAAACGAATTTGAGGAAGATAAAATAGGCGAGAAAAGGCAAGAAAAGAACAGAAAGCAGGATGAAATGTAAGAAATCAAGAGGAAGTAGGCCGCAAACGTCCTTCTGGAAGAGAAAATAGGCGAGAAAAGGCAAGAAAAGAAGAGAAAACAGGTCGAAAAGTAAGAAATCTGGGAAAATATGCCTGAAACGATCTTCAGGAAGAGAAAATAGACGAGAAAACACAAGAAGAGACGAAAAAACAGCATGAAATGTAAGAAATCAAAATGAAATAGGCCGGAAATGTTCTTTTGGAAGAGGAAATAATCGAGAAAAGACCAGAAAAAAAAGAGAAAAGGAGACGAAATCTAAGAAATAGGTTGAAAATAGTCCGGAAACGAATTTCAGGAAGAGAAAATAGGCGAGAAAAGGCAAGAAAAGAAAAGAAAGCAGGAAGTAATGTAAGAAATCAAGAGGAAATAGGCTGCAAACGTCCTTCCGGAAAAGAAAATAGGCGAGAAAAAGCAAGAAAAGAAGAAAAAAACTGGTCGAAAAGTAAGAAATCAGGGAAAATATGCCTGAAAGATCTTTAGGAAGAGGAAACAAACGAGAAAACACACGAAAAGACGAGAAAACAGCATGAAATGTAAGAAATCAAAATGAAATAAGCCGGAAATGTTCTTCTGTAACAGGAAATAATCGAGAAAAGAGAAGAAAGAAAGAGAAAAGGGGAGGAAATTTAAGAAATAGGTTTGAAAATAGTCCGGAAACGAATTTCAGGAAGAGAAAATAGGCGAGAAAAGGCAAGAAAAGAAGAGAAAACAGGAGGCAAACTGAGAAATCAGGAAAAATAAGCTGAGAACGATCTGGTGGAAGTGAAAATTGGTGACAAAAGACAAGAAAAGAAGAGAAAAGGGATGAAATCAAAGAAATCAAGAGGAAATAGGCCGGAAACGATCTTCAGGAAAAGAAAACAGGCTAGAAAGAAAAAGAAAAGAAGTTAAAATTGGATGAAATGTAAGAAATCAAGAGGAAGTAGGCTGGAAACGCTCTTCTGGAAGAGAAAATAGTCGAGAACACACAAGATGAGAAAAGTAAACAGGATGAAATCTAAGAAATATGGAGAAAATAAGTCGGAAACGAATTTGAGAAAGAAAAAATAGGCGACAAAAGTCAAGAAAAGAATAGAAAACAGGTGGAAATCTGAGAAATCAGGAAAAATAGGCTGGAAGCGATCTGGTGGAAGATAAAATTGTCGAAAAAAGAGAAGAAAAGAAGAGAAAATTGGATGAAATGTAAGAATTCAAGAGGAAATGGGCCGGAAACGATCTTCAGGAAGAGAAAATAGCCGAGAACACACAAGATGAGAAGAGTAAACAGGATGAAATGTAAGAAATATGGAGAAAATAAGTTGGAAACGAATTTGAGGAAGATAAAATAGGCGAGAAAAGGCAAGAAAAGAACAGAAAGCAGGATGAAATGTAAGAAATCAAGAGGAAGTAGGCCGCAAACGTCCTTCTGGAAGAGAAAATAGGCGAGAAAAGGCAAGAAAAGAAGAGAAAACAGGCCGAAAAGTAAGAAATCTGGGAAAATATGCCTGAAACGATCTTCAGGAAGAGAAAATAGACGAGAAAACACAAGAAGAGACGAGAAAACAGCATGAAATGTAAGAAATCAAAATGAAATAGGCCGGAAATGTTCTTTTGGAAGAGGAAATAATCGAGAAAAGACCAGAAAGAAAGAGAAAAGGAGACGAAATCTAAGAAATAGGTTGAAAATAGTCCGGAAACGAATTTCAGGAAGAGAAAATAGGCGAGAAAAGGCAAGAAAAGAAAAGAAACCAGGAAGAAATGTAAGAAATCAAGAGGAAATAGGCTGCAAACGTCCTTCCGGAAAAGAAAATAGGCGAGAAAAAGCAAGAAAAGAAGAGAAAAACTGGTCGAAAAGTAAGAAATCAGGGAAAATATGCCTGAAAGATCTTTAGGAAGAGGAAAAAAACGAGAAAACACACGAAAAGACGAGAAAACAGCATGAAATGTAAGAAATCAAAATGAAATAAGCCGGAAATGTTCTTCTGTAACAGGAAATAATCGAGAAAAGAGAAGAGAGAAAGAGAAAAGGAGAGAAAATTTAAGAAATAGGTTTGAAAATAGTCCGGAAGCGAATTTCAGGAAGAGAAAATAGGCGAGAAAAGGCGAGAAAAGAAGAGAAAACAGGAGGCAAACTGAGAATTCAGGAAAAATACGCTGAGGCGGAAGTGAAAATTGGTGACAAAAGACAAGAAAAGAAGAGAAAAGGGATGAAATCAAAGAAATCAAGAGGAAATAGGCCGGAAACGATCTTCAGGAAAAGAAAACAGGCTAGAAAGAAAAAGAAAAGAAGTTAAAATTGGATGAAATGTAAGAAATCAAGAGGAAATAGGCTGCAAACGTCGTTCCGGAAAAGAAAATAGGCGAGAAAAAGCAAGAAAAGAAGAGAAAAACTGGTCGAAAAGTAAGAAATCAGGGAAAATATGCCTGAAAGATCTTTAGGAAGAAGAAACAAACGAGAAAACACACGAAAAGACGAGAAAACAGCATAAAATGTAAGAAATCAAAATGAAATAAGCCGGAAATGTTCTTCTGTAACAGGAAATAATCGAGAAAAGAGAAGAAAGAAAGAGAAAAGGGGAGGAAATTTAAGAAATAGGTTTGAAAATAGTCCGGAAACGAATTTCAGGAAGAGAAAATAGGCGAGAAAAGGCAAGAAAAGAAGAGAAAACAGGAGGCAAACTGAGAAATCAGGAAAAATACGCTGAGAATGATCTGGTGGAAGTGAAAATTGGTGACAAAAGACAAGAAAAGAAGAGAAAAGGGATGAAATCAAAGAAATCAAGAGGAAATAGGCCGGAAACGATCTTCAGGAAAAGAAAACAGGCTAGAAAGAAAAAGAAAAGAAGTTAAAATTGGATGAAATGTAAGAAATCAAGAGGAAGTAGGCCGGAAACGCTCTTCTGGAAGAGAAAATAGTCGAGAACACACAAGATGAGAAAAGAAAACAGGATGAAATCTAAGAAATATGGAGTAAATAAGTCGGAAACGAATTTGAGAAAGAGAAAATAGGCGACAAAAGTCAAGAAAAGAAGAGAAAACAGGTGGAAATCTGAGAAATCAGGAAAAATAGGCTGGAAGCGATCTGGTGGAAGATAAAATTGGCGAGAAAAGAGAAGAAAAGAAGAGAAAATTGGATGAAATGTAAGAATTCAAGAGGAAATGGGCCGGAAACGATCTTCAGGAAGAGAAAATAGCCGAGAACACACAAGATGAGAAGAGTAAACAGGATGAAATGTAAGAAATATGGAGAAAATAAGTTGGAAACGAATTTGAGAAAGAAAAATTAGGCGAGAAAAGGCAAGAAAAGAACAGAAAGCAGGATGAAATGTAAGAAATCAAGAGGAAATAGGCCGCAAACGTCCTTCTGGAAGAGAAAATAGGCGAAAAAAGACAAGAAAAGAAGAGAAATGGGGATGAGATCTAAGAAATCAAGAGTTAAAACTTATAGCGTTCTAGTCTCTAGCCGTTATGGCTGGCAAGACGAATGAGAGAGTGGTTTGGGTACAAATGTTTATTGCCTGACTGCTGAACACATTATGCATAAAACAAACATACTTTAAGAAACTGTCCACTAACCAGACTAACATATTCAACATAAAACTGTACTTGTAAACAATTAAACAGGGAAGGGGAAGGGGGATGGAGGTGGGTCTCTGGAAGCGCTTGCTTGACCAGTGCTTGCTTTGCATTTGTGAGGGGAAGCTTGGAAGAGCCTTGTTATGTACCGTCCGACTTAATCCCTGCACGACTCAACGGCCAATAGAACACAGGCATGACAGAAGGTACTCTGGGGCGAGCTCCGCCCCAGAGTTACTGAGTGTGTGCTTCGCTCCCGCCTTGCATGACGGCACGCTGTAAGCCGAGACGCTCTGTCTACATCTCCGTCTGGCACGCTCCGTCGCTGTCAAGTCGAGTAGCGTGGGGGATTAAGGGGGAAAAGGGGCAGCGCATCACCAGAGTTTTAAAATCAAATAACACTTTATTTTTTAATTAAAACTTATAGCGTTCTAGTCTCTAGCCGTTATGGCTGGCAAGACGAATGAGAGAGTGGTTTGGGTACAAATGTTTATTGCCTGACTGCTGAACACATTATGCATAAAACAAACATACTTTAAGAAACTGTCCAAATACCCAAACCACGAAGTGTTACTTGTAGTAGTTAGGACAAGGCGTTTTGAACGTTTGATCCCATGGTTTTTGCACAATCCAGGCGTAGACTCAGAGGGACGTCAGTGTATCGCGTGTAGGACTCCGATGTCCAGTCTCCTTGGCTCTTAATCACTTGCGGTGGCAGCCCACAGGCAAGAGCAAAGGTAGCCCCGGCTCGTCGTAGGCTATGGCCGCTGTAGGCTGAGTCATCTAGCCCAACAGCACGCAGTTTGCATTTCAGCATCGACGGGAACGCTGCGTGGGAGAGAGGGACGGTGGAGTCCGGGGTTCTGTAGGAGAAAAGCGCCGCTTTACCCTGTGCGGGCGAAAGGCGGAGGTGGTGTTTTAACGCTGCAGTGGGGCAAACTGTAGACTGCTCTACCTCTGGGATTGGGATGACGAGGGCTCGTGAAAAGTTGCGAAGTGTTTTGGTGCGTTTTACGTGAACTAGGGCGCCATCTGCACACAGCGTTACGTCATCACGGCAGAGGTCAGTTCTACAGTCGTGGCTAGTCTGGGTACGGGATAGCAGCGAGGACTTGCGCAGAAAGGTAAAGAAGCCCATGAGACAAGCAGCCCAGAAGCAGGCCTCTAATGGTTGCGAGAGGTCGAGAACTCCTCGGACGCGCTGCAAGATATCCAGCGAGAGCGGTAGTTTCTGTCGGGGTGGCGTACCTTTCTGCGTGTCGATTCCTTTCAATAGCGTCTTCACGAAGTGGTTATTCTCAATGGGGTTCGTGTAGCCCAGCTCCAAGTGGAGTAGGCGAACTGCAGCGAGATAGCATCTCACGGACTGGGGTTTCAGGGATCGGCTGAGAAAACACGCGTAACGGAGCACGGTCGTAGTTTCTGCGGGGGCTGGGCGCATCCTAAAGGCTTGGCAGAAGGCCAGGTAAGACTTCAGCTGAGCCGAGTACGTTTCACGAGTGCTTTCTGCTAGGGCTGCTCTGCGGAATTGGGCCACTTCGTTGTCCAAAATTTGTGTCTCCCGTACCACTCCTGGAACAAACGACGCATAGCAATTGGTGACATGTGGTGCCGGAGGTCAGCGAGCGGGACGTGGTCGAATGCATACGTGGCATGTGGAAGGCTGGATAGTCGCGAAATGGCATCCGGGAGCTTATTAAGTTTCGTGTTTACGTAGGCGGCACATATTTTAATGTCAAACTTAACGCATAATATTAGTATTTCGCATAAAACATCGGACGCAATAGTGTTTCTAATTCTTCCTCGGTTAAGGGCATAAAGGGTTGCTTTATTATCCGAATATAGTTGAACCGTCTTAGAAGCGCAGAACGGTGCCCAGCGGCGCAGCGCTAAAAGAACAGCAGCTAGTTCTTTCGTATTTATGTCGCAATCATTGATGGCGGGCATATCCGTGGCGAAGTTGCAATAGAGCCAGTCTATGGCTCTATTGTGGCAAACGACCGCTGCGCCTGCAGCAGTCGGGCTTGCGTCTGTGGCAATGTGAAAGGCGCGATCGGGCACATCCCTTTGGGAGGAAAAGCGAGATGTACCGTTGAATGAGGCGCAAAGCACATTAAGCAGTAGTAAGTCTCGGCGAGTGTCCGTAGTGATACGGGTGCGGTGGTTAGGGCGACGTAGTGACGTCATAAGCACGATTAGACGACGCATGGCCGGACGTATGACACTGACAACACGTCCGACCCAGTTCAGTTTCCCCAGCAGGCTCTGGAGGTCGCGTTTTGAGAGCCGTCTGTTGTCGGGACTTGCGTAGTGGGAGAGAAGGGTTTGGACTTCGCATAGCTTATCTGTGGGAATTGACAGCGTGCAGTCGGTGGAGTCGATAGTCACTCCCAGAAACGTTAGTCTGCGCGTAGGGGAGATGCATTTCTCCCAGTTGATTGCAAAACCAAGCGACCGGAGGAGCCGTATCAAGCATTGCATTGCCTTGAGCGTGTCGTCAAATGTATCAGCGGTAATAAAAAAGTCATCGAGGTAGCAAATTATTGCTTTTATACCTTGTTTTTTAAGCATGCGGCAGACACTCTGAGTAATACGATGGAAAATACCAACGCTTAATGAAGCCCCGAAGGGCAAGCGGGTATCTACAAGGTATGTGTGATGTTTATTACCCTTAAATTTCCACTTTAAGCCCGTTAGACGTTGGGACGCTTCGCTGAGCGGGACCTGCCGATAAGCTGATTTAAGGTCCACTTTTGCCATAAACGAGTTTCTACTGACCATATCGGCAGCGATGTCCACGGATGTAAAAACATGTTTGTCGGGGGTGGCGTGGGAGTTGACAGAAAGGCCTTCTGGTTGCGAGCAATCGTGAATTAGCCTGATTTCACCGTTTTCTTTGGGTATTGCGGAGAGCGGGGAGACAATGGCCGGTTTTTCTACCACTACTTTATAGCGACCCAGGGCAATTTCCTTCTTTATTTCGCTCTCTACCTCATCACGATATTGTCGCTCAGCCACGCGGCTGTTGGGGGCTTCGGCACACTGAATATTTTCCGTGCGAACGTTAACGATATCGAACCCATTACGTAATCCGTTGAGAATAAATACCTTGTCCTTATCCGTTTCAAGTTGTCGTTCCCATTCGTCGAGCCGGTCAGACAGTGGGCTAGAGACGGCGTGCCGCTAGTCTCTGTGAGCAATCTCGGGGTGGTTCTGGAAACATTTCAGGCAGGCATGCATGAATCGGCAGTTTAGTAGACTGCAACCCCGGCGCGAATTAAAGTTGCGACAAATTTCCGTGCCGTTCGGGGCCCTTGGAGCTTCCACCCTGGGTCTAGCGTGCTGCTTCCGGGTGGATGTTGATTGGGCGCGAGACGAGAAGCAACATATGCCTAGGAGATACGTATCGTCGTCTCCCCAACGGATTTGCCCCGACGCCACCCGTTGCCGGTATTCGAAATCATACCTCATACAGTTGGCCAGCGGGTAATACTCGCACATATCTCCAAACTTTATGCCGTAGAGATTGTAGCGATCACGCTCGTCTTCCGTCTCCAACTGTCCTGAGCGCTTTAGGGCGCTAAAGATGCGGGCGTGGCCTTTCACCCACTGCTGCCACGTGGTGTCCTCAGGCCTCACGCGTTTCGCCGCGCTCGTCACGATCACTTTCGCATCACCGTTCGACGATAACACTGTCTCTGTGCCCTGACTCCCCAGGAAGGATCCACAGAAATCTTGGACAAATAATGGTCGCGTGTTACCTGGGGTTCTCCCGGTCTGCCATGGGTCGTCGTCCGGGGTCTGCGGCTTGTCCACGAGGGAGTCCAGCATGGCTGTCATCGTCTCTGTGTTAAGGCGTGGAAGGTCATTCAGGGTAGCTGGTGCCGCGTCGCTGCGTAGCCGGGGTCTGTCGGCCGGAAATTTCTCAATGATGTCCGATGTGGGACCGGTACGGGAACTCGCACTGTCGGACTTTGCGTCCTTAAGGTCTGCGACGGCCGCTAGCAGCATTCTCTCTTGGCCGAGCGAGAGTTTTAGCGCCTTAATGACGACCTTGTCAATGTGCAGTACACTGTCGATGGAAAAGAATTCCTCGCTCAGGAGAGCGTCGACAGTGGATTCGAGAAGGTTTCTCGACGCAGCCCATTCTTTCAACTCTTTAATTGCACTGTCGACTTTATCCTTATTCATTTTTTTGTTTCCTTGCTCTCTCAGTGTTTTTTTTTTATACAGTTATAGGGGGCTCACTGCTTGGCCGTAATTGCAATTAATGCCCTATTCAGACAGCACTGCTCAGGCAAGATCTTAATTGCAATTAGAGTACTCACGCATATTGATGCCCCAAATCCTAACAATCCCTTGCACTAATTGCAATTCAGAGTCCAAGCTTGTCAGCTGTCCGGGTGACGCTTGTTAGGCTTAACAATTGATATCCACAAATTGCAATTAAGAGCCTCAAGTTTATACACAATGTCGCATATATCACACTTTTATTTATTGGTTTTTTTTATATATACATTTTATTCCCTTTACCTTACGCCCTGTATCAATCGTTATCCTGAAAGCTACTGTAATCAAATGTAATTATCCGTTGTGTCCTTTTCTGGTTTTCTTTATTATTATTTTTTTTTTAGTTTATTATTATTTTATCCTGAAGGCTAGCTAATATTCCATTTGGCTGTGTCTTTCCGTTTTTTTTTTCTTTTGCTCTCTGGAAGCGCTTGCTTGACCAGTGCTTGCTTTGCATTTGTGAGGGGAAGCTTGGAAGAGCCTTGTTATGTACCGTCCGACTTAATCCCTGCACGACTCAACGGCCAATAGAACACAGGCATGACAGAAGGTACTCTGGGGCGAGCTCCGCCCCCGAGTTACTGAGTGTGTGCTTCGCTCCCGCCTTGCATGACGGCACGCTGTAAGCCGAGACGCTCTGTCTACATCTCCGTCTGGCACGCTCCGTCGCTGTCAAGTCGAGTAGCGTGGGGGATTAAGGGGGAAAAGGGGCAGCGCATCACCAGAGTTTTAAAATCAAATAACACTTTATTTTTTAAGAA
The DNA here is from genome assembly GCA_949752745.1 of Protula sp. h YS-2021. NCBI lineage: Eukaryota > Metazoa > Annelida > Polychaeta > Sabellida > Serpulidae > Protula > Protula sp. h YS-2021. The sequence goes on from OX457034.1 coordinate 3,205,997, forward strand.
ATAGGCCGCAAACGTCCTTCTGGAAGAGAAAATAGGCGAGAAAAGGCAAGAAAAGAAGAGAAAACAGGTCGAAAAGTAAGAAATCTGGGAAAATATGCCTGAAACGATCTTCAGGAAGAGAAAATAGACGAGAAAACACAAGAAGAGACGAGAAGACAGCATGAAATGTAAGAAATCAAAATGAAATAGGCCGGAAATGTTCTTTAAAACTTATAGCGTTCTAGTCTCTAGCCGTTATGGCTGGCAAGACGAATGAGAGAGTGGTTTGGGTACAAATGATTATTGCCTGACTGCTGAACACATTATGCATAAAACAAACATACTTTAAGAAACTGTCCACTAACCAGACTAACATATTCAACATAAAACTGTACTTGTAAACAATTAAACAGGGAAGGGGAAGGGGGATGGAGGTGGGTCTCTGGAAGCGCTTGCTTGACCAGTGCTTGCTTTGCATTTGTGAGGGGAAGCTTGGAAGAGCCTTGTTATGTACCGTCCGACTTAATCCCTGCACGACTCAACGGCCAATAGAACACAGGCATGACAGAAGGTACTCTGGGGCGAGCTCCGCCCCAGAGTTACTGAGTGTGTGCTTCGCTCCCGCCTTGCATGACGGCACGCTGTAAGCCGAGACGCTCTGTCTACATCTCCGTCTGGCACGCTCCGTCGCTGTCAAGTCGAGTAGCGTGGGGGATTAAGGGGGAAAAGGGGCAGCGCATCACCAGAGTTTTAAAATCAAATAACACTTTATTTTTTAATTAAAACTTATAGCGTTCTAGTCTCTAGCCGTTATGGCTGGCAAGACGAATGAGAGAGTGGTTTGGGTACAAATGTTTATTGCCTGACTGCTGAACACATTATGCATAAAACAAACATACTTTAAGAAACTGTCCAAATACCCAAACCACGAAGTGTTACTTGTAGTAGTTAGGACAAGGCGTTTTGAACGTTTGATCCCATGGTTTTTGCACAATCCAGGCGTAGACTCAGAGGGACGTTAGTGTATCGCGTGTAGGACTCCGATGTCCAGTCTCCTTGGCTCTTAATCGCTTGCGGTGGCAGCCCACAGGCAAGAGCGAAGGTAGCCCCGGCTCGTCGTAGGCTATGGCCGCTGTAGGCTGAGTCATCTAGCCCAACAGCACGCAGTTTGCATTTCAGCATCGACGAGAACGCTGCGTGGGAGAGAGGGACGGTGGAGTCCGGGGTTCTGTAGGAGAAAAGCGCCGCTTTACCATGTGCGGGCGAAAGGCGGAGGTGGTGTTTTAACGCTGCAGTGGGGCATACTGTAGACTGCTCTACCTTTGGGATTGGGATGACGAGGGCTCGTGAAAAGTTGCGAAGTGTTTTGGTGCGTTTTACGTGAACTAGGGCGCCATCTGCACACAGCGTTACGTCATCACGGCAGAGGTCAGTTCTACAGTCGTGGCTAGTCTGGGTACGGGATAGCAGCGAGGACTTGCGCAGAAAGGTAAAGAAGCCCATGAGACAAGCAGCCCAGAAGCAGGCCTCTAATGGTTGCGAGAGGTCGAGAACTCCTCGGACGCGCTGCAAGATATCCAGCGAGAGCGGTAGTTTCTGTCGGAGTGGCGTACCTTTCTGCGTGTCGATTCCTTTCAATAGCGTCTTCACGAAGTGGTTATTCTTAATGGGGTTCGTGTAACCCAGCTCCAAGTGGAGTAGGCGAACTGCAGCGAGATAGCATCTCACGGACTGGGGTTTCAGGGATCGGCTGAGAAAACACGCGTAACGGAGCACGGTCGTAGTTTCTGCGGGGGCTGGGCGCATCCTAAAGGCTTGGCAGAAGGCCAGGTAAGACTTCAGCTGAGCCGAGTACGTTTCACGAGTGCTTTCTGCTAGGGCTGCTCTGCGGAATTGGGCCACTTCGTTGTCCAAAATTTGTGTCTCCCGTACCACTCCTGGAACAAACGACGCATAGCAATTGGTGACATGTGGTGCCGGAGGTCAGCGAGCGGGACGTGGCCGAATGCATACGTGGCATGTGGAAGGCTGGATAGTCGCGAAATGGCATCCGGGAGCTTATTAAGTTTGTGTTTACGTAGGCGGCACATATTTTAATGTCAAACTTAACGCATAATATTAGTATTTCGCATAAAACATCGGACGCAATAGTGTTTCTAATTCTTCCTCGGTTAAGGGCATAAAGGGTTGCTTTATTATCCGAATATAGTTGAACCGTCTTAGAAGCGCAGAACGGTGCCCAGCGGCGCAGCGCTAAAAGAACAGCAGCTAGTTCTTTCGTATTTATGTCGCAATCATTGATGGCGGGCATATCCGTGGCGAAGTTGCAATAGAGCCAGTCTATGGCTCTATTGTGGCAAACGACCGCTGCGCCTGCAGCAGTCGGGCTTGCGTCTGTGGCAATGTGAAAGGCGCGATCGGGCACATCCCTTTGGGAGGAAAAGCGAGATGTACCGTTGAATGAGGCGCAAAGCACATTAAGCAGTAGTAAGTCTCGGCGAGTGTCCGTAGTGATACGGGTGCGGTGGTTAGGGCGACGTAGTGACGTCATAAGCACGATTAGACGACGCATGGCCGGACGTATGACACTGACAACACGTCCGACCCAGTTCAGTTTCCCCAGCAGGCTCTGGAGGTCGCGTTTTGAGAGCCGTCTGTTGTCGGGACTTGCGTAGTGGGAGAGAAGGGTTTGGACTTCGCATAGCTTATCCGTGGGAATTGACAGCGTGCAGTCGGTGGAGTCGATAGTCACTCCGAGAAACGTTAGTCTGCGCGTAGGGGAGATGCATTTCTCCCAGTTGATTGCGAAACCAAGCGACCGGAGGAGCCGTATCAAGCATTGCATTGCCTTGAGCGTGTCGTCAAATGTATCAGCGGTAATAAAAAAGTCATCGAGGTAGCAAATTATTGCTTTTATACCTTGTTTTTTAAGCATGCGGCAGACACTCTGAGTAATACGATGGAAAATACCAACGCTTAATGAAGCCCCGAAGGGCAAGCGGGTATCTACAAGGTATGTGTGATGTTTATTACCCTTAAATTTCCACTTTAAGCCCGTTAGACGTTGGGACGCTTCGCTGAGCGGGACCTGCCGATAAGCTGATTTAAGGTCCACTTTTGCCATAAACGAGTTTCTACTGACCATATCGGCAGCGATGTCCACGGATGTAAAAACATGTTTGTCGGGGGTGGCGTGGGAGTTGACAGAAAGGCCTTCTGGTTGCGAGCAATCGTGAATTAGCCTGATTTCACCGTTTTCTTTGGGTATGGCGGAGAGCGGGGAGACAATGGCCGGTTTTTCTACCACTACTTTATAGCGACCCAGGGCAATTTCCTTCTTTATTTCGCTCTCTACCTCATCACGATATTGTCGCTCAGCCACGCGGCTGTTGGGGGCTTCGGCACACTGAATATTTTCCGTGCGAACGTTAACGATATCGAACCCATTACGTAATCCGTTGAGAATAAATACCTTGTCCTTATCCGTTTCAAGTTGTCGTTCCCATTCGTCGAGCCGGTCAGACAGTGGGCTAGAGACGGCGTGCCGCTAGTCTCTGTGAGCAATCTCGGGGTGGTTCTGGAAACATTTCAGGCAGGCATGCATGAATCGGCAGTTTAGTAGACTGCAACCCCGGCGTGAATTAAAGTTGCGACAAATTTCCGTGCCGTTCGGGGCCCTTGGAGCTTCCACCCTGGGTCTAGCGTGCTGCTTCCGGGTGGATGTTGATTGGGCGCGAGACGAGAAGCAACATATGCCTAGGAGATACGTATCGTCGTCTCCCCAACGGATTTGCCCCGACGCCACCCGTTGCCGGTATTCGAAATCATACCTCATACAGTTGGCTAGCGGGTAATACTCGCACATATCTCCAAACTTTATGCCGTAGAGATTGTAGCGATCACGCTCGTCTTCCGTCTCCAACTGTCCTGAGCGCTTTAGGGCGCTAAAGATGCGGGCGTGGCCTTTCACCCACTGCTGCCACGTGGTGTCCGCAGGCCTCACGCGTTTCGCCGCGCTCGTCACGATCACTTTCGCATCACCGTTCGACGATAACACTGTCTCTGTGCCCTGACTCCCCAGGAAGGATCCACAGAAATCTTGGACAAATAATGGTTGCGTGTTACCTGGGGTTCTCCCGGTCTGCCATGGGTCGTCGTCCGGGGTCTGCGGCTTGTCCACGAGGGAGTCCAGCATGGCTGTCATCGTCTCTGTGTTAAGGCGTGGAAGGTCATTCAGGGTAGCTGGTGCCGCGTCGCTGCGTAGCCGGGGTCTGTCGGCCGGAAATTTCTCAATGATGTCCGATGTGGGACCGGTACGGGAACTCGCACTGTCGGACTTTGCGTCCTTAAGGTCTGCGACGGCCGCTAGCAGCATTCTCTCTTGGCCGAGCGAGAGTTTTAGCGCCTTAATGACGACCTTGTCAATGTGCAGTACACTGTCGATGGAAAAGAATTCCTCGCTCAGGAGAGCGTCGACAGTGGATTCGAGAAGGTTTCTCGACGCAGCCCATTCTTTCAACTCTTTAATTGCACTGTCGACTTTATCCTTATTCATTTTTTTTGTTTCCTTGCTCTCTCAGTGTTTTTTTATACATTTATAGGGGGCTCACTGCTTGGCCGTAATTGCAATTAATGCCCTATTCAGACGGCACTGCTCAGGCAAGATCTTAATTGCAATTAGAGTACTCACGCATATTGATGCCCCAAATCCTAACAATCCCTTGCACTAATTGCAATTCAGAGTCCAAGCTTGTCAGCTGTCCGGGTGACGCTTGTTAGGCTTAACAATTGATATCCACAAATTGCAATTAAGAGCTTCAAGTTTATACACAATGTCGCATATATCACACTTTTATTTATTGGTTTTTTTTTTATATATACATTTTATTCCCTTTACCTTACGCCCTGTATCAATCGTTATCCTGAAAGCTACTTTAATCAAATGTAATTATCCTTTGTGTCCTTTTCTGGTTTTCTTTATTATTATTATTTTTTTTTTTTAGTTTATTATTATTTTATCCTGAAGGCTAGATAATATTCCATTTGTCTGTGTCTTTCCGTTTTTTTTTTCTTTTTCTCTCTGGAAGCGCTTGCTTGACCAGTGCTTGCTTTGCATTTGTGAGGGGAAGCTTGGAAGAGCCTTGTTATGTACCGTCCGACTTAATCCCTGCACGACTCAACGGCCAATAGAACACAGGCATGACAGAAGGTACTCTGGGGCGAGCTCCGCCCCAGAGTTACTGAGTGTGTGCTTCGCTCCCGCCTTGCATGACGGCACGCTGTAAGCCGAGACGCTCTGTCTACATCTCCGTCTGGCACGCTCCGTCGCTGTCAAGTCGAGTAGCGTGGGGGATTAAGGGGGAAAAGGGGCAGCGCATCACCAGAGTTTTAAAATCAAATAACACTTTATTTTTTAATTTGAAAGAGGAAATAATCGAGAAAAGACCAGAAAGAAAGAGAAAAGGAGACGAAATCTAAGAAATAGGTTGAAAATAGTCCGGAAACGAATTTCAGGAAGAGAAAATAGACGAGAAAAGGCAAGAAAAGAAGAGAAAACAGGAGGCAAACTGAGAAATCAGGAAAAATACGCTGAGAACGATCTGGTGGAAGTGAAAATTGGTGACAAAAGACAAGAAAAGAAGAGAAAAGGGATGAAATCAAAGAAATCAAGAGGAAATAGGCCGGAAACGATCTTCAGGAAAAGAAAACAGGCTAGAAAGAAAAAGAAAAGAAGTTAAAATTGGATGAAATGTAAGAGATCAAGAGGAAGTAGGCCGGAAACGCTCTTCTGGAAGAGAAAATAGTCGAGAACACACAAGATGAGAAAAGTAAACAGGATGAAATCTAAGAAATATGGAGGAAATAAGTCGGAAACGAATTTGAGAAAGAAAAAATAGGCGACAAAAGTCAAGAAAAGAAGAGAAAACAGGTGGAAATCTGAGAAATCAGGAAAAATAGGCTGGAAGCGATCTGGTGGAAGATAAAATTGGCGAGAAAAGAGAAGAAAAGAAGAGAAAATTGGATGAAATGTAAGAATTCAAGAGGAAATGGGCCGGAAACGATCTTCAGGAAGAGAAAATAGTCGAGAACACACAAGATGAGAAGAGTAAACAGGATGAAATGTAAGAAATATGGAGAAAATAAGTTGGAAACGAATTTGAGGAAGATAAAATAGGCGAGAAAAGGCAAGAAAAGAACAGAAAGCAGGATGAAATGTAAGAAATCAAGAGGAAATAGGCCGCAAACGTCCTTCTGGAAGAGAATATAGGCGAGAAAAGGCAAGAAAAGAAGAGCAAACAGGTCGAAAAGTAAGAAATCTGGGAAAATATGCCTGAAACGATCTTCAGGAAGAGAAAATAGACGAGAAAACACAAGAAGAGACGAGAAGACAGCATGAAATGTAAGAAATCAAAATGAAATAGGCCGGAAATGTTCTTTTGGAAGAGGAAATAATCGAGTAAAGACCAGAAAGAAAGAGAAAAGGAGACGAAATCTAAGAAGTAGGTTGAAAATAGTCCGGAAACGAATTTCAGGAAGAGAAAATAGGCGAGAAAAGGCACGAAAGAAAAGAAAGCAGGAAGAAATGTAAGAAATCAAGAGGAAATAGGCTGCAAACGTCCTTCCGGAAAAGAAAATAGGCGAGAAAAAGCAAGAAAAGAAGAGAAAAACTGGTCGAAAAGTAAGAAATCAGGGAAAATATGCCTGAAAGATCTTTAGGAAGAGGAAACAAACGAGAAAACACACGAAAAGACGAGAAAACAGCATGAAATGTAAGAAATCAAAATGAAATAAGCCGGAAATGTTCTTCTGTAACAGGAAATAATCGAGAAAAGAGAAGAAAGAAAGAGAAAAGGGGAGGAAATTTAAGAAATAGGTTTGAAAATAGTCCGGAAACGAATTTCAGGAAGAGAAAATAGGCGAGAAAAGGCAAGAAAAGAAGAGAAAACAGGAGGCAAACTGAGAAATCAGGAAAAATACGCTGAGAACGATCTGGTGGAAGTGAAAATTGGTGACAAAAGACAAGAAAAGAAGAGAAAAGGGATGAAATCAAAGAAATCAAGAGGAAATAGGCCGGAAACGATCTTCAGGAAAAGAAAACAGGCTAGAAAGAAAAAGAAAAGAAGTTAAAATTGGATGAAATGTAAGAAATCAAGAGGAAGTAGGCCGGAAACGCTCTTCTGGAAGAGAAAATAGTCGAGAACACACAAGATGAGAAAAGTAAACAGGATGAAATCTAAGAAATATGGAGAAAATAAGTCGGAAACGAATTTGAGAAAGAAAAAATAGGCGACAAAAGTCAAGAAAAGAAGAGAAAACAGGTGGAAATCTGAGAAATCAGGAAAAATAGGCTGGAAGCGATCTGGTGGAAGATAAAATTGGCGAGAAAAGAGAAGAAAAGAAGAGAAAATTGGATGAAATGTAAGAATTCAAGAGGAAATGGGCCGGAAACGATCTTCAGGAAGAGAAAATAGCCGAGAACACACAAGATGAGAAGAGTAAACAGGATGAAATGTAAGAAATATGGAGAAAATAAGTTGGAAACGAATTTGAGGAAGATAAAATAGGCGAGAAAAGGCAAGAAAAGAACAGAAAGCAGGATGAAATGTAAGAAATCAAGAGGAAATAGGCCGCAAACGTCCTTCTGGAAGAGAAAATAGGCGAGAAAAGGCAAGAAAAGAAGAGAAAACAGGTCGAAAAGTAAGAAATCTGGGAAAATATGCCTGAAACGATCTTCAGGAAGAGAAAATAGACGAGAAAACACAAGAAGAGACGAAAAAACAGCATGAAATGTAAGAAATCAAAATGAAATAGGCCGGAAATGTTCTTTTGGAAGAGGAAATAATCGAGAAAAGACCAGAAAAAAAAGAGAAAAGGAGACGAAATCTAAGAAATAGGTTGAAAATAGTCCGGAAACGAATTTCAGGAAGAGAAAATAGGCGAGAAAAGGCAAGAAAAGAAAAGAAAGCAGGAAGAAATGTAAGAAATCAAGAGGAAATAGGCTGCAAACGTCCTTCCGGAAAAGAAAATAGGCGAGAAAAAGCAAGAAAAGAAGAAAAAAACTGGTCGAAAAGTAAGAAATCAGGGAAAATATGCCTGAAAGATCTTTAGGAAGAGGAAACAAACGAGAAAACACACGAAAAGACGAGAAAACAGCATGAAATGTAAGAAATCAAAATGAAATAAGCCGGAAATGTTCTTCTGTAACAGGAAATAATCGAGAAAAGAGAAGAAAGAAAGAGAAAAGGGGAGGAAATTTAAGAAATAGGTTTGAAAATAGTCCGGAAACGAATTTCAGGAAGAGAAAATAGGCGAGAAAAGGCAAGAAAAGAAGAGAAAACAGGAGGCAAACTGAGAAATCAGGAAAAATAAGCTGAGAACGATCTGGTGGAAGTGAAAATTGGTGACAAAAGACAAGAAAAGAAGAGAAAAGGGATGAAATCAAAGAAATCAAGAGGAAATAGGCCGGAAACGATCTTCAGGAAAAGAAAACAGGCTAGAAAGAAAAAGAAAAGAAGTTAAAATTGGATGAAATGTAAGAAATCAAGAGGAAGTAGGCTGGAAACGCTCTTCTGGAAGAGAAAATAGTCGAGAACACACAAGATGAGAAAAGTAAACAGGATGAAATCTAAGAAATATGGAGAAAATAAGTCGGAAACGAATTTGAGAAAGAAAAAATAGGCGACAAAAGTCAAGAAAAGAAGAGAAAACAGGTGGAAATCTGAGAAATCAGGAAAAATAGGCTGGAAGCGATCTGGTGGAAGATAAAATTGGCGAGAAAAGAGAAGAAAAGAAGAGAAAATTGGATGAAATGTAAGAATTCAAGAGGAAATGGGCCGGAAACGATCTTCAGGAAGAGAAAATAGCCGAGAACACACAAGATGAGAAGAGTAAACAGGATGAAATGTAAGAAATATGGAGAAAATAAGTTGGAAACGAATTTGAGGAAGATAAAATAGGCGAGAAAAGGCAAGAAAAGAACAGAAAGCAGGATGAAATGTAAGAAATCAAGAGGAAATAGGCCGCAAACGTCCTTCTGGAAGAGAAAATAGGCGAGAAAAGGCAAGAAAAGAAGAGAAAACAGGTCGAAAAGTAAGAAATCTGGGAAAATATGCCTGAAACGATCTTCAGGAAGAGAAAATAGACGAGAAAACACAAGAAGAGACGAAAAAACAGCATGAAATGTAAGAAATCAAAATGAAATAGGCCGGAAATGTTCTTTTGAAAGAGGAAATAATCGAGAAAAGACCAGAAAAAAAAGAGAGAAGGAGACGAAATCTAAGAAATAGGTTGAAAATAGTCCGGAAACGAATTTCAGGAAGAGAAAATAGGCGAGAAAAGGCAAGAAAAGAAAAGAAAGCAGGAAGAAATGTAAGAAATCAAGAGGAAATAGGCTGCAAACGTCCTTCCGGAAAAGAAAATAGGCGAGAAAAAGCAAGAAAAGAAGAAAAAAACTGGTCGAAAAGTAAGAAATCAGGGAAAATATGCCTGAAAGATCTTTAGGAAGAGGAAACAAACGAGAAAACACACGAAAAGACGAGAAAACAGCATGAAATGTAAGAAATCAAAATGAAATAAGCCGGAAATGTTCTTCTGTAACAGGAAATAATCGAGAAAAGAGAAGAAAGAAAGAGAAAAGGGGAGGAAATTTAAGAAATAGGTTTGAAAATAGTCCGGAAACGAATTTCAGGAAGAGAAAAATAGGCGAGAAAAGGCAAGAAAAGAAGAGAAAACAGGAGGCAAACTGAGAAATCAGGAAAAATAAGCTGAGAACGATCTGGTGGAAGTGAAAATTGGTGACAAAAGACAAGAAAAGAAGAGAAAAGGGATAAAATCAAAGAAATCAAGAGGAAATAGGCCGGAAACGATCTTCAGGAAAAGAAAACAGGCTAGAAAGAAAAAGAAAAGAAGTTAAAATTGGATGAAATGTAAGAAATCAAGAGGAAATAGGCTGCAAACGTCCTTCCGGAAAAGAAAATAGGCGAGAAAAAGCAGGAAAAGAAGAGAAAAACTGGTCGAAAAGTAAGAAATCAGGGAAAATATGCCTGAAAGATCTTTAGGAAGAAGAAACAAACGAGAAAACACACGAAAAGACGAGAAAACAGCATGAAATGTAAGAAATCAAAATGAAATAAGCCGGAAATGTTCTTCTGTAACAGGAAATAATCGAGAAAAGAGAAGAAAGAAAGAGAAAAGGGGAGGAAATTTAAGAAATAGGTTTGAAAATAGTCCGGAAACGAATTTCAGGAAGAGAAAATAGGCGAGAAAAGGCAAGAAAAGAAGAGAAAACAGGAGGCAAACTGAGAAATCAGGAAAAATACGCTGAGAATGATCTGGTGGAAGTGAAAATTGGTGACAAAAGACAAGAAAAGGAGAGAAAAGGGATGAAATCAAAGAAATCAAGAGGAAATAGGCCGGAAACGATCTTCAGGAAAAGAAAACAGGCTAGAAAGAAAAAGAAAAGAAGTTAAAATTGGATGAAATGTAAGAAATCAAGAGGAAGTAGGCCGGAAACGCTCTTCTGGAAGAGAAAATAGTCGAGAACACACAAGATGAGAAAAGTAAACAGGATGAAATCTAAGAAATATGGAGTAAATAAGTCGGAAACGAATTTGAGAAAGAGAAAATAGGCGACAAAAGTCAAGAAAAGAAGAGAAAACAGGTGGAAATCTGAGAAATCAGGAAAAATAGGCTGGAAGCGATCTGGTGGAAGATAAAATTGGCGAGAAAAGAGAAGAAAAGAAGAGAAAATTGGATGAAATGTAAGAATTCAAGAGGAAATGGGCCGGAAACGATCTTCAGGAAGAGAAAATAGCCGAGAACACACAAGATGAGAAGAGTAAACAGGATGAAATGTAAGAAATATGGAGAAAATAAGTTGGAAACGAATTTGAGGAAGATAAAATAGGCGAGAAAAGGCAAGAAAAGAACAGAAAGCAGGATGAAATGTAAGAAATCAAGAGGAAATAGGCCGCAAACGTCCTTCTGGAAGAGAAATTAGGCGAGAAAAGGCAAGAAAAGAAGAGAAAACAGGTCGAAAAGTAAGAAATCTGGGAAAATATGCCTGAAACGATCTTCAGGAAGAGAAAATAGACGAGAAAACACAAGAAGAGACGAGAAGACAGCATGAAATGTAAGAAATCAAAATGAAATAGGCCGGAAATGTTCTTTTGGAAGAGGAAATAATCGAGAAAAGACCAGAAAGAAAGAGAAAAGGAGACGAAATCTAAGAAATAGGTTGAAAATAGTCCGGAAACGAATTTCAGGAAGAGAAAATAGGCGAGAAAAGGCAAGAAAAGAAGAGAAAACAGGAGGCAAACTGAGAAATCAGGAAAAATACGCTGAGAACGATCTGGTGGAAGTGAAAATTTGTGACAAAAGACAAGAAAAGAAGAGAAAAGGGATGAAATCAAAGAAATCAAGAGGAAATAGGCCGGAAACGATCTTCAGGAAAAGAAAACAGGCTAGAAAGAAAAAGAAAAGAAGTTAAAATTGGATGAAATGTAAGAGATCAAGAGGAAGTAGGCCGGAAACGCTCTTCTGGAAGAGAAAATAGTCGAGAACACACAAGATGAGAAAAGTAAACAGGATGAAATCTAAGAAATATGGAGGAAATAAGTCGGAAACGAATTTGAGAAAGAAAAAATAGGCGACAAAAGTCAAGAAAAGAAGAGAAAACAGGTGGAAATCTGAGAAATCAGGAAAAATAGGCTGGAAGCGATCTGGTGGAAGATAAAATTGGCGAGAAAAGAGAAGAAAAGAAGAGAAAATTGGATGAAATGTAAGAATTCAAGAGGAAATGGGCCGGAAACGATCTTCAGGAAGAGAAAATAGCCGAGAACACACAAGATGAGAAGAGTAAACAGGATGAAATGTAAGAAATATGGAGAAAATAAGTTGGAAACGAATTTGAGGAAGATAAAATAGGCGAGAAAAGGCAAGAAAAGAACAGAAAGCAGGATGAAATGTAAGAAATCAAGAGGAAATAGGCCGCAAACGTCCTTCTGGAAGAGAAAATAGGCGAGAAAAGGCAAGAAAAGAAGAGAAAACAGGTCGAAAAGTAAGAAATCTGGGAAAATATGCCTGAAACGATCTTCAGGAAGAGAAAATAGACGAGAAAACACAAGAAGAGACGAGAAGACAGCATGAAATGTAAGAAATCAAAATGAAATAGGCCGGAAATGTTCTTTTGGAAGAGGAAATAATCGAGAAAAGACCAGAAAGAAAGAGAAAAGGAGACGAAATCTAAGAAATAGGTTGAAAATAGTCCGGAAACGAATTTCAGGAAGAGAAAATAGGCGAGAAAAGGCAAGAAAAGAAGAGAAAACAGGAGGCAAACTGAGAAATCAGGAAAAATACGCTGAGAACGATCTGGTGGAAGTGAAAATTGGTGACAAAAGACAAGAAAAGAAGAGAAAAGGGATGAAATCAAAGAAATCAAGAGGAAATAGGCCGGAAACGATCTTCAGGAAAAGAAAACAGGCTAGAAAGAAAAAGAAAAGAAGTTAAAATTGGATGAAATGTAAGAGATCAAGAGGAAGTAGGCCGGAAACGCTCTTCTGGAAGAGAAAATAGTCGAGAACACACAAGATGAGAAAAGTAAACAGGATGAAATCTAAGAAATATGGAGGAAATAAGTCGGAAACGAATTTGAGAAAGAAAAAATAGGCGACAAAAGTCAAGAAAAGAAGAGAAAACAGGTGGAAATCTGAGAAATCAGGAAAAATAGGCTGGAAGCGATCTGGTGGAAGATAAAATTGGCGAGAAAAGAGAAGAAAAGAAGAGAAAATTGGATGAAATGTAAGAATTCAAGAGGAAATGGGCCGGAAACGATCTTCAGGAAGAGAAAATAGCCGAGAACACACAAGATGAGAAGAGTAAACAGGATGAAATGTAAGAAATATGGAGAAAATAAGTTGGAAACGAATTTGAGGAAGATAAAATAGGCGAGAAAAGGCAAGAAAAGAACAGAAAGCAGGATGAAATGTAAGAAATCAAGAGGAAATAGGCTGCAAACGTCCTTCTGGAAGAGAAAATAGGCGAGAAAAGGCAAGAAAAGAAGAGAAAACAGGCCGAAAAGTAAGAAATCTGGGAAAATATGCCTGAAACGATCTTCAGGAAGAGAAAATAGACGAGAAAACACAAGAAGAGACGAAAAAACAGCATGAAATGTAAGAAATCAAAATGAAATAGGCCGGAAATGTTCTTTTGGAAGAGGAAATAATCGAGAAAAGACCAGAAAAAAAAGAGAAAAGGAGACGAAATCTAAGAAATAGGTTGAAAATAGTCCGGAAACGAATTTCAGGAGTAGAAAATAGGCGAGAAAAGGCAAGAAAAGAAAAGAAAGCATGAAGAAATGTAAGAAATCAAGAGGAAATAGGCTGCAAACGTCCTTCCGGAAAAGAAAATAGGCGAGAAAAAGCAAGAAAAGAAGAAAAAAACTGGTCGAAAAGTAAGAAATCAGGGAAAATATGCCTGAAAGATCTTTAGGAAGAGGAAACAAACGAGAAAACACACGAAAAGACGAGAAAACAGCATGAAATGTAAGAAATCAAAATGAAATAAGCCGGAAATGTTCTTCTGTAACAGGAAATAATCGAGAAAAGAGAAGAAAGAAAGAGAAAAGGGGAGGAAATTTAAGAAATAGGTTTGAAAATAGTCCGGAAACGAATTTCAGGAAGAGAAAAATAGGCGAGAAAAGGCAAGAAAAGAAGAGAAAACAGGAGGCAAACTGAGAAATCAGGAAAAATAAGCTGAGAACGATCTGGTGGAAGTGAAAATTGGTGACAAAAGACAAGAAAAGAAGAGAAAAGGGATGAAATCAAAGAAATCAAGAGGAAATAGGCCGGAAACGATCTTCAGGAAAAGAAAACAGGCTAGAAAGAAAAAGAAAAGAAGTTAAAATTGGATGAAATGTAAGAGATCAAGAGGAAGTAGGCCGGAAACGCTCTTCTGGAAGAGAAAATAGTCGAGAACACACAAGATGAGAAAAGTAAACAGGATGAAATCTAAGAAATATGGAGGAAATAAGTCGGAAACGAATTTGAGAAAGAAAAAATAGGCGACAAAAGTCAAGAAAAGAAGAGAAAACAGGTGGAAATCTGAGAAATCAGGAAAAATAGGCTGGAAGCGATCTGGTGGAAGATAAAATTGGCGAGAAAAGAGAAGAAAAGAAGAGAAAATTGGATGAAATGTAAGAATTCAAGAGGAAATGGGCCGGAAACGATCTTCAGGAAGAGAAAATAGCCGAGAACACACAAGATGAGAAGAGTAAACAGGATGAAATGTAAGAAATATGGAGAAAATAAGTTGGAAACGAATTTGAGGAAGATAAAATAGGCGAGAAAAGGCAAGAAAAGAACAGAAAGCAGGATGAAATGTAAGAAATCAAGAGGAAATAGGCCGCAAACGTCCTTCTGGAAGAGAAAATAGGCGAGAAAAGGCAAGAAAAGAAGAGAAAACAGGTCGAAAAGTAAGAAATCTGGGAAAATATGCCTGAAACGATCTTCAGGAAGAGAAAATAGACGAGAAAACACAAGAAGAGACGAGAAGACAGCATGAAATGTAAGAAATCAAAATGAAATAGGCCGGAAATGTTCTTTTGGAAGAGGAAATAATCGAGAAAAGACCAGAAAGAAAGAGAAAAGGAGACGAAATCTAAGAAATAGGTTGAAAATAGTCCGGAAACGAATTTCAGGAAGAGAAAATAGGCGAGAAAAGGCAAGAAAAGAAGAGAAAACAGGAGGCAAACTGAGAAATCAGGAAAAATACGCTGAGAACGATCTGGTGGAAGTGAAAATTGGTGACAAAAGACAAGAAAAGAAGAGAAAAGGGATGAAATCAAAGAAATCAAGAGGAAATAGGCCGGAAACGATCTTCAGGAAAAGAAAACAGGCTAGAAAGAAAAAGAAAAGAAGTTAAAATTGGATGAAATGTAAGAGATCAAGAGGAAGTAGGCCGGAAACGCTCTTCTGGAAGAGAAAATAGTCGAGAACACACAAGATGAGAAAAGTAAACAGGATGAAATCTAAGAAATATGGAGGAAATAAGTCGGAAACGAATTTGAGAAAGAAAAAATAGGCGACAAAAGTCAAGAAAAGAAGAGAAAACAGGTGGAAATCTGAGAAATCAGGAAAAATAGGCTGGAAGCGATCTGGTGGAAGATAAAATTGGCGAGAAAAGAGAAGAAAAGAAGAGAAAATTGGATGAAATGTAAGAATTCAAGAGGAAATGGGCCGGAAACGATCTTCAGGAAGAGAAAATAGCCGAGAACACACAAGATGAGAAGAGTAAACAGGATGAAATGTAAGAAATATGGAGAAAATAAGTTGGAAACGAATTTGAGGAAGATAAAATAGGCGAGAAAAGGCAAGAAAAGAACAGAAAGCAGGATGAAATGTAAGAAATCAAGAGGAAATAGGCCGCAAACGTCCTTCTGGAAGAGAAAATAGGCGAGAAAAGGCAAGAAAAGAAGAGAAAACAGGTCGAAAAGTAAGAAATCTGGGAAAATATGCCTGAAACGATCTTCAGGAAGAGAAAATAGACGAGAAAACACAAGAAGAGACGAAAAAACAGCATGAAATGTAAGAAATCAAAATGAAATAGGCCGGAAATGTTCTTTTGGAAGAGGAAATAATCGAGAAAAGACCAGAAAAAAAAGAGAAAAGGAGACGAAATCTAAGAAATAGGTTGAAAATAGTCCGGAAACGAATTTCAGGAAGAGAAAATAGGCGAGAAAAGGCAAGAAAAGAAAAGAAAGCATGAAGAAATGTAAGAAATCAAGAGGAAATAGGCTGCAAACGTCCTTCCGGAAAAGAAAATAGGCGAGAAAAAGCAAGAAAAGAAGAAAAAAACTGGTCGAAAAGTAAGAAATCAGGGAAAATATGCCTGAAAGATCTTTAGGAAGAGGAAACAAACGAGAAAACACACGAAAAGACGAGAAAACAGCATGAAATGTAAGAAATCAAAATGAAATAAGCCGGAAATGTTCTTCTGTAACAGGAAATAATCGAGAAAAGAGAAGAAAGAAAGAGAAAAGGGGAGGAAATTTAAGAAATAGGTTTGAAAATAGTCCGGAAACGAATTTCAGGAAGAGAAAAATAGGCGAGAAAAGGCAAGAAAAGAAGAGAAAACAGGAGGCAAACTGAGAAATCAGGAAAAATAAGCTGAGAACGATCTGGTGGAAGTGAAAATTGGTGACAAAAGACAAGAAAAGAAGAGAAAAGGGATGAAATCAAAGAAATCAAGAGGAAATAGGCCGGAAACGATCTTCAGGAAAAGAAAACAGGCTAGAAAGAAAAAGAAAAGAAGTTAAAATTGGATGAAATGTAAGAGATCAAGAGGAAGTAGGCCGGAAACGCTCTTCTGGAAGAGAAAATAGTCGAGAACACACAAGATGAGAAAAGTAAACAGGATGAAATCTAAGAAATATGGAGGAAATAAGTCGGAAACGAATTTGAGAAAGAAAAAATAGGCGACAAAAGTCAAGAAAAGAAGAGAAAACAGGTGGAAATCTGAGAAATCAGGAAAAATAGGCTGGAAGCGATCTGGTGGAAGATAAAATTGGCGAGAAAAGAGAAGAAAAGAAGAGAAAATTGGATGAAATGTAAGAATTCAAGAGGAAATGGGCCGGAAACGATCTTCAGGAAGAGAAAATAGCCGAGAACACACAAGATGAGAAGAGTAAACAGGATGAAATGTAAGAAATATGGAGAAAATAAGTTGGAAACGAATTTGAGGAAGATAAAATAGGCGAGAAAAGGCAAGAAAAGAACAGAAAGCAGGATGAAATGTAAGAAATCAAGAGGAAATAGGCCGCAAACGTCCTTCTGGAAGAGAAAATAGGCGAGAAAAGGCAAGAAAAGAAGAGAAAACAGGTCGAAAAGTAAGAAATCTGGGAAAATATGCCTGAAACGATCTTCAGGAAGAGAAAATAGACGAGAAAACACAAGAAGAGACGAGAAGACAGCATGAAATGTAAGAAATCAAAATGAAATAGGCCGGAAATGTTCTTTTGGAAGAGGAAATAATCGAGAAAAGACCAGAAAGAAAGAGAAAAGGAGACGAAATCTAAGAAATAGGTTGAAAATAGTCCGGAAACGAATTTCAGGAAGAGAAAATAGGCGAGAAAAGGCAAGAAAAGAAGAGAAAACAGGAGGCAAACTGAGAAATCAGGAAAAATACGCTGAGAACGATCTGGTGGAAGTGAAAATTGGTGACAAAAGACAAGAAAAGAAGAGAAAAGGGATGAAATCAAAGAAATCAAGAGGAAATAGGCCGGAAACGATCTTCAGGAAAAGAAAACAGGCTAGAAAGAAAAAGAAAAGAAGTTAAAATTGGATGAAATGTAAGAGATCAAGAGGAAGTAGGCCGGAAACGCTCTTCTGGAAGAGAAAATAGTCGAGAACACACAAGATGAGAAAAGTAAACAGGATGAAATCTAAGAAATATGGAGGAAATAAGTCGGAAACGAATTTGAGAAAGAAAAAATAGGCGACAAAAGTCAAGAAAAGAAGAGAAAACAGGTGGAAATCTGAGAAATCAGGAAAAATAGGCTGGAAGCGATCTGGTGGAAGATAAAATTGGCGAGAAAAGAGAAGAAAAGAAGAGAAAATTGGATGAAATGTAAGAATTCAAGAGGAAATGGGCCGGAAACGATCTTCAGGAAGAGAAAATAGCCGAGAACACACAAGATGAGAAGAGTAAACAGGATGAAATGTAAGAAATATGGAGAAAATAAGTTGGAAACGAATTTGAGGAAGATAAAATAGGCGAGAAAAGGCAAGAAAAGAACAGAAAGCAGGATGAAATGTAAGAAATCAAGAGGAAATAGGCCGCAAACGTCCTTCTGGAAGAGAAAATAGGCGAGAAAAGGCAAGAAAAGAAGAGAAAACAGGTCGAAAAGTAAGAAATCTGGGAAAATATGCCTGAAACGATCTTCAGGAAGAGAAAATAGACGAGAAAACACAAGAAGAGACGAGAAGACAGCATGAAATGTAAGAAATCAAAATGAAATAGGCCGGAAATGTTCTTTTGGAAGAGGAAATAATCGAGAAAAGACCAGAAAGAAAGAGAAAAGGAGACGAAATCTAAGAAATAGGTTGAAAATAGTCCGGAAACGAATTTCAGGAAGAGAAAATAGGCGAGAAAAGGCAAGAAAAGAAGAGAAAACAGGAGGCAAACTGAGAAATCAGGAAAAATACGCTGAGAACGATCTGGTGGAAGTGAAAATTGGTGACAAAAGACAAGAAAAGAAGAGAAAAGGGATGAAATCAAAGAAATCAAGAGGAAATAGGCCGGAAACGATCTTCAGGAAAAGAAAACAGGCTAGAAAGAAAAAGAAAAGAAGTTAAAATTGGATGAAATGTAAGAGATCAAGAGGAAGTAGGCCGGAAACGCTCTTCTGGAAGAGAAAATAGTCGAGAACACACAAGATGAGAAAAGTAAACAGGATGAAATCTAAGAAATATGGAGGAAATAAGTCGGAAACGAATTTGAGAAAGAAAAAATAGGCGACAAAAGTCAAGAAAAGAAGAGAAAACAGGTGGAAATCTGAGAAATCAGGAAAAATAGGCTGGAAGCGATCTGGTGGAAGATAAAATTGGCGAGAAAAGAGAAGAAAAGAAGAGAAAATTGGATGAAATGTAAGAATTCAAGAGGAAATGGGCCGGAAACGATCTTCAGGAAGAGAAAATAGCCGAGAACACACAAGATGAGAAGAGTAAACAGGATGAAATGTAAGAAATATGGAGAAAATAAGTTGGAAACGAATTTGAGGAAGATAAAATAGGCGAGAAAAGGCAAGAAAAGAACAGAAAGCAGGATGAAATGTAAGAAATCAAGAGGAAATAGGCCGCAAACGTCCTTCTGGAAGAGAAAATAGGCGAGAAAAGGCAAGAAAAGAAGAGAAAACAGGCCGAAAAGTAAGAAATCTGGGAAAATATGCCTGAAACGATCTTCAGGAAGAGAAAATAGACGAGAAAACACAAGAAGAGACGAAAAAACAGCATGAAATGTAAGAAATCAAAATGAAATAGGCCGGAAATGTTCTTTTGGAAGAGGAAATAATCGAGAAAAGACCAGAAAAAAAAGAGAAAAGGAGACGAAATCTAAGAAATAGGTTGAAAATAGTCCGGAAACGACTTTCAGGAAGAGAAAATAGGCGAGAAAAGGCAAGAAAAGAAAAGAAAGCATGAAGAAATGTAAGAAATCAAGAGGAAATAGGCTGCAAACGTCCTTCCGGAAAAGAAAATAGGCGAGAAAAAGCAAGAAAAGAAGAAAAAAACTGGTCGAAAAGTAAGAAATCAGGGAAAATATGCCTGAAAGATCTTTAGGAAGAGGAAACAAACGAGAAAACACACGAAAAGACGAGAAAACAGCATGAAATGTAAGAAATCAAAATGAAATAAGCCGGAAATGTTCTTCTGTAACAGGAAATAATCGAGAAAAGAGAAGAAAGAAAGAGAAAAGGGGAGGAAATTTAAGAAATAGGTTTGAAAATAGTCCGGAAACGAATTTCAGGAAGAGAAAAATAGGCGAGAAAAGGCAAGAAAAGAAGAGAAAACAGGAGGCAAACTGAGAAATCAGGAAAAATAAGCTGAGAACGATCTGGTGGAAGTGAAAATTGGTGACAAAAGACAAGAAAAGAAGAGAAAAGGGATGAAATCAAAGAAATCAAGAGGAAATAGGCCGGAAACGATCTTCAGGAAAAGAAAACAGGCTAGAAAGAAAAAGAAAAGAAGTTAAAATTGGATGAAATGTAAGAAATCAAGAGGAAGTAGGCTGGAAACGCTCTTCTGGAAGAGAAAATAGTCGAGAACACACAAGATGAGAAAAGTAAACAGGATGAAATCTAAGAAATATGGAGAAAATAAGTCGGAAACGAATTTGAGAAAGAAAAAATAGGCGACAAAAGTCAAGAAGGGAATAGAAAACAGGTGGAAATCTGAGAAATCAGGAAAAATAGGCTGGAAGCGATCTGGTGGAAGATAAAATTGTCGAGAAAAGAGAAGAAAAGAAGAGAAAATTGGATGAAATGTAAGAATTCAAGAGGAAATGGGCCGGAAACGATCTTCAGGAAGAGAAAATAGCCGAGAACACACAAGATGAGAAGAGTAAACAGGATGAAATGTAAGAAATATGGAGAAAATGAGTTGGAAACGAATTTGAGGAAGATAAAATAGGCGAGAAAAGGCAAGAAAAGAACAGAAAGCAGGATGAAATGTAAGAAATCAAGAGGAAATAGGCCGCAAACGTCCTTCTGGAAGAGAAAATAGGCGAGAAAAGGCAAGAAAAGAAGAGAAAACAGGTCGAAAAGTAAGAAATCTGGGAAAATATGCCTGAAACGATCTTCAGGAAGAGAAAATAGACGAGAAAACACAAGAAGAGACGAGAAAACAGCATGAAATGTAAGAAATCAAAATGAAATAGGCCGGAAATGTTCTTTTGGAAGAGGAAATAATCGAGAAAAGACCAGAAAGAAAGAGAAAAGGAGACGAAATCTAAGAAATAGGTTGAAAATAGTCCGGAAACGAATTTCAGGAAGAGAAAATAGGCGAGAAAAGGCAAGAAAAGAAAAGAAAGCAGGAAGAAATGTAAGAAATCAAGAGGAAATAGGCTGCAAACGTCCTTCCGGAAAAGAAAATAGGCGAGAAAAAGCAAGAAAAGAAGAGAAAAACTGGTCGAAAAGTAAGAAATCAGGGAAAATATGCCTGAAAGATCTTTAGGAAGAGGAAACAAACGAGAAAACACACGAAAAGACGAGAAAACAGCATGAAATGTAAGAAATCAAAATGAAATAAGCCGGAAATGTTCTTCTGTAACAGGAAATAATCGAGAAAAGAGAAGAAAGAAAGAGAAAAGGGGAGGAAATTTAAGAAATAGGTTTGAAAATAGTCCGGAAGCGAATTTCAGGAAGAGAAAATAGGCGAGAAAAGGCGAGAAAAGAAGAGAAAACAGGAGGCAAACTGAGAATTCAGGAAAAATACGCTGAGAATGATCTGGTGGAAGTGAAAATTGGTGACAAAAGACAAGAAAAGAAGAGAAAAGGGATGAAATCAAAGAAATCAAGAGGAAATAGGCCGGAAACGATCTTCAGGAAAAGAAAACAGGCTAGAAAGAAAAAGAAAAGAAGTTAAAATTGGATGAAATGTAAGAGATCAAGAGGAAGTAGGCCGGAAACGCTCTTCTGGAAGAGAAAATAGTCGAGAACACACAAGATGAGAAAAGTAAACAGGATGAAATCTAAGAAATATGGAGGAAATAAGTCGGAAACGAATTTGAGAAAGAAAAAATAGGCGACAAAAGTCAAGAAAAGAAGAGAAAACAGGTGGAAATCTGAGAAATCAGGAAAAATAGGCTGGAAGCGATCTGGTGGAAGATAAAATTGGCGAGAAAAGAGAAGAAAAGAAGAGAAAATTGGATGAAATGTAAGAATTCAAGAGGAAATGGGCCGGAAACGATCTTCAGGAAGAGAAAATAGCCGAGAACACACAAGATGAGAAGAGTAAACAGGATGAAATGTAAGAAATATGGAGAAAATAAGTTGGAAACGAATTTGAGGAAGATAAAATAGGCGAGAAAAGGCAAGAAAAGAACAGAAAGCAGGATGAAATGTAAGAAATCAAGAGGAAATAGGCCGCAAACGTCCTTCTGGAAGAGAAAATAGGCGAGAAAAGGCAAGAAAAGAAGAGAAAACAGGTCGAAAAGTAAGAAATCTGGGAAAATATGCCTGAAACGATCTTCAGGAAGAGAAAATAGACGAGAAAACACAAGAAGAGACGAGAAGACAGCATGAAATGTAAGAAATCAAAATGAAATAGGCCGGAAATGTTCTTTTGGAAGAGGAAATAATCGAGAAAAGACCAGAAAGAAAGAGAAAAGGAGACGAAATCTAAGAAATAGGTTGAAAATAGTCCGGAAACGAATTTCAGGAAGAGAAAATAGGCGAGAAAAGGCAAGAAAAGAAAAGAAAGCAGGAAGAAATGTAAGAAATCAAGAGGAAATAGGCTGCAAACGTCCTTCCGGAAAAGAAAATAGGCGAGAAAAAGCAAGAAAAGAAGAGAAAAACTGGTCGAAAAGTAAGAAATCAGGGAAAATATGCCTGAAAGATCTTTAGGAAGAGGAAACAAACGAGAAAACACACGAAAAGACGAGAAAACAGCATGAAATGTAAGAAATCAAAATGAAATAAGCCGGAAATGTTCTTCTGTAACAGGAAATAATCGAGAAAAGAGAAGAAAGAAAGAGAAAAGGGGAGGAAATTTAAGAAATAGGTTTGAAAATAGTCCGGAAGCGAATTTCAGGAAGAGAAAATAGGCGAGAAAAGGCGAGAAAAGAAGAGAAAACAGGAGGCAAACTGAGAATTCAGGAAAAATACGCTGAGAATGATCTGGTGGAAGTGAAAATTGGTGACAAAAGACAAGAAAAGAAGAGAAAAGGGATGAAATCAAAGAAATCAAGAGGAAATAGGCCGGAAACGATCTTCAGGAAAAGAAAACAGGCTAGAAAGAAAAAGAAAAGAAGTTAAAATTGGATGAAATGTAAGAGATCAAGAGGAAGTAGGCCGGAAACGCTCTTCTGGAAGAGAAAATAGTCGAGAACACACAAGATGAGAAAAGTAAACAGGATGAAATCTAAGAAATATGGAGGAAATAAGTCGGAAACGAATTTGAGAAAGAAAAAATAGGCGACAAAAGTCAAGAAAAGAAGAGAAAACAGGTGGAAATCTGAGAAATCAGGAAAAATAGGCTGGAAGCGATCTGGTGGAAGATAAAATTGGCGAGAAAAGAGAAGAAAAGAAGAGAAAATTGGATGAAATGTAAGAATTCAAGAGGAAATGGGCCGGAAACGATCTTCAGGAAGAGAAAATAGCCGAGAACACACAAGATGAGAAGAGTAAACAGGATGAAATGTAAGAAATATGGAGAAAATAAGTTGGAAACGAATTTGAGGAAGATAAAATAGGCGAGAAAAGGCAAGAAAAGAACAGAAAGCAGGATGAAATGTAAGAAATCAAGAGGAAATAGGCCGCAAACGTCCTTCTGGAAGAGAAAATAGGCGAGAAAAGGCAAGAAAAGAAGAGAAAACAGGCCGAAAAGTAAGAAATCTGGAAAAATATACCTGAAACGATCTTCAGGAAGAGAAAATAGACGAGAAAACACAAGAAGAGACGAGAAAACAGCATGAAATGTAAGAAATCAAAATGAAATAGGCCGGAAATGTTCTTTTGGAAGAGGAAATAATCGAGAAAAGACCAGAAAGAAAGAGAAAAGGAGACGAAATCTAAGAAATAGGTTGAAAATAGTCCGGAAACGAATTTCAGGAAGAGAAAATAGGCGAGAAAAGGCAAGAAAAGAAAAGAAAGCAGGAAGAAATGTAAGAAATCAAGAGGAAATAGGCTGCAAACGTCCTTCCGGAAAAGAAAATAGGCGAGAAAAAGCAAGAAAAGAAGAGAAAAACTGGTCGAAAAGTAAGAAATCAGGGAAAATATGCCTGAAAGATCTTTAGGAAGAGGAAACAAACGAGAAAACACACGAAAAGACGAGAAAACAGCATGAAATGTAAGAAATCAAAATGAAATAAGCCGGAAATGTTCTTCTGTAACAGGAAATAATCGAGAAAAGAGAAGAAAGAAAGAGAAAAGGGGAGGAAATTTAAGAAATAGGTTTGAAAATAGTCCGGAAGCGAATTTCAGGAAGAGAAAATAGGCGAGAAAAGGCGAGAAAAGAAGAGAAAACAGGAGGCAAACTGAGAATTCAGGAAAAATACGCTGAGAATGATCTGGTGGAAGTGAAAATTGGTGACAAAAGACAAGAAAAGAAGAGAAAAGGGATGAAATCAAAGAAATCAAGAGGAAATAGGCCGGAAACGATCTTCAGGAAAAGAAAACAGGCTAGAAAGAAAAAGAAAAGAAGTTAAAATTGGATGAAATGTAAGAGATCAAGAGGAAGTAGGCCGGAAACGCTCTTCTGGAAGAGAAAATAGTCGAGAACACACAAGATGAGAAAAGTAAACAGGATGAAATCTAAGAAATATGGAGGAAATAAGTCGGAAACGAATTTGAGAAAGAAAAAATAGGCGACAAAAGTCAAGAAAAGAAGAGAAAACAGGTGGAAATCTGAGAAATCAGGAAAAATAGGCTGGAAGCGATCTGGTGGAAGATAAAATTGGCGAGAAAAGAGAAGAAAAGAAGAGAAAATTGGATGAAATGTAAGAATTCAAGAGGAAATGGGCCGGAAACGATCTTCAGGAAGAGAAAATAGCCGAGAACACACAAGATGAGAAGAGTAAACAGGATGAAATGTAAGAAATATGGAGAAAATAAGTTGGAAACGAATTTGAGGAAGATAAAATAGGCGAGAAAAGGCAAGAAAAGAACAGAAAGCAGGATGAAATGTAAGAAATCAAGAGGAAATAGGCCGCAAACGTCCTTCTGGAAGAGAAAATAGGCGAGAAAAGGCAAAAAAAGAAGAGAAAACAGGTCGAAAAGTAAGAAATCTGGGAAAATATGCCTGAAACGATCTTCAGGAAGAGAAAATAGACGAGAAAACACAAGAAGAGACGAGAAGACAGCATGAAATGTAAGAAATCAAAATGAAATAGGCCGGAAATGTTCTTTTGGAAGAGGAAATAATCGAGTAAAGACCAGAAAGAAAGAGAAAAGGAGACGAAATCTAAGAAGTAGGTTGAAAATAGTCCGGAAACGAATTTCAGGAAGAGAAAATAGGCGAGAAAAGGCACGAAAGAAAAGAAAGCAGGAAGAAATGTAAGAAATCAAGAGGAAATAGGCTGCAAACGTCCTTCCGGAAAAGAAAATAGGCGAGAAAAAGCAAGAAAAGAAGAGAAAAACTGGTCGAAAAGTAAGAAATCAGGGAAAATATGCCTGAAAGATCTTTAGGAAGAGGAAACAAACGAGAAAACACACGAAAAGACGAGAAAACAGCATGAAATGTAAGAAATCAAAATGAAATAAGCCGGAAATGTTCTTCTGTAACAGGAAATAATCGAGAAAAGAGAAGAAAGAAAGAGAAAAGGGGAGGAAATTTAAGAAATAGGTTTGAAAATAGTCCGGAAACGAATTTCAGGAAGAGAAAATAGGCGAGAAAAGGCAAGAAAAGAAGAGAAAACAGGAGGCAAACTGAGAATTCAGGAAAAATACGCTGAGAATGATCTGGTGGAAGTGAAAATTGGTGACAAAAGACAAGAAAAGAAGAGAAAAGGGATGAAATCAAAGAAATCAAGAGGAAATAGGCCGGAAACGATCTTCAGGAAAAGAAAACAGGCTAGAAAGAAAAAGAAAAGAAGTTAAAATTGGATGAAATGTAAGAGATCAAGAGGAAGTAGGCCGGAAACGCTCTTCTGGAAGAGAAAATAGTCGAGAACACACAAGATGAGAAAAGTAAACAGGATGAAATCTAAGAAATATGGAGGAAATAAGTCGGAAACGAATTTGAGAAAGAAAAAATAGGCGACAAAAGTCAAGAAAAGAAGAGAAAACAGGTGGAAATCTGAGAAATCAGGAAAAATAGGCTGGAAGCGATCTGGTGGAAGATAAAATTGGCGAGAAAAGAGAAGAAAAGAAGAGAAAATTGGATGAAATGTAAGAATTCAAGAGGAAATGGGCCGGAAACGATCTTCAGGAAGAGAAAATAGCCGAGAACACACAAGATGAGAAGAGTAAACAGGATGAAATGTAAGAAATATGGAGAAAATAAGTTGGAAACGAATTTGAGGAAGATAAAATAGGCGAGAAAAGGCAAGAAAAGAACAGAAAGCAGGATGAAATGTAAGAAATCAAGAGGAAATAGGCCGCAAACGTCCTTCTGGAAGAGAAAATAGGCGAGAAAAGGCAAGAAAAGAAGAGAAAACAGGCCGAAAAGTAAGAAATCTGGAAAAATATACCTGAAACGATCTTCAGGAAGAGAAAATAGACGAGAAAACACAAGAAGAGACGAGAAAACAGCATGAAATGTAAGAAATCAAAATGAAATAGGCCGGAAATGTTCTTTTGGAAGAGGAAATAATCGAGAAAAGACCAGAAAGAAAGAGAAAAGGAGACGAAATCTAAGAAATAGGTTGAAAACAGTCCGGAAACGAATTTCAGGAAGAGAAAATAGGCGAGAAAAGGCAAGAAAAGAAAAGAAAGCAGGAAGAAATGTAAGAAATCAAGAGGAAATAGGCTGCAAACGTCCTTCCGGAAAAGAAAATAGGCGAGAAAAAGCAAGAAAAGAAGAGAAAAACTGGTCGAAAAGTAAGAAATCAGGGAAAATATGCCTGAAAGATCTTTAGGAAGAGGAAACAAACGAGAAAACACACGAAAAGACGAGAAAACAGCATGAAATGTAAGAAATCAAAATGAAATAAGCCGGAAATGTTCTTCTGTAACAGGAAATAATCGAGAAAAGAGAAGAAAGAAAGAGAAAAGGGGAGGAAATTTAAGAAATAGGTTTGAAAATAGTCCGGAAGCGAATTTCAGGAAGAGAAAATAGGCGAGAAAAGGCGAGAAAAGAAGAGAAAACAGGAGGCAAACTGAGAATTCAGGAAAAATACGCTGAGAATGATCTGGTGGAAGTGAAAATTGGTGACAAAAGACAAGAAAAGAAGAGAAAAGGGATGAAATCAAAGAAATCAAGAGGAAATAGGCCGGAAACGATCTTCAGGAAAAGAAAACAGGCTAGAAAGAAAAAGAAAAGAAGTTAAAATTGGATGAAATGTAAGAGATCAAGAGGAAGTAGGCCGGAAACGCTCTTCTGGAAGAGAAAATAGTCGAGAACACACAAGATGAGAAAAGTAAACAGGATGAAATCTAAGAAATATGGAGGAAATAAGTCGGAAACGAATTTGAGAAAGAAAAAATAGGCGACAAAAGTCAAGAAAAGAAGAGAAAACAGGTGGAAATCTGAGAAATCAGGAAAAATAGGCTGGAAGCGATCTGGTGGAAGATAAAATTGGCGAGAAAAGAGAAGAAAAGAAGAGAAAATTGGATGAAATGTAAGAATTCAAGAGGAAATGGGCCGGAAACGATCTTCAGGAAGAGAAAATAGCCGAGAACACACAAGATGAGAAGAGTAAACAGGATGAAATGTAAGAAATATGGAGAAAATAAGTTGGAAACGAATTTGAGGAAGATAAAATAGGCGAGAAAAGGCAAGAAAAGAACAGAAAGCAGGATGAAATGTAAGAAATCAAGAGGAAATAGGCCGCAAACGTCCTTCTGGAAGAGAAAATAGGCGAGAAAAGGCAAAAAAAGAAGAGAAAACAGGTCGAAAAGTAAGAAATCTGGGAAAATATGCCTGAAACGATCTTCAGGAAGAGAAAATAGACGAGAAAACACAAGAAGAGACGAGAAGACAGCATGAAATGTAAGAAATCAAAATGAAATAGGCCGGAAATGTTCTTTTGGAAGAGGAAATAATCGAGTAAAGACCAGAAAGAAAGAGAAAAGGAGACGAAATCTAAGAAGTAGGTTGAAAATAGTCCGGAAACGAATTTCAGGAAGAGAAAATAGGCGAGAAAAGGCACGAAAGAAAAGAAAGCAGGAAGAAATGTAAGAAATCAAGAGGAAATAGGCTGCAAACGTCCTTCCGGAAAAGAAAATAGGCGAGAAAAAGCAAGAAAAGAAGAGAAAAACTGGTCGAAAAGTAAGAAATCAGGGAAAATATGCCTGAAAGATCTTTAGGAAGAGGAAACAAACGAGAAAACACACGAAAAGACGAGAAAACAGCATGAAATGTAAGAAATCAAAATGAAATAAGCCGGAAATGTTCTTCTGTAACAGGAAATAATCGAGAAAAGAGAAGAAAGAAAGAGAAAAGGGGAGGAAATTTAAGAAATAGGTTTGAAAATAGTCCGGAAACGAATTTCAGGAAGAGAAAATAGGCGAGAAAAGGCAAGAAAAGAAGAGAAAACAGGAGGCAAACTGAGAAATCAGGAAAAATACGCTGAGAACGATCTGGTGGAAGTGAAAATTGGTGACAAAAGACAAGAAAAGAAGAGAAAAGGGATGAAATCAAAGAAATCAAGAGGAAATAGGCCGGAAACGATCTTCAGGAAAAGAAAACAGGCTAGAAAGAAAAAGAAAAGAAGTTAAAATTGGATGAAATGTAAGAAATCAAGAGGAAGTAGGCCGGAAACGCTCTTCTGGAAGAGAAAATAGTCGAGAACACACAAGATGAGAAAAGTAAACAGGATGAAATCTAAGAAATATGGAGAAAATAAGTCGGAAACGAATTTGAGAAAGAAAAAATAGGCGACAAAAGTCAAGAAAAGAAGAGAAAACAGGTGGAAATCTGAGAAATCAGGAAAAATAGGCTGGAAGCGATCTGGTGGAAGATAAAATTGGCGAGAAAAGAGAAGAAAAGAAGAGAAAATTGGATGAAATGTAAGAATTCAAGAGGAAATGGGCCGGAAACGATCTTCAGGAAGAGAAAATAGCCGAGAACACACAAGATGAGAAGAGTAAACAGGATGAAATGTAAGAAATATGGAGAAAATAAGTTGGAAACGAATTTGAGGAAGATAAAATAGGCGAGAAAAGGCAAGAAAAGAACAGAAAGCAGGATGAAATGTAAGAAATCAAGAGGAAATAGGCCGCAAACGTCCTTCTGGAAGAGAAAATAGGCGAGAAAAGGCAAGAAAAGAAGAGAAAACAGGTCGAAAAGTAAGAAATCTGGGAAAATATGCCTGAAACGATCTTCAGGAAGAGAAAATAGACGAGAAAACACAAGAAGAGACGAGAAAACAGCATGAAATGTAAGAAATCAAAATGAAATAGGCCGGAAATGTTCTTTTGGAAGAGGAAATAATCGAGTAAAGACCAGAAAAAAAAGAGAAAAGGAGACGAAATCTAAGAAATAGGTTGAAAATAGTCCGGAAACGAATTTCAGGAAGAGAAAATAGGCGAAAAAAGGCAAGAAAAGAAGAGAAAACAGGAGGCAAACTGAGAAATCAGGAAAAATACGCTGAGAACGATCTGGTGGAAGTGAAAATTGGTGACAAAAGACAAGAAAAGAAGAGAAAAGGGATGAAATCAAAGAAATCAAGAGGAAATAGGCCGGAAACGATCTTCAGGAAAAGAAAACAGGCTAGAAAGAAAAAGAAAAGAAGTTAAAATTGGATGAAATGTAAGAAATCAAGAGGAAGTAGGCCGGAAACGCTCTTCTGGAAGAGAAAATAGTCGAGAACACACAAGATGAGAAAAGTAAACAGGATGAAATCTAAGAAATGTGGAGAAAATAAGTCGGAAACGAATTTGAGAAAGAAAAAATAGGCGACAAAAGTCAAGAAAAGAAGAGAAAACAGGTGGAAATCTGAGAAATCAGGAAAAATAGGCTGGAAGCGATCTGGTGGAAGATAAAATTGGCGAGAAAAGAGAAGAAAAGAAGAGAAAATTGGATGAAATGTAAGAATTCAAGAGGAAATGGGCCGGAAACGATCTTCAGGAAGAGAAAATAGCCGAGAACACACAAGATGAGAAGAGTAAACAGGATTTGAGGAAGATAAAATAGGCGAGAAAAGGCAAGAAAAGAACAGAAAGCAGGATGAAATGTAAGAAATCAAGAGGAAATAGGCCGCAAACGTCCTTCTGGAAGAAAAAATAGGCGAGAAAAGGCAAGAAAAGAAGAGAAAACAGGTCGAAAAGTAAAAAATCTGGGAAAACGACGTCATAAGCACGATTAGACGACGCATGGCCGGACGTATGACACTGACAACACGTCCGACCCAGTTCAGTTTCCCCAGCAGGCTCTGGAGGTCGCGTTTTGAGAGCCGTCTGTTGTCGGGACTTGCGTAGTGGGAGAGAAGGGTTTGGACTTCGCATAGCTTATCCGTGGGAATTGACAGCGTGCAGTCGGTGGAGTCGATAGTCACTCCGAGAAACGTTAGTCTGCGCGTAGGGGAGATGCATTTCTCCCAGTTGATTGCAAAACCAAGCGACCGGAGGAGCCGTATCAAGCATTGCATTGCCTTGAGCGTGTCGTCAAATGTATCAGCGGTAATAAAAAAGTCATCGAGGTAGCAAATTATTGCTTTTATACCTTGTTTTTTAAGCATGCGGCAGACACTCTGAGTAATACGATGGAAAATACCAACGCTTAATGAAGCCCCGAAGGGCAAGCGGGTATCTACAAGGTATGTGTGATGTTTATTACCCTTAAATTTCCACTTTAAGCCCGTTAGACGTTGGGACGCTTCGCTGAGCGGGACCTGCCGATAAGCTGATTTAAGGTCCACTTTTGCCATAAACGAGTTTCTACTGACCATATCGGCAGCGATGTCCACGGATGTAAAAACATGTTTGTCGGGGGTGGCGTGGGAGTTGACAGAAAGGCCTTCTGGTTGCGAGCAATCGTGAATTAGCCTGATTTCACCGTTTTCTTTGGGTATTGCGGAGAGCGGGGAGACAATGGCCGGTTTTTCTACCACTACTTTATAGCGACCCAGGGCAATTTCCTTCTTTATTTCGCTCTCTACCTCATCACGATATTGTCGCTCAGCCACGCGGCTGTTGGGGGCTTCGGCACACTGAATATTTTCCGTGCGAACGTTAACGATATCGAACCCATTACGTAATCCGTTGAGAATAAATACCTTGTCCTTATCCGTTTCAAGTTGTCGTTCCCATTCGTCGAGCCGGTCAGACAGTGGGCTAGAGACGGCGTGCCGCTAGTCTCTGTGAGCAATCTCGGGGTGGTTCTGGAAACATTTCAGGCAGGCATGCATGAATCGGCAGTTTAGTAGACTGCAACCCCGGCGCGAATTAAAGTTGCGACAAATTTCCGTGCCGTTCGGGGCCCTTGGAGCTTCCACCCTGGGTCTAGCGTGCTGCTTCCGGGTGGATGTTGATTGGGCGCGAGACGAGAAGCAACATATGCCTAGGAGATACGTATCGTCGTCTCCCCAACGGATTTGCCCCGACGCCACCCGTTGCCGGTATTCGAAATCATACCTCATACAGTTGGCCAGCGGGTAATACTCGCACATATCTCCAAACTTTATGCCGTAGAGATTGTAGCGATCACGCTCGTCTTCCGTCTCCAACTGTCCTGAGCGCTTTAGGGCGCTAAAGATGCGGGCGTGGCCTTTCACCCACTGCTGCCACGTGGTGTCCTCAGGCCTCACGCGTTTCGCCGCGCTCGTCACGATCACTTTCGCATCACCGTTCGACGATAACACTGTCTCTGTGCCCTGACTCCCCAGGAAGGATCCACAGAAATCTTGGACAAATAATGGTCGCGTGTTACCTGGGGTTCTCCCGGTCTGCCATGGGTCGTCGTCCGGGGTCTGCGGCTTGTCCACGAGGGAGTCCAGCATGGCTGTCATCGTCTCTGTGTTAAGGCGTGGAAGGTCATTCAGGGTAGCTGGTGCCGCGTCGCTGCGTAGCCGGGGTCTGTCGGCCGGAAATTTCTCAATGATGTCCGATGTGGGACCGGTACGGGAACTCGCACTGTCGGACTTTGCGTCCTTAAGGTCTGCGACGGCCGCTAGCAGCATTCTCTCTTGGCCGAGCGAGAGTTTTAGCGCCTTAATGACGACCTTGTCAATGTGCAGTACACTGTCGATGGAAAAGAATTCCTCGCTCAGGAGAGCGTCGACAGTGGATTCGAGAAGGTTTCTCGACGCAGCCCATTCTTTCAACTCTTTAATTGCACTGTCGACTTTATCCTTATTCATTTTTTTGTTTCCTTGCTCTCTCAGTGTTTTTTTTTATACAGTTATAGGGGGCTCACTGCTTGGCCGTAATTGCAATTAATGCCCTATTCAGACAGCACTGCTCAGGCAAGATCTTAATTGCAATTAGAGTACTCACGCATATTGATGCCCCAAATCCTAACAATCCCTTGCACTAATTGCAATTCAGAGTCCAAGCTTGTCAGCTGTCCGGGTGACGCTTGTTAGGCTTAACAATTGATATCCACAAATTGCAATTAAGAGCCTCAAGTTTATACACAATGTCGCATATATCACACTTTTATTTATTGGTTTTTTTTATATATACATTTTATTCCCTTTACCTTACGCCCTGTATCAATCGTTATCCTGAAAGCTACTGTAATCAAATGTAATTATCCGTTGTGTCCTTTTCTGGTTTTCTTTATTATTATTTTTTTTTTAGTTTATTATTATTTTATCCTGAAGGCTAGCTAATATTCCATTTGGCTGTGTCTTTCCGTTTTTTTTTTCTTTTGCTCTCTGGAAGCGCTTGCTTGACCAGTGCTTGCTTTGCATTTGTGAGGGGAAGCTTGGAAGAGCCTTGTTATGTACCGTCCGACTTAATCCCTGCACGACTCAACGGCCAATAGAACACAGGCATGACAGAAGGTACTCTGGGGCGAGCTCCGCCCCCGAGTTACTGAGTGTGTGCTTCGCTCCCGCCTTGCATGACGGCACGCTGTAAGCCGAGACGCTCTGTCTACATCTCCGTCTGGCACGCTCCGTCGCTGTCAAGTCGAGTAGCGTGGGGGATTAAGGGGGAAAAGGGGCAGCGCATCACCAGAGTTTTAAAATCAAATAACACTTTATTTTTTAAGAAATAGGCCGCAAACGTCCTTCTGGAAGAGAAAATAGGCGAGAAAAGGCAAGAAAAGAAGAGAAAACAGGTCGAAAAGTAAGAAATCTGGGAAAATATGCCTGAAACGATCTTCAGGAAGAGAAAATAGACGAGAAAACACAAGAAGAGACGAGAAGACAGCATGAAATGTAAGAAATCAAAATGAAATAGGCCGGAAATGTTCTTTAAAACTTATAGCGTTCTAGTCTCTAGCCGTTATGGCTGGCAAGACGAATGAGAGAGTGGTTTGGGTACAAATGATTATTGCCTGACTGCTGAACACATTATGCATAAAACAAACATACTTTAAGAAACTGTCCACTAACCAGACTAACATATTCAACATAAAACTGTACTTGTAAACAATTAAACAGGGAAGGGGAAGGGGGATGGAGGTGGGTCTCTGGAAGCGCTTGCTTGACCAGTGCTTGCTTTGCATTTGTGAGGGGAAGCTTGGAAGAGCCTTGTTATGTACCGTCCGACTTAATCCCTGCACGACTCAACGGCCAATAGAACACAGGCATGACAGAAGGTACTCTGGGGCGAGCTCCGCCCCAGAGTTACTGAGTGTGTGCTTCGCTCCCGCCTTGCATGACGGCACGCTGTAAGCCGAGACGCTCTGTCTACATCTCCGTCTGGCACGCTCCGTCGCTGTCAAGTCGAGTAGCGTGGGGGATTAAGGGGGAAAAGGGGCAGCGCATCACCAGAGTTTTAAAATCAAATAACACTTTATTTTTTAATTAAAACTTATAGCGTTCTAGTCTCTAGCCGTTATGGCTGGCAAGACGAATGAGAGAGTGGTTTGGGTACAAATGTTTATTGCCTGACTGCTGAACACATTATGCATAAAACAAACATACTTTAAGAAACTGTCCAAATACCCAAACCACGAAGTGTTACTTGTAGTAGTTAGGACAAGGCGTTTTGAACGTTTGATCCCATGGTTTTTGCACAATCCAGGCGTAGACTCAGAGGGACGTTAGTGTATCGCGTGTAGGACTCCGATGTCCAGTCTCCTTGGCTCTTAATCGCTTGCGGTGGCAGCCCACAGGCAAGAGCGAAGGTAGCCCCGGCTCGTCGTAGGCTATGGCCGCTGTAGGCTGAGTCATCTAGCCCAACAGCACGCAGTTTGCATTTCAGCATCGACGAGAACGCTGCGTGGGAGAGAGGGACGGTGGAGTCCGGGGTTCTGTAGGAGAAAAGCGCCGCTTTACCATGTGCGGGCGAAAGGCGGAGGTGGTGTTTTAACGCTGCAGTGGGGCATACTGTAGACTGCTCTACCTTTGGGATTGGGATGACGAGGGCTCGTGAAAAGTTGCGAAGTGTTTTGGTGCGTTTTACGTGAACTAGGGCGCCATCTGCACACAGCGTTACGTCATCACGGCAGAGGTCAGTTCTACAGTCGTGGCTAGTCTGGGTACGGGATAGCAGCGAGGACTTGCGCAGAAAGGTAAAGAAGCCCATGAGACAAGCAGCCCAGAAGCAGGCCTCTAATGGTTGCGAGAGGTCGAGAACTCCTCGGACGCGCTGCAAGATATCCAGCGAGAGCGGTAGTTTCTGTCGGAGTGGCGTACCTTTCTGCGTGTCGATTCCTTTCAATAGCGTCTTCACGAAGTGGTTATTCTTAATGGGGTTCGTGTAACCCAGCTCCAAGTGGAGTAGGCGAACTGCAGCGAGATAGCATCTCACGGACTGGGGTTTCAGGGATCGGCTGAGAAAACACGCGTAACGGAGCACGGTCGTAGTTTCTGCGGGGGCTGGGCGCATCCTAAAGGCTTGGCAGAAGGCCAGGTAAGACTTCAGCTGAGCCGAGTACGTTTCACGAGTGCTTTCTGCTAGGGCTGCTCTGCGGAATTGGGCCACTTCGTTGTCCAAAATTTGTGTCTCCCGTACCACTCCTGGAACAAACGACGCATAGCAATTGGTGACATGTGGTGCCGGAGGTCAGCGAGCGGGACGTGGCCGAATGCATACGTGGCATGTGGAAGGCTGGATAGTCGCGAAATGGCATCCGGGAGCTTATTAAGTTTGTGTTTACGTAGGCGGCACATATTTTAATGTCAAACTTAACGCATAATATTAGTATTTCGCATAAAACATCGGACGCAATAGTGTTTCTAATTCTTCCTCGGTTAAGGGCATAAAGGGTTGCTTTATTATCCGAATATAGTTGAACCGTCTTAGAAGCGCAGAACGGTGCCCAGCGGCGCAGCGCTAAAAGAACAGCAGCTAGTTCTTTCGTATTTATGTCGCAATCATTGATGGCGGGCATATCCGTGGCGAAGTTGCAATAGAGCCAGTCTATGGCTCTATTGTGGCAAACGACCGCTGCGCCTGCAGCAGTCGGGCTTGCGTCTGTGGCAATGTGAAAGGCGCGATCGGGCACATCCCTTTGGGAGGAAAAGCGAGATGTACCGTTGAATGAGGCGCAAAGCACATTAAGCAGTAGTAAGTCTCGGCGAGTGTCCGTAGTGATACGGGTGCGGTGGTTAGGGCGACGTAGTGACGTCATAAGCACGATTAGACGACGCATGGCCGGACGTATGACACTGACAACACGTCCGACCCAGTTCAGTTTCCCCAGCAGGCTCTGGAGGTCGCGTTTTGAGAGCCGTCTGTTGTCGGGACTTGCGTAGTGGGAGAGAAGGGTTTGGACTTCGCATAGCTTATCCGTGGGAATTGACAGCGTGCAGTCGGTGGAGTCGATAGTCACTCCGAGAAACGTTAGTCTGCGCGTAGGGGAGATGCATTTCTCCCAGTTGATTGCGAAACCAAGCGACCGGAGGAGCCGTATCAAGCATTGCATTGCCTTGAGCGTGTCGTCAAATGTATCAGCGGTAATAAAAAAGTCATCGAGGTAGCAAATTATTGCTTTTATACCTTGTTTTTTAAGCATGCGGCAGACACTCTGAGTAATACGATGGAAAATACCAACGCTTAATGAAGCCCCGAAGGGCAAGCGGGTATCTACAAGGTATGTGTGATGTTTATTACCCTTAAATTTCCACTTTAAGCCCGTTAGACGTTGGGACGCTTCGCTGAGCGGGACCTGCCGATAAGCTGATTTAAGGTCCACTTTTGCCATAAACGAGTTTCTACTGACCATATCGGCAGCGATGTCCACGGATGTAAAAACATGTTTGTCGGGGGTGGCGTGGGAGTTGACAGAAAGGCCTTCTGGTTGCGAGCAATCGTGAATTAGCCTGATTTCACCGTTTTCTTTGGGTATGGCGGAGAGCGGGGAGACAATGGCCGGTTTTTCTACCACTACTTTATAGCGACCCAGGGCAATTTCCTTCTTTATTTCGCTCTCTACCTCATCACGATATTGTCGCTCAGCCACGCGGCTGTTGGGGGCTTCGGCACACTGAATATTTTCCGTGCGAACGTTAACGATATCGAACCCATTACGTAATCCGTTGAGAATAAATACCTTGTCCTTATCCGTTTCAAGTTGTCGTTCCCATTCGTCGAGCCGGTCAGACAGTGGGCTAGAGACGGCGTGCCGCTAGTCTCTGTGAGCAATCTCGGGGTGGTTCTGGAAACATTTCAGGCAGGCATGCATGAATCGGCAGTTTAGTAGACTGCAACCCCGGCGTGAATTAAAGTTGCGACAAATTTCCGTGCCGTTCGGGGCCCTTGGAGCTTCCACCCTGGGTCTAGCGTGCTGCTTCCGGGTGGATGTTGATTGGGCGCGAGACGAGAAGCAACATATGCCTAGGAGATACGTATCGTCGTCTCCCCAACGGATTTGCCCCGACGCCACCCGTTGCCGGTATTCGAAATCATACCTCATACAGTTGGCTAGCGGGTAATACTCGCACATATCTCCAAACTTTATGCCGTAGAGATTGTAGCGATCACGCTCGTCTTCCGTCTCCAACTGTCCTGAGCGCTTTAGGGCGCTAAAGATGCGGGCGTGGCCTTTCACCCACTGCTGCCACGTGGTGTCCGCAGGCCTCACGCGTTTCGCCGCGCTCGTCACGATCACTTTCGCATCACCGTTCGACGATAACACTGTCTCTGTGCCCTGACTCCCCAGGAAGGATCCACAGAAATCTTGGACAAATAATGGTTGCGTGTTACCTGGGGTTCTCCCGGTCTGCCATGGGTCGTCGTCCGGGGTCTGCGGCTTGTCCACGAGGGAGTCCAGCATGGCTGTCATCGTCTCTGTGTTAAGGCGTGGAAGGTCATTCAGGGTAGCTGGTGCCGCGTCGCTGCGTAGCCGGGGTCTGTCGGCCGGAAATTTCTCAATGATGTCCGATGTGGGACCGGTACGGGAACTCGCACTGTCGGACTTTGCGTCCTTAAGGTCTGCGACGGCCGCTAGCAGCATTCTCTCTTGGCCGAGCGAGAGTTTTAGCGCCTTAATGACGACCTTGTCAATGTGCAGTACACTGTCGATGGAAAAGAATTCCTCGCTCAGGAGAGCGTCGACAGTGGATTCGAGAAGGTTTCTCGACGCAGCCCATTCTTTCAACTCTTTAATTGCACTGTCGACTTTATCCTTATTCATTTTTTTTGTTTCCTTGCTCTCTCAGTGTTTTTTTATACATTTATAGGGGGCTCACTGCTTGGCCGTAATTGCAATTAATGCCCTATTCAGACGGCACTGCTCAGGCAAGATCTTAATTGCAATTAGAGTACTCACGCATATTGATGCCCCAAATCCTAACAATCCCTTGCACTAATTGCAATTCAGAGTCCAAGCTTGTCAGCTGTCCGGGTGACGCTTGTTAGGCTTAACAATTGATATCCACAAATTGCAATTAAGAGCTTCAAGTTTATACACAATGTCGCATATATCACACTTTTATTTATTGGTTTTTTTTTTATATATACATTTTATTCCCTTTACCTTACGCCCTGTATCAATCGTTATCCTGAAAGCTACTTTAATCAAATGTAATTATCCTTTGTGTCCTTTTCTGGTTTTCTTTATTATTATTATTTTTTTTTTTTAGTTTATTATTATTTTATCCTGAAGGCTAGATAATATTCCATTTGTCTGTGTCTTTCCGTTTTTTTTTTCTTTTTCTCTCTGGAAGCGCTTGCTTGACCAGTGCTTGCTTTGCATTTGTGAGGGGAAGCTTGGAAGAGCCTTGTTATGTACCGTCCGACTTAATCCCTGCACGACTCAACGGCCAATAGAACACAGGCATGACAGAAGGTACTCTGGGGCGAGCTCCGCCCCAGAGTTACTGAGTGTGTGCTTCGCTCCCGCCTTGCATGACGGCACGCTGTAAGCCGAGACGCTCTGTCTACATCTCCGTCTGGCACGCTCCGTCGCTGTCAAGTCGAGTAGCGTGGGGGATTAAGGGGGAAAAGGGGCAGCGCATCACCAGAGTTTTAAAATCAAATAACACTTTATTTTTTAATTTGAAAGAGGAAATAATCGAGAAAAGACCAGAAAGAAAGAGAAAAGGAGACGAAATCTAAGAAATAGGTTGAAAATAGTCCGGAAACGAATTTCAGGAAGAGAAAATAGACGAGAAAAGGCAAGAAAAGAAGAGAAAACAGGAGGCAAACTGAGAAATCAGGAAAAATACGCTGAGAACGATCTGGTGGAAGTGAAAATTGGTGACAAAAGACAAGAAAAGAAGAGAAAAGGGATGAAATCAAAGAAATCAAGAGGAAATAGGCCGGAAACGATCTTCAGGAAAAGAAAACAGGCTAGAAAGAAAAAGAAAAGAAGTTAAAATTGGATGAAATGTAAGAGATCAAGAGGAAGTAGGCCGGAAACGCTCTTCTGGAAGAGAAAATAGTCGAGAACACACAAGATGAGAAAAGTAAACAGGATGAAATCTAAGAAATATGGAGGAAATAAGTCGGAAACGAATTTGAGAAAGAAAAAATAGGCGACAAAAGTCAAGAAAAGAAGAGAAAACAGGTGGAAATCTGAGAAATCAGGAAAAATAGGCTGGAAGCGATCTGGTGGAAGATAAAATTGGCGAGAAAAGAGAAGAAAAGAAGAGAAAATTGGATGAAATGTAAGAATTCAAGAGGAAATGGGCCGGAAACGATCTTCAGGAAGAGAAAATAGTCGAGAACACACAAGATGAGAAGAGTAAACAGGATGAAATGTAAGAAATATGGAGAAAATAAGTTGGAAACGAATTTGAGGAAGATAAAATAGGCGAGAAAAGGCAAGAAAAGAACAGAAAGCAGGATGAAATGTAAGAAATCAAGAGGAAATAGGCCGCAAACGTCCTTCTGGAAGAGAATATAGGCGAGAAAAGGCAAGAAAAGAAGAGCAAACAGGTCGAAAAGTAAGAAATCTGGGAAAATATGCCTGAAACGATCTTCAGGAAGAGAAAATAGACGAGAAAACACAAGAAGAGACGAGAAGACAGCATGAAATGTAAGAAATCAAAATGAAATAGGCCGGAAATGTTCTTTTGGAAGAGGAAATAATCGAGTAAAGACCAGAAAGAAAGAGAAAAGGAGACGAAATCTAAGAAGTAGGTTGAAAATAGTCCGGAAACGAATTTCAGGAAGAGAAAATAGGCGAGAAAAGGCACGAAAGAAAAGAAAGCAGGAAGAAATGTAAGAAATCAAGAGGAAATAGGCTGCAAACGTCCTTCCGGAAAAGAAAATAGGCGAGAAAAAGCAAGAAAAGAAGAGAAAAACTGGTCGAAAAGTAAGAAATCAGGGAAAATATGCCTGAAAGATCTTTAGGAAGAGGAAACAAACGAGAAAACACACGAAAAGACGAGAAAACAGCATGAAATGTAAGAAATCAAAATGAAATAAGCCGGAAATGTTCTTCTGTAACAGGAAATAATCGAGAAAAGAGAAGAAAGAAAGAGAAAAGGGGAGGAAATTTAAGAAATAGGTTTGAAAATAGTCCGGAAACGAATTTCAGGAAGAGAAAATAGGCGAGAAAAGGCAAGAAAAGAAGAGAAAACAGGAGGCAAACTGAGAAATCAGGAAAAATACGCTGAGAACGATCTGGTGGAAGTGAAAATTGGTGACAAAAGACAAGAAAAGAAGAGAAAAGGGATGAAATCAAAGAAATCAAGAGGAAATGGGCCGGAAACGATCTTCAGGAAGAGAAAATAGCCGAGAACACACAAGATGAGAAGAGTAAACAGGATGAAATGTAAGAAATATGGAGAAAATAAGTTGGAAACGAATTTGAGGAAGATAAAATAGGCGAGAAAAGGCAAGAAAAGAACAGAAAGCAGGATGAAATGTAAGAAATCAAGAGGAAATAGGCCGCAAACGTCCTTCTGGAAGAGAAAATAGGCGAGAAAAGGCAAGAAAAGAAGAGAAAACAGGTCTAAAAGTAAGAAATCTGGGAAAATATGCCTGAAACGATCTTCAGGAAGAGAAAATAGACGAGAAAACACAAGAAGAGACGAAAAAACAGCATGAAATGTAAGAAATCAAAATGAAATAGGCCGGAAATGTTCTTTTGGAAGAGGAAATAATCGAGAAAAGACCAGAAAAAAAAGAGAAAAGGAGACGAAATCTAAGAAATAGGTTGAAAATAGTCCGGAAACGAATTTCAGGAAGAGAAAATAGGCGAGAAAAGGCAAGAAAAGAAAAGAAAGCAGGAAGAAATGTAAGAAATCAAGAGGAAATAGGCTGCAAACGTCCTTCCGGAAAAGAAAATAGGCGAGAAAAAGCAAGAAAAGAAGAAAAAAACTGGTCGAAAAGTAAGAAATCAGGGAAAATATGCCTGAAAGATCTTTAGGAAGAGGAAACAAACGAGAAAACACACGAAAAGACGAGAAAACAGCATGAAATGTAAGAAATCAAAATGAAATAAGCCGGAAATGTTCTTCTGTAACAGGAAATAATCGAGAAAAGAGAAGAAAGAAAGAGAAAAGGGGAGGAAATTTAAGAAATAGGTTTGAAAATAGTCCGGAAACGAATTTCAGGAAGAGAAAATAGGCGAGAAAAGGCAAGAAAAGAAGAGAAAACAGGAGGCAAACTGAGAAATCAGGAAAAATAAGCTGAGAACGATCTGGTGGAAGTGAAAATTGGTGACAAAAGACAAGAAAAGAAGAGAAAAGGGATGAAATCAAAGAAATCAAGAGGAAATAGGCCGGAAACGATCTTCAGGAA
This sequence comes from Protula sp. h YS-2021, assembly GCA_949752745.1. Classification (NCBI taxonomy): domain Eukaryota; kingdom Metazoa; phylum Annelida; class Polychaeta; order Sabellida; family Serpulidae; genus Protula; species Protula sp. h YS-2021. The sequence continues at coordinate 3,246,594 of OX457034.1, forward strand.
AAGAAAACAGGCTAGAAAGAAAAAGAAAAGAAGTTAAAATTGGATGAAATGTAAGAAATCAAGAGGAAGTAGGCTGGAAACGCTCTTCTGGAAGAGAAAATAGTCGAGAACACACAAGATGAGAAAAGTAAACAGGATGAAATCTAAGAAATATGGAGAAAATAAGTCGGAAACGAATTTGAGAAAGAAAAAATAGGCGACAAAAGTCAAGAAAAGAAGAGAAAACAGGTGGAAATCTGAGAAATCAGGAAAAATAGGCTGGAAGCGATCTGGTGGAAGATAAAATTGGCGAGAAAAGAGAAGAAAAGAAGAGAAAATTGGATGAAATGTAAGAATTCAAGAGGAAATGGGCCGGAAACGATCTTCAGGAAGAGAAAATAGCCGAGAACACACAAGATGAGAAGAGTAAACAGGATGAAATGTAAGAAATATGGAGAAAATAAGTTGGAAACGAATTTGAGGAAGATAAAATAGGCGAGAAAAGGCAAGAAAAGAACAGAAAGCAGGATGAAATGTAAGAAATCAAGAGGAAATAGGCCGCAAACGTCCTTCTGGAAGAGAAAATAGGCGAGAAAAGGCAAGAAAAGAAGAGAAAACAGGTCGAAAAGTAAGAAATCTGGGAAAATATGCCTGAAACGATCTTCAGGAAGAGAAAATAGACGAGAAAACACAAGAAGAGACGAAAAAACAGCATGAAATGTAAGAAATCAAAATGAAATAGGCCGGAAATGTTCTTTTGAAAGAGGAAATAATCGAGAAAAGACCAGAAAAAAAAGAGAGAAGGAGACGAAATCTAAGAAATAGGTTGAAAATAGTCCGGAAACGAATTTCAGGAAGAGAAAATAGGCGAGAAAAGGCAAGAAAAGAAAAGAAAGCAGGAAGAAATGTAAGAAATCAAGAGGAAATAGGCTGCAAACGTCCTTCCGGAAAAGAAAATAGGCGAGAAAAAGCAAGAAAAGAAGAAAAAAACTGGTCGAAAAGTAAGAAATCAGGGAAAATATGCCTGAAAGATCTTTAGGAAGAGGAAACAAACGAGAAAACACACGAAAAGACGAGAAAACAGCATGAAATGTAAGAAATCAAAATGAAATAAGCCGGAAATGTTCTTCTGTAACAGGAAATAATCGAGAAAAGAGAAGAAAGAAAGAGAAAAGGGGAGGAAATTTAAGAAATAGGTTTGAAAATAGTCCGGAAACGAATTTCAGGAAGAGAAAAATAGGCGAGAAAAGGCAAGAAAAGAAGAGAAAACAGGAGGCAAACTGAGAAATCAGGAAAAATAAGCTGAGAACGATCTGGTGGAAGTGAAAATTGGTGACAAAAGACAAGAAAAGAAGAGAAAAGGGATAAAATCAAAGAAATCAAGAGGAAATAGGCCGGAAACGATCTTCAGGAAAAGAAAACAGGCTAGAAAGAAAAAGAAAAGAAGTTAAAATTGGATGAAATGTAAGAAATCAAGAGGAAATAGGCTGCAAACGTCCTTCCGGAAAAGAAAATAGGCGAGAAAAAGCAGGAAAAGAAGAGAAAAACTGGTCGAAAAGTAAGAAATCAGGGAAAATATGCCTGAAAGATCTTTAGGAAGAAGAAACAAACGAGAAAACACACGAAAAGACGAGAAAACAGCATGAAATGTAAGAAATCAAAATGAAATAAGCCGGAAATGTTCTTCTGTAACAGGAAATAATCGAGAAAAGAGAAGAAAGAAAGAGAAAAGGGGAGGAAATTTAAGAAATAGGTTTGAAAATAGTCCGGAAACGAATTTCAGGAAGAGAAAATAGGCGAGAAAAGGCAAGAAAAGAAGAGAAAACAGGAGGCAAACTGAGAAATCAGGAAAAATACGCTGAGAATGATCTGGTGGAAGTGAAAATTGGTGACAAAAGACAAGAAAAGGAGAGAAAAGGGATGAAATCAAAGAAATCAAGAGGAAATAGGCCGGAAACGATCTTCAGGAAAAGAAAACAGGCTAGAAAGAAAAAGAAAAGAAGTTAAAATTGGATGAAATGTAAGAAATCAAGAGGAAGTAGGCCGGAAACGCTCTTCTGGAAGAGAAAATAGTCGAGAACACACAAGATGAGAAAAGTAAACAGGATGAAATCTAAGAAATATGGAGTAAATAAGTCGGAAACGAATTTGAGAAAGAGAAAATAGGCGACAAAAGTCAAGAAAAGAAGAGAAAACAGGTGGAAATCTGAGAAATCAGGAAAAATAGGCTGGAAGCGATCTGGTGGAAGATAAAATTGGCGAGAAAAGAGAAGAAAAGAAGAGAAAATTGGATGAAATGTAAGAATTCAAGAGGAAATGGGCCGGAAACGATCTTCAGGAAGAGAAAATAGCCGAGAACACACAAGATGAGAAGAGTAAACAGGATGAAATGTAAGAAATATGGAGAAAATAAGTTGGAAACGAATTTGAGGAAGATAAAATAGGCGAGAAAAGGCAAGAAAAGAACAGAAAGCAGGATGAAATGTAAGAAATCAAGAGGAAATAGGCCGCAAACGTCCTTCTGGAAGAGAAATTAGGCGAGAAAAGGCAAGAAAAGAAGAGAAAACAGGTCGAAAAGTAAGAAATCTGGGAAAATATGCCTGAAACGATCTTCAGGAAGAGAAAATAGACGAGAAAACACAAGAAGAGACGAGAAGACAGCATGAAATGTAAGAAATCAAAATGAAATAGGCCGGAAATGTTCTTTTGGAAGAGGAAATAATCGAGAAAAGACCAGAAAGAAAGAGAAAAGGAGACGAAATCTAAGAAATAGGTTGAAAATAGTCCGGAAACGAATTTCAGGAAGAGAAAATAGGCGAGAAAAGGCAAGAAAAGAAGAGAAAACAGGAGGCAAACTGAGAAATCAGGAAAAATACGCTGAGAACGATCTGGTGGAAGTGAAAATTTGTGACAAAAGACAAGAAAAGAAGAGAAAAGGGATGAAATCAAAGAAATCAAGAGGAAATAGGCCGGAAACGATCTTCAGGAAAAGAAAACAGGCTAGAAAGAAAAAGAAAAGAAGTTAAAATTGGATGAAATGTAAGAGATCAAGAGGAAGTAGGCCGGAAACGCTCTTCTGGAAGAGAAAATAGTCGAGAACACACAAGATGAGAAAAGTAAACAGGATGAAATCTAAGAAATATGGAGGAAATAAGTCGGAAACGAATTTGAGAAAGAAAAAATAGGCGACAAAAGTCAAGAAAAGAAGAGAAAACAGGTGGAAATCTGAGAAATCAGGAAAAATAGGCTGGAAGCGATCTGGTGGAAGATAAAATTGGCGAGAAAAGAGAAGAAAAGAAGAGAAAATTGGATGAAATGTAAGAATTCAAGAGGAAATGGGCCGGAAACGATCTTCAGGAAGAGAAAATAGCCGAGAACACACAAGATGAGAAGAGTAAACAGGATGAAATGTAAGAAATATGGAGAAAATAAGTTGGAAACGAATTTGAGGAAGATAAAATAGGCGAGAAAAGGCAAGAAAAGAACAGAAAGCAGGATGAAATGTAAGAAATCAAGAGGAAATAGGCCGCAAACGTCCTTCTGGAAGAGAAAATAGGCGAGAAAAGGCAAGAAAAGAAGAGAAAACAGGTCGAAAAGTAAGAAATCTGGGAAAATATGCCTGAAACGATCTTCAGGAAGAGAAAATAGACGAGAAAACACAAGAAGAGACGAGAAGACAGCATGAAATGTAAGAAATCAAAATGAAATAGGCCGGAAATGTTCTTTTGGAAGAGGAAATAATCGAGAAAAGACCAGAAAGAAAGAGAAAAGGAGACGAAATCTAAGAAATAGGTTGAAAATAGTCCGGAAACGAATTTCAGGAAGAGAAAATAGGCGAGAAAAGGCAAGAAAAGAAGAGAAAACAGGAGGCAAACTGAGAAATCAGGAAAAATACGCTGAGAACGATCTGGTGGAAGTGAAAATTGGTGACAAAAGACAAGAAAAGAAGAGAAAAGGGATGAAATCAAAGAAATCAAGAGGAAATAGGCCGGAAACGATCTTCAGGAAAAGAAAACAGGCTAGAAAGAAAAAGAAAAGAAGTTAAAATTGGATGAAATGTAAGAGATCAAGAGGAAGTAGGCCGGAAACGCTCTTCTGGAAGAGAAAATAGTCGAGAACACACAAGATGAGAAAAGTAAACAGGATGAAATCTAAGAAATATGGAGGAAATAAGTCGGAAACGAATTTGAGAAAGAAAAAATAGGCGACAAAAGTCAAGAAAAGAAGAGAAAACAGGTGGAAATCTGAGAAATCAGGAAAAATAGGCTGGAAGCGATCTGGTGGAAGATAAAATTGGCGAGAAAAGAGAAGAAAAGAAGAGAAAATTGGATGAAATGTAAGAATTCAAGAGGAAATGGGCCGGAAACGATCTTCAGGAAGAGAAAATAGCCGAGAACACACAAGATGAGAAGAGTAAACAGGATGAAATGTAAGAAATATGGAGAAAATAAGTTGGAAACGAATTTGAGGAAGATAAAATAGGCGAGAAAAGGCAAGAAAAGAACAGAAAGCAGGATGAAATGTAAGAAATCAAGAGGAAATAGGCCGCAAACGTCCTTCTGGAAGAGAAAATAGGCGAGAAAAGGCAAGAAAAGAAGAGAAAACAGGCCGAAAAGTAAGAAATCTGGGAAAATATGCCTGAAACGATCTTCAGGAAGAGAAAATAGACGAGAAAACACAAGAAGAGACGAAAAAACAGCATGAAATGTAAGAAATCAAAATGAAATAGGCCGGAAATGTTCTTTTGGAAGAGGAAATAATCGAGAAAAGACCAGAAAAAAAAGAGAAAAGGAGACGAAATCTAAGAAATAGGTTGAAAATAGTCCGGAAACGAATTTCAGGAGTAGAAAATAGGCGACAAAAGGCAAGAAAAGAAAAGAAAGCATGAAGAAATGTAAGAAATCAAGAGGAAATAGGCTGCAAACGTCCTTCCGGAAAAGAAAATAGGCGAGAAAAAGCAAGAAAAGAAGAAAAAAACTGGTCGAAAAGTAAGAAATCAGGGAAAATATGCCTGAAAGATCTTTAGGAAGAGGAAACAAACGAGAAAACACACGAAAAGACGAGAAAACAGCATGAAATGTAAGAAATCAAAATGAAATAAGCCGGAAATGTTCTTCTGTAACAGGAAATAATCGAGAAAAGAGAAGAAAGAAAGAGAAAAGGGGAGGAAATTTAAGAAATAGGTTTGAAAATAGTCCGGAAACGAATTTCAGGAAGAGAAAAATAGGCGAGAAAAGGCAAGAAAAGAAGAGAAAACAGGAGGCAAACTGAGAAATCAGGAAAAATAAGCTGAGAACGATCTGGTGGAAGTGAAAATTGGTGACAAAAGACAAGAAAAGAAGAGAAAAGGGATGAAATCAAAGAAATCAAGAGGAAATAGGCCGGAAACGATCTTCAGGAAAAGAAAACAGGCTAGAAAGAAAAAGAAAAGAAGTTAAAATTGGATGAAATGTAAGAGATCAAGAGGAAGTAGGCCGGAAACGCTCTTCTGGAAGAGAAAATAGTCGAGAACACACAAGATGAGAAAAGTAAACAGGATGAAATCTAAGAAATATGGAGGAAATAAGTCGGAAACGAATTTGAGAAAGAAAAAATAGGCGACAAAAGTCAAGAAAAGAAGAGAAAACAGGTGGAAATCTGAGAAATCAGGAAAAATAGGCTGGAAGCGATCTGGTGGAAGATAAAATTGGCGAGAAAAGAGAAGAAAAGAAGAGAAAATTGGATGAAATGTAAGAATTCAAGAGGAAATGGGCCGGAAACGATCTTCAGGAAGAGAAAATAGCCGAGAACACACAAGATGAGAAGAGTAAACAGGATGAAATGTAAGAAATATGGAGAAAATAAGTTGGAAACGAATTTGAGGAAGATAAAATAGGCGAGAAAAGGCAAGAAAAGAACAGAAAGCAGGATGAAATGTAAGAAATCAAGAGGAAATAGGCCGCAAACGTCCTTCTGGAAGAGAAAATAGGCGAGAAAAGGCAAGAAAAGAAGAGAAAACAGGTCGAAAAGTAAGAAATCTGGGAAAATATGCCTGAAACGATCTTCAGGAAGAGAAAATAGACGAGAAAACACAAGAAGAGACGAGAAGACAGCATGAAATGTAAGAAATCAAAATGAAATAGGCCGGAAATGTTCTTTTGGAAGAGGAAATAATCGAGAAAAGACCAGAAAGAAAGAGAAAAGGAGACGAAATCTAAGAAATAGGTTGAAAATAGTCCGGAAACGAATTTCAGGAAGAGAAAATAGGCGAGAAAAGGCAAGAAAAGAAGAGAAAACAGGAGGCAAACTGAGAAATCAGGAAAAATACGCTGAGAACGATCTGGTGGAAGTGAAAATTGGTGACAAAAGACAAGAAAAGAAGAGAAAAGGGATGAAATCAAAGAAATCAAGAGGAAATAGGCCGGAAACGATCTTCAGGAAAAGAAAACAGGCTAGAAAGAAAAAGAAAAGAAGTTAAAATTGGATGAAATGTAAGAGATCAAGAGGAAGTAGGCCGGAAACGCTCTTCTGGAAGAGAAAATAGTCGAGAACACACAAGATGAGAAAAGTAAACAGGATGAAATCTAAGAAATATGGAGGAAATAAGTCGGAAACGAATTTGAGAAAGAAAAAATAGGCGACAAAAGTCAAGAAAAGAAGAGAAAACAGGTGGAAATCTGAGAAATCAGGAAAAATAGGCTGGAAGCGATCTGGTGGAAGATAAAATTGGCGAGAAAAGAGAAGAAAAGAAGAGAAAATTGGATGAAATGTAAGAATTCAAGAGGAAATGGGCCGGAAACGATCTTCAGGAAGAGAAAATAGCCGAGAACACACAAGATGAGAAGAGTAAACAGGATGAAATGTAAGAAATATGGAGAAAATAAGTTGGAAACGAATTTGAGGAAGATAAAATAGGCGAGAAAAGGCAAGAAAAGAACAGAAAGCAGGATGAAATGTAAGAAATCAAGAGGAAATAGGCCGCAAACGTCCTTCTGGAAGAGAAAATAGGCGAGAAAAGGCAAGAAAAGAAGAGAAAACAGGTCGAAAAGTAAGAAATCTGGGAAAATATGCCTGAAACGATCTTCAGGAAGAGAAAATAGACGAGAAAACACAAGAAGAGACGAAAAAACAGCATGAAATGTAAGAAATCAAAATGAAATAGGCCGGAAATGTTCTTTTGGAAGAGGAAATAATCGAGAAAAGACCAGAAAAAAAAGAGAAAAGGAGACGAAATCTAAGAAATAGGTTGAAAATAGTCCGGAAACGAATTTCAGGAAGAGAAAATAGGCGAGAAAAGGCAAGAAAAGAAAAGAAAGCATGAAGAAATGTAAGAAATCAAGAGGAAATAGGCTGCAAACGTCCTTCCGGAAAAGAAAATAGGCGAGAAAAAGCAAGAAAAGAAGAAAAAAACTGGTCGAAAAGTAAGAAATCAGGGAAAATATGCCTGAAAGATCTTTAGGAAGAGGAAACAAACGAGAAAACACACGAAAAGACGAGAAAACAGCATGAAATGTAAGAAATCAAAATGAAATAAGCCGGAAATGTTCTTCTGTAACAGGAAATAATCGAGAAAAGAGAAGAAAGAAAGAGAAAAGGGGAGGAAATTTAAGAAATAGGTTTGAAAATAGTCCGGAAACGAATTTCAGGAAGAGAAAAATAGGCGAGAAAAGGCAAGAAAAGAAGAGAAAACAGGAGGCAAACTGAGAAATCAGGAAAAATAAGCTGAGAACGATCTGGTGGAAGTGAAAATTGGTGACAAAAGACAAGAAAAGAAGAGAAAAGGGATGAAATCAAAGAAATCAAGAGGAAATAGGCCGGAAACGATCTTCAGGAAAAGAAAACAGGCTAGAAAGAAAAAGAAAAGAAGTTAAAATTGGATGAAATGTAAGAGATCAAGAGGAAGTAGGCCGGAAACGCTCTTCTGGAAGAGAAAATAGTCGAGAACACACAAGATGAGAAAAGTAAACAGGATGAAATCTAAGAAATATGGAGGAAATAAGTCGGAAACGAATTTGAGAAAGAAAAAATAGGCGACAAAAGTCAAGAAAAGAAGAGAAAACAGGTGGAAATCTGAGAAATCAGGAAAAATAGGCTGGAAGCGATCTGGTGGAAGATAAAATTGGCGAGAAAAGAGAAGAAAAGAAGAGAAAATTGGATGAAATGTAAGAATTCAAGAGGAAATGGGCCGGAAACGATCTTCAGGAAGAGAAAATAGCCGAGAACACACAAGATGAGAAGAGTAAACAGGATGAAATGTAAGAAATATGGAGAAAATAAGTTGGAAACGAATTTGAGGAAGATAAAATAGGCGAGAAAAGGCAAGAAAAGAACAGAAAGCAGGATGAAATGTAAGAAATCAAGAGGAAATAGGCCGCAAACGTCCTTCTGGAAGAGAAAATAGGCGAGAAAAGGCAAGAAAAGAAGAGAAAACAGGTCGAAAAGTAAGAAATCTGGGAAAATATGCCTGAAACGATCTTCAGGAAGAGAAAATAGACGAGAAAACACAAGAAGAGACGAGAAGACAGCATGAAATGTAAGAAATCAAAATGAAATAGGCCGGAAATGTTCTTTTGGAAGAGGAAATAATCGAGAAAAGACCAGAAAGAAAGAGAAAAGGAGACGAAATCTAAGAAATAGGTTGAAAATAGTCCGGAAACGAATTTCAGGAAGAGAAAATAGGCGAGAAAAGGCAAGAAAAGAAGAGAAAACAGGAGGCAAACTGAGAAATCAGGAAAAATACGCTGAGAACGATCTGGTGGAAGTGAAAATTGGTGACAAAAGACAAGAAAAGAAGAGAAAAGGGATGAAATCAAAGAAATCAAGAGGAAATAGGCCGGAAACGATCTTCAGGAAAAGAAAACAGGCTAGAAAGAAAAAGAAAAGAAGTTAAAATTGGATGAAATGTAAGAGATCAAGAGGAAGTAGGCCGGAAACGCTCTTCTGGAAGAGAAAATAGTCGAGAACACACAAGATGAGAAAAGTAAACAGGATGAAATCTAAGAAATATGGAGGAAATAAGTCGGAAACGAATTTGAGAAAGAAAAAATAGGCGACAAAAGTCAAGAAAAGAAGAGAAAACAGGTGGAAATCTGAGAAATCAGGAAAAATAGGCTGGAAGCGATCTGGTGGAAGATAAAATTGGCGAGAAAAGAGAAGAAAAGAAGAGAAAATTGGATGAAATGTAAGAATTCAAGAGGAAATGGGCCGGAAACGATCTTCAGGAAGAGAAAATAGCCGAGAACACACAAGATGAGAAGAGTAAACAGGATGAAATGTAAGAAATATGGAGAAAATAAGTTGGAAACGAATTTGAGGAAGATAAAATAGGCGAGAAAAGGCAAGAAAAGAACAGAAAGCAGGATGAAATGTAAGAAATCAAGAGGAAATAGGCCGCAAACGTCCTTCTGGAAGAGAAAATAGGCGAGAAAAGGCAAGAAAAGAAGAGAAAACAGGCCGAAAAGTAAGAAATCTGGGAAAATATGCCTGAAACGATCTTCAGGAAGAGAAAATAGACGAGAAAACACAAGAAGAGACGAAAAAACAGCATGAAATGTAAGAAATCAAAATGAAATAGGCCGGAAATGTTCTTTTGGAAGAGGAAATAATCGAGAAAAGACCAGAAAAAAAAGAGAAAAGGAGACGAAATCTAAGAAATAGGTTGAAAATAGTCCGGAAACGACTTTCAGGAAGAGAAAATAGGCGAGAAAAGGCAAGAAAAGAAAAGAAAGCATGAAGAAATGTAAGAAATCAAGAGGAAATAGGCTGCAAACGTCCTTCCGGAAAAGAAAATAGGCGAGAAAAAGCAAGAAAAGAAGAAAAAAACTGGTCGAAAAGTAAGAAATCAGGGAAAATATGCCTGAAAGATCTTTAGGAAGAGGAAACAAACGAGAAAACACACGAAAAGACGAGAAAACAGCATGAAATGTAAGAAATCAAAATGAAATAAGCCGGAAATGTTCTTCTGTAACAGGAAATAATCGAGAAAAGAGAAGAAAGAAAGAGAAAAGGGGAGGAAATTTAAGAAATAGGTTTGAAAATAGTCCGGAAACGAATTTCAGGAAGAGAAAAATAGGCGAGAAAAGGCAAGAAAAGAAGAGAAAACAGGAGGCAAACTGAGAAATCAGGAAAAATAAGCTGAGAACGATCTGGTGGAAGTGAAAATTGGTGACAAAAGACAAGAAAAGAAGAGAAAAGGGATGAAATCAAAGAAATCAAGAGGAAATAGGCCGGAAACGATCTTCAGGAAAAGAAAACAGGCTAGAAAGAAAAAGAAAAGAAGTTAAAATTGGATGAAATGTAAGAAATCAAGAGGAAGTAGGCTGGAAACGCTCTTCTGGAAGAGAAAATAGTCGAGAACACACAAGATGAGAAAAGTAAACAGGATGAAATCTAAGAAATATGGAGAAAATAAGTCGGAAACGAATTTGAGAAAGAAAAAATAGGCGACAAAAGTCAAGAAGGGAATAGAAAACAGGTGGAAATCTGAGAAATCAGGAAAAATAGGCTGGAAGCGATCTGGTGGAAGATAAAATTGTCGAGAAAAGAGAAGAAAAGAAGAGAAAATTGGATGAAATGTAAGAATTCAAGAGGAAATGGGCCGGAAACGATCTTCAGGAAGAGAAAATAGCCGAGAACACACAAGATGAGAAGAGTAAACAGGATGAAATGTAAGAAATATGGAGAAAATGAGTTGGAAACGAATTTGAGGAAGATAAAATAGGCGAGAAAAGGCAAGAAAAGAACAGAAAGCAGGATGAAATGTAAGAAATCAAGAGGAAATAGGCCGCAAACGTCCTTCTGGAAGAGAAAATAGGCGAGAAAAGGCAAGAAAAGAAGAGAAAACAGGTCGAAAAGTAAGAAATCTGGGAAAATATGCCTGAAACGATCTTCAGGAAGAGAAAATAGACGAGAAAACACAAGAAGAGACGAGAAAACAGCATGAAATGTAAGAAATCAAAATGAAATAGGCCGGAAATGTTCTTTTGGAAGAGGAAATAATCGAGAAAAGACCAGAAAGAAAGAGAAAAGGAGACGAAATCTAAGAAATAGGTTGAAAATAGTCCGGAAACGAATTTCAGGAAGAGAAAATAGGCGAGAAAAGGCAAGAAAAGAAAAGAAAGCAGGAAGAAATGTAAGAAATCAAGAGGAAATAGGCTGCAAACGTCCTTCCGGAAAAGAAAATAGGCGAGAAAAAGCAAGAAAAGAAGAGAAAAACTGGTCGAAAAGTAAGAAATCAGGGAAAATATGCCTGAAAGATCTTTAGGAAGAGGAAACAAACGAGAAAACACACGAAAAGACGAGAAAACAGCATGAAATGTAAGAAATCAAAATGAAATAAGCCGGAAATGTTCTTCTGTAACAGGAAATAATCGAGAAAAGAGAAGAAAGAAAGAGAAAAGGGGAGGAAATTTAAGAAATAGGTTTGAAAATAGTCCGGAAGCGAATTTCAGGAAGAGAAAATAGGCGAGAAAAGGCGAGAAAAGAAGAGAAAACAGGAGGCAAACTGAGAATTCAGGAAAAATACGCTGAGAATGATCTGGTGGAAGTGAAAATTGGTGACAAAAGACAAGAAAAGAAGAGAAAAGGGATGAAATCAAAGAAATCAAGAGGAAATAGGCCGGAAACGATCTTCAGGAAAAGAAAACAGGCTAGAAAGAAAAAGAAAAGAAGTTAAAATTGGATGAAATGTAAGAGATCAAGAGGAAGTAGGCCGGAAACGCTCTTCTGGAAGAGAAAATAGTCGAGAACACACAAGATGAGAAAAGTAAACAGGATGAAATCTAAGAAATATGGAGGAAATAAGTCGGAAACGAATTTGAGAAAGAAAAAATAGGCGACAAAAGTCAAGAAAAGAAGAGAAAACAGGTGGAAATCTGAGAAATCAGGAAAAATAGGCTGGAAGCGATCTGGTGGAAGATAAAATTGGCGAGAAAAGAGAAGAAAAGAAGAGAAAATTGGATGAAATGTAAGAATTCAAGAGGAAATGGGCCGGAAACGATCTTCAGGAAGAGAAAATAGCCGAGAACACACAAGATGAGAAGAGTAAACAGGATGAAATGTAAGAAATATGGAGAAAATAAGTTGGAAACGAATTTGAGGAAGATAAAATAGGCGAGAAAAGGCAAGAAAAGAACAGAAAGCAGGATGAAATGTAAGAAATCAAGAGGAAATAGGCCGCAAACGTCCTTCTGGAAGAGAAAATAGGCGAGAAAAGGCAAGAAAAGAAGAGAAAACAGGTCGAAAAGTAAGAAATCTGGGAAAATATGCCTGAAACGATCTTCAGGAAGAGAAAATAGACGAGAAAACACAAGAAGAGACGAGAAGACAGCATGAAATGTAAGAAATCAAAATGAAATAGGCCGGAAATGTTCTTTTGGAAGAGGAAATAATCGAGAAAAGACCAGAAAGAAAGAGAAAAGGAGACGAAATCTAAGAAATAGGTTGAAAATAGTCCGGAAACGAATTTCAGGAAGAGAAAATAGGCGAGAAAAGGCAAGAAAAGAAAAGAAAGCAGGAAGAAATGTAAGAAATCAAGAGGAAATAGGCTGCAAACGTCCTTCCGGAAAAGAAAATAGGCGAGAAAAAGCAAGAAAAGAAGAGAAAAACTGGTCGAAAAGTAAGAAATCAGGGAAAATATGCCTGAAAGATCTTTAGGAAGAGGAAACAAACGAGAAAACACACGAAAAGACGAGAAAACAGCATGAAATGTAAGAAATCAAAATGAAATAAGCCGGAAATGTTCTTCTGTAACAGGAAATAATCGAGAAAAGAGAAGAAAGAAAGAGAAAAGGGGAGGAAATTTAAGAAATAGGTTTGAAAATAGTCCGGAAGCGAATTTCAGGAAGAGAAAATAGGCGAGAAAAGGCGAGAAAAGAAGAGAAAACAGGAGGCAAACTGAGAATTCAGGAAAAATACGCTGAGAATGATCTGGTGGAAGTGAAAATTGGTGACAAAAGACAAGAAAAGAAGAGAAAAGGGATGAAATCAAAGAAATCAAGAGGAAATAGGCCGGAAACGATCTTCAGGAAAAGAAAACAGGCTAGAAAGAAAAAGAAAAGAAGTTAAAATTGGATGAAATGTAAGAGATCAAGAGGAAGTAGGCCGGAAACGCTCTTCTGGAAGAGAAAATAGTCGAGAACACACAAGATGAGAAAAGTAAACAGGATGAAATCTAAGAAATATGGAGGAAATAAGTCGGAAACGAATTTGAGAAAGAAAAAATAGGCGACAAAAGTCAAGAAAAGAAGAGAAAACAGGTGGAAATCTGAGAAATCAGGAAAAATAGGCTGGAAGCGATCTGGTGGAAGATAAAATTGGCGAGAAAAGAGAAGAAAAGAAGAGAAAATTGGATGAAATGTAAGAATTCAAGAGGAAATGGGCCGGAAACGATCTTCAGGAAGAGAAAATAGCCGAGAACACACAAGATGAGAAGAGTAAACAGGATGAAATGTAAGAAATATGGAGAAAATAAGTTGGAAACGAATTTGAGGAAGATAAAATAGGTGAGAAAAGGCAAGAAAAGAACAGAAAGCAGGATGAAATGTAAGAAATCAAGAGGAAATAGGCCGCAAACGTCCTTCTGGAAGAGAAAATAGGCGAGAAAAGGCAAGAAAAGAAGAGAAAACAGGCCGAAAAGTAAGAAATCTGGAAAAATATACCTGAAACGATCTTCAGGAAGAGAAAATAGACGAGAAAACACAAGAAGAGACGAGAAAACAGCATGAAATGTAAGAAATCAAAATGAAATAGGCCGGAAATGTTCTTTTGGAAGAGGAAATAATCGAGAAAAGACCAGAAAGAAAGAGAAAAGGAGACGAAATCTAAGAAATAGGTTGAAAATAGTCCGGAAACGAATTTCAGGAAGAGAAAATAGGCGAGAAAAGGCAAGAAAAGAAAAGAAAGCAGGAAGAAATGTAAGAAATCAAGAGGAAATAGGCTGCAAACGTCCTTCCGGAAAAGAAAATAGGCGAGAAAAAGCAAGAAAAGAAGAGAAAAACTGGTCGAAAAGTAAGAAATCAGGGAAAATATGCCTGAAAGATCTTTAGGAAGAGGAAACAAACGAGAAAACACACGAAAAGACGAGAAAACAGCATGAAATGTAAGAAATCAAAATGAAATAAGCCGGAAATGTTCTTCTGTAACAGGAAATAATCGAGAAAAGAGAAGAAAGAAAGAGAAAAGGGGAGGAAATTTAAGAAATAGGTTTGAAAATAGTCCGGAAGCGAATTTCAGGAAGAGAAAATAGGCGAGAAAAGGCGAGAAAAGAAGAGAAAACAGGAGGCAAACTGAGAATTCAGGAAAAATACGCTGAGAATGATCTGGTGGAAGTGAAAATTGGTGACAAAAGACAAGAAAAGAAGAGAAAAGGGATGAAATCAAAGAAATCAAGAGGAAATAGGCCGGAAACGATCTTCAGGAAAAGAAAACAGGCTAGAAAGAAAAAGAAAAGAAGTTAAAATTGGATGAAATGTAAGAGATCAAGAGGAAGTAGGCCGGAAACGCTCTTCTGGAAGAGAAAATAGTCGAGAACACACAAGATGAGAAAAGTAAACAGGATGAAATCTAAGAAATATGGAGGAAATAAGTCGGAAACGAATTTGAGAAAGAAAAAATAGGCGACAAAAGTCAAGAAAAGAAGAGAAAACAGGTGGAAATCTGAGAAATCAGGAAAAATAGGCTGGAAGCGATCTGGTGGAAGATAAAATTGGCGAGAAAAGAGAAGAAAAGAAGAGAAAATTGGATGAAATGTAAGAATTCAAGAGGAAATGGGCCGGAAACGATCTTCAGGAAGAGAAAATAGCCGAGAACACACAAGATGAGAAGAGTAAACAGGATGAAATGTAAGAAATATGGAGAAAATAAGTTGGAAACGAATTTGAGGAAGATAAAATAGGCGAGAAAAGGCAAGAAAAGAACAGAAAGCAGGATGAAATGTAAGAAATCAAGAGGAAATAGGCCGCAAACGTCCTTCTGGAAGAGAAAATAGGCGAGAAAAGGCAAAAAAAGAAGAGAAAACAGGTCGAAAAGTAAGAAATCTGGGAAAATATGCCTGAAACGATCTTCAGGAAGAGAAAATAGACGAGAAAACACAAGAAGAGACGAGAAGACAGCATGAAATGTAAGAAATCAAAATGAAATAGGCCGGAAATGTTCTTTTGGAAGAGGAAATAATCGAGTAAAGACCAGAAAGAAAGAGAAAAGGAGACGAAATCTAAGAAGTAGGTTGAAAATAGTCCGGAAACGAATTTCAGGAAGAGAAAATAGGCGAGAAAAGGCACGAAAGAAAAGAAAGCAGGAAGAAATGTAAGAAATCAAGAGGAAATAGGCTGCAAACGTCCTTCCGGAAAAGAAAATAGGCGAGAAAAAGCAAGAAAAGAAGAGAAAAACTGGTCGAAAAGTAAGAAATCAGGGAAAATATGCCTGAAAGATCTTTAGGAAGAGGAAACAAACGAGAAAACACACGAAAAGACGAGAAAACAGCATGAAATGTAAGAAATCAAAATGAAATAAGCCGGAAATGTTCTTCTGTAACAGGAAATAATCGAGAAAAGAGAAGAAAGAAAGAGAAAAGGGGAGGAAATTTAAGAAATAGGTTTGAAAATAGTCCGGAAACGAATTTCAGGAAGAGAAAATAGGCGAGAAAAGGCAAGAAAAGAAGAGAAAACAGGAGGCAAACTGAGAATTCAGGAAAAATACGCTGAGAATGATCTGGTGGAAGTGAAAATTGGTGACAAAAGACAAGAAAAGAAGAGAAAAGGGATGAAATCAAAGAAATCAAGAGGAAATAGGCCGGAAACGATCTTCAGGAAAAGAAAACAGGCTAGAAAGAAAAAGAAAAGAAGTTAAAATTGGATGAAATGTAAGAGATCAAGAGGAAGTAGGCCGGAAACGCTCTTCTGGAAGAGAAAATAGTCGAGAACACACAAGATGAGAAAAGTAAACAGGATGAAATCTAAGAAATATGGAGGAAATAAGTCGGAAACGAATTTGAGAAAGAAAAAATAGGCGACAAAAGTCAAGAAAAGAAGAGAAAACAGGTGGAAATCTGAGAAATCAGGAAAAATAGGCTGGAAGCGATCTGGTGGAAGATAAAATTGGCGAGAAAAGAGAAGAAAAGAAGAGAAAATTGGATGAAATGTAAGAATTCAAGAGGAAATGGGCCGGAAACGATCTTCAGGAAGAGAAAATAGCCGAGAACACACAAGATGAGAAGAGTAAACAGGATGAAATGTAAGAAATATGGAGAAAATAAGTTGGAAACGAATTTGAGGAAGATAAAATAGGCGAGAAAAGGCAAGAAAAGAACAGAAAGCAGGATGAAATGTAAGAAATCAAGAGGAAATAGGCCGCAAACGTCCTTCTGGAAGAGAAAATAGGCGAGAAAAGGCAAGAAAAGAAGAGAAAACAGGCCGAAAAGTAAGAAATCTGGAAAAATATACCTGAAACGATCTTCAGGAAGAGAAAATAGACGAGAAAACACAAGAAGAGACGAGAAAACAGCATGAAATGTAAGAAATCAAAATGAAATAGGCCGGAAATGTTCTTTTGGAAGAGGAAATAATCGAGAAAAGACCAGAAAGAAAGAGAAAAGGAGACGAAATCTAAGAAATAGGTTGAAAACAGTCCGGAAACGAATTTCAGGAAGAGAAAATAGGCGAGAAAAGGCAAGAAAAGAAAAGAAAGCAGGAAGAAATGTAAGAAATCAAGAGGAAATAGGCTGCAAACGTCCTTCCGGAAAAGAAAATAGGCGAGAAAAAGCAAGAAAAGAAGAGAAAAACTGGTCGAAAAGTAAGAAATCAGGGAAAATATGCCTGAAAGATCTTTAGGAAGAGGAAACAAACGAGAAAACACACGAAAAGACGAGAAAACAGCATGAAATGTAAGAAATCAAAATGAAATAAGCCGGAAATGTTCTTCTGTAACAGGAAATAATCGAGAAAAGAGAAGAAAGAAAGAGAAAAGGGGAGGAAATTTAAGAAATAGGTTTGAAAATAGTCCGGAAGCGAATTTCAGGAAGAGAAAATAGGCGAGAAAAGGCGAGAAAAGAAGAGAAAACAGGAGGCAAACTGAGAATTCAGGAAAAATACGCTGAGAATGATCTGGTGGAAGTGAAAATTGGTGACAAAAGACAAGAAAAGAAGAGAAAAGGGATGAAATCAAAGAAATCAAGAGGAAATAGGCCGGAAACGATCTTCAGGAAAAGAAAACAGGCTAGAAAGAAAAAGAAAAGAAGTTAAAATTGGATGAAATGTAAGAGATCAAGAGGAAGTAGGCCGGAAACGCTCTTCTGGAAGAGAAAATAGTCGAGAACACACAAGATGAGAAAAGTAAACAGGATGAAATCTAAGAAATATGGAGGAAATAAGTCGGAAACGAATTTGAGAAAGAAAAAATAGGCGACAAAAGTCAAGAAAAGAAGAGAAAACAGGTGGAAATCTGAGAAATCAGGAAAAATAGGCTGGAAGCGATCTGGTGGAAGATAAAATTGGCGAGAAAAGAGAAGAAAAGAAGAGAAAATTGGATGAAATGTAAGAATTCAAGAGGAAATGGGCCGGAAACGATCTTCAGGAAGAGAAAATAGCCGAGAACACACAAGATGAGAAGAGTAAACAGGATGAAATGTAAGAAATATGGAGAAAATAAGTTGGAAACGAATTTGAGGAAGATAAAATAGGCGAGAAAAGGCAAGAAAAGAACAGAAAGCAGGATGAAATGTAAGAAATCAAGAGGAAATAGGCCGCAAACGTCCTTCTGGAAGAGAAAATAGGCGAGAAAAGGCAAAAAAAGAAGAGAAAACAGGTCGAAAAGTAAGAAATCTGGGAAAATATGCCTGAAACGATCTTCAGGAAGAGAAAATAGACGAGAAAACACAAGAAGAGACGAGAAGACAGCATGAAATGTAAGAAATCAAAATGAAATAGGCCGGAAATGTTCTTTTGGAAGAGGAAATAATCGAGTAAAGACCAGAAAGAAAGAGAAAAGGAGACGAAATCTAAGAAGTAGGTTGAAAATAGTCCGGAAACGAATTTCAGGAAGAGAAAATAGGCGAGAAAAGGCACGAAAGAAAAGAAAGCAGGAAGAAATGTAAGAAATCAAGAGGAAATAGGCTGCAAACGTCCTTCCGGAAAAGAAAATAGGCGAGAAAAAGCAAGAAAAGAAGAGAAAAACTGGTCGAAAAGTAAGAAATCAGGGAAAATATGCCTGAAAGATCTTTAGGAAGAGGAAACAAACGAGAAAACACACGAAAAGACGAGAAAACAGCATGAAATGTAAGAAATCAAAATGAAATAAGCCGGAAATGTTCTTCTGTAACAGGAAATAATCGAGAAAAGAGAAGAAAGAAAGAGAAAAGGGGAGGAAATTTAAGAAATAGGTTTGAAAATAGTCCGGAAACGAATTTCAGGAAGAGAAAATAGGCGAGAAAAGGCAAGAAAAGAAGAGAAAACAGGAGGCAAACTGAGAAATCAGGAAAAATACGCTGAGAACGATCTGGTGGAAGTGAAAATTGGTGACAAAAGACAAGAAAAGAAGAGAAAAGGGATGAAATCAAAGAAATCAAGAGGAAATAGGCCGGAAACGATCTTCAGGAAAAGAAAACAGGCTAGAAAGAAAAAGAAAAGAAGTTAAAATTGGATGAAATGTAAGAAATCAAGAGGAAGTAGGCCGGAAACGCTCTTCTGGAAGAGAAAATAGTCGAGAACACACAAGATGAGAAAAGTAAACAGGATGAAATCTAAGAAATATGGAGAAAATAAGTCGGAAACGAATTTGAGAAAGAAAAAATAGGCGACAAAAGTCAAGAAAAGAAGAGAAAACAGGTGGAAATCTGAGAAATCAGGAAAAATAGGCTGGAAGCGATCTGGTGGAAGATAAAATTGGCGAGAAAAGAGAAGAAAAGAAGAGAAAATTGGATGAAATGTAAGAATTCAAGAGGAAATGGGCCGGAAACGATCTTCAGGAAGAGAAAATAGCCGAGAACACACAAGATGAGAAGAGTAAACAGGATGAAATGTAAGAAATATGGAGAAAATAAGTTGGAAACGAATTTGAGGAAGATAAAATAGGCGAGAAAAGGCAAGAAAAGAACAGAAAGCAGGATGAAATGTAAGAAATCAAGAGGAAATAGGCCGCAAACGTCCTTCTGGAAGAGAAAATAGGCGAGAAAAGGCAAGAAAAGAAGAGAAAACAGGTCGAAAAGTAAGAAATCTGGGAAAATATGCCTGAAACGATCTTCAGGAAGAGAAAATAGACGAGAAAACACAAGAAGAGACGAGAAAACAGCATGAAATGTAAGAAATCAAAATGAAATAGGCCGGAAATGTTCTTTTGGAAGAGGAAATAATCGAGTAAAGACCAGAAAAAAAAGAGAAAAGGAGACGAAATCTAAGAAATAGGTTGAAAATAGTCCGGAAACGAATTTCAGGAAGAGAAAATAGGCGAAAAAAGGCAAGAAAAGAAGAGAAAACAGGAGGCAAACTGAGAAATCAGGAAAAATACGCTGAGAACGATCTGGTGGAAGTGAAAATTGGTGACAAAAGACAAGAAAAGAAGAGAAAAGGGATGAAATCAAAGAAATCAAGAGGAAATAGGCCGGAAACGATCTTCAGGAAAAGAAAACAGGCTAGAAAGAAAAAGAAAAGAAGTTAAAATTGGATGAAATGTAAGAAATCAAGAGGAAGTAGGCCGGAAACGCTCTTCTGGAAGAGAAAATAGTCGAGAACACACAAGATGAGAAAAGTAAACAGGATGAAATCTAAGAAATGTGGAGAAAATAAGTCGGAAACGAATTTGAGAAAGAAAAAATAGGCGACAAAAGTCAAGAAAAGAAGAGAAAACAGGTGGAAATCTGAGAAATCAGGAAAAATAGGCTGGAAGCGATCTGGTGGAAGATAAAATTGGCGAGAAAAGAGAAGAAAAGAAGAGAAAATTGGATGAAATGTAAGAATTCAAGAGGAAATGGGCCGGAAACGATCTTCAGGAAGAGAAAATAGCCGAGAACACACAAGATGAGAAGAGTAAACAGGATTTGAGGAAGATAAAATAGGCGAGAAAAGGCAAGAAAAGAACAGAAAGCAGGATGAAATGTAAGAAATCAAGAGGAAATAGGCCGCAAACGTCCTTCTGGAAGAAAAAATAGGCGAGAAAAGGCAAGAAAAGAAGAGAAAACAGGTCGAAAAGTAAAAAATCTGGGAAAACGACGTCATAAGCACGATTAGACGACGCATGGCCGGACGTATGACACTGACAACACGTCCGACCCAGTTCAGTTTCCCCAGCAGGCTCTGGAGGTCGCGTTTTGAGAGCCGTCTGTTGTCGGGACTTGCGTAGTGGGAGAGAAGGGTTTGGACTTCGCATAGCTTATCCGTGGGAATTGACAGCGTGCAGTCGGTGGAGTCGATAGTCACTCCGAGAAACGTTAGTCTGCGCGTAGGGGAGATGCATTTCTCCCAGTTGATTGCAAAACCAAGCGACCGGAGGAGCCGTATCAAGCATTGCATTGCCTTGAGCGTGTCGTCAAATGTATCAGCGGTAATAAAAAAGTCATCGAGGTAGCAAATTATTGCTTTTATACCTTGTTTTTTAAGCATGCGGCAGACACTCTGAGTAATACGATGGAAAATACCAACGCTTAATGAAGCCCCGAAGGGCAAGCGGGTATCTACAAGGTATGTGTGATGTTTATTACCCTTAAATTTCCACTTTAAGCCCGTTAGACGTTGGGACGCTTCGCTGAGCGGGACCTGCCGATAAGCTGATTTAAGGTCCACTTTTGCCATAAACGAGTTTCTACTGACCATATCGGCAGCGATGTCCACGGATGTAAAAACATGTTTGTCGGGGGTGGCGTGGGAGTTGACAGAAAAGGCCTTCTGGTTGCGAGCAATCGTGAATTAGCCTGATTTCACCGTTTTGTTTGGGTATGGCGGAGAGCGGGGAGACAATGGCCGGTTTTTCTACCACTACTTTATAGCGACCCAGGGCAATTTCCTTCTTTATTTCGCTCTCTACCTCATCACGATATTGTCGCTCAGCCACGCGGCTGTTGGGGGCTTCGGCACACTGAATATTTTCCGTGCGAACGTTAACGATATCGAACCCATTACGTAATCCGTTGAGAATAAATACCTTGTCCTTATCCGTTTCAAGTTGTCGTTCCCATTCGTCGAGCCGGTCAGACAGTGGGCTAGAGACGGCGTGCCGCTAGTCTCTGTGAGCAATCTCGGGGTGGTTCTGGAAACATTTCAGGCAGGCATGCATGAATCGGCAGTTCAGTAGACTGCAACCCCGGCGCGAATTAAAGTTGCGACAAATTTCCGTGCCGTTCGGGGCCCTTGGAGCTTCCACCCTGGGTCTAGCGTGCTGCTTCCGGGTGGATGTTGATTGGGCGCGAGACGAGAAGCAACATATGCCTAGGAGATACGTATCGTCGTCTCCCCAACGGATTTGCCCCGACGCCACCCGTTGCCGGTATTCGAAATCATACCTCATACAGTTGGCTAGCGGGTAATACTCGCACATATCTCCAAACTTTATGCCGTAGAGATTGTAGCGATCACGCTCGTCTTCCGTCTCCAACTGTCCTGAGCGCTTTAGGGCGCTAAAGATGCGGGCGTGGCCTTTCACCCACTGCTGCCACGTGGTGTCCTCAGGCCTCACGCGTTTCGCCGCGCTCGTCACGATCACTTTCGCATCACCGTTCGACGATAACACTGTCTCTGTGCCCTGACTCCCCAGGAAGGATCCACAGAAATCTTGGACAAATAATGGTCGCGTGTTACCTGGGGTTCTCCCGGTCTGCCATGGGTCGTCGTCCGGGGTCTGCGGCTTGTCCACGAGGGAGTCCAGCATGGCTGTCATCGTCTCTGTGTTAAGGCGTGGAAGGTCATTCAGGGTAGCTGGTGCCGCGTCGCTGCGTAGCCGGGGTCTGTCGGCCGGAAATTTCTCAATGATGTCCGATGTGGGACCGGTACGGGAACTCGCACTGTCGGACTTTGCGTCCTTAAGGTCTGCGACGGCCGCTAGCAGCATTCTCTCTTGGCCGAGCGAGAGTTTTAGCGCCTTAATGACGACCTTGTCAATGTGCAGTACACTGTCGATGGAAAAGAATTCCTCGCTCAGGAGAGCGTCGACAGTGGATTCGAGAAGGTTTCTCGACGCAGCCCATTCTTTCAACTCTTTAATTGCACTGTCGACTTTATCCTTATTCATTTTTTTGTTTCCTTGCTCTCTCAGAGTTTTTTTTTTTATACAGTTATAGGGGGCTCACTGCTTGGCCGTAATTGCAATTAATGCCCTATTCAGACGGCACTGCTCAGGCAAGATCTTAATTGCAATTAGAGTACTCACGCATATTGATGCCCCAAATCCTAGCAATCCCTTGCACTAATTGCAATTCAGAGTCCAAGCTTGTCAGCTGTACGGGTGACGCTTGTTAGGCTTAACAATTGATATCCACAAATTGCAATTAAGAGCTTCAAGTTTATACACAATGTCGCATATATCACACTTTTATTTATTGTTTTTTTTTATATATACATTTTATTCCCTTTACCTTACGCCCTGTATCAATCGTTATCCTGAAAGCTACTTTAATCAAATGTAATTATCCTTTGTGTCCTTTTCTGGTTTTCTTTATTATTATTTTTTTTTTTTTTTTTTTTAGTTTATTATTATTTTATCCTGAAGGCTAGCTAATATTCCATTTGGCTGTGTCTTTCCGTTTTTTTTTTTCTTTTGCTCTCTGGAAGCGCTTGCTTGACCAGTGCTTGCTTTGCATTTGTCAGGGGAAGCTTGGAAGAGCCTTGTTATGTACCGTCCGACTTAATCCCTGCACGACTCAACGGCCAATAGAACACAGGCATGACAGAAGGTACTCTGGGGCGAGCTCCGCCCCCGAGTTACAGAGTGTGTGCTTCGCTCCCGCCTTGCATGACGGCACGCTGTAAGCCGAGACGCTCCGTCTACATCTCCGTCTGGCACGCTCCGTCGCTGTCAAGTCGAGTAGCGTGGGGGATTAAGGGGGAAAAGGGGCAGCGCATCACCAGAGTTTTAAAATCAAATAACACTTTATTTTTTAAATAGGTTGAAAATAGTCCGGAAACGAATTTCAGGAAGAGAAAATAGGCGAGAAAAGGCAAGAAAAGAAAAGAAAGCAGGAAGAAATGTAAGAAATCAAGAGGAAATAGTCTGCAAACGTCCTTCCGGAAAAGAAAATAGGCGACAAAAAGCAAGAAAAGAAGAAAAAAACTGGTCGAAAAGTAAGAAATCAGGGAAAATATGCCTGAAAGATCTTTAGGAAGAGGAAACAAACGAGAAAACACACGAAAAGACGAGAAAACAGCATGAAATGTAAGAAATCAAAATGAAATAAGCCGGAAATGTTCTTCTGTAACAGGAAATAATCGAGAAAAGAGAAGAAAGAAAGAGAAAAGGGGAGGAAATTTAAGAAATAGGTTTGAAAATAGTCCGGAAACGAATTTCAGGAAAAGAAAATAGACGAGAAAAGGCAAGAAAAGATTAGAAAGCAGGATGAAATGTAAGAAATCAAGACGAAATAGGCCGGAAATGTTCTTCAGGAAAAGAAAATAGGCGAGAAAAGGCAAGAAAAGAAGAGAAAACAGGAGGCAAACTGAGAAATCAGGAAAAATACGCTGAGAACGATCTGGTGGAAGTGAAAATTGGTGACAAAAGACAAGAAAAGAAGAGAAAAGGGATGAAATCAAAGAAATCAAGAGGAAATAGGCCGGAAACGATCTTCAGGAAAAGAAAACAGGCTAGAAAGAAAAAGAAAAGAAGTTAAAATTGGATGAAATGTAAGAAATCAAGAGGAAGTAGGCCGGAAACGCTCTTCTGGAAGAGAAAATAGTCGAGAACACACAAGATGAGAAAAGTAAACAGGATGAAATCTAAGAAATATGGAGAAAATAAGTCGGAAACGAATTTGAGAAAGAAAAAATAGGCGACAAAAGTCAAGAAAAGAAGAGAAAACAGGTGGAAATCTGAGAAATCAGGAAAAATAGGCTGGAAGCGATCTGGTGGAAGATAAAATTGGCGAGAAAAGAGAAGAAAAGAAGAGAAAATTGGATGAAATGTAAGAATTCAAGAGGAAATGGGCCGGAAACGATCTTCAGGAAGAGAAAATAGCCGAGAACACACAAGATGAGAAGAGTAAACAGGATTTGAGGAAGATAAAATAGGCGAGAAAAGGCAAGAAAAGAACAGAAAGCAGGATGAAATGTAAGAAATCAAGAGGAAATAGGCCGCAAACGTCCTTCTGGAAGAAAAAATAGGCGTGAAAAGGCAAGAAAAGAAGAGAAAACAGGTCGAAAAGTAAGAAATCTGGGAAAATATGCCTGAAACGATCTTCAGGAAGAGAAAATAGACGAGAAAACACAAGAAGAGACGAGAAAACAGCATGAAATGTAAGAAATCAAAATGAAATAGGCCGGAAATGTTCTTTTGGAAGAGGAAATAATCGAAAAAAGACCAGAAAGAAAGAGAAAAGGAGACGAAATCTAAGAAATCGGTTGAAAATAGTCCGGAAACGAATTTCAGGAAGAGAAAATAGGCGAGAAAAGGCAAGAAAAGAAAAGAAAGCAGGAAGAAATGTAAGAAATCAAGAGGAAATAGTCTGCAAACGTCCTTCCGGAAAAGAAAATAGGCGACAAAAAGCAAGAAAAGAAGAAAAAAACTGGTCGAAAAGTAAGAAATCAGGGAAAATATGCCTGAAAGATCTTTAGGAAGAGGAAACAAACGAGAAAACACACGAAAAGACGAGAAAACAGCATGAAATGTAAGAAATCAAAATGAAATAAGCCGGAAATGTTCTTCTGTAACAGGAAATAATCGAGAAAAGAGAAGAAAGAAAGAGAAAAGGGGAGGAAATTTAAGAAATAGGTTTGAAAATAGTCCGGAAACGAATTTCAGGAAGAGAAAATAGGCGAGAAAAGGCAAGAAAAGAAGAGAAAACAGGAGGCAAACTGAGAAATCAGGAAATATACGCTGAGAACGATCTGGTGGAAGTGAAAATTGGTGACAAAAGACAAGAAAAGAAGAGAAAAGGGATGAAATCAAAGAAATCAAGAGGAAATAGGCAGGAAACGATCTTCAGGAAAAGAAAACAGGCTAGAAAGAAAAAGAAAAGAAGTTAAAATTGGATGAAATGTAAGAAATCAAGAGGAAGTAGGCCGGAAACGCTCTTCTGGAAGAGAAAATAGTCGAGAACACACAAGATGAGAAAAGTAAACAGGATGAAATCTAAGAAATATGGAGAAAATAAGTCGGAAACGAATTTGAGAAAGAAAAAATAGGCGACAAAAGTCAAGAAAAGAAGAGAAAACAGGTGGAAATCTGAGAAATCAGGAAAAATAGGCTGGAAGCGATCTGGTGGAAGATAAAATTGGCGAGAAAAGAGAAGAAAAGAAGAGAAAATTGGATGAAATGTAAGAATTCAAGAGGAAATGGGCCGGAAACGATCTTCAGGAAGAGAAAATAGCCGAGAACACACAAGATGAGAAGAGTAAACAGGATGAAATGTAAGAAATATGGAGAAAATAAGTTGGAAACGAATTTGAGGAAGATAAAATAGGCGAGAAAAGGCAAGAAAAGAACAGAAAGCAGGATGAAATGTAAGAAATCAAGAGGAAATAGTCCGCAAACGTCCTTCTGGAAGAGAAAATAGGCGAGAAATGGCAAGAAAAGAAGAGAAAACAGGTCGAAAAGTAAGAAATCTGGGAAAATATGCCTGAAACGATCTTCAGGAAGAGAAAATAGACGAGAAAACACAAGAAGAGACGAGAAAACAGCATGAAATGTAAGAAATCAAAATGAAATAGGCCGGAAATGTTCTTTTGGAAGAGGAAATAATCGAAAAAAGACCAGAAAGAAAGAGAAATGGAGACGAAATCTAAGAAATAGGTTGAAAATAGTCCGGAAACGAATTTCAGGAAGAGAAAATAGGCGAGAAAAGGCAAGAAAAGAAAAGAAAGCAGGAAGAAATGTAAGAAATCAAGAGGAAATAGTCTGCAAACGTCCTTCCGGAAAAGAAAATAGGCGACAAAAAGCAAGAAAAGAAGAAAAAAACTGGTCGAAAAGTAAGAAATCAGGGAAAATATGCCTGAAAGATCTTTAGGAAGAGGAAACAAACGAGAAAACACACGAAAAGACGAGAAAACAGCATGAAATGTAAGAAATCAAAATGAAATAAGCCGGAAATGTTCTTCTGTAACAGGAAATAATCGAGAAAAGAGAAGAAAGAAAGAGAAAAAAGGAGGAAATTTAAGAAATAGGTTTGAAAATAGTCCGGAAACGAATTTCAGGAAGAGAAAATAGGCGAGAAAAGGCAAGAAAAGAAGAGAAAACAGGAGGCAAACTGAGAAATCAGGAAAAATACGCTGAGAACGATCTGGTGGAAGTGAAAATTGGTGACAAAAGACAAGAAAAGAAGAGAAAAGGGATGAAATCAAAGAAATCAAGAGGAAATAGGCAGGAAACGATCTTCAGGAAAAGAAAACAGGCTAGAAAGAAAAAGAAAAGAAGTTAAAATTGGATGAAATGTAAGAAATCAAGAGGAAGTAGGCCGGAAACGCTCTTCTGGAAGAGAAAATAGTCGAGAACACACAAGATGAGAAAAGTAAACAGGATGAAATCTAAGAAATATGAAGAAAATAAGTCGGAAACGAATTTGAGAAAGAAAAAATAGGCGACAAAAGTCAAGAAAAGAAGAGAAAACAGGTGGAAATCTGAGAAATCAGGAAAAATAGGCTGGAAGCGATCTGGTGGAAGATAAAATTGGCGAGAAAAGAGAAGAAAAGAAGAGAAAATTGGATGAAATGTAAGAATTCAAGAGGAAATGGGCCGGAAACGATCTTCAGGAAGAGAAAATAGCCGAGAACACACAAGATGAGAAGAGTAAACAGGATGAAATGTAAGAAATATGGAGAAAATAAGTTGGAAACGAATTTTAGGAAGATAAAATAGGCGAGAAAAGGCAAGAAAAGAACAGAAAGCAGGATGAAATGTAAGAAATCAAGAGGAAATAGGCCGCAAACGTCCTTCTGGAAGAAAAAATAGGCGAGAAAAGGCAAGAAAAGAAGAGAAAACAGGTCGAAAAGTAAGAAATCTGGGAAAATGTGCCTGAAACAATCTTCAGGAAGAGAAAATAGACGACAAAACACAAGAAGAGACGAGAAAACAGCATGAAATGTAAGAAATCAAAATGAAATAGACCGGAAATGTTCTTTTGGAAGAGGAAATAATCGAGAAAAGACCAGAAAGAAAGAGAAAAGGAGACGAAATCTAAGAAATAGGTTGAAAATAGTCCGGAAACGAATTTCAGGAAGAGAAAATAGGCGAGAAAAGGCAAGAAAAGAAAAGAAAGCAGGAAGAAATGTAAGAAATCAAGAGGAAATAGTCTGCAAACGTCCTTCCGGAAAAGAAAATAGGCGAGAAAAAGCAAGAAAAGAAGAAAAAAACTGGTCGAAAAGTGAGAAATCAGGGAAAATATGCCTGAAAGATCTTTAGGAAGAGGAAACAAACGAGAAAACACACGAAAAGACGAGAAAACAGCATGAAATGTAAGAAATCAAAATGAAATAAGCCGGAAATGTTCTGTAACAGGAAATAATCGAGAAAAGAGAAGAAAGAAAGAGAAAAGGGGAGGAAATCTAAGAAATAGGTTTGAAAATAGTCCGGAAACGAATTTCAGGAAAAGAAAATAGGCGAGAAAAGGCAAGAAAAGATTAGAAAGCAGGATGAAATGTAAGAAATCAAGACGAAATAGGCCGGAAAAGTTCTTCTGGAAGAAAAAATAGGCGAGAAAAGAGAAGAAAGAAAGAGAAAAGGGGAGGAAATTTAAGAAATAGGTTTGAAAATAGTCCGGAAACGAATTTCAGGAAAAGAAAATAGGCGAGAAAAGGCAAGAAAAGAAGAGAAAACAGGAGGCAAACTGAGAAATCAGGAAAAATACGCTGAGAACGATCTGGTGGAAGTGAAAATTGGTGACAAAAGACAAGAAAAGAAGAGAAAAGGGATGAAATCAAAGAAATCAAGAGGAAATAGGCCGGAAACGATCTTCAGGAAAAGAAAACAGGCTAGAAAGAAAAAGAAAAGAAGTTAAAATTGGATGAAATGTAAGAAATCAAGAGGAAGTAGGCCGGAAACGCTCTTCTGGAAGAGAAAATAGTCGAGAACACACAAGATGAGAAAAGTAAACAGGATGAAATCTAAGAAATATGGAGAAAATAAGTCGGAAACGAATTTGAGAAAGAAAAAATAGGCGACAAAAGTCAAGAAAAGAAGAGAAAACAGGTGGAAATCTGAGAAATCAGGAAAAATAGGCTGGAAGCGATCTGGTGGAAGATAAAATTGGCGAGAAAAGAGAAGAAAAGAAGAGAAAATTGGATGAAATGTAAGAATTCAAGAGGAAATGGGCCGGAAACGATCTTCAGGAAGAGAAAATAGCCGAGAACACACAAGATGAGAAGAGTAAACAGGATGAAATGTAAGAAATATGGAGAAAATAAGTTGGAAACGAATTTGAGGAAGATAAAATAGGCGAGAAAAGGCAAGAAAAGAACAGAAAGCAGGATGAAATGTAAGAAATCAAGAGGAAATAGGCCGCAAACGTCCTTCTGGAAGAAAAAATAGGCGAGAAAAGGCAAGAAAAGAAGAGAAAATAGGTCGAAAAGTAAGAAATCTGGGAAAATATGCCTGAAACGATCTTCAGGAAGAGAAAATAGACGAGAAAACACAAGAAGAGACGAGAAAACAGCATGAAATGTAAGAAATCAAAATGAAATAGGCCGGAAATGTTCTTTTGGAAGAGGAAATAATCGAAAAAAAAACCAGAAAGAAAGAGAAAAGGAGACGAAATCTAAGAAATAGGTTGAAAATAGTCCGGAAACGAATTTCAGGAAGAGTAAATAGGCGAGAAAAGGCAAGAAAAGAAAAGAAAGCAGGAAGAAATGTAAGAAATCAAGAGGAAATAGTCTGCAAACGTCCTTCCGGAAAAGAAAATAGGCGACAAAAAGCAAGAAAAGAAGAAAAAAACTGGTCGAAAAGTAAGAAATCAGGGAAAATATGCCTGAAAGATCTTTAGGAAGAGGAAACAAACGAGAAAACACACGAAAAGACGAGAAAACAGCATGAAATGTAAGAAATCAAAATGAAATAAGCCGGAAATGTTCTTCTGTAACAGGAAATAATCGAGAAAAGAGAAGAAAGAAAGAGAAAAGGGGAGGAAATTTAAGAAATAGGTTTGAAAATAGTCCGGAAACGAATTTCAGGAAGAGAAAATAGGCGAGAAAAGGCAAGAAAAGAAGAGAAAACAGGAGGCAAACTGAGAAATCAGGAAAAATACGCTGAGAACGATCTGGTGGAAGTGAAAATTGGTGACAAAAGACAAGAAAAGAAGAGAAAAGGGATGAAATCAAAGAAATCAAGAGGAAATAGGCAGGAAACGATCTTCAGGAAAAGAAAACAGGCTAGAAAGAAAAAGAAAAGAAGTTAAAATTGGATGAAATGTAAGAAATCAAGAGGAAGTAGGCCGGAAACGCTCTTCTGGAAGAGAAAATAGTCGAGAACACACAAGATGAGAAAAGTAAACAGGATGAAATCTAAGAAATATGGAGAAAATAAGTCGGAAACGAATTTGAGAAAGAAAAAATAAGCGACAAAAGTCAAGAAAAGAAGAGAAAACAGGTGGAAATCTGAGAAATCAGGAAAAATAGGCTGGAAGCGATCTGGTGGAAGATAAAATTGGCGAGAAAAGAGAAGAAAAGAAGAGAAAATTGGATGAAATGTAAGAATTCAAGAGGAAATGGGCCGGAAACGATCTTCAGGAAGAGAAAATAGCCGAGAACACACAAGATGAGAAGAGTAAACAGGATGAAATGTAAGAAATATGGAGAAAATAAGTTGGAAACGAATTTGAGGAAGATAAAATAGACGAGAAAAGGCAAGAAAAGAACAGAAAGCAGGATGAAATGTAAGAAATCAAGAGGAAATAGTCTGCAAACGTCCTTCCGGAAAAGAAAATAGGCAAGAAAAATCAAGAAAAGAAGAAAAAACTGGTCGAAAAGTAAGAAATCAGGGAAAATATGCCTGAAAGATCTTTAGGAAGAGGAAACAAACGAGAAAACACACGAAAAGACGAGAAAACAGCATGAAATGTAAGAAATCAAAATGAAATAAGCCGGAAATGTTCTTCTGTAACAGGAAATAATC
Source organism: Protula sp. h YS-2021 (assembly GCA_949752745.1). NCBI lineage: Eukaryota > Metazoa > Annelida > Polychaeta > Sabellida > Serpulidae > Protula > Protula sp. h YS-2021. The sequence goes on from OX457034.1 coordinate 3,276,777, forward strand.
GAGAAAAGAGAAGAAAGAGAAAAGGGGAGGAAATTTAAGAAATAGGTTTGAAAATAGTCCGGAAACGAATTTCAGGAAGAGAAAATAGGCGAGAAAAGGCAAGAAAAGAAGAGAAAACAGGAGGCAAACTGAGAAATCAGGAAAAATACGCTGAGAACGATCTGGTGGAAGTGAAAATTGGTGACAAAAGACAATAAAAGAAGAGAAAAGGGATGAAATCAAAGAAATCAAGAGGAAATAGGCCGGAAACGATCTTCAGGAAAAGAAAACAGGCTAGAAAGAAAAAGAAAAGAAGTTAAAATTGGATGAAATGTAAGAAATCAAGAGGAAGTAGGCCGGAAACGCTCTTCTGGAAGAGAAAATAGTCGAGAACACACAAGATGAGAAAAGTAAACAGGATGAAATCTAAGAAATATGGAGAAAATAAGTCGGAAACGAATTTGAGAAAGAAAAAATAGGCGACAAAAGTCAAGAAAAGAAGAGAAAACAGGTGGAAATCTGAGAAATCAGGAAAAATAGGCTGGAAGCGATCTGGTAAAAGATAAAATTGGCGAGAAAAGAGAAGAAAAGAAGAGACAATTGAATGAAATGTAAGAATTCAAGAGGAAATGGGCCGGAAACGATCTTCAGGAAGAGAAAATAGCCGAGAACACACAAGATGAGAAGAGTAAACAGGATGAAATGTAAGAAATATGGAGAAAATAAGTTGGAAACGAATTTGAGAAAGAAAAATTAGGCGAGAAAAGGCAAGAAAAGAACAGAAAGCAGGATGAAATGTAAGAAATCAAGAGGAAATAGGCCGCAAACGTCCTTCTGGAAGAGAAAATAGGCGAGAAAAGACAAGAAAAGAAGAGAAATGGGGATGAGATCTAAGAAATCAAGAGGAAATAGGTCGGAAACGATCTTTAGAAAGAGAAAATAGGCGAGAAAAGGCAAGAAAAGAACAGAAAGCAGGATGAAATGTAAGAAATCAAGAGTAAATAGGCCGCAAACGTCCTTCTGGAAGAAAAAATAGGCGAGAAAAGGCAAGAAAAGAAGAGAAAACAGGTCGAAAAGTAAGAAATCTGGGAAAATATGCCTGAAACGATCTTCAGGAAGAGAAAATAGACGAGAAAACACAAGAAGAGACGAGAAAACAGCATGAAATGTAAGAAATCAAAATGAAATAGGCCGGAAATGTTCTTTTGGAAGAGGAAATAATCGAGAAAAGACCAGAAATAAAGAGAAAAGGAGACGAAATCTAAGAAATAGGTTGAAAATAGTCCGGAAACGAATTTCAGGAAGAGAAAATAGGCGAGAAAAGGCAAGAAAAGAAAAGAAAGCAGGAAGAAATGTAAGAAATCAAGAGGAAATAGTCTGCAAACGTCCTTCCGGAAAAGAAAATAGGCAAGAAAAAGCAAGAAAAGAAGAAAAAACTGGTCGAAAAGTAAGAAATCAGGGAAAATATGCCTGAAAGATCTTTAGGAAGAGGAAACAAACGAGAAAACACACGAAAAGACGAGAAAACAGCATGAAATGTAAGAAATCAAAATGAAATAAGCCGGAAATGTTCTTCTGTAACAGGAAATAATCGAGAGAAGAGAAGAAAGAAAGAGAAAAGGGGAGGAAATTTAAGAAATAGGTTTGAAAATAGTCCGGAAACGAATTTCAGGAAGAGAAAATAGGCGAGAAAAGGCAAGAAAAGAAGAGAAAACAGGAGGCAAACTGAGAAATCAGGAAAAATACGCTGAGAACGATCTGGTGGAAGTGAAAATTGGTGACAAAAGACAAGAAAAGAAGAGAAAAGGGATGAAATCAAAGAAATCAAGAGGAAGTAGGCCGGAAACGCTCTTCTGGAAGAGAAAATAGTCGAGAACACACAAGATGAGAAAAGTAAACAGGATGAAATCTAAGAAATATGGAGAAAATAAGTCGGAAACGAATTTGAGAAAGAAAAAATAGGCGACAAAAGTCAAGAAAAGAAGAGAAAACAGGTGGAAATCTGAGAAATCAGGAAAAAATAGGCTGGAAGCGATCTGGTGGAAGATAAAATTGGCGAGAAAAGAGAAGAAAAGAAGAGAAAATTGGATGAAATGTAAGAATTCAAGAGGAAATGGGCCGGAAACGATCTTCAGGAAGAGAAAATAGCCGAGAACACACAAGATGAGAAGAGTAAACAGGATGAAATGTAAGAAATATGGAGAAAATAAGTTGGAAACGAATTTGAGGAAGATAAAATAGGCGAGAAAAGGCAAGAAAAGAACAGAAAGCAGGATGAAATGTAAGAAATCAAGAGGAAATAGGCCGCAAACGTCCTTCTGGAAGAAAAAATAGGCGAGAAAAGGCAAGAAAAGAAGAGAAAATAGGTCGAAAAGTAAGAAATCTGGGAAAATATGCCTGAAACGATCTTCAGGAAGAGAAAATAGACGAGAAAACACAAGAAGAGACGAGAAAACAGCATGAAATGTAAGAAATCAAAATGAAATAGGCCGGAAATGTTCTTTTGGAAGAGGAAATAATCGAAAAAAAAACCAGAAAGAAAGAGAAAAGGAGACGAAATCTAAGAAATAGGTTGAAAATAGTCCGGAAACGAATTTCAGGAAGAGAAAATAGGCGAGAAAAGGCAATAAAAGAAAAGAAAGCAGGAAGAAATGTAAGAAATCAAAATGAAATAAGCCGGAAATGTTCTTCTGTAACAGGAAATAATCGAGAGAAGAGAAGAAAGAAAGAGAAAAGGGGAGGAAATTTAAGAAATAGGTTTGAAAATAGTCCGGAAACGAATTTCAGGAAGAGAAAATAGGCGAGAAAAGGCAAGAAAAGAAGAGAAAACAGGAGGCAAACTGAGAAATCAGGAAAAATACGCTGAGAACGATCTGGTGGAAGTGAAAATTGGTGACAAAAGACAAGAAAAGAAGAGAAAAGGGATGAAATCAAAGAAATCAAGAGGAAATAGACCGGAAACGATCTTCAGGAAAAGAAAACAGGCTAGAAAGAAAAAGAAAAGAAGTTAAAATTGGATGAAATGTAAGAAATCAAGAGGAAGTAGGCCGGAAACGCTCTTCTGGAAGAGAAAATAGTCGAGAACACACAAGATGAGAAAAGTAAACAGGATGAAATCTAAGAAATATGGAGAAAATAAGTCGGAAACGAATTTGAGAAAGAAAAAATAGGCGACAAAAGTCAAGAAAAGAAGAGAAAACAGGTGGAAATCTGAGAAATCAGGAAAAATAGGCTGGAAGCGATCTGGTGGAAGATAAAATTGGCGAGAAAAGAGAAGAAAAGAAGAGAAAATTGGATGAAATGTAAGAATTCAAGAGGAAATAGGCCGGAAACGATCTTCAGGAAGAGAAAATAGCCGAGAACACACAAGATGAGAAGAGTAAACAGGATGAAATGTAAGAAATATGGAGAAAATAAGTTGGAAACGAATTTGAGGAAGATAAAATAGGCGAGAAAAGGCAAGAAAAGAACAGAAAGCAGGATGAAATGTAAGAAATCAAGAGGAAATAGGCCGCAAACGTCCTTCTGGAAGAAAAAATAGGCGAGAAAAGGCAAGAAAAGAAGAGAAAATAGGTCGAAAAGTAAGAAATCTGGGAAAATATGCCTGAAACGATCTTCAGAAAGAGAAAATAGACGAGAAAACACAAGAAGAGACGAGAAAACAGCATGAAATGTAAGAAATCAAAATGAAATAGGCCGGAAATGTTCTTTTGGAAGAGGAAATAATCGAAAAAAAACCAGAAAAAAAGAGAAAAGGAGACGAAATCTAAGAAATAGGTTGAAAATAGTCCGGAAACGAATTTCAGGAAGAGAAAATAGGCGAGAAAAGGCAAGAAAAGAAAAGAAAGCAGGAAGAAATGTAAGAAATCAAAATGAAATAAGCCGGAAATGTTCTTCTGTAACAGGAAATAATCGAGAGAAGAGAAGAAAGAAAGAGAAAAGGGGAGGAAATTTAAGAAATAGGTTTGAAAATAGTCCGGAAACGAATTTCAGGAAGAGAAAATAGGCGAGAAAAGGCAAGAAAAGAAAAGAAAGCAGGAAGAAATGTAAGAAATCAAGAGGAAATAGTCTGCAAACGTCCTTCCGGAAAAGAAAATAGGCAAGAAAAAGCAAGAAAAGAAGAAAAAACTGGTCGAAAAGTAAGAAATCAGGGAAAATATGCCTGAAAGATCTTTAGGAAGAGGAAACAAACGAAAAAACACACGAAAAGACGAGAAAACAGCATGAAATGTAAGAAATCAAAATGAAATAAGCCGGAAATGTTCTTCTGTAACAGGAAATAATCGAGAAAAGAGAAGAAAGAAAGAGAAAAAGGGAGGAAATTTAAGAAATAGGTTTGAAAATAGTCCGGAAACGAATTTCAGGAAGAGAAAATAGGCGAGAAAAGGCAAGAAAAGAAGAGAAAACAGGAGGCAAACTGAGAAATCAGGAAAAATACGCTGAGAACGATCTGGTGGAAGTGAAAATTGGTGACAAAAGACAAGAAAAGAAGAGAAAAGGGATGAACTCAAAGAAATCAAGAGGAAATAGACCGGAAACGATCTTCAGGAAAAGAAAACAGGCTAGAAAGAAAAAGAAAAGAAGTTAAAATTGGATGAAATGTAAGAAATCAAGAGGAAGTAGGCCGGAAACGCTCTTCTGGAAGAGAAAATAGTCGAGAACACACAAGATGAGAAAAGTAAACAGGATGAAATCTAAGAAATATGGAGAAAATAAGTCGGAAACGAATTTGAGAAAGAAAAAATAGGCGACAAAAGTCAAGAAAAGAAGAGAAAACAGGTGGAAATCTGAGAAATCAGGAAAAATAGGCTGGAAGCGATCTGGTGGAAGATAAAATTGGCGAGAAAAGAGAAGAAAAGAAGAGAAAATTGGATGAAATGTAAGAATTCAAGAGGAAATGGGCCGGAAACGATCTTCAGGAAGAGAAAATAGCCGAGAACACACAAGATGAGAAGAGTAAACAGGATGAAATGTAAGAAATATGGAGAAAATAAGTTGGAAACGAATTTGAGGAAGATAAAATAGACGAGAAAAGGCAAGAAAAGAACAGAAAGCAGGATGAAATGTAAGAAATCAAGAGGAAATAGTCTGCAAACGTCCTTCCGGAAAAGAAAATAGGCAAGAAAAATCAAGAAAAGAAGAAAAAACTGGTCGAAAAGTAAGAAATCAGGGAAAATATGCCTGAAAGATCTTTAGGAAGAGGAAACAAACGAGAAAACACACGAAAAGACGAGAAAACAGCATGAAATGTAAGAAATCAAAATGAAATAAGCCGGAAATGTTCTTCTGTAACAGGAAATAATCGAGAAAAGAGAAGAAAGAGAAAAGGGGAGGAAATTTAAGAAATAGGTTTGAAAATAGTCCGGAAACGAATTTCAGGAAGAGAAAATAGGCGAGAAAAGGCAAGAAAAGAAAAGAAAGCAGGATGAAATGTAAGAAATATGGAGAAAATAAGTTGGAAACGAATTTGAGAAAGAAAAATTAGGCGAGAAAAGGCAAGAAAAGAACAGAAAGCAGGATGAAATGTAAGAAATCAAGAGGAAATAGGCCGCAAACGTCCTTCTGGAAGAGAAAATAGGCGAGAAAAGACAAGAAAAGAAGAGAAATGGGGATGAGATCTAAGAAATCAAGAGGAAATAGGTCGGAAACGATCTTTAGAAAGAGAAAATAGGCGAGAAAAGGCAAGAAAAGAACAGAAAGCAGGATGAAATGTAAGAAATCAAGAGTAAATAGGCCGCAAACGTCCTTCTGGAAGAAAAAATAAGCGAGAAAAGGCAAGAAAAGAAGAGAAAACAGGTCGAAAAGTAAGAAATCTGGGAAAATATGCCTGAAACGATCTTCAGGAAGAGAAAATAGACGAGAAAACACAAGAAGAGACGAGAAAACAGCATGAAATGTAAGAAATCAAAATGAAATAGGCCGGAAATGTTCTTTTGGAAGAGGAAATAATCGAGAAAAGACCAGAAATAAAGAGAAAAGGAGACGAAATCTAAGAAATAGGTTGAAAATAGTCCGGAAACGAATTTCAGGAAGAGAAAATAGGCGAGAAAAGGCAAGAAAAGAAAAGAAAGCAGGAAGAAATGTAAGAAATCAAGAGGAAATAGTCTGCAAACGTCCTTCCGGAAAAGAAAATAGGCAAGAAAAAGCAAGAAAAGAAGAAAAAACTGGTCGAAAAGTAAGAAATCAGGGAAAATATGCCTGAAAGATCTTTAGGAAGAGGAAACAAACGAGAAAACACACGAAAAGACGAGAAAACAGCATGAAATGTAAGAAATCAAAATGAAATAAGCCGGAAATGTTCTTCTGTAACAGGAAATAATCGAGAGAAGAGAAGAAAGAAAGAGAAAAGGGGAGGAAATTTAAGAAATAGGTTTGAAAATAGTCCGGAAACGAATTTCAGGAAGAGAAAATAGGCGAGAAAAGGCAAGAAAAGAAGAGAAAACAGGAGGCAAACTGAGAAATCAGGAAAAATACGCTGAGAACGATCTGGTGGAAGTGAAAATTGGTGACAAAAGACAAGAAAAGAAGAGAAAAGGGATGAAATCAAAGAAATCAAGAGGAAATAGACCGGAAACGATCTTCAGGAAAAGAAAACAGGCTAGAAAGAAAAAGAAAAGAAGTTAAAATTGGATGAAATGTAAGAAATCAAGAGGAAGTAGGCCGGAAACGCTCTTCTGGAAGAGAAAATAGTCGAGAACACACAAGATGAGAAAAGTAAACAGGATGAAATCTAAGAAATATGGAGAAAATAAGTCGGAAACGAATTTGAGAAAGAAAAAATAGGCGACAAAAGTCAAGAAAAGAAGAGAAAACAGGTGGAAATCTGAGAAATCAGGAAAAATAGGCTGGAAGCGATCTGGTGGAAGATAAAATTGGCGAGAAAAGAGAAGAAAAGAAGAGAAAATTGGATGAAATGTAAGAATTCAAGAGGAAATGGGCCGGAAACGATCTTCAGGAAGAGAAAATAGCCGAGAACACACAAGATGAGAAGAGTAAACAGGATGAAATGTAAGAAATATAGAGAAAATAAGTTGGAAACGAATTTGAGGAAGATAAAATAGGCGAGAAAAGGCAAGAAAAGAACAGAAAGCAGGATGAAATGTAAGAAATCAAGAGTAAATAGGCCGCAAACGTCCTTCTGGAAGAAAAAATAGGCGAGAAAAGGCAAGAAAAGAAGAGAAAACAGGTCGAAAAGTAAGAAATCTGGGAAAATATGCCTGAAACGATCTTCAGGAAGAGAAAATAGACGAGAAAACACAAGAAGAGACGAGAAAACAGCATGAAATGTAAGAAATCAAAATGAAATAGGCCGGAAATGTTCTTTTGGAAGAGGAAATAATCGAGAAAAGACCAGAAAGAAAAAGAGAAAAGGAGATGAAATCTAAGAAATAGGTTGAAAATAGTCCGGAAACGAATTTCAGGAAGAGAAAATAGGCGAGAAAAGGCAAGAAAAGAAAAGAAAGCAGGAAGAAATGTAAGAAATCAAGAGGAAATAGTCTGCAAACGTCCTTCCGGAAAAGAAAATAGGCAAGAAAAAGCAAGAAAAGAAGAAAAAACTGGTCGAAAAGTAAGAAATCAGGGAAAATATGCCTGAAAGATCTTTAGGAAGAGGAAACAAACGAAAAAACACACGAAAAGACGAGAAAACAGCATGAAATGTAAGAAATCAAAATGAAATAAGCCGGAAATGTTCTTCTGTAACAGGAAATAATCGAGAAAAGAGAAGAAAGAAAGAGAAAAGGGGAGGAAATTTAAGAAATAGGTTTGAAAATAGTCCGGAAACGAATTTCAGGAAGAGAAAATAGGCGAGAAAAGGCAAGAAAAGAAGAGAAAACAGGAGGCAAACTGAGAAATCAGGAAAAATACGCTGAGAACGATCTGGTGGAAGTGAAAATTGGTGACAAAAGACAAGAAAAGAAGAGAAAAGGGATGAAATCAAAGAAATCAAGAGGAAATAGGCCGGAAACGATCTTCAGGAAAAGAAAACAGGCTAGAAAGAAAAAGAAAAGAAGTTAAAATTGGATGAAATGTAAGAAATCAAGAGGAAGTAGGCCGGAAACGCTCTTCTGGAAGAGAAAATAGTCGAGAACACACAAGATGAGAAAAGTAAACAGGATGAAATCTAAGAAATATGGAGAAAATAAGTCGGAAACGAATTTGAGAAAGAAAAAATAGGCGACAAAAGTCAAGAAAAGAAGAGAAAACAGGTGGAAATCTGAGAAATCAGGAAAAATAGGCTGGAAGCGATCTGGTGGAAGATAAAATTGGCGAGAAAAGAGAAGAAAAGAAGAGAAAATTGGATGAAATGTAAGAATTCAAGAGGAAATGGGCCGGAAACGATCTTCAGGAAGAGAAAATAGCCGAGAACACACAAGATGAGAAGAGTAAATGTCACGGTATTGTGAGTGTACGTGCTGATCCACTGCTTGAGGTGCCTATGGCTTGCTGTCACAGGTGCGACTAACACTGATTTGAGTCTGTCACTAGGTGTACCGTGCTTAAATGCTTTAATATCTTCAAGAGTCGGACCTAAGTATCACTCGAAGGTTGTATTTTACAGTTTACTGTCTGTTCTCGATTTACTTCGCAAGTTTATCTCAAGTCAATAAAGAGTCATACCTTGATTAGCGTTTATTATGCGTAATTCCACTAAATCAAACTGAACAATACAAATATCCTTGCAAACGAATGATTTATCTTAAATGTATAACTTTAATATCAATTCTAATATTTATCCTTCCGATTCTTCCCTTTTGCCTTGCAATAACGCACAAATAACGTGAAATAACGCGAAATTCTCGCACCGAGCGTCCGGCTCCCAGGCCACGAGAATACTGACTGCTGCTGGTGCAGCTGACGCGCTCCTTATATATGCGCTGGCGATACAGCCGCTGCTCATTAAATATGTAACCAATCGAAGAACTTCCCGCCTAAACTTAGAACCAATAAGAAAATAGCTGCCCAAAAACATATGTTATAAGTGACATATGGGCCAAAAAGTGATGTTTTTGGGAAGACCACAAACTCGTCTACAAAAGGTTTTGTCGGTTATAATCTCTGGCATTTATAAATACTTGAAAATTACACGCAAAGTTTGTGCTAGGTAGCACAAAAATTTCACTCGTCATAAAATCCAACAATATGAAAATTTTTAAACACAAAAATACTGCCAGGTGCACAATCTTGGCGCGTTCTACACAACGCTATGTGAAACTTGAAATTTCGATATCGACTCGTGGAGATAACCGGTATACTTGATAAATAAGTAAATTTTTAGATGACCCAAAATCTAACTAAACGACATCAAACAAACTTAAAACTAGCTCCATCGTGTTCACTGGATCAAGATCCCCCCAAATCCTAAACTGATCGTCACTGTCCTATCGGTCTTTATTACAAAAGTAGAACATCATCCCAAGCATACCCCGCCCGACAAGATCTCGGGTTTATGGAACTCTCACAAATCAAACTTAACCAACCGACCGAGACTCAAAGTCACTGGACTCGCACACCTCAACCTATATTCCGACACTTATATTCTGACCCTTTCTAAAAACCCTTAACTCATATTCTGACAACAGCCCCCCTTTCAAGAAAACACCTCAAGTGTTTCCATCATATTAAAGAATATGAGTGGGACGTTAAATCAACATATTGATGCTTATACGACAATGTAACCGGTAAAACTTCTACCACTGTTACTCAATGATTTATAGTCTATTCTATCCTGCTCATATAATCCGCACCCAAGTTGTCGCTTCCCTTGACTATTTTCACGTCAAAGGCATAGTTTTGCAAAAATAGAGACCAGCGCATCAATCGCCCGCTTTCAACTTTGCCCTTCCGTAAGTAAGCAAGTGGTGCATGGTCCGTCTCAAGCGTGAAATGTGTCCCGTAAAGATACTTGGAGAATCGAGTGACTCCAAATACTATCGCCAAGCACTCACGTTCTATTACGGAATATCGTTTCTCCCGATCCAACAGCTTGCGGCTGGCGTAAGCGACTGGAAAAACACCATCTTCGAACTCTTGAAGTAGCACCGCCCCTATTCCCGTATCCGAAGCATCTGTGCGGAGAATGTACGGCTTCTGTAAATCCGTTAGCCTCAAAATTGGAGAACTGGTAAGGAGTTCCTTTAACTTCTCGAACGCATGTTGTTGAGGTTCTTTCCATTCAACCACGTTGGGGCAGCCTTTCTTTGTCAGGTCTGTCAACGGTGCAGTCAGCGCAGCGTAGTTTGGGATAAACTTCCTGTAAAACCCAGCAAGTCCCAAAAATGAGCGTACTTGTTTCTTTGTCTTGGGTCGTGTCGCATTCTGTATCTGTTGCACTTTTTCATCTTCCATGCGCAACGTACCACCTCCGATCACATGTCCGGTGAAACCGACGTCTTTGTACCCTATGAATGTCTTGGAGGGTCGCACGGTCAGGTTCGCCTTTTGGATGCGTATGAACAACTCCCGCAACACGTCTAGGTGACCCTCCCAATTTCTTGTGTGGGGCAGGAGATCATCTACATAGTTATGCACTTTCGTCATTCCGTCGAGTAACCGCTTCATCACCCGGTTAAAAGCAGCTCCCGAGTTCATCAACCCAAAAGGATTGCGTCGAAATTGATAAGTCCCCGTCGTTGTTGAAAACGCTGTATACTTCTTAGATTCATCTTCCATCGGTATTTGCCAGTACCCTTTGGTAAAGTCAAGCTTTGAAAACACCTTGTCATTGCCCACTTTAGCCATGATATCTTCATAATTTCCCATCGGCTGATTGTCAAACTTCGTCACGCTATTCAATCGTCTGTAGTCTACACAAAATCGTATCGTTCCATCTTTCTTTTTTACGAGCACCACCGGTGAGTTGTATTCCGAAACTGTTTCTTCAATCACTCCTGCATCCAGCATCTTCTTTACTTCGTTCTCTATGTCCTGCTGCTTGGCATATGGCATTGGGTACGGCTTAACGCGCACGGGTTGTGGGGTTGTCAATTCGATCTTATGCTCTCCGAGTGTCGTCTCCCCTGGTACATCTGTGAAGATCGACTGGAATTCTGTCAGTAATTCTCGCAACTGTTTCTTTTGATCCCCCTGAAGATCCGGGTTGATGTGGATGTCATCAATCGTTTCGGTCTGCTGTGTTTGTGGAAGATTCTCAACGACTGATCCAAACTCAATTTCATCGTTTTCCATCTCCTCCATAACAGCGATGCGTGCAAATGCCGCTACGTTTGCATCTTCTATGTCTGATTCCTCTCCTGTCTGTTCGACATCTTCTCCGGCCTTCTCTAATCGTTCCACGCACCTCTTCAGAAGATTAGCGTGATAAATCTTCTTCTTCCCATTAACGTCTAGCTCATAGTCCATGCGGTTCAGAACCTTTGTAACCTTGTATGGGCCCTTCCATTGCAACAGAAGCTTGTTGTGCGCAGTTGGCAGCAAAAGATAAACTCTTTGCCCCTCTTCAAATCGCCGTTCTTTCGTCTTTCGATCATAGTGATGCTTGTACTTGCCCTGGGCCTCAAGTAAACTCTCGCGTGCAATTTGACATGTGTCCTCAAGACGATTTCGGAGGTCTGCGATGTACGTATAAGTATTCCTCATTTCTGCTGACGTATCTTCCTTCGTCCATATCTCCCTGAGAACATCCAATGGACCACGTACGGCCCGGCCGTACAACAACTCAAACGGCGAAAACCCCGTACTCGCCTGTGGCACCTCCCTATATGCAAACAGGACTGCTGGCAGATACCTATCCCAGTCTTTCGGTCGCTCTGTGCACATCCTCGTAAGCATAGCCTTCAACACCCCGTTGATACGTTCACAAAGGCCATTGCATTTGGGGTTGTATGGCGTTGTGAAAAGCTGTCGCATTGAGATGAGTCGTGCCAACTCCGCCATCAACTCCGATGTGAACTGGGTGCCTCGATCACTCAGTATCTCCTTCGGGAAGCCTACTCTACTGAACACTTCAAGTAATGCCTCGGCTACGTACACAGTCTCTATCCGTTTCAATGGAATGGCTTCCGGGTATCTCGTCGCATAATCTACAACAGTCAGTATGTACCGGTTTCCGCTTTCCGAAACAGGCGCGATCGGGCCTACTATATCGACAGCTACCCTTGTGAAAGGCGTTTCGATCAAGGGCATCTCTCCCAATGGTACCTTGCGCACTTTGCCCTTCGGGATGGTCCGCTGGCAGACATCACAAGATTGGCAGAAGCGTTTCACATCACCATTGATTCTAGGCCAATGAAAATTCGGTGCGATTCGATCAGCAGTCTTCTTTGTGCCAAGATGTCCACCTACGATCGATTCGTGCGCTACTGACATAATATGACTTCGAAGTGGCTTCGGCACGACGATCTGTTTTCGTTTGACTTCGTTGCCTTTCCGCAGCTCATAAAAGTAACGAAAAAGCATTCCGTTCTTCACCACATAGCAGAAGCTTCCTCTCTTGCGCGCCTTGAACAATGTCTTATCCTTGGCATATTGATACAGTTTGTTCAAGGACTCGTCTTCTTCCTGCATCCGGATGATGTCATCTCGATTGGTGCTGTCCACAGACAAATCTGGCGTTATGAGTGGTGACTTCCCTTTCTTCTCCCTCACAGCCTCTGCTCGTGTAGTTACGGCCGCTACTTTGATTGCTTCTTCGTGAGCTACCTCACCTGACACGTTGCGTTCTTGACATTCCACACATGAGTCAACGGCGTTGCTGTCGGGCTCTCCGGGTAATTTTGTGACGACCCCATCATCACGGGGAGCATTGCACATTATGCTCTCTTCTTGCTCATTGCAGAAATTGTTGGGCTCAACTGTCGGCATCGGTGTTGCCACACCAGTACTACCGACGTTCCCTATTATCAAATCGTAGGGTGGATCCTTCACCACCATCACATCTAGAATTCCTGTGTAGAATGGTGTCTCGACGCTAACACGAGCCATAGGAAAAGTACGAAGAGTGCCATCCATGAGTACACATCCACTCTTCTCACCGGTCATCTCTTCTTCTTTCACAAGATCTGCTTTCACAACGGCGCTATCACAACCGGTATCTCTCAACGCCACAACCTTCTGTCCTGAAACCGAGCCTCTGAACAACGGTAGGCGCTTGACGGTCTCGATCCGGTCGCATATGGCTCCAGTGTAAGGAATGACGTCGCCAGTCGCAAGGAAGAGTTGCCCGTCTCTCACATTGCTGTCAACAATCGCTTTCACTGCAGCTGCACCTGTCTTGAAGTTCTTCGTGGTAGTTGCACCTCGACCACGGTCTATCCGCGTCATCCTTGCACCTTGCTGTCGCTGAGCAGAAACGTGGCCGGCACCTTCTTTCTTCAAACAGTCTCTGGCGAAATGCCCATGTTTACCGCAATTGTAACACACGACAGAAGACGGCGCCTGGTTTGGCGCTCGGGGGCCACCAGCACTACGTTGCTGTGGCGTGCGATTCTGCGATGGCTTTGGCCTCCCTTGGTTGATGTTGCCGCCATGTGCCTCCAGGAACTGTTCCGCCAACTGTACTGTACCATCAATCGAATCCGGTGCACGTTCGCGTAGAAACAGACCCAGTTCTGGAAAACACATACCGATGAACTGCTCTTGTAGCAACAGGTCGCGAAGTCCTTCAAACGTTTTTGCAATTCCTGCCATTTCGACCCACCTGTTAAAGAAACGGCTCTGTCGCGCAGCGTATTGTCTCGCCGATTCATCCTTTTCGGCCCGAAGTTCCCGGAACTTTGAACGAAATCCCTCTGCCGTCATCTGATATCTCCGGAGAATGTTTTTCTTTAATGTCTCGTAATCACTTGCTGTCTCAATCGGCATGCTGCTGTACACTTCTAGCGCCTTACCCGTCAGTATAGCGCTGAGGCTGATCGTCCACGTATCACGCGGCCACTCTTGACTCGTCGCAAAACGCTCGAACCTTTCCAGAAAAGCATCGATATCATCAACCTTCTCGTCGAACTTCGGTAGCTTCGGTCGGTTACTTCCTGTGTTCCGAAGCGGATTCTGCTCGCCGCCTCCAGCTGGTTCAGCTGCTCTAGCTTCTGCAAGTCGAAGTTCCGCAGCCATCTTTTCGAGTTGAAAACGTCTCTCCTGTTCGCGTTGGCGGTCTTCTCTCTCCTGTGCTCTTTGTTCACGTTCGTGAGCGACGCGCTCCCGTTCAGCTGCCTTCTGCTGTTCGGCCTCAACAAACCGTCGCAGTTCTTCATCCTTAAATCCTAGTTTCGTTCCAAGCTCGATCAGTGTTCGTAAGTCGGACTCCATGACGTCTCACCTCCACGCAGATAAAATCCCGGCTTGGCCCCCAATTGTCACGGTATTGTGAGTGTACGTGCTGATCCACTGCTTGAGGTGCCTATGGCTTGCTGTCACAGGTGCGACTAACACTGATTTGAGTCTGTCACTAGGTGTACCGTGCTTAAATGCTTTAATATCTTCAAGAGTCGGACCTAAGTATCACTCGAAGGTTGTATTTTACAGTTTACTGTCTGTTCTCGATTTACTTCGCAAGTTTATCTCAAGTCAATAAAGAGTCATACCTTGATTAGCGTTTATTATGCGTAATTCCACTAAATCAAACTGAACAATACAAATATCCTTGCACACGAATGATTTATCTTAAATGTATAACTTTAATATCAATTCTAATATTTATCCTTCCGATTCTTCCCTTTTGCCTTGCAATAACGCACAAATAACGTGAAATAACGCGAAATTCTCGCACCGAGCGTCCGGCTCCCAGGCCACGAGAATACTGACTGCTGCTGGTGCAGCTGACGCGCTCCTTATATACGCGCTGGCGATACAGCCGCTGCTCATTAAATATGTAACCAATCGAAGAACTTCCCGCCTAAACTTAGAACCAATAAGAAAATAGCTGCCCAAAAACATATGTTATAAGTGACATATGGGCCAAAAAGTGATGTTTTTGGGAAGACCACAAACTCGTCTACAAAAGGTTTTGTCGGTTATAATCTCTGGCATTTATAAATACTTGAAAATTACACGCAAAGTTTGTGCTAGGTAGCACAAAAATTTCACTCGTCATAAAATCCAACAATATGAAAATTTTTAAACACAAAAATACTGCCAGGTGCACAATCTTGGCGCGTTCTACACAACGCTATGTGAAACTTGAAATTTCGATATCGACTCGTGGAGATAACCGGTATACTTGATAAATAAGTAAATTTTTAGATGACCCAAAATCTAACTAAACGACATCAAACAAACTTAAAACTAGCTCCATCGTGTTCACTGGATCAAGATCCCCCCAAATCCTAAACTGATCGTCACTGTCCTATCGGTCTTTATTACAAAAGTAGAACATCATCCCAAGCATACCCCGCCCGACAAGATCTCGGGTTTATGGAACTCTCACAAATCAAACTTAACCAACCGACCGAGACTCAAAGTCACTGGACTCGCACACCTCAACCTATATTCCGACACTTATATTCTGACCCTTTCTAAAAACCCTTAACTCATATTCTGACAACAGCCCCCTTTCAAGAAAACACCTCAAGTGTTTCCATCATATTAAAGAATATGAGTGGGACGTTAAATCAACATATTGATGCTTATACGACAATGTAACCGGTAAAACTTCTACCACTGTTACTCAATGATTTATAGTCTATTCTATCCTGCTCATATAATCCGCACCCAAGTTGTCGCTTCCCTTGACTATTTTCACGTCAAAGGCATAGTTTTGCAAAAATAGAGACCAGCGCATCAATCGCCCGCTTTCAACTTTGCCCTTCCGTAAGTAAGCAAGTGGTGCATGGTCCGTCTCAAGCGTGAAATGTGTCCCGTAAAGATACTTGGAGAATCGAGTGACTCCAAATACTATCGCCAAGCACTCACGTTCTATTACGGAATATCGTTTCTCCCGATCCAACAGCTTGCGGCTGGCGTAAGCGACTGGAAAAACACCATCTTCGAACTCTTGAAGTAGCACCGCCCCTATTCCCGTATCCGAAGCATCTGTGCGGAGAATGTACGGCTTCTGTAAATCCGTTAGCCTCAAAATTGGAGAACTGGTAAGGAGTTCCTTTAACTTCTCGAACGCATGTTGTTGAGGTTCTTTCCATTCAACCACGTTGGGGCAGCCTTTCTTTGTCAGGTCTGTCAACGGTGCAGTCAGCGCAGCGTAGTTTGGGATAAACTTCCTGTAAAACCCAGCAAGTCCCAAAAATGAGCGTACTTGTTTCTTTGTCTTGGGTCGTGTCGCATTCTGTATCTGTTGCACTTTTTCATCTTCCATGCGCAACGTACCACCTCCGATCACATGTCCGGTGAAACCGACGTCTTTGTACCCTATGAATGTCTTGGAGGGTCGCACGGTCAGGTTCGCCTTTTGGATGCGTATGAACAACTCCCGCAACACGTCTAGGTGACCCTCCCAATTTCTTGTGTGGGGCAGGAGATCATCTACATAGTTATGCACTTTCGTCATTCCGTCGAGTAACCGCTTCATCACCCGGTTAAAAGCAGCTCCCGAGTTCATCAACCCAAAAAGATTGCGTCGAAATTGATAAGTCCCCGTCGTTGTTGAAAACGCTGTATACTTCTTAGATTCATCTTCCATCGGTATTTGCCAGTACCCTTTGGTAAAGTCAAGCTTTGAAAACACCTTGTCATTGCCCACTTTAGCCATGATATCTTCATAATTTCTCATCGGCTGATTGTCAAACTTCGTCACGCTATTCAATCGTCTGTAGTCTACACAAAATCGTATCGTTCCATCTTTCTTTTTTACGAGCACCACCGGTGAGTTGTATTCCGAAACTGTTTCTTCAATCACTCCTGCATCCAGCATCTTCTTTACTTCGTTCTCTATGTCCTGCTGCTTGGCATATGGCATTGGGTACGGCTTAACGCGCACGGGTTGTGGGGTTGTCAATTCGATCTTATGCTCTCCGAGTGTCGTCTCCCCTGGTACATCTGTGAAGATCGACTGGAATTCTGTCAGTAATTCTCGCAACTGTTTCTTTTGATCCCCCTGAAGATCCGGGTTGATGTGGATGTCATCAATCGTTTCGGTCTGCTGTGTTTGTGGAAGATTCTCAACGACTGATCCAAACTCAATTTCATCGTTTTCCATCTCCTCCATAACAGCGATGCGTGCAAATGCCGCTACGTTTGCATCTTCTATGTCTGATTCCTCTCCTGTCTGTTCGACATCTTCTCCGGCCTTCTCTAATCGTTCCACGCACCTCTTCAGAAGATTAGCGTGATAAATCTTCTTCTTCCCATTAACGTCTAGCTCATAGTCCATGCGGTTCAGAACCTTTGTAACCTTGTATGGGCCCTTCCATTGCAACAGAAGCTTGTTGTGCGCAGTTGGCAGCAAAAGATAAACTCTTTGCCCCTCTTCAAATCGCCGTTCTTTCGTCTTTCGATCATAGTGATGCTTGTACTTGCCCTGGGCCTCAAGTAAACTCTCGCGTGCAATTTGACATGTGTCCTCAAGACGATTTCGGAGGTCTGCGATGTACGTATAAGTATTCCTCATTTCTGCTGACGTATCTTCCTTCGTCCATATCTCCCTGAGAACATCCAATGGACCACGTACGGCCCGGCCGTACAACAACTCAAACGGCGAAAACCCCGTACTCGCCTGTGGCACCTCCCTATATGCAAACAGGACTGCTGGCAGATACCTATCCCAGTCTTTCGGTCGCTCTGTGCACATCCTCGTAAGCATAGCCTTCAACACCCCGTTGATACGTTCACAAAGGCCATTGCATTTGGGGTTGTATGGCGTTGTGAAAAGCTATCGCATTGAGATGAGTCGTGCCAACTCCGCCATCAACTCCGATGTGAACTGGGTGCCTCGATCACTCAGTATCTCCTTCGGGAAGCCTACTCTACTGAACACTTCAAGTAATGCCTCGGCTACGTACACAGTCTCTATCCGTTTCAATGGAATGGCTTCCGGGTATCTCGTCGCATAATCTACAACAGTCAGTATGTACCGGTTTCCGCTTTCATTGGGCCCTTCCATTGCAACAGAAGCTTGTTGTGCGCAGTTGGCAGCAAAAGATAAACTCTTTGCCCCTCTTCAAATCGCCGTTCTTTCGTCTTTCGATCATAGTGATGCTTGTACTTGCCCTGGGCCTCAAGTAAACTCTCGCGAGCAATTTGACATGTGTCCTCAAGACGATTTCGGAGGTCTGCGATGTACGTATAAGTATTCCTCATTTCTGCTGACGTATCTTCCTTCGTCCATATCTCCCTGAGAACATCCAATGGACCACGTACGGCCCGGCCGTACAACAACTCAAACGGCGAAAACCCCGTACTCGCCTGTGGCACCTCCCTATATGCAAACAGGACTGCTGGCAGATACCTATCCCAGTCTTTCGGTCGCTCTGTGCACATCCTCGTAAGCATAGCCTTCAACACCCCGTTGATACGTTCACAAAGGCCATTGCATTTGGGGTTGTATGGCGTTGTGAAAAGCTATCGCATTGAGATGAGTCGTGCCAACTCCGCCATCAACTCCGATGTGAACTGGGTGCCTCGATCACTCAGTATCTCCTTCGGGAAGCCTACTCTACTGAACACTTCAAGTAATGCCTCGGCTACGTACACAGTCTCTATCCGTTTCAATGGAATGGCTTCCGGGTATCTCGTCGCATAATCTACAACAGTCAGTATGTACCGGTTTCCGCTTTCCGAAACAGGCGCGATCGGGCCTACTATATCGACAGCTACCCTTGTGAAAGGCGTTTCGATCAAGGGCATCTCTCCCAATGGTACCTTGCGCACTTTGCCCTTCGGGATGGTCCGCTGGCAGACATCACAAGATTGGCAGAAGCGTTTCACATCACCATTGATTCCGGGCCAATGAAAATTCGGTGCGATTCGATCAGCAGTCTTCTTTGTGCCAAGATGTCCACCTACGATCGATTCGTGCGCTACTGACATAATATGACTTCGAAGTGGCTTCGGCACGACGATCTGTTTTCGTTTGACTTCGTTGCCTTTCCGCAGCTCATAAAAGTAACGAAAAAGCATTCCGTTCTTCACCACATAGCAGAAGCTTCCTCTCTTGCGCGCCTTGAACAATGTCTTATCCTTGGCATATTGATACAGTTTGTTCAAGGACTCGTCTTCTTCCTGCATCCGGATGATGTCATCTCGATTGGTGCTGTCCACAGACAAATCTGGCGTTATGAGTGGTGACTTCCCTTTCTTCTCCCTCACAGCCTCTGCTCGTGTAGTTACGGCCGCTACTTTGATTGCTTCTTCGTGAGCTACCTCACCTGACACGTTGCGTTCTTGACATTCCACACATGAGTCAACGGCGTTGCTGTCGGGCTCTCCGGGTAATTTTGTGACGACCCCATCATCACGGGGAGCATTGCACATTATGCTCTCTTCTTGCTCATTGCAGAAAATGTTGGGCTCAACTGTCGGCATCGGTGTTGCCACACCAGTACTACCGACGTTCCCTATTATCAAATCGTAGGGTGGATCCTTCACCACCATCACATCTAGAATTCCTGTGTAGAATGGTGTCTCGACGCTAACACGAGCCATAGGAAAAGTACGAAGAGTGCCATCCATGAGTACACATCCACTCTTCTCACCGGTCATCTCTTCTTCTTTCACAAGATCTGCTTTCACAACGGCGCTATCACAACCGGTATCTCTCAACGCCACAACCCTCTGTCCTGAAACCGAGCCTCTGAACAACGGTAGGCGCTTGACGGTCTCGATCCGGTCGCATATGGCTCCAGTGTAAGGAATGACGTCGCCAGTCGCAAGGAAGAGTTGCCCGTCTCTCACATTGCTGTCAACAATCGCTTTCACTGCAGCTGCACCTGTCTTGAAGTTCTTCGTGGTAGTTGCACCTCGACCACGGTCTATCCGCGTCATCCTTGCACCTTGCTGTCGCTGAGCAGAAACGTGGCCGGCACCTTCTTTCTTCAAACAGTCTCTGGCGAAATGCCCATGTTTACCGCAATTGTAACACACGACAGAAGACGGCGCCTGGTTTGGCGCTCGGGGGCCACCAGCACTACGTTGCTGTTGCGTGCGATTCTGCGATGGCTTTGGCCTCCCTTGGTTGATGTTGCCGCCATGTGCCTCCAGGAACTGTTCCGCCAACTGTACTGTACCATCAATCGAATCCGGTGCACGTTCGCGTAGAAACAGACCCAGTTCTGGAAAACACATACCGATGAACTGCTCTTGTAGCAACAGGTCGCGAAGTCCTTCAAACGTTTTTGCAATTCCTGCCATTTCGACCCACCTGTTAAAGAAACGGCTCTGTCGCGCAGCGTATTGTCTCGCCGATTCATCCTTTTCGGCCCGAAGTTCCCGGAACTTTGAACGAAATCCCTCTGCCGTCATCTGATATCTCCGGAGAATGTTTTTCTTTAATGTCTCGTAATCACTTGCTGTCTCAATCGGCATGCTGCTGTACACTTCTAGCGCCTTACCCGTCAGTATAGCGCTGAGGCTGATCGTCCACGTATCACGCGGCCACTCTTGACTCGTCGCAAAACGCTCGAACCTTTCCAGAAAAGCATCGATATCATCAACCTTCTCGTCGAACTTCGGTAGCTTCGGTCGGTTACTTCCTGTGTTCCGAAGCGGATTCTGCTCGCCGCCTCCAGCTGGTTCAGCTGCTCTAGCTTCTGCAAGTCGAAGTTCCGCAGCCATCTTTTCGAGTTGAAAACGTCTCTCCTGTTCGCGTTGGCGGTCTTCTCTCTCCTGTGCTCTTTGTTCACGTTCGTGAGCGACGCGCTCCCGTTCAGCTGCCTTCTGCTGTTCGGCCTCAACAAACCGTCGCAGTTCTTCATCCTTAAATCCTAGTTTCGTTCCAAGCTCGATCAGTGTTCGTAAGTCGGACTCCATGACGTCTCACCTCCACGCAGATAAAATCCCGGCTTGGCCCCCAATTGTCACGGTATTGTGAGTGTACGTGCTGATCCACTGCTTGAGGTGCCTATGGCTTGCTGTCACAGGTGCGACTAACACTGATTTGAGTCTGTCACTAGGTGTACCGTGCTTAAATGCTTTAATATCTTCAAGAGTCGGACCTAAGTATCACTCGAAGGTTGTATTTTACAGTTTACTGTCTGTTCTCGATTTACTTCGCAAGTTTATCTCAAGTCAATAAAGAGTCATACCTTGATTAGCGTTTATTATGCGTAATTCCACTAAATCAAACTGAACAATACAAATATCCTTGCAAACGAATGATTTATCTTAAATGTATAACTTTAATATCAATTCTAATATTTATCCTTCCGATTCTTCCCTTTTGCCTTGCAATAACGCACAAATAACGTGAAATAACGCGAAATTCTCGCACCGAGCGTCCGGCTCCCAGGCCACGAGAATACTGACTGCTGCTGGTGCAGCTGACGCGCTCCTTATATACGCGCTGGCGATACAGCCGCTGCTCATTAAATATGTAACCAATCGAAGAACTTCCCGCCTAAACTTAGAACCAATAAGAAAATAGCTGCCCAAAAACATATGTTATAAGTGACATATGGGCCAAAAAGTGATGTTTTTGGGAAGACCACAAACTCGTCTACAAAAGGTTTTGTCGGTTATAATCTCTGGCATTTATAAATACTTGAAAATTACACGCAAAGTTTGTGCTAGGTAGCACAAAAATTTCACTCGTCATAAAATCCAACAATATGAAAATTTTTAAACACAAAAATACTGCCAGGTGCACAATCTTGGCGCGTTCTACACAACGCTATGTGAAACTTGAAATTTCGATATCGACTCGTGGAGATAACCGGTATACTTGATAAATAAGTAAATTTTTAGATGACCCAAAATCTAACTAAACGACATCAAACAAACTTAAAACTAGCTCCATCGTGTTCACTGGATCAAGATCCCCCCAAATCCTAAACTGATCGTCACTGTCCTATCGGTCTTTATTACAAAAGTAGAACATCATCCCAAGCATACCCCGCCCGACAAGATCTCGGGTTTATGGAACTCTCACAAATCAACTTAACCAACCGACCGAGACTCAAAGTCACTGGACTCGCACACCTCAACCTATATTCCGACACTTATATTCTGACCCTTTCTAAAAACCCTTAACTCATATTCTGACAGTAAACAGGATGAAATGTAAGAAATATGGAGAAAATAAGTTGGAAACGAATTTGAGGAAGATAAAATAGGCGAGAAAAGGCAAGAAAAGAACAGAAAGCAGGATGAAATGTAAGAAATCAAGAGTAAATAGGCCGCAAACGTCCTTCTGGAAGAAAAAATAGGCGAGAAAAGGCAAGAAAAGAAGAGAAAACAGGTCGAAAAGTAAGAAATCTGGGAAAATATGCCTGAAACGATCTTCAGGAAGAAAAAATAGACGAGAAAACACAAGAAGAGACGAGAAAACAGCATGAAATGTAAGAAGTCAAGAGGAAGTAGGCCGGAAATGTTCTTTTGGAAGAGGAAATAATCGAGAAAAGACCAGAAAAAAAGAGAAAAGGAGACGGAATCTAAGAAATAGGTTGAAAATAGTCCGGAAACGGTTTTCAGGAAGAGAAAATAGGCGAGAAAAGGCAAGAAAAGAAGAGAAAACAGGAGGCAAACTGAGAAATCAGGAAAAATACGCTGAGAACGATCTGTTGGAAGTGAAAATTGGTGACAAAAGACAAGAAAAGAAGAGAAAAGGGATGAAATCAAAGAAATCAAGAGGAAATAGGCCGGAAACGATCTTCAGGAAAAGAAAACAGGCTAGAAAGAAAAAGAAAAGAAGTTAAAATTGGATGAAATGTAAGAAATCAAGAGGAAGTAGGCCGGAAACGCTCTTCTGGAAGAGAAAATAGTCGAGAACACACAAGATGAGAAAAGTAAACAGGATGAAATCTAAGAAATATGGAGAAAATAAGTCGGAAACGAATTTGAGAAAGAAAAAATAGGCGACAAAAGTCAAGAAAAGAAGAGAAAACAGGTGGAAATCTAGGAAATCAGGAAAAATAGGCTGGAAGCGATCTGGTGGAAGATAAAATTGGCGATAAAAGAGAAGAAAAGAAGAGAAAATTGGATGAAATGTAAGAATTCAAGAGGAAATGGGCCGGAAACGATCTTCAGGAAGAGAAAATAGCCGAGAACACACAAGATGAGAAGAGTAAACAGGATGAAATGTAAGAAATATGGAGAAAATAAATTGGAAACGAATTTGAGGAAGATAAAATAGGCGAGAAAAGGCAAGAAAAGAACAGAAAGCAGGATGAAATGTAAGAAATCAAGAGGAAATAGGCCGCAAACGTCCTTCTGGAAGAAAAAATAGGCGAGAAAAGGCAAGAAAAGAAGAGAAAACAGGTCGAAAAGTAAGAAATCTGGGAAATATGCCTGAAACGATGTTCAGGAAGAGAAAATAGACGAGAAAACACAAGAAGAGACGAGAAAACAGCATGAAATGTAAGAAATCAAAATGAAATAGGCCGGAAATGTTCTTTTGGAAGAGGAAATAATCGAGAAAAGACCAGAAATAAAGAGAAAAGGAGACGAAATCTAAGAAATAGGTTGAAAATAGTCCGGAAACGAATTTCAGGAAGAGAAAATAGGCGAGAAAAGGCAAGAAAAGAAAAGAAAGCAGGAAGAAATGTAAGAAATCAAGAGGAAATAGTCTGCAAACGTCCTTCCGGAAAAGAAAATAGGCAAGAAAAAGCAAGAAAAGAAGAAAAAACTGGTCGAAAAGTAAGAAATCAGGGAAAATATGCCTGAAAGATCTTTAGGAAGAGGAAACAAACGAGAAAACACACGAAAAGACGAGAAAACAGCATGAAATGTAAGAAATCAAAATGAAATAAGCCGGAAATGTTCTTCTGTAACAGGAAATAATCGAGAGAAGAGAAGAAAGAAAGAGAAAAGGGGAGGAAATTTAAGAAATAGGTTTGAAAATAGTCCGGAAACGAATTTCAGGAAGAGAAAATAGGCGAGAAAAGGCAAGAAAAGAAGAGAAAACAGGAGGCAAACTGAGAAATCAGGAAAAATACGCTGAGAACGATCTGGTGGAAGTGAAAATTGGTGACAAAAGACAAGAAAAGAAGAGAAAAGGGATGAAATCAAAGAAATCAAGAGGAAATAGGCTGGAAGCGATCTGGTGGAAGATAAAATTGGCGAGAAAAGAGAAGAAAAGAAGAGAAAATTGGATGAAATGTAAGAAATCAAGAGGAAATGGGCCGGAAACGCTCTTCTGGAAGAGAAAATATTCGAGAACACACAAGATGAGAAAAGTAAACAGGATGAAATCTAAGAAATATGGAGAAAATAAGTCGGAAACGAATTTGAGAAAGAAAAAATAGGCGACAAAAGTCAAGAAAAGAACAGAAAGCAGGATGAAATGTAAGAAATCAAGAGGAAGTAGGCCGGAAACGCTCTTCTGGAAGAGAAAATAGTCGAGAACACACAAGATGAGAAAAGTAAACAGGATGAAATCTTAGAAATATGGAGAAAATAAGTCGGAAACGAATTTGAGAAAGAAAAAATAGGCGACAAAAGTCAAGAAAAGAAGAGAAAACAGGTGGAAATCTGAGAAATCAGGAAAAATAGGCTGGAAGCGATCTGGTGGAAGATAAAATTGTCGAGAAAAGAGAAGAAAAGAAGAGAAAATTGGATGAAATGTAAGAATTCAAGAGGAAATGGGCCGGAAACGATCTTCAGGAAGAGAAAATAGCCGAGAACACACAAGATGAGAAGAGTAAACAGGATGAAATGTAAGAAATATGGAGAAAATAAGTTGGAAACGAACTTGAGGAAGATAAAATTAAAAAATAAAGTGTTATTTGATTTTAAAACTCTGGTGATGCGCTGCCCCTTTTCCCCCTTAATCCCCCACGCTACTCGACTTGACAGCGACGGAGCGTGCCAGACGGAGATGTAGACAGAGCGTCTCGGCTTACAGCGTGCCGTCATGCAAGGCGGGAGCGAAGCACACACTCAGTAACTCGGGGGCGGAGCTCGCCCCAGAGTACCTTCTGTCATGCCTGTGTTCTATTGGCCGTTGAGTCGTGCAGGGATTAAGTCGGACGGTACATAACAAGGCTCTTCCAAGCTTCCCCTCACAAATGCAAAGCAAGCACTGGTCAAGCAAGCGCTTCCAGAGAGCAAAAGAAAAAAAATGGAAAGACACAGCCAAATTAAAAAATAAAGTGTTATTTGATTTTAAAACTCTGGTGATGCGCTGCCCCTTTTCCCCCTTAATCCCCCACGCTACTCGACTTGACAGCGACGGAGCGTGCCAGACGGAGATGTAAACAGAGCGTCTCGGCTTACAGCGTGCCGTCATGCAAGGCGGGAGCGAAGCACACACTCAGTAACTCGGGGGCGGAGCTCGCCCCAGAGTACCTTCTGTCATGCCTGTGTTCTATTGGCCGTTGAGTCGTGCAGGGATTAAGTCGGACGGTACATAACAAGGCTCTTCCAAGCTTCCCCTCACAAATGCAAAGCAAGCACTGGTCAAGCAAGCGCTTCCAGAGAGCAAAAGAAAAAAAAACGGAAAGACACAGCCAAATGGAATATTAGCTAGCCTTCAGGATAAAATAATAATAAACTAAAAAAAAAAAATAATAATAATAAAGAAAACCAGAAAAGGACACAAAGGATAATTACATTTGATTAAAGTAGCTTTCAGGATAACGATTGATACAGGGCGTAAGGTAAAGGGAATAAAATGTATATATAAAAAAAACCAATAAATAAAAGTGTGATATATGCGACATTGTGTATAAACTTGAAGCTCTTAATTGCAATTTGTGGATATCAATTGTTAAGCCTAACAAGCGTCACCCGGACAGCTGACAAGCTTGGACTCTGAATTGCAATTAGTGCAAGGGATTGTTAGGATTTGGGGCATCAATATGCGTGAGTACTCTAATTGCAATTAAGATCTTGCCTGAGCAGTGCCGTCTGAATAGGGCATTAATTGCAATTACGGCCAAGCAGTGAGCCCCCTATAACTGTATAAAAAAAAACACTGAGAGAGCAAGGAAACAAAAAAATGAATAAGGATAAAGTCGACAGTGCAATTAAAGAGTTGAAAGAATGGGCTGCGTCGAGAAACCTTCTCGAATCCACTGTCGACGCTCTCCTGAGCGAGGAATTCTTTTCCATCGACAGTGTACTGCACATTGACAAGGTCGTCATTAAGGCGCTAAAACTCTCGCTCGGCCAAGAGAGAATGCTGCTAGCGGCCGTCGCAGACCTTAAGGACGCAAAGTCCGACAGTGCGAGTTCCCGTACCGGTCCCACATCGGACATCATTGAGAAATTTCCGGCCGACAGACCCCGGCTACGCAGCGACGCGGCACCAGCTACCCTGAATGACCTTCCACGCCTTAACACAGAGACGATGACAGCCATGCTGGACTCCCTCGTGGACAAGCCGCAGACCCCGGACGACGACCCATGGCAGACCGGGAGAACCCCAGGTAACACGCGACCATTATTTGTCCAAGATTTCTGTGGATCCTTCCTGGGGAGTCAGGGCACAGAGACAGTGTTATCGTCGAACGGTGATGCGAAAGTGATCGTGACGAGCGCGGCGAAACGCGTGAGGCCTGAGGACACCACGTGGCAGCAGTGGGTGAAAGGCCACGCCCGCATCTTTAGCGCCCTAAAGCGCTCAGGACAGTTGGAGACGGAAGACGAGCGTGATCGCTACAATCTCTACGGCATAAAGTTTGGAGATATGTGCGAGTATTACCCGCTAGCCAACTGTATGAGGTATGATTTCGAATACCGGCAACGGGTGGCGTCGGGGCAAATCCGTTGGGGAGACGACGATACGTATCTCCTAGGCATATGTTGCTTCTCGTCTCGCGCCCAATCAACATCCACCCGGAAGCAGCACACTAGACCCAGGGTGGAAGCTCCAAGGGCCCCGAACGGCACGGAAATTTGTCGCAACTTTAATTCGCGCCGGGGTTGCAGTCTACTAAACTGCCGATTCATGCATGCCTGCCTGAAATGTTTCCAGAACCACCCCGAGATTGCTCACAGAGACTAGCGGCACGCCGTCTCTAGCCCACTGTCTGACCGGCTCGACGAATGGGAACGACAACTTGAAACGGATAAGGACAAGGTATTTATTCTCAACGGATTACGTAATGGGTTCGATATCGTTAACGTTCGCACGGAAAATATTCAGTGTGCCGAAGCCCCCAACAGCCGCGTGGCTGAGCGACAATATCGTGATGAAGTAGAGAGCGAAATAAAGAAGGAAATTGCCCTGGGTCGCTATAAAGTAGTGGTAGAAAAACCGGCCATTGTCTCCCCGCTCTCCGCCATACCCAAAGAAAACGGTGAAATCAGGCTAATTCACGATTGCTCGCAACCAGAAGGCCTTTCTGTCAACTCCCACGCCACCCCCGACAAACATGTTTTTACATCCGTGGACATCGCTGCCGATATGGTCAGTAGAAACTCGTTTATGGCAAAAGTGGACCTTAAATCAGCTTATCGGCAGGTCCCGCTCAGCGAAGCGTCCCAACGTCTAACGGGCTTAAAGTGGAAATTTAAGGGTAATAAACATAAGACATACCTTGTAGATACCCGCTTGCCCTTCGGGGCTTCATTAAGCGTTGGTATTTTCCATCGTATTACTCAGAGTGTCTGCCGCATGCTTAAAAAACAAGGTATAAAAGCAATAATTTGCTACCTCGATGACTTTTTTATTACCGCTGATACATTTGACGACACGCTCAAGGCAATGCAATGCTTGATACGGCTCCTCCGGTCGCTTGGTTTCGCAATCAACTGGGAGAAATAATAAAGTAAAAAAATAATAATAATAAAGAAAACCAGAAAAGGACACAAAGGATAATTACATTTGATTAAAGTAGCTTTCAGGATAACGATTGATACAGGGCGTAAGGTAAAGGGAATAAAATGTATATATAAAAAAACCAATAAATAAAAGTGTGATATATGCGACATTGTGTATAAACTTGAAGCTCTTAATTGCAATTTGTGGATATCAATTGTTAAGCCTAACAAGCGTCACCCGGACAGCTGACAAGCTTGGACTCTGAATTGCAATTAGTGCAAGGGATTGTTAGGATTTGGGGCATCAATATGCGTGAGTACTCTAATTGCAATTAAGATCTTGCCTGAGCAGTGCCGTCTGAATAGGGCATTAATTGCAATTACGGCCAAGCAGTGAGCCCCCTATAACTGTATAAAAAAAACACTGAGAGAGCAAGGAAACAAAAAAATGAATAAGGATAAAGTCGACAGTGCAATTAAAGAGTTCAAAGAATGGGCTGCGTCGAGAAACCTTCTCGAATCCACTGTCGACGCTCTCCTGAGCGAGGAATTCTTTTCCATCGACAGTGTACTGCACATTGACAAGGTCGTCATTAAGGCGCTAAAACTCTCGCTCGGCCAAGAGAGAATGCTGCTAGCGGCCGTCGCAGACCTTAAGGACGCAAAGTCCGACAGTGCGAGTTCCCGTACCGGTCCCACATCGGACATCATTGAGAAATTTCCGGCCGACAGACCCCGGCTACGCAGCGACGCGGCACCAGCTACCCTGAATGACCTTCCACGCCTTAACACAGAGACGATGACAGCCATGCTGGACTCCCTCGTGGACAAGCCGCAGACCCCGGACGACGACCCATGGCAGACCGGGAGAACCCCAGGTAGCACGCGACCATTATTTGTCCAAGATTTCTGTGGATCCTTCCTGGGGAGTCAGGGCACAGAGACAGTGTTATCGTCGAACGGTGATGCGAAAGTGATCGTGACGAGCGCGGCGAAACGCGTGAGGCCTGAGGACACCACGTGGCAGCAGTGGGTGAAAGGCCACGCCCGCATCTTTAGCGCCCTAAAGCGCTCAGGACAGTTGGAGACGGAAGACGAGCGTGATCGCTACAATCTCTACGGCATAAAGTTTGGAGATATGTGCGAGTATTACCCGCTAGCCAACTGTATGAGGTATGATTTCGAATACCGGCAACGGGTGGCGTCGGGGCAAATCCGTTGGGGAGACGACGATACGTATCTCCTAGGCATATGTTGCTTCTCGTCTCGCGCCCAATCAACATCCACCCGGAAGCAGCACACTAGACCCAGGGTGGAAGCTCCAAGGGCCCCGAACGGCACGGAAATTTGTCGCAACTTTAATTCGCGCCGGGGTTGCAGTCTACTAAACTGCCGATTCATGCATGCCTGCCTGAAATGTTTCCAGAACCACCCCGAGATTGCTCACAGAGACTAGCGGCACGCCGTCTCTAGCCCACTGTCTGACCGGCTCGACGAATGGGAACGACAACTTGAAACGGATAAGGACAAGGTATTTATTCTCAACGGATTACGTAATGGGTTCGATATCGTTAACGTTCGCACGGAAAATATTCAGTGTGCCGAAGCCCCCAACAGCCGCGTGGCTGAGCGACAATATCGTGATGAGGTAGAGAGCGAAATAAAGAAGGAAATTGCCCTCGGTCGCTATAAAGTAGTGGTAGAAAAACCGGCCATTGTCTCCCCGCTCTCCGCCATACCCAAAGAAAACGGTGAAATCAGGCTAATTCACGATTGCTCGCAACCAGAAGGCCTTTCTGTCAACTCCCACGCCACCCCCGACAAACATGTTTTTACATCCGTGGACATCGCTGCCGATATGGTCAGTAGAAACTCGTTAATGGCAAAAGTGGACCTTAAATCAGCTTATCGGCAGGTCCCGCTCAGCGAAGCGTCCCAACGTCTAACGGGCTTAAAGTGGAAATTTAAGGGTAATAAACATCACACATACCTTGTAGATACCCGCTTGCCCTTCGGGGCTTCATTAAGCGTTGGTATTTTCCATCGTATTACTCAGAGTGTCTGCCGCATGCTTAAGAAACAAGGTATAAAAGCAATAATTTGCTACCTCGATGACTTTTTTATTACCGCTGATACATTTGACGACACGCTCAAGGCAATGCAATGCTTGATACGGCTCCTCCGGTCGCTTGGTTTCGCAATCAACTGGGAGAAATGCATCTCCCCTACGCGCAGACTAACGTTTCTGGGAGTGACTATCGACTCCACCGACTGCAGGCTGTCAATTCCCACGGATAAGCTATGCGAAGTCCAAACCCTTCTCTCCCACTACGCAAGTCCCGACAACAGACGGCTCTCAAAACGCGACCTCCAGAGCCTGCTGGGGAAACTGAACTGGGTCGGACGTGTTGTCAGTGTCATACGTCCGGCCATGCGTCGTCTAATCGTGCTTATGACGTCACTACGTCGCCCTAACCACCGCACCCGTATCACTACGGACACTCGCCGAGACTTACTACTGCTTAATGTGCTTTGCGCCTCATTCAACGGTACATCTCGCTTTTCCTCCCAAAGGGATGTGCCCGATCGCGCCTTTCACATTGCCACAGACGCAAGCCCGACTGCTGCAGGCGCAGCGGTCGTTTGCCACAATAGAGCCATAGACTGGCTCTATTGCAACTTCGCCACGGATATGCCCGCCATCAATGATTGCGACATAAATACGAAAGAACTAGCTGCTGTTCTTTTGGCGCTGCGCCGCTGGGCACCGTTCTGCGCTTCTAAGACGGTTCAACTATATTCGGATAATAAAGCAACCCTTTATGCCCTTAACCGAGGAAGAATTAGAAACACTATTGCGTCCGATGTTTTATGTGAAATACTAATATTATGCGTTAAGTTTGACATTAAAATATGTGCCGCCTACGTAAACACGAAACTTAATAAGCTCCCGGATGCCATTTCGCGACTATCCAGCCTTCCACATGCAACGTATGCATTCGGCCACGTCCCGCTCGCTGACCTCCGGCACCACATGTCACCAATTGCTATGCGTCGTTTGTTCCAGGAGTGGTTCGGGAGACACAAATTTTGGACAACGAAGTGGCCCAATTCCGCAGAGCAGCCCTAGCAGAAAGCACTCGTGAAACGTGCTCGGCTCAGCTGAAGTCTTACCTGGCCTTCTGCCAAGCCTTTAGGATGCGCCCAGCCCCCGCAGAAACTACGACCGTGCTCCGTTACGCGTGTTTTCTCAGCCGATCCCTGAAACCCCAGTCCGTGAGATGCTATCTCGCTGCAGTTCGCCTACTCCACTTGGAGCTGGGTTACACGAACCCCATTGAGAATAACCACTTCGTGAAGACGCTATTGAAAGGAATCGACACGCAGAAAGGTACGCCACCCCGACAGAAACTACCGCTCTCGCTGGATATCTTGCAGCGCGTCCGAGGAGTTCTCGACCTCTCGCAACCATTAGAGGCCTGCTTCTGGGCTGCTTGTCTCATGGGCTTCTTTACCTTTCTGCGCAAGTCCTCGCTGCTATCCCGTACCCAGACTAGCCACGACTGTAGAACTGACCTCTGCCGTGATGACGTAACGCTGTGTGCAGATGGCGCCCTAGTTCACGTAAAACGCACCAAAACACTTCGCAACTTTTCACGAGCCCTCGTCATCCCAATCCCAGAGGTAGAGCAGTCTACAGTATGCCCCACTGCAGCGTTAAAACACCACCTCCGCCTTTCGCCCGCACATGGTAAAGCGGCGCTTTTCTCCTACAGAACCCCGGACTCCACCGTCCCTCTCTCCCACGCAGCGTTCTCGTCGATGCTGAAATGCAAACTGCGTGCTGTTGGGCTAGATGACTCAGCCTACAGCGGCCATAGCCTACGACGAGCCGGGGCTACCTTTGCTCTTGCCTGTGGGCTGCCACCGCAAGTGATTAAGAGCCAAGGAGACTGGACATCGGAGTCCTACACGCGATACACTGACGTCCCTCTGAGTCTACGCCTGGATTGTGCAAAAACCATGGGATCAAACGTTCAAAACGCCTTGCCCTAACTACTACAAGTAACACTTCGTGGTTTGGGTATTTGGACAGTTTCTTAAAGTATGTTTGTTTTATGCATAATGTGTTCAGCAGTCAGGCAATAAACATTTGTACCCAAACCACTCTCTCATTCGTCTTGCCAGCCATAACGGCTAGAGACTAGAACGCTATAAGTTTTAATTAAAAAATAAAGTGTTATTTGATTTTAAAACTCTGGTGATGCGCTGCCCCTTTTCCCCCTTAATCCCCCACGCTACTCGACTTGACAGCGACGGAGCGTGCCAGACGGAGATGTAGACAGAGCGTCTCGGCTTACAGCGTGCCGTCATGCAAGGCGGGAGCGAAGCACACACTCAGTAACTCGGGGGCGGAGCTCGCCCCAGAGTACCTTCTGTCATGCCTGTGTTCTATTGGCCGTTGAGTCGTGCAGGGATTAAGTCGGACGGTACATAACAAGGCTCTTCCAAGCTTCCCCTCACAAATGCAAAGCAAGCACTGGTCAAGCAAGCGCTTCCAGAGACCCACCTCCATCCCCCTGTTTAATTGTTTACAAGTACAGTTTTATGTTGAATATTGTCAGAATATAGAATTTTGCATTTTTGGGTCGATTTGTGTATGTTATTATCAGAATCGTTGTTGTGGGATTAATCGTAAAGTTTTGGTGACTTCGTAGTCATGCCGCTCATATATGTAACTTTTTAAGGCTTTCGGTATCTTTGAATACCATTTTTCAAGTTTTGTTCAAATTTGGGGATAAACGTGTGAATTTAGCTTTTTGTGAAGTATTTTGAATCATAACTCCTTGCTGTGCATTGTACTTTCAAAACGCACTGATATTGTAAGGCTTTAGTTTTTAAATCTTAAGATTTGTCAAATTATAGAATTTTTTTTTAGTAAAAGGGAGCGAAATTTTCTGTCACGTAGTTCTGTGTATCCAATAGTATTGTTGAGTATAATTCTCTCCCCGAATGTAAATATTTACCTTTACGACGGGGAGGTGTAAGAACCCAACAACGGCATGAAAACAAACGAAATGTAAGCAAAAAAGCTGTGATGTGATTGGGCAATAATTTTGGAGGGAAACGTTCCTATTGGCAAATTTTCGGCACCCTCATGAAGGTATATAAGACAGACAGCCGCAGCGTTCGAGGCAGTCGGTTTTCACAAATTCTAGAAGGCAGAAGGAGACCAGTTTGGATACAAAAATTGGCGGGAAAATTGAAATAGCGTTCAAGTAAAGGGCATTTATAGGAAGACTGCTTATTGTGTGAAAACTAGATGGTATCGAGTAAACTGAATCAGATACTGGATAGAACCTAGCAAATTTGGAGAAAAGGGTGATAAAGTGAAAGTAAATTTAAAGTTGGAATAAGTAATAGACTAAGAAGGGAATAACTGCATATTGTGGATGTTGTGAGTTGTATCGACAATAAAACAGAGAGAATGAATACCGGGATATTTATTTGACTTGTACGACCAAGATATATAAAAAATAGAAGTAATACGATAACTTCGAGGAAAATAGAGAACCGCATTAAACAAAATAAAATACGACCACTCCGTGATAAAAGTCATTGACACCTTAAGCGATAACCCGCTGCTAGACTTTGACAAATTGGGGGCTCGTCCGGGATCGATCGTGACAAGGTAACAACATCATGGAGCGTGAAATGCGTGAATGGATTGCTCTAGGTCAAGCGCTGGGATACAAAGACGAAGAACTACGACAATTCGTCCAGCGCGAGGAAGACAAGGCAGCTGAACGCGAACGCAACGCACGAGAGCGCGAGGCCCGAACTCAAGAGCGTGAAGATCGCATCCGAGAGCAGGAAATGGAGCGTGAACGACAGCGTGAACAACACGAAAGAGAGATGGAACGCATTCGCGAAGAAACACGCCTCATCGAAGCGCGAGCACAAGCAGGCGAACCACGTGCTCAAGAACGAGCAGACAGACCGGCTCAAGCCAGTCGCCCCAAACTGCCAAAGTTCGATGAGAAAGTGGATGACATCGACGCTTTTATCGAAAGATTCGAACGTTTCGCACGCACACAACGATGGCCCGAAAATACTTGGACAATGAGTCTCAGTGCTATCCTAACTGGCAAGGCTCTGGAAGTGTATAGCAGTATGCCGGTAGAAGAAGCGGATAATTATCAAACGCTGAAGACCGCCATTCTCCGACGCTATCAGCTTACCACAGAGGGATTTCGTACAAAGTTTCGCGAGACAAAGCCCGACAAAGAGGAATCAGTGCGGCAGTTCTGTGCTCGACAGAAACGGTTTTTCACACGATGGATAGACATGTCGGATATTCAGAAGGATTACGAGCATCTGTGTGATTTACTACTGCGCGAGCAGTTTACGAATATGTGCAGTAGCGAACTCAGCCTTTTCTTACGTGAACGTTCTCCACGCAACATGGAGGAGATGATGCGACTCGCTGAGCAATATATCGAAGCTCACAACGGAAGTATTGGCCAAACGAGGACATAACCCGTGCCATAACCCGGGAAATCCGGACACTTTGCGCGCGACTGCTTAAAGGCGAAGGCAGATCACAAAGACAGTGCTCCTCGGCGACACGATTTCTCCTATGCATCGAACCGTCAACATCGCACGAATTCACCGAAGAACTGGCGCAATTTCAGCCGTGATGTTCATAAGGTATCTAACGCGAAGACAGGTGCTGTAGGAACGAAACCCGTACAAGACATCGTGAACGAGAACGTAAAAGACGGCAAGTTATGCCTCGCGAATGGCGACGCGATTCCATATACAGGCGCGATTTGCGACAATTTCGAATATACGAAACGACTGCCGCTCTACAGAGGTCTAGTGTCCGGGAGGAAAGTGATCGTTTTAAGGGATACCGGCTGTGATAGCGCAGTGATCCGCAAGGATTTCGTACAAAAGGAAGAAATGACGAGTGGAAAGAGTGATTGTGTTTTAATGGACGGGACGATGAGGACATTCCCAATGGCTCGGATAAGTGTTGTCACACCGATATACACTGGGGTGCTAGACGCAATGGTTGTAGACGATCCACCATACGATCTCATTATTGGCAACATTGCAAGCCCATCCGTCGAGGGAAACACAAACCGAAAGCGAGAAGAAACTACAAATAAAAATACTGAGCAACACGTCGCTTCTAAAGTGAAACCAACTGAACCGCTCACTGCAAGTGTAGTTTCTACGCGCGCACAATTCGCCAAAGAAAAACAACCGAAAACCCCTCTCATGACACAAGAAGTGACGCTGGAGAACGTGAATCGCGGCGAACTGAAAGTGTTGCAGAAGAAAGATGCCACTCTCACAAAATTGCACACTAATGCAGAACAGAAGACAGTGTTTCAAGCTAGAAAAAGAGGAAGTTTCCGATACGTTTTAAAGGACGGATTACTCATGCGATACTATTTTGAGTCCAGAAACGGTGTTGAAATTCAACTGAAGCAGATTGTGCTCCCAAAGACACTGCGTGCAAAAGTGATGTCGTTGGCTCACGAATCCATTGTCGGTGGACATTTAGCGGCAAAGAAAACAACGGATCGCATAACGTCGAATTTCCATTGGCCGGGAATAACTGGTGATGTCAAGCGTTTCTGCCAGTCATGCGACGTATGTCAACGAACTGTACCAAAAGGGCGCGTCAGCAAAGTACCACTCGGGGAAATGCCTCTGATCGACACGCCGTTTGAAAGAGTCGCAGTTGACCTAATTGGACCAATAACGCCAATTGCAGAAAGCGGCAACCGATATATACTCACCGTCGTTGATTATGCGACACGATACCCTGAGGCGATCGCGCTCAAACGCATCGAAACAGTGCCAGTTGCAGAAGCGTTACTCGAAGTCTTCAGTAGAGTCGGATTTCCACGAGAAATACTCAGCGATCAAGGCACACAGTTCACGTCGGATTTAATGAAAGAAGTCGCACGGCTCGTTTCGATAAAGCAACTATTCACAACGCCATACAACCCGAAGTGTAATGGACTATGCGAGCGAATTAATGGCGTTTTAAAGAAGATGTTGACCCGCATGTGCCAGGAGCGACCAAAAGACTGGGATCGTTACTTACCAGCTGTTTTGTTTGCTTATCGCGAAGTACCGCAAGCGTCTACTGGTTTCTCTCCATTTGAGTTACTTTACGGACGGAAAGTACGTGGCCCGTTAGACATTTTGAAAGATATTTCGCTTGAAGAAGATTCCACTGGAGAAGTCGTTAGCACGTACCAGTACATCGCTGACCTGCGAAATCGCCTCAGTAGGGTAGAAATAAGAGTTTCACGCCACTAAGAGTTTCACGCCACTTGATGACGTCATACTGTCTGGAA
Source organism: Protula sp. h YS-2021 (assembly GCA_949752745.1). NCBI lineage: Eukaryota > Metazoa > Annelida > Polychaeta > Sabellida > Serpulidae > Protula > Protula sp. h YS-2021. The sequence continues at coordinate 3,312,902 of OX457034.1, forward strand.
GTGACGTCATCGTGTCTGGACCGGAAGTGTTGTCTGGACCGGAAGTGCTGTCTGGAGCGGAAGTGTTGTCTGGAGCGGAAGTCACGATAAGCGTTAGGATAGGCGCGGCCATCCATGAGGTTATAATGACGTCATGATGACGTCATACTGTCTGGAGTGAAAGTGTGGAGCGAAAGTCTGGAGCGAAAGTTGCTTGATAGTGTTGGCCGAGTCAATCATCACGAAGCCAACGAACTCCACCTGTCAATCAGTGTAACCATGGCAACAGACCCTAAAAAGGTCGACCACCCCCCCCCCCGAAATTGTGATTTTTGCATATTTATCCGTTTCAGACGATTCTGAACATTTTTCATTTTTTCGGTCGACCACCCCCCCCCCCCACCAAATTATGATTTTTGCATATTTATCCGTTTCAGACGATTCTGAACTCAGCAGTACAACTGTAAGTGAGACATTCATATACATAAGTAAAATTCTGCTGAGTCAGCAATTTTTGAACAAAGTTACACACCATATTTTGATTACATGGAAGTAGTATAAAAGCATGAGTGAAACATGTCAACTAGTCAACTAGTAATACATTGTGTGACGAGAAAAGACTTCACAATGTCAGCATTACTTCTTGACAGATGTATGACTATGGACGACGTCTTCAAAGTGAATTATACTAACTATGTGTTTTCAAAGCTTCCTACTTTTGAATGGGATTGGATGCAGCAAGTGAAGAATTTACATCTGCATTGGGAAGCTGTCGGAAAGACTATTCCAAGTGATTCCATCGACTCGTTTCTACGTGACTGTGAAGATCTACATATACTATCAACTTATAACATTGATTTAACATTTATCATATCAACTTATGACATTGATTCAGCATTTATCAACGCGAATACAATTTGGGCAGTTGAGCTCATGTTAGTTGTAGCTGCAAGAATCATTTTACTTTATGATGATGATGTTCCATTGACGACGAATGTATCAGACCTTGTTCGATTCAACCATGGACGAGTTGAAGTGAATTCAAACGTTTGTAAGAAGTTTGAAAAGCTTGACTCAGCAACCAGTTGGGTATAAAAGGGAGTGAACTCAGCAGAGTGAAGTCATTTCTCTGATTACATGGAAGTAGCATAAAAGCATGAGTATTGAATAAGTTTGAACAAGTTACACACCAGATACCATCTAAGTTTTATAAAAGGAAGAGTCACGAGAAAATACTTCACAATGTCGGCATTACTTCTTGACAGATGTATGACTATGGATGACGTCTTCAAAGTGAACTATATTGACTATGTGTTTTCAAAGCTTCCTGCTTTTGAATCGGATTGGATGCTGCAAGTGAAGAATTTGCATATGCATTGGGAAGCTGTGGGAAAGGCTATTCCAAGAGATCGTTTCATCAGCTCGTTTCTATATGAATGTGAAGAACTGCATTTACTATCAACTTACAACATTGATTTAGCATTTATCAACGCGAATACAATTTGGGCAACTGACCTCATGTTAGTTGTAGCTACTAAGATTATTCTACATTATGATGATGATGTTCCAAATAATGTATCAGACCTTGTTCGGTTCAACCATGGACGAGTTGAAGTGAATTCAAACGTTTGCAAGTTCTTTGAAAAGGGAGCTGATTCAGCAGACAGTTGGGTATAAAAGGGAGTGAACTCAGCAGAGTGAAGTCATTTCTCAGCAGACAGTTGGAGGGAGTGGATCATCAATACATTGTTGCAGCCATGGAAAACAAGACAAGCAACGCAACGCAGCGCAGCAGCAGCTTTAAAATTAGTGCTAACTTAACCATTACTGTGGAGTATGGAGAATATGGGCCATTTCTACGCATCACACGTGGAGAGAGATGGTGTGCTTATTCACCATCTTTGTGGAAGATTGTGTGCCAGAGCTTGAAAAATTTACGCGACATTGGCTTCAAACTATACTTAACGCAAACGAAGTGGCTTGAAGTCATTTCATACTTGGATATGCGTTATGTGAGTTTTGTGCGCACGTCACGGTTTGAAGGGAAAGAATACACACATCACATCAACATGAATGATGGTGAATGGGAGACACTGCTTCAGGAGATGGACAACATCAACTCAGCCCTATCACCATGTGAGGAATGTCATGACAAGAAAACGATCATCAAGCTGCAAAAGGATGGTCGGATGAAGGTGTCAAAGCTATCCAAGAAAAGGCTGACTGAAGTTCAGTTGGAGAACATGAACGTACAAAATCAACTTGGACTTACCTGCGACTATTGTGGTGCTTGTGGATATGTGGAAGATTATCATTGCCACTGCCACAAGTATAATTGCAAGTTGTGTGAACCAAACAACTTCTGCGGCAAGTGTGGAGTACTTAAAGTCAGTGAAGCAAAGTAAAAAGCTCACAAGACACACTGAATCAAGATGGATGCATGTTTTAAAAATGCTTATATTGACTTGATGATTGCTAAACTTGCTTGCTGTGGCACTCCAGACTATCAACTTTATCATTTGGATGCTTTTTGGGATGTTGTACATCATAGTCTTGATGTGATTGAACTACATTCAAGATTTCTTGGAGAATGTCATAAAATTGGAATAGAAGAAGATCCTGACTTTGACTTTGATTCTGCACTTTATTCTGCTCGTACTGATGTTGAAGTATACTTCACCGTAGTGGATCATTTGAGAGATTGTTGTAAAGAAGAAGAGGAAACCGAGCAGCTTTATCAGGTAAGTTATATAAAAACCTTTTAAAACATGTTTATGACAACATAGTGAATTGATAACAATGTTTTTCTTACTAGCAAATTTAGTTTTATGTGAGTGTTTTCAACGTAAACAAAGAAAGAACATGATAGAAGAGGCAGCAACTATATTAAAAGATATTTTATTACAGGAAGAAACCGACATGTCAGAATAAAACAACAGAAACAAAGTCAACATGGAGAATCTTGTACTATTCAGCGGTCATAAGGACGTTCTTTCAAACATGTTTCCAACACGACTTGAAAAGTATGGACATGTGTTCAACTCAAGTGAAGCTTTGTATCAATATGAGAAAGCAGTGTTTCATCACCGTCAAGATATTGCTTCAGCCATTGTGTCATCCAGAAATGGATATGAAGCAAAACGAATTGCTAAAGTGATAAAGCCATGTCCGTTATGGCATACAGTGAAGAGAAGCAAAATGCAAGATGTTTTACAAGTCAAATGGAATCAGTGTGTATTGTTTCGCAACAAGTTGAAAGAATGTAAAGACAAAACTTTAGTTGAAGCAACGTATGATCATTGGTGGGGAGCTGGTGTGAAACAAGTGTCATCTGGATATCCTGGTCAGAATATTATGGGAAAGTTGTTAGAACTGTTGTGTGAGACTTGATGTGCAGACGTGTGAACATGGAGAAGTGTGTTAAGTGAACAGCAACTGGAAAAAAAAACTTGCTGAATTTGACAGACTTGCATTGCCGGAGCAGCATAACCTGACAGACTTGTGCTACATTGCCGGAGCAGCATAACTTGCTAAACCTGACAGACTTGTGCTGCAAGACCCACAAGACTGCATAATGGCGGACATGACACTGAGACAATATATTGTGCAAAAAGCTTATTGTGAAGAGATGTTATCCGCTGTAAAAAAGTTTGCTTATTTAGTCTGTCCTGCTTGCCAACTTGAAGAGTGTTCAGAACATACTTGTCATTTTGCATGTGTCTATACTTATTGGAATGAAGCTAAATATTACATTCATTTAGATAAAGTGTTAGATAATGCAAATCAACGTTGTGAGAAATATGGTGTAGATGCTATTACATTGGATGAACTCAGTCATTGGTTAATGTTCATTGAAGACCAATGGTCTCCAGTGATTCATACCATTGTATCCATACTTGATTTGTAAATACATGTTAGTTATAAATACATGTTAGTTATAAATACATGTTAGTTAAGTTACTATGTTAGTTAAGTGATGTTGGTTGAGTTATAAAATAAAAGCTGTTCTGTTGAGAAGGTGGTTTTCATTCATCATGTCGACGTGGAAAGACTACTTGACCAATATTTACTTCAAACCTGGACAGCCTGGAGCATTTGCTGGTCCTTACAAACTGTATCACATCTTACGAAAACATAATCAACCAGTCACACATTCACAAGTGAAGAAATGGCTACAGGATCAAGATGCTTTCAGTTTACTCCAACCTGTCAAATACAGGTTCAAAAGACAACGTGTGATTACACGTGGCATTGATGATATGTGGGATATTGACTTGGCTGATATGGGAAACATAGCTCCCTATAATGATGACATACGCTTTTTACTCATTGTCATTGATGTGTTTTCCAAATATGTTTGGGTACAGCCAATCCCTAATAAATCACATACCAGCGTCATACAAGCTTTCCAAAAGATTTTTCATGACACACGACGAAGACCGCGAACTCTAAGGTCTGATAAAGGAACAGAATTTAAAAACAGATGGGTAAAAGCATTTTTGAAGAAAGAAGGCATTCATGCTTATACCACAAAGAATGAAACCAAAGCCAACTTTGCTGAAAAAAGAGTCATTCGTACTCTGAAGGGAATGATGTATCGGTATTTTCTACATAATCAAACTTACCGTTACTTAGACATTCTTCCAGACTTGGTGTACAATTACAACCATAGACCTCATGGTTCTCTTCCTAATAAATATGCTCCAGCCGAGATTCGTAAAGACAACGAATCAAAAGTGTGGAAGTATATGTATGTCGACAAACTGAAATTGAAACCGAAGAAGAAGAAGTATAAATTTAACATTGGCAATCATGTTCGCATTTCCCACATTAAATATGTGTTTCAACGCGATTATCACATCAAATGGACGCAAGAAGTCTTCATTGTCACACATCGTTGTAAGAAGCAAGGAATACATTTGTATCGTGTGAAAGACTTTTTAGACGAAGATATTGATGGCCATTTCTATGAAGAAGAACTACAGAAAGTGACCAAAGATATTGAATCTGTGTATAGAATTGAAAAAGTCTTGAAAACACGTAAAAGACGAGGAGGTGTGAAAGAATTATTTGTCAAGTGGTTAGGTTGGCCAAACAAGTTTAACAGTTGGGTGAAAGAAACAGACATTCAACAATGAAGCATCCATTTACATGTTTGGTCTCTGGACCTACAGGCAGTGGCAAAACGTCTCTGGTGAAGGAAATTCTAGAACAAAAGTTGATTCAACCCTCTCCGAAAAACATTTTATGGCTTTATGCAGCAGATCAGCCTTTGTACAAGGGAATGAAAGGCGTGGAATTTTACCAAGGCATTCCAGATGACATTGAAGAGCGTTTTAACCCGAAGAAACCAAACTTACTTATCATTGATGACTTAATGACGAAATGTCATAGTGATGAGCGTATGACACGTCTCTTTAGTGTTGGTAGCAGTCATCAAAATCTAAGCATTATCTTTATTGTACATAATTTATTTCATCATGGGAAAGAGATGCGAAATATTAGTTTGAATACACATTATATCATTCTGTTTAAAAATCCGAGAGACAGTCAACAAATTAGTACATTAGCACGACAAATATATCCTGGAAGATCTCAATTTCTCATAGAAGCCTATCAAGATGCTACTAGCAAACCTCATGGTTATTTATTCATTGATTTAAAACCAAAGACAAATGATCAACTACGTATTCGTACAGGCATTTTACCAAAAGATACACATTATGTCTATATTGATAAAGCAGTGTATGAACAAGAACCAACTCATTTAACCATTCGCAGTCAAGATGTCTAAACGTATTCGAGCGAACCAGCCGTTTCTTCATTTGCTTGCACGCAGTGGGCCTAAACGACGTAAATCCTTGCTACAGCAAGCTACAAAAGAGGAATTAACAAGCTTGTTTGAAATTTGTTTGAATATATTGCAAGGACATTTACCCTTAAGCTCAAAACGGTATAAGGAATTTAAACGTGAACGTCATACGCTACGTACTCTAGCAGATAAGAAGATATCCCTTCGACGAAAAAAGAAGTTGATTAATCAGAAAGGAGGATTCATTGGAGTTATTGCTAGATTGGCATTGCCCTTGTTAGCCAAACTACTGCTAAAATGAAACATACGATGAAAATGGTCCTCATTCCTGAATATGAATATAAAATGTTGCTAGAAAAGAAAAATGATATCAAAACGAAAGTGAATAAACTTTTACGTGGGAAACGAACACGTGAAAAGGCTATAGAAATGTCTCAACTTCTTGGCCGTCATCTACGAACAAGTCAGTCTAGGCAGCAAAAGCCCTCATCATCATCATCACCACCTGAAAAGCCAGAAAAGTTATTTTTAAGTCATTTTCAACCTATCTATCATGGAAAAATAACACAACTTTTAGCCGAACTGAAGAAATATGGTACGACATGGTCAGAGAAGAATGAACTTGTGTTGAAAACGGGCGATATTATAGCAAATTCCAACATGGTTGATTTGATGAAAGAAGCATTGGTGGCGACAAGAAGAAAAGAACGAGCCACACCACCATATGGCTGGCATCCGTTTATCCAGGAAATTGTAGATGCGAATATTCCAAAAACAATGTTTAGTAAAAAGACCACTCGTGACGACATTACAACAGAAATGAAACAACGTCAACAAAGACAGTTTCCTGAAGGATGGGAAAATTTTTAACATGGCTGAAAGAGCTATGTTGTTGTTGCCAAGAAGATAAACCAACTATTCCTGTAAAAATAAGATGTACAAGCGCGTGTTGTGAAGGAGAAATAAAAGACCATGTGAATGAGGATGAGATTTGGCATACTTGGTCGAATGGCGCGCGCTATCGTGAAGTATATAGACAACGTCAACGCACCTATACCATTTAGTTCCCATCATGGAGTCGACAAGCTTTTACATTACTTTGCCTAGCAATGCGAGTATGAATTATTATCCCAACAACAAGGCTTCGAATTATCAAATTCGTATGCCTCGAACCATCTATCTGAATGGACGATATGAAGTGGCTTTAGCTGAAATTCAATATCCACATACATGGACAACGATGAGACATGACATGGACTATTCTATTCAGTATCGACAACAACCACTGACAGAGACACTTGAGACTATTAATATTCCTTATGGCTACTATAGATCCATACAAGAAATATGTCAGGCAGTGAATGAAGAAGCGACTAATTCTATGAAAGATGAACTTAAAGAAGCTATTCGGATAAAGTATGATAAGATTAGACGACGTGTTTTTCTATTTCTAAATTATGGCTTTGAAGTGTCCTTTTCCGCTGGATTAGCTGAGATTTTAGGATTTATCCCAGATCAATGGTATACTGAAACATGTACAGCTGACCATAAAGCGGATGTGAAACAGGGGTTTTATACACTGTATGTGTATTGTAGCATTTGTGAACCACAAGTTGTTGGTGATTATTATGTTCCCTTACTACGTTCTGTTGGCATACAAGGCCATGATGGCGATATTATCATGAAAACGTATGGCGAACCGCATTATGTTCCTGTAAACACGTCCAAATTTGACGTGATAGAAATGAACATTAAGGACGACACAGGCCATAATGTTCCATTTCAAACTGGAAAGGTGATCTGTAAACTTCATTTTCGACCAAAAGCAATATGAAAGCTTATACACACGATCCGTCTGCATATCGCAACCATTTTCTTCGTCAAGTGGGCGGGGAATTACCAGGATTCAAAGGAGCGCGAATCCAATATGGCGATGGTATTGGTTCAATACTGGGATCATTGGCTCGCAAAGCTATTCCACTACTTAAGGCTGGGGCTAAGATCGTTGCGCCACATCTTAAGAAGGCTGCAAAGAATGTCGCGAAAGATGTGACGGGCCGAGTAGCAGAACGTGTGTTTGGTGAACGTGTGTTTGGAGAAAAAAAGCGTGTGCAACCGACGAAACGTGCCAGAAGACGAAAAACAGCCAGACGGATAACATCAAAATATCGCAAAGATATCTTTTGAAATCATGTCTCTCATTCATAATCATTCGTGTGAATGTAGTCTTTCTCCATTGGAATGGTTTCACGTACCACCAACGCAAACTGCTGTAGAGAAAAGTTATAATGTTGACTATCAACCACTTACAAGCATTAGAGAAGGCGCTCCAATAGAATTCTACATTCCTGCGAGTACAGAAGAATATCTAGATTTAAAGAACAGCAAACTTCATATTGTATGTCGCATTCTAAAGGCTGATGGAACAGAGTGTGGCGCAGATGATAATGTCTCTTGCATCAATGATGTGTTTAATGGGTTATGGTCTAATATTGAATTGTTTCTGAATGATCGTTTGGTTTCGCATAGCAACAATACTCATGGTTATACCAGCATTATCTCTCATCTCATCCATGATTCGGAAGAGAGTCTGCATTCTGAGCGCTCTATGCGTCTCATGTACAAGGATACTGCTGGGTCAATGAATAGTCATGAGGTGAAAAGACCTAATCATGAACAATATGTATCCGGGTTTCATGTCAATGCCGACGGTGGTGACTTGGCTGAGCAAGGCAATAATGGCTTACATCATCGTTATTTGCATACTCGTCTTAGCCGTGATGTTATGCTCGCAGGTGGTTTAAGGATAGATTTGTTTGAGCAGGATCGTTATCTTCCGAATGGCATCAGTTTGAAATTGCGTTTCCATAGACAAAAAGATGACTATGTATTGATGGCTGCAAATAATACCTATAAGGTAGAAGTGAAAGAGGCATTTTTAACCATTCCAGCAGGATTTCAGTCTTTTGTGAAAGATAACATCTTTTTGGGTCAATTACCAAATCGTATTGTTATTGGTCTGGTTCATAATGAAGCTTTTGGTGGATCAGTATTGAGGAATCCATATGATTTCAAACATTTTGATCTGGACTATATGCAACTGTACACGGATGGTGAACCAGTTCTATCCAAACCTCTCAAGCTTGACATTACACAGAACAAATACCTGAACGCTTTTGAAACGCTTTACAAATCGTTTGATCGGTTGAATGGTGAGAAAAGTTCCATTATAAAACGGGAAGATTGGCCTAGAGGTTATGCTTTATTTTCGTTTGACTTAACACCGGATTATGATGGTGATGATCATTTCCCCCTGATCAAGCATGGGAATTTGCGGCTAGAAATGAACTTTGCTACGGCTTTGCAACCTACAATCAATGTCATTGTCTATGCTGAATTTGACAACATTATTGAGATCAGTGCAAATCGCAGCATCCAATTCGACTACCAGTCATGAACACGAAGCAGATTGATGCCATATTGAGTCATGATGTCATGACCAAAGACTTGTTTCAAGGCGTGTTTGCCATGGACCAGTTACCATCTTTACAACGCGGCGCCTATGTCATCAACACAGACGATCAAGATGAACCAGGAGAACATTGGGTGGCAGTGTATTATGATAAAGACCCTGTGGAATATTTTGACTCTTATGGACTGTTCCCTCTCGATGATCGTTTAGACATGTTTTTAAGAAATGACTATATGTATAATTCTATCTCATTACAAACGCCAATATCATCGTCATGTAGTTTTTATTGTGTATATTATATATTACATAGAGCTCGAGGTCAGAGTATGTTTGATATTGTGAATATATTAAAAAGAAAGGATGGCGATTTTATTGTAAAGGACTTTGTATATAGACATTATAAACCATTGTTTTATTAATGTTGTTGTTTTATTAATGTTGTTGTTTTTATTAATGTTGTTGTTTTATTAATGTTGTTATTGTAGTAGTTAAGTTGTTATATTAGTTAAGTTGTTGTTATATTAGTTAAGTTGTTGTTGTTAAATAAAACAACCCAAGTTTCAAACAACTGTCTTGTTTATTGTGTTCTATTTACAAAGTTTACAAACACTATTTACAAACTCTTAACTACAAACGCTATTTACACTATTTACAAATTCTTAACTACAAAGTCTATTTACACTATTTACAAATTCTTAACTACAAATTCTATTTACACTATTTACAAATTCTTAACTACAAAGTCTATTTACACTATTTACAAAGTCTATTTACAATCACATTCATTTTTCAATACATTCATCAATGCATGCCATTCATTAGAATCTAAATTGATATAGGTATCATAGACATTACATCCGTGTTTGTAAATGCTATGAAAGCTCACATAACGCAGATCACCAAACTTTATCACTTTAGCAGTTTCATGTTCAGACAGTTTCAGTTCATATCCTTCTTCATTTATGTCCATCACACGTATCCATGTCCATATATGTTGTGTCAGCTCAATGGATTTGGTACCCCGCATAAGTTGTATTCCTTCATCTTTAAATTCAAGCGTCAGGTTCTTTCCAATCCAATGCTTGCAACAGCGCGTTCCATTCCACGGTGCTGAGGGTGATGATGTCGCAGTCTTCTGTAAGCTCGTCATATTGACGAAATTGTACAAACACGTCTAGACCGTTCTCAGTCACACGCACTTCTAATTCATTTGAGACTGCTAGGAGAAAGCCGGGTATTCTCAACTTGTCTAGATGATCCTTCAACACGGATTGGTCATCAAGCGATAGGACGAGATACTGTCCAAAATGTCGTAGCACAATATCATCACATAAGTTTCTCATGTATGAGAATCCATATGTCATGGGTTCATAATCCAACACAAAGTCTTCCATCTCGTTCATGTATTTTATACTCGGATGATGTCGAACAGTGGATGTTGTATCGCTTCTAGGAATCGTAAGACTGCGCGCCAGTTCTTGATATCAAAGAAGATCAACTGTGCATAGGGTGTATCTGGCACAACTCCCTTATAATCCTTTGGATAATCCTGTAAAAGATTTCTACAGAATGTCACACGTATGTTAGAATCATATTCAGCCACCGTCACTTCCAGTTTATTTTCAAGTCTGCGTTTAAACCCAGCTTCAAGCGGTATGTTTTTAAAGTCTTTCCACACTTCAGGTTTAAACCGATAAGCAGAACATCTCCGAGAACCCATCATCACTTCATTCCTCTCATTAACTTTAAGGTAAACACCATCGTCCAACATGAGTGCATTCATGATTGTTACCTTGTTATGACTTGTCGTCTTGTCTGCGAAGCCTTTTATCCACTTCTTTCACCTGCTTCTTCAGCATTTTCCATTCAGGTATTGTCAGCAAAATTCCCTTTTTCGTTGGACGGTTTTTTCCAGTCCCCTCATCTCTGAGGTATTTGCGAATGTTCACCACACCTTCATTACTTTGTTTCATAATCTTGATATACTTTCCATTGCCTAGAGAAAGCATTCCATCCCACGACTGTGGTGTTGGTGCCGTCGCCGTCGCCGTCTCCACTTTTAATTTCTTGATGGTAGTATCAGGATGTTTCACATTCATGTCTTTCACTGTATCAGCAAGAGTATCCATATCCGTTGTTGCAGATCTTTTCATGTTGACGCTTCAGTGTTCACACCTCAACTGACTCTAAAGTTGAAGTGTCTCCCCCTTATATACTGTAATGTCCATGCGCCAAAGTGGAATAGCCATCACTCATCACATATCGCTTGTCATCAAAGGGAGAGAGAGCCACTTTCCTCAACTTCTCCGAGAAAATCTGGTGGTCATGACTTCGTATGATGTGTCCTGTGGTCATCGTTTGTGTTTGGTTGAACAAACTGTCTCTATACTGCTGATGTTTCATCTGTCTTTGACACGCGCGAGTGATGCCTTTGGCCGTACGTTTTTCTTTCCCACCATATATCATACTATACATTTTCGGTCGAAGTCCAACAAACTCTTCAATGGGAATGCCCGCCGTCTCATCTTTCATTTTCCCAAGCACTTTCTTGTTCACGTTGGAATGCAGGAAATGATCTGGCGGATAGTCACTTGTGTCGAACAAGTCGGCATCTTCCTGCATGTCTTTGTAGATATCGTCCGTTTCTATGTCATAACATAGACTGTCGGTGTCGCTGAACAACAGCTTGGCGTCGGGATACTTGGTCATGATGTAGTTGTAATGAAAGTGAAACATGAGCACCTTGCTGAGGTCGAGAATGGTGAAACCAACTTGAATGGGTTTATCCAGAAGCAGATCCACTTTGCGCAAATGTACCGCGGTCAAATCTTCGTTGAAAATTCTAAATTTGTGGAAGGAAGGTTTGGCCACAAGTTTCTTGAACCGCTTTTCCTGGTGAACAAGTTCAACATTGATACACTTTCTTACATTTTCCATGGTTTTGCCAAACACCGAGTTGTTCATCAATTTGAAGAAGTCTTTCTCAAACGGGTTCTTGACCAACTTTCTCTTTTCCGTGTTCAAGGAGATGTATTTTGCCAACCATTTGCTCTGTGCAAACATGATGGCACGGTGCACCTTCGTGACTTTCAATCCCAGTGAGACATATTGCTGTAAATTTCTATAATGAAGCACATATTTCTTCTTGTCACACAAGTTGGGAATGAGCTTTTCACTAGGCTTGCTTTTCATGTCTAGATCTTTCCGTAGTCTCTGACTATGTTTTGACAATTCTCCCACTTTCACACATTTCCGTTCTGGAGCCACTGGGTAGTGATTATGATGATCATGAATTGAATATGGGTATTCCAAATCCACTTCTAAAATGTATCCAATCTCGTCATCTTCATCCACATCCATAAAGTCAATGGATTCTGGCTCGCTCACCCACATAAATCCACTTTCCGGCATGCTTTGCGACATAGCCCAGCCACACAAGTTGTTTGCATCCAGGTACGTCAAGTAGTTGGTCGGTTTCCTGGGATCGTAATCTGCTACGTAGGGGTTATTTGCTTTCGCATACTTGTGTGTGATGACAGATATTCCTCCACGTAGACCTTGTTCAACCATTTGGTACATGTCAATGTCGTTAATCAATTCCAATTTCACCTTTGTCGCTTTCAACATGGCATCCCAGGACAGTCCTGGCGCTGTATAGTAGTGAGCAGGATCTAATTCATACGTGTTGAGACATACGTGACGAAAGTTTTCAAACACGTCAGCCAGCAGCAACACATCTAATTTCAGGTACAAGTCATGGTATTCACCAAATGTAGTACAGTGGAATGTCTCCCACACCTTCTGCGCATGCGCATAATCCTCATCGCTAATGTCTTCTTCACTGAGCAGACTGTAAAACTTGTCCTTGGACGGCAGTTGTGTTTCAGCAAACTTGGATGGCTCATCCACGTAATCATAAGGGTATACTCCCTTTCTCAACAGTAACTCTTGTTGGTCACTATCGTGAATGTGTGACGTCATGTGATAAAAGTTGTCTTTCCCTTCTGCTGCCAGGTTGGAGACCAACTTCTGTAGAGAAGTACTCATGAACTGAAAGCTGTCTGTAAATTTCAGATTGCTCATGGTGAATGCAATATATTTCTCAACGGTGTTGGGAATGACTGTAATCCTTTCGTTTTTGAACTTTCCAATTTCTTCCATGATCAAATGACTGTCATAGCCTCGTAACTTGTGGAAAAAGACAGGAATGATGAAAGAATCTTCAACATCCTGCTGATCTTTTCGAAATCGAAATTGCAAATTGCATTGACTATGTGCAGCTCCACGGTATTTGCCATTGATATGGTCATGATCTCTCACACGATCTGCTCCTAGAGGCTCATGACAAATGTAGCAATCTGTGGCGTTCTTATAATGCTCTTCATCTTCATGAGTCATGACCATTTTCTTTTTCTGTTGTAGACCATGCACAATACGATCACGCTCATTCACCATATGGTCTAAAAAGACTTTCACAGCATTATCGCCTCGATATACGACTGGAGCACGTGTATCATACTGGCTGACAACCACATAGGCAAAGCTGTTTGGACGATGATGCTGATACCTAACTTCTTCATGCTTTTTCGTGAAACATTCAAAGTCTGCATAAATGACAAACGGCGCTCGCTGTTGTTTGGCTACATTCTTGAACTTGATGAAGGGTTCCTTGGGAAATGATAAACGTTGTGCTCCATGCTTGCCACACACTTCACGATGCTTGTCTAAAAGCTCTTGTCGTATAAACCCGTGAAGACAGTTGAAACAATAAAAAGTTGCACCATTATACTTTGATCGATAAGCCATCAGTCTGCTGAAATTCTTGATGAGGCAGTAATGTCTTGTCTTGTCATTGCTAATCAAAAGCAAGTTGATTTCTCTGGCGCTGTTGGCGCTGTTGGCGCTGGTGTTTCGGCTGAGTTGTATGGGAACAACGACATCATGTTCATATCCAAACACGTTAATGGACACATCATTCTCCTTTTCAAACTTTGAAATGTCTGTAATCGGTGTGGGAAATGTCATGCCTTCCACCTTCAATTCGTTCTCAAATGGTGTGTAATGACTCACACGATATGGGTGTTGATGATAATGGTGAGGGTGAAGGTGAGCTAGTACAGACCATAAGAAACATTTGTTGTCTTTATTCTGAATGTTTTCTTTACTTTCTTCGGTAGTGGGATAAAACTGCTCGCTTCCAGTGGCGCTGACGTAGCTGTATGCACTTCAATGAATAATATGTTATCCAACACCCAGCCAGAACCTTGTCGCTCATGTTCATCAAACCTGGTGAACAATTCTTTATAGGCTTCTGGTAAGTCCTTCTCAATATCTGTTGGATTGTATGCTGCATATGTCGGACTGCTGATGAAGGCATTATCCACTTGTTCTACCATCACGCCTTCAACATTTGGTGTCATTTTCTTGAAGCGTGCATGTACCACAATGTACCATTTCATGCCACGGTTTAACGTCTCTAGCAAATGTCTCTTGATTCTATTCTCTTGTTGTCGCATTTCAAGTAGCAAATCCGATCCATCTTCAGGCTCAAACCGTCTTTCCTGTGCGTTTCCACCAAGACTCACTCTTCTGCCTCTACCTACTTGTCCTGTCTCTTTCTTTCTTTGTTCTTCATGAGACACATTTTCCATCTCAGCACATGCATGTGTCTCAAATGCATCCATAGATGGAAATATCTTAACACATCCATAGCAAAGGAATGGATCAGGTCTGATAATACTATCTTCCAGCGTCTTTTGTCTCTTGGCTTCAATCTGCTCAACAAGCTCTTCACGAGCACGTTTCAACCTAGCTGGTTTGCATGTATGTGCCACGAACACTTCCAGAGATGGAAATGTCACATCGCATTCATGACAGTAGACTGTTGCCATCGTTGTTGCTGTTGCTAGAACTGAAATGAAGTAAAATATACGTTTCACTCTTCCTTTTATACCACTTCAATGGTGTGTTAACTCAGCAGAATGTATCACTAGTTGACTAGTTGACATGTTTCACTCATGCTTTTATACTACTTCCATGTAATCAAAATATGGTGTGTAACTTGTTTCAAAAATTGTTCAAAAATGCTGACTCAGCAGAATTTTACTTGTGTATATGAATATCTCACTTACAGTTGTACAGCTGTACTGCTGCACAGCAGAGACATCTAGCGGTGAAGTTAACTGACGGTGAAGTTAAATAGTCTGCCAAATGGTATTCATCCGCGAAGAAGCACTGTAATGGTGAAATTTTCAGTCAACTATAACGAAAGTTATCACAATTTTAAGTTAAAATGGCGGTAAAAATGCATACAGCCAGCTGCGCAAATAGCCTATGACTACTTTATAACTTTACATAAAACTGAATCAAACAGTGAAATTTTCATATAAATCGACCAAGTATAACGAAAGGTATTGTTTTACAAAGTTTCAATTAAGCAAATAACCAAAGTTTGTTTACAAAGTTTGTTTACAAAGTTTGTTTACAAATTTTCAATTATGTAAATAAGTCAAGTTTGTTTATAAAGTTTGTTTACAAAGTTTGTTTACAAATTTTGTTTACAAAGTTTGTTTATAAAGTTTGTTTACAAAGTTTGTTTACAAAGTTCACTTTTTATTTATAAAGTTTCAATAAACACTTACCGAAATAGTTGTCACTGGATGCCATCCCTTGATCTGATGTGATCCAATTGCTGTCTGTAACTTTTGCTTCCTTGCTCCACTCACCGAAATGACTGTCACTGCTGGATGCTCATCCCTTATATACCC
Source organism: Protula sp. h YS-2021 (assembly GCA_949752745.1). Classification (NCBI taxonomy): domain Eukaryota; kingdom Metazoa; phylum Annelida; class Polychaeta; order Sabellida; family Serpulidae; genus Protula; species Protula sp. h YS-2021. The sequence goes on from OX457034.1 coordinate 3,328,932, forward strand.
CTCTGATGGAACTGAAGCTGACTTGACAGAATGTTGCTCGCCTAGGGGGGGGGGGGGGGGGGTCGGTACATAGTATGTCCTAGGGGGGGGGTGGTCTGACGTTTCAACAATGCGGCACCCGTCTCGGCGCACACACACCCTTTCACTCGAGACGTCTCGGAGATTCTTGGGGGAGGGGTGGGGGGGGTGGTCTGACGTGCTTTGCAATGCGGCACCCGTCTCGGCGTACACACCCCCTTTCACTCGAGACACTCACGCCTTCTTTAAAAAAAAAAACTCTCTCTGTCTCTGTCTCTCTCCACACACACACCCCACCCCGTCTCGGCGTACACACCCCCTTTCACTCGAGACACTCACGCCTTCTTTCAAAAAAAAAAAAACTCTCTCTGTCTCTGTCTCTCCACACACCACACACCCCACCCCGTCTCGGCACGGCACACACCTTTTCACTCGAGACACTCACGTGAGCTTTTTTTTTTTTCAATTTGGGGAGGGAGGGGGGGTTATACACTTCAACGCTTCATCAGCGCTTCATCAACGCTTCAGCGGAAGTCGTTATTTCCAATCTCGTAATCACCCTAACAACTGCACAAATGGCGTTTCGTTTATACAACCATCCATTTCGTCAAGAAAAATGTGTGGAAAAATGCTTTAAACATACTAACATAAGTTTACTTTTTGTTTGGGAGTTGTTTTATGCAAATAGTAATACTCTGTTACTCTGTTACTCTGTTCTAGGGGAGGGGTGGGGAGGGGGGGTGGTCGGCAACACAGATTCTTGGGGGAGGGGTGGGGGGGGGGTGGTCGTCAATACTCTGTACTCTGTACTGTGTATTGACAAGGAGGGGTGGGGGGGGGGGTGGTCTGACGTTTCACACATCATTTCGTCACATACACACATTTCGTCATCTCCGCCTGCAGAGCTTTCGAACTTTTGTAGAGAGCAGACGTGTCGAAAAAATAATATGCAGTTTAAGAAAGAATTTTTCACTGAGGAACGCCTGGCGGCTTATCATTTCTCAAAGAAGGATGCCGATTTATGGGAAGAGGTATATGTCGACTACCAGGCGTTCCTCTATGAAACATGGGCTCTGGGGCAGAACTCTTACAAGAGAATCACCTCAGAATAAATAAGAGAATGACCCCATTCTCTGGGGTCATTCTCTTATTTATCACCTACTCGCCTCGAAGATACATGCCGGGTGGCGCGCGAAAGTTTGATGGCGAATCAAGGCAAATACCGCCACCACTACGACAAAAGGGCAAAAGACCGCAGATTCGTAGTGGGTCAGAAAGTTTACCTGCTGCTTCCGACGCAAAGCAATAAATTATTATTGCAGTGGAAAGGGCCCTACAAGATCACGAAAGTCCTGAATCGTATGGATTATGAAGTGGACATTCATGGGAAAAAGAAGATTTTTCATGCAAATCTTCTAAAAGAACACATCGAGCGTGAAAGTGAAGACCAAACTGAGTCTGAAACCAGCGAGAACGAATCCAGCGACAACGAACAAAGTGTTGAAAACAATGACGAAGACGACGCGAATATCGCTGCATTCACTCGCATCGCAGTCGCAGAGCTCGATGATGACTATCATAACGAAGCGCATTTGGTGACACTTCTCGAAACACAGCAAACAGAGACAATCGCTGATGTAAATGTCAACGTGAAACTTTCCGAATCTCAAAGGAAAGACGTTGAGAAGCTTTTGCGTGAATTTAGCGACATCTTCACAGACGTTCCCGGCAGGACAAATTTAGGCGAACACAAAATCGAACTATCGACAGAAGAACCGATCCGAGTTAAACCGTATCCAATGCCATACTCGAAACGTCAAGATATCGAAGAGGAAGTGAAAAATATGCTCGATGCAGGGATCATCGAAGAATCGCAATCAGATTATAACTCGCCGATCGTACTCGTTAAGAAAAAGGACGGTACCAACAGATTCTGTATCGATTATAGACAACTCAATAGTGTTACGAAATTCGATACAGAACCGATGGGGAACTATGAAGACATTTTATCTAAAGTCGGAAAAGACAAATACTTTTCGAAAATCGACTTCACGAAAGGTTATTGGCAAATCCCAATGGAAGAGTCGTCAAAGAAATATACTGCTTTCTCGACGCCCAGTGGCTGTTTTCAGTTCCGACGAAACCCATTTGGATTAGTGAATTCTGGGGCCGCATTCAACAGAGTTATGCGCAAATTACTCTCCGGCTTACAGAATGTCGATAACTACGTTGACGACTTACTACCGCACACCAGTCAATGGGAACAACATTTGCGCTTACTACGAGAACTTTTCACCAGAATACGCGATGCAAATCTAACGGTGCGACCATCGAAATGTTTCATCGGTTACGACAACATTAATTTCACCGGACACGTTGTCGGCAACGGATTCTTACAAATGGAAGAGGATAAGCTTCGAAAAATCCAAGACGCGTGTCGACCGACAACAAAGAAACAAATACGCTCCTTCTTAGGCTTAGCAGGCTTCTACCGCAAATTCATCCCAAAGTTCGCAGAAGTCACCGCGCCTCTGACGGATTTGATCAAAAAGGGTCAACCAACGAAAGTGGAGGGGAAGGAACCACAAGAGCGCGCTTTCACCAAATTGAAAGAACTTTTGAACAGTGCACCGATTTTGCGCCTCCCCGACTTTAACAGGGAGTTTTTGTTACGTACAGACGCATCGGACACCGGACTTGGAGCAGTGCTTTTACAACAATTTAGCGACGGCCCATTCCCAATCGCTTACGCTAGTCGTAAACTGTTATCTCGCGAGAAAAACTATTCCGTGATAGAGCGTGAATGTCTCGCAATCGTATTCGGTGTGATGCGATTCGCCAAGTACCTGTACGGTAGAGCATTTACGCTCGAAACAGACCATGCGCCGCTCGCATATTTACGGAAGGGAAAAGTCGAAGGCGGACGTCTCATGCGCTGGGCACTTTTCTTGCAAAACTACAATTTTAGCATCAAAGCCATCAAGGGAACCGAAAACATCGGAGCGGATTACCTGAGCAGAATGTGACATTTTTGTGTAAACAGCTAGATTGTGACACTTGTATTAAATAGTTGATGAATGGCATGTGTTTGTTTCATCGACATCTGCATTCTGAAAACTTCCGCGTTTAACGATTTTAGAAATTTTGCTACTGTTACATTTCTACGGCTTGATATGTAATTCACGCCAGGACACGCGGTTTGATACGTTTTCATGAGCAGTAAGCTTAAAAAGGGGACGTTTTAGATTGAAAACGTGCAAATTTTTGCATGGTGTCGTCTTTAATGGTGTTTTCTAACGCCTTTAAGTAATTCTTGCATAGTTAAATTAAAACCGTTCAGTTTAAGGTTATTCTGACATTGTGAATGAAAATAACTTGAGTATTTTCTCAGAGGGGGGTTGTTGTCAGAATATAGAATTTTGCATTTTTGGGTCGATTTGTGTATGTTATTATCAGAATCGTTGTTGTGGGATTAATCGTAAAGTTTTGGTGACTTCGTAGTCATGCCGCTCATATATGTAACTTTTTAAGGCTTTCGGTATCTTTGAATACCATTTTTCAATTTTTGTTCAAATTTGGGGATAAACGTGTGAATTTAGCTTTTTGTGAAGTATTTTGAATCATAACTCCTTGCTGTGCATTGTACTTTCAAAACGCACTGATATTGTAAGGCTTTAAGTTTTAAATCTTAAGATTTGTCAAATTATAGAATTTTTTTTAGTAAAAGGGAGCGAAATTTTCTGTCACGTGGTTCTGTGTATCCAATAGTATTGTTGAGTATAATTCTCTCCCCGAATGTAAATATTTACCTTTACGACGGGGAGGTGTAAGAACCCAACAACGGCATGAAAACAAACGAAATGTAAGCAAAAAAGCTGTGATGTGATTGGGCAATAATTTTGGAGGGAAACGTTCCTATTGGCAAATTTTCGGCACCCTCATGAAGGTATATAAGACAGACAGCCGCAGCGTTCGAGGCAGTCGGTTTTCACAAATTCTAGAAGGCAGAAGGAGACCAGTTTGGATACAAAAATTGGCGGGAAAATTGAAATAGCGTTCAAGTAAAGGGCATTTATAGGAAGACTGCTTATTGTGTGAAAACTAGATGGTATCGAGTAAACTGAATCAGATACTGGATAGAACCTAGCAAATTTGGAGAAAAGGGTGATAAAGTGAAAGTAAATTTAAAGTTGGAATAAGTAATAGACTAAGAAGGGAATAACTGCATATTGTGGATGTTGTGAGTTGTATCGACAATAAAACAGAGAGAATGAATACCGGGATATTTATTTGACTTGTACGACCAAGATATATAAAAAATAGAAGTAATACGATAACTTCGAGGAAAATAGAGAACCGCATTAAACAAAATAAAATACGACCACTCCGTGATAAAAGTCATTGACACCTTAAGCGATAACCCGCTGCTAGACTTTGACAAATATGTTAGTCTGGTTAGTGGACAGTTTCTTAAAGTATGTTTGTTTTATGCATAATGTGTTCAGCAGTCAGGCAATAAACATTTGTACCCAAACCACTCTCTCATTCGTCTTGCCAGCCATAACGGCTAGAGACTAGAACGCTATAAGTTTTAATAGGCGAGAAAAGGCAAGAAAAGAACAGAAAGCAGGATGAAATGTAAGAAATCAAGAGTAAATAGGCCGCAAACGTCCTTCTGGAAGAGAAAATAGGCGAGAAAAGGCAAGAAAAGAAGAGAAAACAGGTCGAAAAGTAAGAAATCTGGGAAAATATGCCTGAAACGATCTTCAGGAAGAGAAAATAGCCGAGAGCACACAAGATGAGAAGAGTAAACAGGATGAAATGTAAGAAATATGGAGAAAATAAGTTGGAAACGAATTTGAGGAAGATAAAATAGGCGAGAAAATGCAAGAAAAGAACAGAAAGCAGGATGAAATGTAAGAAATCAAGAGGAAATAGGCCGCAAACGTCCTTCTTGAAGAACAAATAGGCGAGATAAGGCAAGAAAAGAAGAGAAAACAGGTCGAAAAGTAAGAAATCTGGGAAAATATGCCTGAAACGATCTTCAGGAAGAGAAAATAGACGAGAAAACACAAGAAGAGACGAGAAAACAGCATGAAATGTAAGAAGTCAAGAGGAAGTAGGCCGGAAATGTTCTTTTGGAAGAGGAAATAATCGAGAAAACACCAGAAAGAAAGAGAAAAGGAGACGGAATCTAAGAAATAGGTTGAAAATAGTCCGGAAACGAATTTCAGGAAGAGAAAATAGGCGAGAAAGGGCAAGAAAAGAAGAGAAAACAGGAGGCAAACTGAGAAATCAGGAAAAATACGCTGAGAACGATCTGGTGGAAGTGAAAATTGGTGACAAAAGACAAGAAAAGAAGAGAAAAGGGATGAAATCAAAGAAATCAAGAGGAAATAGGCCGGAAACGATCTTCAGGAAAAGAAAACAGGCTAGAAAGAAAAAGAAAAGAAGTTAAAATTGGATGAAATGTAAGAAATCAAGAGGAAGTAGGCCGGAAACGCTCTTCTGGAAGAGAAAATAGTCGAGAACACACAAGATGAGAAAAGTAAACAGGATGAAATCTAAGAAATATGGAGAAAATAAGTCGGAAACGAATTTGAGAAAGAAAAAATAGGCGACAAAAGTCAAGAAAAGAAGAGAAAACAGGTGGAAATCTGAAAAATCAGGAAAAATAGGCTGGAAGCGATCTGGAAGAAGATAAAATTGGCGAGAAAAGAGAAGAAAAGAAGAGAAAATTGGATGAAATGTAAGAATTCAAGAGGAAGTTGGCCGGAAACGATCTTCAGGAAGAGAAAATAGCCGAGAACACACAAGATGAGAAGAGTAAACAGGATGAAATGTAAGAAATATGGAGAAAATAAGTTGGAAACAAATTTGAGGAAGATAAAATAGGCGAGAAAAGGCAAGAAAAGAACAGAAAGCAGGATGAAATGTAAGAAATCAAGAGGAAATAGGCCGCAAACGTCCTTCTGGAAGAGAAAATAGGCGAGAAAAGGCAAGAAAAGAAGAGAAAACAGGTCGAAAAGTAAGAAATCTGGGAAAATATGCCTGAAACGATCTTCAGGAAGAGAAAATAGACGAGAAAACACAAGAAGAGACGAGAAAACAGCATGAAATGTAAGAAATCAAAATGAAATAGGCCGGAAATGTTCTTTTGGAAGAGGAAATAATCGAGAAAAGACCAGAAAGAAAGAGAAAAGGAGACGAAATCTAAGAAATAGGTTGAAAATAGTCCGGAAACGAATTTCAGGAAGAGAAAATAGGCGAGAAAAGACAAGAAAAGAAAAGAAAGCAGGAAGAAATGTAAGAAATCAAGAGGAAATAGTCTGCAACGTCCTTCCGGAAAAGAAAATAGGCGAGAAAAAGCAAGAAAAGAAGAAATAAACTGGTGGAAAAGTAAGAAATCAGGGAAAATATGCCTGAAAGATCTTTAGGAAGAGGAAACAAACGAGAAAACACACGAAAAGACGAGAAAACAGCATGAAATGTAAGAAATCAAAATGAAATAAGCCGGAAATGTTCTTCTGTAACAGGAAATAATCGAGATAAGAGAAGAAGGAAAGAGAAAAGGGGAGCAAATCTAAGAAATAGGTTTGAAAATAGTCCGGAAACGAATTTCAGGAAAAGAAAATAGGCGAGAAAAGGCAAGAAAAGAACAGAAAGCAGGATGAAATGTAAGAAATCAAGACGAAATAGGCCGGAAATGTTCTTCTGGAAGAGAAAATAGGCGAGAAAAGGCAAGAAAAGAAGAGAAAACAGGTCGAAAAGTAAGAAATCTGGGAAAATATGCCTGAAACGATCTTCAGGAAGAGAAAACTGACGAGAAAACACAAGAAGAGACGAGAAAACAGCATGAAATGTAAGAAATCAAAATGAAATAAGCCGGAAATGTTCTTCTGTAACAGGAAATAATCGAGAAAAGAGAAGAAAGAAAGAGAAAAGGGGAGGAAATTTAAGAAATAGGTTTGAAAATAGTCCGGAAACGAATTTCAGGAAGAGAAAATAGGCGAGAAAAGGCAAGAAAAGAAGAGAAAACAGGAGGCAAACTGAGAAATCAGGAAAAATACGCTGAGAACGATCTGGTGGAAGTGAAAATTGGTGACAAAAGACAAGAAAAGAAGAGAAAAGGGATGAAATCAAAGAAATCAAGAGGAAATAGGCCGGAAACGATCTTCAGGAAAAGAAAACAGGCTAGAAAGAAAAAGAAAAGAAGTTAAAATTGGATGAAATGTAAGAAATCAAGAGGAAGTAGGCCGGAAACGCTCTTCTGGAAGAGAAAATAGTCGAGAACACACAAGATGAGAAAAGTAAACAGGATGAAATCTAAGAAATATGGAGAAAATAAGTCGGAAACGAATTTGAGAAAGAAAAAATAGGCGACAAAAGTCAAGAAAAGAAGAGAAAACAGGTGGAAAAAGACAAGAAAAAAAGAGAAATGGGGATGAGATCTAAGAAATCAAGAGGAAATAGGTCGGAAACGATCTTTAGAAAGAGAAAATAGGCGAGAAAAGGCAAGAAAAGAAGAGAAAACAGGTGGAAATCTGAGAAATCAGGAAAAATAGGCTGGAAGCGATCTGGTGGAAGATAAAATTGGCGAGAAAAGAGAAGAAAAGAAAAGAAAATTGGATGAAATGTAAGATTTCAAGAGGAAATGGGCCGGAAACGATCTTCAGGAAGAGAAAATAGCCGAGAACACACAAGATGAGAAGAGTAAACAGGATGAAATGTAAGAAATATGGAGAAAATAAGTTGGAAACGAATTTGAGGAAGATAGAATAGGCGAGAAAAGGCAAGAAAAGAACAGAAAGCAGGATGAAATGTAAGAAATCAAGAGGAAATAGGCTGCAAACGTCCTTCTGGAAGAGAAAATAGGCGAGAAAAGGCAAGAAAAGAAGAGAAAACAGGTCGAAAAGTAAGAAATCTGGGAAAATATGCCTGAAACGATCTTCAGGAAGAGAAAATAGACGAGAAAACACAAGAAGAGACGAGAAAACAGCATGAAATGTAAGAAATCAAAATGAAATAGGCCGGAAATGTTCTTTTGGAAGAGGAAATAATCGAGAAAAGACCAGAAAGAAAGAGAAAAGGAGACGAAATCTAAGAAATAGGTTGAAAATAGTCCGGAAACGAATTTCAGGAAGAGAAAATAGGCGAGAAAAGGCAAGAAAAGAAAAGAAAGCAGGAAGAAATGTAAGAAATCAAGAGGAAATAGTCTGCAAACGTCCTTCCGGAAAAGAAAATAGGCGAGAAAAAGCAAGAAAAGAAGAAAAAAACTGGTGGAAAAGTAAGAAATCAGGGAAAATATGCCTGAAAGATCTTTAGGAAGAGGAAACAAACGATTAAAACTTATAGCGTTCTAGTCTCTAGACGTTATGGCTGGCAAGACGAATGAGAGAGTGGTTTGGGTACAAATGTTTATTGCCTGACTGCTGAACACATTATGCATAAAACAAACATACTTTAAGAAACTGTCCACTAACCAGACTAACATATTCAACATAAAACTGTACTTGTAAACAATTAAACAGGGAAGGGGAAGGGGGATGGAGGTGGGTCTCTGGAAGCGCTTGCTTGACCAGTGCTTGCTTTGCATTTGTGAGGGGAAGCTTGGAAGAGCCTTGTTATGTACCGTCCGACTTAATCCCTGCACGACTCAACGGCCAATAGAACACAGGCATGACAGAAGGTACTCTGGGGCGAGCTCCGCCCCCGAGTTACTGAGTGTGTGCTTCGCTCCCGCCTTGCATGACGGCACGCTGTAAGCCGAGACGCTCTGTCTACATCTCCGTCTGGCACGCTCCGTCGCTGTCAAGTCGAGTAGCGTGGGGGATTAAGGGGGAAAAGGGGCAGCGCATCACCAGAGTTTAAAATCAAATAACACTTTATTTTTTAATTAAAACTTATAGCGTTCTAGTCTCTAGACGTTATGGCTGGCAAGACGAATGAGAGAGTGGTTTGGGTACAAATGTTTATTGCCTGACTGCTGAACACATTATGCATAAAACAAACATACTTTAAGAAACTGTCCAAATACCCAAACCACGAAGTGTTACTTGTAGTAGTTAGGACAAGGCGTTTTGAACGTTTGATCCCATGGTTTTTGCACAATCCAGGCGTAGACTCAGAGGGACGTCAGTGTATCGCGTGTAGGACTCCGATGTCCAGTCTCCTTGGCTCTTAATCACTTGCGGTGGCAGCCCACAGGCAAGAGCAAAGGTAGCCCCGGCTCGTCGTAGGCTATGGCCGCTGTAGGCTGAGTCATCTAGCCCAACAGCACGCAGTTTGCATTTCAGCATCGACGAGAACGCTGCGTGGGAGAGAGGGACGGTGGAGTCCGGGGTTCTGTAGGAGAAAAGCGCCGCTTTACCATGTGCGGGCGAAAGGCGGAGGTGGGGTTTTAACGCTGCAGTGGGGCATACTGTAGACTGCTCTACCTCTGGGATTGGGATGACGAGGGCTCGTGAAAAGTTGCGAAGTGTTTTGGTGCGTTTTACGTGAACTAGGGCGCCATCTGCACACAGCGTTACGTCATCACGGCAGAGGTCAGTTCTACAGTCGTGGCTAGTCTGGGTACGGGATAGCAGCGAGGACTTGCGCAGAAAGGTAAAGAAGCCCATGAGACAAGCAGCCCAGAAGCAGGCCTCTAATGGTTGCGAGAGGTCGAGAACTCCTCGGACGCGCTGCAAGATATCCAGCGAGAGCGGTAGTTTCTGTCGGGGTGGCGTACCTTTCTGCGTGTCGATTCCTTTTAATAGCGTCTTCACGAAGTGGTTATTCTCAATGGGGTTCGTGTAACCCAGCTCCAAGTGGAGTAGGCGAACTGCAGCGAGATAGCATCTCACGGACTGGGGTTTCAGGGATCGGCTGAGAAAACACGCGTAACGGAGCACGGTCGTAGTTTCTGCGGGGGCTGGGCGCATCCTAAAGGCTTGGCAGAAGGCCAGGTAAGACTTCAGCTGAGCCGAGTACGTTTCACGAGTGCTTTCTGCTAGGGCTGCTCTGCGGTATTGGGCCACTTCGTTGTCCAAAATTTGTGTCTCCCGTACCACTCCTGGAACAAACGACGCATAGCAATTGGTGACATGTGGTGCCGGAGGTCAGCGAGCGGGACGTGGCCGAATGCATACGTGGCATGTGGAAGGCTGGATAGTCGCGAAATGGCATCCGGGAGCTTATTAAGTTTCGTGTTTACGTAGGCGGCACATATTTTAATGTCAAACTTAACGCATAATATTAGTATTTCGCATAAAACATCGGACGCAATAGTGTTTCTAATTCTTCCTCGGTTAAGGGCATAAAGGGTTGCTTTATTATCCGAATATAGTTGAACCGTCTTAGAAGCGCAGAACGGTGCCCAGCGGCGCAGCGCCAAAAGAACAGCAGCTAGTTCTTTCGTATTTATGTCGCAATCATTGATGGCGGGCATATCCGTGGCGAAGTTGCAATAGAGCCAGTCTATGGCTCTATTGTGGCAAACGACCGCTGCGCCTGCAGCAGTCGGGCTTGCGTCTGTGGCAATGTGAAAGGCGCGATCGGGCACATCCCTTTGGGAGGAAAAGCGAGATGTACCGTTGAATGAGGCGCAAAGCACATTAAGCAGTAGTAAGTCTCGGCGAGTGTCCGTAGTGATACGGGTGCGGTGGTTAGGGCGACGTAGTGACGTCATATGCACGATTAGACGACGCATGGCCGGACGTATGACACTGACAACACGTCCGGAAATCAAGAGGAAATAGTCTGCAAACGTCTGCAAAATAGGCGAGAAAAAGCAAGAAAAGAAGAAAAATACTGGTGGAAAAGTAAGAAATCAGGGAAAATATGCCTGAAAAATCTTTAGGAAGAGGAAACAAACGAGAAAACACACGAAAAGACGAGAAAACAGCATGAAATGTAAGAAATCAAAATGAAATAAGCCGGAAATGTTCTTCTGTAACAGGAAATAATCGAGAAAAGAGAAGAAAGAAAGAGAAAAGGGGAGGAAATCTAAGAAATAGGTTTGAAAATAGTCCGGAAACGAATTTCAGGAAAAGGAAATAGGCGAGAAAAGGCAAGAAAAGAACAGAAAGCAGGATGAAATGTAAGAAATCAAGACGAAATAGGCCGGAAATGTTCTTCTGGAAGAGAAAATAGGCGAGAAAAGGCAAGAAAAGAAGAGAAAACAGGTCGAAAAGTAAGAAATCTGGGAAAATATGCCTGAAACGATCTTCAAGAAGAGAAAATAGACGAGAAAACACAAGGAGAGACGAGAAAACAGCATTAAATGTAAGAAATCAAAATGAAATAAGCCGGAAATGTTCTTCTGTAACAGGAAATAATCGAGAAAAGAGAAGAAAGAAAGAGAAAAGGGGAGGAAATTTAAGAAATAGGTTTGAAAATAGTCCGGAAACGAATTTCAGGAAGAGAAAATAGGCGAGAAAAGGCAAGAAAAGAAGAGAAAACAGGAGGCAAACTGAGAAATCAGGAAAAATACGCTGAGAACGATCTGGTGGAAGTGAAAATTGGTGACAAAAGACAAGAAAAGAAGAGAAAAGGGATGAAATTAAAGAAATCAAGAGGAAATAGGCCGGAAACGATCTTCAGGAAAAGAAAACAGGCTAGAAAGAAAAAGAAAAGAAGTTAAAATTGGATGAAATGTAAGAAATCAAGAGGAAGTAGGCCGGAAACGCTCTTCTGGAAGCGAAAATAGTCGAGAACACACAAGATGAGAAAAGTAAACAGGATGAAATCTAAGAAATATGGAGAAAATAAGTCGGAAACGAATTTGAGAAAGAAAAAATAGGCGACAAAAGTCAAGAAAAGAAGAGAAAACAGGTGGAAATCTGAGAAATCAGGAAAAATAGGCTGGAAGCGATTTGGTGGAAGATAAAATTGGCGAGAAAAGAGAAGAAAAGAAGAGAAAATTGAATGAAATGTAAGAATTCAAGAGGAAATGGGCCGGAAACGATCTTCAGGAAGAGAAAATAGCCGAGAACACACAAGATGAGAAGAGTAAGCAGGATGAAATGTAAGAAATATGGAGAAAATAAGTTGGAAACGAATTTGAGAAAGAAAAATTAGGCGAGAAAAGGCAAGAAAAGAACAGAAAGCAGGATGAAATGTAAGAAATCAAGAGGAAATAGGCCGCAAAGGTCCTTCTGGAAGAGAAAATAGGCGAAAAAAGACAAGAAAAGAAGAGAAATGGGGATGAGATCTAAGAAATCAAGAGGAAATAGGTCGGAAACGATCTTCAGAAAGAGAAAATAGGCGAGAAAAGGCAAGAAAAGAAGAGAAAACAGGTGGAAATCTGAGAAATCAGGAAAAATAGGCTGGAAGCGATCTGGTGGAAGATAAAATTGGCGAGAAAAGAGAAGAAAAGAAGAGAAAATTGGATGAAATGTAAGAATTCAAGAGGAAATGGGCCGGAAACGATCTTCAGGTAGAGAAAATAGCCGAGAACACACAAGATGAGAAGAGTAAACAGGATGAAATGTAAGAAATATGGAGAAAATAAGTTGGAAACGAATTTGAGGAAGATAAAATAGGCGAGAAAATGCAAGAAAAGAACAGAAAGCAGGATGAAATGTAAGAAATCAAGAGGAAATAGGCCGCAAACGTCCTTCTTGAAGAACAAATAGGCGAGATAAGGCAAGAAAAGAAGAGAAAACAGGTCGAAAAGTAAGAAATCTGGGAAAATATGCCTGAAACGATCTTCAGGAAGAGAAAATAGACGAGAAAACACAAGAAGAGACGAGAAAACAGCATGAAATGTAAGAAATCAAAATGAAATAGGCCGGAAATGTTCTTTTGGAAGAGGAAATAATCGAGAAAAGACCAGAAAGAAGAGAAAAGGAGACGAAATCTAAGAAATAGGTTGAAAATAGTCCGGAAACGAATTTCAGGAAGAGAAAATAGGCGAGAAAAGGCAAGAAAAAAAAAGAAAGCAGGAAGAAATGTAAGAAATCAAGAGGAAATAGGCCGGAAATGTTCTTCTGGAAGAGAAAATAGGCGAGAAAAGAGAAGAAAGAAAGAGAAAAGGGGAGGAAATCTAAGAAATAGGTTTGAAAATAGTCCGGAAACGAATTTCAGGAAGAGCACTTTCTCTTTTCCCTCGAGAAAAGGCAAGAAAAGAAGAGAAAACAGGAGGCAAACTGAGAAATCAGGAAAAATACGCTGAGAACGATCTGGTGGAAGTGAAAATTGGTGACAAAAGACAAGAAAAGAAGAGAAAAGGGATGAAATTAAAGAAATCAAGAGGAAATAGGCCGGAAACGATCTTCAGGAAAAGAAAACAGGCTAGAAAGAAAAAGAAAAGAAGTTAAAATTGGATGAAATGTAAGAAATCAAGAGGAAGTAGGCCGGAAACGCTCTTCTGGAAGCGAAAATAGTCGAGAACACACAAGATGAGAAAAGTAAACAGGATGAAATCTAAGAAATATGGAGAAAATAAGTCGGAAACGAATTTGAGAAAGAAAAAATAGGCGACAAAAGTCAAGAAAAGAAGAGAAAACAGGTGGAAATCTGAGAAATCAGGAAAAATAGGCTGGAAGCGATTTGGTGGAAGATAAAATTGGCGAGAAAAGAGAAGAAAAGAAGAGAAAATTGAATGAAATGTAAGAATTCAAGAGGAAATGGGCCGGAAACGATCTTCAGGAAGAGAAAATAGCCGAGAACACACAAGATGAGAAGAGTAAGCAGGATGAAATGTAAGAAATATGGAGAAAATAAGTTGGAAACGAATTTGAGAAAGAAAAATTAGGCGAGAAAAGGCAAGAAAAGAACAGAAAGCAGGATGAAATGTAAGAAATCAAGAGGAAATAGGCCGCAAAGGTCCTTCTGGAAGAGAAAATAGGCGAAAAAAGACAAGAAAAGAAGAGAAATGGGGATGAGATCTAAGAAATCAAGAGGAAATAGGTCGGAAACGATCTTCAGAAAGAGAAAATAGGCGAGAAAAGGCAAGAAAAGAAGAGAAAACAGGTGGAAATCTGAGAAATCAGGAAAAATAGGCTGGAAGCGATCTGGTGGAAGATAAAATTGGCGAGAAAAGAGAAGAAAAGAAGAGAAAATTGGATGAAATGTAAGAATTCAAGAGGAAATGGGCCGGAAACGATCTTCAGGTAGAGAAAATAGCCGAGAACACACAAGATGAGAAGAGTAAACAGGATGAAATGTAAGAAATATGGAGAAAATAAGTTGGAAACGAATTTGAGGAAGATAAAATAGGCGAGAAAATGCAAGAAAAGAACAGAAAGCAGGATGAAATGTAAGAAATCAAGAGGAAATAGGCCGCAAACGTCCTTCTTGAAGAACAAATAGGCGAGATAAGGCAAGAAAAGAAGAGAAAACAGGTCGAAAAGTAAGAAATCTGGGAAAATATGCCTGAAACGATCTTCAGAAAGAGAAAATAGACGAGAAAACACAAGAAGAGACGAGAAAACAGCATGAAATGTAAGAAATCAAAATGAAATAGGCCGGAAATGTTCTTTTGGAAGAGGAAATAATCGAGAAAAGACCAGAAAGAAGAGAAAAGGAGACGAAATCTAAGAAATAGGTTGAAAATAGTCCGGAAACGAATTTCAGGAAGAGAAAATAGGCGAGAAAAGGCAAGAAAAAAAAAGAAAGCAGGAAGAAATGTAAGAAATCAAGAGGAAATAGGCCGGAAATGTTCTTCTGGAAGAGAAAATAGGCGAGAAAAGAGAAGAAAGAAAGAGAAAAGGGGAGGAAATCTAAGAAATAGGTTTGAAAATAGTCCGGAAACGAATTTCAGGAAGAGCACTTTCTCTTTTCCCTCGAGAAAAGGCAAGAAAAGAAGAGAAAACAGGAGGCAAACTGAGAAATCAGGAAAAATACGCTGAGAACGATCTGGTGGAAGTGAAAATTGGTGACAAAAGACAAGAAAAGAAGAGAAAAGGGATGAAATCAAAGAAATCAAGAGGAAATAGGCCGGAAACGATCTTCAGGAAAAGAAAACAGGCTAGAAAGAAAAAGAAAAGAAGTTAAAATTGGATGAAATGTAAGAAATCAAGAGGAAGTAGGCCGGAAACGCTCTTCTGGAAGCGAAAATAGTCGAGAACACACAAGATGAGAAAAGTAAACAGGATGAAATCTAAGAAATATGGAGAAAATAAGTCGGAAACGAATTTGAGAAAGAAAAAATAGGCGACAAAAGTCAAGAAAAGAAGAGAAAACAGGTGGAAATCTGAGAAATCAGGAAAAATAGGCTGGAAGCGATCTGGTGGAAGATAAAATTGGCGAGAAAAGAGAAGAAAAGAAGAGAAAATTGGACGAAATGTAAGAATTCAAGAGGAAATGGGCCGGAAACGATCTTCAGGAAGAGAAAATAGCCGAGAACACACAAGATGAGAAGAGTAAACAGGATGAAATGTAAGAAATATGGAGAAAATAAGTTGGAAACGAATTTGAGGAAGATAAAATAGGCGAGAAAATGCAAGAAAAGAACAGAAAGCAGGATGAAATGTAAGAAATCAAGAGGAAATAGGCCGCAAACGTCCTTCTTGAAGAACAAATAGGCGAGAAAAGGCAAGAAAAGAAGAGAAAAAAGGTCGAAAAGTAAGAAATCTGGGAAAATATGCCTGAAACGATCTTCAGGAAGAGAAAATAGACGAGAAAACACAAGAAGAGACGAGAAAACAGCATGAAATGTAAGAAATCAAAATGAAATAGGCCGGAAATGTTCTTTTGGAAGAGGAAATAATCGAGAAAAGACCAGAAAGAAGAGAAAAGGAGACGAAATCTAAGAAATAGGTTGAAAATAGTCCGGAAACGAATTTCAGGAAGAGAAAATAGGCGAGAAAAGGCAAGAAAAAAAAAGAAAGCAGGAAGAAATGTAAGAAATCAAGAGGAAATAGGCCGGAAATGTTCTTCTGGAAGAGAAAATAGGCGAGAAAAGAGAAGAAAGAAAGAGAAAAGGGGAGGAAATCTAAGAAATAGGTTTGAAAATAGTCCGGAAACGAATTTCAGGAAGAGTACTTTCTCTTTTCCCTCGAGAAAAGGCAAGAAAAGAAGAGAAAACAGGAGGCAAACTGAGAAATCAGGAAAAATACGCTGAGAACGATCTGGTGGAAGTGAAAATTGGTGACAAAAGACAAGAAAAGAAGAGAAAAGGGATGAAATCAAAGAAATCAAGAGGAAATAGGCCGGAAACGATCTTCAGGAAAAGAAAACAGGCTAGAAAGAAAAAGAAAAGAAGTTAAAATTGGATGAAATGTAAGAAATCAAGAGGAAGTAGGCCGGAAACGCTCTTCTGGAAGAGAAAATAGTCGAGAACACACAAGATGAGAAAAGTAAACAGGATGAAATCTAAGAAATATGGAGAAAATAAGTCGGAAACGAATTTGAGAAAGAAAAAATAGGCGACAAAAGTCAAGAAAAGAAGAGAAAACAGGTGGAAATCTGAGAAATCAGGAAAAATAGGCTGGAAGCGATTTGGTGGAAGATAAAATTGGCGAGAAAAGAGAAGAAAAGAAGAGAAAATTGAATGAAATGTAAGAATTCAAGAGGAAATGGGCCGGAAACGATCTTCAGGAAGAGAAAATAGCCGAGAACACACAAGATGAGAAGAGTAAACAGGATGAAATGTAAGAAATATGGAGAAAATAAGTTGGAAACGAATTTGAGAAAGAAAAATTAGGCGAGAAAAGGCAAGAAAAGAACAGAAAGCAGGATGAAATGTAAGAAATCAAGAGGAAATAGGCCGCAAAGGTCCTTCTGGAAGAGAAAATAGGCGAAAAAAGACAAGAAAAGAAGAGAAATGGGGATGAGATCTAAGAAATCAAGAGGAAATAGGTCGGAAACGATCTTCAGAAAGAGAAAATAGGCGAGAAAAGGCAAGAAAAGAAGAGAAAACAGGTGGAAATCTGAGAAATCAGGAAAAATAGGCTGGAAGCGATCTGGTGGAAGATAAAATTGGCAAGAAAAGAGAAGAAAAGAAGAGAAAATTGGATGAAATGTAAGAATTCAAGAGGAAATGGGCCGGAAACGATCTTCAGGTAGAGAAAATTGCCGAGAACACACAAGATGAGAAGAGTAAACAGGATGAAATGTAAGAAATATGGAGAAAATAGGTTGGAAACGAATTTGAGGAAGATAAAATAGGCGAGAAATTAAAAAATAAAGTGTTATTTGATTTTAAAACTCTGGTGATGCGCTGCCCCTTTTCCCCCTTAATCCCCCACGCTACTCGACTTGACAGCGACGGAGTGTGCCAGACGGAGATGTAGACAGAGCGTCTCGGCTTACAGCGTGCCGTCATGCAAGGCGGGAGCGAAGCACACACTCAGTAACTCGGGGGCGGAGCTCGCCCCAGAGTACCTTCTGTCATGCCTGTGTTCTATTGGCCGTTGAGTCGTGCAGGGATTAAGTCGGACGGTACATAACAAGACTTTTCCAAGCTTCCCCTCACAAATGCAAAGCAAGCACTGGTCAAGCAAGCGCTTCCAGAGAGCAAAAGGAAAAAAAAAACGGAAAGACACAGCCAAATGGAATATTAGCTAGCCTTCAGGATAAAATAATAATAAACTAAAAAAAATAATAATAAAGAAAACCAGAAAAGGACACAAAGGATAATTACATTTGATTAAAGTAGCTTTCAGGATAACGCTTGATACAGGGCGTAAGGTAAAGGGAATAAAATATATATATAAAAAAACCAATAAATAAAAGTGTGATATATGCGACTTGAAGCTCTTAATTGCAATTTGTGGATATCAATTGTTAAGCCTAACAAGCGTCACCCGGACAGCTGACAAGCTTGGACTCTGAATTGCAATTAGGGCAAGGGATTGTTAGGATTTGGGGCATCAATATGCGTGAGTACTCTAATTGCAATTAAGACCTTGCCTGAGCAGTGCCGTCTGAATAGGGCATTAATTGCAATTACGGCCAAGCAGTGAGCCCCCTATAACTGTATAAAAAAAAACACTGAGAGAGCAAGGAAACAAAAAAATGAATAAGGATAAAGTCGACAGTGCAATTAAAGAGTTGAAAGAATGGGCTGCGTCGAGAAACCTTCTCGAATCCACTGTCGACGCTCTCCTGAGCGAGGTATTCTTTTCCATCGACAGTGTACTGCACATTGACAAGGTCGTCATTAAGGCGCTAAAACTCTCGCTTGGCCAAGAGAGAATGCTGCTAGCGGCCGTCGCAGACCTTAAGGACGCAAAGTCCGACAGTGCGAGTTCCCGTACCGGTCCCACATCGGACATCATTGAGAAATTTCCGGCCGACAGACCCCGGCTACGCAGCGACGCGGCACCAGCTACCCTGAATGACCTTCCACGCCTTAACACAGAGACGATGACAGCCATGCTGGACTCCCTCGTGGACAAGCCGCAGACCCCGGACGACGACCCATGGCAGACCGGGAGAACCCCAGGTAACACGCGACCATTATTTGTCCAAGATTTCTGTGGATCCTTCCTGGGGAGTCAGGGCACAGAGACAGTGTTATCGTCGAACGGTGATGCGAAAGTGATCGTGACGAGCGCGGCGAAACGCGTGAGGCCTGAGGACACCACGTGGCAGCAGTGGGTGAAAGGCCACGCCCGCATCTTTAGCGCCCTAAAGCGCTCAGGACAGTTGGAGACGGAAGACGAGCGTGATCGCTACAATCTCTACGGCATAAAGTTTGGAGATATGTGCGAGTATTACCCGCTAGCCAACTGTATGAGGTATGATTTCGAATACCGGCAACGGGTGGCGTCGGGGCAAATCCGTTGGGGAGACGACGATACGTATCTCCTAGGCATATGTTGCTTCTCGTCTCGCGCCCAATCAACATCCACCCGGAAGCAGCACGCTAGACCCAGGGTGGAAGCTCCAAGGGCCCCGAACGGCACGGAAATTTGTCGCAACTTTAATTCGCGCCGGGGTTGCAGTCTACTAAACTGCCGATTCATGCATGCCTGCCTGAAATGTTTCTAGAACCACCCCGAGATTGCTCACAGAGACTAGCGGCACGCCGTCTCTAGCCCACTGTCTGACCGGCTCGACGAATGGGAACGACAACTTGAAACGGATAAGGACAAGGTATTTATTCTCAACGGATTACGTAATGGGTTCGATATCGTTAACGTTCGCACGGAAAATATTCAGTGTGCCGAAGCCCCCAACAGCCGCGTGGCTGAGCGACAATATCGTGATGAAGTAGAGAGCGAAATAAAGAAGGAAAGTGCCCTGGGTCGCTATAAAGTAGTGGTAGAAAAACCGGCCATTGTCTCCCCGCTCTCCGCCATACCCAAAGAAAACGGTGAAATCAGGCTAATTCACGATTGCTCGCAACCAGAAGGCCTTTCTGTCAACTCCCACGCCACCTCCGACAAACATGTTTTTACATCCGTGGACATCGCTGCCGATATGGTCAGTAGAAACTCGTTTATGGCAAAAGTGGACCTTAAATCAGCTTATCGGCAGGTCCCGCTCAGCGAAGCGTCCCTATGTCTAACGGGCTTAAAGTGGAAATTTAAGGGTAATAAACATCACACATACCTTGTAGATACCCGCTTGCCCTTCGGGGCTTCATTAAGCGTTGGTATTTTCCATCGTATTACTCAGAGTGTCTGCCGCATGCTTAAAAAACAAGGTATAAAAGCAATAATTTGCTACCTCGATGACTTTTTTATTACCGCTGATACATTTGACGACACGCTCAAGGCAATGCAATGCTTGATACGGCTCCTCCGGTCGCTTGGTTTCGCAATCAACTGGGAGAAATGCATCTCCCCTACGCGCAGACTAACGTTTCTCGGAGTGACTATCGACTCCACCGACTGCACGCTGTCAATTCCCACGGATAAGCTATGCGAAGTCCAAACCCTTCTCTCCCACTACGCAAGTCCCGACAACAGACGGCTCTAAAAACGCGACCTCCAGAGCCTGCTGGGGAAACTGAACTGGGTCGGACGTGTTGTCAGTGTCATACGTCCGGCCATGCGTCGTCTAATCGTGCTTATGACGTCACTACGTCGCCCTAACCACCGCACCCGTATCACTACGGACACTCGCCGAGACTTACTACTGCTTAATGTGCTTTGCGCCTCATTCAACGGTACATCCCGCTTTTCCTCCCAAAGGGATGTGCCCGATCGCGCCTTTCACATTGCCACAGACGCAAGCCCGACTGCTGCAGGCGCAGCGGTCGTTTGCCACAATAGAGCCATAGACTGGCTCTATTGCAACTTCGCCACGGATATGCCCGCCATCAATGATTGCGACATAAATACGAAAGAACTAGCTGCTGTTCTTTTGGCGCTGCGCCGCTGGGCACCGTTCTGCGCTTCTAAGACGGTTCAACTATATTCGGATAATAAAGCAACCCTTTATGCCCTTAACCGAGGAAGAATTAGAAACACTATTGCGTCCGATGTTTTATGCGAAATACTAATATTATGCGTTAAGTTTGACATTAAAATATGTGCCGCCTACGTAAACACGAAACTTAATAAGCTCCCGGATGCCATTTCGCGACTATCCAGCCTTCCACATGCCACGTATGCATTCGGCCACGTCCCGCTTGCTGACCTCCGGCACCACATGTCATCAATTGCTATGCGTCGTTTGTTCCAGGAGTGGTACGGGAGACACAAATTTTGGACAACGAAGTGGCCCAATACCGCAGAGCAGCCCTAGCAGAAAGCACTCGTGAAACGTACTCGGCTCAGCTGAAGTCTTACCTGGCCTTCTGCCAAGCCTTTAGGATGCGCCCAGCCCCCGCAGAAACTACGACCGTGCTCCGTTACGCGTGTTTTCTCAGCCGATCCCTGAAACCCCAGTCCGTGAGATGCTATCTCGCTGCAGTTCGCCTACTCCACTTGGAGCTGGGTTACACGAACCCCATTGAGAATAACCACTTCGTGAAGACGCTATTGAAAGGAATCGACACACAGAAAGGTACGCCACCCCGACAGAAACTACCGCTCTCGCTGGATATCTTGCAGCGCGTCCGAGGAGTTCTCGACCTCTCGCAACCATTAGAGGCCTGCTTCTGGGCTGCTTGTCTCATGGGCTTCTTTACCTTTCTGCGCAAGTCCTCGCTGCTATCCCGTACCCAGACTAGCCACGACTGTAGAACTGACCTCTGCCGTGATGACGTAACGCTGTGTGCAGATGGCGCCCTAGTTCACGTAAAACGCACCAAAACACTTCGCAACTTTTCACGAGCCCTCGTCATCCCAATCCCAGAGGTAGAGCAGTCTACAGTATGCCCCACTGCAGCGTTAAAACCCCACCTCCGCCTTTCGCCCGCACATGGTAAAGCGGCGCTTTTCTCCTACAGAACCCCGGACTCCACCGTCCCTCTCTCCCACGCAGCGTTCTCGTCGATGCTGAAATGCAAACTGCGTGCTGTTGGGCTAGATGACTCAGCCTACAGCGGCCATAGCCTACGACGAGCCGGGGCTACCTTTGCTCTTGCCTGTGGGCTGCCACCGCAAGTGATTAAGAGCCAAGGAGACTGGACATCGGAGTCCTACACGCGATACACTGACGTCCCTCTGAGTCTACGCCTGGATTGTGCAAAAACCATGGGATCAAACGTTCAAAACGCCTTGTCCTAACTACTACAAGTAACACTTCGTGGTTTGGGTATTTGGACAGTTTCTTAAAGTATGTTTGTTTTATGCATAATGTGTTCAGCAGTCAGGCAATAAACATTTGTACCCAAACCACTCTCTCATTCGTCTTGCCAGCCATAACGGCTAGAGACTAGAACGCTATAAGTTTTAATTAAAAAATAAAGTGTTATTTGATTTTAAAACTCTGGTGATGCGCTGCCCCTTTTCCCCCTTAATCCCCCACGCTACTCGACTTGACAGCGACGGAGCGTGCCAGACGGAGATGTAGACAGAGCGTCTCGGCTTACAGCGTGCCGTCATGCAAGGCGGGAGCGAAGCACACACTCAGTAACTCGGGGGCGGAGCTCGCCCCAGAGTACCTTCTGTCATGCCTGTGTTCTATTGGCCGTTGAGTCGTGCAGGGATTAAGTCGGACGGTACATAACAAGGCTCTTCCAAGCTTCCCCTCACAAATGCAAAGCAAGCACTGGTCAAGCAAGCGCTTCCAGAGACCCACCTCCATCCCCCTTCCCCTTCCCTGTTTAATTGTTTACAAGTACAGTTTTATGTTGAATATGTTAGTCTGGTTAGTGGACAGTTTCTTAAAGTATGTTTGTTTTATGCATAATGTGTTCAGCAGTCAGGCAATAAACATTTGTACCCAAACCACTCTCTCATTCGTCTTGCCAGCCATAACGGCTAGAGACTAGAACGCTATAAGTTTTAAAGGCAAGAAAAGAACAGAAAGCAGGATGAAATGTAAGAAATCAAGAGGAAATAGGCCGCAAACGTCCTTCTGGAAGAGAAAATAGGCGAGAAAAGGCAAGAAAAGAAGAGAAAACAGGTCGAAAAGTAAGAAATCTGGGAAAATATGCCTGAAACGATCTTCAGGAAGAGAAAATAGACGAGAAAACACAAGAAGAGACGAGAAAACAGCATGAAATGTAAGAAATCAAAGTGAAATAGGCCGGAAATGTTCTTTTGGAAGAGGAAATAATCGAGAAAAGACCAGAAAGAAAGAGAAAAGGAGACGAAATCTAAGAAATAGGTTGAAAATAGTCCGAAAACGAATTTCAGGAAGAGAAAATAGGCGAGAAAAAGCAAGAAAAGAAAAGAAAGCAGGAAGAAATGTAAGAAATCAAGAGGAAATAGGCTGCAAACGTCCTTCCGGAAAAGAAAATAGGCGAGAAAAAGCAAGAAAAGAAGAAAAAAACTGGTCGAAAAGTAAGAAATCAGGAATAATATGCCTGAAAGATCTTCAAGAAGAGGAAACAAACGAGAAAACACACGAAAAGACGAGAAAACAGCATGAAATGTAAGAAATCAAAATTTAAAACTTATAGCGTTCTAGTCTCTAGCCGTTATGGCTGGCAAGACGAATGAGAGAGTGGTTTGGGTACAAATGTTTATTGCCTGACTGCTGAACACATTATGCATAAAACAAACATACTTTAAGAAACTGTCCACTAACCAGACTAACATATTCAACATAAAACTGTACTTGTAAACAATTAAACAGGGAAGGGGAAGGGGGATGGAGGTGGGTCTCTGGAAGCGCTTGCTTGACCAGTGCTTGCTTTGCATTTGTGAGGGGAAGCTTGGAAGAGCCTTGTTATGTACCGTCCGACTTAATCCCTGCACGACTCAACGGCCAATAGAACACAGGCAAGACAGAAGGTACTCTGGGGCGAGCTCCGCCCCCGAGTTACTGAGTGTGTGCTTCGCTCCCGCCTTGCATGACGGCACGCTGTAAGCCGAGACGCTCTGTCTACATCTCCGTCTGGCACGCTCCGTCGCTGTCAAGTCGAGTAGCGTGGGGGATTAAGGGGGAAAAGGGGCAGCGCATCACCAGAGTTTTAAAATCAAATAACACTTTATTTTTTAATTAAAACTTATAGCGTTCTAGTCTCTAGCCGTTATGGCTGGCAAGACGAATGAGAGAGTGGTTTGGGTACAAATGTTTATTGCCTGACTGCTGAACACATTATGCATAAAACAAACATACTTTAAGAAACTGTCCAAATACCCAAACCACGAAGTGTTACTTGTAGTAGTTAGGACAAGGCGTTTTGAACGTTTGATCCCATGGTTTTTGCACAATCCAGGCGTAGACTCAGAGGGACGTCAGTGTATCGCGTGTAGGACTCCGATGTCCAGTCTCCTTGGCTCTTAATCACTTGCGGTGGCAGCCCACAGGCAAGAGCAAAGGTAGCCCCGGCTCGTCGTAGGCTATGGCCGCTGTAGGCTGAGTCATCTAGCCCAACAGCACGCAGTTTGCATTTCAGCATCGACGAGAACGCTGCGTGGGAGAGAGGGACGGTGGAGTCCGGGGTTCTGTAGGAGAAAAGCGCCGCTTTACCATGTGCGGGCGAAAGGCGGAGGTGGTGTTTTAACGCTGCAGTGGGGCATACTGTAGACTGCTCTACCTCTGGGATTGGGATGACGAGGGCTCGTGAAAAGTTGCGAAGTGTTTTGGTGCGTTTTACGTGAACTAGGGCGCCATCTGCACACAGCGTTACGTCATCACGGCAGAGGTCAGTTCTACAGTCGTGGCTAGTCTGGGTACGGGATAGCAGCGAGGACTTGCGCAGAAAGGTAAAGAAGCCCATGAGACAAGCAGCCCAGAAGCAGGCCTCTAATGGTTGCGAGAGGTCGAGAACTCCTCGGACGCGCTGCAAGATATCCAGCGAGAGCGGTAGTTTCTGTCGGGGTGGCGTACCTTTCTGCGTGTCGATTCCTTTCAATAGCGTCTTCACGAAGTGGTTATTCTCAATGGGGTTCGTGTAACCCAGCTCCAAGTGGAGTAGGCGAACTGCAGCGAGATAGCATCTCACGGACTGGGGTTTCAGGGATCGGCTGAGAAAACACGCGTAACGGAGCACGGTCGTAGTTTCTGCGGGGGCTGGGCGCATCCTAAAGGCTTGGCAGAAGGCCAGGTAAGACTTCAGCTGAGCCGAGTACGTTTCACGAGTGCTTTCTGCTAGGGCTGCTCTGCGGTATTGGGCCACTTCGTTGTCCAAAATTTGTGTCTCCCGTACCACTCCTGGAACAAACGACGCATAGCAATTGGTGACATGTGGTGCCGGAGGTCAGCGAGCGGGACGTGGCCGAATGCATACGTGGCATGTGGAAGGCTGGATAGTCGCGAAATGGCATCCGGGAGCTTATTAAGTTTCGTGTTTACGTAGGCGGCACATATTTTAATGTCAAACTTAACGCATAATATTAGTATTTCGCATAAAACATCGGACGCAATAGTGTTTCTAATTCTTCCTCGGTTAAGGGCATAAAGGGTTGCTTTATTATCCGAATATAGTTGAACCGTCTTAGAAGCGCAGAACGGTGCCCAGCGGCGCAGCGCCAAAAGAACAGCAGCTAGTTCTTTCGTATTTATGTCGCAATCATTGATGGCGGGCATATCCGTGGCGAAGTTGCAATAGAGCCAGTCTATGGCTCTATTGTGGCAAACGACCGCTGCGCCTGCAGCAGTCGGGCTTGCGTCTGTGGCAATGTGAAAGGCGCGATCGGGCACATCCCTTTGGGAGGAAAAGCGAGATGTACCGTTGAATGAGGCGCAAAGCACATTAAGCAGTAGTAAGTCTCGGCGAGTGTCCGTAGTGATACGGGTGCGGTGGTTAGGGCGACGTAGTGACGTCATAAGCACGATTAGACGACGCATGGCCGGACGTATGACACTGACAACACGTCCGGAAATCAAGAGGAAATAGTCTGCAAACGTCCTTCCGGAAAAGAAAATAGGCGAGAAAAAGCAAGAAAAGAAGAAAAAAACTGGTGGAAAAGTAAGAAATCAGGGAAAATATGCCTGAAAGATCTTTAGGAAGAGGAAACAAACGAGAAAACACACGAAAAGACGAGAAAACAGCATTAAATGTAAGAAATCAAAATGAAATAAGCCGGAAATGTTCTTCTGTAACAGGAAATAATAAAGAAAAGAGAAGAAAGAAAGAGAAAAGGGGAGGAAATCTAAGAAATAGGTTTGAAAATAGTCCGGAAACGAATTTCAGGAAAAGAAAATAGGCGAGAAAAGGCAAGAAAAGAACAGAAAGCAGGATGAAATGTAAGAAATCAAGACGAAATAGGCCGGAAATGTTCTTCTGGAAGAGAAAATAGGCGAGAAAAGGCAAGAAAAGAAGAGAAAACAGGTCGAAAAGTAAGAAATCTGGGAAAATATGCCTGAAACGATCTTCAAGAAGAGAAAATAGACGAGAAAACACAAGAAGAGACGAGAAAACAGCATGAAATGTAAGAAATCAAAATGAAATAAGCCGGAAATGTTCTTCTGTAACATTAAATAATCGAGAAAAGAGAAGAAAGAAAGAGAAAAGGGGAGGAAATCTAAGAAATAGGTTTGAAAATAGTCCGGAAACGAATTTCAGGAAGAGCAAATAGGCGAGAAAAGGCAAGAAAAGAAGAGAAAACAGGAGGCAAACTGAGAAATCAGGAAAAATACGCTGAGAACGATCTGGTGGAAGTGAAAATTGGTGACAAAAGACAAGAAAAGAAGAGAAAAGGGATGAAATCAAAGAAATCAAGAGGAAATAGGCCGGAAACGATCTTCAGGAAAAGAAAACAGGCTAGAAAGAAAAAGAAAAGAAGTTAAAATTGGATGAAATGTAAGAAATCAAGAGGAAGTAGGCCGGAAACGCTCTTCTGGAAGAGAAAATAGTCGAGAACACACAAGATGAGAAAAGTAAACAGGATAAAATCTAAGAAATATGGAGAAAATAAGTCGGAAACGAATTTGAGAAAGAAAAAATAGGCGACAAAAGTCAAGAAAAGAAGAGAAAACAGGTGGAAATCTGAGAAATCAGGAAAAATAGGCTGGAAGCGATCTGGTGGAAGATAAAATTGGCGAGAAAAGAGAAGAAAAGAAGAGAAAATTGGACGAAATGTAAGAATTCAAGAGGAAATGGGCCGGAAACGATCTTCAGGAAGAGAAAATAGCCGAGAACACACAAGATGAGAAGAGTAAACAGGATGAAATGTAAGAAATATGGAGAAAATAAGTTGGAAACGAATTTGAGGAAGATAAAATAGGCGAGAAAATGCAAGAAAAGAACAGAAAGCAGGATGAAATGTAAGAAATCAAGAGGAAATAGGCCGCAAACGTCCTTCTGGAAGAAAAAATAGGCGAGAAAAGGCAAGAAAAGAAGAGAAAACAGGTCGAAAAGTAAGAAATCTGGGAAAATATGCCTGAAACGATTTTCAGGAAGAGAAAATAGACGAGAAAACACAAGAAGAGACGAGAAAACAGCATGAAATGTAAGAAATCAAAATGAAATAGGCCGGAAATGTTCTTTTGGAAGAGGAAATAATCGAGAAAAGACCAGAAAGAAGAGAAAAGGAGACGAAATCTAAGAAATAGGTTGAAAATAGTCCGGAAATGAATTTCAGGAAGAGAAAATTGGCGAGAAAAGGCAAGAAAAAAAAAGAAAGCAGGAAAAAATGTAAGAAATCAAGAGAAAATAGGCCGGAAATGTTCTTCTGGAAGAGAAAATAGGCGAGAAAAGAGAAGAAAGAAAGAGAAAAGGGGAGGAAATCTAAGAAATAGGTTTGAAAATAGTCCGGAAACGAATTTCAGGAAGAGTACTTTCTCTTTTCCGACGAGAAAAGGCAAGAAAAGAAGAGAAAACAGGAGGCAAACTGAGAAATCAGGAAAAATACGCTGAGAACGATCTGGTGGAAGTGAAAATTGGTGACAAAAGACAAGAAAAGAAGAGAAAAGGGATGAAATCAAAGAAATCAAGAGGAAATAGGCCGGAAACGATCTTCAGGAAAAGAAAACAGGCTAGAAAGAAAAAGAAAAGAAGTTAAAATTGGATGAAATGTAAGAAATCAAGAGGAAGTAGGCCGGAAACGCTCTTCTGGAAGCGAAAATAGTCGAGAACACACAAGATGAGAAAAGTAAACAGGATGAAATCTAAGAAATATGGAGAAAATAAGTCGGAAACGAATTTGAGAAAGAAAAATTAGGCGAGAAAAGGCAAGAAAAGAACAGAAAGCAGGATGAAATGTAAGAAATCAAGAGGAAATAGGCCGCAAAGGTCCTTCTGGAAGAGAAAATAGGCGAAAAAAGACAAGAAAAGAAGAGAAATGGGGATGAGATCTAAGAAATCCAGAGGAAATAGGTCGGAAACGATCTTTAGAAAGAGAAAATAGGCGAGAAAAGGCAAGAAAAGAAGAGAAAACAGGTGGAAATCTGAGAAATCAGGAAAAATAGGCTGGAAGCGATCTGGTGGAAGATAAAATTGGCGAGAACAGAGAAGAAAAGAAGAGAAAATTGGATAAAATGTAAGAATTCAAGAGGAAATTGGCCGGAAACGATCTTCAGGTAGAGAAAATAGCCGAGAACACACAAGATGAGAAGAGTAAACAGGATGAAATGTAAGAAATATGGAGAAAATAGGTTGGAAACGAATTTGAGGAAGATAAAATAGGCGAGAAAAGGCAAGAAAAGAACAGAAAGCAGGATGAAATGTAAGAAATCAAGAGGAAATAGGCCGCAAACGTCCTTCTGGAAGAGAAAATAGGCGAGAAAAGGCAAGAAAAGAAGAGAAAACAGGTCGAAAAGTAAGAAATCTGGGAAAATATGCCTGAAACGATCTTCAGGAAGAGAAAATAGACGAGAAAACACAAGAAGAGACGAGAAAACAGCATGAAATGTAAGAAATCAAAATGAAATAGGCCGGAAATGTTCTTTTGGAAGAGGAAATAATCGAGAAAAGACCAGAAAGAAAGAGAAAAGGAGACGAAATCTAAGAAATAGGTTGAAAATAGTCCGGAAACGAATTTCAGGAAGAGAAAATAGGCGAGAAAAAGCAAGAAAAGAAGAAAAAAACTGGTCGAAAAGTAAGAAATCAGGAATAATATGCCTGAAAGATCTTTAGGAAGAGGAAACAAACGAGAAAACACACGAAAAGACGAGAAAACAGCATGAAATGTAAGAAATCAAAATTTAAAACTTATAGCGTTCTAGTCTCTAGCCGTTATGGCTGGCAAGACGAATGAGAGAGTGGTTTGGGTACAAATGTTTATTGCCTGACTGCTGAACACATTATGCATAAAACAAACATACTTTAAGAAACTGTCCACTAACCAGACTAACATATTCAACATAAAACTGTACTTGTAAACAATTAAACAGGGAAGGGGAAGGGGGATGGAGGTGGGTCTCTGGAAGCGCTTGCTTGACCAGTGCTTGCTTTGCATTTGTGAGGGGAAGCTTGGAAGAGCCTTGTTATGTACCGTCCGACTTAATCCCTGCACGACTCAACGGCCAATAGAACACAGGCATGACAGAAGGTGCTCTGGGGCGAGCTCCGCCCCCGAGTTACTGAGTGTGTGCTTCGCTCCCGCCTTGCATGACGGCACGCTGTAAGCCGAGACACTCTGTCTACATCTCCGTCTGGCACGCTCCGTCGCTGTCAAGTCGAGTAGCGTGGGGGATTAAGGGGGAAAAGGGGCAGCGCATCACCAGAGTTTTAAAATCAAATAACACTTTATTTTTTAATTAAAACTTATAGCGTTCTAGTCTCTAGCCGTTATGGCTGGCAAGACGAATGAGAGAGTGGTTTGGGTACAAATGTTTATTGCCTGACTGCTGAACACATTATGCATAAAACAAACATACTTTAAGAAACTGTCCAAATACCCAAACCACGAAGTGTTACTTGTAGTAGTTAGGACAAGGCGTTTTGAACGTTTGATCCCATGGTTTTTGCACAATCCAGGCGTAGACTCAGAGGGACGTCAGTGTATCGCGTGTAGGACTCCGATGTCCAGTCTCCTTGGCTCTTAATCACTTGCGGTGGCAGCCCACAGGCAAGAGCAAAGGTAGCCCCGGCTCGTCGTAGGCTATGGCCGCTGTAGGCTGAGTCATCTAGCCCAACAGCACGCAGTTTGCATTTCAGCATCGACGAGAACGCTGCGTGGGAGAGAGAGACGGTGGAGTCCGGGGTTCTGTAGGAGAAAAGCGCCGCTTTACCATGTGCGGGCGAAAGGCGGAGGTGGTGTTTTAACGCTGCAGTGGGGCATACTGTAGACCTCTACCTCTGGGATTGGGATGACGAGGGCTCGTGAAAAGTTGCGAAGTGTTTTGGTGCGTGTTACGTGAACTAGGGCGCCATCTGCACACAGCGTTACGTCATCACGGCAGAGGTCAGTTCTACAGTCGTGGCTAGTCTGGGTACGGGATAGCAGCGAGGACTTGCGCAGAAAGGTAAAGAAGCCCATGAGACAAGCAGCCCAGAAGCAGGCCTCTAATGGTTGCGAGAGGTCGAGAACTCCTCGGACGCGCTGCAAGATATCCAGCGAGAGCGGTAGTTTCTGTCGGGGTGGCGTACCTTTCTGCGTGTCGATTCCTTTCAATAGCGTCTTCACGAAGTGGTTATTCTCAATGGGGTTCGTGTAACCCAGCTCCAAGTGGAGTAGGCGAACTGCAGCGAGATAGCATCTCACGGACTGGGGTTTCAGGGATCGGCTGAGAAAACACGCGTAACGGAGCACGGTCGTAGTTTCTGCGGGGGCTGGGCGCATCCTAAAGGCTTGGCAGAAGGCCAGGTAAGACTTCAGCTGAGCCGAGTACGTTTCACGAGTGCTTTCTGCTAGGGCTGCTCTGCGGTATTGGGCCACTTCGTTGTCCAAAATTTGTGTCTCCCGTACCACTCCTGGAACAAACGACGCATAGCAATTGGTGACATGTGGTGCCGGAGGTCAGCGAGCGGGACGTGGCCGAATGCATACGTGGCATGTGGAAGGCTGGATAGTCGCGAAATGGCATCCGGGAGCTTATTAAGTTTCGTGTTTACGTAGGCGGCACATATTTTAATGTCAAACTTAACGCATAATATTAGTATTTCGCATAAAACATCGGACGCAATAGTGTTTCTAATTCTTCCTCGGTTAAGGGCATAAAGGGTTGCTTTATTATCCGAATATAGTTGAACCGTCTTAGAAGCGCAGAACGGTGCCCAGCGGCGCAGCGCCAAAAGAACAGCAGCTAGTTCTTTCGTATTTATGTCGCAATCATTGATGGCGGGCATATCCGTGGCGAAGTTGCAATAGAGCCAGTCTATGGCTCTATTGTGGCAAACGACCGCTGCGCCTGCAGCAGTCGGGCTTGCGTCTGTGGCAATGTGAAAGGCGCGATCGGGCACATCCCTTTGGGAGGAAAAGCGAGATGTACCGTTGAATGAGGCGCAAAGCACATTAAGCAGTAGTAAGTCTCAGCGAGTGTCCGTAGTGATACGGGTGCGGTGGTTAGGGCGACGTAGTGACGTCATAAGCACGATTAGACGACGCATGGCCGGACGTATGACACTGACAACACGTCCGACCCAGTTCAGTTTCCCCAGCAGGCTCTGGAGGTCGCGTTTTGAGAGCCGTCTGTTGTCGGGACTTGCGTAGTGGGAGAGAAGGGTTTGGACTTCGCATAGCTTATCCGTGGGAATTGACAGCGTGCAGTCGGTGGAGTCGATAGTCACTCCGAGAAACGTTAGTCTGCGCGTAGGGGAGATGCATTTCTCCCAGTTGATTGCGAAACCAAGCGACCGGAGGAGCCGTATCAAGCATTGCATTGCCTTGAGCGTGTCGTCAAATGTATCAGCGGTAATAAAAAAGTCATCGAGGTAGCAAATTATTGCTTTTATACCTTGTTTTTTAAGCATACGGCAGACACTCTGAGTAATACGATGGAAAATACCAACGCTTAATGAAGCCCCGAAGGGCAAGCGGGTATCTACAAGGTATGTGTGATGTTTATTACCCTTAAATTTCCACTTTAAGCCCGTTAGACGTTGGGACGCTTCGCTGAGCGGGACCTGCCGATAAGCTGATTTAAGGTCCACTTTTGCCATAAACGAGTTTCTACTGACCATATCGGCAGCGATGTCCACGGATGTAAATACATGTTTGTCGGGGGTGGCGTGGGAGTTGACAGAAAGGCCTTCTGGTTGCGAGCAATCGTGAATTAGCCTGATTTCACCGTTTTCTTTGGGTATGGCGGAGAGCGGGGAGACAATGGCCGGTTTTTCTACCACTACTTTATAGCGACCCAGGGCAATTTCCTTCTTTATTTCGCTCTCTACTTCATCACGATATTGTCGCTCAGCCACGCGGCTGTTGGGGGCTTCGGCACACTGAATATTTTCCGTGCGAACGTTAACGATATCGAACCCATTACGTAATCCGTTGAGAATAAATACCTTGTCCTTATCCGTTTCAAGTTGTCGTTCCCATTCGTCGAGCCGGTCAGACAGTGGGCTAGAGACGGCGTGCCGCTAGTCTCTGTGAGCAATCTCGGGGTGGTTCTGGAAACATTTCAGGCAGGCATGCATGAATCGGCAGTTTAGTAGACTGCAACCCCGGCGCGAATTAAAGTTGCGACAAATTTCCGTGCCGTTCGGGGCCCTTGGAGCTTCCACCCTGGGTCTAGCGTGCTGCTTCCGGGTGGATGTTGATTGGGCGCGAGACGAGAAGCAACATATGCCTAGGAGATACGTATCGTCGTCTCCCCAACGGATTTGCCCCGACGCCACCCGTTGCCGGTATTCGAAATCATACCTCATACAGTTGGCTAGCGGGTAATACTCGCACATATCTCCAAACTTTATGCCGTAGAGATTGTAGCGATCACGCTCGTCTTCCGTCTCCAACTGTCCTGAGCGCTTTAGGGCGCTAAAGATGCGGGCGTGGCCTTTCACCCACTGCTGCCCCGTGGTGTCCTCAGGCCTCACGCGTTTCGCCGCGCTCGTCACGATCACTTTCGCATCACCGTTCGACGATAACACTGTCTCTGTGCCCTGACTCCCCAGGAAGGATCCACAGAAATCTTGGACAAATAATGGTCGCGTGTTACCTGGGGTTCTCCCGGTCTGCCATGGGTCGTCGTCCGGGGTCTGCGGCTTGTCCACGAGGGAGTCCAGCATGGCTGTCATCGTCTCTGTGTTAAGGCGTGGAAGGTCATTCAGGGTAGCTGGTGCCGCGTCGCTGCGTAGCCGGGGTCTGTCGGCCGGAAATTTCTCAATGATGTCCGATGTGGGACCGGTACGGGAACTCGCACTGTCGGACTTTGCGTCCTTAAGGTCTGCGACGGCCGCTAGCAGCATTCTCTCTTGGCCGAGCGAGAGTTTTAGCGCCTTAATGACGACCTTGTCAATGTGCAGTACACTGTCGATGGAAAAGAATTCCTCGCTCAGGAGAGCGTCGACAGTGGATTCGAGAAGGTTTCTCGACGCAGCCCATTCTTTCAACTCTTTAATTGCACTGTCGACTTTATCCTTATTCATTTTTTTGTTTCCTTGCTCTCTCAGTGTTTTTTTTATACAGTTATAGGGGGCTCACTGCTTGGCCGTAATTGCAATTAATGCCCTATTCAGACGGCACTGCTCAGGCAAGATCTTAATTGCAATTAGAGTACTCACGCATATTGATGCCCCAAATCCTAACAATCCCTTGCACTAATTGCAATTCAGAGTCCAAGCTTGTCAGCTGTCCGGGTGACGCTTGTTAGGCTTAACAATTGATATCCACAAATTGCAATTAAGAGCTTCAAGTTTATACACAATGTCGCATATATCACACTTTTATTTATTGGTTTTTTTATATATACATTTTATTCCCTTTACCTTACGCCCTGTATCAATCGTTATCCTGAAAGCTACTTTAATCAAATGTAATTATCCTTTGTGTCCTTTTCTGGTTTTCTTTATTATTATTATTTTTTTACTTTATTATTTCTCCCAGTTGATTGCGAAACCAAGCGACCGGAGGAGCCGTATCAAGCATTGCATTGCCTTGAGCGTGTCGTCAAATGTATCAGCGGTAATAAAAAAGTCATCGAGGTAGCAAATTATTGCTTTTATACCTTGTTTTTTAAGCATGCGGCAGACACTCTGAGTAATACGATGGAAAATACCAACGCTTAATGAAGCCCCGAAGGGCAAGCGGGTATCTACAAGGTATGTGTGATGTTTATTACCCTTAAATTTCCACTTTAAGCCCGTTAGACGTTGGGACGCTTCGCTGAGCGGGACCTGCCGATAAGCTGATTTAAGGTCCACTTTTGCCATAAACGAGTTTCTACTGACCATATCGGCAGCGATGTCCACGGATGTAAAAACATGTTTGTCGGGGGTGGCGTGGGAGTTGACAGAAAGGCCTTCTGGTTGCGAGCAATCGTGAATTAGCCTGATTTCACCGTTTTCTTTGGGTATGGCGGAGAGCGGGGAGACAATGGCCGGTTTTTCTACCACTACTTTATAGCGACCCAGGGCAATTTCCTTCTTTATTTCGCTCTCTACCTCATCACGATATTGTCGCTCAGCCACGCGGCTGTTGGGGGCTTCGGCACACTGAATATTTTCCGTGCGAACGTTAACGATATCGAACCCATTACGTAATCCGTTGAGAATAAATACCTTGTCCTTATCCGTTTCAAGTTGTCGTTCCCATTCGTCGAGCCGGTCAGACAGTGGGCTAGAGACGGCGTGCCGCTAGTCTCTGTGAGCAATCTCGGGGTGGTTCTAGAAACATTTCAGGCAGGCATGCATGAATCGGCAGTTTAGTAGACTGCAACCCCGGCGCGAATTAAAGTTGCGACAAATTTCCGTGCCGTTCGGGGCCCTTGGAGCTTCCACCCTGGGTCTAGCGTGCTGCTTCCGGGTGGATGTTAAATTGGGCGCGAGACGAGAAGCAACATATGCCTAGGAGATACGTATCGTCGTCTCCCCATCGGATTTGCCCCGACGCCACTCGTTGCCGGTATTCGAAATCATACCTCATACAGTTGGCTAGCGGGTAATACTCGCACATATCTCCAAACTTTATGCCGTAGAGATTGTAGCGATCACGCTCGTCTTCCGTCTCCAACTGTCCTGAGCGCTTTAGGGCGCTAAAGATGCGGGCGTGGCCTTTCACCCACTGCTGCCACGTGGTGTCCTCAGGCCTCACGCGTTTCGCCGCGCTCGTCACGATCACTTTCGCATCACCGTTCGACGATAACACTGTCTCTGTGCCCTGACTCCCCAGGAAGGATCCACAGAAATCTTGGACAAATAATGGTCGCGTGTTACCTGGGGTTCTCCCGGTCTGCCATGGGTCGTCGTCCGGGGTCTGCGGCTTGTCCACGAGGGAGTCCAGCATGGCTGTCATCGTCTCTGTGTTAAGGCGTGGAAGGTCATTCAGGGTAGCTGGTGCCGCGTCGCTGCGTAGCCGGGGTCTGTCGGCCGGAAATTTCTCAATGATGTCCGATGTGGGACCGGTACGGGAACTCGCACTGTCGGACTTTGCGTCCTTAAGGTCTGCGACGGCCGCTAGCAGCATTCTCTCTTGGCCGAGCGAGAGTTTTAGCGCCTTAATGACGACCTTGTCAATGTGCGGTACACTGTCGATGGAAAAGAATTCCTCGCTCAGGAGAGCGTCGACAGTGGATTCGAGAAGGTTTCTCGACGCAGCCCATTCTTTCAACTCTTTAATTCACTGAACACAGGCATGACAGAGGGTTCTCTGGGGCGAGCTCCGCCCCCGAGTTAATCAGTGTGTGCTCCGCTCCCGCCTTGCATGACGGCACGCTGTAAGCCGAGACGCTCTGTCTACATCTCCGTCTGGCACGCTCCGTCGCTGTCAAGTCGAGTAGCGTGGGGGATTAAGGGGGAAAAGGGGCAGCGCATCACCAGAGTTTTAAAATCAAACAACACTTTATTTTTTAAGTAAACAGGATGAAATCTAAGAAATATGGAGAAAATAAGTCGGAAACGAATTTGAGAAAGAAAAAATAGGCGACAAAAGTCAAGAAAAGAAGAGAAAACAGGTGGAAATCTGAGAAATCAGGAAAAATAGGCTGGAAGCGATCTGGTGGAAGATAAAATTGGCGAGAAAAGAGAAGAAAAGAAGAGAAAATTGGATGAAATGTAAGAATTCAAGAGGAAATGGGCCGGAAACGATCTTCAGGAAGAGAAAATAGCCGAGAACACACAAGATGAGAAGAGTAAACAGGATGAAATGTAAGAAATATGGAGAAAATAAGTTGGAAACGAATTTGAGGAAGATAAAATAGGCGAGAAAAGGCAAGAAAAGAACAGAAAGCAGGATGAAATGTAAGAAATAAGAGGAAATAGGCCGCAAACGTCCTTCTGGAAGAAAAAAAAGGCAAGAAAAGGCAAGAAAAGAAGAGAAAACAGGTCGAAAAGTAAGAAATCTGGGAAAATATGCCTGAAACGATCTTCAGGAAGAGAAAATAGACGAGAAAACACAAGAAGAGACGAGAAAACAGCATGAAATGTAAGAAATCAAAATGAAATAGGCCGGAAATGTTCTTTTGGAAGAGGAAATAATCGAGAAAAGACCAGAAAGAAAGAGAAAAGGAGACGAAATCTAAGAAATAGGTTGAAAATAGTCCGGAAACGAATTTCAGCAAGAGAAAATAGGCGAGAAAAAGCAAGAAAAGAAAAGAAAGCAGGAAGAAATGTAAGAAATCAAGAGGAAATAGGCTGCAAACGTACTTCCGGAAAAGAAAATAGGCGAGAAAAAGCAAGAAAAGAAGAAAAAAACTGGTCGAAAAGTAAGAAATCAGGAATAATATGCCTGAAAGATCTTTAGGAAGAGCAAACAAACGAGAAAACACACGAAAAGACGAGAAAACAGCATGAAATGTAAGAAATCAAAATGAAATAAGCCGGAAATGTTCTTCTGTAACAGGAAATAATCGAGAAAAGAGAAGAAAGAAAGAGAAAATGGGGAGGAAATTTAAGAAATAGGTTTGAAAATAGTCCGGAAACGAATTTCAGGAAGAGAAAATAGGCGAGAAAAGGCAAGAAAAGAAGAGAAAACAGGAGGCAAACTGAGAAATCAGGAAATATACGCTGAGAACGATCTGGTGGAAGTGAAAATTGGTGACAAAAGGCAAGAAAAGAAGAGAAAAGGGATGAAATCAAAGAAATCAAGAGGAAATAGGCCGGAAACGATCTTCAGGAAAAGAAAACAGGCTAGAAAGAAAAAGAAAAGAAGTTAAAATTGTATGAAATGTAAGAAATCAAGAGGAAGTAGGCCGGAAACGCTCTTCTGGAAGAGAAAATAGTCGAGAACACACAAGATGAGAAAAGTAAACAGGATGAAATCTTAGAAATATGGAGAAAATAAGTCGGAAACGAATTTGAGAAAGAAAAAATAGGCGACAAAAGTCAAGAAAAGAAGAGAAAACAGGTGGAAATCTGAGAAATCAGGAAAAATAGGCTGGAAGCGATCTGGTGGAAGATAAAATTGGCGAGAAAAGAGAAGAAAAGAAGAGAAAATTGGATGAAATGTAAGAATTCAAGAGGAAATGGGCCGGAAACGATCTTCAGGAAGAGAAAATAGCCGAGAACACACAAGATGAGAAGAGTAAACAGGATGAAATGTAAGAAATATGGAGAAAATAAGTTGGAAACGAATTTGAGGAACATAAAATAGGCGAGAAAAGGCAAGAAAAGAACAGAAAGCAGGATGAAATGTAAGAAATCAAGAGTAAATAGGCCGCAAACGTCCTTCTGGAAGAAAAAATAGGCGAGAAAAGGCAAGAAAAGAAGAGAAAACAGGTCGAAAAGTAAGAAATCTGGGAAAATATGCCTGAAACGATCTTCAGGAAGAGAAAATAGACGAGAAAACACAAGAAGAGACGAGAAAACAGCATGAAATGTAAGAAATCAAAATGAAATAGGCCGGAAATGTTCTTTTGGAAGAGGAAATAATCGAGAAAAGACCAGAAAGAAAGAGAAAAGGAGACGAAATCTAAGAAATAGGTTGAAAATAGTCCGGAAACGAATTTCAGGAAGAGAAAATAGGCGAGAAAAAGCAAGAAAAGAAAAGAAAACAGGAAGAAATGTAAGAAAT
This sequence comes from Protula sp. h YS-2021, assembly GCA_949752745.1. Classification (NCBI taxonomy): domain Eukaryota; kingdom Metazoa; phylum Annelida; class Polychaeta; order Sabellida; family Serpulidae; genus Protula; species Protula sp. h YS-2021. The sequence continues at coordinate 3,366,383 of OX457034.1, forward strand.
CAAGAGGAAATAGGCTGCAAACGTCCTTCCGGAAAAGAAAATAGGCGAGAAAAAGCAAGAAAAGAAGAAAAAAACTGGTCGAAAAGTAAGAAATCAGGAATAATATGCCTGAAAGATCTTTAGGAAGAGGAAACAAACGAGAAAACACACGAAAAGACGAGAAAACAGCATGAAATGTAAGAAATCAAAATGAAATAAGCCGGAAATGTTCTTCTGTAACAGGAAATAATCGAGAAAAGAGAAGAAAGAAAGAGAAAAGGGGAGGAAATTTAAGAAATAGGTTTGAAAATAGTCCGGAAACGAATTTCAGGAAGAGAAAATAGGCGAGAAAAGGCAAGAAAAGAAGAGAAAACAGGAGGCAAACTGAGAAATCAGGAAAAATACACTGAGAACGATCTGGTGGAAGTGAAAATTGGTGACAAAAGACAAGAAAAGAAGAGAAAAGGGATGAAATCAAAGAAATCAAGAGGAAATAGGCCGGAAACGATCTTCAAGAAAAGAAAACAGGCTAGAAAGAAAAAGAAAAGAAGTTAAAATTTGATGAAATATAAGAAATCAAGAGGAAGTAGGCCGGAAACGCTCTTCTGGAAGAGAAAATAGTCGAGAACACACAAGATGAGAAAAGTAAACAGGATGAAATCTAAGAAATATGGAGAAAATAAATCGGAAACGAATTTGAGAAAGAAAAAATAGGCGACAAAAGTCAAGAAAAGAAGAGAAAACAGGTGGAAATCTGAGAAATCAGGAAAAATAGGCTGGAAGCGATCTGGTGGAAGATAAAATTGGCGAGAAAAGAGAAGAAAAGAAGAGAAAATTGGATGAAATGTAAGAATTCAAGAGGAAATGGGCCGGAAACGATCTTCAGGAAGAGAAAATAGCCGAGAACACACAAGATGAGAAGAGTAAACAGGATGAAATGTAAGAAATATGGAGAAAATAAGTTGGAAACGAATTTGAGGAACATAAAATAGGCGAGAAAAGGCAAGAAAAGAACAGAAAGCAGGATGAAATGTAAGAAATCAAGAGTAAATAGGCCGCAAACGTCCTTCTGGAAGAAAAAATAGGCGAGAAAAGGCAAGAAAAGAAGAGAAAACAGGTCGAAAAGTAAGAAATCTGGGAAAATATGCCTGAAACGATCTTCAGGAAGAGAAAATAGACGAGAAAACACAAGAAGAGACGAGAAAACAGCATGAAATGTAAGAAATCAAAATGAAATAGGCCGGAAATGTTCTTTTGGAAGAGGAAATAATCGAGAAAAGACCAGAAAGAAAGAGAAAAGGAGACGAAATCTAAGAAATAGGTTGAAAATAGTCCGGAAACGAATTTCAGCAAGAGAAAATAGGCGAGAAAAAGCAAGAAAAGAAAAGAAAGCAGGAAGAAATGTAAGAAATCAAGAGGAAATAGGCTGTAAACGTACTTCCGGAAAAGAAAATAGGCGAGAAAAAGCAAGAAAAGAAGAAAAAAACTGGTCGAAAAGTAAGAAATCAGGAATAATATGCCTGAAAGATCTTTAGGAAGAGGAAACAAACGAGAAAACACACGAAAAGACGAGAAAACAGCATGAAATGTAAGAAATCAAAATGAAATAAGCCGGAAATGTTCTTCTGTAACAGGAAATAATCGAGAAAAGAGAAGAAAGAAAGAGAAAAGGGGAGGAAATTTAAGAAATAGGTTTGAAAATAGTCCGGAAACGAATTTCAGGAAGAGAAAATAGGCGAGAAAAGGCAAGAAAAGAAGAGAAAACAGGAGGCAAACTGAGAAATCAGGAAAAATACGCTGAGAACGATCTGGTGGAAGTGAAAATTGGTGACAAAAGACAAGAAAAGAAGAGAAAAGGGATGAAATCAAAGAAATCAAGAGGAAATAGGCCGGAAACGATCTTCAAGAAAAGAAAACAGGCTAGAAAGAAAAAGAAAAGAAGTTAAAATTTGATGAAATATAAGAAATCAAGAGGAAGTAGGCCGGAAACGATCTTCAGGAAGAGAAAATAGCCGAGAACACACAAGATGAGAAGAGTAAACAGGATGAAATGTAAGAAATATGGAGAAAATAAGTTGGAAACGAATTTGAGGAACATAAAATAGGCGAGAAAAGGCAAGAAAAGAACAGAAAGCAGGATGAAATGTAAGAAATAAGAGGAAATAGGCCGCAAACGTCCTTCTGGAAGAAAAAAAAGGCAAGAAAAGGCAAGAAAAGAAGAGAAAACAGGTCGAAAAGTAAGAAATCTGGGAAAATATGCCTGAAACGAACTTCAGGAAGAGAAAATAGACGAGAAAACACAAGAAGAGACGAGAAAACAGCATGAAATGTAAGAAATCAAAATGAAATAGGCCGGAAATGTTCTTTTGGAAGAGGAAATAATCGAGAAAAGACCAGAAAGAAAGAGAAAAGGAGACGAAATCTAAGAAATAGTTTGAAAATAGTCCGGAAACGAATTTCAGCAAGAGAAAATAGGCGAGAAAAAGCAAGAAAAGAAAAGAAAGCAGGAAGAAATGTAAGAAATCAAGAGGAAATAGGCTGTAAACGTACTTCCGGGAAAGAAAATAGGCGAGAAAAAGCAAGAAAAGAAGAAAAAAACTGGTCGAAAAGTAAGAAATCAGGAATAATATGCCTGAAAGATCTTTAGGAAGAGCAAACAAACGAGAAAACACACGAAAAGACGAGAAAACAGCATGAAATGTAAGAAATCAAAATGAAATAAGCCGGAAATGTTCTTCTGTAACAGGAAATAATCGAGAAAAGAGAAGAAAGAAAGAGAAAAGGGGAGGAAATTTAAGAAATAGGTTTGAAAATAGTCCGGAAACGAATTTCAGGAAGAGAAAATAGGCGAGAAAAGGCAAGAAAAGAAGAGAAAACAGGAGGCAAACTGAGAAATCAGGAAAAATACGCTGAGAACGATCTGGTGGAAGTGAAAATTGGTGACAAAAGACAAGAAAAGAAGAGAAAAGGGATGAAATCAAAGAAATCAAGAGGAAATAGGCCGGAAACGATCTTCAAGAAAAGAAAACAGGCTAGAAAGAAAAAGAAAAGAAGTTAAAATTTGATGAAATATAAGAAATCAAGAGGAAGTAGGCCGGAAACGCTCTTCTGGAAGAGAAAATAGTCGAGAACACACAAGATGAGAAAAGTAAACAGGATGAAATCTAAGAAATATGGAGAAAATAAATCGGAAACGAATTTGAGAAAGAAAAAATAGGCGACAAAAGTCAAGAAAAGAAGGGAAAACAGGTGGAAATCTGAGAAATCAGGAAAAATAGGCTGGAAGCGATCTGGTGGAAGATAAAATTGGCGAGAAAAGAGAAGAAAAGAAGAGAAAATTGGATGAAATGTAAGAATTCAAGAGGAAATGGGCCGGAAACGATCTTCAGGAAGAGAAAATAGCCGAGAACACACAAGATGAGAAGAGTAAACAGGATGAAATGTAAGAAATATGGAGAAAATAAGTTGGAAACGAATTTGAGGAACATAAAATAGGCGAGAAAAGGCAAGAAAAGAACAGAAAGCAGGATGAAATGTAAGAAATCAAGAGTAAATAGGCCGCAAACGTCCTTCTGGAAGAAAAAATAGGCGAGAAAAGGCAAGAAAAGAAGAGAAAACAGGTCGAAAAGTAAGAAATCTGGGAAAATATGCCTGAAACGAACTTCAGGAAGAGAAAATAGACGAGAAAACACAAGAAGAGACGAGAAAACAGCATGAAATGTAAGAAATCAAAATGAAATAGGCCGGAAATGTTCTTTTGGAAGAGGAAATAATCGAGAAAAGACCAGAAAGAAAGAGAAAAGGAGACGAAATCTAAGAAATAGGTTGAAAATAGTCCGGAAACGAATTTCAGGAAGAGAAAATAGGCGAGAAAAAGCAAGAAAAGAAAAGAAAACAGGAAGAAATGTAAGAAATCAAGAGGAAATAGGCTGTAAACGTCCTTCCGGAAAAGAAAATAGGCGAGAAAAAGCAAGAAAAGAAGAAAAAAACTGGTCGAAAAGTAAGAAATCAGGAATAATATGCCTGAAAGATCTTTAGGAAGAGGAAACAAACGAGAAAACACACGAAAAGACGAGAAAACAGCATGAAATGTAAGAAATCAAAATGAAATAAGCCGGAAATGTTCTTCTGTAACAGGAAATAATCGAGAAAAGAGAAGAAAGAAAGAGAAAAGGGGAGGAAATTTAAGAAATAGGTTTGAAAATAGTCCGGAAACGAATTTCAGGAAGAGAAAATAGGCGAGAAAAGGCAAGAAAAGAAGAGAAAACAGGAGGCAAACTGAGAAATCAGGAAAAATACGCTGAGAACGATCTGGTGGAAGTGAAAATTGGTGACAAAAGACAAGAAAAGAAGAGAAAAGGGATGAAATCAAAGAAATCAAGAGGAAATAGGCCGGAAACGATCTTCAAGAAAAGAAAACAGGCTAGAAAGAAAAAGAAAAGAAGTTAAAATTTGATGAAATATAAGAAATCAAGAGGAAGTAGGCCGGAAACGCTCTTCTGGAAGAGAAAATAGTCGAGAACACACAAGATGAGAAAAGTAAACAGGATAAAATCTAAGAAATATGGAGAAAATAAGTCGGAAACGAATTTGAGAAAGAAAAAATAGGCGACAAAAGTCAAGAAAAGAAGAGAAAACAGGTGGAAATCTGAGAAATCAGGAAAAATAGGCTGGAAGCGATCTGGTGGAAGATAAAATTGGCGAGAAAAGAGAAGAAAAGAAGAGAAAATTGGATGAAATGTAAGAATTCAAGAGGAAATGGGCCGGAAACGATCTTCAGGAAGAGAAAATAGCCGAGAACACACAAGATGAGAAGAGTAAACAGGATGAAATGTAAGAAATATGGAGAAAATAAGTTGGAAACGAATTTGAGGAACATAAAATAGGCGAGAAAAGGCAAGAAAAGAACAGAAAGCAGGATGAAATGTAAGAAATAAGAGGAAATAGGCCGCAAACGTCCTTCTGGAAGAAAAAAAAGGCAAGAAAAGGCAAGAAAAGAAGAGAAAACAGGTCGAAAAGTAAGAAATCTGGGAAAATATGCCTGAAACGAACTTCAGGAAGAGAAAATAGACGAGAAAACACAAGAAGAGACGAGAAAACAGCATGAAATGTAAGAAATCAAAATGAAATAGGCCGGAAATGTTCTTTTGGAAGAGGAAATAATCGAGAAAAGACCAGAAAGAAAGAGAAAAGGAGACGAAATCTAAGAAATAGGTTGAAAATAGTCCGGAAACGAATTTCAGCAAGAGAAAATAGGCGAGAAAAAGCAAGAAAAGAAAAGAAAGCAGGAAGAAATGTAAGAAATCAAGAGGAAATAGGCTGTAAACGTACTTCCGGAAAAGAAAATAGGCGAGAAAAAGCAAGAAAAGAAGAAAAAAACTGGTCGAAAAGTAAGAAATCAGGAATAATATGCCTGAAAGATCTTTAGGAAGAGCAAACAAACGAGAAAACACACGAAAAGACGAGAAAACAGCATGAAATGTAAGAAATCAAAATGAAATAAGCCGGAAATGTTCTTCTGTAACAGGAAATAATCGAGAAAAGAGAAGAAAGAAAGAGAAAAGGGGAGGAAATTTAAGAAATAGGTTTGAAAATAGTCCGGAAACGAATTTCAGGAAGAGAAAATAGGCGAGAAAAGGCAAGAAAAGAAGAGAAAACAGGAGGCAAACTGAGAAATCAGGAAATATACGCTGAGAACGATCTGGTGGATGTGAAAATTGGTGACAAAAGACAAGAAAAGAAGAGAAAAGGGATGAAATCAAAGAAATCAAGAGGAAATAGGCCGGAAACGATCTTCAGGAAAAGAAAACAGGCTAGAAAGAAAAAGAAAAGAAGTTAAAATTTATGAAATGTAAGAAATCAAGAGGAAGTAGGCCGGAAACGCTCTTCTGGAAGAGAAAATAGTCGAGAACACACAAGATGAGAAAAGTAAACAGGATAAAATCTAAGAAATATGGAGAAAATAAGTCGGAAACGAATTTGAGAAAGAAAAAATAGGCGACAAAAGTCAAGAAAAGAAGAGAAAACAGGTGGAAATCTGAGAAATCAGGAAAAATAGGCTGGAAGCGATCTGGTGGAAGATAAAATTGGCGAGAAAAGAGAAGAAAAGAAGAGAAAATTGGATGAAATGTAAGAATTCAAGAGGAAATGGGCCGGAAACGATCTTCAGGAAGAGAAAATAGCCGAGAACACACAAGATGAGAAGAGTAAACAGGATGAAATGTAAGAAATATGGAGAAAATAAGTTGGAAACGAATTTGAGGAACATAAAATAGGCGAGAAAAGGCAAGAAAAGAACAGAAAGCAGGATGAAATGTAAGAAATAAGAGGAAATAGGCCGCAAACGTCCTTCTGGAAGAAAAAAAAGGCAAGAAAAGGCAAGAAAAGAAGAGAAAACAGGTCGAAAAGTAAGAAATCTGGGAAAATATGCCTGAAACGAACTTCAGGAAGAGAAAATAGACGAGAAAACACAAGAAGAGACGAGAAAACAGCATGAAATGTAAGAAATCAAAATGAAATAGGCCGGAAATGTTCTTTTGGAAGAGGAAATAATCGAGAAAAGACCAGAAAGAAAGAGAAAAGGAGACGAAATCTAAGAAATAGGTTGAAAATAGTCCGGAAACGAATTTCAGCAAGAGAAAATAGGCGAGAAAAAGCAAGAAAAGAAAAGAAAGCAGGAAGAAATGTAAGAAATCAAGAGGAAATAGGCTGTAAACGTACTTCCGGAAAAGAAAATAGGCGAGAAAAAGCAAGAAAAGAAGAAAAAAACTGGTCGAAAAGTAAGAAATCAGGAATAATATGCCTGAAAGATCTTTAGGAAGAGCAAACAAACGAGAAAACACACGAAAAGACGAGAAAACAGCATGAAATGTAAGAAATCAAAATGAAATAAGCCGGAAATGTTCTTCTGTAACAGGAAATAATCGAGAAAAGAGAAGAAAGAAAGAGAAAAGGGGAGGAAATTTAAGAAATAGGTTTGAAAATAGTCCGGAAACGAATTTCAGGAAGAGAAAATAGGCGAGAAAAGGCAAGAAAAGAAGAGAAAACAGGAGGCAAACTGAGAAATCAGGAAATATACGCTGAGAACGATCTGGTGGATGTGAAAATTGGTGACAAAAGACAAGAAAAGAAGAGAAAAGGGATGAAATCAAAGAAATCAAGAGGAAATAGGCCGGAAACGATCTTCAGGAAAAGAAAACAGGCTAGAAAGAAAAAGAAAAGAAGTTAAAATTTATGAAATGTAAGAAATCAAGAGGAAGTAGGCCGGAAACGCTCTTCTGGAAGAGAAAATAGTCGAGAACACACAAGATGAGAAAAGTAAACAGGATGAAATCTTAAAAATATGGAGAAAATAAGTCGTAAACGAATTTGAGAAAGAAAAAATAGGCGACAAAAGTCAAGAAAAGAAGAGAAAACAGGTGGAAATCTGAGAAATCAGGAAAAATAGGCTGGAAGCGATCTGGTGGAAGATAAAATTGGCGAGAAAAGAGAAGAAAAGAAGAGAAAATTGGATGAAATGTAAGAATTCAAGAGGAAATGGGCCGGAAACGATCTTCAGGAAGAGAAAATAGCCGAGAACACACAAGATGAGAAGAGTAAACAGGATGAAATGTAAGAAATATGGAGAAAATAAGTTGGAAACGAATTTGAGGATGATAAAATAGGCGAGAAAAGGCAAGAAAAGAACAGAAAGCAGGATGAAATGTAAGAAATCAAGAGTAAATAGGCCGCAAACGTCCTTCTGGAAGAAAAAATAGGCGAGAAAAGGCAAGAAAAGAAGAGAAAACAGGTCGAAAAGTAAGAAATCTGGGAAAATATGCCTGAAACGATCTTCAGGAAGAGAAAATAGACGAGAAAACACAAGAAGAGACGAGAAAACAGCATGAAATGTAAGAAATCAAAATGAAATAGGCCGGAAATGTTCTTTTGGAAGAGGAAATAATCGAGAAAAGACCAGAAAGAAAGAGAAAAGGAGACGAAATCTAAGAAATAGGTTGAAAATAGTCCGGAAACGAATTTCAGGAAGAGAAAATAGGCGAGAAAAAGCAAGAAAAGAAAAGAAAGCAGGAAGAAATGTAAGAAATCAAGAGGAAATAGGCTGCAAACGTCCTTCCGGAAAAGAAAATAGGCGAGAAAAAGCAAGAAAAGAAGAAAAAAACTGGTCGAAAAGTAAGAAATCAGGAATAATATGCCTGAAAGATCTTTAGGAAGAGCAAACAAACGAGAAAACACACGAAAAGACGAGAAAACAGCATGAAATGTAAGAAATCAAAATGAAATAAGCCGGAAATGTTCTTCTGTAACAGGAAATAATCGAGAAAAGAGAAGAAAGAAAGAGAAAAGGGGAGGAAATTTAAGAAATAGGTTTGAAAATAGTCCGGAAACGAATTTCAGGAAGAGAAAATAGGCGAGAAAAGGCAAGAAAAGAAGAGAAAACAGGAGGCAAACTGAGAAATCAGGAAATATACGCTGAGAACGATCTGGTGGAAGTGAAAATTGGTGACAAAAGACAAGAAAAGAAGAGAAAAGGGATGAAATCAAAGAAATCAAGAGGAAATAGGCCGGAAACGATCTTCAAGAAAAGAAAACAGGCTAGAAAGAAAAAGAAAAGAAGTTAAAATTTGATGAAATATAAGAAATCAAGAGGAAGTAGGCCGGAAACGCTCTTCTGGAAGAGAAAATAGTCGAGAACACACAAGATGAGAAAAGTAAACAGGATAAAATCTAAGAAATATGGAGAAAATAAGTCGGAAACGAATTTGAGAAAGAAAAAATAGGCGACAAAAGTCAAGAAAAGAAGAGAAAACAGGTGGAAATCTGAGAAATCAGGAAAAATAGGCTGGAAGCGATCTGATGGAAGATAAAATTGGCGAGAAAAGAGAAGAAAAGAAGAGAAAATTGGATGAAATGTAAGAATTCAAGAGGAAATGGGCCGGAAACGATCTTCAGGAAGAGAAAATAGCCGAGAACACACAAGATGAGAAGAGTAAACAGGATGAAATGTAAGAAATATGGAGAAAATAAGTTGGAAACGAATTTGAGGATGATAAAATAGGCGAGAAAAGGCAAGAAAAGAACAGAAAGCAGGATGAAATGTAAGAAATCAAGAGTAAATAGGCCGCAAACGTCCTTCTGGAAGAAAAAATAGGCGAGAAAATGCAAGAAAAGAAGAGAAAACAGGTCGAAAAGTAAGAAATCTGGGAAAATATGCCTGAAACGATCTTCAGGAAGAGAAAATAGACGAGAAAACACAAGAAGAGACGAGAAAACAGCATGAAATGTAAGAAATCAAAATGAAATAGGCCGGAAATGTTCTTTTGGAAGAGGAAATAATCGAGAAAAGACCAGAAAGAAAGAGAAAAGGAGACGAAATCTAAGAAATAGGTTGAAAATAGTCCGGAAACGAATTTCAGGAAGAGAAAATAGGCGAGAAAAAGCAAGAAAAGAAAAGAAAGCAGGAAGAAATGTAAGAAATCAAGAGGAAATAGGCTGCAAACGTCCTTCCGGAAAAGAAAATAGGCGAGAAAAAGCAAGAAAAGAAGAAAAAAACTGGTCGAAAAGTAAGAAATCAGGAATAATATGCCTGAAAGATCTTTAGGAAGAGCAAACAAACGAGAAAACACACGAAAAGACGAGAAAACAGCATGAAATGTAAGAAATCAAAATGAAATAAGCCGGAAATGTTCTTCTGTAACAGGAAATAATCGAGAAAAGAGAAGAAAGAAAGAGAAAAGGGGAGGAAATTTAAGAAATAGGTTTGAAAATAGTCCGGAAACGAATTTCAGGAAGAGAAAATAGGCGAGAAAAGGCAAGAAAAGAAGAGAAAACAGGAGGCAAACTGAGAAATCAGGAAATATACGCTGAGAACGATCTGGTGGAAGTGAAAATTGGTGACAAAAGACAAGAAAAGAAGAGAAAAGGGATGAAATCAAAGAAATCAAGAGGAAATAGGCCGGAAACGATCTTCAAGAAAAGAAAACAGGCTAGAAAGAAAAAGAAAAGAAGTTAAAATTTGATGAAATATAAGAAATCAAGAGGAAGTAGGCCGGAAACGCTCTTCTGGAAGAGAAAATAGTCGAGAACACACAAGATGAGAAAAGTAAACAGGATAAAATCTAAGAAATATGGAGAAAATAAGTCGGAAACGAATTTGAGAAAGAAAAAATAGGCGACAAAAGTCAAGAAAAGAAGAGAAAACAGGTGGAAATCTGAGAAATCAGGAAAAATAGGCTGGAAGCGATCTGGTGGAAGATAAAATTGGCGAGAAAAGAGAAGAAAAGAAGAGAAAATTGGATGAAATGTAAGAATTCAAGAGGAAATGGGCCGGAAACGATCTTCAGGAAGAGAAAATAGCCGAGAACACACAAGATGAGAAGAGTAAACAGGATGAAATGTAAGAAATATGGAGAAAATAAGTTGGAAACGAATTTGAGGAACATAAAATAGGCGAGAAAAGGCAAGAAAAGAACAGAAAGCAGGATGAAATGTAAGAAATCAAGAGTAAATAGGCCGCAAACGTCCTTCTGGAAGAAAAAATAGGCGAGAAAAGGCAAGAAAAGAAGAGAAAACAGGTCGAAAAGTAAGAAATCTGGGAAAATATGCCTGAAACGATCTTCAGGAAGAGAAAATAGACGAGAAAACACAAGAAGAGACGAGAAAACAGCATGAAATGTAAGAAATCAAAATGAAATAGGCCGGAAATGTTCTTTTGGAAGAGGAAATAATCGAGAAAAGACCAGAAAGAAAGAGAAAAGGAGACGAAATCTAAGAAATAGGTTGAAAATAGTCCGGAAACGAATTTCAGGAAGAGAAAATAGGCGAGAAAAAGCAAGAAAAGAAAAGAAAGCAGGAAGAAATGTAAGAAATCAAGAGGAAATAGGCTGCAAACGTCCTTCCGGAAAAGAAAATAGGCGAGAAAAAGCAAGAAAAGAAGAAAAAAACTGGTCGAAAAGTAAGAAATCAGGAATAATATGCCTGAAAGATCTTTAGGAAGAGGAAACAAACGAGAAAACACACGAAAAGACGAGAAAACAGCATGAAATGTAAGAAATCAAAATGAAATAAGCCGGAAATGTTCTTCTGTAACAGGAAATAATCGAGAAAAGAGAAGAAAGAAAGAGAAAAGGGGAGGAAATTTAAGAAATAGGTTTGAAAATAGTCCGGAAACGAATTTCAGGAAGAGAAAATAGGCGAGAAAAGGCAAGAAAAGAAGAGAAAACAGGAGGCAAACTGAGAAATCAGGAAAAATACGCTGAGAACGATCTGGTGGAAGTGAAAATTGGTGACAAAAGACAAGAAAAGAAGAGAAAAGGGATGAAATCAAAGAAATCAAGAGGAAATAGGCCGGAAACGATCTTCAAGAAAAGAAAACAGGCTAGAAAGAAAAAGAAAAGAAGTTAAAATTTGATGAAATATAAGAAATCAAGAGGAAGTAGGCCGGAAACGCTCTTCTGGAAGAGAAAATAGTCGAGAACACACAAGATGAGAAAAGTAAACAGGATAAAATCTAAGAAATATGGAGAAAATAAGTCGGAAACGAATTTGAGAAAGAAAAAATAGGCGACAAAAGTCAAGAAAAGAAGAGAAAACAGGTGGAAATCTGAGAAATCAGGAAAAATAGGCTGGAAGCGATCTGGTGGAAGATAAAATTGGCGAGAAAAGAGAAGAAAAGAAGAGAAAATTGGATGAAATGTAAGAATTCAAGAGGAAATGGGCCGGAAACGATCTTCAGGAAGAGAAAATAGCCGAGAACACACAAGATGAGAAGAGTAAACAGGATGAAATGTAAGAAATATGGAGAAAATAAGTTGGAAACGAATTTGAGGAAGATAAAATAGGCGAGAAAAGGCAAGAAAAGAACAGAAAGCAGGATGAAATGTAAGAAATAAGAGGAAATAGGCCGCAAACGTCCTTCTGGAAGAAAAAATAGGCGAGAAAAGGCAAGAAAAGAAGAGAAAACAGGTCGAAAAGTAAGAAATCTGGGAAAATATGCCTGAAACGATCTTCAGGAAGAGAAAATAGACGAGACAACACAAGAAGAGACGTGAAAAAAGGATGAAATGTAAGAAGTCAAGAGGAAGTAGGCCGGAAATGTTCTTTTGGAAGAGGAAATAATCGAGAAAAGACCAGAAAGAAAGAGAAAAGGAGACGAAATCTAAGAAATAGGTTGAAAATAGTCCGGAAACGAATTTCAGGAAGAGAAAATAGGCGAGAAAAGGCAAGAAAAGAAGAGAAAACAGGAGGCAAACTGAGAAATCAGGAAAAATACGCTGAGAACGATCTGGTGGAAGTGAAAATTGGTGACAAAAGACAAGAAAAGAAGAGAAAAGGGATGAAATCAAAGAAATCAAGAGGAAATAGGCCGGAAACGATCTTCAGGAAAAGAAAACAGGCTAGAAAGAAAAAGAAAAGAAGTTAAAATTGGATGAAATGTAAGAAATCAAGAGGAAGTAGGCCGGAAACGCTCTTCTGGAAGAGAAAATAGTCGAGAACACACAAGATGAGAAAAGTAAACAGGATGAAATCTAAGAAATATGGAGAAAATAAGTCGGAAACGAATTTGAGAAAGAAAAAATAGGCGACAAAAGTCAAGAAAAGAAGAGAAAACAGGTGGAAATCTGAGAAATCAGGAAAAATAGGCTGGAAGCGATCTGGTGGAAGATAAAATTGGCGAGAAAAGAGAAGGAAAGAAGAGAAAATTGGATGAAATGTAAGAATTCAAGAGGAAATGGGCCGGAAACGATCTTCAGGAAGAGAAAATAGCCGAGAACACACAAGATGAGAAGAGTAAACAGGATGAAATGTAAGAAATATGGAGAAAATAAGTTGGAAACAAATTTGAGGAAGATAAAATAGGCGAGAAAAGGCAAGAAAAGAACAGAAAGCAGGATGAAATGTAAGAAATCAAGAGGAAATAGGCCGCAAACGTCCTTCTGGAAGAGAAAATAGGCGAGAAAAGGCAAGAAAAGAAGAGAAAACAGGTCGAAAAGTAAGAAATCTGGGAAAATATGCCTGAAACGATCTTCAGGAAGAGAAAATAGACGAGAAATCACAAGAAGAGACGAGAAAACAGCATGAAATGTAAGAAATCAAAATGAAATAGGCCGGAAATGTTCTTTTGGAAGAGGAAATAATCGAGAAAAGACCAGAAAGAAAGAGAAAAGGAGACGAAATCTAAGAAATAGGTTGAAAATAGTCCGGAAACGAATTTCAGGAAGAGAAAATAGGCGAGAAAAAGGCAAGAAAAGAAAAGAAAGCAGGAAGAAATGTAAGAAATCAAGAGGAAATAGTCTGCAACGTCCTTCCGGAAAAGAAAATAGGCGAGAAAAAGCAAGAAAAGAAGAAAAAAACTGGTGGAAAAGTAAGAAATCAGGGAAAATATGCCTGAAAGATCTTTAGGAAGAGGAAACAAATGAGAAAACACACGAAAAGACGAGAAAACAGCATGAAATGTAAGAAATCAAAATGAAATAAGCCGGAAATGTTCTTCTGTAACAGGAAATAATCGAGAAAAGAGAAGAAAGCAAGAGAAAAGGGGAGGAAATCTAAGAAATAGGTTTGAAAATAGTCCGGAAACGAATTTCAGGAAAAGAAAATAGGCGAGAAAAGGCAAGAAAAGAACAGAAAGCAGGATGAAATGTAAGAAATCAAGACGAAATAGGCCGGAAATGTTCTTCTGGAAGAGAAAATAGGCGAGAAAAGGCAAGAAAAGAAGAGAAAACAGGTCGAAAAGTAAGAAATCTGGGAAAATATGCCTGAAACGATCTTCAGGAAGAGAAAATAGACGAGAAATCACAAGAAGAGACGAGAAAACAGCATGAAATGTAAGAAATCAAAATGAAATAGGCCGGAAATGTTCTTTTGGAAGAGGAAATAATCGAGAAAAGACCAGAAAGAAAGAGAAAAGGAGACGAAATCTAAGAAATAGGTTGAAAATAGTCCGGAAACGAATTTCAGGAAGAGAAAATAGGCGAGAAAAAGGCAAGAAAAGAAAAGAAAGCAGGAAGAAATGTAAGAAATCAAGAGGAAATAGGCTGCAAACGTCCTTCCGGAAAAGAAAATAGGCAAGAAAAGAAGAGAAAGCAGGATGAAATGTAAGAAATCAAGAAGCAATAGGCCGGAAATGTTCTTCTGGAAGAGAAAATAGGTGAGAAAAGACCAGAAAGAAAGAGAAAAGGAGACGAAATCTAAGAAATAGGTTGAAAATAGTCCGGAAACGAATTTCAGGAAGAGAAAATAGGCGAGAAAAGGCAAGAAAAGAAGAGAAAACAGGAGGCAAACTGAGAAATCAGGAAAAATACGCTGAGAACGATCTGGTGGAAGTGAAAATTGGTGACAAAAGACAAGAAAAGAAGAGAAAAGGGATGAAATCAAAGAAATCAAGAGGAAATAGGCCGGAAACGATCTTCAGGAAAAGAAAACAGGCTAGAAAGAAAAAGAAAAGAAGTTAAAATTGTATGAAATGTAAGAAATCAAGAGGAAGTAGGCCGGAAACGCTCTTCTGGAAGAGAAAATAGTCGAGAACACACAAGATGAGAAAAGTAAACAGGATGAAATCTAAGAAATATGGAGAAAATCAGTCGGAAACGAATTTGAGAAAGAAAAAATAGGCGACAAAAGTCAAGAAAAGAAGAGAAAACAGGTGGAAATCTGAGAAATCAGGAAAAATAGGCTGGAAGCGATTTGGTGGAAGATAAAATTGGCGAGAAAAGAGAAGAAAAGAAGAGAAAATTGAATGAAATGTAAGAATTCAAGAGGAAATGGGCCGGAAACGATCTTCAGGAAGAGAAAATAGCCGAGAACACACAAGATGAGAAGAGTAAACAGGATGAAATGTAAGAAATATGGAGAAAATAAGTTGGAAACGAATTTGAGAAAGAAAAATTAGGCGAGAAAAGGCAAGAAAAGAACAGAAAGCAGGATGAAATGTAAGAAATCAAGAAGAAATAGGCCGCAAACGTCCTTCTGGAAGAGAAAATAGGCGAAAAAAGACAAGAAAAGAAGAGAAATGGGGATGAGATCTAAGAAATCAAGAGGAAATAGGTCGGAAACGATATTTAGAAAGAGAAAATAGGCGAGAAAAGGCAAGAAAAGAAGAGAAAACAGGTGGAAATCTGAGAAATCAGGAAAAATAGGCTGGAAGCGATCTGGTGGAAGATAATATTGGCGAGAAAAGAGAAGAAAAGAAGAGAAAATTGGATGAAATGTAAGAATTCAAGAGGAAATGGGCCGGAAACGATCTTCAGGAAGAGAAAATAGCCGAGAACACACAAGATGAGAAGAGTAAACAGGATGAAATGTAAGAAATATGGAGAAAATAAGTTGGAAACGAATTTGAGGAAGATAAAATAGGCGAGAAAAGGCAAGAAAAGAACAGAAAGCAGGATGAAATGTAAGAAATCAAGAGGAAATAGGCCGCAAACGTCCTTCTGGAAGAGAAAATAGGCGAGAAAAGGCAAGAAAAGAAGAGAAAACAGGTCGAAAAGTAAGAAATCTGGGAAAATATGCCTGAAACGATCTTCAGGAAGAGGAAATAGACGAGAAATCACAAGAAGAGACGAGAAAACAGCATGAAATGTAAGAAATCAAAATGAAATAGGCCGGAAATGTTCTTTTGGAAGAGGAAATAATCGAGAAAAGACTAGAAAGAAAGAGAAAAGGAGACGAAATCTAAGAAATAGGTTGAAAATAGTCCGGAAACGAATTTCAGGAAGAGAAAATAGGCGAGAAAAGGCAAGAAAAGAAAAGAAAGCAGGAAGAAATGTAAGAAATCAAGAGGAAATAGGCTGCAAACGTCCTTCCGGAAAAGAAAATAGGCGAGAAAAGCAAGAAAAGAAAAAAAACTGGTGGAAAAGTAAGAAATCAGGGAAAATATGCCTGAAAGATCTTTAGGAAGAGGAAACAAACGAGAAAACACACGAAAAGACGAGAAAACAGCATTAAATGTAAGAAATCAAAATGAAATAAGCCGGAAATGTTCTTCTGTAACAGGAAATAATCGAGAAAAGAGAAGAAAGAAAGAGAAAAGGGGAGGAAATCTAAGAAATAGGTTTGAAAATAGTCCGGAAACGAATTTCAGGAAAAGAAAATAGGCGAGAAAAGGCAAGAAAAGAACAGAAAGCAGGATGAAATGTAAGAAATCAAGACGAAATAGGCCGGAAATGTTCTTCTGGAAGAGAAAATAGGCGAGAAAAGGCAAGAAAAGAAGAGAAAACAGGAGGCAAACTGAGAAATCAGGAAAAATACGCTGAGAACGATCTGGTGGAAGTGAAAATTGGTGACAAAAGACAAGAAAAGAAGAGAAAAGGGATGAAATCAAAGAAATCAAGAGGAAATAGGCCGGAAACGATCTTCAGGAAAAGAAAACAGGCTAGAAAGAAAAAGAAAAGAAGTTAAAATTGGATGAAATGTAAGAAATCAAGAGGAAGTAGGCCGGAAACGCTCTTCTGGAAGAGAAAATAGTCGAGAACACACAAGATGAGAAAAGTAAACAGGATGAAATCTAAGAAATATGGAGAAAATAAGTCGGAAACGAATTTGAGAAAGAAAAAATAGGCGACAAAAGTCAAGAAAAGAAGAGAAAACAGGTGGAAATCTGAGAAATCAGGAAAAATAGGCTGGAAGCGATCTGGTGGAAGATAAAATTGGCGAGAAAAGAGAAGAAAAGAAGAGAAAATTGGATGAAATGTAAGAATTCAAGAGGAAATGGGCCGGAAACGATCTTCAGGAAGAGAAAATAGCCGAGAACACACAAGATGAGAAGAGTAAACAGGATGAAATGTAAGAAATATGGAGAAAATAAGTTGGAAACAAATTTGAGGAAGATAAAATAGGCGAGAAAAGGCAAGAAAAGAACAGAAAGCAGGATGAAATGTAAGAAATCAAGAGGAAATAGGCCGCAAACGTCCTTCTGGAAGAGAAAATAGGCGAGAAAAGGCAAGAAAAGAAGAGAAAACAGGTCGAAAAGTAAGAAATCTGGGAAAATATGCCTGAAACGATCTTCAGGAAGAGAAAATAGACGAGAAATCACAAGAAGAGACGAGAAAACAGCATGAAATGTAAGAAATCAAAATGAAATAGGCCGGAAATGTTCTTTTGGAAGAGGAAATAATCGAGAAAAGACCAGAAAGAAAGAGAAAAGGAGACGAAATCTAAGAAATAGGTTGAAAATAGTCCGGAAACGAATTTCAGGAAGAGAAAATAGGCGAGAAAAAGGCAAGAAAAGAAAAGAAAGCAGGAAGAAATGTAAGAAATCAAGAGGAAATAGTCTGCAACGTCCTTCCGGAAAAGAAAATAGGCGAGAAAAAGCAAGAAAAGAAGAAAAAAACTGGTGGAAAAGTAAGAAATCAGGGAAAATATGCCTGAAAGATCTTTAGGAAGAGGAAACAAATGAGAAAACACACGAAAAGACGAGAAAACAGCATGAAATGTAAGAAATCAAAATGAAATAGGCCGGAAATGTTCTTTTGGAAGAGGAAATAATCGAGAAAAGACCAGAAAGAAAGAGAAAAGGAGACGAAATCTAAGAAATAGGTTGAAAATAGTCCGGAAACGAATTTCAGGAAGAGAAAATAGGCGAGAAAAGGCAAGAAAAGAAAAGAAAGCAGGATAAAATGTAAGAAATCAAGAGGAAATAGGCGCCAAACGTCCTTCCGGAAAAGAAAATAGGCAAGAAAAGAAGAGAAAGCAGGATGAAATGTAAGAAATCAAGACGAAATAGGCCGGAAATGTTCTTCTGGAAGAGAAAATAGGCGAGAAAAGACCAGAAAGAAAGAGAAAAGGAGACGAAATCTAAGAAATAGGTTGAAAATAGTCCGGAAACGAATTTCAGGAAGAGAAAATAGGCGAGAAAAGGCAAGAAAAGAAGAGAAAACAGGAGGCAAACTGAGAAATCAGGAAAAATACGCTGAGAACGATCTGGTGGAAGTGAAAATTGGTGACAAAAGACAAGAAAAGAAGAGAAAAGGGATGAAATCAAAGAAATCAAGAGGAAATAGGCCGGAAACGATCTTCAAGAAAAGAAAACAGGCTAGAAAGAAAAAGAAAAGAAGTTAAAATTGGATGAAATGTAAGAAATCAAGAGGAAGTAGGCCGGAAACGCTCTTCTGGAAGAGAAAATAGTCGAGAACACACAAGATGAGAAAAGTAAACAGGATGAAATCTAAGAAATATGGAGAAAATAAGTCGGAAACGAATTTGAGAAAGAAAAAATAGGCGACAAAAGTCAAGAAAAGAAGAGAAAACAGGTGGAAATCTGAGAAATCAGGAAAAATAGGCTGGAAGCGATTTGGTGGAAGATAAAATTGGCGAGAAAGGAGAAGAAAAGAAGAGAAAATTGAATGAAATGTAAGAATTCAAGAGGAAATGGGCCGGAAACGATCTTCAGGAAGAGAAAATAGCCGAGAACACACAAGATGAGAAGAGTAAACAGGATGAAATGTAAGAAATATGGAGAAAATAAGTTGGAAACGAATTTGAGGAAGATAAAATAGGCGAGAAAAGGCAAGAAAAGAACAGAAAGCAGGATGAAATGTAAGAAATCAAGAGGAAATAGGCCGCAAACGTCCTTCTGGAAGAAAAAATAGGCGAGAAAAGGCAAGAAAAGAAGAGAAAACAGGTCGAAAAGTAAGAAATCTGGGAAAATATGCCTGAAACGATCTTCAGGAAGAGAAAATAGACGAGAAAACACAAGAAGAGACGAGAAAACAGCATGAAATGTAAGAAATCAAAATGAAATAGGCCGGAAATGTTCTTTTGGAAGAGGAAATAATCGAGAAAAGACCAGAAAGAAGAGAAAAGGAGACGAAATCTAAGAAATAGGTTGAAAATAGTCCGGAAACGAATTTCAGGAAGAGAAAATAGGCGAGAAAAGGCAAGAAAAGAAAAGAAAGCAGGAAGAAATGTAAGAAATCAAGACGAAATAGGCCGGAAATGTTCTTCTGGAAGAGAAAATAGGCGAGAAAAGAGAAGAAAGAAAGAGAAAAGGGGAGGAAATCTAAGAAATAGGTTTGAAAATAGTCCGGAGATGAATTTCAGGAAGAGTACTTTCTCTTCTCCGGCGAAAAAAGGCAAGAAAAGAAGAGAAAACAGGAGGCAAACTGAGAAATCAGGAAAAATACGCTGAGAACGATCTGGTGGAAGTGAAAATTGGTGACAAAAGACAAGAAAAGAAGAGAAAAGGGATGAAATCAAAGAAATCAAGAGGAAATAGGCCGGAAACGATCTTCAGGAAAAGAAAACAGGCTAGAAAGAAAATGAAAAGGAGTTAAAATTGGATGAAATGTAAGAAATCAAGAGGAAGTAGGCCGGAAACGCTCTTCTTGAAGAGAAAATAGTCGAGAACACACAAGATGAGAAAAGTAAACAGGATGAAATCTAAGAAATATGGAGAAAATAAGTCGGAAACGAATTTGAGAAAGAAAAAATAGGCGACAAAAGTCAAGAAAAGAAGAGAATACAGGTGGAAATCTGAGAAATCAGGAAAAATAGGCTGGAAGCGATTTGGTGGAAGATAAAATTGGCGAGAAAAGAGAAGAAAAGAAGAGAAAATTGAATGAAATGTAAGAATTCAAGAGGAAATGGGCCGGAAACGATCTTCAGGAAGAGAAAATAGCCGAGAACACACAAGATGAGAAGAGTAAACAGGATGAAATGTAAGAAATATGGAGAAAATAAGTTGGAAACGAATTTGAGGAAGATAAAATAGGCGAGAAAAGGCAAGAAAAGAACAGAAAGCAGGATGAAATGTAAGAAATCAAGAGGAAATAGGCCGCAAACGTCCTTCTCGAAGAGAAAATAGGCGAAAAAAGACAAGAAAAGAAGAGAAATGGGGATGAGATCTAAGAAATCAAGAGGAAATAGGTCGGAAACGATCTTTAGAAAGAGAAAATAGGCGAAAAAAGGCAAGAAAAGAAGAGATAACAGGTCGAAAAGTAAGAAATCTGGGAAAATATGCCTGAAACGATCTTCAGGAAGAGAAAATAGACGAGAAAACACAAGAAGAGACGAGAAAACAGCATGAAATGTAAGAAATCAAAATGAAATAGGCCGGAAATGTTCTTTTGGAAGAGGAAATAATCGAGAAAAGACCAGAAAGAAAGAGAAAAGGAGACGAAATCTAAGAAATAGGTTGAAAATAGTCCGGAAACGAATTTCAGGAAGAGAAAATAGGCGAGAAAAAGCAAGAAAAGAAAAGAAAGCAGGAAGAAATGTAAGAAATCAAGAGGAAATAGGCTGCAAACGTCCTTCCGGAAAAGAAAATAGGCGAGAAAAAGCAAGAAAAGAAGAAAAAAACTGGTCGAAAAGTAAGAAATCAGGGAAAATATGCCCGAAAGATCTTTAGGAAGAGGAAACAAACGAGAAAACACACGAAAAGACGAGAAAACAGCATGAAATGTAAGAAATCAAAATGAAATAAGCCGGAAATGTTCTTCTGTAACAGGAAATAATCGAGAAAAGAGAAGAAAGAAAGAGAAAAGGGGAGGAAATTTAAGAAATAGGTTTGAAAATAGTCCGGAAACGAATTTCAGGAAGAGAAAATAGGCGAGAAAAGGCAAGAAAAGAAGAGAAAACAGGAGGCAAACTGAGAAATCAGGAAAAATACGCTGAGAACGATCTGGTGGAAGTGAAAATTGGTGACAAAAGACAAGAAAAGAAGAGAAAAGGGATGAAATCAAAGAAATCAAGAGGAAATAGGCCGGAAACGATCTTCAGGAAAAGAAAACAGGCTAGAAAGAAAAAGAAAAGAAGTTAAAATTGGATGAAATGTAAGAAATCAAGAGGAAGTAGGCCGGAAACGCTCTTCTGGAAGAGAAAATAGTCGAGAACACACAAGATGAGAAAAGTAAACAGGATGAAATCTAAGAAATATGGATTAAAACTTATAGCGTTCTAGTCTCTAGCCGTTATGGCTGGCAAGACGAATGAGAGAGTGGTTTGGGTACAAATGTTTATTGCCTGACTGCTGAACACATTATGCATAAAACAAACATACTTTAAGAAACTGTCCACTAACCAGACTGACATATTTAACATAAAACTGTACTTGTAAACAATTAAACAGGGAAGGGGAAGGGGGATGGAGGTGGGTCTCTGGAAGCGCTTGCTTGACCAGTGCTTGCTTTGCATTTGTGAGGGGAAGCTTGGAAGAGCCTTGTTATGTACCGTCCGACTTAATCCCTGCACGACTCAACGGCCAATAGGACACAGGCATGACAGAAGGTACTCTGGGGCGAGCTCCGCCCCCGAGTTACTGAGTGTGTGCTTCGCTCCCGCCTTGCATGACGGCACGCTGTAAGCCGAGACGCTCTGTCTACATCTCCGTCTGGCACGCTCCGTCGCTGTCAAGTCGAGTAGCGTGGGGGATTAAGGGGGAAAAGGGGCAGCGCATCACCAGAGTTTTAAAATCAAATAACACTTTATTTTTTAATTAAAACTTATAGCGTTCTAGTCTCTAGCCGTTATGGCTGGCAAGACGAATGAGAGAGTGGTTTGGGTACAAATGTTTATTGCCTGACTGCTGAACACATTATGCATAAAACAAACATACTTTAAGAAACTGTCCAAATACCCAAACCACGAAGTGTTACTTGTAGTAGTTAGGACAAGGCGTTTTGAACGTTTGATCCCATGGTTTTTGCACAATCCAGGCGTAGACTCAGAGGGACGTCAGTGTATCGCGTGTAGGACTCCGATGTCCAGTTCCTTGGCTCTTAATCACTTGCGGTGGCAGCCCACAGGCAAGAGCAAAGGTAGCCCCGGCTCGTCGTAGGCTATGGCTGCTGTAGGCTGAGTCATCTAGTCCAACAGCACGCAGTTTGCATTTCAGCATCGACGAGAACGCTGCGTGGGAGAGAGGGACGGTGGAGTCCGGGGTTCTGTAGGAGAAAAGCGCCGCTTTACCATGTGCGGGCGAAAGGCGGAGGTGGTGTTTTAACGCTGCAGTGGGGCATACTGTAGACTGCTCTACCTCTGGGATTGGGATGACGAGGGCTCGTGAAAAGTTGCGAAGTGTTTTGGTGCGTGTTACGTGAACTAGGGCGCCATCTGCACACAGCGTTACGTCATCACGGCAGAGGTCAGTTCTACAGTCGTGGCTAGTCTGGGTACGGGATAGCAGCGAGGACTTGCGCAGAAAGGTAAAGAAGCCCATGAGACAAGCAGCCCAGAAGCAGGCCTCTAATGGTTGCGAGAGGTCGAGAACTCCTCGGACGCGCTGCAAGATATCCAGCGAGAGCGGTAGTTTCTGTCGGGGTGGCGTACCTTTCTGCGTGTCGATTCCTTTCAATAGCGTCTTCACGAAGTGGTTATTCTCAATGGGGTTCGTGTAACCCAGCTCCAAGTGGAGTAGGCGAACTGCAGCGAGATAGCATCTCACGGACTGGGGTTTCAGGGATCGGCTGAGAAAACACGCGTAACGGAGCACGGTCGTAGTTTCTGCGGGGGCTGGGCGCATCCTAAAGGCTTGGCAGAAGGCCAGGTAAGACTTCAGCTGAGCCGAGTACGTTTCACGAGTGCTTTCTGCTAGGGCTGCTCTGCGGAATTGGGCCACTTCGTTGTCCAAAATTTGTGTCTCCCGTACCACTCCTGGAACAAACGACGCATAGCAATTGGTGACATGTGGTGCCGGAGGTCAGCGAGCGGGACGTGGCCGAATGCATACGTGGCATGTGGAAGGCTGGATAGTCGCGACATGGCATCCGGGAGCTTATTAAGTTTCGTGTTTACGTAGGCGGCACATATTTTAATGTCAAACTTAACGCATAATATTAGTGTTTCACTGTCTCTGTGCCCTGACTCCCCAGGAAGGATCCACAGAAATCTTGGACAAATAATGGTCGCGTGTTACCTGGGGTTCTCCCGGTCTGCCATGGGTCGTCGTCCGGGATCTGCGGCTTGTCCACGAGGGAGTCCAGCATGGCTGTCATCGTCTCTGTGTTAAGGCGTGGAAGGTCATTCAGGGTAGCTGGTGCCGCGTCGCTGCGTAGCCGGGGTCTGTCGGCCGGAAATTTCTCAATGATGTCCGATGTGGGACCGGTACGGGAACTCGCACTGTCGGACTTTGCGTCCTTAAGGTCTGCGACGGCCGCTAGCAGCATTCTCTCTTGGCCGAGCGAGAGTTTTAGCGCCTTAATGACGACCTTGTCAATGTGCAGTACACTGTCGATGGAAAAGAATTCCTCGCTCAGGAGAGCGTCGACAGTGGATTCGAGAAGGTTTCTCGACGCAGCCCATTCTTTCAACTCTTTAATTGCACTGTCAACTTTATCCTTATTCATTTTTTTGTTTCCTTGCTCTCTCAGTGTTTTTTTATACAGTTATAGGGGGCTCACTGCTTGGCCGTAATTGCAATTAATGCCCTATTCAGACGGCACTGCTCAGGCAAGATCTTAATTGCAATTAGAGTACTCACGCATATTGATGCCCCAAATCCTAACAATCCCTTGCACTAATTGCAATTCAGAGTCCAAGCTTGTCAGCTGTCCGGGTGACGCTTGTTAGGCTTAACAATTGATATCCACAAATTGCAATTAAGAGCTTCAAGTTTATACACAATGTCGCATATATCACACTTTTATTTATTGGTTTTTTTATATATACATTTTATTCCCTTTACCTTACGCCCTGTATCAATCGTTATCCTGAAAGCTACTTTAATCAAATGTAATTATCCTTTGTGTCCTTTTCTGGTTTTCTTTATTTTTATTTTTTTTTTAGTTTATTATTATTTTATCCTGAAGGCTAGCTAATATTCCATTTGGCTGTGTCTTTCCGTTTTTTTTTTCTTTTGCTCTCTGGAAGCGCTTGCTTGACCAGTGCTTGCTTTGCATTTGTGAGGGGAAGCTTGGAAGAGCCTTGTTATGTACCGTCCGACTTAATCCCTGCACGACTCAACGGCCAATAGGACACAGGCATGACAGAAGGTACTCTGGGGCGAGCTCCGCCCCCGAGTTACTGAGTGTGTGCTTCGCTCCCGCCTTGCATGACGGCACGCTGTAAGCCGAGACGCTCTGTCTACATCTCCGTCTGGCACGCTCCGTCGCTGTCAAGTCGAGTAGCGTGGGGGATTAAGGGGGAAAAGGGGCAGCGCATCACCAGAGTTTTAAAATCAAATAACACTTTATTTTTTAAGAAAATAAGTTGGAAACGAATTTGAGAAAGAAAAAATAGGCGACAAAAGTCAAGAAAAGAAGAGAAAACAGGTGGAAATCTGAGAAATTAGGAAAAATAGGCTGGAAGCGATTTGGTGGAAGATAAAATTGGCGAGAAAAGAGAAGAAAAGAAGAGAAAATTGAATGAAATGTAAGAATTCAAGAGGAAATGGGCCGGAAACGATCTTCAGGAAGAGAAAATAGCCGAGAACACACAAGATGAGAAGAGTAAACAGGATGAAATGTAAGAAATATGGAGAAAATAAGTTGGAAACGAATTTGAGAAAGAAAAATTAGGCGAGAAAAGGCAAGAAAAGAACAGAAAGCAGGATGAAATGTAAGAAATCAAGAGGAAATAGGCCGCAAACGTCCTTCTGGAAGAGAAAATAGGCGAAAAAAGACAAGAAAAGAAGAGAAATGGGGATGAGATCTAAGAAATCAAGAGGAAATAGGTCGGAAACGATCTTTAGAAAGAGAAAATAGGCGAGAAAAGGCAAGAAAAGAAGAGAAAACAGGTCGAAAAGTAAGAAATCTGGGAAAATATGCCTGAAACGATCTTCAGGAAGAGAAAATAGACGAGAAAACACAAGAAGAGACGAGAAAACAGCATGAAATGTAAGAAATCAAAATGAAATAGGCCGGAAATGTTCTTTTGGAAGAGGAAATAATCGAGAAAAGACCAGAAAGAAAGAGAAAAGGAGACGAAATCTAAGAAATAGGTTGAAAATAGTCCGGAAACGAATTTCAGGAAGAGAAAATAGGCGAGAAAAAGCAAGAAAAGAAAAGAAAGCAGGAAGAAATGTAAGAAATCAAGAGGAAATAGGCTGCAAACGTCCTTCCGGAAAAGAAAATAGGCGAGAAAAAGCAAGAAAAGAAGAAAAAAACTGGTCGAAAAGTAAGAAATCAGGGAAAATATGCCTGAAAGATCTTTAGGAAGAGGAAACAAACGAGAAAACACACGAAAAGACGAGAAAACAGCATGAAATGTAAGAAATCAAAATGAAATAAGCCGGAAATGTTCTTCTGTAACAGGAAATAATCGAGAAAAGAGAAGAAAGAAAGAGAAAAGGGGAGGAAATCTAAGAAATAGGTTTGAAAATAGTCCGGAAACGAATTTCAGGAAGAGAAAATAGGCGAGAAAAGGCAAGAAAAGAAGAGAAAACAGGAGGCAAACTGAGAAATCAGGAAAAATACGCTGAGAACGATCTGGTGGAAGTGAAAATTGGTGACAAAAGACAAGAAAAGAAGAGAAAAGGGATGAAATCAAAGAAATCAAGAGGAAATAGGCCGGAAACGATCTTCAGGAAAAGAAAACAGGCTAGAAAGAAAAAGAAAAGAAGTTAAAATTGGATGAAATATAAGAAATCAAGAGGAAGTAGGCCGGAAACGCTCTTCTGGAAGAGAAAATAGTCGAGAACACACAAGATGAGAAAAGTTAACAGGATGAAATCTAAGAAATATGGAGAAAATAAGTCGGAAACGAATTTGAGAAAGAAAAAATAGGCGACAAAAGTCAAGAAAAGAAGAGAAAACAGGTGGAAATCAGAGAAATCAGGAAAAATAGGCTGGAAGCGATTTGGTGGAAGATAAAATTGGCGAGAAAAAGGAAGAAAAGAAGAGAAAATTGAATGAAATGTAAGAATTCAAGAGGAAATGGGCCGGAAACGATCTTCAGGAAGAGAAAATAGCCGAGAACACACAAGATGAGAAGAGTAAACAGGATGAAATGTAAGAAATATGGAGAAAATAAGTTGGAAACGAATTTGAGAAAGAAAAATTAGGCGAGAAAAGGCAAGAAAAGAACAGAAAGCAGGATGAAATGTAAGAAATCAAGAGGAAATAGGCCGCAAACGTCCTTCTGGAAGAGAAAATAGGCGAAAAAAGACAAGAAAAGAAGAGAAATGGGGATGAGATCTAAGAAATCAAGAGGAAATAGGTCGGAAACGATCTTTAGAAAGAGAAAATAGGCGAGAAAAGGCAAGAAAAGAAGAGAAAACAGGTCGAAAAGTAAGAAATCTGGGAAAATATGCCTGAAACGATCTTCAGGAAGAGAAAATAGACGAGAAAACACAAGAAGAGACGAGAAAACAGCATGAAATGTAAGAAATCAAAATGAAATAGGCCGGAAATGTTCTTTTGGAAGAGGAAATAATCGAGAAAAGACCAGAAAGAAAGAGAAAAGGAGACGAAATCTAAGAAATAGGTTGAAAATAGTCCGGAAACGAATTTCAGGAAGAGAAAATAGGCGAGAAAAAGCAAGAAAAGAAAAGAAAGCAGGAAGAAATGTAAGAAATCAAGAGGAAATAGGCTGCAAACGTCCTTCCGGAAAAGAAAATAGGCGAGAAAAAGCAAGAAAAGAAGAAAAAAACTGGTCGAAAAGTAAGAAATCAGGGAAAATATGCCTGAAAGATCTTTAGGAAGAGGAAACAAACGAGAAAACACACGAAAAGACGAGAAAACAGCATGAAATGTAAGAAATCAAAATGAAATAAGCCGGAAATGTTCTTCTGTAACAGGAAATAATCGAGAAAAGAGAAGAAAGAAAGAGAAAAGGGGAGGAAATCTAAGAAATAGGTTTGAAAATAGTCCGGAAACGAATTTCAGGAAGAGAAAATAGGCGAGAAAAGGCAAGAAAAGAAGAGAAAACAGGAGGCAAACTGAGAAATCAGGAAAAATACGCTGAGAACGATCTGGTGGAAGTGAAAATTGGTGACAAAAGACAAGAAAAGAAGAGAAAAGGGATGAAATCAAAGAAATCAAGAGGAAATAGGCCGGAAACGATCTTCAGGAAAAGAAAACAGGCTAGAAAGAAAAAGAAAAGAAGTTAAAATTGGATGAAATGTAAGAAATCAAGAGGAAGTAGGCCGGAAACGCTCTTCTTGAAGAGAAAATAGTCGAGAACACACAAGATGAGAAAAGTTAACAGGATGAAATCTAAGAAATATGGAGAAAATAAGTCGGAAACGAATTTGAGAAAGAAAAAATAGGCGACAAAAGTCAAGAAAAGAAGAGAAAACAGGTGGAAATCAGAGAAATCAGGAAAAATAGGCTGGAAGCGATTTGGTGGAAGATAAAATTGGCGAGAAAAAGGAAGAAAAGAAGAGAAAATTGAATGAAATGTAAGAATTCAAGAGGAAATGGGCCGGAAACGATCTTCAGGAAGAGAAAATAGCCGAGAACACACAAGATGAGAAGAGTAAACAGGATGAAATGTAAGAAATATGGAGAAAATAAGTTGGAAACGAATTTGAGAAAGAAAAATTAGGCGAGAAAAGGCAAGAAAAGAACAGAAAGCAGGATGAAATGTAAGAAATCAAGAGGAAATAGGCCGCAAACGTCCTTCTGGAAGAGAAAATAGGCGAAAAAAGACAAGAAAAGAAGAGAAATGGGGATGAGATCTAAGAAATCAAGAGGAAATAGGTCGGAAACGATCTTTAGAAAGAGAAAATAGGCGAGAAAAGGCAAGAAAAGAAGAGAAAACAGGTGGAAATCTGAGAAATCAGGAAAAATAGGCTGGAAGCGATCTGGTGGAAGATAAAATTGGCGAGAAAAGAGAAGAAAAGAAGAGAAAATTGGATGAAATGTAAGAATTCAAGAGGAAATGGGCCGGAAACGATCTTCAGGAAGAGAAAATAGCCGAGAACACACAAGATGAGAAGAGTAAACAGGATGAAATGTAAGAAATATGGAGAAAATAAATTGGAAACGAATTTGAGGAAGATAAAATAGGCGAGAAAAGGCAAGAAAAGAACAGAAAGCAGGATGAAATGTAAGAAA
The DNA here is from genome assembly GCA_949752745.1 of Protula sp. h YS-2021. NCBI lineage: Eukaryota > Metazoa > Annelida > Polychaeta > Sabellida > Serpulidae > Protula > Protula sp. h YS-2021. Next base: position 3,394,288 of record OX457034.1, read on the forward strand.
TCAAGAGGAAATAGGCCGCAAACGTCCTTCTGGAAGAGAAAATAGGCGAGAAAAGGCAAGAAAAGAAGAGAAAACAGGTCGAAAAGTAAGAAATCTGGGAAAATATGCCTGAAACGATCTTCAGGAAGAGAAAATAGACGAGAAAACACAAGAAGAGACGAGAAAACAGCATGAAATGTAAGAAATCAAAATGAAATAGGCCGGAAATGTTCTTTTGGAAGAGGAAATAATCAAGAAAAGACCAGAAAGAAAGAGAAAAGGAGACGAAATCTAAGAAATAGGTTGAGAATAGTCCGGAAACGAATTTCAGGAAGAGAAAATAGGCGAGAAAAGGCAAGAAAAGAAAAGAAAGCAGGAAGAAATGTAAGAAATCAAGAGGAAATAGTCTGCAACGTCCTTCCGGAAAAGAAAATAGGCGAGAAAAAGCAAGAAAAGAAGAAAAAAACTGGTGGAAAAGTAAGAAATCTGGGAAAATATGCCTGAAACGATCTTCAGGAAGAGAAAATAGACGAGAAAACACAAGAAGAGACGAGAAAACAGCATGAAATGTAAGAAATCAAAATGAAATAGGCCGGAAATGTTCTTTTGGAAGAGGAAATAATCGAGAAAAGACCAGAAAGAAAGAGAAAAGAAGACGAAATCTAAGAAATAGGTTGAAAATAGTCCGGAAACGAATTTCAGGAAGAGAAAATAGGCAACAAAAAGCAAGAAAAGAAAAGAAAGCAGGAAGAAATGTAAGAAATCAAGAGGAAATAGGCTGCAAACGTCCTTCCGGAAAAGAAAATTAAAAAATAAAGTGTTATTTGATTTTAAAACTCTGGTGATGCGCTGCCCCTTTTCCCCCTTAATCCCCCACGCTACTCGACTTGACAGCGACGGAGCGTGCCAGACGGAGATGTTGACAGAGCGTCTCGGCTTACAGCGTGCCGTCATGCAAGGCGGGAGCGAAGCACACACTCAGTAACTCGGGGGCGGAGCCAAATGGAATATTAGCTAGCCTTCAGGATAAAATAATAATAAACTAAAAAAAAAATAATAATAATAAAGAAAACCAGAAAAGGACACAAAGGATAATTACATTTGATTAAAGTAGCTTTCAGGATAACGATTGATACAGGGCGTAAGGTAAAGGGAATAAAATGTATATATAAAAAAACCAATAAATAAAAGTGTGATATATGCGACATTGTGTATAAACTTGAAGCTCTTAATTGCAATTTGTGGATATCAATTGTTAAGCCTAACAAGCGTCACCCGGACAGCTGACAAGCTTGGACTCTGAATTGCAATTAGTGCAAGGGATTGTTAGGATTTGGGGCATCAATATGCGTGAGTACTCTAATTGCAATTAAGATCTTGCCTGAGCAGTGCCGTCTGAATAGGGCATTAATTGCAATTACGGCCAAGCAGTGAGCCCCCTATAACTGTATAAAAAAAACACTGAGAGAGCAAGGAAACAAAAAAATGAATAAGGATAAAGTCGACAGTGCAATTAAAGAGTTGAAAGAATGGGCTGCGTCGAGAAACCTTCTCGAATCCACTGTCGACGCTCTCCTGAGCGAGGAATTCTTTTCCATCGACAGTGTACTGCACATTGACAAGGTCGTCATTAAGGCGCTAAAACTCTCGCTCGGCCAAGAGAGAATGCTGCTAGCGGCCGTCGCAGACCTTAAGGACGCAAAGTCCGACAGTGCGAGTTCCCGTACCGGTCCCACATCGGACATCATTGAGAAATTTCCGGCCGACAGACACCGGCTACGCAGCGACGCGGCACCAGCTACCCTGAATGACCTTCCACGCCCTAACACAGAGACGATGACAGCCATGCTGGACTCCCTCGTGGACAAGCCGCAGACCCCGGACGACGACCCATGGCAGACCGGGAGAACCCCAGGTAACACGCGACCATTATTTGTCCAAGATTTCTGTGGATCCTTCCTGGGAAGTCAGGGCACAGAGACATTGTTATCGTCGAACGGTGATGCGAAAGTGATCGTGACGAGCGCGGCGAAACGCGTGAGGCCTGAGGACACCACGTGGCAGCAGTGGGTGAAAGGCCACGCCCGCATCTTTAGCGCCCTAAAGCGCTCAGGACAGTTGGAGACGGAAGACGAGCGTGATCGCTACAATCTCTACGGCATAAAGTTTGGAGATATGTGCGAGTATTACCCGCTAGCCAACTGTATGAGGTATGATTTCGAATACCGGCAACGGGTGGCGTCGGGGCAAATCCGTTGGGGAGACGACGATACGTATCTCCTAGGCATATGTTGCTTCTCGTCTCGCGCCCAATCAACATCCACCCGGAAGCAGCACGCTAGACCCAGGGTGGAAGCTCCAAGGGCCCCGAACGGCACGGAAATTTGTCGCAACTTTAATTCGCGCCGGGGTTGCAGTCTACTAAACTGCCGATTCATGCATGCCTGCCTGAAATGTTTACAGAACCACCCCGAGATTGCTCACAGAGACTAGCGGCACGCCGTCTCTAGCCCACTGTCTGACCGGCTCGACGAATGGGAACGACAACTTGAAACGGATAAGGACAAGGTATTTATTCTCAACGGATTACGTAATGGGTTCGATATCGTTAACGTTCGCACGGAAAATATTCAGTGTGCCGAAGCCCCCAACAGCCGCGTGGCTGAGCGACAATATCGTGATGAGGTAGAGAGCGAAATAAAGAAGGAAATTGCCCTGGGTCGCTATAAAGTAGTGGTAGAAAAACCGGCCATTGTCTCCCCGCTCTCCGCCATACCCAAAGAAAACGGTGAAATCAGGCTAATTCACGATTGCTCGCAACCAGAAGGCCTTTCTGTCAACTCCCACGCCACCCCCGACAAACATGTTTTTACATCCGTGGACATCGCTGCCGATATGGTCAGTAGAAACTCGTTTATGGCAAAAGTGGACCTTAAATCAGCTTATCGGCAGGTCCCGCTCAGCGAAGCGTCCCAACGTCTAACGGGCTTAAAGTGGAAATTTAAGGGTAATAAACATCACACATACCTTGTAGATACCCGCTTGCCCTTCGGGGCTTCATTAAGCGTTGGTATTTTCCATCGTATTACTCAGAGTGTCTGCCGCATGCTTAAAAAACAAGGTATAAAAGCAATAATTTGCTACCTCGATGACTTTTTTATTACCGCTGATACATTTGACGACACGCTCAAGGCAATGCAATGCTTGATACGGCTCCTCCGGTCGCTTGGTTTCGCAATCAACTGGGAGAAATGCATCTCCCCTACGCGCAGACTAACGTTTCTCGGAGTGACTATCGACTCCACCGACTGCACGCTGTCAATTCCCACGGATAAGCTATGCGAAGTCCAAACCCTTCTCTCCCACTACGCAAGTTCCGACAACAGACGGCTCTCAAAACGCGACCTCCAGAGCCTGCTGGGGAAACTGAACTGGGTCGGACGTGTTGTCAGTGTCATACGTCCGGCCATGCGTCGTCTAATCGTGCTTATGACGTCACTACGTCGCCCTAACCACCGCACCCGTATCACTACGGACACTCGCCGAGACTTACTACTGCTTAATGTGCTTTGCGCCTCATTCAACGGTACATCTCGCTTTTCCTCCCAAAGGGATGTGCCCGATCGCGCCTTTCACATTGCCACAGACGCAAGCCCGACTGCTGCAGGCGCAGCGGTCGTTTGCCACAATAGAGCCATAGACTGGCTCTATTGCAACTTCGCCACGGATATGCCCGCCATCAATGATTGCGACATAAACACGAAAGAACTAGCTGCTGTTCTTTTGGCGCTGCGCCGCTGGGCACCGTTCTGCGCTTCTAAGACGGTTCAACTATATTCGGATAATAAAGCAACCCTTTATGCCCTTAACCGAGGAAGAATTAGAAACACTATTGCGTCCGATGTTTTATGCGAAATACTAATATTATGCGTTAAGTTTGACATTAAAATATGTGCCGCCTACGTAAACACGAAACTTAATAAGCTCCCGGATGCCATTTCGCGACTATCCAGCCTTCCGCATGCATTCGGCCACGTCCCGCTCGCTGACCTCCGGCACCACATGTCACCAATTGCTATGCGTCGTTTGTTCCAGGAGTGGTACGGGAGACACAAATTTTGGACAACGAAGTGGCCCAATTCCGCAGAGAAGCCCTAGCAGAAAGCACTCGTGAAACGTACTCGGCTCAGCTGAAGTCTTACCTGGCCTTCTGCCAAGCCTTTAGGATGCGCCCAGCCCCCGCAGAAACTACGACCGTGCTCCGTTACGCGTGTTTTCTCAGCCGATCCCTGAAACCCCAGTCCCAGTCTCGCTGCAGTTCGCCTACTCCACTTGGAGCTGGGTTACACGAACCCCATTGAGAATAACCACTTCGTGAAGACGCTATTGAAAGGAATCGACACGCAGAAAGGTACGCCACCCCGACAGAAACTACCGCTCTCGCTGGATATCTTGCAGCGCGTCCGAGGAGTTCTCGACCTCTCGCAACCATTAGAGGCCTGCTTCTGGGCTGCTTGTCTCATGGGCTTCTTTACCTTTCTGCGCAAGTCCTCGCTGCTATCCCGTACCCAGACTAGCCACGACTGTAGAACTGACCTCTGCCGTGATGACCAAACGCTGTGTGCAGATGGCGCCCTAGTTCACGTAAAACGCACCAAAACACTTCGCAACTTTTCACGAGCCCTCGTCATCCCAATCCCAGAGGTAGAGCAGTCTACAGTATGCCCCACTGCAGCGTTAAAACACCACCTCCGCCTTTCGCCCGCACATGGTAAAGCGGCGCTTTTCTCCTACAGAACCCCGGACTCCACCGTCCCTCTCTCCCACGCAGCGTTCTCGTCGATGCTGAAATGCAAACTGCGTGCTGTTGGGCTAGATGACTCAGCCTACAGCGGCCATAGCCTACGACGAGCCGGGGCTACCTTTGCTCTTGCCTGTGGGCTGCCACCGCAAGTGATTAAGAGCCAAGGAGACTGGACATCGGAGTCCTACACGCGATACATTGACGTCCCTCTGAGTCTACGCCTGGATTGTGCAAAAACCATGGGATCAAACGTTCAAAACGCCTTGTCCTAACTACTACAAGTAACACTTCGTGGTTTGGGTATTTGGACAGTTTCTTAAAGTATGTTTGTTTTATGCATAATGTGTTCAGCAGTCAGGCAATAAACATTTGTACCCAAACCACTGTCTCATTCGTCTTGCCAGCCATAACGGCTAGAGACTAGAACGCTATAAGTTTTAATTAAAAAATAAAGTGTTATTTGATTTTAAAACTCTGGTGATGCGCTGCCCCTTTCCCCCTTAATCCCTCACGCTACTCGACTTGACAGCGACGGAGCGTGCCAGACGGAGATGTAGACAGAGCGTCTCGGCTTACAGCGTGCCGTCATGCAAGGCGGGAGCGAAGCACACACTCAGTAACTCGGGGGCGGAGCTCGCCCCAGAGTACCTTCTGTCATGCCTGTGTTCTATTGGCCGTTGAGTCGTGCAGGGATTAAGTCGGACGGTACATAACAAGGCTCTTCCAAGCTTCCCCTCACAAATGCAAAGCAAGCACTGGTCAAGCAAGCGCTTCCAGAGACCCACCTCCATCCCCCTTCCCCTTCCCTGTTTAATTGTTTACAAGTACAGTTTTATGTTGAATATGTTAGTCTGGTTAGTGGACAGTTTCTTAAAGTATGTTTGTTTTATGCATAATGTGTTCAGCAGTCAGGCAATAAACATTTGTACCCAAACCACTCTCTCATTCGTCTTGCCAGCCATAACGGCTAGAGACTAGAACGCTATAAGTTTTAATAGGCGAGAAAAGGCAAGAAAAGAAGAGAAAACAGGTGGAAATCTGAGAAATCAGGAAAAATAGGCTGGAAGCGATCTGGTGGAAGATAAAATTGGCGAGAAAAGAGAAGAAAAGAAGAGAAAATTGGATGAAATGTAAGAAATCAAGAGGAAATGGGCCGGAAACGATCTTCAGGAAGAGAAAATAGCCGAGAACACACAAGATGAGAAGAGTGAACAGGATGAAATGTAAGAAATATGGAGAAAATAAGTTGGAAACGAATTTCAGGAAGATAAAATAGGCGAGAAAAAGCAAGAAAAGAAAAGAAAGCAGGAAGAAATGTAAGAAATCAAGAGGAAATAGGCTGCAAATGTCCTTTCGGAAAAGAAAATAGGCGAGAAAAAGCAAGAAAAGAAGAAAAAAACTGGTCGAAAAGTAAGAAATCAGGGAAAATATGCCTGAAAGATCTTTAGGAAGAGGAAACAAACGAGAAAACACACGAAAAGACGAGAAAACAGCATGAAATGTAAGAAATCAAATTGAAATAAGCCGGAAATGTTCTTCTGTAACGGGAAATAATCGAGAAAAGAGAAGAAAGAAAGAGAAAAGGGGAGGAAATTTAAGAAATAGGTTTGAAAATAGTCCGGAAACGAATTTCAGGAAGAGAAAATAGGCGAGAAAAGGCAAGAAAAGAAGAGAAAACAGGAGGCAAACTGAGAAATCAGGAAAAATACGCTGAGAACGATCTGGTGGAAGTGAAAATTGGTGACAAAAGACAAGAAAAGAAGAGAAAAGGGATGAAATCAAAGAAATCAAGAGGAAATAGGCCGGAAACGATCTTCAGGAAAAGAGAACAGGCTAGAAAGTAAAAGAAAAGAAGTTAAAATTGGATGAAATGTAAGAAATCAAGAGGAAGTAGGCCGGAAACGCTCTTCTGGAAGAGAAAATAGTCGAGAACACACAAGATGAGAAAAGTAAACAGGATGAAATCTAAGAAATATGGAGAAAATAAGTCGGAAACGAATTTGAGAAAGAAAAAATAGGCGACAAAAGTCAAGAAAAGAAGAGAAAACAGGTGGAAATCTGAGAAATCAGGAAAAATAGGCTGGAAGCGATTTGGTGGAAGATAAAATTGGCGAGAAAAGAGAAGAAAAGAAGAGAAAATTGAATGAAATGTAAGAAATCAAGAGGAAATGGGCCGGAAACGATCTTCAGGAAGAGAAAATAGCCGAGAACACACAAGATGAGAAGAGTAAACAGGATGAAATGTAAGAAATATGGAGAAAATAAGTTGGAAACGAATTTGAGAAAGAAAAATTAGGCGAGAAAAGGCAAGAAAAGAACAGAAAGCAGGATGAAATGTAAGAAATCAAGAGGAAATAGGCCGCAAACGTCCTTCTGGAAGAGAAAATAGGCGAAAAAAGACAAGAAAAGAAGAGAAATGAAGATGAGATCTAAGAAATCAAGAGGAAATAGGTCGGAAACGATCTTTAGAAAGAGAAAATAGGCGAGAAAAGGCAAGAAAAGAAGAGAAAACAGGTCGAAAAGTAAGAAATCTGGGAAAATATGCCTGAAACGATCTTCAGGAAGAGAAAATAGACGAGAAAACACAAGAAGAGACGAGAAAACAGCATGAAATGTAAGAAATCAAAATGAAATAGGCCGGAAATGTTCTTTTGGAAGAGGAAATAATCGAGAAAAGACCAGAAAGAAAGAGAAAAGGAGACGAAATCTAAGAAATAGGTTGAAAATAGTCCGGAAACGAATTTCAGGAAGAGAAAATAGGCGAGAAAAGGCAAGAAAAGAAAAGAAAGCAGGAAGAAATGTAAGAAATCAAGAGGAAATAGTCTGCAAACGTCCTTCCGGAAAAGAAAATAGGCGAGAAAAAGCAAGAAAAGAAGAAAAAAACTGGTCGAAAAGTAAGAAATCAGGGAAAATATGCCTGAAAGATCTTTAGGAAGAGGAAACAAACGAGAAAACACACGAAAAGACGAGAAAACAGCATGAAATGTAAGAAATCAAAATGAAATAAACCGGAAATGTTCTTCTGTAACAGGAAATAATCGAGAAAAGAGAAGAAAAAAAGAGAAAAGGGGAGGAAATTTAAGAAATAGGTTTGAAAATAGTCTAGAAACGAATTTCAGGAAGAGAAAATAGGCGAGAAAAGGCAAGAAAAGAAGAGAAAACAGGAGGCAAACTGAGAAATCAGGAAAAATACGCTGAGAACGATCTGGTGGAAGTGAAAATTGGTGACAAAAGACAAGAAAAGAAGAGAAAAGGGATGAAATCAAAGAAATCAAGAGGAAATAGGCCGGAAACGATCTTCAGGAAAAGAAAACAGGCTAGAAAGAAAAAGAAAAGAAGTTAAAATTGGATGAAATGTAAGAAATCAAGAGGAAGTAGGCCGGAAACGCTCTTCTGGAAGAGAAAATAGTCGAGAACACACAAGATGAGAAAAGTAAACAGGATGAAATCTAAGAAATATGGAGAAAATAAGTCGGAAACGAATTTGAGGAAGAAAAAATAGGCGACAAAAGTCAAGAAAAGAAGAGAAAACAGGTGGAAATCTGAGAAATCAGGAAAAATAGGCTGGAAGCGATTTGGTGGAAGATAAAATTGGCGAGAAAAGAGAAGAAAAGAAGAGAAAATTGAATGAAATGTAAGAATTCAAGAGGAAATGGGCCGGAAACGATCTTCAGGAAGAGAAAATAGCCGAGAACACACAAGATGAGAAGAGTAAACAGGATGAAATGTAAGAAATATGGAGAAAATAAGTTGGAAACGAATTTGAGAAAGAAAAATTAGGCGAGAAAAGGCAAGAAAAGAACAGAAAGCAGGATGAAATGTAAGAAATCAAGAGGAAATAGGCCGCAAACGTCCTTCTGGAAGAGAAAATAGGCGAAAAAAGACAAGAAAAGAAGAGAAATGGGGATGAGATCTAAGAAATCAAGAGGAAATAGGTCGGAAACGATCTTTAGAAAGAGAAAATAGGCGAGAAAAGGCAAGAAAAGAAGAGAAAACAGGTCGAAAAGTAAGAAATCTGGGAAAATATGCCTGAAACGATCTTCAGGAAGAGAAAATAGACGAGAAAACACAAGAAGAGACGAGAAAACAGCATGAAATGTAAGAAATCAAAATGAAATAGGCCGGAAATGTTCTTTTGGAAGAGGAAATAATCGAGAAAAGACCAGAAAGAAAGAGAAAAGGAGACGAAATCTAAGAAATAGGTTGAAAATAGTCCGGAAACGAATTTCAGGAAGAGAAAATAGGCGAGAAAAGGCAAGAAAAGAAAAGAAAACAGGAAGAAATGTAAGAAATCAAGAGGAAATAGGCTGCAAACGTCCTTCCGGAAAAGAAAATAGGCGAGAAAAAGCAAGAAAAGAAGAAAAAAACTGGTCGAAAAGTAAGAAATCAGGGAAAATATGCCTGAAAGATCTTTAGGAAGAGGAAACAAACGAGAAAACACACGAAAAGACGAGAAAACAGCATTAAATGTAAGAAATCAAAATGAAATAAGCCGGAAATGTTCTTCTGTAACAGGAAATAATCGAGAAAAGAGAAGAAAGAAAGAGAAAAGGGGAGGAAATCTAAGAAAAAGGTTTGAAAAATAGTCCGGAAACGAATTTCAGGAAAAGAAAATAGGCGAGAAAAGGCAAGAAAAGAACAGAAAGCAGGATGAAATGTAAGAAATCAAGACGAAATAGGCCGGAAATGTTCTACTGGAAGAGAAAATAGGCGAGAAAAGGCAAGAAAAGAAGAGAAAACAGGAGGAAAACTGAGAAATCAGGAAAAATACGCTGAGAACGATCTGGTGGAAGTGAAAATTGGTGACAAAAGACAAGAAAAGAAGAGAAAAGGGATGAAATCAAACAAATCAAGAGGAAATAGGCCGGAAACGATCTTCAAGAAAAGAAAACAGGCTAGAAAGAAAAAGAAAAGAAGTTAAAATTGGATGAAATGTAAGAAATCAAGAGGAAGTAGGCCGGAAACGCTCTTCTGGAAGAGAAAATAGTCGAGAACACACAAGATGAGAAAAGTAAACAGGATGAAATCTAAGAAATATGGAGAAAATAAGTCGGAAACGAATTTGAGAAAGAAAAAATAGGCGACAAAAGTCAAGAAAAGAAGAGAAAACAGGTGGAAATCTGAGAAATCAGGAAAAATAGGCTGGAAGCGATTTGGTGGAAGATAAAATTGGCGAGAAAAGAGAAGAAAAGAAGAGAAAATTGAATGAAATGTAAGAATTCAAGAGGAAATGGGCCGGAAACGATCTTCAGGAAGAGAAAATAGCCGAGAACACACAAGATGAGAAGAGTAAACAGGATGAAATGTAAGAAATATGGAGAAAATAAGTTGGAAACGAATTTGAGAAAGAAAAATTAGGCGAGAAAAGGCAAGAAAAGAACAGAAAGCAGGATGAAATGTAAGAAATCAAGAGGAAATAGGCCGCAAACGTCCTTCTGGAAGAGAAAATAGGCGAGAAAAGGCAAGAAAAGAAGAGAAAACAGGTCGAAAAGTAAGAAATCTGGGAAAATATGCCTGAAACGATCTTCAGGAAGAGAAAATAGACGAGAAAACACAAGAAGAGACGAGAAGACAGCATGAAATGTAAGAAATCAAAATGAAATAGGCCGGAATTAAAAAATAAAGTGTTATTTGATTTTAAACTCTGGTGATGCGCTGCCCCTTTTCCCCCTTAATCCCCCACGCTACTCGACTTGACAGCGACGGAGCGTGCCAGACGGAGATGTAGACAGAGCGTCTCGGCTTACAGCGTGCCGCCATGCAAGGCGGGAGCGAAGCACACACTCAGTAACTCGGGGGCGGAGCTCGCCCCAGAGTACCTTCTGTCATGCCTGTGTTCTATTGGCCGTTGAGTCGTGCAGGGATTAAGTCGGACGGTACATAACAAGGCTCTTCCAAGCTTCCCCTCACAAATGCAAAGCAAGCACTGGTCAAGCAAGCGCTTCCAGAGAGCAAAAGAAAAAAAACGGAAAGACACAGCCAAATGGAATATTAGCTAGCCTTCAGGATAAAATAATAATAAACTAAAAAAAAAAAAAATAATAATAAAGAAAACCAGAAAAGGACACAAAGGATAATTACATTTGATTAAAGTAGCTTTCAGGATAACGATTGATACAGGGCGTAAGGTGAAGGGAATAAAATGTATATATAAAAAAAAACCAATAAATAAAAGTGTGATATATGCGACATTGTGTATAAACTTGAAGCTCTTAATTGCAACTTGTGGATATCAATTGTTAAGCCTAACAAGCGTCACCCGGACAGCTGACAAGCTTGGACTCTGAATTGCAATTAGTGCAAGGGATTGTTAGGATTTGGGGCATCAATATGCGTGAGTACTCTAATTGCAATTAAGATCTTGCCTGAGCAGGGCCGTCTGAATAGGGCATTAATTGCAATTACGGCCAAGCAGTGAGCCCCCTATAACTGTATAAAAAAAACACTGAGAGAGCAAGGAAACAAAAAATGAATAAGGATAAAGTCGACAGTGCAATTAAAGAGTTGAAAGAATGGGCTGCGTCGAGAAACCTTCTCGAATCCACTGTCGACGCTCTCCTGAGCGAGGAATTCTTTTCCATCGACAGTGTACTGCACATTGACAAGGTCGTCATTAAGGCGCTAAAACTCTCGCTCGGCCAAGAGAGAATGCTGCTAGCGGCCGTCGCAGACCTTAAGGACGCAAAGTCCGACAGTGCGAGTTCCCGTACCGGTCCCACATCGGACATCATTGAGAAATTTCCGGCCGACAGACCCCGGCTACGCAGCGACGCGGCACCAGCTACCCTGAATGACCTTCCACGCCTTAACACAGAGACGATGACAGCCATGCTGGACTCCCTCGTGGACAAGCCGCAGACCCCGGACGACGACCCATGGCAGACCGGGAGAACCCCAGGTAACACGCGACCATTATTTGTCCAAGATTTCTGTGGATCCTTCCTGGGGAGTCAGGGCACAGAGACAGTGTTATCGTCGAACGGTGATGCGAAAGTGATCATGACGAGCGCGGCGAAACGCGTGAGGCCTGAGGACACCACGTGGCAGCAGTGGGTGAAAGGCCACGCCCGCATCTTTAGCGCCCTAAAGCGCTCAGGACAGTTGGAGACGAAAGACGAGCGTGATCGCTACAATCTCTACGTCATAAAGTTTGGAGATATGTGCGAGTATTACCCGCTAGCCAACTGTATGAGGTATGATTTCGAATACCGGCAACGGGTGGCGTCGGGGCAAATCCGTTGGGGAGACGACGATACGTATCTCTGTCACGGTATTGTGAGTGTACGTGCTGATCCACTGCTTGAGGTGCCTATGGCTTGCTGTCACAGGTGCGACTAACACTGATTTGAGTCTGTCACTAGGTGTACCGTGCTTAAAGGCCTTAATATCTTCAAAAGTCGGACCTAAGTATCACTCGAAGGTTGTATTTTACAGTTTGCTGTCTGTTCTCGATTTACTTCGCAAGTTTATCTCAAGTCAATAAAGAGTCATACCTTGATTAGCGTTTATTATGCGTAATTCCACTAAATCATAACTGAACAATACACATATCCTTGCTAACGAATGATTTATCTTAAATGTATAACTTTAATATCAATTCTAATATTTATCCTTCCGATTCTTCCCTTTTGCCTTGCAATAACGCACAAATAACGTGAAATAACGCGAAATTCTCGCACCGAGCGTCCGGCTCCCAGGCCACGAGAATACTGACTGCTGCTGGTGCAGCTGACGCGCTCCTTATATACGCGCTGGCGATACAGCCGCTGCTCATTAAATATGTAACCAATCGAAGAACTTCCTGCCTAAACTTAGAACCAATAAGAAAATAGCTGCCCAAAAACATATGTTATAAGTGACATATGGGCCAAAAAGTGATGTTTTTGGGAAGACCACAAACTCGTCTACAAAAAGGTTTTGTCGGTTATAATCTCTGGCATTTATAAATACTTGAAAATTACACGCAAAGTTTGTGCTAGGTAGCACAAAAATTTCACTCGTCATAAAATCCAACAATATGAAAATTTTTAAACACAAAAATACTGCCATGTGCACAATCTTGGCGCGTTCTACACAACGCTATGTGAAACTTGAAATTTCGATATCGACTCGTGGAGATAACCGGTATACTTGATATATAAGTAAATTTTTAGATGACCCAAAATCTAACTAAACGACATCAAACAAACTTAAAACTAGCTCCATCGTGTTCACTGGATCAAGATCCCCCCAAATCCTAAACTGATCGTCACTGTCCTATCGGTCTTTATTACAAAAGTAGAACATCATCCCAAGCATACCCCGCCCGACAAGATCTCGGGTTTACGGAACTCTCACAAATCAAACTTAACCAACCGACCGAGACTCAAAGTCACTGGACTCGCACACCTCAACCTATATTCCGACACTTATATTCTGACCCTTTCTAAAACCCTTAACTCATATTCTGACAACAGCCCCCCTTCCAAGAAAACACCTCAAGTGTTTCCATCATATTAAAGAATATTAGTGGGACGTTAAATCAACATATTGATGCTTATACGACAATGTAACCGGTAAAACTTCTACCACTGTTACTCAATGATTTATAGTCTATTCTATCCTGCTCATATAATCCGCACCCAAGTTGTCGCTTCCCTTGACTATTTTCACGTCAAAGGCATAGTTTTGCAAAAATAGAGACCAGCGCATCAATCGCCCGCTTTCAACTTTGCCCTTCCGTAAGTAAGCAAGTGGTGCATGGTCCGTCTCAAGCGTGAAATGTGTCCCGTAAAGATACTTGGAGAATCGAGTGACTCCAAATACTATCGCCAAGCACTCACGTTCTATTACGGAATATCGTTTCTCCCGATCCAACAGCTTGCGGCTGGCGTAAGCGACTGGAAAAACACCATCTTCGAACTCTTGAAGTAGCACCGCCCCTATTCCCGTATCCGAAGCATCTGTGCGGAGAATGTACGGCTTCTGTAAATCCGTTAGCCTCAAAATTGGAGAACTGGTAAGGAGTTCCTTTAACTTCTCGAACGCATGTTGTTGAGGTTCTTTCCATTCAACCACGTTGGGGCAGCCTTTCTTTGTCAGGTCTGTCAACGGTGCAGTCAGCGCAGCGTAGTTTGGGATGAACTTCCTGTAAAACCCAGCAAGTCCCAAAAATGAGCGTACTTGTTTCTTTGTCTTGGGTCGTGTTGCATTCTGTATCTGTTGCACTTTTTCATCTTCCATGCGCAACGTACCACCTCCGATCACATGTCCGGTGAAACCGACGTCTTTGTACCCTATGAATGTCTTGGAGGGTCGCACGGTCAGGTTCGCCTTTTGGATGCGTATGAACAACTCCCGCAACACGTCTAGGTGACCCTCCCAATTTCTTGTGTGGGGCAGGAGATCATCTACATAGTTATGCACTTTCGTCATTCCGTCGAGTAACCGCTTCATCACCCGGTTAAAAGCAGCTCCCGAGTTCATCAACCCAAAAGGATTGCGTCGAAATTGATAAGTCCCCGTCGTTGTTGAAAACGCTGTATACTTCTTAGATTCATCTTCCATCGGTATTTGCCAGTACCCTTTGGTAAAGTCAAGCTTTGAAAACACCTTGTCATTGCCCACTTTAGCCATGATATCTTCATAATTTCCCATCGGCTGATTGTCAAACTTCGTCACGCTATTCAATCGTCTGTAGTCTACACAAAATCGTATCGTTCCATCTTTCTTTTTTACGAGCACCACCGGTGAGTTGTATTCCGAAACTGTTTCTTCAATCACTCCTGCATCCAGCATCTTCTTTACTTCGTTCTCTATGTCCTGCTGCTTGGCATATGGCATTGGGTACGGCTTAACGCGCACGGGTTGTGGGGTTGTCAATTCGATCTTATGCTCTCCGAGTGTCGTCTCCCCTGGTACATCTGTGAAGATCGACTGGAATTCTGTCAGTAATTCTCGCAACTGTTTCTTTTGATCCCCGTGAAGATCCGGGTTGATGTGGATGTCATCAATCGTTTCAGTCTGCTGTGTTTGTGGAAGATTCTCAACGACTGATCCAAACTCAATTTCATCGTTTTCCATCTCCTCCATAACAGCGATGCGTGCAAATGCCGCTACGTTTGCATCTTCTATGTGATTCCTCTCCTGTCTGTTCGACATCTTCTCCGGCCTTCTCTAATCGTTCCACGCACCTCTTCAGAAGATTAGCGTGATAAATCTTCTTCCCATTAACGTCTAGCTCATAGTCCATGCGGTTCAGAACCTTTGTAACCTTGTATGGGCCCTTCCATTGCAACAGAAGCTTGTTGTGCGCAGTTGGCAGCAAAAGATAAACTCTTTGCCCCTCTTCAAATCGCCGTTCTTTCGTCTTTCGATCATAGTGATGCTTGTACTTGCCCTGGGCCTCAAGTAAACTCTCGCGTGCAATTTGACATGTGTCCTCAAGACGATTTCGGAGGTCTGCGATGTACGTATAAGTATTCCTCATTTCTGCTGACGTATCTTCCTTCGTCCATATCTCCCTGAGAACATCCAATGGACCACGTACGGCCCGGCCGTACAACAACTCAAACGGCGAAAACCCCGTACTCGCCTGTGGCACCTCCCTATATGCAAACAGGACTGCTGGCAGATACCTATCCCAGTCTTTCGGTCGCTCTGTGCACATCCTCGTAAGCATAGCCTTCAACACCCCGTTGATACGTTCACAAAGGCCATTGCATTTGGGGTTGTATGGCGTTGTGAAAAGCTGTCGCATTGAGATGAGTCGTGCCAACTCCGCCATCAACTCCGATGTGAGCTGGGTGCCTCGATCACTCAGTATCTCCTTCGGGAAGCCTACTCTACTGAACACTTCAAGTAATGCCTCGGCTACGTACACAGTCTCTATCCGTTTCAATGGAATGGCTTCCGGGTATCTCGTCGCATAATCTACAACAGTCAGTATGTACCGGTTTCCGCTTTCCGAAACAGGCGCGATCGGGCCTACTATATCGACAGCTACCCTTGTGAAAGGCGTTTCGATCAAGGGCATCTCTCCCAATGGTACCTTGCGCACTTTGCCCTTCGGGATGGTCCGCTGGCAGACATCACAAGATTGGCAGAAGCGTTTCACATCACCATTGATTCCGGGCCAATGAAAATTCGGTGCGATTCGATCAGCAGTCTTCTTTGTGCCAAGATGTCCACCTACGATCGATTCGTGCGCTACTGACATAATATGACTTCGAAGTGGCTTCGGCACGACGATCTGTTTTCGTTTGACTTCGTTGCCTTTCCGCAGCTCATAAAAGTAACGAAAAAGCATTCCGTTCTTCACCACATAGCAGAAGCTTCCTCTCTTGCGCGCCTTGAACAATGTCTTATCCTTGGCATATTGATACAGTTTGTTCAAGGACTCGTCTTCTTCCTGCATCCGGATGATGTCATCTCGATTGGTGCTGTCCACAGACAAATCTGGCGTTATGAGTGGTGACTTCCCTTTCTTCTCCCTCACAGCCTCTGCTCGTGTAGTTACGGCCGCTACTTTGATTGCTTCTTCGTGAGCTACCTCACCTGACACGTTGCGTTCTTGACACTCCACACATGAGTCAACGGCGTTGCTGTCGGGCTCTCCGGGTAATTTTGTGACGACCCCATCATCACGGGGAGCATTGCACATTATGCTCTCTTCTTGCTCATTGCAGAAATTGTTGGGCTCCACTGTCGGCATCGGTGTTGCCACACCAGTACTACCGACGTTCCCTATTATCAAATCGTAGGGTGGATCCTTCACCACCATCACATCTAGAATTCCTGTGTAGACTGGTGTCTCGACGCTAACACGAGCCATAGGAAAAGTACGAAGAGTGCCATCCATGAGTACACATCCACTCTTCTCACCAGTCATTTCTTCTTCTTTCACAAGATCTGCTTTCACAACGGCGCTATCACAACCGGTATCTCTCAACGCCACAACCCTCTGTCCTGAAACCGAGCCTCTGAACAACGGTAGGCGCTTGACGGTCTCGATCCGGTCGCATATGGCCCCAGTGTAAGGAATGACGTCGCCAGTCGCAAGGAAGAGTTGCCCGTCTCTCACATTGCTGTCAACAATCGCTTTCACTGCAGCTGCACCTGTCTTGAAGTTCTTCGTGGTAGTTGCACCTCGACCACGGTCTATCCGCGTCATCCTTGCACCTTGCTGTCGCTGAGTAGAAACGTGGCCGGCACCTTCTTTCTTCAAACAGTCTCTGGCGAAATGCCCATGTTTACCGCAATTGTAACACACGACAGAAGACGGCGCCTGGTTTGGTGCTCGGGGGCCACCAGCACTACGTTGCTGTGGCGTGCGATTCTGCGATGGCTTTGGCCTCCCTTGGTTGATGTTGCCGCCATGTGCCTCCAGGAACTGTTCCGCCAACTGTACTGTACCATCAATCGAATCCGGTGCACGTTCGCGTAGAAACAGACCCAGTTCTGGAAAACACATACCGATGAACTGCTCTTGTAACAACAGGTCGCGAAGTCCTTCAAACGTCTTTGCAATTCCTGCCATTTCGACCCACCTGTTAAAGAAACGGCTCTGTCGCGCAGCGTATTGTCTCGCCGATTCGTCCTTTTCGGCCCGAAGTTCCCGGAACTTTGAACGAAATCCCTCTGCCGTCATCTGATATCTCCGGAGAATGTTTTTCTTTAATGTCTCGTAATCACTTGCTGTCTCAATCGGCATGCTGCTGTACACTTCTAGCGCCTTACCCGTGAGTATAGCGCTGAGGCTGATCGTCCACGTATCACGCGGCCACTCTTGACTCGTCGCAAAACGCTCGAACCTTTCCAGAAAAGCATCGATATCATCAACCTTCTCGTCGAACTTCGGTAGCTTCGGTCGGTTACTTCCTGTGTTCCGAACCGGATTCTGCTCGCCGCCTCCAGCTGGTTCAGCTGCTCTAGCTTCTGCAAGTCGAAGTTCCGCAGCCATCTTTTCGAGTTGAAAACGTCTCTCCTGTTCGCGTTGGCGGTCTTCTCTCTCCTGTGCTCTTTGTTCACGTTCGTGAGCAACGCGCTCCCGTTCAGCTGCCTTCTGCTGTTCGGCCTCAACAAACCGTCGCAGTTCTTCATCCTTAAATCCTAGTTTCGTTCCAAGCTCGATCAGTGTTCGTAAGTCGGACTCCATGACGTCTCACCTCCACGCAGATAAAATCCCGGACGAGCCCCCAATTGTCACGGTATTGTGAGTGTACGTGCTGATCCACTGCTTGAGGTGCCTATGGCTTGCTGTCACAGGTGCGACTAACACTGATTTGAGTCTGTCACTAGATGTACCGTGCTTAAAGGCCTTAATATCTTCAAAAGTCGGACCTAAGTATCACTCGAAGGTTGTATTTTACAGTTTGCTGTCTGTTCTCGATTTACTTCGCAAGTTTATCTCAAGTCAATAAAGAGTCATACCTTGATTAGCGTTTATTATGCGTAATTCCACTAAATCATAACTGAACAATACACATATCCTTGCTAACGAATGATTTATCTTAAATGTATAACTTTAATATCAATTCTAATATTTATCCTTCCGATTCTTCCCTTTTGCCTTGCAATAACGCACAAATAACGTGAAATAACGCGAAATTCTCGCACCGAGCGTCCGGCTCCCAGGCCACGAGAATACTGACTGCTGCTGGTGCAGCTGACGCGCTCCTTATATACGCGCTGGCGATACAGCCGCTGCTCATTAAATATGTAACCAATCGAAGAACTTCCTGCCTAAACTTAGAACCAATAAGAAAATAGCTGCCCAAAAACATATGTTATAAGTGACATATGGGCCAAAAAGTGATGTTTTTGGGAAGACCACAAACTCGTCTACAAAAAGGTTTTGTCGGTTATAATCTCTGGCATTTATAAATACTTGAAAATTACACGCAAAGTTTGTGCTAGGTAGCACAAAAATTTCACTCGTCATAAAATCCAACAATATGAAAATTTTTAAACACAAAAATACTGCCATGTGCACAATCTTGGCGCGTTCTACACAACGCTATGTGAAACTTGAAATTTCGATATCGACTCGTGGAGATAACCGGTATACTTGATATATAAGTAAATTTTTAGATGACCCAAAATCTAACTAAACGACATCAAACAAACTTAAAACTAGCTCCATCGTGTTCACTGGATCAAGATCCCCCCAAATCCTAAACTGATCGTCACTGTCCTATCGGTCTTTATTACAAAAGTAGAACATCATCCCAAGCATACCCCGCCCGACAAGATCTCGGGTTTACGGAACTCTCACAAATCAAACTTAACCAACCGACCGAGACTCAAAGTCACTGGACTCGCACACCTCAACCTATATTCCGACACTTATATTCTGACCCTTTCTAAAACCCTTAACTCATATTCTGACAATCTCCTAGGCATATGTTGCTTCTCGTCTCGCGCCCAATCAACATCCACCCGGAAGCAGCACGCTAGACCCAGGGTGGAAGCTCCAAGGGCCCCGAACGGCACGGAAATTTGTCGCAACTTTAATTCGCGCCGGGGCTGCAGTCTACTAAACTGCCGATTCATGCATGCCTGCCTGAAATGTTTCCAGAACCACCCCGAGATTGCTCACAGAGACTAGCGGCACGCCGTCTCTAGCCCACTGTCTGACCGGCTCGACGAATGGGAACGACAACTTGAAACGGATAAGGACAAGGTATTTATTCTCAACGGATTACGTAATGGGTTCGATATCGTTAACGTTCGCACGGAAAATATTCAGTGTGCCGAAGCCCTCAACAGCCGCGTGGCTGAGCGACAATATCGTGATGAGGTAGAGAGCGAAATAAAGAAGGAAATTGCCCTGGGTCGCTATAAAGTAGTGGTAGAAAAACCGGCTATTGTCTCCCCGCTCTCCGCCATACCCAAAGAAAACGGTGAAATCAGGCTAATTCACGATTGCTCGCAACCAGAAGGCCTTTCTGTCAACTCCCACGCCACCCCCGACAAACATGTTTTTACATCCGTGGACATCGCTGCCGATATGGTCAGTAGAAACTCGTTTATGGCAAAAGTGGACCTTAAATCAGCTTATCGGCAGGTCCCGCTCAGCGAAGCGTCCCAACGTCTAACGGGCTTAAAGTGGAAATTTAAGGGTAATAAACATCACACATACCTTGTAGATACCCGCTTGCCCTTCGGGGCTTCATTAAGCGTTGGTATTTTCCATCGTATTACTCAGAGTGTCTGCCGCATGCTTAAAAAACAAGGTATAAAAGCAATAATTTGCTACCTCGATGACTTTTTTATTACCGCTGATACATTTGACGACACGCTCAAGGCAATGCAATGCTTGATACGGCTCCTCCGGTCGCTTGGTTTCGCAATCAACTGGGAGAAATGCATCTCCCCTACGCGCAGACTAACGTTTCTCGGAGTGACTATCGACTCCACCGACTGCACGCTGTCAATTCCCACGGATAAGCTATGCGAAGTCCAAACCCTTCTCTCCCACTACGCAAGTCCCGACAACAGACGGCTCTCAAAACGCGACCTCCAGAGCCTGCTGGGGAAACTGAACTGGGTCGGACGTGTTGTCAGTGTCATACGTCCGGCCATGCGTCGTCTAATCGTGCTTATGACGTCACTACGTCGCCCTAACCACCGCACCCGTATCACTACGGACACTCGCCGAGACTTACTACTGCTTAATGTGCTTTGCGCCTCATTCAACGGTACATCTCGCTTTTCCTCCCAAAGGGATGTGCCCGATCGCGCCTTTCACATTGCCACAGACGCAAGCCCGACTGCTGCAGGCGCAGCGGTCGTTTGCCACAATAGAGCCATAGACTGGCTCTATTGCAACTTCGCCACGGATATGCCCGCCATCAATGATTGCGACATAAATACGAAAGAACTAGCTGCTGTTCTTTTGGCGCTGCGCCGCTGGGCACCGTTCTGCGCTTCTAAGACGGTTCAACTATATTCGGATAATAAAGCAACCCTTTATGCCCTTAACCGAGGAAGAATTAGAAACACTATTGCGTCCGATGTTTTATGCGAAATACTAATATTATGCGTTAAGTTTGACATTAAAATATGTGCCGCCTACGTAAACACGAAACTTAATAAGCTCCCGGATGCCATTTCGCGACTATCCAGCCTTCCACATGCCACGTATGCATTCGGCCACGTCCCGCTCGCTGACCTCCGGCACCACATGTCACCAATTGCTATGCGTCGTTTGTTCCAGGAGTGGTACGGGAGACACAAATTTTGGACAACGAAGTGGCCCAATTCCGCAGAGCAGCCCTAGCAGAAAGCACTCGTGAAACGTACTCGGCTCAGCTGAAGTCTTACCTGGCCTTCTGCCAAGCCTTTAGGATGCGCCCAGCCCCCGCAGAAACTACGACCGTGCTCCGTTACGCGTGTTTTCTCAGCCGATCCCTGAAACCCCAGTCCGTGAGATGCTATCTCGCTGCAGTTCGCCTACTCCACTTGGAGCTGGGTTACACGAACCCCATTGAGAATAACCACTTCGTGAAGACGCTATTGAAAGGAATCGACACGCAGAAAGGTACGCCACCCCGACAGAAACTACCGCTCTCGCTGGATATCTTGCAGCGCGTCCGAGGAGTTCTCGACCTCTCGCAACCATTAGAGGCCTGCTTCTGGGCTGCTTGTCTCATGGGCTTCTTTACCTTTCTGCGCAAGTCCTCGCTGCTATCCCGTACCCAGACTAGCCACGACTGTAGAACTGACCTCTGCCGTGATGACGTAACGCTGTGTGCAGATGGCGCCCTAGTTCACGTAAAACGCACCAAAACACTTCGCAACTTTTCACGAGCCCTCGTCATCCCAATCCCAGAGGTAGAGCAGTCTACAGTATGCCTCACTGCAGCGTTAAAACACCACCTCCGCCTTTCGCCCGCACATGGTAAAGCGGCGCTTTTCTCCTACAGAACCCCGGACTCCACCGTCCCTCTCTCCCACGCAGCGTTCTCGTCGATGCTGAAATGCAAACTGCGTGCTGTTGGGCTAGATGACTCAGCCTACAGCGGCCATAGCCTACGACGAGCCGGGGCTACCTTTGCTCTTGCCTGTGGGCTGCCACCGCAAGTGATTAAGAGCCAAGGAGACTGGACATCGGAGTCCTACACGCGATACACTGACGTCCCTCTGAGTCTACGCCTGGATTGTGCAAAAACCATGGGATCAAACGTTCAAAACGCCTTGTCCTAACTACTACAAGTAACACTTCGTGGTTTGGGTATTTGGACAGTTTCTTAAAGTATGTTTGTTTTATGCATAATGTGTTCAGCAGTCAGGCAATAAACATTTGTACCCAAACCACTCTCTCATTCGTCTTGCCAGCCATAACGGCTAGAGACTAGAACGCTATAAGTTTTAATTAAAAAATAAAGTGTTATTTGATTTTAAAACTCTGGTGATGCGCTGCCCCTTTTCCCCCTTAATCCCCCACGCTACTCGACTTGACAGCGACGGAGCGTGCCAGACGGAGATGTAGACAGAGCGTCTCGGCTTACAGCGTGCCGCCATGCAAGGCGGGAGCGAAGCACACACTCAGTAACTCGGGGGCGGAGCTCGCCCCAGAGTACCTTCTGTCATGCCTGTGTTCTATTGGCCGTTGAGTCGTGCAGGGATTAAGTCGGACGGTACATAACAAGGCTCTTCCAAGCTTCCCCTCACAAATGCAAAGCAAGCACTGGTCAAGCAAGCGCTTCCAGAGACCCACCTCCATCCCCCTTCCCCTTCCCTGTTTAATTGTTTACAAGTACAGTTTTATGTTGAATATGTTAGTCTGGTTAGTGGACAGTTTCTTAAAGTATGTTTGTTTTATGCATAATGTGTTCAGCAGTCAGGCAATAAACATTTGTACCCAAACCACTCTCTCATTCGTCTTGCCAGCCATAACGGCTAGAGACTAGAACGCTATAAGTTTTAAATGTTCTTTTGGAAGAGGAAATAATCGAGAAAAGACCAGAAAGAAAGAGAAAAGGAGACGAAATCTAAGAAATAGGTTGAAAATAGTCCGGAAACGAATTTCAGGAAGAGAAAATAGGCGAGAAAAAGCAAGAAAAGAAAAGAAAGCAGGAAGAAATGTAAGAAATCAAGAGGAAATAGGCTGCAAACGTCCTTCCGGAAAAGAAAATAGGCGAGAAAAAGCAAGAAAAGAAGAAAAAAACTGGTCGAAAAGTAAGAAATCAGGGAAAATATGCCTGAAAGATCTTTAGGAATAGGAAACAAACGAGAAAACACACGAAAAGACGAGAAAACAGCATGAAATGTAAGAAATCAAATTGAAATAAGCCGGAAATGTTCTTCTGTAACAGGAAATAATCGAGAAAAGAGAAGAAAGAAAGAGAAAAGGGGAGGAAATTTAAGAAATAGGTTTGAAAATAGTCCGGAAACGAATTTCAGGAAGAGAAAATAGGCGAGAAAAGGCAAGAAAAGAAGAGAAAACAGGAGGCAAACTGAGAAATCAGGAAAAATACGCTGAGAACGATCTGGTGGAAGTGAAAATTGGTGACTAAAGACAAGAAAAGAAGAGAAAAGGGATGAAATCAAAGAAATCAAGAGGAAATAGGCCGGAAACGATCTTCAGGAAAAGAAAACAGGCTAGAAAGAAAAAGAAAAGAAGTTAAAATTGGATGAAATGTAAGAAATCAAGAGGAAGTAGGCCGGAAACGCTCTTCTGGAAGAGAAAATAGTCGAGAACACACAAGATGAGAAAAGTAAACAGGATGAAATCTAAGAAATATGGAGAAAATAAGTCGGAAATGAATTTGAGAAAGAAAAAATAGGCGACAAAAGTCAAGAAAAGAAGAGAATACAGGTGGAAATCTGAGAAATCAGGAAAAATAGGCTGGAAGCGATTTGGTGGAAGATAAAATTGGCGAGAAAAGAGAAGAAAAGAAAAGAAAATTGAATGAAATGTAAGAATTCAAGAGGAAATGGGCCGGAAACGATCTTCAGGAAGAGAAAATAGCCGAGAACACACAAGATGAGAAGAGTAAACAGGATGAAATGTAAGAAATATGGAGAAAATAAGTTGGAAACGAATTTGAGAAAGAAAAATTAGGCGAGAAAAGGCAAGAAAAGAACAGAAAGCAGGATGAAATGTAAGAAATCAAGAGGAAATAGGCCGCAAACGTCCTTCTGGAAGAGAAAATAGGCGAGAAAAGGCAAGAAAAGAAGAGAAAACAGGTCGAAAAGTAAGAAATCTGGGAAAATATACCTGAAACGATCTTCAGGAAGAGAAAATAGACGAGAAAACACAAGAAGAGACGAGAAAACAGCATGAAATGTAAGAAATCAAAATGAAATAGGCCGGAAATGTTCTTTTGGAAGAGGAAATAATCGAGAAAAGACCAGAAAGAAAGAGAAAAGGAGATGAAATCTAAGAAATAGGTTGAAAATAGTCCGGAAACGAATTTCAGGAAGAGAAAATAGGCGAGAAAAGGCAAGAAAAGAAAAGAAAGCAGGAAGAAATGTAAGAAATCAAGAAGAAATAGGCTGCAAACGTCCTTCCGGAAAAGAAAATAGGCGAGAAAAAGCAAGAAAAGAAGAAAAAAACTGGTGGAAAAGTAAGAAATCAGGGAAAATATGCCTGAAAGATCTTTAGGAAGAGGAAACAAACGAGAAAACACACGAAAAGACGAGAAAACAGCATTAAATGTAAGAAATCAAAATGAAATAAGCCGGAAATGTTCTTCTGTAACAGGAAAAAATCGAGAAAAGAGAAGAAAGAAAGAGAAAAGGGGAGGAAATTTAAGAAATACGTTTGAAAATAGTCCGGAAACGAATTTCTGGAAGAGAAAATAGGCGAGAAAAGGCAAGAAAAGAAGAGAAAACAGGAGGCAAACTGAGAAATCAGGAAAAATATGCCTGAAACGATCTTCAGGAAGAGAAAATAGACGAGAAAACACAAGAAGAGACGAGAAAACAGCATGAAATGTAAGAAATCAAAATGAAATAGGCCGGAAATGTTCTTTTGGAAGAGGAAATAATCGAGAAAAGACCAGAAAGAAAGAGAAAAGGAGACAAAATCTAAGAAATAGGTTGAAAATAGTCCGGAAACGAATTTCAGGAAGAGAAAATAGGCGAGAAAAAGCAAGAAAAGATAAGAAAGCAGGAAGAAATGTAAGAAATCAAGAGGAAATAGGCTGCAAACGTCCTTCCGGAAAAGAAAATAGGCGAGAAAAAGCAAGAAAAGAAGAAAAAAACTGGTCGAAAAGTAAGAAATCAGGGAAAATATGCCTGAAAGATCTTTAGGAAGAGGAAACAAACGAGAAAACACACGAAAAGACGAGAAAACAGCATGAAATGTAAGAAATCAAATTGAAATAAGCCGGAAATGTTCTTCTGTAACAGGAAATAATCGAAAAAAGAGAAGAAAGAAAGAGAAAAGGGGAGGAAATTTAAGAAATAGGTTTGAAAATAGTCCGGAAACGAATTTCAGGAAGAGAAAATAGGCGAGAAAAGGCAAGAAAAGAAGAGAAAACAGGAGGCAAACTGAGAAATCAGGAAAAATACGCTGAGAACGATCTGGTGGAAGTGAAAATTGGTGACAAAAGACAAGAAAAGAAGAGAAAAGGGATGAAATCAAAGAAATCAAGAGGAAATAGGCCGGAAACGATCTTCAGGAAAAGAAAACAGGCTAGAAAGAAAAAGAAAAGAAGTTAAAATTGGATGAAATGTAAGAAATCAAGAGGAAGTAGGCCGGAAACGCTCTTCTGGAAGAGAAAATAGTCGAGAACACACAAGATGAGAAAAGTAAACAGGATGAAATCTAAGAAATATGGAGAAAATAAGTCGGAAACGAATTTGAGAAAGAAAAAATAGGCGACAAAAGTCAAGAAAAGAAGAGAAAACAGGTAGAAATCTGAGAAATCAGGAAAAATAGGCTGGAAGCGATTTGGTGGAAGATAAAATTGGCGAGAAAAGAGAAGAAAAGAAAAGAAAATTGAATGAAATGTAAGAATTCAAGAGGAAATGGGCCGGAAACGATCTTCAGGAAGAGAAAATAGCCGAGAACACACAAGATGAGAAGAGTAAACAGGATTAAATGTAAGAAATATGGAGAAAATAAGTCGGAAACGAATTTGAGAAAGAAAAAATAGGCGACAAAAGTCAAGAAAAGAAGAGAAAACAGGTAGAAATCTGAGAAATCAGGAAAATAGGCTGGAAGCGATTTGGTGGAAGATAAAATTGGCGAGAAAAGAGAAGAAAAGAAAAGAAAATTGAATGAAATGTAAGAATTCAAGAGGAAATGGGCCGGAAACGATCTTCAGGAAGAGAAAATAGCCGCGAACACACAAGATGAGAAGAGTAAACAGGATGAAATGTAAGAAATATGGAGAAAATAAGTTGGAAACGAATTTGAGAAAGAAAAATTAGGCGAGAAAAGGCAAGAAAAGAACAGAAAGCAGGATGAAATGTAAGAAATCAAGAGGAAATAGGCCGCAAACGTCCTTCTGGAAGAGAAAATAGGCGAAAAAAGACAAGAAAAGAAGAGAAATGGGGATGAGATCTAAGAAATCAAGAGGAAATAGGTCGGAAACGATCTTTAGAAAGAGAAAATAGGCGAGAAAAGGCAAGAAAAGAAGAGAAAACAGGTGGAAATCTGAGAAATCAGGAAAAATAGGCTGGAAGCGATCTGGTGGAAGATAAAATTGGCGAGAAAAGAGAAGAAAAGAAGAGAAAATTGGATGAAATGTAAGAATTCAAGAGGAAATGGGCCGGAAACGATCTTCAGGAAGAGAAAATAGCCGAGAACACCCAAGATGAGAAGAGTGAACAGGATGAAATGTAAGAAATATGGAGAAAATAAGTTGGAAACGAATTTGAGGAAGATAAAATAGGCGAGAAAAGGCAAGAGAAGAACAGAAAGCAGGATGAAATGTAAGAAATCAAGAGGAAATAGGCCGCAAACGTCCTTCTGGAAGAGAAAATAGGCGAGAAAAGGCAAGAAAAGAAGAGAAAACAGGTCGAAAAGTAAGAAATCTGGGAAAATATACCTGAAACGATCTTCAGGAAGAGAAAATAGACGAGAAAACACAAGAAGAGACGAGAAAACAGCATGAAATGTAAGAAATCAAAATGAAATAGGCCGGAAATGTTCTTTTGGAAGAGGAAATAATCGAGAAAAGACCAGAAAGAAAGAGAAAAAGAGACGAAATCTAAGAAATAGGTTGAAAATAGTCCGGAAACGAATTTCAGGAAGAGAAAATAGGCGAGAAAAGGCAAGAAAAGAAAAGGAAGCAGGAAGAAATGTAAGAAATCAAGAGGAAATAGGCTGCAAACGTCCTTCCGGAAAAGAAAATAGGCGAGAAAAAGCAAGAAAAGAAGAAAAAAACTGGTGGAAAAGTAAGAAATCAGGGAAAATATGCCTGAAAGATCTTTAGGAAGAGGAAACAAACGAGAAAACACACGAAAAGACGAGAAAACAGCATTAAATGTAAGAAATCAAAATGAAATAAGCCGGAAATGTTCTTCTGTAACAGGAAAAAATCGAGAAAAGAGAAGAAAGAAAGAGAAAAGGGGAGGAAATTTAAGAAATAGGTTTGAAAATAGTCCGGAAACGAATTTCAGAAAAAGAAAATAGGCGAGAAAAGGCAAGAAAAGAACAGAAAGCTGGATGAAATGTAAGAAATCAAGACGAAATAGGCCGGAAATGTTCTTCTGGAAGAGAAAATAGGCGAGAAAAGGCAAGAAAAGAAGAGAAAACATGTCGAAAAGTAAGAAATCTGGGAAAATATGCTTGAAACGATCTTCAGGAAGAGAAAATAGACGAGAAAACACAAGAAGAGACGAGAAAACAGCATGAAATGTAAGAAATCAAAATGAAATAAGCCGGAAATGTTCTTCTGTAACAGGAAATAATCGAGAAAAGAGAAGAAAGAAAGAGAAAAGGGGAGGAAATTTAAGAAATAGGTTTGAAAATAGTCCGGAAACGAATTTCAGGAAGAGAAAATAGGCGAGAAAAGGCAAGAAAAGAACAGAAAGCAGGATGAAATGTAAGAAATCAAGAGGAATTAGGCCGCAAACGTCCTTCTGGAAGAGAAAATAGGCGAGAAAAGACAAGAAAAGAAGAGAAATGGGGATGAGATCTAAGAAATCAAGAGGAAATAGGTCGGAAACGATCTTTAGAAAGAGAAAATAGGCGAGAAAAGGCAAGAAAAGAAGAGAAAACAGGTCGAAAAGTAAGAAATCTGGGAAAATATGCCTGAAAGATCTTTAGGAAGAGGAAACAAACGAGAAAACACACGAAAAGACGAGAAAACAGCATTAAATGTAAGAAATCAAAATGAAATAAGCCGGAAATGTTCTTCTGTAACAGGAAAAAATCGAGAAAAGAGAAGAAAGAAAGAGAAAAGGGGAGGAAATTTAAGAAATAGGTTTGAAAATAGTCCGGAAACGAATTTCAGGAAGAGAAAATAGGCGAGAAAAGGCAAGAAAAGAAGAGAAAACAGGAGGCAAACTGGGAAATCAGGAAAAATACGCTGAGAACGATCTGGTGGAAGTGAAAATTGGTGACAAAAGACAAGAAAAGAAGAGAAAAGGGATGAAATCAAAGAAATCAAGAGGAAATAGGTCGGAAACGATCTTCAGGAAAAGAAAACAGGCTAGAAAGAAAAAGAAAAGAAGTTAAAATTGGATGAAATGTAAGAAATCAAGAGGAAGTAGGCCGGAAACGCTCTTCTGGAAGAGAAAATAGTCGAGAACACACAAGATGAGAAAAGTAAACAGGATGAAATCTAAGAAATATGGAGAAAATAAGTCGGAAACGAATTTGAGAAAGAAAAAATAGGCGACAAAAGTCAAGAAAAGAAGAGAATACAGGTGGAAATCTGAGAAATCAGGAAAAATAGGCTGGAAGCGATTTGGTGGAAGATAAAATTGGCGAGAAAAGAGAAGAAAAGAAGAGAAAATTGAATGAAATGTAAGAATTCAAGAGGAAATGGGCCGGAAACGATCTTCAGGAAGAGAAAATAGCCGAGAACACACAAGATGAGAAGAGTAAACAGGATGAAATGTAAGAAATATGGAGAAAATAAGTTGGAAACGAATTTGAGAAAGAAAAATTAGGCGAGAAAAGGCAAGAAAAGAACAGAAAGCAGGATGAAATGTAAGAAATCAAGAGGAAATAGGCCGCAAACGTCCTTCTGGAAGAGAAAATAGGCGAGAAAAGACAAGAAAAGAAGAGAAATGGGGATGAGATCTAAGAAATCAAGAGGAAATAGGTCGGAAACGATCTTTAGAAAGAGAAAATAGGCGAGAAAAGGCAAGAAAAGAAGAGAAAACAGGTCGAAAAGTAAGAAATCTGGGAAAATATGACTGAAAGATCTTTAGGAAGAGGAAACAAACGAGAAAACACACGAAAAGACGAGAAAACAGCATGAAATGTAAGAAATCAAAATGAAATAAGCCGGAAATGTTCTTCTGTAACAGGAAATAATCGAGAAAAGAGAAGAAAGAAAGAGAAAAGGGGAGGAAATTTAAGAAATAGGTTTGAAAATAGTCCGGAAACGAATTGCAGGAAGAGAAAATAGGCGAGAAAAGGCAAGAAAAGAAGAGAAAACAGGAGGCAAACTGAGAAATCAGGAAAAATACGCTGAGAACGATCTGGTGGAAGTGAAAATTGGTGACTAAAGACAAGAAAAGAAGAGAAAAGGGATGAAATCAAAGAAATCAAGAGGAAATAGGCCGGAAACGATCTTCAGGAAAAGAAAACAGGCTAGAAAGAAAAAGAAAAGAAGTTAAAATTGGATGAAATGTAAGAAATCAAGAGGAAGTAGGCCGGAAACGCTCTTCTGGAAGAGAAAATAGTCGAAAACCCACAAGATGAGAAAAGTAAACAGGATGAAATCTAAGAAATATGGAGAAAATAAGTCGGAAACGAATTTGAGAAAGAAAAAATAGGCGACAAAAGTCAAGAAAAGAAGAGAAAACAGGTGGAAATCTGAGAAATCAGGAAAAATAGGCTGGAAGCGATCTGGTAAAAGATAAAATTGGCGAGAAAAGAGAAGAAAAGAAGAGAAAATTGAATGAAATGTAAGAATTCAAGAGGAAATGGGCCGGAAACGATCTTCAGGAAGAGAAAATAGCCGAGAACACACAAGATGAGAAGAGTAAACAGGATGAAATGTAAGAAATATGGAGAAAATAAGTTGGAAACGAATTTGAGAAAGAAAAATTAGGCGAGAAAAGGCAAGAAAAGAACAGAAAGCAGGATGAAATGTAAGAAATCAAGAGGAAATAGGCCGCAAACGTCCTTCTGGAAGAGAAAATAGGCGAAAAAAGACAAGAAAAGAAGAGAAATGGGGATGAGATCTAAGAAATCAAGAGAAAATAGGTCGGAAACGATCTTCAGAAAGAGAAAATAGGCGAGAAAAGGCAAGAAAAGAAGAGAAAACAGGTCGAAAAGTAAGAAATCTGGGAAAATATGCCTGAAACGATCTTCAGGAAGAGAAAATAGACGAGAAAACACAAGAAGAGACGAGAAAACAGCATGAAATGTAAGAAATCAAAATGAAATAGGCCGGGAATGTTCTTTTGGAAGAGGAAATAATCGAGAAAAGACCAGAAAGAAAGAGAAAAAGAGACGAAATCTAAGAAATAGGTTGAAAATAGTCCGGAAACGAATTTCAGGAAGAGAAAATAGGCGAGAAAAAGCAAGAAAAGAAGAGAAAGCAGGAAGAAATGTAAGAAATCAAGAGGAAATAGGCTGCAAACGTCCTTCCGGAAAAGAAAATAGGCGAGAAAAAGCAAGAAAAGAAGAAAAAAACTGGTCGAAAAGTAAGAAATCAGGGAAAATATGCCTGAAAGATCTTTAGGAAGAGGAAACAAACGAGAAAACACACGAAAAGACGAGAAAACAGCATGAAATGTAAGAAATGAAATTGAAATAAGCCGGAAATGTTCTTCTGTAACAGGAAATAATCGAGAAAAGAGAAGAAAGAAAGAGAAAAGGGGAGGAAATTTAAGAAATAGGTTTGAAAATAGTCCGGAAACGAATTTCAGGAAGAGAAAATAGGCGAGAAAAGGCAAGAAAAGAAGAGAAAACAGGAGGCAAACTGAGAAATCAGGAAAAATACGCTGAGAACGATCTGGTGGAAGTGAAAATTGGTGACAAAAGACAAGAAAAGAAGAGAAAAGGGATGAAATCAAAGAAATCAAGAGGAAATAGGCCGGAAACGATCTTCAGGAAAAGAAAACAGGCTAGAAAGAAAAAGAAAAGAAGTTAAAATTGGATGAAATGTAAGAAATCAAGAGGAAGTAGGCCGGAAACGCTCTTCTGGAAGAGAAAATAGTCGAGAACACACAAGATGAGAAAAGTAAACAGGATGAAATCTAAGAAATATGGAGAAAATAAGTCGGAAACGAATTTGAGAAAGAAAAAATAGGCGACAAAAGTCAAGAAAAGAAGAGAAAACAGGTGGAAATCTGAGAAATCAGGAAAAATAGGCTGGAAGCGATTTGGTGGAAGATAAAATTGGCGAGAAAAGAGAAGAAAAGAAGAGAAAATTGAATGAAATGTAAGAATTCAAGAGGAAATGGGCCGGAAACGATCTTCAGGAAGAGAAAATAGCCGAGAACACACAAGATGAGAAGAGTAAACAGGATGAAATGTAAGAAATATGGAGAAAATAAGTTGGAAACGAATTTGAGAAAGAAAAATTAGGCGAGAAAAGGCAAGAAAAGAACAGAAAGCAGGATGAAATGTAAGAAATCAAGAGGAAATAGGCCGCAAACGTCCTTCTGGAAGAGAAAATAGGCGAGAAAAGACAAGAAAAGAAGAGAAATGGGGATGAGATCTAAGAAATCAAGAGGAAATAGGTCGGAAGCGATCTTTAGAAAGAGAAAATAGGCGAGAAAAGGCAAGAAAAGAAGAGAAAACAGGTCGAAAAGTAAGAAATCTGGGAAAATATGCCTGAAAGATCTTTAGGAAGAGGAAACAAACGAGAAAACACACGAAAAGACGAGAAAACAGCATGAAATGTAAGAAATCAAAATGAAATAAGCCGGAAATGTTCTTCTGTAACAGGAAAAAATCGAGAAAAGAGAAGAAAGAAAGAGAAAAGGGGAGGAAATTTAAGAAATAGGTTTGAAAATAGTCCGGAAACGAATTTCAGGAAGAGAAAATAGGCGAGAAAAGGCAAGAAAAGAAGAGAATACAGGTGGAAATCTGAGAAATCAGGAAAAATAGGCTGGAAGCGATTTGGTGGAAGATAAAATTGGCGAGAAAAGAGAAGAAAAGAAGAGAAAATTGAATGAAATGTAAGAATTCAAGAGGAAATGGGCCGGAAACGATCTTCAGGAAGAGAAAATAGCCGAGAACACACAAGATGAGAAGAGTAAACAGGATGAAATGTAAGAAATATGGAGAAAATAAGTTGGAAACGAATTTGAGAAAGAAAAATTAGGCGAGAAAAGGCAAGAAAAGAACAGAAAGCAGGATGAAATGTAAGAAATCAAGAGGAAATAGGCCGCAAACGTCCTTCTGGAAGAGAAAATAGGCGAGAAAAGACAAGAAAAGAAGAGAAATGGGGATGAGATCTAAGAAATCAAGAGGAAATAGGTCGGAAACGATCTTTAAAAAGAGAAAATAGGCGAGAAAAGGCAAGAAAAGAAGAGAAAACAGGTCGAAAAGTAAGAAATCTGGGAAAATATGCCTGAAACAATCTTCAAGAAGAGAAAATAGACGAGAAAACACAAGAAGAGACGAGAAAACAGCATGAAATGTAAGAAATCAAAATGAAATAGGCCGGAAATGTTCTTTTGGAAGAGGAAATAATCGAGAAAAGACCAGAAAGAAAGAGAAAAGGAGACGAAATCTAAGAAATAGGTTGAAAATAGTCCGGAAACGAATTTCAGGAAGAGAAAATAGGCGAGAAAAGGCAAGAAAAGAAGAGAAAACAGGAGGCAAACTGAGAAATCAGGAAAAATACGCTGAGAACGATCTGGTGGAAGTGAAAATTGGTGACAAAAGACAAGAAAAGAAGAGAAAAGGGATGAAATCAAAGAAATCAAGAGGAAATAGGCCGGAAACGATCTTCAGGAAAAGAAAACAGGCTAGAAAGAAAAAGAAAAGAAGTTAAAATTGGATGAAATGTAAGAAATCAAGAGGAAGTAGGCCGGAAACGCTCTTCTGGAAGAGAAAATAGTCGAGAACACACAAGATGAGAAAAGTAAACAGGATGAAATCTAAGAAATATGGAGAAAATAAGTCGGAAACGAATTTGAGAAAGAAAAAATAGGCGACAAAAGTCAAGAAAAGAAGAGAATACAGGTGGAAATCTGAGAAATCAGGAAAAATAGGCTGGAAGCGATTTGGTGGAAGATAAAATTGGCGAGAAAAGAGAAGAAAAGAAGAGAAAATTGAATGAAATGTAAGAATTCAAGAGGAAATGGGCCGGAAACGATCTTCAGGAAGAGAAAATAGCCGAGAACACACAAGATGAGAAGAGTAAACAGGATGAAATGTAAGAAATATGGAGAAAATAAGTTGGAAACGAATTTGAGAAAGAAAAATTAGGCGAGAAAAGGCAAGAAAAGAACAGAAAGCAGGATGAAATGTAAGAAATCAAGAGGAAATAGGCCGCAAACGTCCTTCTGGAAGAGAAAATAGGCGAGAAAAGACAAGAAAAGAAGAGAAATGGGGATGAGATCTAAGAAATCAAGAGGAAATAGGTCGAAAACGATCTTTAGAAAGAGAAAATAGGCGAGAAAAGGCAATAAAAGAAGAGAAAACAGGTCGAAAAGTAAGAAATCTGGGAAAATATGCCTGAAAGATCTTTAGGAAGAGGAAACAAACGGGAAAACACACGAAAAGACGAGAAAACAGCATTAAATGTAAGAAATCAAAATGAAATAAGCCGGAAATGTTCTTCTGTAACAGGAAAAAATCGAGAAAAGAGAAGAAAGAAAGAGAAAAGGGGAGGAAATTTAAGAAATAGGTTTGAAAATAGTCCGGAAACGAATTTCAGGAAGAGAAAATAGGCGAGAAAAGGCAAGAAAAGAAGAGAATACAGGTGGAAATCTGAGAAATCAGGAAAAATAGGCTGGAAGCGATTTGGTGGAAGATAAAATTGGCGAGAAAAGAGAAGAAAAGAAGAGAAAATTGAATGAAATGTAAGAATTCAAGAGGAAATGGGCCGGAAACGATCTTCAGGAAGAGAAAATAGCCGAGAACACACAAGATGAGAAGAGTAAACAGGATGAAATGTAAGAAATATGGAGAAAATAAGTTGGAAACGAATTTGAGAAAGAAAAATTAGGCGAGAAAAGGCAAGAAAAGAACAGAAAGCAGGATGAAATGTAAGAAATCAAGAGGAAATAGGCCGCAAACGTCCTTCTGGAAGAGAAAATAGGCGAGAAAAGACAAGAAAAGAAGAGAAATGGGGATGAGATCTAAGAAATCAAGAGGAAATAGGTCGGAAACGATCTTTAGAAAGAGAAAATAGGCGAGAAAAGGCAAGAAAAGAAGAGAAAACAGGTCGAAAAGTAAGAAATCTGGGAAAATATGCCTGAAACAATCTTCAGGAAGAGAAAATAGACGAGAAAACACAAGAAGAGACGAGAAAACAGCATGAAATGTAAGAAATCAAAATGAAATAGGCCGGAAATGTTCTTTTGGAAGAGGAAATAATCGAGAAAAGACCAGAAAGAAAGAGAAAAGGAGACGAAATCTAAGAAATAGGTTGAAAATAGTCCGGAAACGAATTTCAGGAAGAGAAAATAGGCGAGAAAAGGCAAGAAAAGAAGAGAAAACAGGAGGCAAACTGAGAAATCAGGAAAAATACGCTGAGAACGATCTGGTGGAAGTGAAAATTGGTGACAAAAGACAAGAAAAGAAGAGAAAAGGGATGAAATCAAAGAAATCAAGAGGAAATAGGCCGGAAACGATCTTCAGGAAAAGAAAACAGGCTAGAAAGAAAAAGAAAAGAAGTTAAAATTGGATGAAATGTAAGAAATCAAGAGGAAGTAGGCCGGAAACGCTCTTCTGGAAGAGAAAATAGTCGAGAACACACAAGATGAGAAAAGTAAACAGGATGAAATCTAAGAAATATGGAGAAAATAAGTCGGAAACGAATTTGAGAAAGAAAAAATAGGCGACAAAAGTCAAGAAAAGAAGAGAATACAGGTGGAAATCTGAGAAATCAGGAAAAATAGGCTGGAAGCGATTTGGTGGAAGATAAAATTGGCGAGAAAAGAGAAGAAAAGAAGAGAAAATTGAATGAAATGTAAGAATTCAAGAGGAAATGGGCCGGAAACGATCTTCAGGAAGAGAAAATAGCCGAGAACACACAAGATGAGAAGAGTAAACAGGATGAAATGTAAGAAATATGGAGAAAATAAGTTGGAAACGAATTTGAGAAAGAAAAATTAGGCGAGAAAAGGCAAGAAAAGAACAGAAAGCAGGATGAAATGTAAGAAATCAAGAGGAAATAGGCCGCAAACGTCCTTCTGGAAGAGAAAATAGGCGAGAAAAGACAAGAAAAGAAGAGAAATGGGGATGAGATCTAAGAAATCAAGAGGAAATAGGTCGGAAACGATCTTTAGAAAGAGAAAATAGGCGAGAAAAGGCAATAAAAGAAGAGAAAACAGGTCGAAAAGTAAGAAATCTGGGAAAATATGCCTGAAAGATCTTTAGGAAGAGGAAACAAACGGGAAAACACACGAAAAGACGAGAAAACAGCATTAAATGTAAGAAATCAAAATGAAATAAGCCGGAAATGTTCTTCTGTAACAGGAAAAAATCGAGAAAAGAGAAGAAAGAAAGAGAAAAGGGGAGGAAATTTAAGAAATAGGTTTGAAAATAGTCCGGAAACGAATTTCAGGAAGAGAAAATAGGCGAGAAAAGCCAAGAAAAGAAGAGAAAACAGGAGGCAAACTGGGAAATCAGGAAAAATACGCTGAGAACGATCTGGTGGAAGTGAAAATTGGTGACAAAAGACAAGAAAAGAAGAGAAAAGGGATGAAATCAAAGAAATCAAGAGGAAATAGGCCGGAAACGATCTTCAGGAAAAGAAAACAGGCTAGAAAGAAAAAGAAAAGAAGTTAAAATTGGATGAAATGTAAGAAATCAAGAGGAAGTAGGCCGGAAACGCTCTTCTGGAAGAGAAAATAGTCGAGAACACACAAGATGAGAAAAGTAAACAGGATGAAATCTAAGAAATATGGAGAAAATAAGTCGGAAACGAATTTGAGAAAGAAAAAATAGGCGACAAAAGTCAAGAAAAGAAGAGAATACAGGTGGAAATCTGAGAAATCAGGAAAAATAGGCTGGAAGCGATTTGGTGGAAGATAAAATTGGCGAGAAAAGAGAAGAAAAGAAGAGAAAATTGAATGAAATGTAAGAATTCAAGAGGAAATGGGCCGGAAACGATCTTCAGGAAGAGAAAATAGCCGAGAACACACAAGATGAGAAGAGTAAACAGGATGAAATGTAAGAAATATGGAGAAAATAAGTTGGAAACGAATTTGAGAAAGAAAAATTAGGCGAGAAAAGGCAAGAAAAGAACAGAAAGCAGGATGAAATGTAAGAAATCAAGAGGAAATAGGCCGCAAACGTCCTTCTGGAAGAGAAAATAGGCGAGAAAAGACAAGAAAAGAAGAGAAATGGGGATGAGATCTAAGAAATCAAGAGGAAATAGGTCGGAAACGATCTTTAGAAAGAGAAAATAGGCGAGAAAAGGCAAGAAAAGAAGAGAAAACAGGTCGAAAAGTAAGAAATCTGGGAAAATATGCCTGAAACAATCTTCAGGAAGAGAAAATAGACGAGAAAACACAAGAAGAGACGAGAAAACAGCATGAAATGTAAGAAATCAAAATGAAATAGGCCGGAAATGTTCTTTTGGAAGAGGAAATAATCGAGAAAAGACCAGAAAGAAAGAGAAAAGGAGACGAAATCTAAGAAATAGGTTGAAAATAGTCCGGAAACGAATTTCAGGAAGAGAAAATAGGCGAGAAAAGGCAAGAAAAGAAGAGAAAACAGGATGCAAACTGAGAAATCAGGAAAAATACGCTGAGAACGATCTGGTGGAAGTGAAAATTGGTGACAAAAGACAAGAAAAGAAGAGAAAAGGGATGAAATCAAAGAAATCAAGAGGAAATAGGCCGGAAACGATCTTCAGGAAAAGAAAACAGGCTAGAAAGAAAAAGAAAAGAAGTTAAAATTGGATGAAATGTAAGAAATCAAGAGGAAGTAGGCCGGAAACGCTCTTCTGGAAGAGAAAATAGTCGAGAACACACAAGATGAGAAAATTAAAACTTATAGCGTTCTAGTCTCTAGCCGTTATGGCTGGCAAGACGAATGAGAGAGTGGTTTGGGTACAAATGTTTATTGCCTGACTGCTGAACACATTATGCATAAAACAAACATACTTTAAGAAACTGTCCACTAACCAGACTAACATATTCAACATAAAACTGTACTTGTAAACAATTAAACAGGGAAGGGGAAGGGGGATGGAGGTGGGTCTCTGGAAGCGCTTGCTTGACCAGTGCTTGCTTTGCATTTGTGAGGGGAAGCTTGGAAGAGCCTTGTTATGTACCGTCCGACTTAATCCCTGCACGACTCAACGGCCAATAGAACACAGGCATTACAGAAGGTACTCTGGGGCGAGCTCCGCCCCCGAGTTACTGAGTGTGTGCTTCGCTCCCGCCTTGCATGACGGCACGCTGTAAGCCGAGACGCTCTGTCTACATCTCTGTCTGGCACGCTCCGTCGCTGTCAAGTCGAGTAGCGTGGGGGATTAAGGGGGAAAAGGGGCAGCGCATCACCAGAGTTTTAAAATCAAATAACACTTTATTTTTTAATTAAAACTTATAGCGTTCTAGTCTCTAGCCGTTATGGCTGGCAAGACGAATGAGAGAGTGGTTTGGGTACAAATGTTTATTGGCTGACTGCTGAACACATTATGCATAAAACAAACATACTTTAAGAAACTGTCCAAATACCCAAACCACGAAGTGTTACTTGTAGTAGTTAGGACAAGGCATTTTGAACGTTTGATCCCATGGTTTTTGCACAATCCAGGCGTAGACTCAGAGGGACGTCAGTGTATCGCGTGTAGGACTCCGATGTCCAGTCTCCTTGGCTCTTAATCACTTGCGGTGGCAGCCCACAGGCAAGAGCAAAGGTAGCCCCGGCTCGTCGTAGGCTCTGGCCGCTGTAGGCTGAGTCATCTAGCCCAACAGCACGCAGTTTGCATTTCAGCATCGACGAGAA
The DNA here is from genome assembly GCA_949752745.1 of Protula sp. h YS-2021. Lineage (NCBI taxonomy): Eukaryota > Metazoa > Annelida > Polychaeta > Sabellida > Serpulidae > Protula > Protula sp. h YS-2021. The sequence goes on from OX457034.1 coordinate 3,432,276, forward strand.
CGCTGCGTGGGAGAGAGGGACGGTGGAGTCCGGGGTTCTGTAGGAGAAAAGCGCCGCTTTACCATGTGCGGGCGAAAGGCGGAGGTGGTGTTTTAACGCTGCAGTGGGGCATACTGTAGACTGCTCTACCTCTGGGATTGGGATGACGAGGGCTCGTGAAAAGTTGCGAAGTGTTTTGGTGCGTTTTACGTGAACTAGGGCGCCATCTGCACACAGCGTTACGTCATCACGGCAGAGGTCAGTTCTACAGTCGTGGCTAGTCTGGTTACGGGATAGCAGCGAGGACTTGCGCAGAAAGGTAAAGAAGCCCATGAGACAAGCAGCCCAGAAGCAGGCCTCTAATGGTTGCGAGAGGTCGAGAACTCCTCGGACGCGCTGCAAGATATCCAGCGAGAGCGGTAGTTTCTGTCGGGGTGGCGTACCTTTCTGCGTGTCGATTCCTTTCAATAGCGTCTTCACGAAGTGGTTATTCTCAATGGGGTTCGTGTAACCCAGCTCCAAGTGGAGTAGGCGAACTGCAGCGAGATAGCATCTCACGGACTGGGGTTTCAGGGATCGGCTGAGAAAACACGCGTAACGGAGCACGGTCGTAGTTTCTGCGGGGGCTGGGCGCATCCTAAAGGCTTGGCAGAAGGCCAGGTAAGACTTCAGCTGAGCCGAGTACGTTTCACGAGTGCTTTCTGCTAGGGCTGCTCTGCGGAATTGGGCCACTTCGTTGTCCAAAATTTGTGTCTCCCGTACCACTCCTGGAACAAACGACGCATAGCAATTGGTGACATGTGGTGCCAGAGGTCAGCGAGCGGGACGTGGCCGAATGCATACGTGGCATGTGGAAGGCTGGATAGTCGCGAAATGGCATCCGGTAGCTTATTAAGTTTCGTGTTTACGTAGGCGGCACATATTTTAATGTCAAACTTAACGCATAATATTAGTATTTCGCATAAAACATCGGACGCAATAGTGTTTCTAATTCTTCCTCGGTTAAGGGCATAAAGGGTTGCTTTATTATCCGAATATAGTTGAACCGTCTTAGAAGCGCAGAACGGTGCCCAGCGGCGCAGCGCCAAAAGAACAGCAGCTAGTTCTTTCGTATTTATGTCGCAATCATTGATGGCGGGCATATCCGTGGCGAAGTTGCAATAGAGCCAGTCTATGGCTCTATTGTGGCAAACGACCGCTGCGCCTGCAGCAGTCGGGCTTGCGTCTGTGGCAATGTGAAAGGCGCGATCGGGCACATCCCTTTGGGAGGAAAAGCGAGATGTACCGTTGAATGAGGCGCAAAGCACATTAAGCAGTAGTAAGTCTCGGCGAGTGTCCGTAGTGATACGGGTGCGGTGGTTAGGGCGACGTAGTGACGTCATAAGCACGATTAGACGACGCATGGCCGGACGTATGACACTGACAACACGTCCGACCCAGTTCAGTTTCCCCAGCAGGCTCTGGAGGTCGCGTTTTGAGAGCCGTCTGTTGTCGGGACTTGCGTAGTGGGAGAGAAGGGTTTGGACTTCGCATAGCTTATCCGTGGGAATTGACAGCGTGCAGTCGGTGGAGTCGATAGTCACTCCAAGAAACGTTAGTCTGCGCGTAGGGGAGATGCATTTCTCCCAGTTGATTGCGAAACCAAGCGACCGGAGGAGCCGTATCAAGCATTGCATTGCCTTGAGCGTGTCGTCAAATGTATCAGCGGTAATAAAAAAGTCATCGAGGTAGCAAATTATTGCTTTTATACCTTGTTTTTTAAGCATGCGGCAGACACTCTGAGTAATACGATGGAAAATACCAACGCTTAATGAAGCCCCGAAGGGCAAGCGGGTATCTACAAGGTATGTGTGATGTTTATTACCCTTAAATTTCCACTTTAAGCCCGTTAGACGTTGGGACGCTTCGCTGAGCGGGACCTGCCGATAAGCTGATTTAAGGTCCACTTTTGCCATAAACGAGTTTCTACTGACCATATCGGCAGCGATGTCCACGGATGTAAAAACATGTTTGTCGGGGGTGGCGTGGGAGTTGACAGAAAGGCCTTCTGGTTGCGAGCAATCGTGAATTAGCCTGATTTCACCGTTTTCTTTGGGTATGGCGGAGAGCGGGGAGACAATGGCCGGTTTTTCTACCACTACTTTATAGCGACCCAGGGCAATTTCCTTCTTTATTTCGCTCTCTACCTCATCACGATATTGTCGCTCAGCCACGCGGCTGTTGGGGGCTTCGGCACACTGAATATTTTCCGTGCGAACGTTAACGATATCGAACCCATTACGTAATCCGTTGAGAATAAATACCTTGTCCTTATCCGTTTCAAGTTGTCGTTCCCATTCGTCGAGCCGGTCAGACAGTGGGCTAGAGACGGCGTGCCGCTAGTCTCTGTGAGCAATCTCGGGGTGGTTCTGGAAACATTTCAGGCAGGCATGCATGAATCGGCAGTTTAGTAGACTGCAACCCCGGCGCGAATTAAAGTTGCGACAAATTTCCGTGCCGTTCGGGGCCCTTGGAGCTTCCACCCTGGGTCTAGCGTGCTGCTTCCGGGTGGATGTTAAATTGGGCGCGAGACGAGAAGCAACATATGCCTAGGAGATACGTATCGTCGTCTCCCCATCGGATTTGCCCCGACGCCACCCGTTGCCGGTATTCGAAATCATACCTCATACAGTTGGCTAGCGGGTAATACTCGCACATATCTCCAAACTTTATGCCGTAGAGATTGTAGCGATCACGCTCGTCTTCCGTCTCCAACTGTCCTGAGCGCTTTAGGGCGCTAAAGATGCGGGCGTGGCCTTTCACCCACTGCTGCCACGTGGTGTCCTCAGGCCTCACGCGTTTCGCCGCGCTCGTCACGATCACTTTCGCATCACCGTTCGACGATAACACTGTCTCTGTGCCCTGACTCCCCAGGAAGGATCCACAGAAATCTTGGACAAATAATGGTCGCGTGTTACCTGGGGTTCTCCCGGTCTGCCATGGGTCGTCGTCCGGGGTCTGCGGCTTGTCCACGAGGGAGTCCAGCATGGCTGTCATCGTCTCTGTGTTAAGGCGTGGAAGGTCATTCAGGGTAGCTGGTGCCGCGTCGCTGCGTAGCCGGGGTCTGTCGGCCGGAAATTTCTCAATGATGTCCGATGTGGGACCGGTACGGGAACTCGCACTGTCGGACTTTGCGTCCTTAAGGTCTGCGACGGCCGCTAGCAGCATTCTCTCTTGGCCGAGCGAGAGTTTTAGCGCCTTAATGACGACCTTGTCAATGTGCGGTACACTGTCGATGGAAAAGAATTCCTCGCTCAGGAGAGCGTCGACAGTGGATTCGAGAAGGTTTCTCGACGCAGCCCATTCTTTCAACTCTTTAATTCACTGAACACAGGCATGACAGAGGGTTCTCTGGGGCGAGCTCCGCCCCCGAGTTAATCAGTGTGTGCTCCGCTCCCGCCTTGCATGACGGCACGCTGTAAGCCGAGACGCTCTGTCTACATCTCCGTCTGGCACGCTCCGTCGCTGTCAAGTCGAGTAGCGTGGGGGATTAAGGGGGAAAAGGGGCAGCGCATCACCAGAGTTTTAAAATCAAACAACACTTTATTTTTTAAGTAAACAGGATGAAATCTAAGAAATATGGAGAAAATAAGTCGGAAACGAATTTGAGAAAGAAAAAATAGGCGACAAAAGTCAAGAAAAGAAGAGAAAACAGGTGGAAATCTGAGAAATAAGGAAAAATAGGCTGGAAGCGATTTGGTGGAAGATAAAATTGGCGAGAAAAGAGAAGAAAAGAAGAGAAAATTGAATGAAATGTAAGAATTCAAGAGGAAATGGGCCGGAAACGATCTTCAGGAAGAGAAAATAGCCGAGAACACACAAGATGAGAAGAGTAAACAGGATGAAATGTAAGAAATATGGAGAAAATAAGTTGGAAACGAATTTGAGAAAGAAAAATTAGGCGAGAAAAGGCAAGAAAAGAACAGAAAGCAGGATGAAATGTAAGAAATCAAGAGGAAATAGGCCGCAAACGTCCTTCTGGAAGAGAAAATAGGCGAGAAAAGACAAGAAAAGAAGAGAAATGGGGATGAGATCTAAGAAATCAAGAGGAAATAGGTCGGAAACGATCTTCAGAAAGAGAAAATAGGCGAGAAAAGGCAAGAAAAGAAGAGAAAATAGGTCGAAAAGTAAGAAATCTGGGAAAATATGCCTGAAACGATCTTCAGGAAGAGAAAATAGACGAGAAAACACAAGAAGAGACGAGAAAACAGCATGAAACGTAAGAAATCAAAATGAAATAAGCCGGAAATGTTCTTCTGTAACAGGAAATAATCGAGAAAAGGCCAGAAAGAAAGAGAAAAGGAGACGAAATCTAAGAAATAGGTTGAAATAGTCCGGAAACGAATTTCAGGAAGAGAAAATAGGCGAGAAAAAGCAAGAAAAGAAAAGATAGCAGGAAGAAATGTAAGAAATTAAGAGTAAATAGACTGCAAACGTCCTTCCGGAAAAGAAAATAGGCGAGAAAAAGCAAGAAAAGAAGAAAAAAACTGGTCGAAAAGTAAGAAATCAGGGAAAATATGCCTGAAAGATCTTTAGGAAGAGGAAACAAACGAGAAAACACACGAAAAGACGAGAAAACAGCAGAAATCAAAATGAAATAAGCCGGAAATGTTCTTCTGTAACAGGAAATAATCGAGAAAAGAGAAGAAAGAAAGAGAAAAGGGGAGGAAATTTAAGAAATAGGTTTGAAAATAGTCCGGAAACGAATTTCAGGAAGAGAAAATAGGCGAGAAAAGGCAAGAAAAGAAGAGAAAACAGGAGGCAAACTGAGAAATCAGGAAAAATACCATGAGAACGATCTGGTGGAAGTGAAAATTGGTGACAAAAGACAAGAAAAGAAGAGAAAAGGGATGAAGTCAAAGAAATCAAGAGGAAATAGGCCGGAAACGATCTTCAGGAAAAGAAAACAGGCTAGAAAGAAAAAGAAAAGAAGTTAAAATTGGATGAAATGTAAGAAATCAAGAGGAAGTAGGCCGGAAACGCTCTTCTGGAAGAGAAAATAGTCGAGAACACACAAGATGAGAAAAGTAAACAGGATGAAATCTAAGAAATATGGAGAAAATAAGTCGGAAACGAATTTGAGAAAGAAAAAATAGGCGACAAAAGTCAAGAAAAGAAGAGAATACAGGTGGAAATCTGAGAAATCAGGAAAAATAGGCTGGAAGCGATCTGGTGGAAGATAAAATTGGCGAGAAAAGAGAAGAAAAGAAGAGAAAATTGGATGAAATGTAAGAATTCAAGAGGAAATGGGCCGGAAACGATCTTCAGGAAGAGAAAATAGCCGAGAACACACAAGATGAGAAGAGTAAACAGGATGAAATGTAAGAAATATGGAGAAAATACGTTGGAAACGAATTTGAGGAAGATAAAATAGGCGAGAAAAGGCAAGAAAAGAACAGAAAGCAGGATGAAATGTAAGAAATCGCATGTGCGGGCGAAAGGCGGAGGTGGTGTTTTAACGCTGCAGTGGGGCATACTGTAGACTGCTCTACCTCTGGGATTGGGATGACGAGGGCTCGTGAAAAGTTGCGAAGTGTTTTGGTGCGTTTTACGTGAACTAGGGCGCCATCTGCACACAGCGTTACGTCATCACGGCAGAGGTCAGTTCTACAGTCGTGGCTAGTCTGGTTACGGGATAGCAGCGAGGACTTGCGCAGAAAGGTAAAGAAGCCCATGAGACAAGCAGCCCAGAAGCAGGCCTCTAATGGTTGCGAGAGGTCGAGAACTCCTCGGACGCGCTGCAAGATATCCAGCGAGAGCGGTAGTTTCTGTCGGGGTGGCGTACCTTTCTGCGTGTCGATTCCTTTCAATAGCGTCTTCACGAAGTGGTTATTCTCAATGGGGTTCGTGTAACCCAGCTCCAAGTGGAGTAGGCGAACTGCAGCGAGATAGCATCTCACGGACTGGGGTTTCAGGGATCGGCTGAGAAAACACGCGTAACGGAGCACGGTCGTAGTTTCTGCGGGGGCTGGGCGCACCCTAAAGGCTTGGCAGAAGGCCAGATAAGACTTCAGCTGAGCCGAGTACGTTTCACGAGTGCTTTCTGCTAGGGCTGCTCTGCGGAATTGGGCCACTTCGTTGTCCAAAATTTGTGTCTCCCGTACCACTCCTGGAACAAACGACGCATAGCAATTGGTGACATGTGGTGCCGGAGGTCAGCGAGCGGGACGTGGCCGAATGCATACGTGGCATGTGGAAGGCTGGATAGTCGCGAAATGGCATCCGGGAGCTTATTAAGTTTCGTGTTTACGTAGGCGGCACATATTTTAATGTCAAACTTAACGCATAATATTAGTATTTCGCATAAAACATCGGACGCAATAGTGTTTCTAATTCTTCCTCGGTTAAGGGCATAAAGGGTTGCTTTATTATCCGAATATAGTTGAACCGTCTTAGAAGCGCAGAACGGTGCCCAGCGGCGCAGCGCCAAAAGAACAGCAGCTAGTTCTTTCGTATTTATGTCGCAATCATTGATGGCGGGCATATCCGTGGCGAAGTTGCAATAGAGCCAGTCTATGGCTCTATTGTGGCAAACGACCGCTGCGCCTGCAGCAGTCGGGCTTGCGTCTGTGGCAATGTGAAAGGCGCGATCGGGCACATCCCTTTGGGAGGAAAAGCGAGATGTACCGTTGAATGAGGCGCAAAGCACATTAAGCAGTAGTAAGTCTCGGCGAGTGTCCGTAGTGATACGGGTGCGGTGGTTAGGGCGACGTAGTGACGTCATAAGCACGATTAGACGACGCATGGCCGGACGTATGACACTGACAACACGTCCGACCCAGTTCAGTTTCCCCAGCAGGCTCTGGAGGTCGCGTTTTGAGAGCCGTCTGTTGTCGGGACTTGCGTAGTGGGAGAGAAGGGTTTGGACTTCGCATAGCTTATCCGTGGGAATTGACAGCGTGCAGTCGGTGGAGTCGATAGTCACTCCGAGAAACGTTAGTCTGCGCGTAGGGGAGATGCATTTCTCCCAGTTGATTGCGAAACCAAGCGACCGGAGGAGCCGTATCAAGCATTGCATTGCCTTGAGCGTGTCGTTAAATGTATCAGCGGTAATAAAAAAGTCATCGAGGTAGCAAATTATTGCTTTTATACCTTGTTTTTTAAGCATGCGGCAGACACTCTGAGTAATACGATGGAAAATACCAACGCTTAATGAAGCCCCGAAGGGCAAGTGGGTATCTACAAGGTATGTGTGATGTTTATTACCCTTAAATTTCCACTTTAAGCCCGTTAGACGTTGGGACGCTTCGCTGAGCGGGACCTGCCGATAAGCTGATTTAAGGTCCACTTTTGCCATAAACGAGTTTTTACTGACCATATCGGCAGCGATGTCCACGGATGTAAAAACATGTTTGTCGGGGGTGGCGTGGGAGTTGACAGAAAGGCCTTCTGGTTGCGAGCAATCGTGAATTAGCCTGATTTCACCGTTTTCTTTGGGTATGGCGGAGAGCGGGGAGACAATGGCCGGTTTTTCTACCACTACTTTATAGCGACCCAGGGCAATTTTCTTCTTTATTTCGCTCTCTACCTCATCACGATATTGTCGCTCAGCCACGCGGCTGTTGGGGGCTTCGGCACACTGAATATTTTCCGTGCGAACGTTAACGATATCGAACCCATTACGTAATCCGTTGAGAATAAATACCTTGTCCTTATCCGTTTCAAGTTGTCGTTCCCATTCGTCGAGCCGGTCAGACAGTGGGCTAGAGACGGCGTGCCGCTAGTCTCTGTGAGCAATCTCGGGGTGGTTCTGGAAACATTTCAGGCAGGCATGCATGAATCGGCAGTTTAGTAGACTGCAACCCCGGCGCGAATTAAAGTTGCGACAAATTTCCGTGCCGTTCGGGGCCCTTGGAGCTTCCACCCTGGGTCTAGCGTGCTGCTTCCGGGTGGATGTTGATTGGGCGCGAGACGAGAAGCAACATATGCCTAGGAGATATGTATCGTCGTCTCCCCAACGGATTTGCCCCGACGCCACCCGTTGCCGGTATTCGAAATCATACCTCATACAGTTGGCTAGCGGGTAATACTCGCACATATCTCCAAACTTTATGCCGTAGAGATTGTAGCGATCACGCTCGTCTTCCGTCTCCAACTGTCCTGAGCGCTTTAGGGCGCTAAAGATGCGGGCGTGGCCTTTCACCCACTGCTGCCACGTGGTGTCCTCAGGCCTCACGCGTTTCGCCGCGCTCGTCACGATCACTTTCGCATCACCGTTCGACGATAACACTGTCTCTGTGCCCTGACTCCCCAGGAAGGATCCACAGAAATCTTGGACAAATAATGGTCGCGTGTTACCTGGGGTTCTCCCGGTCTGCCATGGGTCGTCGTCCGGGGTCTGCGGCTTGTCCACGAGGGAGTCCAGCATGGCTGTCATCGTCTCTGTGTTAAGGCGTGGAAGGTCATTCAGGGTAGCTGGTGCCGCGTCGCTGCGTAGCCGGGGTCTGTCGGCCGGAAATTTCTCAATGATGTCCGATGTGGGACCGGTACGGGAACTCGCACTGTCGGACTTTGCGTCCTTAAGGTCTGCGACGGCCGCTAGCAGCATTCTCTCTTGGCCGAGCGAGAGTTTTAGCGCCTTAATGACGACCTTGTCAATGTGCAGTACACTGTCGATGGAAAAGAATTCCTCGCTCAGGAGAGCGTCGACAGTGGATTCGAGAAGGTTTCTCGACGCAGCCCATTCTTTCAACTCTTTAATTGCACTGTCGACTTTATCCTTATTCATTTTTTTGTTTCCTTGCTCTCTCAGTGTTTTTTTATACAGTTATAGGGGGCTCACTGCTTGGCTGTAATTGCAATTAATGCCCTATTCAGACGGCACTGCTCAGGCAAGATCTTAATTGCAATTAGAGTACTCACGCATATTGATGCCCCAAATCCTAACAATCCCTTGCACTAATTGCAATTCAGAGTCCAAGCTTGTCAGCTGTCCGGGTGACGCTTGTTAGGCTTAACAATTGATATCCACAAATTGCAATTAAGAGCTTCAAGTTTATACACAATGTCGCATATATCACACTTTTATTTATTGGTTTTTTTTATATACATTTTTTTCCCTTTACCTTACGCCCTGTATCAATCGTTATCCTGAAAGCTACTTTAATCAAATGTAATTATCCTTTGTGTCCTTTTCTGGTTTTCTTTATTATTATTTTTTTTTTTAGTTTATTATTATTTTATCCTGAAGGCTAGCTAATATTCCATTTGGCTGTGTCTTTCCGTTTTTTTTTTTCGTTTTGCTCTCTGGAAGCGCTTGCTTGACCAGTGCTTGCTTTGCATTTGTGAGGGGAAGCTTGGAAGAGCCTTGTTATGTACCGTCCGACTTAATCCCTGCACGACTCAACGGCCAATAGAACACAGGCATGACAGAAGGTACTCTGGGGCGAGCTCCGCCCCCGAGTTACTGAGTGTGTGCTTCGCTCCCGCCTTGCATGACGGCACTCTGTAAGCCGAGACGCTCTGTCTACATCTCCGACTGGCACGCTCCGTCGCTGTCAAGTCGAGTAGCGTGGGAGATTAAGAGGGAAAAGGGGCAGCGCATCACCAGAGTTTTAAAATCAAATAACACTTTATTTTTTAAGAAAACACAAGAAGAGACGAGAAAACAGCATGAAATGTAAGAAATCAAAATGAGATAGGCCGGAAATGTTCTTTTGGAAGAGGAAATAATCGAGAAAAGACCAGAAAGAAAGAGAAAAGGGGAGGAAATCTAAGAAATAGGTTGAAAATAGTCCGGAAACGAATTTCAGGAAGAGAAAATAGGCGAGAAAAGGCAAGAAAAGAAAAGAAAAGAAAGCAGGAAGAAATGTAAGAAATCAAGAGGAAATAGGCTGCAAACGTCCTTCCGGAAAAGAAAATAGGCGAGAAAAAGCAAGAAAAGAAGAAAAAAAACTGGTCGAAAAGTAAGAAATCAGGGAAAATATGCCTGAAAGATCTTTAGGAAGGGGAAACAAACGAGAAAACACACGAAAAGACGAGAAAACAGCATGAAATGTAAGAAATCAAAATGAAATAAGCCGGAAATGTTCTTCTGTAACAGGAAATAATCGAGAAAAGAGAAGAAAGAAAGAGAAAAGGGGAGGAAATTTAAGAAATAGGTTTGAAAATAGTCCGGAAACGAATTTCAGGAAGAGAAAATAGGCGAGAAAAGGCAAGAAAAGAAGAGAAAACAGGAGGCAAACTGAGAAATCAGGAAAAATACGCTGAGAACGATCTGGTGGAAGTGAAAATTGGTGACAAAAGACAAGAAAAGAAGAGAAAAGGGATGAAATCAAGAGGAAATAGGCCGGAAACGATCTTCAGGAAAAGAAAACAGGCTAGAAAGAAAAAGAAAAGAAGTTAAAATTGGATGAAATGTAAGAAATCAAGAGGAAGTAGGCCGAAAACGCTCTTCTGGAAGAGAAAATAGTCGAGAACACACAAGATGAGAAAAGTAAACAGGATGAAATCTAAGAAATATGGAGAAAATAAGTCGGAAACGAATTTGAGAAAGAAAAAATAGGCGACAAAAGTCAAGAAAAGAAGAGAAAACAGGTGGAAATCTGAGAAATCAGGAAAAATAGGCTGGAAGCGATTTGGTGGAAGATAAAATTGGCGAGAAAAGAGAAGAAAAGAAGAGAAAATTGAATGAAATGTAAGAATTCAAGAGGAAATGGGCCGGAAACGATCTTCAGGAAGAGAAAATAGCCGAGAACACACAAGATGAGAAGAGTAAACAGGATGAAATGTAAGAAATATGGAGAAAATAAGTTGGAAACGAATTTGAGAAAGAAAAATTAGGCGAGAAAAGGCAAGAAAAGAACAGAAAGCAGGATGAAATGTAAGAAATCAAGAGGAAATAGGCCGCAAACGTCCTTCTGGAAGAGAAAATAGGCGAAAAAAGACAAGAAAAGAAGAGAAATGGGGATGAGATCTAAGAAATCAAGAGGAAATAGGTCGGAAACGATCTTCAGAAAGAGAAAATAGGCGAGAAAAGGCAAGAAAAGAAGAGAAAACAGGTCGAAAAGTAAGAAATCTGGGAAAATATGCCTGAAACGATCTTCAGGAAGAGAAAATAGACGAGAAAACACAAGAAGAGACGAGAAAACAGCATGAAACGTAAGAAATCAAAATGAAATAAGCCGGAAATGTTCTTCTGTAACAGGAAATAATCGAGAAAAGGCCAGAAAGAAAGAGAAAAGGAGACGAAATCTAAGAAATAGGTTGAAAATAGTCCGGAAACGAATTTCAGGAAGAGAAAATAGGCGAGAAAAAGCAAGAAAAGAAAAGAAAGCAGGAAGAAATGTAAGAAATCAAGAGGAAATAGGCTGCAAACGTCCTTCCGGAAAAGAAAATAGGCGAGAAAAAGCAAGAAAAGAAGAAAAAAACTGGTCGAAAAGTAAGAAATCAGGGAAAATATGCCTGAAAGATCTTTAGGAAGAGGAAACAAACGAGTAAACACACGAAAAGACGAGAAAACAGCAGAAATCAAAATGAAATAAGCCGGAAATGTTCTTCTGTAACAGGAAATAATCGAGAAAAGAGAAGAAAGAAAGAGAAAAGGGGAGGAAATTTAAGAAATAGGTTTGAAAATAGTCCGGAAACGAATTTCAGGAAGAGAAAATAGGCGAGGAAAGGCAAGAAAAGAAGAGAAAACAGGAGGCAAACTGAGAAATCAGGAAAAATACCCTGAGAACGATCTGGTGGAAGTGAAAATTGGTGACAAAAGACAAGAAAAGAAGAGAAAAGGGATGAAATCAAAGAAATCAAGAGGAAATAGGCCGGAAACGATCTTCAGGAAAAGAAAACAGGCTAGAAAGAAAAAGAAAAGAAGTTAAAATTGGATGAAATATAAGAAATCAAGAGGAAGTAGGCCGGAAACGCTCTTCTGGAAGAGAAAATAGTCGAGAACACACAAGATGAGAAAAGTAAACAGGATGAAATCTAAGAAATATGGAGAAAATAAGTCGGAAACGAATTTGAGAAAGAAACAATAGGCGACAAAAGTCAAGAAAAGAAGAGAAAACAGGTGGAAATCTGAGAAATCAGGAAAAATAGGCTGGAAGCGATCTGGTGGAAGATAAAATTGGCGAGAAAAGAGAAGAAAAGAAGAGAAAATTGGATGAAATGTAAGAATTCAAGAGGAAATGGGCCGGAAACGATCTTCAGGAAGAGAAAATAGCCGAGAACACACAAGATGAGAAGAGTAAACAGGATGAAATGTAAGAAATATGGAGAAAATAAGTTGGAAACGAATTTGAGGAAGATAAAATAGGCGAGAAAAGGCAAGAAAAAGACACAAAGCAGGATGAAATGTAAGAATTAAGAGGAAATAGGCCGCAAACGTCCTTCTGGAAGAGAAAATAGGAGAGAAAAGGCAAGAAAAGAAGAGAAAACAGGTCGAAAAGTAAGAAATCTGGGAAAATATGCCTGAAACGATCTTCAGGAAGAGAAAATAGACGAGAAAACACAAGAAGAGACGAGAAAACAGCATGAAATGTAAGAAATCAAAATGAAATAGGCCGGAAATGTTCTTTAAATAATCGAGAAAATAATCGAGAAAAGACCAGAAAGAAAGAGAAAAGGAGACGAAATCTAAGAAATAGGTTGAAAATAGTCCGGAAACGAATTTCAGGAAAAGAAAATAGGCGAGAAAAAGCAAGAAAAGAAAAGAAAGCAGGAAGAAATGTAAGAAATCAAGAGGAAATAGGCTGCAAACGTCCTTCCGGAAAAGAAAATAGGCAAGAAAAAGCAAGAAAAGAAGAAAAAAACTGGTGGAAAAGTAAGAAATCAGGAATAATATGCCTGAAAGATCTTTAGGAAGAGGAAACAAACGAGAAAACACACGAAAAGACGAGAAAACAGCATGAAATGTAAGAAATCAAAATGAAATAAGCCGGAAATGTTCTTCTGTAACAGGAAATAATCGAGAAAAGAGAAGAAAAAAAGAGAAAAGGGGAGGAAATTTAAGAAATAGGTTTGAAAATAGTCCGGAAACGAATTTCAGGAAGAGAAAATAGGCGAGAAAAGGCAAGAAAAGAACAGAAAGCAGGATGAAATGTAAGAAATCAAGACGAAATAGTCCGGAAATGTTCTTCTGGAAGAGAAAATAGGCGAGAAAAGAGAAGAAAGAAAGAGAAAAGGGGAGGAAATTTAAGAAATAGGTTTGAAAATAGTCCGGAAACGAATTTCAGGAAGAGAAAATAGGCGAGAAAAGGCAAGAAAAGAAGAGAAAACAGGAGACAAACTGAGAAATCAGGAAAAATACGCTGAGAACGATCTGGTGGAAGTGAAAATTGGTGACAAAAGACAAGAAAAGAAGAAAAAGGGATGAAATCAAAGAAATCAAGAGGAAATAGGCCGGATACGATCTTCAGGAAAAGAAAACAGGCTAGAAAGAAAAAGAAAAGAAGTTAAAATTGGATGAAATGTAAGAAATCAAGAGGAAGTAGGCCGGAAACGCTCTTCTGGAAGAGAAAATAGTCGAGAACACACAAGATGAGAAAAGTAAACAGGATGAAATCTAAGAAATATGGAGAAAATAAGTCGGAAACGAATTTGAGAAAGAAAAAATAGGCGACAAAAGTCAAGAAAAGAAGAGAAAACAGGTGGAAATCTGAGAAATCAGGAAAAATAGGCTGGAAGCGATCTGGTGGAAGATTAAATTGGCGAGAAAAGAGAAGAAAAGAAGAGAAAATTGGATGAAATGTAAGAATTCAAGAGGAAATGGGCCGGAAACGATCTTCAGGAAGAGAAAATAGGCGAGAAGGAACAAGAAAAGAAGGATAAAGGGGATAAAATGTAAGAAATCAAGAGGAAATAGGCCGGAAACGCTGTTTTGGAAGAGAAAATAGCCAAGAACACGCAATAAGAGAATAGTAAACAGGATGAAATCTAAGAAATATGGAGAAAATAAGTCCGAAACGAATTTAAGGAAGAGAAAATAGGCGAGAAAAGGCAAGAAAAGATGAGATAGCTGGATGAAAGGTAAGAAATCAAGAGGAAATAGGCTGCAAACGTCCTTCTGGAAGAGAAAATAGGCAAGAAAAGGCAAGAAAAGAAGAGAAAACAGGTCGAAAAGTAAGAAATCAGGGAAAATATGCCTGAAACGATCTTCAGGAAGAGAAAATAGACGAGAAAAAACAAGAAGAAACGAGAAAACAGGATGAAATGTAAGAAATATGGAGAAAATAAGTTGGAAACGAATTTGTTAAAAAATAAAGTGTTATTTGATTTTAAAACTCTGGTGATGCGCTGCCCCTTTTCCCCCTTAATCCCCCACGCTACTCGACTTGACAGCGACGGAGCGTGCCAGACGGAGATGTAGACAGAGCGTCTCGGCTTACAGCGTGCCGTCATGCAAGGCGGGAGCGAAGCACACACTCTGTAACTCGGGGGCGGAGCTCGCCCCAGAGTACCTTCTGTCATGCCTGTGTTCTATTGGCCGTTGAGTCGTGCAGGGATTAAGTCGGACGGTACATAACAAGGCTCTTCCAAGCTTCCCCTCACAAATGCAAAGCAAGCACTGGTCAAGCAAGCGCTTCCAGAGAGCAAAAGAAAAAAAACGGAAAGACACAGCCAAATGGAATATTAGCTAGCCTTCAGGATAAAATAATAATAAACTAAAAAAAAAAAATAATAATAAAGAAAACCAGAAAAGGACACAAAGGATAATTACATTTGATTAAAGTAGCTTTCAGGATAACGATTGATACAGGGCGTAAGGTAAAGGGAATAAAATGTATATATAAAAAAACCAATAAATAAAAGTGTGATATATGCGACATTGTGTATAAACTTGAAGCTCTTATTTGCAATTTGTGGATATCAATTGTTAAGCCTAACAAGCGTCACCCGGACAGCTGACAAGCTTGGACTCTGAATTGCAATTAGTGCAAGGGATTGTTAGGATTTGGGGCATCAATATGCGTGAGTACTCTAATTGCAATTAAGATCTTGCCTGAGCAGTGCCGTCTGAATAGGGCATTAATTGCAATTACGGCCAAGCAGTGAGCCCCCTATAACTGTATAAAAAAAACACTGAGAGAGCAAGGAAACAAAAAAATGAATAAGGATAAAGTCGACAGTGCAATTAAAGAGTTGAAAGAATGGGCTGCGTCGAGAAACCTTCTCGAATCCACTGTCGACGCTCTCCTGAGCGTGGAATTCTTTTCCATCGACAGTGTACTGCACATTGACAAGGTCGTCATTAAGGCGCTAAAACTCTCGCTCGGCCAAGAGAGAATGCTGCTAGCGGCCGTCGCAGACCTTAAGGACGCAAAGTCCGACAGTGCGAGTTCCCGTACCGGTCCCACATCGGACATCATTGAGAAATTTCCGGCCGACAGACCCCGGCTACGCAGCGACGCGGCACCAGCTACCCTGAATGACCTTCCACGCCTTAACACAGAGACGATGACAGCCATGCTGGACTCCCTCGTGGACAAGCCGCAGACCCCGGACGACGACCCATGGCAGACCGGGAGAACCCCAGGTAACACGCGACCATTATTTGTCCAAGATTTCTGTGGATCCTTCCTGGGGAGTCAGGGCACAGAGACAGTGTTATCGTCGAACGGTGATGCGAAAGTGATCGTGACGAGCGCGGCGAAACGCGTGAGGCCTGAGGACACCACGTGGCAGCAGTGGGTGAAAGGCCACGCCCGCATCTTTAGCGCCCTAAAGCGCTCAGGACAGTTGGAGACGGAAGACGAGCGTGATCGCTACAATCTCTACGGCATAAAGTTTGGAGATATGTGCGAGTATTACCCGCTAGCCAACTGTATGAGGTATGATTTCGAATACCGGCAACGGGTGGCGTCGGGGCAAATCCGTTGGGGAGACGACGATACGTATCTCCTAGGCATATGTTGCTTCTCGTCTCGCGCCCAATCAACATCCACCCGGAAGCAGCACGCTAGACCCAGGGTGGAAGCTCCAAGGGCCCCGAACGGCACGGAAATTTGTCGCAACTTTAATTCGCGCCGGGGTTGCAGTCTACTGAACTGCCGATTCATGCATGCCTGCCTGAAATGTTTCCAGAACCACCCCGAGATTGCTCACAGAGACTAGCGGCACGCCGTCTCTAGCCCACTGTCTGACCGGCTCGACGAATGGGAACGACAACTTGAAACGGATAAGGACAAGGTATTTATTCTCAACGGATTACGTAATGGGTTCGATATCGTTAACGTTCGCACGGAAAATATTCAGTGTGCCGAAGCCCCCAACAGCCGCGTGGCTGAGCGACAATATCGTGATGAGGTAGAGAGCGAAATAAAGAAGGAAATTGCCCTGGGTCGCTATAAAGTAGTGGTAGAAAAACCGGCCATTGTCTCCCCGCTCTCCGCCATACCCAAAGAAAACGGTGAAATCAGGCTAATTCACGATTGCTCGCAACCAGAAGGCCTTTCTGTCAACTCCCACGCCACCCCCGACAAACATGTTTTTACATCCGTGGACATCGCTGCCGATATGGTCAGTAGAAACTCGTTTATGGCAAAAGTGGACCTTAAATCAGCTTATCGGCAGGTCCCGCTCAGCGAAGCGTCTCAACGTCTAACGGGCTTAAAGTGGAAATTTAAGGGTAATAAACATCACACATACCTTGTAGATACCCGCTTGCCCTTCGGGGCTTCATTAAGCGTTGGTATTTTCCATCGTATTACTCAGAGTGTCTGCCGCATGCTTAAAAAACAAGGTATAAAAGCAATAATTTGCTACCTCGATGACTTTTTTATTACCGCTGATACATTTGACGACACGCTCAAGGCAATGCAATGCTTGATACGGCTCCTCCGGTCGCTTGGTTTCGCAATCAACTGGGAGAAATGCATCTCCCCTACGCGCAGACTAACGTTTCTCGGAGTGACTATCGACTCCACCGACTGCACGCTGTCAATTCCCACGGATAAGCTATGCGAAGTCCAAACCCTTCTCTCCCACTACGCAAGTCCCGACAACAGACGGCTCTCAAAACGCGACCTCCAGAGCCTGCTGGGGAAACTGAACTGGGTCGGACGTGTTGTCAGTGTCATACGTCCGGCCATGCGTCGTCTAATCGTGCTTATGACGTCACTACGTCGCCCTAACCACCGCACCCGTATCACTACGGACACTCGCCGAGACTTACTACTGCTTAATGTGCTTTGCGCCTCATTCAACGGTACATCTCGCTTTTCCTCCCAAAGGGATGTGCCCGATCGCGCCTTTCACATTGCCACAGACGCAAGCCCGACTGCTGCAGGCGCAGCGGTCGTTTGCCACAATAGAGCCATAGACTGGCTCTATTGCAACTTCGCCACGGATATGCCCGCCATCAATGATTGCGACATAAATACGAAAGAACTAGCTGCTGTTCTTTTGGCGCTGCGCCGCTGGGCACCGTTCTGCGCTTCTAAGACGGTTCAACTATATTCGGATAATAAAGCAACCCTTTATGCCCTTAACCGAGGAAGAATTAGAAACACTATTGCGTCCGATGTTTTATGCGAAATACTAATATTATGCGTTAAGTTTGACATTAAAATATGTGCCGCCTACGTAAACACGAAACTTAATAAGCTCCCGGATGCCATTTCGCGACTATCCAGCCTTCCACATGCCACGTATGCATTCGGCCACGTCCCGCTCGCTGACCTCCGGCACCACATGTCACCAATTGCTATGCGTCGTTTGTTCCAGGAGTGGTACGGGAGACACAAATTTTGGACAACGAAGTGGCCCAATTCCGCAGAGCAGCCCTAGCAGAAAGCACTCGTGAAACGTACTCGGCTCAGCTGAAGTCTTACCTGGCCTTCTGCCAAGCCTTTAGGATGCGCCCAGCCCCCGCAGAAACTACGACCGTGCTCCGTTACGCGTGTTTTCTCAGCCGATCCCTGAAACCCCAGTCCGTGAGATGCTATCTCGCTGCAGTTCGCCTACTCCACTTGGAGCTGGGTTACACGAACCCCATTGAGAATAACCACTTCGTGAAGACGCTACTGAAAGGAATCGACACGCAGAAAGGTACGCCACCCCGACAGAAACTACCGCTCTCGCTGGATATCTTGCAGCGCGTCCGAGGAGTTCTCGACCTCTCGCAACCATTAGAGGCCTGCTTCTGGGCTGCTTGTCTCATGGGCTTCTTTACCTTTCTGCGCAAGTCCTCGCTGCTATCCCGTACCCAGACTAGCCACGACTGTAGAACTGACCTCTGCCGTGATGACGTAACGCTGTGTGCAGATGGCGCCCTAGTTCACGTAAAACGCACCAAAACACTTCGCAACTTTTCACGAGCCCTCGTCATCCCAATCCCAGAGGTAGAGCATACTACAGTATGCCCCACTGCAGCGTTAAAACACCACCTCCGCCTTTCGCCCGCACATGGTAAAGCGGCGCTTTTCTCCTACAGAACCCCGGACTCCACCGTCCCTCTCTCCCACGCAGCGTTCTCGTCGATGCTGAAATGCAAACTGCGTGCTGTTGGGCTAGATGACTCAGCCTACAGCGGCCAGAGCCTACGACGAGCCGGGGCTACCTTTGCTCTTGCCTGTGGGCTGCCACCGCAAGTGATTAAGAGCCAAGGAGACTGGACATCGGAGTCCTACACGCGATACACTGACGTCTCTCTGAGTCTACGCCTGGATTGTGCAAAAACCATGGGATCAAACGTTCAAAACGCCTTGTCCTAACTACTACAAGTAACACTTCGTGGTTTGGGTATTTGGACAGTTTCTTAAAGTATGTTTGTTTTATGCATAATGTGTTCAGCAGTCAGCCAATAAACATTTGTACCCAAACCACTCTCTCATTCGTCTTGCCAGCCATAACGGCTAGAGACTAGAACGCTATAAGTTTTAATTAAAAAATAAAGTGTTATTTGATTTTAAAACTCTGGTGATGCGCTGCCCCTTTTCCCCCTTAATCCCCCACGCTACTCGACTTGACAGCGACGGAGCGTGCCAGACGGAGATGTAGACAGAGCGTCTCGGCTTACAGCGTGCCGTCATGCAAGGCGGGAGCGAAGCACACACTCTGTAACTCGGGGGCGGAGCTCGCCCCAGAGTACCTTCTGTCATGCCTGTGTTCTATTGGCCGTTGAGTCGTGCAGGGATTAAGTCGGACGGTACATAACAAGGCTCTTCCAAGCTTCCCCTCACAAATGCAAAGCAAGCACTGGTCAAGCAAGCGCTTCCAGAGACCCACCTCCATCCCCCTTCCCCTTCCCTGTTTAATTGTTTACAAGTACAGTTTTATGTTGAATATGTTAGTCTGGTTAGTGGACAGTTTCTTAAAGTATGATTGTTTTATGCATAATGTGTTCAGCAGTCAGGCAATAAACATTTGTACCCAAACCACTCTCTCATTCGTCTTGCCAGCCATAACGGCTAGAGACTAGAACGCTATAAGTTTTAAAGGAAGAAAAAATAGGCGACAAAAGTCAAGATAAGAAGAGAAAACAGGTGGAAATCTGAGAAATCAGGAAAAATAGGCTGGAAGCGATCTGGTGGAAGATAAAATTGGAGAGAAAAGAGAAGAAAAGAAGAGAAAATTGGATGAAATGTAAGAATTCAAGAGGAAATGGGCCGGAAACGATCTTCAGGAAGAGAAAATAGCCGAGAACACACAAGATGAGAAGAGTAAACAGGATGAAATGTAAGAAATATGGAGAAAATAAGTTGGAAACGAATTTGAGGAAGAAAAAATAGGCAACAAAAGTCAAGAAAAGAAGAGAAAACAGGTGGAAATCTGAGAAATCAGGAAAAATAGGCTGGAAGCGATCTGGTGGAAGATAAAATTGGAGAGAAAAGAGAAGAGAAGAAGAGAAAATTGGATGAAATGTAAGAATTCAAGAGGAAATGGGCCGGAAACGATCTTCAGGAAGAGAAAATAGCCGAGAACACACAAGATGAGAAGAGTAAACAGGATGAAATGTAAGAAATATGGAGAAAATAAGTTGGAAACGAATTTGAGGAAGATAAAATGGGCGAGAAAAGGCAAGAAAAGAAGAGAAAACAGGAGGCAAACTGAGAAATCAGGAAAAATAGGCTGAGAATGATCTGGTGGAAGTGAAAATTGGTGACAAAAGACAATAAAAGAAGAGAAAAGGGATGAAATCAAAGAAATCAAGAGAAAATAGGCCGGAAACGATCTTCAGGAAAAGAAAACAGGCTAGAAAGAAAAAGAAAAGAAGTTAAAATTGGATGAAATGTAAGAAATCAAGAGGAAGTAGGCCGGAAACGCTCTTCTGGAAGAGAAAATAGTCGAGAACACACAAGATGAGAAAAGTAAACAGGATGAAATCTTAGAAATATGGAGAAAATAAGTCGGAAACGAATTTGAGAAAGAAAAAATAGGCGACAATGTTAGGGTATGCGAAAGTGATTTTCTGGGTGTTCTGAGGGCGTTCGCGATTCATTTGTTCTTTACTGTGTTTCGTTGTGGTGGAGGATGCATGTGCTTCGTGGGAAGGCAGAAAGGCGCCCGTTGGTGCAGTAGTTTTCCTTCAGGAGTTAAGAAGTGGTGAAGCCCGCGCCGATCGGTTTAGGATTTGGAAGGATGTTGGTGTAGTGAACACGTTGGTGCTAGTGTCAAGTTCGTTTGAAGTCCTTTGGTTAGATTTAGCGCCATTTAAAAATTTACTTATATATCAAGTATATCGGGTATCTTCGGAAGTCGATGACGAAATTTTAAGTTTCACATGGCATTAAGTAGAACGCGTCGAGATTGTACATATGGCAATATTTTTGTGTTTAGAATTTTTCGGTTTGTTGGGTTTTGAGAGGAGTAAAATTTTTGTGCTACCTAGCACAAACTTTGCGTGTGATTTTCAAGAATTTGGAAATACAATAGATAATAATCGACAAAGCCTCTTTGTAGAAGAGTTCATGTTCTTCCCGAAAACATCACTTTTTGGGCGATACGTAACTTGTAAGATATGTTTTTCGGCAACTACTTTCTCATTGGTCCTTAGTTTAGGCGCGAAGCTCTTTGATTGGTCGCATTTTTAATTAGCGGCGGCTGTTCTGCCAGCAACTATATAAGGAACGCGCTTGCTGCGCAATCAACAGTTGATTTTGGGAAAGCATAGAGGATACACGTCAGGTGTGTGTCCAAGTGGTGCACAGGGTGTTGGTGCACGTGGTGCTGGTGCACTGGGAATTGTTATTTTGGAAAAATATAAAGTAAGGAAATAAAAACAGATATTAACGAGACTGACTAGTTTGCTTCCGCAGTAGTTGTACCTGGATATAAAAGAAAAAAAACGGAATCTTAGAAATCATAAGATAATACAATTAGTCTTGTGTCTGTTCGTCGCTACACCTCCTGTTGAAAGTCAAAGACGCACAACGCTGGGATCCGAAGATTACAAACACCTAACATTTTGGGGGCTCGTCCGGGATGTGACAGCAAAGTGTTTGAGTCATCATGGAGAAAATGCGTGAATGGATACAAGTCGGTCAGGCGTTGGGATATAAAGACGCAGAGCTCCGACAGTTTGTGCAGAACCAGGAGGAAAAAGCAGCTGAGCGAGAACGCGTTGCGAGAGAACGTGAGATACGTACACAGGAACGCGAGGATCGGATTAGACAGCAAGAACTGGAACAGGCGGATCGAGTCAGGCAGCAAGAATTGGAACAACAGGAGAGGGATCATGCACGGGAACACGAACTAGCCCGTCTCCGTGAGGAAACGCGACAGCTGGAACTGCGCAATCAGAATCATGATCAAGATGTTGATGGGGCGCAGCGTCAAAACGCTCAGTACCGAGCTTCTCGCCCAAAACTTCCGAAGTTTGACGAGAAGGTAGACGACATCGATGCCTTCCTAGAGAGGTTTGAACGCTTCGCCAGGAATCAAGGTTGGGCTGAAGACACTTGGGCGGTTAGTCTTAGCCCACTTCTTACGGGGAAGGCACTCGAAGGCACTCGAAGTGCACAATCGATGGTATGCCCGTCGATAACGCCAACAATTACGACCAGTTGAAAGCTGCGATCTTACGACGTTACCAGTTGACGGAGGAAGGATTCCGAGCCAAGTTCCGCGAAGCGAAGCCCGAAAAGGATGAGACAGTCCGTCAATATTGTGCAAGGCAAGCCCGATTCTTTGACCGTTGGATAGAATTGGCCGGGATCGAGAAGGACTTTGAGCATTTGAGGGACTTGTGCTTACGTGAACAGTTCATCAACATGTGTAGCAGTGATATCAGTCTATTCCTCCGTGAAAGAGTTCCGCCGTCCATTGACGAGGTAGTTAGGCTTGCCGAGCAGTACCTCGAGGCACACGGAGGAAGCATCTCACAGAGTCGGAGCAGGGCTGCGCCAAGTGGACTGAAACCAATACCTCGGGTAAATCAGTCACAGCAGGGACGTAAACCTGAAACGAGGACCAGAGCCATCGTGTGCTACAACTGCAACAAGGAAGGCCATTTCGCGAGAGAGTGCAGGAAACTGAAGGCAAACGGTAGTGCGCGACAGTCCCGTGAACGTTCTCCACAGAATTGGCGGAAGAGAGAAGACCGTGGCAAAACAGGCGCGTTTGGAGTGACAGACGAAGAATGCCGACATCGGGTCGAGCGAAACGTCAAGGATGGGCATCTTTGCTTGGCGAACGGAGATGCCATCCCATATGCAGGCGCATTGTGCAGCGGGCGGAAATCGGAGAACTTGCCGCTCTACGAAGGCCACGTCGGAGGGCACGGTGTGACTGTACTACTAGATACAGGATGTGATTCCGCAGCCGTTCGCAGTAGTTTGGTGAAGGATGACCAGATGACAGGGAAGTACAGTAGTTGCGTTCTCCTTGACGGAACAATTAAGCGGTTTCCAATGGCGCGGATAGACGTGGATACCCCCATACTTAGATGACAACTGGACGTCATGGTGATTGACAGACCACCATTTGACCTTATCATTGGGAACGTGCCACACCTGAAACCACAAACCATTGCGGTGCAACCACAAGACAGAGGTCAAATACCTGCCGAACGGAGCACCATCAGGGAACCTTCCGCCACAGGCGGTTCAGATGTGGCCGCGGTAGCAACACGGGAGCAGGAAAAGAAAGGAAGACGCCTCTTCTTACACCTCCCGTGAAGATCGAAGAAGTAAACTCGGAACAGCTTATTGCGCTCCAAACTGAAGACGAGACGCTTCAGAAGTTCTTCGGCCATGCCAAAGAGAAGACGGTGTTTTCTTCAAGAACGGGAGCTACGTATCGATTTGCGATCAAGAATCGGATACTGACGCGGTATTATTATCACAAGCAGGGCCACATTGAAGTTAAGCTTAAGCAGATAATGGTGCCGAAACAGCTCCGAGAACGCATTATGTCCCTCGCACACGAAGCGATTGTTGGCGGACACTTGGGGACAAAGAAAACTACCGATCGGATCACCACGAACTTTTATTGGCCTGGAATCGACTCGGACGTGAAACGTTTCTGCCAATCCTGCGATGTCTGCCAACGTACCATACCGAAAGGCAGAGTACAGAAAGTGCCGCTAGGAGAGATGCCGATCATCGATGTGCCTTTCGATCGCGTAGCGGTGGATTTGATTGGACCGCTCGCCCCTGTTTCAGATAAAGGACATCGCTACATTCTGACCGTGGTGGATTATGCGACCAGATACCCCGAAGCAGTTCCCTTGAAGCGAATTGACACGGAAACGGTCGCGGAAGCCTTGCTGAGCGTATTTTGCAGGGTCGGTTTCCCTAAAGAGGTGTTGAGCGACAGAGGTGCGCAATTCGTTTCCGACATGATGCGAGAAGTTTCACGGTTAATATCGGTCAAGCAGCTTTTTACCACTCCGTACAACCCCAAGTGTAACGGATTGTGCGAGAAAATTAACGGAGTACTGAAGAACATGCTGAAGAAGATGTGTCAAGAATGCCCGAAAGACTGGGACAGATATTTGCCAGCTGTTCTGTTCGCCTATCGAGAAGTGCCCCAAGCAAGTACTGGATTCTCGCCGTTCGAACTGCTGTACGGTCGAAAGGTGCGCGGTCCGATGGACATACTCAAAGAGTTGTGGACGGACGATGACATGCCAGAAGAAGTGGTGAACACTTACCAGTATGTGGCCGATCTGCGCAACAGACTTGAAGAGACGTGTCGTATTGCACGAGAAAGTTTGCTAGAAGCGCAAGGAGTGGCGAAGCACCACTACGACAAGAAGAGCAGGGACAGACGCTTTGCAGTGGGAGAGAAGGTATACCTGCTTTTACCTACCGATACGAACAAGCTCCTTCTGCAATGGAAAGGACCTTACGCTGTAACGAAAGGACTGGGCCGGATGGATTATGAAATAGATGCCGCCGGGAAAAAGAGAGTGTACCACGCCAATCTCTTGATTGTGTGCAACGCGCAGGAAACGAAGAACAGGCAGATGATGAGGACATTGACGAGTTTATAGCGGCGCTCGCTCGTATCGCGGTCATTGACGAGGAAGAACCGCCAGATGAAGATCTGGAACCACCGCTGCACCTGCCAACCACGGAGCAGCAGGAAACCTTCAAAGACGTGCACATCGGCCCGGATTTGACAGAGCCGGAACGTTCTGAGGTCAATGCAGTACTCGAGGAGTTCCAGGATATTTTCTCTGACGTTCCCGGACTTACAAATCTTGGAGAGCATAACATAGAGCTGACCACAGCAGAACCGATCCGTGTGAGACCATACGCTGTTCCTTTCGCAAAACGCAAAGCGATCGACGATGAGGTCGAGAAGATGCTCAAAGCCGGCATTATTGAAGAGTACACGTCAGAATACAATTCGCCGGTGGTCCTCGTCAAGAAGAAAGACGGATCGAATCGATTTTGCATTGATTTCAGAAGGCTGAACACGATCACGAAATTTGACAACGAACCAATGCAAAATTACGAAGATATCATGGCACGGATCGGAACCGACAAGATCTTCTCGAAGATCGATTTTTCAAAAGGATATTGGCAGATACCGATGGCCGAGGATTCCAAACGCTACACGGCTTTCACTACGTCGAGAGGAACGTTTCAGTTCAAGAGGAATCCATTTGGCCTGATTAATGCCGGGGCGAAGTTCAATCGTGTGATGCGTAAGATGTTGACGGGCCTGTCCAACGTCGACAACTATGTTGACGACCTCTTGCCACACACGGCGACGTGGAAGGAACACATGAAGACGTTACGCGAGTTGTTCGTTCGCATCCGTGACGCCGGTCTCACTGTACGTCCGACGAAGTGCTTCATCGGATACTCTGACATCGGTTTCACTGGACATGTCATCGGCAATGGAAAGTTACAGATGGAGAACGAGAAGGTGGAAAGGATCCGAGATGCTCCGCGGCCCCAAACGAAGAAACAAGTGCGTTCGTTTCTTGGCATGGCCGGATTTTACAGGAAATTCATTCCGAATTTCGCTGAAGTCGCCGCGCCGCTAACTGACTTGACGCGAAAGAAGCAACCAACCAAAGTGGAGTGGGGCCAGAGTCAGGAATGTGCGTTTCGCAAGCTGAAACACCTGATGACAAGCGCGCCCATACTCCGGTTACCCCACCTTGACAAACAGTTCATAGTGCGCACTGACGCATCGGATAACGGTCTCGGCGCGATGTTATTGCAAGAACACGAAGATGGTGTGTTTCCCGTCGCGTTCGCCAGTCGGAAGCCGCTTCCCCGGGAGCGGAACTATTCCGTCATCGAAAGAGAGTGTTTGGGGATTGTGTTTGCAGTCGAACGTTTCGCAAAGTTTCTTTACGGAACGCATTTTGTCCTCGAGACGGATCACGCGCCACTCGCATACCTCAAGAACAGTAAAAATGACAGTGCGAGGTTAATGCGATGGGCGTTGGCGCTACAAAGCTATGCGTTCACGATGAGGTTCATCAAGGGAGCAGAAAACACCGGAGCCGATTATCTGAGTCGGCAGTAACTTTTATGACATTTTCGTTTGCAGTTTGTGTAAATTGTGACTGTTATTGTCTGTCAGAATATCTCTGGACCTGTTATGGCATTTCTCGGATGTACATGTAGTTTGATTTTAGTGTTAAGGCTTAATCACCACTTTCAACAAGGATTAGGGCATATCTCGACAGTATACGTCGTTTTGGTTATGTTTAGCTGTTTAAGTACGCAAAAGTGAGTTTTTGAGCATGCATGTGTTATTGTCGCTGTCAGAATTTTGTGTTCAGCGTTTTGAGTGTTCTGAGTGATTCTGTTTGTGCTCTACACGGTGTGTTGTGATGCGGAACGCATTTGAGTGCCGAGACACGCCCTTCGGTGCGGTGTTTCCCTTGAAGTGGCTGGTGGGTGCACGGGTGCATTTGTTGATGTGCTGCTTTTGTATAGAGCTTGACAGGACCGCAGCGATTGGTTTAGGATTTGGGGGGATCTTGATGCAGTGAATACGACGGAACTAGTTTCAGGTTCGTTTGATGTCGTTTTGTTAGGTTTTGGGTCATCCAAAAATTTACTTATATATCAAGTATACCGGATATCTCCAGGAGTCGATATCGAAATTTCAAGTTTCACGTAGCATTGTGTAGATCGCGCCAAGATTGTGCACCTGGCAGTATTTTTGTGTTTAAAAATTTTTATGTTGTCGGTTTTTGAGACAAGTGAAATTTTTGTGCTACCTAGCACAAACTTTGCGTGTAATTTTCAACTATTTAGAAATATCATAGATCATTACCGACAAAGCCTTTTTGTAGTAGAGTTCGCGATCTTCCCAAAAACATCATTTTTTGGCCCGTATGTCACTGGGAACATATGTTTTTGGGCAGCTATTTTCTTATTGGTCCTAAGTTTTGGCGGGAAGCTCTTTGATTGGTTACATATTTAATTAGCAGCGGCTGTTCTGCCAGCGAGTATTTAAGGAACGCGCTTGCTGCACCAGCAGCAGTTGGTTTTTGGAAAACATAGAGGCCACACGTCAGGTGTGAGTACTCGTGGTGCAAAGGAAGTTGTTATTTGTGGTGCTGGTGCACGGATAGTTGTCATTATGGATGGAGTAAAATAAGAGAAATAAAAAGAAACATTCAAATGAGAGATTAGTTTAATTCCACTGCAGTTTCACTGGATATAAATAGAAACGGAATTTCGGAAATTATAAAACGTTTCAATCTTGCTCCGTCGAAAGTCACACGACACCTTACACGAGGACCCGCTAATATCGTGACATTTGGGGGCTCGTCCGGGATAAAAAGGAAATCGTCAAGAGGTAAACAAGATGGAGCAACAAGGTTTACGGCAGTGGATAGAGCTGGGCCAAGCACTCGGATATCGCGACGAGGAACTGCGCCGCTTCGTCCAGCAAGAGGAACAGAAGGCGTTGGAGAAGGAACGAGTCGCACTCGAACGGGAGCAGCGGGCTCAAGAAAGGGAAGATCGGCAAAAGGAGCAAGAACGACAATTTGAACTTGAACGCCTTCGTGAGGAAGCACGCTTGCTGCAGATAGGGGCACAGGCCGAACGTCCAGCTGAGCGTGAACGCGAACACTTCGCAGGTACACGACCAAAGCTCCCGAAGTTCGACGAGAAAGTCGACGATGTTGATGCGTTCCTCGAGCGATTCGAGCGATTCGCACGTAGCCAACAGTGGGCAGAAAACACGTGGACGATCAGCTTGAGTGCGATACTTACAGGCAAAGCACTCGAGGTCTACAGCAGCATGCCTATCGAAGCCGCCGAGAATTATCAGATGCTGAAAGCTGCGATTTTGCGTCGGTACCAACTAACGGAAGAAGGATATCGCGCTAAGTTCCGTGAAATCAAGCCGGAAAAAGACGAATCAGTCCAACAGTATAGCGCTCGTCAAAAACGTCTTTTTGACCGTTGGATACAGATGTCTGGCATCGAAAGAAATTTCGACGCACTATACGACCTGTTGCTGAGGGAGCAGTTTATTAACACTTGTAGTAGCGATCTCAGCTTGTTTCTTCGAGAGCGTGCTCCAAGGTCAATGGATGATGTCACACGGCTCGCGGAGCAGTATTTGGAGGCACACGGTGGTGGAATCGGGCATACAAAAGGAAAAGGGCCACAATACTCACGACAAGCGATCAATCGCAATAACCAAAGTCCACGGCCACAGAATCAACAGCAGACGTCTGTGCAATGCTACAACTGCGGCAAATACGGACATTACGCTCGTGATTGTCTCAAACCGAAGAATGGAAGTAGCCCACGATCAAACGCAATGGATCAGTATCGGGGTAAACCGCAACAGAGTGGACGACCACGTACGATCGCGAAAACAGGAGCCGTTGCAGCTAAACCACCTCGAGAAATTGTTTACGAAAATGTCAAGGACGGATTACTGTGTTTAGCCAATGGTGAGGCAGTTCCATTTACCGGAGCCATATCGACTCGTAAGATGGCCAGTAAGCGACTCCCGTTATACAGAGGACTAGTTTCTGGAGAAAGAGTGATAGTCCTGCGCGATACAGGTTGTGACAGTGCGGTTGTCTGCAAAGACCTTGTTAGGGATAACGAAATGACAGGAGAAATCAGTGACTGCGTTTTGATGGACGGTACCATCCGGAGATTCCCCATGGCACGCGTAAATGTCGAAACGCCTATTTACAGTGGATTACTGAATGCGATGGTAGTGCAGAATCCACCGTATGATCTGATCATTGGAAACATACTACCAGATGAAACGAACGTCGACCTTACGGTTCAAGAAGTACCTAACGACGGCTGTGTCAAAACAGAAAGTGTCGAGACGGAAGGAATGGAACGGGTGAAAAAATCTACAGTAATGGCTACAGTGACCCGTGAACAGAGTGTTAAAGCTCAACAACCGAAGCAGCCACTAGTAACTCCGGAGGTGAAATTGGATATCGTCAGCTCAGACCAGCTCAAAGAGATGCAAAACGCTGATGAATCGCTTACAAAGTTCTTTGAGCACGCCGACAACAAGACGATATTCAAAACGCGAAAGAGTGGAAGTTATCGCTATGCTGTGAAGAAAGGAATACTCATGCGCTACTTTTTTGAGTTCAAGGGAGAACTCGAGGTGCAGCTGAAGCAAATCGTGTTACCAACACCATTACGATCGCGAATCATGTCACTCGCTCACGAATCGATTATTGGTGGACACTTGGGTATCAAGAAGACAACAGACAGGATCACCGCGAACTTTCACTGGCCACGGATAGACGCCGATGTGAAACGGTTTTGTCAGTCCTGTGACGTGTGCCAGCGCACCATTCCAAAAGGACGCGTGAACAAGGTTCCGCTGGGTGAAATGCCTTTAATGGAGACACCATTCGACAGAGTTGCAGTGGACCTGATCGGACCGATAACACCGATTGCGGAGAGCGGCAACCGATACATCCTTACAGTTGTTGACTATGCCACGCGCTACCCGGAAGCGATCCCACTCAAGCGAATTGAGACGGTTGTTGTCGCAGAAGCACTTCTAGAAGTATTCAGCCGTGTTGGATTTCCGCGTGAAGTGCTGAGTGACCAAGGCACGCAGTTTACGTCAGATCTGATGGCAGAAGTCTGCAGACTGATCTCCGTTAAACAGCTGTTCACGACCCCCTACAACCCAAAGTGCAACGGACTCTGTGAACGCATAAACGGAGTGTTAAAGGGAATGTTAACGAGAATGTGCAAGGAGAGGCCAAGAGACTGGGATCGCTATTTACCAGCCGTATTGTTCGCATACAGAGAAGTACCACAGGCTAGCACCGGATTTTCGCCGTTTGAGTTATTGTATGGGCGAAAGGTGCGCGGACCTCTGGATATACTAAAAGACATCTGGCTGGATGAAGACAAATCAGACGAAGTGCGGAACACATACGAGTATGTCGCGACTTTACGTAACCGTCTCGAAGAAACGTGTCAAGTCGCTCGGGAGAGTTTGATGGAAGCCCAAGGCAAATATCGTCATCACTATGACAGGAAGACGAAAGATAGGCGATTCACCGTGGGACAAAAGGTCTATCTGTTATTGCCAACCGCAGCCAACAAACTTCTTCTCCAGTGGAAAGGCCCATACACAGTCACCAAAGTGTTGAACCGCATGGACTATGTAGTGGATGTTAACGGCAAACGGAAAGTGTTCCACGCGAACTTGTTGAAAGCTTACGTCGAAAGACAAGGAGAACGTGTAGATGACACAAAGGACAAAGACGAAGAGAGTGACGAAGAGACGCAAGATGAGGACACTATAGCGGCGTTCGCAAGAATGGCCGTCACAACCGATGACGAGATGGATGATTTTGATTCTCCTCTACTTAGTGTCCCTGAAACAGAGCAGACGGAGGGAATCAACGATGTCAACATCAGCAATGAGTTAACTGATGCGCAGAAGCGAGACGTCAGGAATCTCCTCCGGGAATTTGAGGCGATCTTTACAGATGTTCCTGGTGAAACGGATTTAGGCGTGCACAAGATTGAACTTACCACACAAGAACCAGTACGCGTGAAGCCGTACCCAGTACCATACTCAAAACGAAAGGATATTGACGATGAAGTCAAGAAGATGCTAGACGCTGGAATCATCGAGGAAACGAATTCCGAATACAATTCGCCCATTGTATTGGTGAAAAAGAAAGATGGCTCCAACAGATTCTGTGTTGATTACAGACGCTTGAATGCCATCACGAAGTTCGATACGGAACCAATGGGCAATTACGAGGACATTATGTCACAAGTCGGAAAGGATTCGTTTTTATCCAAGATAGATTTCACGAAAGGATACTGGCAGATACCTATGGAGGAAACGTCCAAGAAGTACACCGCGTTTTCAACCCCGAACGGCAGTTACCAGTTTCGACGGAATGCATTCGGATTGGTGAACTCTGGTGCTGCGTTCAACCGTGTCATGAGGAAGTTGCTTAGGGATATGCCCCATGTAGACAATTACGTCGATGATCTGTTACCCCACACGGAAAGTTGGGAAAAGCATTTGGTAGTGCTACGTGAACTGTTTCAAATGATCAAGGGTGCGAAACTCACCATACGACCATCGAAGTGCTTTATTGGATACAAGGATATCAATTTTACTGGGCATGTCCTTGGCAACGGCGTTGTGCGTATGGAGGCTGAGAAGACCGAGAAAATCAAAAACGCACCACGCCCGACAACAAAGAAGCAAGTTCGGTCGTTCCTTGGACTCGCCGGTTTTTACCGCAAATTTATACCGAACTTCGCTAATATCTCTGCACCACTCACGGATCTGACACGGAAAGGAAAATCAAACACCGTTGACTGGGGAGAAAAGCAGCAACTCGCGTTCGACACGCTTAAAGAGCTATTAACGAGCTCTCCGGTACTGCGACTCCCAGACTGGAATAAACGGTTTGTGTTACGCACAGATGCGTCAGATGATGGATTAGGCGCAGTCCTCCTGCAAACCCACGACGACGGTGCGTTTCCAATCGCTTATGCTAGCAGGAAATTACTCCAACGCGAGAAAAACTACTCGGTCATCGAGAGAGAGTGCCTCGCAATCGTCTTTGGAGTAATGCGTTTCGAGAAGTACCTGTATGGACAGAACTTTATTCTCGAAACCGATCACGCGCCTCTAGCATACCTTCGAAAAGGAAAGACGGAGAGTAGCCGTTTGATGCGTTGGTCCCTCTTTTTACAGAATTTCACTTTCGATGTGAAAGCTATTAAGGGGACTGAAAATTTTGGAGCAGACTACATGAGTAGACTGTGAACTTTCGAAGAATATACTGTTTTGAGATACTTTGGTGTTCATCATTCATTTTTATTTACTTCAAAGTGTATTTTTGTGCATTTTGAGTGCTTCTCATATCTTTTGTATGTTTTGACCTACTTTTGTGTTCCTAAAACTTGCTTCTGCAAGTTGTGAGACTTAGGTACCGAAAACCGGCGCTTGTTCTTAAATGCATTTTAGAAAGAGTTTGTAACATAATTTTTAAGATTCTGACGTTTTTGAAAGAAAACGACTTCCAGTGTTTTCTTGAGAAGGGGGTTGTTGTCAGAATATCTCTGGACCTGTTATGGCATTTCTCGGATGTACATGTAGTTTGATTTTAGTGTTAAGGCTTAATCACCACTTTCAACAAGGATTAGGGCATATCTCGACAGTATACGTCGTTTTGGTTATGTTTAGCTGTTTAAGTACGCAAAAGTGAGTTTTTGAGCATGCATGTGTTATTGTCGCTGTCAGAATTTTGTGTTCAGCGTTTTGAGTGTTCTGAGTGATTCTGTTTGTGCTCTACACGGTGTGTTGTGATGCGGAACGCATTTGAGTGCCGAGACACGCCCTTCGGTGCGGTGTTTCCCTTGAAGTGGCTGGTGGGTGCACGGGTGCATTTGTTGATGTGCTGCTTTTGTATAGAGCTTGACAGGACCGCAGCGATTGGTTTAGGATTTGGGGGGATCTTGATGCAGTGAATACGACGGAACTAGTTTCAGGTTCGTTTGATGTCGTTTTGTTAGGTTTTGGGTCATCCAAAAATTTACTTATATATCAAGTATACCGGATATCTCCAGGAGTCGATATCGAAATTTCAAGTTTCACGTAGCATTGTGTAGATCGCGCCAAGATTGTGCACCTGGCAGTATTTTTGTGTTTAAAAATTTTTATGTTGTCGGTTTTTGAGACAAGTGAAATTTTTGTGCTACCTAGCACAAACTTTGCGTGTAATTTTCAACTATTTAGAAATATCATAGATCATTACCGACAAAGCCTTTTTGTAGTAGAGTTCGCGATCTTCCCAAAAACATCATTTTTTGGCCCGTATGTCACTGGGAACATATGTTTTTGGGCAGCTATTTTCTTATTGGTCCTAAGTTTTGGCGGGAAGCTCTTTGATTGGTTACATATTTAATTAGCAGCGGCTGTTCTGCCAGCGAGTATTTAAGGAACGCGCTTGCTGCACCAGCAGCAGTTGGTTTTTGGAAAACATAGAGGCCACACGTCAGGTGTGAGTACTCGTGGTGCAAAGGAAGTTGTTATTTGTGGTGCTGGTGCACGGATAGTTGTCATTATGGATGGAGTAAAATAAGAGAAATAAAAAGAAACATTCAAATGAGAGATTAGTTTAATTCCACTGCAGTTTCACTGGATATAAATAGAAACGGAATTTCGGAAATTATAAAACGTTTCAATCTTGCTCCGTCGAAAGTCACACGACACCTTACACGAGGACCCGCTAATATCGTGACATTGTCTTTTGTGACATTTCCTTGAACATCTACCGCCCGTGATCGGAGATTTCATGTGGTGGTTTAAGGGTTTTATGGAATGTGCTCCCCTTTGAGTCTTTCCGTGAATATTTCATATTCGTTAGTGATTAAAGTGTGTTAAACGGGTTTGCATACCCTAAGGTGATCAGAAAACAACTTTGGTGTTTTCTCGGAGTGGGAGTTTGTTAGGGTATGCGAAAGTGATTTTCTGGGTGTTCTGAGGGCGTTCGCGGTTCATTTGTTCTTTACTGTGTTCGTTGTGGTAGAGGATGCATGTGCTTCGTGGGAAGGCAGAAAGGCGCCCGTTGGTGCAGTAGTTTTCCTTCAGGAGTTAAGAAGTGGTGAAGCCCGCGCCGATCGGTTTAGGATTTGGAAGGATGTTGGTGTAGTGAACACGTTGGTGCTAGTGTCAAGTTCGTTTGAAGTCCTTTAGTTAGATTTAGCGCCATTTAAAAATTTACTTATATATCAAGTATATCGGGTATCTTCGGAAGTCGATGGCGAAGTTGCAATAGAGCCAGTCTATGGCTCTATTGTGGCAAACGACCGCTGCGCCTGCAGCAGTCGGGCTTGCGTCTGTGGCAATGTGAAAGGCGCGATCGGGCACATCCCTTTGGGAGGAAAAGCGAGATGTACCGTTGAATGAGGCGCAAAGCACATTAAGCAGTAGTAAGTCTCGGCGAGTGTCCGTAGTGATACGGGTGCGGTGGTTAGGGCGACGTAGTGACGTCATAAGCACGATTAGACGACGCATGGCCGGACGTATGACACTGACAACACGTCCGACCCAGTTCAGTTTCCCCAGCAGGCTCTGGAGGTCGCGTTTTGAGAGCCGTCTGTTGTCGGGACTTGCGTAGTGGGAGAGAAGGGTTTGGACTTCGCATAGCTTATCCGTGGGAATTGACAGCGTGCAGTCGGTGGAGTCGATAGTCACTCCGAGAAACGTTAGTCTGCGCGTAGGGGAGATGCATTTCTCCCAGTTGATTGCGAAACCAAGCGACCGGAGGAGCCGTATCAAGCATTGCATTGCCTTGAGCGTGTCGTCAAATGTATCAGCGGTAATAAAAAAGTCATCGAGGTAGCAAATTATTGCTTTTATACCTTGTTTTTTAAGCATGCGGCAGACACTCTGAGTAATACGATGGAAAATACCAACGCTTAATGAAGCCCCGAAGGGCAAGCGGGTATCTACAAGGTATGTGTGATGTTTATTACCCTTAAATTTCCACTTTAAGCCCGTTAGACGTTGGGACGCTTCGCTGAGCGGGACCTGCCGATAAGCTGATTTAAGGTCCACTTTTGCCATAAACGAGTTTCTACTGACCATATCGGCAGCGATGTCCACGGATGTAAAAACATGTTTGTCGGGGGTGGCGTGGGAGTTGACAGAAAGGCCTTCTGGTTGCGAGCAATCGTGAATTAGCCTGATTTCACCGTTTTCTTTGGGTATGGCGGAGAGCGGGGAGACAATGGCCGGTTTTTCTACCACTACTTTATAGCGACCCAGGGCAATTTCCTTCTTTATTTCGCTCTCTACCTCATCACGATATTGTCGCTCAGCCACGCGGCTGTTGGGGGCTTCGGCACACTGAATATTTTCCGTGCGAACGTTAACGATATCGAACCCATTACGTAATCCGTTGAGAATAAATACCTTGTCCTTATCCGTTTCAAGTTGTCGTTCCCATTCGTCGAGCCGGTCAGACAGTGGGCTAGAGACGGCGTGCCGCTAGTCTCTGTGAGCAATCTCGGGGTGGTTCTGGAAACATTTCAGGCAGGCATGCATGAATCGGCAGTTTAGTAGACTGCAACCCCGGCGCGAATTAAAGTTGCGACAAATTTCCGTGCCGTTCGGGGCCCTTGGAGCTTCCACCCTGGGTCTAGCGTGCTGCTTCCGGGTGGATGTTGATTGGGCGCGAGACGAGAAGCAACATATGCCTAGGAGATACGCATCGTCGTCTCCCCAACGGATTTGCCCCGACGCCACCCGTTGCCGGTATTCGAAATCATACCTCATACAGTTGGCTAGCGGGTAATACTCGCACATATCTCCAAACTTTATGCCGTAGAGATTGTAGCGATCACGCTCGTCTTCCGTCTCCAACTGTCCTGAGCGCTTTAGGGCGCTAAAGATGCGGGCGTGGCCTTTCACCCACTGCTGCCACGTGGTGTCCTCAGGCCTCACGCGTTTCGCCGCGCTCGTCACGATCACTTTCGCATCACCGTTCGACGATAACACTGTCTCTGTGCCCTGACTCCCCAGGAAGGATCCACAGAAATCTTGGACAAATAATGGTCGCGTGTTACCTGGGGTTCTCCCGGTCTGCCATGGGTCGTCGTCCGGGGTCTGCGGCTTGTCCACGAGGGAGTCCAGCATGGCTGTCATCGTCTCTGTGTTAAGGCGTGGAAGGTCATTCAGGGTAGCTGGTGCCGCGTCGCTGCGTAGCCGGGGTCTGTCGGCCGGAAATTTCTCAATGATGTCCGATGTGGGACCGGTACGGGAACTCGCACTGTCGGACTTTGCGTCCTTAAGGTCTGCGACGGCCGCTAGCAGCATTCTCTCTTGGCCGAGCGAGAGTTTTAGCGCCTTAATGACGACCTTGTCAATGTGCAGTACACTGTCGATGGAAAAGAATTCCTCGCTCAGGAGAGCGTCGACAGTGGATTCGAGAAGGTTTCTCGACGCAGCCCATTCTTTCAACTCTTTAATTGCACTGTCGACTTTATCCTTATTCATTTTTTTGTTTCCTTGCTCTCTCAGTGTTTTTTTTATACAGTTATAGGGGGCTCACTGCTTGGCCGTAATTGCAATTAATGCCCTATTCAGACGGCACTGCTCAGGCAAGATCTTAATTGCAATTAGAGTACTCACGCATATTGATGCCCCAAATCCTAACAATCCCTTGCACTAATTGCAATTCAGAGTCCAAGCTTGTCAGCTGTCCGGGTGACGCTTGTTAGGCTTAACAATTGATATCCACAAATTGCAAATAAGAGCTTCAAGTTTATACACAATGTCGCATATATCACACTTTTATTTATTGGTTTTTTTAAAACTTATAGCGTTCTAGTCTCTAGCCGTTATGGCTGGCAAGACGAATGAGAGAGTGGTTTGGGTACAAATGTTTATTGCCTGACTGCTGAACACATTATGCATAAAACAAACATACTTTAAGAAACTGTCCACTAACAAGACTAACATATTCAACATAAAACTGTACTTGTAAACAATTAAACAGGGAAGGGGAAGGGGGATGGAGGTGGGTCTCTGGAAGCGCTTGCTTGACCAGTGCTTGCTTTGCATTTGTGAGGGGAAGCTTGGAAGAGCCTTGTTATGTACCGTCCGACTTAATCCCTGCACGACTCAACGGCCAATAGAACACAGGCAAGACAGAAGGTACTCTGGGGCGAGCTCCGCCCCCGAGTTACTGAGTGTGTGCTTCGCTCCCGCCTTGCATGACGGCACGCTGTAAGCCGAGACGCTCTGTCTACATCTCCGTCTGGCACGCTCCGTCGCTGTCAAGTCGAGTAGCGTGGGGGATTAAGGGGGAAAAGGGGCAGCGCATCACCAGAGTTTTAAAATCAAATAACACTTTATTTTTTAATTAAAACTTATAGCGTTCTAGTCTCTAGCCGTTATGGCTGGCAAGACGAATGAGAGAGTGGTTTGGGTACAAATGTTTATTGCCTGACTGCTGAACACATTATGCATAAAACAAACATACTTTAAGAAACTGTCCAAATACCCAAACCACGAAGTGTTACTTGTAGTAGTTAGGACAAGGCGTTTTGAACGTTTGATCCCATGGTTTTTGCACAATCCAGGCGTAGACTCAGAGGGACGTCAGTGTATCGCGTGTAGGACTCCGATGTCCAGTCTCCTTGGCTCTTAATCACTTGCGGTGGCAGCCCACAGGCAAGAGCAAAGGTAGCCCCGGCTCGTCGTAGGCTATGGCCGCTGTAGGCTGAGTCATCTAGCCCAACAGCACGCAGTTTGCATTTCAGCATCGACGAGAACGCTGCGTGGGAGAGAGGGACGGTGGAGTCCGGGGTTCTGTAGGAGAAAAGCGCCGCTTTACCATGTGCGGGCGAAAGGCGGAGGTGGTGTTTTAACGCTGCAGTGGGGCATACTGTAGACTGCTCTACCTCTGGGATTGGGATGACGAGGGCTCGTGAAAAGTTGCGAAGTGTTTTGGTGCGTTTTACGTGAACTAGGGCGCCATCTGCACACAGCGTTACGTCATCACGGCAGAGGTCAGTTCTACAGTCGTGGCTAGTCTGGGTACGGGATAGCAGCGAGGACTTGCGCAGAAAGGTAAAGAAGCCCATGAGACAAGCAGCCCAGAAGCAGGCCTCTAATGGTTGCGAGAGGTCGAGAACTCCTCGGACGCGCTGCAAGATATCCAGCGAGAGCGGTAGTTTCTGTCGAGGTGGCGTACCTTTCTGCGTGTCGATTCCTTTCAATAGCGTCTTCACGAAGTGGTTATTCTCAATGGGGTTCGTGTAACCCAGCTCCAAGTGGAGTAGGCGAACTGCAGCGAGATAGCATCTCACGGACTGGGGTTTCAGGGATCGGCTGAGAAAACACGCGTAACGGAGCACGGTCGTAGTTTCTGCGGGGGCTGGGCGCATCCTAAAGGCTTGGCAGAAGGCCAGGTAAGACTTCAGCTGAGCCGAGTACGTTTCACGAGTGCTTTCTGCTAGGGCTGCTCTGCGGAATTGGGCCACTTCGTTGTCCAAAATTTGTGTCTCCCGTACCACTCCTGGAACAAACGACGCATAGCAATTGGTGACATGTGGTGCCGGAGGTCAGCGAGCGGGACGTGGCCGAATGCATACGTGGCATGTGGAAGGCTGGATAGTCGCGAAATGGCATCCGGGAGCTTATTAAGTTTCGTGTTTACGTAGGCGGCACATATTTTAATGTCAAACTCAACGCATAATATTAGTATTTCGCATAAAACATCGGACGCAATAGTGTTTCTAATTCTTCCTCGGTTAAGGGCATAAAGGGTTGCTTTATTATCCGAATATAGTTGAACCGTCTTAGAAGCGCAGAACGGTGCCCAGCGGCGCAGCGCCAAAAGAACAGCAGCTAGTTCTTTCGTATTAATGTCGCAATCATTGATGGCGGGCATATCCGTGGCGAAGTTGCAATAGAGCCAGTCTATGGCTCTATTGTGGCAAACGACCGCTGCGCCTGCAGCAGTCGGGCTTGCGTCTGTGGCAATGTGAAAGGCGCGATCGGGCACATCCCTTTGGGAGGAAAAGCGAGATGTACCGTTGAATGAGGCGCAAAGCACATTAAGCAGTAGTAAGTCTCGGCGAGTGTCCGTAGTGATACGGGTGCGGTGGTTAGGGCGACGTAGTGACGTCATAAGCACGATTAGACGACGCATGGCCGGACGTATGACACTGACAACACGTCCGACCCAGTTCAGTTTCCCCAGCAGGCTCTGGAGGTCGCGTTTTGAGAGCCGTCTGTTGTCGGGACTTGCGTAGTGGGAGAGAAGGGTTTGGACTTCGCATAGCTTATCTGTGGGAATTGACAGCGTGCAGTCGGTGGAGTCGATAGTCACTCCCAGAAACGTTAGTCTGCGCGTAGGGGAGATGCATTTCTCCCAGTTGATTGCGAAACCAAGCGACCGGAGGAGCCGTATCAAGCATTGCATTGCCTTGAGCGTGTCGTCAAATGTATCAGCGGTAATAAAAAAGTCATCGAGGTAGCAAATTATTGCTTTTATACCTTGTTTTTTAAGCATGCGGCAGACATTCTGAGTAATACGATGGAAAATACCAACGCTTAATGAAGCCCCGAAGGGCAAGCGGGTATCTACAAGGTATGTGTGATGTTTATTACCCTTAAATTTCCACTTTAAGCCCGTTAGACGTTGGGACGCTTCGCTGAGCGGGACCTGCCGATAAGCTGATTTAAGGTCCACTTTTGCCATAAACGAGTTTCTACTGACCATATCGGCAGCGATGTCCACGGATGTAAAAACATGTTTGTCGGGGGTGGCGTGGGAGTTGACAGAAAGGCCTTCTGGTTGCGAGCAATCGTGAATTAGCCTGATTTCACCGTTTTCTTTGGGTATGGCGGAGAGCGGGGAGACAATGGCCGGTTTTTCTACCACTACTTTATAGCGACCCAGGGCAATTTCCTTCTTTATTTCGCTCTCTACCTCATCACGATATTGTCGCTCAGCCACGCGGCTGTTGGGGGCTTCGGCACACTGAATATTTTCCGTGCGAACGTTAACGATATCGAACCCATTACGTAATCCGTTGAGAATAAATACCTTGTCCTTATCCGTTTCAAGTTGTCGTTCCCATTCGTCGAGCCGGTCAGACAGTGGGCTAGAGACGGCGTGCCGCTAGTCTCTGTGAGCAATCTCGGGGTGGTTCTGGAAACATTTCAGGCAGGCATGCATGAATCGGCAGTTTAGTAGACTGCAACCCCGGCGCGAATTAAAGTTGCGACAAATTTCCGTGCCGTTCGGGGCCCTTGGAGCTTCCACCCTGGGTCTAGCGTGCTGCTTCCGGGTGGATGTTGATTGGGCGCGAGACGAGAAGCAACATATGCCTAGGAGATACGTATCGTCGTCTCCCCAACGGATTTGCCCCGACGCCACCCGTTGCCGGTATTCGAAATCATACCTCATACAGTTGGCTAGCGGGTAATACTCGCACATATCTCCAAACTTTATGCCGTAGAGATTGTAGCGATCACGCTCGTCTTCCGTCTCCAACTGTCCTGAGCGCTTTAGGGCGCTAAAGATGCGGGCGTGGCCTTTCACCCACTGCTGCCACGTGGTGTCCTCAGGCCTCACGCGTTTCGCCGCGCTCGTCACGATCACTTTCGCATCACCGTTCGACGATAACACTGTCTCTGTGCCCTGACTCCCCAGGAAGGATCCACAGAAATCTTGGACAAATAATGGTCGCGTGTTACCTGGGGTTCTCCCGGTCTGCCATGGGTCGTCGTCCGGGGTCTGCGGCTTGTCCACGAGGGAGTCCAGCATGGCTGTCATCGTCTCTGTGTTAAGGCGTGGAAGGTCATTCAGGGTAGCTGGTGCCGCGTCGCTGCGTAGCCGGGGTCTGTCGGCCGGAAATTTCTCAATGATGTCCGATGTGGGACCGGTACGGGAACTCGCACTGTCGGACTTTGCGTCCTTAAGGTCTGCGACGGCCGCTAGCAGCATTCTCTCTTGGCCGAGCGAGAGTTTTAGCGCCTTAATGACGACCTTGTCAATGTGCAGTACACTGTCGATGGAAAAGAATTCCTCGCTCAGGAGAGCGTCGACAGTGGATTCGAGAAGGTTTCTCGACGCAGCCCATTCTTTCAACTCTTTAATTGCACTGTCAACTTTATCCTTATTCATTTTTTTTTGTTTCCTTGCTCTCTCAGTTTTTTTTTATACAGTTATAGGGGGCTCACTGCTTGGCCGTAATTGCAATTAATGCCCTATTCAGACGGCACTGCTCAGGCAAGATCTTAATTGCAATTAGAGTACTCACGCATATTGATGCCCCAAATCCTAACAATCCCTTGCACTAATTGCAATTCAGAGTCCAAGCTTGTCAGCTGTTCGGGTGACGCTTGTTAGGCTTAACAATTGATATCCACAAATTGCAATTAAGAGCTTCAAGTTTATACACAATGTCGCATATATCACACGTTTATTTATTGGTTTTTTATATATACATTTTATTCCCTTTACCTTACGCCCTGTATCAATCGTTATCCTGAAAGCTACTTTAATCAAATGTAATTATCCTTTGTGTCCTTTTCTGGTTTTCTTTATTATTATTTTTTTTTTTAGTTTATTATTATTTTATCCTGAAGGCTAGCTAATATTCCATTTGGCTGTGTCTTTCCGTTTTTTTTCTTTTGCTCTCTGGAAGCGCTTGCTTGACCAGTGCTTGCTTTGCATTTGTGAGGGGAAGCTTGGAAGAGCCTTGTTATGTACCGTCCGACTTAATCCCTGCACGACTCAACGGCCAATAGAACACAGGCATGACAGAAGGTACTCTGGGGCGAGCTCCGCCCCCGAGTTACAGAGTGTGTGCTTCGCTCCCGCCTTGCATGACGGCACGCTGTAAGCCGAGACGCTCTGTCTACATCTCCGTCTGGCACGCTCCGTCGCTGTCCAGTCGAGTAGCGTGGGGGATTAAGGGGGAAAAGGGGCAGCGCATCACCAGAGTTTTAAAATCAAATAACACTTTATTTTTTAATTAGAATTTTTCGGTTTGTTGGGTTTTGAGAGGAGTAAAATTTTTGTGCTACATAGCACAAACTTTGCGTGTGATTTTCAAGAATTTGGAAATACAATAGATAATAATCGACAAAGCCTCTTTGTAGAAGAGTTCATGTTCTTCCCGAAAACATCACTTTTTGGGCGATACGTAACTTGTAAGATATGTTTTTGGGCAACTACTTTCTCACTGGTCCTTAATTTAGGCGCGAAGCTCTTTGATTGGTCGCATTTTTAATTAGCGGCGGCTGTTCTGCCAGCAACTATATAAGGAACGCGCTTGCTGCGCCATCAACAGTTGATTTTGGGAAAGCATAGAGGATACACGTCAGGTGTGTGTCCAAGTGGTGCACAGGGTGTTGGTGCACGTGGTGCTGGTGCAC
This sequence comes from Protula sp. h YS-2021, assembly GCA_949752745.1. NCBI lineage: Eukaryota > Metazoa > Annelida > Polychaeta > Sabellida > Serpulidae > Protula > Protula sp. h YS-2021. Next base: position 3,474,048 of record OX457034.1, read on the forward strand.
TGGGAATTGTTATTTTGGAAAAATATAAAGTAAGGAAATAAAAACAGATATTAACGAGACTGACTAGTTTGCTTCCGCAGTAGTTGTACCTGGATATAAAAGAAAAAAAAACGGAATCTTAGAAATCATAAGATAATACAATTAGTCTTGTGTCTGTTCGTCGCTACACCTCCTGTTGAAAGTCAAAGACGCACAACGCTGGGATCCGAAGACTACAAACACCTAACAGACAAAAGTCAAGAAAATAAGAGAAAACAGGTGGAAATCTGAGAAATCAGGAAAAATAGGCTGGAAGCGATCTGGTGGAAGATTGTCAGAATTTCGTATTTAACGTTTTGAGTGTTCGGAGTGTGTTCATGGTTCTGTTTGTGCTCCACGCGGTTTGTGATGATGCGGAACGCATGTGGGTGTGGAGCCGCGCCCTTCGGTGCAGTGTTTCCCTTGAAGTGGCTGATGGGTGCACGGGTGCATTTGTTGATGTTCTACTTTTGTAATAAAGCCCGATAGGACAGTGACGATCAGTTTAGGATTTGGGGGGATCTTGATCCAGTGAAAACGATGGAGCTAGTTTTAAGTTTGTTTGATGTCGTTTAGTTAGATTTTGGGTCATCTAAAAATTTACTTATATATCAAGTATACCGGTTATCTCCACGAGTCGATATCGAAATTTCAAGTTTCACATAGCGTTGTATAGAACGCGCCAAGATTGTGCACCTGGCAGTATTTTTGTGTTTAAAAATTTTAATATTGTTGGTTTTTATGACGAGTGAAATTTTTGTGCTACCTAGCACAAACTTTGCGTGTAATTTTCAAGTATTTATAAATGCCAGAGATCATAACCGACAAAGCCTTTTTGTAGACGAGTTTGTGGTCTTCCCAAAAACATCACTTTTTGGCCCATACGTCACTTATAACATATGTTTTTGGGCAGCTATTTTCTTATTGGTTCTAGGTTTAGGCGGGAAGCTCTTTGATTGGCTACATATTTAATTAGCAGCGGCTGTTCTGGCAGCGAGTATTTAAGGAACGCGCTTGCTGCACCAGCAGCAGTTGATTTTTGGAATGCATGGAGGCCGCACGTCAGGCGTGGGTCTATTTATTACGAGAAAAGACGGAAATAAGATAAAGACTGTACGAAATGGGGTGCAAAGGGTGTTAGCACCAACAAAAAAAGAAGGGTTTTGAAAAAGTATTATGAGAAAGGTGGATGAATAAACGTTCGTGAATAATTTATTTTGGAAATAAAAGTATTAATGATTAAGGTACTGAAAGATAACTCAATGAAGGGAAGGCATATAAATTAGCCAGACATAAATTTGGATAATAAAGGAAAAAGGTGGACAAATGTGAACATATCATACGAAGTAGATAAAATAAACATAATAGTGTTGAAAGGAGTTTGTTTTCATTGACATCCGGATACTGCCCGACATAGCGAGCCATATATCGCAATTTTTCGTATTATTTGCTCGTATTTTCATTCCATGACAAGCCAACGGCATCTACGCGCGGAGATCCCATAACCGTCACAACCCAAACTGTGACAAATTGGGGGCTCGTCCGGGATTTTTCCGCCAAGAGGTAAAACAATCATGGAGCAGAACTTGCGAGCATTAATTGAACTTGGACAGGCTCTTGGGTACAAAGATGAGGAGTTACGGAGGTTCGTCGATGCTGAGCAGACAAAAGCGGAGGAACGCGACCGCATCGCCTATGAACGCGAGATCCGTGCTCAAGAACGAGAGGACCGACAGAAAGAGCAACAGCGGCAATATGAACTGGAACGCATACGCGAAGAAGCTCGCTTAGCCGAAGTACACGCACAAGCAGCTGTACATCAAGGTGAAGAACGAGGGGAGGGCCGCATTTATAGTAGTCGACCCAAGCTGCCACGGTTCGACGAGAAGGTCGATGATATTGACGCTTATCTCGAGCGATTTGAACGCTTCGCTCGCAGTCAGGGATGGCCGGAAGATACTTGGACCGTGAGTCTTAGCGCGATTCTTACCGGCAAGGCATTGGATGTATATAGCAGCATGCCTATAGAAGAAGTCGCCAATTACGCGAGGTTGAAGATGGCTATTCTCCAACGTTTCCAGTTAACGGCAGACGGATTTCGAAGAAAGTTTCGCGATATCAGGCCAGAAAAAGAAGAGTCCGTCCGTCAGTACGCCGCACGACAGAAACGCTATTTTAGGAGGTGGATTGACATGTCTGGGATCGAGAAGAACTTTGTAGAGGTATGCGACTTATTTCTGCGTGAACAGTTTGTGAATCAGTGCAGTAGCGAATTAGCGTTATTTTTACGGGAAAGAGCACCGAAGTCCATTGATGAGACGATCAAACTGGCTGAGCAGTATCTCGAAGCGCACGGTGGAACAATAGGGCAGGCGAGAGGGAAGCCGTCGACACAGAGCCTAATGTTGCCACTAAGAAGCTTTCCAAATGCCAGACAGCAGTCGTCAGCTATATCAACGGCTCAGGCATCGAAGGCGTGCTACTATTGCGGAAAGCCTGGTCATTTTGCACGCGATTGCTTCAAGGCTAAGAACGAGCTGGAAGGAACCACTCCACGGCGAAACGAATCATCGCGGGACTTTTCCTACAGATCGAACCACACGGCACAAGGAAATGCACCACAGAGTTGGCGAGGAACAAACAACTCTGATCGGAAGCCAACAAATCTGAAAACCGGAGCAATGGCTGCCAAACTGACCAGCGACATACTCTCTGAAAACGTGAAAGATGGAAAACTGCATTTGGCCAATGGAGGAACGGTACCATATACGGGCACTGTCTGCGGCAAGCCGGACTGTGCGAAACGTCTTCCCTTATACAGAGGACTGGTCGCAGGACAGAAAGTGATCGTACTTAAGGATACGGGTTGCGACAGTGCTGTTATCCGCAAAGATCTCATCACGGAGAACCAATTGTTAGATGAAGAGAGTCATTGTGTTTTGATGGACGGCACCCTGAGAAGTTTTCCAATGGCACGCATCAGGGTAGAAACGCCCATTTATAGTGGATTGCTCGAGGCTATGGTGGTGGAAGACCCTCCGTACGATTTAATCATCGGCAACGTATCTCCAACGGTTGATGATCGTGAAAAACCGACACAGGCAAACGATGCACATGTGAACAACACAAATGAGAAAACGACAGTGGAAGTGAAAACTGCAGCAGCCGTGCAGACAAGAGAGCAAGTTGTCCGAGAAAAGAAGCCAAAAGCCCCCTTAACCACACCAGCTGCAGAACTCGGTGAAATGAATACTGATGAATTGAAACGGGCACAAAAGGAAGATGAAACACTGACGAAGCAATTCAAGTACGCAGAGGACAAAACGGTGTTTAAAGTGAGAAAACGTGGCAGCTACAGATACGCAATCAAGCATGGACTGTTGATGCGGTACTATTTTGAGACGAAGGGTGATGTCGAGGTCAAACTGAAGCAAATAGTACTCCCGAAACCGCTGCGAAAGGAAGTGATGACTGTGGCACATGAATCGATTGTGGGAGGACATTTGGCAGCAAAGAAGACTGTAGATCGAATAGCAGCAAACTTCTACTGGCCTGGAATTACTGGCGATGTGAAGCGCTTTTGCCAGTCGTGCGACCTGTGCCAACGCACTTTACCGAAGGGTCGAGTCACTAAGGTTCCCCTTGGTGAAATGCCACTGATTGACACCCCTTTCGACAGAGTTGCGGTGGATATCGTCGGGCCAATCACGCCGATTGCAGAAGGTGGAAATCGTTACATACTGACCGTTGTTGACTACGCTACGCGGTATCCGGAAGCGGTTGCTTTGAAGCGGATCGACACCGTTGTTGTCGCGGAGGCACTCCTGGAAGTTTTCAGTCGAGTTGGGTTCCCGCGAGAAATTTTGAGCGATCAAGGAAGTCAATTTACATCGGAGCTTATGAAAGAAGTTGCACGTTTGGTATCCGTCAAACAGCTCTTCACAACGCCGTACAATCCAAAGTGTAATGGACTTTGTGAAAGGGTCAACGGAGTTCTGAAGAAGATGTTGACGAGAATGTGTAACGAGCAACCGAAGGACTGGGATCGATATTTGCCCGCCGTACTCTTCGCGTATCGAGAGGTACCTCAGGCGAGCACAGGATTTTCCCCGTTTGAGCTCTTATACGGGCGAAAAGTCAAAGGACCACTCGACATCCTAAAAGAAATCTGGACGGATGAGGATGCATCGGGAGAGGTCAAGAATACATATCAATATGTGGCGGAGCTACGGAATCGTCTAGAGGATACGTGTCGAGTAGCTCGCGAAAGCTTGATGGAAGCTCAAGGAAGGTACCGCCATCATTACGACAAGAAAGCGAGAAACAGGAGCTTCACATTGGGTCAAAAGGTCTATCTTTTGCTACCAACGGACCACAATAAACTTTTATTACAGTGGAAAGGTCCTTTTGAGATAACACGGGTCATGAACCGCATGGATTACGAAATCGACATGGGAGGCAAAAAGAAGATATACCATGCCAACCTGCTGAAAGAGTTCATCGAACGTGAGGATGAAAGAGATGACACGAATCTCGATGAAGATAAGCCAGAACAGGAAGATTTAGAAAATGACAACGGTGGAAACGTACGCACAGCAAAATATGCTCGGATAGCGGTTGCTGAAGACGATGCTGATGGAGAGAGCGATTCGGGTGAAGAGCTAATCCATCTTCCACCTTTGCAAGAGACTGAGACGATTGATGACGTAAATGTGAACCCGAACCTTTCAATTGCGCAAATGAAGCAAGTTAACCGACTTTTGAGACAATTCCGAGATATATTCACAGATGTGCCCGGCGAAACGGATTTGGAGGAATATGACATCGAATTGACGAATCAGGAACCAATCCGTGTGAAACCGTATCCAATTCCATACGCGAAGCGAAAGGACATTGAGGATGAAGTTAGAAAGATGCTGCAATACGGAATCATCGAAAAGTCGAAATCAGAGTATAATTCGCCTATTGTGCTAGTAAAGAAGAAAGACGGGTCAAATCGCTTTTGTGTGGATTACAGACGCCTAAATGCAGTGACCAAGTTTGACACAGAACCAATGGGGAATTATGATGATATCTTGGCGAACGTCGGGAAGGATAAAGTATTTTCCAAGATTGACTTCACCAAGGGATATTGGCAAATCCCTATAAGCGAGACGTCAAGAAAATACACTGCATTCTCTACGCCAAACGGATCTTACCAGTTTCGACGTAATGCCTTCGGTTTGGTTAATTCTGGAGCAGCTTTCAACAGGGTTATGCGAAAATTATTGAATGGAACCACGAACATTGATAATTACGTCGATGATCTTCTCCCACACACCGAAGACTGGGAACGGCACTTAGAGGTGCTCCGAGACCTTTTTACACGAATCCGTGCCGCGAAGCTTACCATTCGTCCGTCGAAATGCTTCATCGGTTATGATAACGTCAACTTTACGGGACACGTGAACGGCAAAGGTGTGCTGCAGATGGAAGCTGATAAAGTTGAAAACATCAGGAATGCACCACAGCCAACGACCAAAAAGCAGATTCGCTCATTTCTAGGACTTGCAGGGTACTATCGCAAATTCATACCGAATTTTGCTGAGATCGCTTCACCACTAACGGATTTAGTCAAGAAAGGTCGACCGACCAAGGTGGAATGGGGAAAACCGCAACAAACGGCGTTCTTCAAGCTTAAACAGCTATTGACGAGTTCGCCAATTCTTCGCCTGCCGGATTTCAATAAACGCTTCGTGTTGCGTACAGATGCTTCAGACACTGGAATCGGTGCAGTTCTTCTGCAACAGCATGAGGAAAGAACATTTCCCATTTCCTATGCCAGCAAAAAAGCTGTTGCCTCGCGAGAAAAACTATTCGGTCATAGAGCGTGAATGTTTGGCCATTGTGTTCGGAGTATCGCATTTTGCAAAATATCTCTATGGCAGACATTTTACGCTTGAAACCGATCACGCTCCGCTTGCATACATAAGGAAAGGCAAGACTGAAAGCGGACGACTTATGCGATGGGCACTCTGTTTACAAAACTACAGCTTTGACATTAAAGCGATCAAGGGCATCGATAATGTTGATGCCGACTACATGAGTAGACTGTAACCAGTGATCTTGTGACTTTCTTGTTAATTTGTACTGTGTATTTTATTATTTTAATGGTTTTCATTGCATAACATGTAGAGCGGAATTAGCACATTCTGACAGATTATTATTTTTTTTTTTTTTAGAAAACAACGGGGTGTTTTCTTAAAAGGGGGAGTAGTTGTCAGAATTTCGTATTTAACGTTTTGAGTGTTCGGAGTGTGTTCATGGTTCTGTTTGTGCTCCACGCGGTTTGTGATGATGCGGAACGCATGTGGGTGTGGAGCCGCGCCCTTCGGTGCAGTGTTTCCCTTGAAGTGGCTGATGGGTGCACGGGTGCATTTGTTGATGTTCTACTTTTGTAATAAAGCCCGATAGGACAGTGACGATCAGTTTAGGATTTGGGGGGATCTTGATCCAGTGAAAACGATGGAGCTAGTTTTAAGTTTGTTTGATGTCGTTTAGTTAGATTTTGGGTCATCTAAAAATTTACTTATATATCAAGTATACCGGTTATCTCCACGAGTCGATATCGAAATTTCAAGTTTCACATAGCGTTGTATAGAACGCGCCAAGATTGTGCACCTGGCAGTATTTTTGTGTTTAAAAATTTTAATATTGTTGGTTTTTATGACGAGTGAAATTTTTGTGCTACCTAGCACAAACTTTGCGTGTAATTTTCAAGTATTTATAAATGCCAGAGATCATAACCGACAAAGCCTTTTTGTAGACGAGTTTGTGGTCTTCCCAAAAACATCACTTTTTGGCCCATACGTCACTTATAACATATGTTTTTGGGCAGCTATTTTCTTATTGGTTCTAGGTTTAGGCGGGAAGCTCTTTGATTGGCTACATATTTAATTAGCAGCGGCTGTTCTGGCAGCGAGTATTTAAGGAACGCGCTTGCTGCACCAGCAGCAGTTGATTTTTGGAATGCATGGAGGCCGCACGTCAGGCGTGGGTCTATTTATTACGAGAAAAGACGGAAATAAGATAAAGACTGTACGAAATGGGGTGCAAAGGGTGTTAGCACCAACAAAAAAAGAAGGGTTTTGAAAAAGTATTATGAGAAAGGTGGATGAATAAACGTTCGTGAATAATTTATTTTGGAAATAAAAGTATTAATGATTAAGGTACTGAAAGATAACTCAATGAAGGGAAGGCATATAAATTAGCCAGACATAAATTTGGATAATAAAGGAAAAAGGTGGACAAATGTGAACATATCATACGAAGTAGATAAAATAAACATAATAGTGTTGAAAGGAGTTTGTTTTCATTGACATCCGGATACTGCCCGACATAGCGAGCCATATATCGCAATTTTTCGTATTATTTGCTCGTATTTTCATTCCATGACAAGCCAACGGCACCTACGCGCGGAGATCCCATAACCGTCACAACCCAAACTGTGACAAAGATAACATTGGCGAGAAAAGAGAAGAAAAGAAGAGAAAATTGGATGAAATGTAAGAAATATGGAGAAAAAAAGTTGGAAACGAATTTGAGGAAGAATAAATAGGCGGTAAATGGCAAGAAAAGAACAGAAAGCAGGATGAAATGTAAGTAATCAAGAGGAAATAGGCCGCAAACGTCCTTCTGGAAGAGAAAATAGGCGAGAAAAGGCAAGAAAAGAAGAGAAAACAGGTCGAAAAGTAAGAAATCTGGGAAAATATGCCTGAAACGATCTTCAGGAAGAGAAAATAGACGAGAAAACACAAGAAGAAACGAGAAAACAGGATGAAATGTAAGAAATCAAGACGAAATAGGCCGGAAATGTTCTTCTGGAAGAGAGAAAAGACGAGAAAAGAGAAGAAAGAAAGAGAAAAGGGGAGGAAATTTAAGAAATAGGTTTGAAAATAGTCCGGAAACGAATTTCAGGAAGAGAAAATAGGCGAGAAAAGGCAATAAAAGAAGAGAAAACAGGAGACAAACTGAGAAATCAGGAAAAATAGGCTGAAAACGATCTGGTGGAAGTCAAAATTGGCGAGAAAAGAGAAGGAAAGAAGAGAAAATTGGATGAAATGTAAGAATTCAAGAGGAAATGGGCCGGAAACGATCTTCAGGAAGAGAAAATAGGCGAGAAGGGACAAGAAAAGAAGGGTAAAGGGGATAAAATGTAAGAAATCAAGAGGAAATAGGCCGGAAACGCTGTTTTGGAAGAGAAAATAGCCAAGAACACGCAATAAGAGGATGAAATCTAAGAAATATGGAGAAAATAAGTCGGAAACGAATTTAAGGAAGACAAAATAGGCGAGAAAAAGCAAGAAAAGATGACATAGCAGGATCAAAAGTCAGAAATCAAGAGGAAATAGGCCGCAAACGTCCTTCTGGAAGAGAAAATAGGCGAGAAAAGGCAAGAAAAGAACAGAAAACAGGTCGAAAAGTAAGAAATCAGGGAAAATATGCCTGAAACGATCTTCAGGAAGAGAAAATAGACGAGAAAACACAAGAAGAAACGAGAAAAAAGGATGAAATGTAAGAAGTCAAGAGGAAATGGGACGGAAATGTTCTTCTGGAAGAGGAAATAGTCGTGAAAAGACGAGAAAGAAAGAGAAAAGGAGACGAAATCTAAGAACTAGATTGAAAATAGTCCGGAAACGAATTTCAGGAACAGAAAATAGGCGAGAAAAGGCAAGAAAAGAAGAGAAAACAGGAGGCAAACTGAGAAATCAGGAAAAATACGCTGAGAACGAACTGGTGGAAGTGAAAATTGGTGACAAAAGACAAGAAAAGAAGAGAAAAGGGATGAAATCAAAGAAATCAAGAGGAAATAGGCCGGATACGATCTTCAGGAAAAGAAAACAGGCTAGAAAGAAAAAGAAAAGAAGTTAAAATTGGATGAAATATAAGAAATCAAGAGGAAGTAGGCCGGAAACGCTCTTCTGGAAGAGAAAATAGCCGAGAACACACAAGATGAGAAAAGTAAACAGGATGAAATCTAAGAAATATGGAGAAAATAAGTCGGAAACGAATTTGAGAAAGAAAAAATAGGCGACAAAAGTCAAGAAAAGAAGAGAAAACAGGTGGAAATCTGAGAAATCAGGAAAAATAGGCTGGAAGCCATCTGGTGGAAGATAAAATTGGCGAGAAAAGAGAAGAAAAGAAGAGAAAATTGGATGAAATGTAAGAATTCAAGAGGAAATGGGCCGGAAACGATCTTCAGGAAGAGAAAATAGGCGAGAAGGGACAAGAAAAGAAGGGTAAAGGGGATAAAATGTAAGAAATCAAGAGGAAATAGGCCGGAAACGCTGTTTTGGAAGAGAAAATAGCCAAGAACACGCAATAAGAGGATGAAATCTAAGAAATATGGAGAAAATAAGTCGGAAACGAATTTAAGGAAGACAAAATAGGCGAGAAAAAGCAAGAAAAGATGACATAGCAGGATCAAAAGTCAGAAATCAAGAGGAAATAGGCCGCAACGTCCTTCTGGAAGAGAAAATAGGCGAGAAAAGGCAAGAAAAGAAAAGAAAGCAGGAAGAAATGTAAGAAATCAAGAGGAAATAGTCTGCAAACGTCATTCCGGAAAAGAAAATAGGCGAGAAAAAGCAAGAAAAGAAGAAAAAAACTGGTCGAAAAGTAAGAAATCAGGGAAAATGTGCCTGAAAGATCTTTAAAAAACAAACGAGAAAACACACGAAAACACACACAAACGAGAAAACACACGAAGAGACGAGAAAACAGGATGAAATGTAAGAAATCAAGATGAAATAAGCCGGAAATGTTCTTCTATAACAGGAAATAATCGAGAAAAGAGAAGAAAGAAAGAGAAAAGGGGAGGAATTCTAAGAAATAGGTTTGAAAATAGTCCGGAAACGAATTTCAGGAAGAAAAAATAGGCGAGAAAAGGCAAGAAAAGAAGAGAAAACAGGTCGAAAAGTAAGAAATCTGGGAAAATTTTACACATAAAATTTATCACAATTGTGTGTAGTATGTGAAGTAACCATAGCAACGTCACATTTTTGTGAAATATGTAGCTGAAGAAGACTGTATCAGTCCAAAATTCGTAAAATATTAAAACATAACACTTAAAAAGACTATTTATTTCATAGAATTATTGATAAAAGTGTGCACAGCATCATTTTAAGTAATATAATAAGAAAAGAAGAGATAGCAGGAAGAAAAGTAAGAAATCAAGAGGAAATAGGCCGCGAACGTCCTTCTGGAAGAGAAAATAGGCGAGAAAAGGCAAGAAAAGAAGAGAAAACAGGTCGAAAAGTAAGAAATCTGGGAAAATATGCCTGAAACGATCTTCAGGAAGAGAAAATAGACGAGAAAACACAAGAAGAAACGAGAAAACAGGATGAAATGTAAGAAATCAAGACGAAATAGGCCGGAAATGTTCTTCTGGAAGAGAGAGAAGACGAGAAAAGAGAAGAAAGAAAGAGAAAAGGGGAGGAAATTTAAGAAATAGGTTTGAAAATAGTCCGGAAACGAATTTCAGGAAGAGAAAATAGGCGAGAAAAGGCAATAAAAGAAGAGAAAACAGGAGACAAACTGAGAAATCAGGAAAAATAGGCTGAAAACGATCTGGTGGAAGTCAAAATTGGCGAGAAAAGAGAAGGAAAGAAGAGAAAATTGGATGAAATGTAAGAATTCAAGAGGAAATGGGCCGGAAACGATCTTCAGGAAGAGAAAATAGGCGAGAAGGGACAAGAAAAGAAGGGTAAAGGGGATAAAATGTAAGAAATCAAGAGGAAATAGGCCGGAAACGCTGTTTTGGAAGAGAAAATAGCCAAGAACACGCAATAAGAGGATGAAATCTAAGAAATATGGAGAAAATAAGTCGGAAACGAATTTAAGGAAGACAAAATAGGCGAGAAAAAGCAAGAAAAGATGACATAGCAGGATCAAAAGTCAGAAATCAAGAGGAAATAGGCCGCAAACGTCCTTCTGGAAGAGAAAATAGGCGAGAAAAGGCAAGAAAAGAACAGAAAACAGGTCGAAAAGTAAGAAATCAGGGAAAATATGCCTGAAACGATCTTCAGGAAGAGAAAATAGACGAGAAAACACAAGAAGAAACGAGAAAAAAGGATGAAATGTAAGAAGTCAAGAGGAAATGGGACGGAAATGTTCTTCTGGAAGAGGAAATAGTCGTGAAAAGACGAGAAAGAAAGAGAAAAGGAGACGAAATCTAAGAACTAGATTGAAAATAGTCCGGAAACGAATTTCAGGAACAGAAAATAGGCGAGAAAAGGCAAGAAAAGAAGAGAAAACAGGAGGCAAACTGAGAAATCAGGAAAAATACGCTGAGAACGAACTGGTGGAAGTGAAAATTGGTGACAAAAGACAAGAAAAGAAGAGAAAAGGGATGAAATCAAAGAAATCAAGAGGAAATAGGCCGGATACGATCTTCAGGAAAAGAAAACAGGCTAGAAAGAAAAAGAAAAGAAGTTAAAATTGGATGAAATATAAGAAATCAAGAGGAAGTAGGCCGGAAACGCTCTTCTGGAAGAGAAAATAGCCGAGAACACACAAGATGAGAAAAGTAAACAGGATGAAATCTAAGAAATATGGAGAAAATAAGTCGGAAACGAATTTGAGAAAGAAAAAATAGGCGACAAAAGTCAAGAAAAGAAGAGAAAACAGGTGGAAATCTGAGAAATCAGGAAAAATAGGCTGGAAGCCATCTGGTGGAAGATAAAATTGGCGAGAAAAGAGAAGAAAAGAAGAGAAAATTGGATGAAATGTAAGAATTCAAGAGGAAATGGGCCGGAAACGATCTTCAGGAAGAGAAAATAGGCGAGAAGGGACAAGAAAAGAAGGGTAAAGGGGATAAAATGTAAGAAATCAAGAGGAAATAGGCCGGAAACGCTGTTTTGGAAGAGAAAATAGCCAAGAACACGCAATAAGAGGATGAAATCTAAGAAATATGGAGAAAATAAGTCGGAAACGAATTTAAGGAAGACAAAATAGGCGAGAAAAAGCAAGAAAAGATGACATAGCAGGATCAAAAGTCAGAAATCAAGAGGAAATAGGCCGCAACGTCCTTCTGGAAGAGAAAATAGGCGAGAAAAGGCAAGAAAAGAAAAGAAAGCAGGAAGAAATGTAAGAAATCAAGAGGAAATAGTCTGCAAACGTCATTCCGGAAAAGAAAATAGGCGAGAAAAAGCAAGAAAAGAAGAAAAAAACTGGTCGAAAAGTAAGAAATCAGGGAAAATGTGCCTGAAAGATCTTTAAAAAACAAACGAGAAAACACACGAAAACACACACAAACGAGAAAACACACGAAGAGACGAGAAAACAGGATGAAATGTAAGAAATCAAGATGAAATAAGCCGGAAATGTTCTTCTATAACAGGAAATAATCGAGAAAAGAGAAGAAAGAAAGAGAAAAGGGGAGGAATTCTAAGAAATAGGTTTGAAAATAGTCCGGAAACGAATTTCAGGAAGAAAAAATAGGCGAGAAAAGGCAAGAAAAGAAGAGAAAACAGGTCGAAAAGTAAGAAATCTGGGAAAATTTTACACATAAAATTTATCACAATTGTGTGTAGTATGTGAAGTAACCATAGCAACGTCACATTTTTGTGAAATATGTAGCTGAAGAAGACTGTATCAGTCCAAAATTCGTAAAATATTAAAACATAACACTTAAAAAGACTATTTATTTCATAGAATTATTGATAAAAGTGTGCACAGCATCATTTTAAGTAATATAATAAGAAAAGAAGAGATAGCAGGAAGAAAAGTAAGAAATCAAGAGGAAATAGGCCGCGAACGTCCTTCTGGAAGAGAAAATAGGCGAGAAAAGGCAAGAAAAGAAGAGAAAACAGGTCGAAAAGTAAGAAATCTGGGAAAATATGCCTGAAACGATCTTCAGGAAGAGAAAATAGACGAGAAAACACAAGAAGAAACGAGAAAACAGGATGAAATGTAAGAAATCAAGACGAAATAGGCCGGAAATGTTCTTCTGGAAGAGAGAAAAGACGAGAAAAGAGAAGAAAGAAAGAGAAAAGGGGAGGAAATTTAAGAAATAGGTTTGAAAATAGTCCGGAAACGAATTTCAGGAAGAGAAAATAGGCGAGAAAAGGCAAGAAAAGAAGAGAAAACAGGAGGCAAACTGAGAAATCAGGAAAAATAGGCTGAAAACGATCTGGTGGAAGTGAAAATTGGCGAGAAAAGAGAAGGAAAGAAGAGAAAATTGGATGAAATGTAAGAATTCAAGAGGAAATGGGCCGGAAACGATCTTCAGGAAGAGAAAATAGGCGAGAAGGGACAAGAAAAGAAGGGTAAAGGGGATAAAATGTAAGAAATCAAGAGGAAATAGGCCGGAAACGCTGTTTTGGAAGAGAAAATAGCCAAGAACACGCAATAAGAGGATGAAATCTAAGAAATATGGAGAAAATAAGTCGGAAACGAATTTAAGGAAGACAAAATAGGCGAGAAAAAGCAAGAAAAGATGACATAGCAGGATCAAAAGTCAGAAATCAAGAGGAAATAGGCCGCAAACGTCCTTCTGGAAGAGAAAATAGGCGAGAAAAGGCAAGAAAAGAACAGAAAACAGGTCGAAAAGTAAGAAATCTGGGAAAATATGCCTGAAACGATCTTCAGGAAGAGAAAATAGACGAGAAAACACAAGAAGAAACGAGAAAAAAGGATGAAATGTAAGAAGTCAAGAGGAAATGGGACGGAAATGTTCTTCTGGAAGAGGTAATAGTCGTGAAAAGACGAGAAAGAAAGAGAAAAGGAGACGAAATCTAAGAACTAGATTGAAAATAGTCCGGAAACGAATTTCAGGAAGACAAAATAGGCGAGAAAAGGCAAGAAAAGAAGAGAAAACAGGAGGAAAACTGAGAAATCAGGAAAAATACGCTGAGAACGATCTGGTGGAAGTGAAAATTGGTGACAAAAGACAAGAAAAGAAGAGAAAAGGGATGAAATCAAAGAAATCAAGAGGAAATAGGCCGGATACGATCTTCAGGAAAAGAAAACAGGCTAGAAAGAAAAAGAAAAGAAGTTAAAATTGGATGAAATATAAGAAATCAAGAGGAAGTAGGCCGGAAACGCTCTTCTGGAAGAGAAAATAGCCGAGAACACACAAGATGAGAAAAGTAAACAGGATGAAATCTAAGAAATATGGAGAAAATAAGTCGGAAACGAATTTGAGAAAGAAAAAATAGGCGACAAAAGTCAAGAAAAGAAGAGAAAACAGGTGGAAATCTGAGAAATCAGGAAAAATAGGCTGGAAGCGATCTGGTGGAAGATAAAATTGGCGAGAAAAGAGAAGAAAAGAAGAGAAAATTGGATGAAATGTAAGAATTCAAGAGGAAATGGGCCGGAAACGATCTTCAGGAAGAGAAAATAGCCGAGAACACACAAGATGAGAAGAGTAAACAGGATGAAGTGTAAGAAATATGGAGAAAATAAGTTGGAAACGAATTTGAGGAAGATAAAATAGGCGAGAAAAGGCAAGAAAAGAACAGAAAGCAGGATGAAATGTAAGAAATCAAGACGAAATAGGCCGGAAATGTTCTTCTGGAAGAGAAAATAGGCGAGAAAAGGCAAGAAAAGAAGAGAAAACAGGTCGAAAAGTAAGAAATCTGGGGAAATATGCCTGAAACGATCTTCAGGAAGAGAAAATAGACGAGAAAACACAAGAAGAGACGAGAAAACAGCATGAAATGTAAGAAATCAAAATGAAATAGGTCGGAAATGTTCTTTTGGAAGAGGAAATAATCGAGAAAAGACCAGAAAGAAAGAGAAAAGGAGACGAAATCTAAGAAATAGGTTGAAAATAGTCCGGAAACGAATTTCAGGAAGAGAAAATAGGCGAAAAAAAGCAAGAAAAGAAAAGAAAGCAGGAAGAAATGTAAGAAATCAAGAGGAAATAGGCTGCAAACGTCCTTCCGGAATAGAAAATAGGCGAGAAAAAGCAAGAAAAGAACAGAAAACAGGTCGAAAAGTAAGAAATCAGGGAAAATATGCCTGAAACGATCTTCAGGAAGAGAAAATAGACGAGAAAACACAAGAAGAAACGAGAAAAAAGGATTAAAACTTATAGCGTTCTAGTCTCTAGCCGTTGTGGCTGGCAAGACGAATGAGAGAGTGGTTTGGGTACAAATGTTTATTGCCTGACTGCTGAACACATTATGCATAAAACAAACATACTTTAAGAAACTGTCCACTAACCAGACTAACATATTCAACATAAAACTGTACTTGTAAACAATTAAACAGGGAAGGGGAAGGGGGATGGAGGTGGGTCTCTGGAAGCGCTTGCTTGACCAGTGCTTGCTTTGCATTTGTGAGGGGAAGCTTGGAAGAGCCTTGTTATGTACCGTCCGACTTAATCCCTGCACGACTCAACGGCCAATAGAACACAGGCATGACAGAAGGTACTCTGGGGCGAGCTCCGCCCCCGAGTTACTGAGTGTGTGCTTCGCTCCCGCCTTGCATGACGGCACGCTGTAAGCCGAGACGCTCTGTCTACATCTCCGTCTGGCACGCTCCGTCGCTGTCAAGTCGAGTAGCGTGGGGGATTAAGGGGGAAAAGGGGCAGCGCATCACCAGAGTTTTAAAATCAAATAACACTTTATTTTTTAATTAAAACTTATAGCGTTCTAGTCTCTAGCCGTTGTGGCTGGCAAGACGAATGAGAGAGTGGTTTGGGTACAAATGTTTATTGCCTGACTGCTGAACACATTATGCATAAAACAAACATACTTTAAGAAACTGTCCAAATACCCAAACCACGAAGTGTTACTTGTAGTAGTTAGGACAAGGCGTTTTGAACGTTTGATCCCATGGTTTTTGCACAATCCAGGCGTAGACTCAGAGGGACGTCAGTGTATCGCGTGTAGGACTCCGATGTCCAGTCTCCTTGGCTCTTAATCACTTGCGGTGGCAGCCCACAGGCAAGAGCAAAGGTAGCCCCGGCTCGTCGTAGGCTATGGCCGCTGTAGGCTGAGTCATCTAGCCCAACAGCACGCAGTTTGCATTTCAGCATCGACGAGAACGCTGCGTGGGAGAGAGGGACGGTGGAGTCCGGGGTTCTGTAGGAGAAAAGCGCCGCTTTACCATGTGCGGGCGAAAGGCGGAGGTGGTGTTTTAACGCTGCAGTGGGGCATACTGTAGACTGCTCTACCTCTGGGATTGGGATGACGAGGGCTCGTGAAAAGTTGCGAAGTGTTTTGGTGCGTTTTACGTGAACTAGGGCGCCATCTGCACACAGCGTTACGTCATCACGGCAGAGGTCAGTTCTACAGTCG
This sequence comes from Protula sp. h YS-2021, assembly GCA_949752745.1. Classification (NCBI taxonomy): domain Eukaryota; kingdom Metazoa; phylum Annelida; class Polychaeta; order Sabellida; family Serpulidae; genus Protula; species Protula sp. h YS-2021. The sequence continues at coordinate 3,490,349 of OX457034.1, forward strand.
TGGCTAGTCTGGGTACGGGATAGCAGCGAGGACTTGCGCAGAAAGGTAAAGAAGCCCATGAGACAAGCAGCCCAGAAGCAGGCCTCTAATGGTTGCGAGAGGTCGAGAACTCCTCAAAACAGGTCGAAAAGTAAGAAATCAGGGAAAATATGCCTGAAACGATCTTCAGGAAGAGAAAATAGACGAGAAAACACAAGAAGAAACGAGAAAAAAGGATGAAATGTAAGAAGTCAAGAGGAAATGGGACGGAAATGTTCTTCTGGAAGAGGAAATAGTCGTGAAAAGACGAGAAAGAAAGAGAAAAGGAGACGAAATCTAAGAACTAGATTGAAAATAGTCCGGAAACGAATTTAAGGAACAGAAAATAGGCGAGAAAAGGCAAGAAAAGAAGAGAAAACAGGAGGCAAACTGAGAAATCAGGAAAAATACGCTGAGAACGATCTGGTGGAAGTGAAAATTGGTGACAAAAGACAAGAAAAGAAGAGAAAAGGGATGAAATCAAAGAAATCAAGAGGAAATAGGCCGGATACGATCTTCAGGAAAAGAAAACAGGCTAGAAAGAAAAAGAAAAGAAGTTAAAATTGGATGAAATATAAGAAATCAAGAGGAAGTAGCCCGGGAACGCTCTTCTGGAAGAGAAAATAGTCGAGAACACACAAGATGAGAAAAGTAAACAGGATGAAATCTAAGAAATATGGAGAAAATAAGTCGGAAACGAATTTGAGAAAGAAAAAATAGGCGACAAAAGTCAAGAAAAGAAGAGAAAACAGGTGGAAATCTGAGAAATCAGGAAAAATAGGCTGGAAGCGATCTGGTGGAAGATAAAATTGGCGAGAAAAGAGAAGAAAAGAAGAGAAAATTGGATGAAATGTAAGAATTCAAGAGGAAATGGGCCGGAAACGATCTTCAGGAAGAGAAAATAGCCGAGAACACACAAGATGAGAAGAGTAAACAGGATGAAGTGTAAGAAATATGGAGAAAATAAGTTGGAAACGAATTTGAGGAAGATAAAATAGGCGAGAAAAGGCAAGAAAAGAACAGAAAGCAGGATGAAATGTAAGAAATCAAGACGAAATAGGCCGGAAATGTTCTTCTGGAAGAGAAAATAGGCGAGAAAAGGCAAGAAAAGAAGAGAAAACAGGTCGAAAAGTAAGAAATCTGGTAAAATATGCCTGAAACGATCTTCAGGAAGAGAAAATAGACGAGAAAACACAAGAAGAGACGAGAAAACAGCATGAAATGTAAGAAATCAAAATGAAATAGGTCGGAAATGTTCTTTTGGAAGAGGAAATAATCGAGAAAAGACCAGAAAGAAAGAGAAAAGGAGACGAAATCTAAGAAATAGGTTGAAAATAGTCCGGAAACGAATTTCAGGAAGAGAAAATAGGCGAGAAAAAGCAAGAAAAGAAAAGAAAGCAGGAAGAAATGTAAGAAATCAAGAGGAAATAGGCTGCAAACGTCCTTCCGGAAAAGAAAATAGGCGAGAAAAAGCAAGAAAAGAAGAAAAAAACTGGTCGAAAAGTAAGAAATCAGGGACAATATGCCTGAAAGATCTTTAGGAAGAGGAAACAAACGAGAAAACACACGAAAAGACGAGAAAACAGCATGAAATGTAAGAAATCAAAATGAAATAAGCCGGAAATGTTCTTCTGTAACAGGAAATAATCGAGAAAAGAGAAGAAAGAAAGAGAAAAGGGGAGGAAATCTAAGAAATAGGTTTGAAAATAGTCCGGAAACGAATTTCAGGAAAAGAAAATAGGCGAGAAAAGGCAAGAAAAGAACAGAAAGCAGGATGAAATGTAAGAAATCAAGACGAAATAGGTCGGAAATGTTATTCTGGAAGAGAAAATAGGCGAGAAAAGAGAAGAAAGAAAGATAAAAGGGGAGGAAATTTAAGAAATAGGTTTGAAAATAGTCCGGAAACGAATTTCAGGAAGAGAAAATAGGCGACAAAAGTCAAGAAAAGAAGAGAAAACAGGAGGAAATCTGAGAAATCAGGAAAAATAGGCTGGAAGCGATCTGGTGGAAGATAAAATTGGCGAGAAAAGAGAAGAAAAGAAGAGAAAATTGGATGAAATGTAAGAATTCAAGAGGAAATGGGCCGGAAACGATCTTTAGGAAGAGAAAATAGGCGAGAAGGAACAAGAAAAGAAGGGTAAAGGGGATAAAATGTAAGAAATCAAGAGGAAATAGGCCGGAAACTCTGTTTTGGAAGAGAAAATAGCCAAGAACATGCAATAAGAGAAGAGTAAACAGGATGAAATCTAAGAAATATGGAGAAAATAAGTCGGAAACGAATTTAAGGAAGAGAAAATAGGCGAGAAAAAGCAAGAAAAGATGACATAGCAGGATCAAAAGTCAGATATCAAGAGGAAACAGGCCGCAAACGTCCTTCTGGAAGAGAAAATAGGCGAGAAAAGGCAAGGAAAGAACAGCAAACAGGTCGAAAAGTAAGAAATCTGGGAAAATATGCCTGAAACGATCTTGAGGAAGAGAAAATAGACGAGAAAACACAAGAAGAAACGAGAAAACAGGATGAAATGTAAGAAATCAAGACGAAATAGGCCGGAAATGTTCTTCTGTAAGAGAAAATAGGCAAGAAAAGAGAACAAAGATGGAGAAAAGGGGAGGAAATTTAAGATATAGCTTTGAAAATAGTCCGGAAACGAATTTCAGGAACAGAAAATAGGCGAGAAAAAGCAAGAAAAGAAAAGAAAGCAGGAAGAAATGTAAGAAATCAAGAGGAAATAGGCTGCAAACGTCCTTCCGGAAAAGAAAATAGGCGAGAAAAAGCAAGAAAAGAACAGAAAACAGGTCGAAAAGTAAGAAATCAGGGAAAATATGCCTGAAACGATCTTCAGGAAGAGAAAATAGACGAGAAAACACAAGAACAAACGAGAAAAAAGGATGAAATGTAAGAAGTCAAGAGGAAATGGGACGGAAATGTTCTTCTGGAAGAGGAAATAGTCGTGAAAAGACGAGAAAGAAAGAGAAAAGGAGACGAAATCTAAGAACTAGATTGAAAATAGTCCGGAAACGAATTTAAGGAACAGAAAATAGGCGAGAAAAGGCAAGAAAAGAAGAGAAAACAGGAGGAAAACTGAGAAATCAGGAAAAATACGCTGAGAACGATCTGGTGGAAGTGAAAATTGGTGACAAAAGACAAGAAAAGAAGAGAAAAGGGATGAAATCAAAGAAATCAAGAGGAAATAGGCCGGATACGATCTTCAGGAAAAGAAAACAGGCTAGAAAGAAAAAGAAAAGAAGTTAAAATTGGATGAAATATAAGAAATCAAGAGGAAGTAGCCCGGGAACGCTCTTCTGGAAGAGAAAATAGTCGAGAACACACAAGATGAGAAAAGTAAACAGGATGAAATCTAAGAAATATGGAGAAAATAAGTCGGAAACGAATTTGAGAAAGAAAAAATAGGCGACAAAAGTCAAGAAAAGAAGAGAAAACAGGTGGAAATCTGAGAAATCAGGAAAAATAGGCTGGAAGCGATCTGGTGGAAGATAAAATTGGCGAGAAAAGAGAAGAAAAGAAGAGAAAATTGAATGAAATGTAAGAATTCAAGAGGAAATGGGCCGGAAACGATCTTCAGGAAGAGAAAATAGCCGAGAACACACAAGATGAGAAGAGTAAACAGGATGAAGTGTAAGAAATATGGAGAAAATAAGTTGGAAACGAATTTGACGAAGATAAAATAGGCGAGAAAAGGCAAGAAAAGAACAGAAAGCAGGATGAAATGTAAGAAATCAAGACGAAATAGGCCGGAAATGTTCTTCTGGAAGAGAAAATAGGCGAGAAAAGGCAAGAAAAGAAGAGAAAACAGGTCGAAAAGTAAGAAATCTGGTAAAATATGCCTGAAACGATCTTCAGGAAGAGAAAATAGACGAGAAAACACAAGAAGAGACGAGAAAACAGCATGAAATGTAAGAAATCAAAATGAAATAGGCCGGAAATGTTCTTTTGGAAGAGGAAATAATCGAGAAAAGACCAGAAAGAAAGAGAAAAGGAGACGAAATCTAAGAAATAGTTGAAAATAGTCCGGAAACGAATTTCAGGAAGAGAAAATAGGCGAGAAAAAGCAAGAAAAGAAAAGAAAGCAGGAAGAAATGTAAGAAATCAAGAGGAAATAGGCTGCAAACGTCCTTCCGGAAAAGAAAATAGGCGAGAAAAAGCAAGAAAAGAAGAAAAAAACTGGTCGAAAAGTAAGAAATCAGGGACAATATGCCTGAAAGATCTTTAGGAAGAGGAAACAAACGAGAAAACACACGAAAAGACGAGAAAACAGCATGAAATGTAAGAAATCAAAATGAAATAAGCCGGAAATGTTCTTCTGTAACAGGAAATAATCGAGAAAAGAGAAGAAAGAAAGAGAAAAGGGGAGGAAATCTAAGAAATAGGTTTGAAAATAGTCCGGAAACGAATTTCAGGAAAAGAAAATAGGCGAGAAAAGGCAAGAAAAGAACAGAAAGCAGGATGAAATGTAAGAAATCAAGACGAAATAGGTCGGAAATGTTATTCTGGAAGAGAAAATAGGCGAGAAAAGAGAAGAAAGAAAGATAAAAGGGGAGGAAATTTAAGAAATAGGTTTGAAAATAGTCCGGAAACGAATTTCAGGAAGAGAAAATAGGCGACAAAAGTCAAGAAAAGAAGAGAAAACAGGTGGAAATCTGAGAAATCAGGAAAAATAGGCTGGAAGCGATCTGGTGGAAGATAAAATTGGCGAGAAAAGAGAAGAAAAGAAGAGAAAATTGGATGAAATGTAAGAATTCAAGAGGAAATGGGCCGGAAACGATCTTTAGGAAGAGAAAATAGGCGAGAAGGAACAAGAAAAGAAGGGTAAAGGGGATAAAATGTAAGAAATCAAGAGGAAATAGGCCGGAAACTCTGTTTTGGAAGAGAAAATAGCCAAGAACATGCAATAAGAGAAGAGTAAACAGGATGAAATCTAAGAAATATGGAGAAAATAAGTCGGAAACGAATTTAAGGAAGAGAAAATAGGCGAGAAAAAGCAAGAAAAGATGACATAGCAGGATCAAAAGTCAGAAATCAAGAGGAAACAGGCCGCAAACGTCCTTCTGGAAGAGAAAATAGGCGAGAAAAGGCAAGGAAAGAACAGCAAACAGGTCGAAAAGTAAGAAATCTGGGAAAATATGCCTGAAACGATCTTCAGGAAGAGAAAATAGACGAGAAAACACAAGAAGAAACGAGAAAACAGGATGAAATGTAAGAAATCAAGACGAAATAGGCCGGAAATGTTCTTCTGGAAGAGAAAATAGGCAAGAAAAGAGAACAAAGATGGAGAAAAGGGGAGGAAATTTAAGATATAGCTTTGAAAATAGTCCGGAAACGAATTTCAGGAAGAGAAAATAGGCGAGAAAAGGCAAGAAAAGAAGAGAAAACAGGAGGCAAACTGATAAATCAGGAAAAATGGGCTGAGAACGATCTGGTGGAAGTGAAAATCTGTGACAAAAGACAAGAAAGGAAGAGAAAAGGGATGAAATCTATGAAATCAAGAGGAAATAGGCCGGAAACGATCTTCAGGAAAAGAAAACAGGCGAGAAAGAAAAAGAAAAGAAGTTAAAATTGGATGAAATGTAAGAAATCAAGAGGAAGTAGGCCAGAAACGCTCTTCTGGAAGAGAAAATAGTCGAGAATACACAAGATGAGAAAAGTAAACAGGATGAAATCTTAGAAATATGGGGAAAATAAGTCGGAAACGAATTTGAGAAAGAAAAAATAGGCGACAAAAGTCAAGAAAAGAAGAGAAAACAGGTGGATATCTGAGAAATCAGGAAAAATAGGCTGGAAGCGATCTGGTGGAAGATAAAATTGGCGAGAAAAGAGAAGAAAAGAAGAGAAAATTGGATGAAATGTAAGAATTCAAGAGGAAATGGGCCGGAAACGATCTTCAGGAAGAGCAAATAGCCGAGAACACACAAGATGAGAAGAGTAAACAGGATGAAATATAAGAAATCTGGGAAAATATGCCTGAAACGATCTTCAGGAAGAGAAAATAGACGAGAAAACACAAGAAGAGAGGACAAAAAAGGATGAAATGTAAGAAGTCAAGAGGAAATAGGCCGGAAATGTTCTTCTGGAAGAGGAAATAATCGAGAAAAGACGAGAAAGAAAGAGAAGAGAAGACGAAATCTAAGAAATAGGTTGAAAATAGTCCGGAAACGAATTTCAGGAAGAGAAAATAGGCGAGAAAAGGCAAGAAAAGAAGAGAAAGGAGGATGAAATGTAAGTAATCAAGACGAAATAGGCCGGAAATGTTCTTTTGGAAGAGAAAATAGGCAAGAAAAGAGAACAGAGAAAGAGAAATGGGGAGGAAATTTAAGAAATAGATTTGAAAATAGTCCGGAAACGATCTTCAGGAAGAGAAAATAGACGCGAAAACACAAGAAGAAACGAGAAAACAGGATGAAATGTAAGAAATCAAGACGAAATAGGCCGGAAATGTTCTTCTGGAAGAGAGAATAGGCGAGAAAAGAGAAGAAAGAAAGAGAAAAGGGGAGGAAATTTAAGAAATAGATTTGAAAATAGTCCGGAAACGAATTTCAGGAAGAGAAAATAAGCGAAAAAAGGCAAGAAAAGAAGAGAAAACAGGAGGCAAACTGAGAAATCAGAAAAAATAGGCTGAAAACGATCTGGTGGAAGTGAATTTGGCGAGAAAAGAGAAGAAAAGAAGAGAAAATTGGATGAAATGTAAGAATACAAGAGGAAATGGGCCGGAAACGATCTTTAGGAAGAGAAAATAGGCGAGAAGGAACAAGAAAAGAAGGGTAAAGGGGATAAAATGTAAGAAATCAAGAGGAAATAGGCCGGAAACTCTGTTTTGGAAGAGAAAATAGCCAAGAACATGCAATAAGAGAAGAGTAAACAGGATGAAATCTAAGAAATATGGAGAAAATAAGTCGGAAACGAATTTAAGGAAGAGAAAATAGGCGAGAAAAAGCAAGAAAAGATGACATAGCAGGATCAAAAGTCAGAAATCAAGAGGAAATAGGCCGCAAACGTCCTTCTGGAAGAGAAAATAGGCGAGAAAAGGCAAGAAAAGAACAGAAAACAGGTCGAAAAGTAAGAAATCTGGGAAAATATGCCTGAAACGATCTTCAGGAAGAGAAAATAGACGAGAAAACACAAGAAGAAACGAGAAAACAGGATGAAATGTAAGAAATCAAGACGAAATAGGCAAGAAAAGAGAACAAAGATGGAGAAAAGGGGAGGAAATTTAAGATATAGCTTTGAAAATAGTCCGGAAACGAATTTCAGGAAAAGAAAATAGGCGAGTAAAGGCAAGAAAAGAACAGAAAGCAGGATGAAATGTAAGAAATCAAGACGAAATAGGCCGGAAATGTTCTTCTGGAAGAGAAAATAGGCAAGAAAAGAGAACAAAGATGGAGAAAAGGGGAGGAAATTTAAGATATAGCTTTGAAAATAGTCCGGAAACGAATTTCAGGAACAGAAAATAGGCGAGAAAAGGCAAGAAAAGAAGAGAAAACAGGAGGCAAACTGATAAATCAGGAAAAATAGACTGAAAACGATCTGGGGGAAGTGAAAATCTGTGACAAAAGACAAGAAAGGAAGAGAAAAGGGATGAAATCTAAGAAATCAAGAGGAAATAGGCCGGAAACGATCTTCAGGAAAAGAAAACAGGCGAGAAAGAAAAAGAAAAGAAGTTAAAATTGGATGAAATGTAAGAAATCAAGAGGAAGTAGGCCGGAAACGCTCTTCTGGAAGAGAAAATAGTCGAGAATGCACAAGATGAGAAAAGTAAACAGGATGAAATCTTAGAAATATGGGGAAAATAAGTCGGAAACGAATTTGAGAAAGAAAAAATAGGCGACAAAAGTCAAGAAAAGAAGAGAAAACAGGTGGATATCTGAGAAATCAGGAAAAATAGGCTGGAAGCGATCTGGTGGAAGATAAAATTGGCGAGAAAAGAGAAGAAAAGAAGAGAAAATTGGATGAAATGTAAGAATTCAAGAGGAAATGGGCCGGAAACGATCTTCAGGAAGAGAAAATAGCCGAGAACACACAAGATGAGAAGAGTAAACAGGATGAAATATAAGAAATCTGGGAAAATATGCCTGAAACGATATTCAGGAAGAGAATATAGACGAGAAAACACAAGAAGAGACGACAAAAAAGGATGAAATGTAAGAAGTCAAGAGGAAATAGGCCGGAAATGTTCTTCTGGAAGAGGAAATAATCGAGAAAAGACGAGAAAGAAAGAGAAAAGAAGACGAAATCTAAGAAATAGGTTGAGAAATGTCCGGAAACGAATTTCAGGAAGAGAAAATAGGCGAGAAAAGGCAAGAAAAGAAGAGAAAGGAGGATGAAATGTAAGTAATCAAGACGAAATAGGCCGGAAATGTTGTTTTGGAAGAGAAAATAGGCAAGAAAAGAGAACAAAGAAAGAGAAATGGGGAGGAAATTTAAGAAATAGATTTGAAAATAGTCCGGAAACGATCTTCAGGAAGAGAAAATAGACGCGAAAACACAAGAAGAAACGAGAAAACAGGATGAAATGTAAGAAATCAAGACGAAATAGGCCGGAAATGTTCTTCTGGAAGAGAGAATAGGCGAGAAAAGAGAAGAAAGAAAGAGAAAAGGGGAGGAAATTTAAGAAATAGATTTGAAAATAGTCCGGAAACGAATTTCAGGAAGAGAAAATAAGCGAAAAAAGGCAAGAAAAGAAGAGAAAACAGGAGGCAAACTGAGAAATCAGGAAAAATAGGCTGAAAACGATCTGGTGGAAGTGAATTTGGCGAGAAAAGAGAAGAAAAGAAGAGAAAATTGGATGAAATGTAAGAATTCAAGAGGAAATGGGCCGGAAACGATCTTTAGGAAGAGAAAATAGGCGAGAAGGAACAAGAAAAGAAGGGTAAAGGGGATAAAATGTAAGAAACAAGAGGAAATAGGCCGGAAACTCTGTTTTGGAAGAGAAAATAGCCAAGAACATGCAATAAGAGAAGAGTAAACAGGATGAAATCTAAGAAATATGGAGAAAATAAGTCGGAAACGAATTTAAGGAAGAGGAAATAGGCGAGAAAAAGCAAGAAAAGATGACATAGCAGGATCAAAAGTCAGAAATCAAGAGGAAATAGGCCGCAAACGTCCTTCTGGAAGAGAAAATAGGCGAGAAAAGGCAAGAAAAGAACAGAAAACAGGTCGAAAAGTAAGAAATCTGGGAAAATATGCCTGAAACGATCTTCAGGAAGAGAAAATAGACGAGAAAACACAAGAAGAAACGAGAAAACAGGATGAAATGTAAGAAATCAAGACGAAATAGGCCGGAAATGTTCTTCTGGAAGAGAAAATAGGCAAGAAAAGAGAACAAAGATGGAGAAAAGGGGAGGAAATTTAAGATATAGCTTTGAAAATAGTCCGGAAACGAATTTCAGGAAGAGAAAATAGGCGAGAAAAGGCAAGAAAAGAAGAGAAAACAGGAGGCAAACTGATAAATCAGGAAAAATAGGCTGAAAACGATCTGGTGGAAGTGAAAATCTGTGACAAAAGACAAGAAAAGAAGAGAAAAGGGATGAAATCAAAGAAATCAAGAGGAAATAGGCCGGATACGATCTTCAGGAAAAGAAAACAGGCTAGAAAGAAAAAGAAAAGAAGTTAAAATTGGATGAAATATAAGAAATCAAGAGGAAGTAGCCCGGGAACGCTCTTCTGGAAGAGAAAATAGTCGAGAACACACAAGATGAGAAAAGTAAACAGGATGAAATCTAAGAAATATGGAGAAAATAAGTCGGAAACGAATTTGAGAAAGAAAAAATAGGCGACAAAAGTCAAGAAAAGAAGAGAAAACAGGTGGAAATCTGAGAAATCAGGAAAAATAGGCTGGAAGCGATCTGGTGGAAGATAAAATTGGCGAGAAAAGAGAAGAAAAGAAGAGAAAATTGAATGAAATGTAAGAATTCAAGAGGAAATGGGCCGGAAACGATCTTCAGGAAGAGAAAATAGCCGAGAACACACAAGATGAGAAGAGTAAACAGGATGAAGTGTAAGAAATATGGAGAAAATAAGTTGGAAACGAATTTGACGAAGATAAAATAGGCGAGAAAAGGCAAGAAAAGAACAGAAAGCAGGATGAAATGTAAGAAATCAAGACGAAATAGGCCGGAAATGTTCTTCTGGAAGAGAAAATAGGCGAGAAAAGGCAAGAAAAGAAGAGAAAACAGGTCGAAAAGTAAGAAATCTGGTAAAATATGCCTGAAACGATCTTCAGGAAGAGAAAATAGACGAGAAAACACAAGAAGAGACGAGAAAACAGCATGAAATGTAAGAAATCAAAATGAAATAGGCCGGAAATGTTCTTTTGGAAGAGGAAATAATCGAGAAAAGACCAGAAAGAAAGAGAAAAGGAGACGAAATCTAAGAAATAGTTGAAAATAGTCCGGAAACGAATTTCAGGAAGAGAAAATAGGCGAGAAAAAGCAAGAAAAGAAAAGAAAGCAGGAAGAAATGTAAGAAATCAAGAGGAAATAGGCTGCAAACGTCCTTCCGGAAAAGAAAATAGGCGAGAAAAAGCAAGAAAAGAAGAAAAAAACTGGTCGAAAAGTAAGAAATCAGGGACAATATGCCTGAAAGATCTTTAGGAAGAGGAAACAAACGAGAAAACACACGAAAAGACGAGAAAACAGCATGAAATGTAAGAAATCAAAATGAAATAAGCCGGAAATGTTCTTCTGTAACAGGAAATAATCGAGAAAAGAGAAGAAAGAAAGAGAAAAGGGGAGGAAATCTAAGAAATAGGTTTGAAAATAGTCCGGAAACGAATTTCAGGAAAAGAAAATAGGCGAGAAAAGGCAAGAAAAGAACAGAAAGCAGGATGAAATGTAAGAAATCAAGACGAAATAGGTCGGAAATGTTATTCTGGAAGAGAAAATAGGCGAGAAAAGAGAAGAAAGAAAGATAAAAGGGGAGGAAATTTAAGAAATAGGTTTGAAAATAGTCCGGAAACGAATTTCAGGAAGAGAAAATAGGCGACAAAAGTCAAGAAAAGAAGAGAAAACAGGTGGAAATCTGAGAAATCAGGAAAAATAGGCTGGAAGCGATCTGGTGGAAGATAAAATTGGCGAGAAAAGAGAAGAAAAGAAGAGAAAATTGGATGAAATGTAAGAATTCAAGAGGAAATGGGCCGGAAACGATCTTTAGGAAGAGAAAATAGGCGAGAAGGAACAAGAAAAGAAGGGTAAAGGGGATAAAATGTAAGAAATCAAGAGGAAATAGGCCGGAAACTCTGTTTTGGAAGAGAAAATAGCCAAGAACATGCAATAAGAGAAGAGTAAACAGGATGAAATCTAAGAAATATGGAGAAAATAAGTCGGAAACGAATTTAAGGAAGAGAAAATAGGCGAGAAAAAGCAAGAAAAGATGACATAGCAGGATCAAAAGTCAGAAATCAAGAGGAAACAGGCCGCAAACGTCCTTCTGGAAGAGAAAATAGGCGAGAAAAGGCAAGGAAAGAACAGCAAACAGGTCGAAAAGTAAGAAATCTGGGAAAATATGCCTGAAACGATCTTCAGGAAGAGAAAATAGACGAGAAAACACAAGAAGAAACGAGAAAACAGGATGAAATGTAAGAAATCAAGACGAAATAGGCCGGAAATGTTCTTCTGGAAGAGAAAATAGGCAAGAAAAGAGAACAAAGATGGAGAAAAGGGGAGGAAATTTAAGATATAGCTTTGAAAATAGTCCGGAAACGAATTTCAGGAAGAGAAAATAGGCGAGAAAAGGCAAGAAAAGAAGAGAAAACAGGAGGCAAACTGATAAATCAGGAAAAATGGGCTGAGAACGATCTGGTGGAAGTGAAAATCTGTGACAAAAGACAAGAAAGGAAGAGAAAAGGGATGAAATCTATGAAATCAAGAGGAAATAGGCCGGAAACGATCTTCAGGAAAAGAAAACAGGCGAGAAAGAAAAAGAAAAGAAGTTAAAATTGGATGAAATGTAAGAAATCAAGAGGAAGTAGGCCAGAAACGCTCTTCTGGAAGAGAAAATAGTCGAGAATACACAAGATGAGAAAAGTAAACAGGATGAAATCTTAGAAATATGGGGAAAATAAGTCGGAAACGAATTTGAGAAAGAAAAAATAGGCGACAAAAGTCAAGAAAAGAAGAGAAAACAGGTGGATATCTGAGAAATCAGGAAAAATAGGCTGGAAGCGATCTGGTGGAAGATAAAATTGGCGAGAAAAGAGAAGAAAAGAAGAGAAAATTGGATGAAATGTAAGAATTCAAGAGGAAATGGGCCGGAAACGATCTTCAGGAAGAGCAAATAGCCGAGAACACACAAGATGAGAAGAGTAAACAGGATGAAATATAAGAAATCTGGGAAAATATGCCTGAAACGATCTTCAGGAAGAGAAAATAGACGAGAAAACACAAGAAGAGAGGACAAAAAAGGATGAAATGTAAGAAGTCAAGAGGAAATAGGCCGGAAATGTTCTTCTGGAAGAGGAAATAATCGAGAAAAGACGAGAAAGAAAGAGAAGAGAAGACGAAATCTAAGAAATAGGTTGAAAATAGTCCGGAAACGAATTTCAGGAAGAGAAAATAGGCGAGAAAAGGCAAGAAAAGAAGAGAAAGGAGGATGAAATGTAAGTAATCAAGACGAAATAGGCCGGAAATGTTCTTTTGGAAGAGAAAATAGGCAAGAAAAGAGAACAGAGAAAGAGAAATGGGGAGGAAATTTAAGAAATAGATTTGAAAATAGTCCGGAAACGATCTTCAGGAAGAGAAAATAGACGCGAAAACACAAGAAGAAACGAGAAAACAGGATGAAATGTAAGAAATCAAGACGAAATAGGCCGGAAATGTTCTTCTGGAAGAGAGAATAGGCGAGAAAAGAGAAGAAAGAAAGAGAAAAGGGGAGGAAATTTAAGAAATAGATTTGAAAATAGTCCGGAAACGAATTTCAGGAAGAGAAAATAAGCGAAAAAAGGCAAGAAAAGAAGAGAAAACAGGAGGCAAACTGAGAAATCAGAAAAAATAGGCTGAAAACGATCTGGTGGAAGTGAATTTGGCGAGAAAAGAGAAGAAAAGAAGAGAAAATTGGATGAAATGTAAGAATACAAGAGGAAATGGGCCGGAAACGATCTTTAGGAAGAGAAAATAGGCGAGAAGGAACAAGAAAAGAAGGGTAAAGGGGATAAAATGTAAGAAATCAAGAGGAAATAGGCCGGAAACTCTGTTTTGGAAGAGAAAATAGCCAAGAACATGCAATAAGAGAAGAGTAAACAGGATGAAATCTAAGAAATATGGAGAAAATAAGTCGGAAACGAATTTAAGGAAGAGAAAATAGGCGAGAAAAAGCAAGAAAAGATGACATAGCAGGATCAAAAGTCAGAAATCAAGAGGAAATAGGCCGCAAACGTCCTTCTGGAAGAGAAAATAGGCGAGAAAAGGCAAGAAAAGAACAGAAAACAGGTCGAAAAGTAAGAAATCTGGGAAAATATGCCTGAAACGATCTTCAGGAAGAGAAAATAGACGAGAAAACACAAGAAGAAACGAGAAAACAGGATGAAATGTAAGAAATCAAGACGAAATAGGCAAGAAAAGAGAACAAAGATGGAGAAAAGGGGAGGAAATTTAAGATATAGCTTTGAAAATAGTCCGGAAACGAATTTCAGGAAAAGAAAATAGGCGAGTAAAGGCAAGAAAAGAACAGAAAGCAGGATGAAATGTAAGAAATCAAGACGAAATAGGCCGGAAATGTTCTTCTGGAAGAGAAAATAGGCAAGAAAAGAGAACAAAGATGGAGAAAAGGGGAGGAAATTTAAGATATAGCTTTGAAAATAGTCCGGAAACGAATTTCAGGAACAGAAAATAGGCGAGAAAAGGCAAGAAAAGAAGAGAAAACAGGAGGCAAACTGATAAATCAGGAAAAATAGACTGAAAACGATCTGGGGGAAGTGAAAATCTGTGACAAAAGACAAGAAAGGAAGAGAAAAGGGATGAAATCTAAGAAATCAAGAGGAAATAGGCCGGAAACGATCTTCAGGAAAAGAAAACAGGCGAGAAAGAAAAAGAAAAGAAGTTAAAATTGGATGAAATGTAAGAAATCAAGAGGAAGTAGGCCGGAAACGCTCTTCTGGAAGAGAAAATAGTCGAGAATGCACAAGATGAGAAAAGTAAACAGGATGAAATCTTAGAAATATGGGGAAAATAAGTCGGAAACGAATTTGAGAAAGAAAAAATAGGCGACAAAAGTCAAGAAAAGAAGAGAAAACAGGTGGATATCTGAGAAATCAGGAAAAATAGGCTGGAAGCGATCTGGTGGAAGATAAAATTGGCGAGAAAAGAGAAGAAAAGAAGAGAAAATTGGATGAAATGTAAGAATTCAAGAGGAAATGGGCCGGAAACGATCTTCAGGAAGAGAAAATAGCCGAGAACACACAAGATGAGAAGAGTAAACAGGATGAAATATAAGAAATCTGGGAAAATATGCCTGAAACGATATTCAGGAAGAGAATATAGACGAGAAAACACAAGAAGAGACGACAAAAAAGGATGAAATGTAAGAAGTCAAGAGGAAATAGGCCGGAAATGTTCTTCTGGAAGAGGAAATAATCGAGAAAAGACGAGAAAGAAAGAGAAAAGAAGACGAAATCTAAGAAATAGGTTGAGAAATGTCCGGAAACGAATTTCAGGAAGAGAAAATAGGCGAGAAAAGGCAAGAAAAGAAGAGAAAGGAGGATGAAATGTAAGTAATCAAGACGAAATAGGCCGGAAATGTTGTTTTGGAAGAGAAAATAGGCAAGAAAAGAGAACAAAGAAAGAGAAATGGGGAGGAAATTTAAGAAATAGATTTGAAAATAGTCCGGAAACGATCTTCAGGAAGAGAAAATAGACGCGAAAACACAAGAAGAAACGAGAAAACAGGATGAAATGTAAGAAATCAAGACGAAATAGGCCGGAAATGTTCTTCTGGAAGAGAGAATAGGCGAGAAAAGAGAAGAAAGAAAGAGAAAAGGGGAGGAAATTTAAGAAATAGATTTGAAAATAGTCCGGAAACGAATTTCAGGAAGAGAAAATAAGCGAAAAAAGGCAAGAAAAGAAGAGAAAACAGGAGGCAAACTGAGAAATCAGGAAAAATAGGCTGAAAACGATCTGGTGGAAGTGAATTTGGCGAGAAAAGAGAAGAAAAGAAGAGAAAATTGGATGAAATGTAAGAATTCAAGAGGAAATGGGCCGGAAACGATCTTTAGGAAGAGAAAATAGGCGAGAAGGAACAAGAAAAGAAGGGTAAAGGGGATAAAATGTAAGAAACAAGAGGAAATAGGCCGGAAACTCTGTTTTGGAAGAGAAAATAGCCAAGAACATGCAATAAGAGAAGAGTAAACAGGATGAAATCTAAGAAATATGGAGAAAATAAGTCGGAAACGAATTTAAGGAAGAGGAAATAGGCGAGAAAAAGCAAGAAAAGATGACATAGCAGGATCAAAAGTCAGAAATCAAGAGGAAATAGGCCGCAAACGTCCTTCTGGAAGAGAAAATAGGCGAGAAAAGGCAAGAAAAGAACAGAAAACAGGTCGAAAAGTAAGAAATCTGGGAAAATATGCCTGAAACGATCTTCAGGAAGAGAAAATAGACGAGAAAACACAAGAAGAAACGAGAAAACAGGATGAAATGTAAGAAATCAAGACGAAATAGGCCGGAAATGTTCTTCTGGAAGAGAAAATAGGCAAGAAAAGAGAACAAAGATGGAGAAAAGGGGAGGAAATTTAAGATATAGCTTTGAAAATAGTCCGGAAACGAATTTCAGGAAGAGAAAATAGGCGAGAAAAGGCAAGAAAAGAAGAGAAAACAGGAGGCAAACTGATAAATCAGGAAAAATAGGCTGAAAACGATCTGGTGGAAGTGAAAATCTGTGACAAAAGACAAGAAAAGAAGAGAAAAGGGATGAAATCAAAGAAATCAAGAGGAAATAGGCCGGATACGATCTTCAGGAAAAGAAAACAGGCTAGAAAGAAAAAGAAAAGAAGTTAAAATTGGATGAAATATAAGAAATCAAGAGGAAGTAGCCCGGGAACGCTCTTCTGGAAGAGAAAATAGTCGAGAACACACAAGATGAGAAAAGTAAACAGGATGAAATCTAAGAAATATGGAGAAAATAAGTCGGAAACGAATTTGAGAAAGAAAAAATAGGCGACAAAAGTCAAGAAAAGAAGAGAAAACAGGTGGAAATCTGAGAAATCAGGAAAAATAGGCTGGAAGCGATCTGGTGGAAGATAAAATTGGCGAGAAAAGAGAAGAAAAGAAGAGAAAATTGGATGAAATGTAAGAATTCAAGAGGAAATGGGCCGGAAACGATCTTCAGGAAGAGAAAATAGCCGAGAACACACAAGATGAGAAGAGTAAACAGGATGAAGTGTAAGAAATATGGAGAAAATAAGTTGGAAACGAATTTGACGAAGATAAAATAGGCGAGAAAAGGCAAGAAAGGAACAGAAAGCAGGATGAAATGTAAGAAATCAAGACGAAATAGGCCGGAAATGTTCTTCTGGAAGAGAAAATAGGCGAGAAAAGGCAAGAAAAGAAGAGAAAACAGGTCGAAAAGTAAGAAATCTGGTAAAATATGCCTGAAACGATCTTCAGGAAGAGAAAATAGACGAGAAAACACAAGAAGAGACGAGAAAACAGCATGAAATGTAAGAAATCAAAATGAAATAGGCCGGAAATGTTCTTTTGGAAGAGGAAATAATCGAGAAAAGACCAGAAAGAAAGAGAAAAGGAGACGAAATCTAAGAAATAGTTGAAAATAGTCCGGAAACGAATTTCAGGAAGAGAAAATAGGCGAGAAAAAGCAAGAAAAGAAAAGAAAGCAGGAAGAAATGTAAGAAATCAAGAGGAAATAGGCTGCAAACGTCCTTCCGGAAAAGAAAATAGGCGAGAAAAAGCAAGAAAAGAAGAAAAAAACTGGTCGAAAAGTAAGAAATCAGGGACAATATGCCTGAAAGATCTTTAGGAAGAGGAAACAAACGAGAAAACACACGAAAAGACGAGAAAACAGCATGAAATGTAAGAAATCAAAATGAAATAAGCCGGAAATGTTCTTCTGTAACAGGAAATAATCGAGAAAAGAGAAGAAAGAAAGAGAAAAGGGGAGGAAATCTAAGAAATAGGTTTGAAAATAGTCCGGAAACGAATTTCAGGAAAAGAAAATAGGCGAGAAAAGGCAAGAAAAGAACAGAAAGCAGGATGAAATGTAAGAAATCAAGACGAAATAGGTCGGAAATGTTATTCTGGAAGAGAAAATAGGCGAGAAAAGAGAAGAAAGAAAGATAAAAGGGGAGGAAATTTAAGAAATAGGTTTGAAAATAGTCCGGAAACGAATTTCAGGAAGAGAAAATAGGCGACAAAAGTCAAGAAAAGAAGAGAAAACAGGTGGAAATCTGAGAAATCAGGAAAAATAGGCTGGAAGCGATCTGGTGGAAGATAAAATTGGCGAGAAAAGAGAAGAAAAGAAGAGAAAATTGGATGAAATGTAAGAATTCAAGAGGAAATGGGCCGGAAACGATCTTTAGGAAGAGAAAATAGGCGAGAAGGAACAAGAAAAGAAGGGTAAAGGGGATAAAATGTAAGAAATCAAGAGGAAATAGGCCGGAAACTCTGTTTTGGAAGAGAAAATAGCCAAGAACATGCAATAAGAGAAGAGTAAACAGGATGAAATCTAAGAAATATGGAGAAAATAAGTCGGAAACGAATTTAAGGAAGAGAAAATAGGCGAGAAAAAGCAAGAAAAGATGACATAGCAGGATCAAAAGTCAGAAATCAAGAGGAAACAGGCCGCAAACGTCCTTCTGGAAGAGAAAATAGGCGAGAAAAGGCAAGGAAAGAACAGCAAACAGGTCGAAAAGTAAGAAATCTGGGAAAATATGCCTGAAACGATCTTCAGGAAGAGAAAATAGACGAGAAAACACAAGAAGAAACGAGAAAACAGGATGAAATGTAAGAAATCAAGACGAAATAGGCCGGAAATGTTCTTCTGGAAGAGAAAATAGGCAAGAAAAGAGAACAAAGATGGAGAAAAGGGGAGGAAATTTAAGATATAGCTTTGAAAATAGTCCGGAAACGAATTTCAGGAAGAGAAAATAGGCGAGAAAAGGCAAGAAAAGAAGAGAAAACAGGAGGCAAACTGATAAATCAGGAAAAATGGGCTGAGAACGATCTGGTGGAAGTGAAAATCTGTGACAAAAGACAAGAAAGGAAGAGAAAAGGGATGAAATCTATGAAATCAAGAGGAAATAGGCCGGAAACGATCTTCAGGAAAAGAAAACAGGCGAGAAAGAAAAAGAAAAGAAGTTAAAATTGGATGAAATGTAAGAAATCAAGAGGAATTAGGCCAGAAACGCTCTTCTGGAAGAGAAAATAGTCGAGAATACACAAGATGAGAAAAGTAAACAGGATGAAATCTTAGAAATATGGGGAAAATAAGTCGGAAACGAATTTGAGAAAGAAAAAATAGGCGACAAAAGTCAAGAAAAGAAGAGAAAACAGGTGGATATCTGAGAAATCAGGAAAAATAGGCTGGAAGCGATCTGGTGGAAGATAAAATTGGCGAGAAAAGAGAAGAAAAGAAGAGAAAATTGGATGAAATGTAAGAATTCAAGAGGAAATGGGCCGGAAACGATCTTCAGGAAGAGCAAATAGCCGAGAACACACAAGATGAGAAGAGTAAACAGGATGAAATATAAGAAATCTGGGAAAATATGCCTGAAACGATCTTCAGGAAGAGAAAATAGACGAGAAAACACAAGAAGAGAGGACAAAAAAGGATGAAATGTAAGAAGTCAAGAGGAAATAGGCCGGAAATGTTCTTCTGGAAGAGGAAATAATCGAGAAAAGACGAGAAAGAAAGAGAAGAGAAGACGAAATCTAAGAAATAGGTTGAAAATAGTCCGGAAACGAATTTCAGGAAGAGAAAATAGGCGAGAAAAGGCAAGAAAAGAAGAGAAAGGAGGATGAAATGTAAGTAATCAAGACGAAATAGGCCGGAAATGTTCTTTTGGAAGAGAAAATAGGCAAGAAAAGAGAACAGAGAAAGAGAAATGGGGAGGAAATTTAAGAAATAGATTTGAAAATAGTCCGGAAACGATCTTCAGGAAGAGAAAATAGACGCGAAAACACAAGAAGAAACGAGAAAACAGGATGAAATGTAAGAAATCAAGACGAAATAGGCCGGAAATGTTCTTCTGGAAGAGAGAATAGGCGAGAAAAGAGAAGAAAGAAAGAGAAAAGGGGAGGAAATTTAAGAAATAGATTTGAAAATAGTCCGGAAACGAATTTCAGGAAGAGAAAATAAGCGAAAAAAGGCAAGAAAAGAAGAGAAAACAGGAGGCAAACTGAGAAATCAGAAAAAATAGGCTGAAAACGATCTGGTGGAAGTGAATTTGGCGAGAAAAGAGAAGAAAAGAAGAGAAAATTGGATGAAATGTAAGAATTCAAGAGGAAATGGGCCGGAAACGATCTTTAGGAAGAGAAAATAGGCGAGAAGGAACAAGAAAAGAAGGGTAAAGGGGATAAAATGTAAGAAATCAAGAGGAAATAGGCCGGAAACTCTGTTTTGGAAGAGAAAATAGCCAAGAACATGCAATAAGAGAAGAGTAAACAGGATGAAATCTAAGAAATATGGAGAAAATAAGTCGGAAACGAATTTAAGGAAGAGAAAATAGGCGAGAAAAAGCAAGAAAAGATGACATAGCAGGATCAAAAGTCAGAAATCAAGAGGAAATAGGCCGCAAACGTCCTTCTGGAAGAGAAAATAGGCGAGAAAAGGCAAGAAAAGAACAGAAAACAGGTCGAAAAGTAAGAAATCTGGGAAAATATGCCTGAAACGATCTTCAGGAAGAGAAAATAGACGAGAAAACACAAGAAGAAACGAGAAAACAGGATGAAATGTAAGAAATCAAGACGAAATAGGCAAGAAAAGAGAACAAAGATGGAGAAAAGGGGAGGAAATTTAAGATATAGCTTTGAAAATAGTCCGGAAACGAATTTCAGGAAAAGAAAATAGGCGAGTAAAGGCAAGAAAAGAACAGAAAGCAGGATGAAATGTAAGAAATCAAGACGAAATAGGCCGGAAATGTTCTTCTGGAAGAGAAAATAGGCAAGAAAAGAGAACAAAGATGGAGAAAAGGGGAGGAAATTTAAGATATAGCTTTGAAAATAGTCCGGAAACGAATTTCAGGAACAGAAAATAGGCGAGAAAAGGCAAGAAAAGAAGAGAAAACAGGAGGCAAACTGATAAATCAGGAAAAATAGGCTGAAAACGATCTGGGGGAAGTGAAAATCTGTGACAAAAGACAAGAAAGGAAGAGAAAAGGGATGAAATCTAAGAAATCAAGAGGAAATAGGCCGGAAACGATCTTCAGGAAAAGAAAACAGGCGAGAAAGAAAAAGAAAAGAAGTTAAAATTGGATGAAATGTAAGAAATCAAGAGGAAGTAGGCCGGAAACGCTCTTCTGGAAGAGAAAATAGTCGAGAATGCACAAGATGAGAAAAGTAAACAGGATGAAATCTTAGAAATATGGGGAAAATAAGTCGGAAACGAATTTGAGAAAGAAAAAATAGGCGACAAAAGTCAAGAAAAGAAGAGAAAACAGGTGGATATCTGAGAAATCAGGAAAAATAGGCTGGAAGCGATCTGGTGGAAGATAAAATTGGCGAGAAAAGAGAAGAAAAGAAGAGAAAATTGGATGAAATGTAAGAATTCAAGAGGAAATGGGCCGGAAACGATCTTCAGGAAGAGAAAATAGCCGAGAACACACAAGATGAGAAGAGTAAACAGGATGAAATATAAGAAATCTGGGAAAATATGCCTGAAACGATATTCAGGAAGAGAATATAGACGAGAAAACACAAGAAGAGACGACAAAAAAGGATGAAATGTAAGAAGTCAAGAGGAAATAGGCCGGAAATGTTCTTCTGGAAGAGGAAATAATCGAGAAAAGACGAGAAAGAAAGAGAAAAGAAGACGAAATCTAAGAAATAGGTTGAGAAATGTCCGGAAACGAATTTCAGGAAGAGAAAATAGGCGAGAAAAGGCAAGAAAAGAAGAGAAAGGAGGATGAAATGTAAGTAATCAAGACGAAATAGGCCGGAAATGTTGTTTTGGAAGAGAAAATAGGCAAGAAAAGAGAACAAAGAAAGAGAAATGGGGAGGAAATTTAAGAAATAGATTTGAAAATAGTCCGGAAACGATCTTCAGGAAGAGAAAATAGACGCGAAAACACAAGAAGAAACGAGAAAACAGGATGAAATGTAAGAAATCAAGACGAAATAGGCCGGAAATGTTCTTCTGGAAGAGAGAATAGGCGAGAAAAGAGAAGAAAGAAAGAGAAAAGGGGAGGAAATTTAAGAAATAGATTTGAAAATAGTCCGGAAACGAATTTCAGGAAGAGAAAATAAGCGAAAAAAGGCAAGAAAAGAAGAGAAAACAGGAGGCAAACTGAGAAATCAGGAAAAATAGGCTGAAAACGATCTGGTGGAAGTGAATTTGGCGAGAAAAGAGAAGAAAAGAAGAGAAAATTGGATGAAATGTAAGAATTCAAGAGGAAATGGGCCGGAAACGATCTTTAGGAAGAGAAAATAGGCGAGAAGGAACAAGAAAAGAAGGGTAAAGGGGATAAAATGTAAGAAACAAGAGGAAATAGGCCGGAAACTCTGTTTTGGAAGAGAAAATAGCCAAGAACATGCAATAAGAGAAGAGTAAACAGGATGAAATCTAAGAAATATGGAGAAAATAAGTCGGAAACGAATTTAAGGAAGAGGAAATAGGCGAGAAAAAGCAAGAAAAGATGACATAGCAGGATCAAAAGTCAGAAATCAAGAGGAAATAGGCCGCAAACGTCCTTCTGGAAGAGAAAATAGGCGAGAAAAGGCAAGAAAAGAACAGAAAACAGGTCGAAAAGTAAGAAATCTGGGAAAATATGCCTGAAACGATCTTCAGGAAGAGAAAATAGACGAGAAAACACAAGAAGAAACGAGAAAACAGGATGAAATGTAAGAAATCAAGACGAAATAGGCCGGAAATGTTCTTCTGGAAGAGAAAATAGGCAAGAAAAGAGAACAAAGATGGAGAAAAGGGGAGGAAATTTAAGATATAGCTTTGAAAATAGTCCGGAAACGAATTTCAGGAAGAGGAAATAGGCGAGAAAAGGCAAGAAAAGAAGAGAAAACAGGAGGCAAACTGATAAATCAGGAAAAATAGGCTGAAAACGATCTGGTGGAAGTGAAAATCTGTGACAAAAGACAAGAAAGGAAGAGAAAAGGGATGAAATCAAAGAAATCAAGAGGAAATAGGCCGGAAACGATCTTCAGGAAAAGAAAACAGGCGAGAAAGAAAAAGAAAAGAAGTTAAAATTGGATGAAATGTAAGAAATCAAGAGGAAGTAGGCCGGAAACGCTCTTCTGGAAGAGAAAATAGTCGAGAATGCACAAGATGAGAAAAGTAAACAGGATGAAATCTTAGAAATATGGGGAAAATAAGTCGGAAACGAATTTGAGAAAGAAAAAATAGGCGACAAAAGTCAAGAAAAGAAGAGAAAACAGGTGGATATCTGAGAAATCAGGAAAAATAGGCTGGAAGCGATCTGGTGGAAGATAAAATTGGCGAGAAAAGAGAAGAAAAGAAGAGAAAATTGGATGAAATGTAAGAATTCAAGAGGAAATGGGCCGGAAACGATCTTCAGGAAGAGAAAATAGCCGAAAACACACAAGATGAGAAGAGTAAACAGGATGAAATATAAGAAATCTGGGAAAATATGCCTGAAACGATCTTCAGGAAGAGAAAATAGACGAGAAAACACAAGAAGAGACGACAAAAAAGGATGAAATGTAAGAAGTCAAGAGGAAATAGGCCGAAAATGTTCTTCTGGAAGAGGAAATAATCGAGAAAAGACGAGAAAGAAAGAGAAAAGAAGACGAAATCTAAGAAATAGGTTGAAAATAGTCCGGAAACGAATTTCAGGAAGAGAAAATAGGCGAGAAAAGGCAAGAAAAGAAGAGAAAGGAGGATGAAATGTAAGTAAT
The DNA here is from genome assembly GCA_949752745.1 of Protula sp. h YS-2021. Lineage (NCBI taxonomy): Eukaryota > Metazoa > Annelida > Polychaeta > Sabellida > Serpulidae > Protula > Protula sp. h YS-2021. The sequence continues at coordinate 3,513,410 of OX457034.1, forward strand.
CAAGACGAAATAGGCCGGAAATGTTGTTTTGGAAGAGAAAATAGGCAAGAAAAGAGAACAAAGAAAGAGAAATGGGGAGGAAATTTAAGAAATAGATTTGAAAATAGTCCGGAAACGATCTTCAGGAAGAGAAAATAGACGCGAAAACACAAGAAGAAACGAGAAAACAGGATGAAATGTAAGAAATCAAGACGAAATAGGCCGGAAATGTTCTTCTGGAAGAGAGAATAGGCGAGAAAAGAGAAGAAAGAAAGAGAAAAGGGGAGGAAATTTAAGAAATAGATTTGAAAATAGTCCGGAAACGAATTTCAGGAAGAAAAAATAAGCGAAAAAAGGCAAGAAAAGAAGAGAAAACAGGAGGCAAACTGAGAAATCAGGAAAAATAGGCTGAAAACGATCTGGTGGAAGTGAATTTGGCGAGAAAAGAGAAGAAAAGAAGAGAAAATTGGATGAAATGTAAGAATTCAAGAGGAAATGGGCCGGAAACGATCTTTAGGAAGAGAAAATAGGCGAGAAGGAACAAGAAAAGAAGGGTAAAGGGGATAAAATGTAAGAAATCAAGAGGAAATAGGCCGGAAACTCTGTTTTGGAAGAGAAAATAGCCAAGAACATGCAATAAGAGAAGAGTAAACAGGATGAAATCTAAGAAATATGGAGAAAATAAGTCGGAAACGAATTTAAGGAAGAGAAAATAGGCGAGAAAAAGCAAGAAAAGATGATATAGCAGGATCAAAAGTCAGAAATCAAGAGGAAATAGGCCGCAAACGTCCTTCTGGAAGAGAAAATAGGCGAGAAAAGGCAAGAAAAGAACAGAAAACAGGTCGAAAAGTAAGAAATCTGGGAAAATATGCCTGAAACGATCTTCAGAAAGAGAAAATAGACGAGAAAACACAAGAAGAAACGAGAAAACAGGATGAAATGTAAGAAATCAAGACGAAATAGGCCGGATGAATGGGATGAATGTTGATTTCAATTATCAGCAATTTCTTTAAAATTGTGCATTATTCTATCGTATGAATTTCTTTTAGTCGAATTTTCTCATTATTCTATGTTTTTTTATATGATTTCAACTTTGTTTGCAATTATATTATCATGTTGTGTAAACATTGGAATTATGTGTATTCACAGGAACATTATTAAGTAATACAACACCACTTCACTAACATGTATTTATAACTTAACTAACATATTTTACAAATCAAGTATAGATACAATGGTGTGAATAACTGGAGACCATTGGTCTTCAATGAACACTAACCAACTACTTAGTTCATCTGATGTAATAGTATCTACACCATATTTCTCACAACGTTGATTTGCATTCTCTAATACTTTATCTAAATGAATATAATATTTAGCTTCATTCCAATATGTAGAGACACATGCAAAATGACAAGTATGTTCTTGACACTCTTCATGTTGACAAGCAGGACGTACTAAACATGTAAACTTTTTACAGCTAATAACATTTCTTCACAATAGGCTTTTTGCACAATATATTGTCTCAGTGTAATGTCTGCCATTGTACAGTCTTGTGAAATGCTGCTCCGGCAATATTATCACACAAGTTTATCAAGTCTCCAGTTGTTGTTCAAAACCATTTACTTATCATGTAGTCGAACATACTTCTCCATGTTTTTACATGGTCACATATATTCCTGCACGTCTACACACCATGACGGCTGGCAAGATAATGAAAAGTCTCACCACTTTTATACCCCCTCACACAATATTTCTAACAACTTTCCCATGATATTCTGACCAGGATATGAAGGAGATGACACGTTTAACACCAGCTCCCCACCAACGATCATACGTTGCTTCAACTAAAGTTTTGTCTTTACATTCTTTTAACTTTTTGCGAAACAATACACACTGATTCAATTTGACTTGTAAAACATCTTGCATTTTGCTTCTCTTCACTGTATGCCATAAAGGACATGGCTTTATCACTTTAGCAATAATTCTATGAAATAAAAAGTCTTTTTAAGTGTTATGTTTTAATATTTTACTTTAGCAATACGTTATGCTTCATATCCGATCTTACATGAAGCAATAGCTGAAGCAATATCTTGGCGGTGATGAAAAACTGCTTTCTCATATTGATACAAAGCTTCACTTGAGTTGAACACATGTCCATATTTTTCAAGTCGTGTTGGAAACATGTTTAAAAGAACGTCCTTGTGACCGATAAATAGTACAAGATTCTCCATAACTTATTGTATTACTTATAAATGTTCCTGTGCACACTTTTATCAATAATTGTATGAAATAAAAAGTCTTTTTAAGAGTTATGTTTTAATATTTTACTAATTTTCGACTGATACAGTCTTCTTCAGGTACATATTTCACAAAATTGTGACGTTGCTATGGTTACATCACATACTACACACAATTGTGAAAAATTTTATGTGTAAATACACATGAATCCAATGTTTACACAAAATGATAATATAATTGCAAACAAAGTTGAAATCATATAAAAAAAACATAGAATAATGAGAAAATTCGACTAAAAGAAATTCATAAGATAGAATAATGCACAATTTTAAAGAAATTGCTGATAATTCAAATCAACATTCATTCCGTGTCCCAAAACACAACCTAATTTTGCAATTAATTTTTGTTCTAACAATTTTCGTGTTATGTTTTAATATTTTACTAATTTTCGACTGATACAGTCTTCTTCAGGTACATATTTCACAAAATTGTGACGTTGCTATGGTTACATCACATACTACACACAATTGTGAAAAATTTTATGTGTAAATACACATGAATCCAATGTTTACACAAAATGATAATATAATTGCAAACAGAGTTGAAATCATATAAAAAAACATAGAATAATGAGAAAATTCGGCTAAAAGAAATTCATAAGATAGAATAATGCACAATTTTAAAGAAATTGCTGATAATTGAAATCAACATTCATTCCGTGCCCCAAACACAACCTAATTTTGCAATTAATTTTTGTTCTAACAATTTTCGTTTGGAAGTGTCATTGCAAAAAGCAACGGCACAGACATATCGTCAACGCTGTGATGATTACTTATAAAATGACTGGAGACTTCGTTATCTTCTTTATTTATTTATTCTTTTTTTAATTAAAACTTATAGCGTTCTAGTCTCTAGCCGTTGTGGCTGGCAAGACGAATGAGAGAGTGGTTTGGGTACAAATGTTTATTGCCTGACTGCTGAACACATTATGCATAAAACAAACATACTTTAAGAAACTGTCCACTAACCAGACTAACATATTCAACATAAAACTGTACTTGTAAACAATTAAACAGGGAAGGGGAAGGGGGATGGAGGTGGGTCTCTGGAAGCGCTTGCTTGACCAGTGCTTGCTTTGCATTTGTGAGGGGAAGCTTGGAAGAGCCTTGTTATGTACCGTCCGACTTAATCCCTGCACGACTCAACGGCCAATAGAGCACAGGCATGACAGAAGGTACTCTGGGGCGAGCTCCGCCCCCGAGTTACTGAGTGTGTGCTTCGCTCCCGCCTTGCATGACGGCACGCTGTAAGCCGAGACGCTCTGTCTACATCTCCGTCTGGCACGCTCCGTCGCTGTCAAGTCGAGTAGCGTGGGGGATTAAGGGGGAAAAGGGGCAGCGCATCACCAGAGTTTTAAAATCAAATAACACTTTATTTTTTAATTAAAACTTATAGCGTTCTAGTCTCTAGCCGTTGTGGCTGGCAAGACGAATGAGAGAGTGGTTTGGGTACAAATGTTTATTGCCTGACTGCTGAACACATTATGCATAAAACAAACATACTTTAAGAAACTGTCCAAATACCCAAACCACGAAGTGTTACTTGTAGTAGTTAGGACAAGGCGTTTTGAACGTTTGATCCCATGGTTTTTGCACAATCCAGGCGTAGACTCAGAGGGACGTCAGTGTATCGCGTGTAGGACTCCGATGTCCAGTCTCCTTGGCTCTTAATCACTTGCGGTGGCAGCCCACAGGCAAGAGCAAAGGTAGCCCCGGCTCGTCGTAGGCTATGGCCGCTGTAGGCTGAGTCATCTAGCCCAACAGCACGCAGTTTGCATTTCAGCATCGACGAGAACGCTGCGTGGGAGAGAGGGACGGTGGAGTCCGGGGTTCTGTAGGAGAAAAGCGCCGCTTTACCATGTGCGGGCGAAAGGCGGAGGTGGTGTTTTAACGCTGCAGTGGGGCATACTGTAGACTGCTCTACCTCTGGGATTGGGATGACGAGGGCTCGTGAAAAGTTGCGAAGTGTTTTGGTGCGTTTTACGTGAACTAGGGCGCCATCTGCACACAGCGTTACGTCATCACGGCAGAGGTCAGTTCTACAGTCGTGGCTAGTCTGGGTACGGGATAGCAGCGAGGACTTGCGCAGAAAGGTAAAGAAGCCCATGAGACAAGCAGCCCAGAAGCAGGCCTCTAATGGTTGCGAGAGGTCGAGAACTCCTCGGACGCGCTGCAAGATATCCAGCGAGAGCGGTAGTTTCTGTCGAGGTGGCGTACCTTTCTGCGTGTCGATTCCTTTCAATAGCGTCTTCACGAAGTGGTTATTCTCAATGGGGTTCGTGTAACCCAGCTCCAAGTGGAGTAGGCGAACTGCAGCGAGATAGCATCTCACGGACTGGGGTTTCAGGGATCGGCTGAGAAAACACGCGTAACGGAGCACGGTCGTAGTTTCTGCGGGGGCTGGGCGCATCCTAAAGGCTTGGCAGAAGGCCAGGTAAGACTTCAGCTGAGCCGAGTACGTTTCACGAGTGCTTTCTGCTAGGGCTGCTCTGCGGAATTGGGCCACTTCGTTGTCCAAAATTTGTGTCTCCCGTACCACTCCTGGAACAAACGACGCATAGCAATTGGTGACATGTGGTGCCGGAGGTCAGCGAGCGGGACGTGGCCGAATGCATACGTGGCATGTGGAAGGCTGGATAGTCGCGAAATGGCATCCGGGAGCTTATTAAGTTTCGTGTTTACGTAGGCGGCACATATTTTAATGTCAAACTTAACGCATAATATTAGTATTTCGCATAAAACATCGGACGCAATAGTGTTTCTAATTCTTCCTCGGTTAAGGGCATATAGGGTTGCTTTATTATCCGAATATAGTTGAACCGTCTTAGAAGCGCAGAACGGTGCCCAGCGGCGCAGCGCCAAAAGAACAGCAGCTAGTTCTTTCGTATTTATGTCGCAATCATTGATGGCGGGCATATCCGTGGCGAAGTTGCAATAGAGCCAGTCTATGGCTCTATTGTGGCAAACGACCGCTGCGCCTGCAGCAATCGGGCTTGCGTCTGTGGCAATGTGAAAGGCGCGATCGGGCACATCCCTTTGGGAGGAAAAGCGAGATGTACCGTTGAATGAGGCGCAAAGCACATTAAGCAGTAGTAAGTCTCGGCGAGTGTCCGTAGTGATACGGGTGCGGTGGTTAGGGCGACGTAGTGACGTCATAAGCACGATTAGACGACGCATGGCCGGACGTATGACACTGACAACACGTCCGACCCAGTTCAGTTTCCCCAGCAGGCTCTGGAGGTCGCGTTTTGAGAGCCGTCTGTTGTCGGGACTTGCGTAGTGGGAGAGAAGGGTTTGGACTTCGCATAGCTTATCCGTGGGAATTGACAGCGTGCAGTCGGTGGAGTCGATAGTCACTCCGAGAAACGTTAGTCTGCGCGTAGGGGAGATGCATTTCTCCCAGTTGATTGCGAAACCAAGCGACCGGAGGAGCCGTATCAAGCATTGCATTGCCTTGAGCGTGTCGTCAAATGTATCAGCGGTAATAAAAAAGTCATCGAGGTAGCAAATTATTGCTTTTATACCTTGTTTTTTAAGCATGCGGCAGACACTCTGAGTAATACGATGGAAAATACCAACGCTTAATGAAGCCCCGAAGGGCAAGCGGGTATCTACAAGGTATGTGTGATGTTTATTACCCTTAAATTTCCACTTTAAGCCCGTTAGACGTTGGGACGCTTCGCTGAGCGGGACCTGCCGATAAGCTGATTTAAGGTCCACTTTTGCCATAAACGAGTTTCTACTGACCATATCGGCAGCGATGTCCACGGATGTAAAAACATGTTTGTCGGGGGTGGCGTGGGAGTTGACAGAAAGGCCTTCTGGTTGCGAGCAATCGTGAATTAGCCTGATTTCACCGTTTTCTTTGGGTATGGCGGAGAGCGGGGAGACAATGGCCGGTTTTTCTACCACTACTTTATAGCGACCCAGGGCAATTTCCTTCTTTATTTCGCTCTCTACCTCATCACGATATTGTCGCTCAGCCACGCGGCTGTTGGGGGCTTCGGCACACTGAATATTTTCCGTGCGAACGTTAACGATATCGAACCCATTACGTAATCCGTTGAGAATAAATACCTTGTCCTTATCCGTTTCAAGTTGTCGTTCCCATTCGTCGAGCCGGTCAGACAGTGGGCTAGAGACGGCGTGCCGCTAGTCTCTGTGGGCAATCTCGGGGTGGTTCTGGAAACATTTCAGGCAGACATGCATGAATCGGCAGTTTAGTAGACTGCAACCCCGGCGCGAATTAAAGTTGCGACAAATTTCCGTGCCGTTCGGGGCCCTTGGAGCTTCCACCCTGGGTCTAGCGTGCTGCTTCCGGGTGGATGTTGATTGGGCGCGCGACGAGAAGCAACATATGCCTAGGAGATACGTATCGTCGTCTCCCCAACGGATTTGCCCCGACGCCACCCGTTGCCGGTATTCGAAATCATACCTCATACAGTTGGCTAGCGGGTAATACTCGCACATATCTCCAAACTTTATGCCGTAGAGATTGTAGCGATCACGCTCGTCTTCCGTCTCCAACTGTCCTGAGCGCTTTAGGGCGCTAAAGATGCGGGCGTGGCCTTTCACCCACTGCTGCCACGTGGTGTCCTCAGGCCTCACGCGTTTCGCCGCGCTCGTCACGATCACTTTCGCATCACCGTTCGACGATAACACTGTCTCTGTGCCCTGACTCCCCAGGAAGGATCCACAGAAATCTTGGACAAATAATGGTCGCGTGTTACCTGGGGTTCTCCCGGTCTGCCATGGGTCGTCGTCCGGGGTCTGCGGCTTGTCCACGAGGGAGTCCAGCATGGCTGTCATCGTCTCTGTGTTAAGGCGTGGAAGGTCATTCAGGGTAGCTGGTGCCGCGTCGCTGCGTAGCCGGGGTCTGTCGGCCGGAAATTTCTCAATGATGTCCGATGTGGGACCGGTACGGGAACTCGCACTGTCGGACTTTGCGTCCTTAAGGTCTGCGACGGCCGCTAGCAGCATTCTCTCTTGGCCGAGCGAGAGTTTTAGCGCCTTAATGACGACCTTGTCAATGTGCAGTACACTGTCGATGGAAAAGAATTCCTCGCTCAGGAGAGCGTCGACAGTGGATTCGAGAAGGTTTCTCGACGCAGCCCATTCTTTCAACTCTTTAATTGCACTGTCGACTTTATCCTTATTCATTTTTTTTGTTTCCTTGCTCTCTCAGTGTTTTTTTTTTTTATACAGTTATAAGGGGCTCACTGCTTGGCCGTAATTGCAATTAATGCCCTATTCAGACGGCACTGCTCAGGCAAGATCTTAATTGCAATTAGAGTACTCACGCATATTGATGCCCCAAATCCTAACAATCCCTTGCAGTAATTGCAATTCGGAGTCCAAGCTTGTCAGCTGTCCGGGTGACGCTTGTTAGGCTTAACAATTGATATCCACAAATTGCAATTAAGAGCTTCAAGTTTATACACAATGTCGCATATATCACACTTTTATTTATTGGTTTTTTTTTTATATATACATTTTATTCCCTTTTCCTTACGCCCTGTATCAATCGTTATCCTGAAAGCTACTTTAATCAAATGTAATTATCCTTTGTGTCCTTTTCTGGTTTTCTTTATTATTATTTTTTTTTTAGTTTATTATTATTTTATCCTGAAGGCTAGCTAATATTCCATTTGGCTGTGTCTTTCCGTTTTTTTTTTTTTTTTTTTTTTTTTTTTTTTTTTTTTTTTTTTTTTTTTTTTCTTTTGCTCTCTGGAAGCGCTTGCTTGACCAGTGCTTGCTTTGCATTTGTGAGGGGAAGCTTGGAAGAGCCTTGTTATGTACCGTCCGACTTAATCCCTGCACGACTCAACGGCCAATAGAGCACAGGCATGACAGAAGGTACTCTGGGGCGAGCTCCGCCCCCGAGTTACTGAGTGTGTGCTTCGCTCCCGCCTTGCATGACGGCACGCTGTAAGCCGAGACGCTCTGTCTACATCTCCGTCTGGCACGCTCCGTCGCTGTCAAGTCGAGTAGCGTGGGGGATTAAGGGGGAAAAGGGGCAGCGCATCACCAGAGTTTTAAAATCAAATAACACTTTATTTTTTAATTAAAACTTATAGCGTTCTAGTCTCTAGCCGTTATGGCTGGCAAGAGTGGTTTGGGTACAGATGTTTATTGCCTGACTGCTGAACACATTATGCATAAAACAAACATACTTTAAGAAACTGTCCACTAACCATACTAACATATTCAACATAAAACTGTACTTGTAAACAATTAAACAGGGAAGGGGAAGGGGGATGGAGGTGGGTCTCTGGAAGCGCTTGCTTGACCAGTGCTTGCTTTGCATTTGTGAGGGGAAGCTTGGAAGAGCCTTGTTATGTGCCGTTCGACTTAATCCCTGCACGACTCAACGGCCAATAGAACACAGGCATGACAGAAGGTACTCTGGGGCGAGCTCCGCCCCCGAGTTACTGAGTGTCTGCTTCGCTCCCGCCTTGCATGACGGCACGCTGTAATTCTATGCAATAAAAAGTCTTTTTAAGTGTTATGTTTTAATATTTTACGAATTTTCGACTGATACAGTCTTCTTCAGGTACATATTTCACAAAAATGTGACGTTGCTATGGTAACTTCACATACTACACACAAGTGTGATAAATTTTATGTGTAAATACACATAATTCCAATGTTTACACAAAATGATAATATAATTGCAAACAAAGTTGAAATCATATAAAAACACATAGAATAATGAGAAAAATCGACTAAAAGAAATTCATACGATAGAATAATGCACAATTTTAAAGAAATTGCTGAAAATTGAAATCAACATTCATCCCATGTCCCAAAACACAACCCAATCTTGCAATTAATTTTTGTTCTAACAATTTTCGTTTTGAAGTGTCATTGCAAAAAGCAACGGCACAAACAGACATATCGTCAACGCTGTGATGATTACTTATGAAATGACTGGAGACTTCGTTATCTTCTTTTTTAATCATCACATTTCTTCTATGTTCTCTAAATCTATCCCCTAGTCGCCTACTCGTTTCTCCAACATACAGACTGCCGCATTTTTTGCATTCTATCACATAAACTACACCTTCTGAAACACATGAAAAATTATCTCTGATATTTATGAAAGTTTTTGGTCCAACTATTTGTGAGCTCTCATTAATATGGGGACAAGTTACACATTTTTTTCGTTTGCAAGGAACCGTCTTCCCTTCTATGCAGCTTTGTAATTTTGAATGTACAAGAATATCTTTCAGATTTTTGTCTCTTTTGTAGGCTACTAAAGGCCGTCCTTCAAACATGTGCCCAATTAAACCATCATTACATAAAATATAATAATTTCTGTTTACTATTTTAGAAATTTCCAAATTGCTGCGATGGTATGTGATAGGAAACACGATTCTATTTTGTCCTTTCTGACTTGACTTGTCTTTGTATAATACACTTTGTCTTTTCATAGCACGTACTCTGGTCATATTTCGACTTAAAAGTGATTTGGGGTAACCTTGTTGCAAGAAACACCTAAACAACATTTTCGCGTTTTTTTCATAATCACCATCCGTGGAGCTTATTCTTCGAATTCGAAGGAACTGTGAGAATGGAATACTTCTTTTGCAGGTCACCGGATGGGAAGAACGAAAGTTGAGGTAGGCATGTGTGTCAGTCGGTTTACAGTAGAGTGTTGAATGCACTGAATTTCCTTTTATTTTAATTGTTGTATCTAGCATGTTAACTTCTTGTGCGATAGTAACCGTATACTCAAGGGCCGGGTGGTGGTTTTTGACAAAATTAATGAACTTTTCAAGCTTATCTTTCGTCATATTTGCTGCTCCAAGTCATATTTGCTGCACGCTGTAAGCCGAGACGCTCTGTCTACATCTCCGTCTGTATCGCGTGTAGGACTCCGATGTCCAGTCTCCTTGGCTCTTAATCACTTGCGGTGGCAGCCCACAGGCAAGAGCAAAGGAAGCCCCGGCTCGTCGTAGGCTATGGCCGCTGTAGGCTGAGTCATCTAGCCCAACAGCACGCAGTTTGCATTTCAGCATTGACGAGAACGCTGCGTGGGAGAGATAGACGGTGGAGTCCGGGGTTCTGTAGGAGAAGAGCGCCGATTTACCATGTGCGGGCGAAAGGCGGAGGTGGTGTTTTAACGCTGCAGTGGGGCATACTGTAGACTGCTCTACCTCTGGGATTGGGATGACGAGGGCTCGTGAAAAGTTGCGAAGTGTTTTGGTGCGTTTTACGTGAACTAGGGCGCCATCTGCACACAGCGTTTGGTCATCACGGCAGAGGTCAGTTCTACAGTCGTGGCTAGTCTGGGTACGGGATAGCAGCGAGGACTTGCGCAGAAAGGTAAAGAAGCCCATGAGACAAGCAGCCCAGAAGCAGGCCTCTAATGGTTGCGAGAGGTCGAGAACTCCTCGGACGCGCTGCAAGATATCCAGCGAGAGCGGTAGTTTCTGTCGGGGTGGCGTACCTTTCTGCGTGTCGATTCCTTTCAATAGCGTCTTCACGAAGTGGTTATTCTCAATGGGGTTCGTGTAACCCAGCTCCAAGTGGAGTAGGCGAACTGCAGCGAGATAGCATCTCACGGACTGGGGTTTCAGGGATCGGCTGAGAAAACACGCGTAACGGAGGACGGTCGTAGTTTCTGCGGGGGCTGGGCGCATCCTAAAGGCTTGGCAGAAGAGCCGAGTACGTTTCACGAGTGCTTTCTGCTAGGGCTGCTCTGCGGAATTGGGCCACTTCGTTGTCCAAAATTTGTGTCTCCCGTACCACTCCTGGAACAAACGACGCATAGCAATTGGTGACATGTGGTGCCGGAGGTCAGCGAGCGGGACGTGGCCGAATGCATACGTGGCATGCGAAAGGCTGGATAGTCGCGAAATGGCATCCGGGAGCTTATTAAGTTTCGTGTTTACGTAGGCGGCACATATTTTAATGTCAAACTTAACGCATAATATTAGTATTTCGCATAAGACATCGGACGCAATAGTGTTTCTAATTCTTCCTCGGTTAAGGGCATATAGGGTTGCTTTATTATCCGAATATAGTTGGACCGTCTTAGAAGCGCAGAACGGTGCCAGGCGGCGCAGCGCCAAAAGAACAGCAGCTAGTTCTTTCGTATTAATGTCGCAATCATTGATGGCGGGCATATCCGTGGCGAAGTTGCAATAGAGCCAGTCTATGGCTGTATTGTGGCAAACGACCGCTGCGCTTGCAGCAGTCGGGCTTGCGTCTGTGGCAATGTGAAAGGCGCGATCGGGCACATCCCTTGGGGAGGAAAAGCGGGATGTACCGTTGAATGAGGCGCAAAGCACATTAAGCAGTAGTAAGTCTCGGCGAGTGTCCGTAGTGATACGGGTGCGGTGGTTAGGGCGACGTAGTGACGTCATTAGCACGATTAGACGACGCATGGCCGGACGTATGACACTGACAACACGTCCGACCCAGTTCAGTTTCCCCAGCAGCCTCTGGAGGTCGCGTTTTGAGAGCCGTCTGTTGTCGGGACTTGCGTAGTGGGAGAGAAGGGTTTGGACTTCGCATAGCTTATCCGTGGGAATTGACAGCGTGCAGTCGGTGGAGTCGATAGTCACTCCCAGAAACGTTAGTCTGCGCGTAGGGGAGATGCATTTCTCCCAGTTGATTGCGAAACCAAGCGACCGGAGGAGCCGTATCAAGCATTGCATTGCCTTGAGCGTATCGTCAAATGTTTCAGCGGTAATAAAAAAGTCATCGAGGTAGCAAATTATTGCTTTTATACCTTGTTTTTTAAGCATGCGGCAGACACTCTGTGTAATACGATGGAAAATACCAACGCTTAATGAAGCCCCGAAGGGCAAGCGGGTATCTACAAGGTATGTGTGATGTTTATCACCCTTAAATTTCCACTTTAAGCCCGTTAGACGTTGGGACGCTTCGCTGAGCGGGACCTGCCGATAAGCTGATTTAAGGTCCACTTTTGCCATAAACGAGTTTTTACCGACCATATCGGCAGCGACGGCCACGGATGTAAAAACATGTTTGTCGGGGGTGGCGTGGGAGTTGACAGAAAGGCCTTCTGGTTGCGAGCAATCGTGAATTAGCCTGATTTCACCGTTTTCTTTGGGTATGGCGGAGAGCGGGGAGACAATGACCGGTTTTTCTACCACTACTTTATAGCGACCCAGGGCAATTTCCTTCTTTATTTCGCTCTCTACCTCATCACGATATTGTCGCTCAGCCACGCGGCTGTTGGGGGCTTCGGCACACTGAATATTTTCCGTGCGAACGTTAACGATATCGAACCCTTTACGTAGTCCGTTGAGAATAAATACCTTGTCCTTATCCGTTTCAAGTTGTCGTTCCCATTCGTCGAGCCGGTCAGACAGTGGGCTAGAGACGGCGTGCCCCTAGTCTCTGTGAGCAATCTCGGGGTGGTTCTGGAAACATTTCAGGCAGGCATGCATGAATCGGCAGTTTAGTAGACTGCAACCCCGGCGCGAATTAAAGTTGTGACAAATTTCCGTGCCGTTCGGGGCCCTTGGAGCTTCCACCCTGGGTCTAGCGTGCTGCTTCCGGGTGGATGTTGATTGGGCGCGAGACGAGAAGCAACATATGCCTAGGAGATACGTATCGTCGTCTCCCCAACGGATTTGCCCCGACGCCACCCGTTGCCGGTATTCGAAATCATACCTCATACAGTTGGCTAGCGGGTAATACTCGCACATATCTCCAAACTTTATGCCGTAGAGATTGTAGCGATCACGCTCGTCTTCCGTTTCCAACTGTCCTGAGCGCTTTAGGGTGCGAACGATGCGGGCGTGGCCTTTCACCCACTGCTGCCACGTGGTGTCCTCAGGCCTCACGCGTTTCGCCGCGCTCGTCACGATCACTTTCGCATCACCGTTCGACGATAACACTGTCTCTGTGTCCTGACTCCCCAGGAAGGATCCACAGAAATCTTGGACAAATAATGGTCGCGTGTTACCTGGGGTTCTCCCGGTCTGCCATGGGTCGTCGTCCGGGGTCTGCGGCTTGTCCACGAGGGAGTCCAGTATGGCTGTCATCGTCTCTGTGTTAAGGCGTGGAAGGTCATTCAGGGTAGCTGGTGCCGCGTCGCTGCGTAGCCGGGGTCTGTCGGCCGGAAATTTCTCAATGATGTTCGATGTGGGACCGGTACGGGAACTCGCACTGTCGGACTTTGCGTCCTTAAGGTCTGCGAAGGCCGCTAGCAGCATTCTCTCTTGGCCGAGCGAGAGTGTTAGCGCCTTAATGACGACCTTGTCAATGTGCAGTACACTGTCGATGGAAAAGAATTCCTCGCTCAGGAAAGCGTCGACAGTGGATTCGAGAAGGTTTCTCGACGCAGCCCATTCTTTCAATTCTTTAATTGCACTGTCGACTTTATCCTTATTCATTTTTTTGTTTCCTTGCTCTCTCACTATTTTTTTTTTTACAGTGATAGGGGGCTCACTGCTTGGCCGTAATTGCAATTAATGCCCTATTGAGACGGCACTGCTCAGGCAAGATCCTAATTGCAATTAGAGTACTCACGCATATTGATGCCCCAAATCCTAACAATCCCTTGCACTAATTGCAATTCAGAGTCCAAGCTTGTCAGCTGTTCGGGTGACGCTTGTTAGGCTTAACAATTGATATCCACAAATTGCAATTAAGAGCTTCAAGTTTATACACAATGTCGCATATATCACACTTTTATTTATTGTTTTTTTTTACATATACATTTTATTCCCTTTACCTTACGCCCTGCATCAATCGTTATCCTGAAAGCTACTTTAATCAAATGTAATTATCCTTTGTATCCTTTTCTGGTTTTCTTTATTATTATTTTTTTAGTTTATTATTATTTTATCCTGAAGGCTAGCTAATATTCCATTTGGCTGTGTCTTTCTGTTTTTTTTTTCGTTTTGCTCTCTGGAAGCGCTTGCTTGACCAGTGCTTGCTTTGTATTTGTGAGGGGAAGCTTGGAAGAGCCTTGTTATGTACCGTCCGACTTAATCCCTGCACGACTCAACGGCCAATAGAACACAGGCATGACAGAAGGTACTCTGGGGCGAGCTCCGCCCCCGAGTTACTGAGTGTGTGCTTCGCTCCCGCCTTGCATGACGGCACGCTGTAACCCGAGACGCTCTGTCTACATCTCCGTCTGGCACGCTCCGTCGCTGTCAAGTCGAGTAGCGTGGGGGATTAAGGGGTAAAAGGGGCAGCGCATCACCAGAGTTTTAAAATCAAATAACACTTTATTTTTTAATTAAAACTTATAGCGTTCTAGTCTCTAGCCGTTATGGCTGGCAAGATGAATGAGAGAGTGGTTTGGGTACAAATGTTTATTGCCTGACTGCTGAACACATTATGCATAAAACAAACATACTTTAAGAAACTGTCCAAATATCCAAACCACGAAGTGTTACTTGTAGTAGTTAGGACAAGGCATTTTGAACGTTTGATCCCATGGTTTTTGCACAATCCAGGCGTAGACTCAGAGGGACGTCAGTGTATCGCGTGCAGGACTCCGATGTCCAGTCTCCTTGGCTCTTAATCACTTGCGGTGGCAGCCCACAGGCAAGAGCAAAGGTAGCCCCGGCTCGTCGTAGGCTGAGTCATCTAGCCCAACAGCACGCAGTTTGCATTTCAGCATTGACGAGAACGCTGCGTGGGAGAGAGGGACGGTGGAGTCCGGGGTTCTGTAGGAGAAGAGCGCCGATTTACCATGTGCGGGCGAAAGGCGGAGGTGGTGTTTTAACGCTGCAGTGGGGCATACTGTAGACTGCTCTACCTCTGGGATTGGGATGACGAGGGCTCGTGAAAGTTGCGAAGTGTTTTGGTGCGTTTTACGTGAACTAGGGCGCCATCTGCACACAGCGTTACGTCATCACGGCAGAGGTCAGTTCTACAGTCGTGGCTAGTCTGGGTACGGGATAGCAGCGAGGACTTGCGCAGAAAGGTAAAGAAGCCCATGAGACAAGCAGCCCAGAAGCAGGCCTCTAATGGTTGCGAGAGGTCGAGAACTCCTCGGACGCGCTGCAAGATATCCAGCGAGAGCGGTAGTTTCTGTCGGGGTGGCGTACCTTTCTGCGTGTCGATTCCTTTCAATAGCGTCTTCACGAAGTGGTTATTCTCAATGGGGTTCTTATAACCCAGCTCCAAGTGGAGTAGGCGAACTGCAGCGAGATAGCATCTCACGGACTGGGGTTTCAGGGATCGGCTGAGAAAACACGCGTAACGGAGCACGGTCGTAGTTTCTGCGGGGGCTGGGCGCATCCTAAAGGCTTGGCAGAAGGCCAGGTAAGACTTCAGCTGAGCCGAGTACGTTTCACGAGTGCTTTCTGCTAGGGCTGCTCTGCGGAATTGGGCCACTTCTTTGTCCAAAATTTGTCTCCCGTACCACTCCTGGAACAAACGACGCATAGCAATTGGTGACATGTGGTGCCGGAGGTCAGCGAGCGGGACGTGGCCGAATGCATACGTGGCATGCGGAAGGCTGGATAGTCGCGAAATGGCATCCGGGAGCTTATTAAGTTTCGTGTTTACGTAGGCGGCACATATTTTAATGTCAAACTTAACGCATAATATTAGTATTTCGCATAAAACATCGGACGCAAAAGTGTTTCTAATTCTTCCTCGGTTAAGGGCATATAGGGTTGCTTTATTATCCGAATATAGTTGGACCGTCCTAGAAGCGCAGAACGGTGCCCAGCGGCGCAGCGCCAGAAGAACAGCAGTTAGTTCTTTCGTATTTATGTCGCAATCATTGATGGCGGGCATATCCGTGGCGAAGTTGCAATAGAGCCAGTCTATGCCTCTATTGTGGCAAACGACCGCTGCGCCTGCAGCAGTCGTGCTTGCGTCTGTGGCAATGTGAAAGGCGCGATCGGGCACATCCGTTTGGGAGGAAAAGCGGGATGTACCGTTGAATGAGGCGCAAAGCACATTAAGCAGTAGTAAGTCTCGGCGAGTGTCCGTAGTGATACGGGTGCTGTGGTTAGGGCGACATAGTGACGTCATAAGCACGATTAGACGACGCATGGCCGGACGTATGACACTGACAACACGTCCGACCCAGTTCAGTTTCCCCAGCAGGCTCTGGAGGTCGCGTTTTGAGAGCCGTCTGTTGTTGGGACTTGCGTAGTGGGAGAGAAGGGTTTGGACTTCGCACAGCTTATCCGTGGGAATTGACAGCGTGCAGTCGGTGGAGTCGATAGTCACTCCCAGAAACGTTAGTCTGCGCGTAGGGGAGATGCATTTCTCCCAGTTGATTGCGAAACCAAGCGACCGGAGGAGCCGTATCAAGCATTGCATTGCCTTGAGCGTATCGTCAAATGTTTCAGCGGTAATAAAAAAGTCATCGAGGTAGCAAATTATTGCTTTTATACCTTGTTTTTTTAAGCATGCGGCAGACACTCTGTGTAATACGATGGAAAATACCAACGCTTAATGAAGCCCCGAAGGGCAAGCGGGTATCTACAAGGTATGTGTGATGTTTATCACCCTTAAATTTCCACTTTAAGCCCGTTAGACGTTGGGACGCTTCGCTGAGCGGGACCTGCCGATAAGCTGATTTAAGGTCCACTTTTGCCATAAACGAGTTTTTACCGACCACATCGGCAGCGATGTCCACGGATGTAAAAACATGTTTGTCGGGGGTCTCTCCCACGCAGCGTTCTCGTCAATGCTGAAATGCAAACTGCGTGCTGTTGGGCTAGATGACTCAGCCTACAGCGGCCATAGCCTACGACGAGCCGGGGCTACCTTTGCTCTTGCCTGTGGGCTGCCACCGCAAGTGATTAAGAGCCAAGGAGACTGGACATCGGAGTCCTACACGCGATACGCTGACGTCCCTCTGAGTCTACGCCTGGATTGCGCAAAAACCATGGGATCAAACGTTCAAAACGCCTTGTCCTAACTACTATAAGTAACACTTCGTAGTTTTGGTATTTGGACAGTTTCTTAAAGTATGTTTGTTTTATGCATAATGTGTTCAGCAGTCAGGCAATAAACATTTGTACCCAAACCACTCTCATTCGTCTTGCCAGCCATAACGGCTAGAGACTAGAACGCTATAAGTTTTAATTAAAAATAAAGTGTTATTTGATTTTAAAACTCTGGTGATGCGCTGCCCCTTTTCCCCTTAATCCCCCACGCTACTCGACTTGACAGCGACGGAGCGTGCCAGACGGAGATGTAGACAGAGCGTCTCGGGTTACAGCGTGCCGTCATGCAAGGCGGGAGCGAAGCACACACTCAGTAACTCGGGGGCGGAGCTCGCCCCAGAGTACCTTCTGTCATGCCTGTGTTCTATTGGCCGTTGAGTCGTGCAGGGATTAAGTCGGACGGTACATAACAAGGCTCTTCCAAGCTTCCCCTCACAAATGCAAAGCAAGCACTGGTCAAGCAAGCGCTTCCAGAGACCCACCTCCATCCCCCTTCCCCTTCCCTGTTTAATTGTTTACAAGTACAGTTTTATGTTGAATATGTTAGTATGGTTAGTGGACAGTTTCTTAAAGTATGTTTGTTTTATGCATAATGTGTTCAGCAGTCAGGCAATAAACATTTGTACCCAAACCACTCTCTCATTCGTCTTGCCAGCCATAACGGCTAGAGACTAGAACGCTATAAGTTTTAATCATCACATTTCTTCTATGTTCAACGAAGATAACGAAGTCTCCAGTCATTTTATAAGTAATCATCACAGCGTTGACGATATGTCTGTTTGTGCCGTTGCTTTTTGCAATGACACTTCAAAACGAAAATTTCTCTAAAATTGTGCATTATTCTATCTTATGAATTTCTTTAAGTCGAATTTTCTCATTATTCTATGTTTTTTTATATGATTTCAACTTTGTTTGCAATTATATTATCATTTTGTGTAAAAATTGGATTCATGTGTATTTACACATAAAATTTTTCACAATTGTGTGTAGTATGTGATGTAACCATAGCAACGTCACAATTTTGTGAAATATGTACCTGAAGAAGACTGTATCAGTCGAAAATTCGTAAAATATTAATTAAAAAATAAAGTGTTATTTGATTTTAAAACTCTGGTGATGCGCTGCCCCTTTTCCCCCTTAATCCCCCACGCTACTCGACTTGACAGCGACGGGGCGTGCCAGACGGAGATGTAGACAGAGCGTCTCGGGTTACAGCGTGCCGTCATGCAAGAAGAGCGTAAGGTAAAGGGAATTAAATGTATATATAAAAAAAACAATAAATAAAAGTGTGATATATGCGACATTGTGTGTAAACTTGAAGCTCTTAATTGCAATTTGTGGATATCAATTGTTAAGCCTAACAAGCGTCACCCGAACAGCTGACAAGCTTGGACTCTGAATTGCAATTAGTGCAAGGGATTGTTAGGATTTGGGGCATCAATATGCGTGAGTACTCTAATTGCAATTAAGATCTTGCCTGAGCAGTGCCGTCCGAATAGGGCATTAATTGCAATTACGGCCAAGCAGTGAGCCCCCTATAACTGTATAAAAAAAAAGAGTGAGAGAGCAAGGAAACAAAAAAATGAATAAGGATAAAGTCGACAGTGCCATTAAAGAATTGAAAGAATGGGCTGCGTCGAGAAACCTTCTCGAATCCACTGTCGACGCTCTCCTGAGCGAGGAATTCTTTTCCATCGACAGTGTACTGCACATTGACAAGGTCGTCATTGAGGCGCTAAAACTCTCGCTCGGCCAAGAGAGAATGCTGCTAGCGGCCGTCGCAGACCTTAAGGACGCAAAGTCCGACAGTGCGAGTTCCCGCACCGGTCCCACATCGGACATCATTGAGAAATTTCCGGCCGACAGACCCCGGCTACGCAGCGACGCGGCACCAGCTACCCTGAATGACCTTCCACGCCCTAACACAGAGACGATGACAGCCATGCTGGACTCCCTCGTGGACAAGCCGCAGACCCCGGACGACGACCCATGGCAGACCGGGAGAACCCCAGGTAACACGCGACCATTATTTGTCCAAGATTTCTGTGGATCCTTCCTGGGGAGTCAGGACACACAGACAGTGTTATCGTCGAACGGTGATGCGAAAGTGATCGTGACGAGCGCGGCGAAACGCGTGAGGCCCGAGGACACCACGTGGCAGCAGTGGGTGAAAGGCCACGCCCGCATCTTTAGCGCCCTAAAGCGCTCAGGACAGTTGGAGACGGAAGACGAGCGTGATCGCTACAATCTCTACGGCATAAAGTTTGGAGATATGTGCGAGTATTACCCGCTAGCCAACTGTATGAGGTATGATTTCGAATACCGGCAACGGGTGGCGTCGGGGCAAATCCGTTGGGGAGACGACGATACGTATCTCCTAGGCATATGTTGCTTCTCGTCTCGCGCCCAATCAACATCCACCCGGAAGCAGCACGCTAGACCCAGGGTGGAAGCTCCAAGGGCCCCGAACGGCACGGAAATTTGTCGCAACTTTAATTCGCGCCGGGGTTGCAGTCTACTAAACTGCCGATTCATGCATGCCTGCCTGAAATGTTTCCAGAACCACCCCGAGATTGCTCACAGAGACTAGGGGCACGCCGTCTCTAGCCCACTGTCTGACCGGCTCGACGAATGGGAACGACAACTTGAAACGGATAAGGACAAGGTATTTATTCTCAACGGATTACGTAATGGGTTCGATATCGTTAACGTTCGCACGGAAAATATTCAGTGTGCCGGAGCCCCCTACAGCCGCGTCGCTGAGCGACAATATCGTGATGAGGTAGAGAGCGAAATAAAGAAGGAAATTGCCCTGGGTCGCTATAAAGTAGTGGTAGAAAAACCGGTCATTGTCTCCCCGCTCTCCGCCATACCCAAAGAAAACGGTGAAATCAGGCTAATTCACGATTGCTCGCAACCAGAAGGCCTTTCTGTCAACTCCCACGCCACCACCGACAAACATGTTTTTACATCCGTGGACATCGCTGCCGATATGGTCAGTAAAAACTCGTTTATGGCAAAAGTGGACCTTAAATCAGCTTATCGGCAGGTCCCGCTCAGCGAAGCGTCCCAACGTCTAACGAGCTTAAAGTGGAAATTTAAGGGTGATAAACATCACACATACCTTGTAGATACCCGCTTGCCCTTCGGGGCTTCATTAAGCGTTGGTATTTTCCATCGTATTACACAGAGTGTCTGCCGCATGCTTAAAAAAACAAGGTATAAAGCAATAATTTGCTACCTCGATGACTTTTTTATTACCGCTGAAACATTTGACGATACGCTCAAGGCAATGCAATGCTTGATACGGCTCCTCCGGTCGCTTGGTTTCGCAATCAACTGGGAGAAATGCATCTCCCCTACGCGCAGACTAACGTTTCTGGGAGTGACTATCGACTCCACCGACTGCACGCAAATATAATAATAATAAAGAAAATCAGAAAAGGATACAAAGGATAATTACATTTGGTTAAAGTAGCTTTCAGGATAACGATTGATACAGGGCGTAAGGTAAAGGGAATAAAATGTATATATAAAAAAAAAACAATAAATAAAAGTGTGATATATGCGACATTGTGTATAAACTTGAAGCTCTTAATTGCAATTTGTGGATATCAATTGTTAAGCCTAACAAGCGTCACCCGAACAGCTGACAAGCTTGGACTCTGAATTGCAATTAGTGCAAGGGATTGTTAGGATTTGGGGCATCAATATGCGTGAGTACTCTAATTGCAATTAAGATCTTGCCTGAGCAGTGCCGTCTGAATAGGGCATTAATTGCAATTACGGCCAAGCAGTGAGCCCCCTATAACTGTATAAAAAAAAAGAGTGAGAGAGCAAGGAAACAAAAAAATGAATAAGGATAAAGTCGACAGTGCCATTAAAGAATTGAAAGAATGGGCTGCGTCGAGAAACCTTCTCGAATCCACTGTCGACGCTCTGCTGAGCGAGGAATTCTTTTCCATCGACAGTGTACTGCACATTGACAAGGTCGTCATTGAGGCGCTAAAACTCTCGCTCGGCCAAGAGAGAATGCTGCTAGCGGCCGTCGCAGACCTTAAGGACGCAAAGTCCGACAGTGCGAGTTCCCGCACCGGTCCCACATCGGACATCATTGAGAAATTTCCGGCCGACAGACCCCGGCTACGCAGCGACGCGGCACCAGCTACCCTGAATGACCTTCCACGCCCTAACACAGAGACGATGACAGCCATGCTGGACTCCCTCGTGGACAAGCCGCAGACCCCGGACGACGACCCATGGCAGACCGGGAGAACCCCAGGTAACACGCGACCATTATTTGTCCAAGATTTCTGTGGATCCTTCCTGGGGAGTCAGGGCACACAGACAGTGTTATCGTCGAACGGTGATGCGAAAGTGATCGTGACGAGCGCGGCGAAACGCGTGAGGCCTGAGGACACCACGTGGCAGCAGTGGGTGAAAGGCCACGCCCGCATCTTTAGCGCCCTAAAGCGCTCAGGACAGTTGGAGACGGAAGACGAGCGTGATCGCTACAATCTCTACGGCATAAAGTTTGGAGATATGTGCGAGTATTACCCGCTAGCCAACTGTATGAGGTATGATTTCGAATACCGGCAACGGGTGGCGTCGGGGCAAATCCGTTGGGGAGACGACGATACGTATCTCCTAGGCATATGTTGCTTCTCGTCTCGCGCCCAATCAACATCCACCCGGAAGCAGCACGCTAGACCCAGGGTGGAAGCTCCAAGGGCCCCGAACGGCACGGAAATTTGTCGCAACTTTAATTCGCGCCGGGGTTGCAGTCTACTAAACTGCCGATTCATGCATGCCTGCCTGAAATGTTTCCAGAACCACCCCGAGATTGCTCACAGAGACTAGGGGCACGCCGTCTCTAGCCCACTGTCTGACCGGCTCGACGAATGGGAACGACAACTTGAAACGGATAAGGACAAGGTATTTATTCTCAACGGATTACGTAATGGGTTCGATATCGTTAACGTTCGCACGGAAAATATTCAGTGTGCCGAAGCCCCCAACAGCCGCGTCGCTGAGCGACAATATCGTGATGAGGTAGAGAGCGAAATAAAGAAGGAAATTGCCCTGGGTCGCTATAAAGTAGTGGTAGAAAAACCGGTCATTGTCTCCCCGCTCTCCGCCATACCCAAAGAAAACGGTGAAATCAGGCTAATTCACGATTGCTCGCAACCAGAAGGCCTTTCTGTCAACTCCCACGCCACCCCCGACAAACATGTTTTTACATCCGTGGACATCGCTGCCGATATGGTCGGTAAAAACTCGTTTATGGCAAAAGTGGACCTTAAATCAGCTTATCGGCAGGTCCCGCTCAGCGAAGCGTCCCAACGTCTAACGGGCTTAAAGTGGAAATTTAAGGGTGATAAACATCACACATACCTTGTAGATACCCGCTTGCCCTTCGGGGCTTCATTAAGCGTTGGTATTTTCCATCGTATTACACAGAGTGTCTGCCGCATGCTTAAAAAACAAGGTATAAAAGCAATAATTTGCTACCTCGATGACTTTTTTATTACCGCTGAAACATTTGACGATACGCTCAAGGCAATGCAATGCTTGATACGGCTCCTCCGGTCGCTTGGTTTCGCAATCAACTGGGAGAAATGCATCTCCCCTACGCGCAGACTAACGTTTCTGGGTGTGACTATCGACTCCACCGACTGCACGCTGTCAATTCCCACGGATAAGCTATGCGAAGTCCAAACCCTTCTCTCCCACTACGCAAGTCCCGACAACAGACGGCTCTCAAAACGCGACCTCCAGAGCCTGCTGGGGAAACTGAACTGGGTCGGTCGTGTTGTCAGTGTCATACGTCCGGCCATGCGTCGTCTTATCGTGCTTATGACGTCACTACGTCGCGCTAACCACCGCATCCGTATCACTACGGACACTCGCCGAGACTTACTACTAGTCTGGCTCTATTGCAACTTCGCCACGGATATGCCCGCCATCAATGATTGCGACATAAATACGAAAGAACTAGCTGCTGTTCTTTTGGCGCTGCGCCGCTGGGCACCGTTCTGCGCTTCTAAGACGGTCCAACTATATTCGGATAATAAAGCAACCCTATATGCCCTTAACCGAGGAAGAATTAGAAACACTATTGCGTCTGATGTTTTATGCGAAATACTAATATTATGCGTTAAGTTTGACATTAAAATATGTGCCGCCTACGTAAACACGAAACTTAATAAGCTCCCGGATGCCATTTCGCGACTATCCAGCCTTTCGCATGCCAAGTATGCATTCGGCCACGTCCCGCTCGCTGACCTCCGGCACCACATGTCACCAATTGCTATGCGTCGTTTGTTCCAGGAGTGGTACGGGAGACACAAATTTTGGACAACGAAGTGGCCCAATTCCGCCGAGCAGCCCTAGCAGAAAGCACTCGTGAAACGTACTCGGCTCAGCTGAAGTCTTACCTGGCCTTCTGCCAAGCCTTTAGGATGCGCCCAGTCCCCGCAGAAACTACGACCGTGCTCCGTTACGCGTGTTTTCTCAGCCGATCCCTGAAACCCCAGTCCGTGAGATGCTATCTCGCTGCAGTTCGCCTACTCCACTTGGAGCTGGGTCACACGAACCCCATTGAGAATAACCACTTCGTGAAGACGCTTTTGAAAGGAATCGACACGCAGAAAGGTACGCCACCCCGACAGAAACTACCGCTCTCGCTGGATATCTTGCAGCGCGTCCGAGGAGTTCTCGACCTCTCGCAACCATTAGAGGCCTGCTTCTGGGCTGCTTGTCTCATGGGCTTCTTTACCTTTCTGCGCAAGTCCTCGCTGCTATCCCGTACCCAGACTAGCCACGACTGTAGAACTGACCTCTGCCGTGATGACGTAACGCTGTGTGCAGATGGCGCCCTAGTTCACGTAAAACGCACCAAAACACTTCGCAACTTTTCACGAGCCCTCGTCATCCCAATCCCAGAGGTAGAGCAGTCTACAGTATGCCCCACTGCAGCGTTAAAACACCACCTCCGCCTTTCGCCCGCACATGGTAAATCGGCGCTCTTCTCCTACAGAACCTCGGACTCCACCGTCCCTCTCTCCCACGCAGCGTTCTCGTCAATGCTGAAATGCAAACTGCGTGCTGTTGGGCTAGATGACTCAGCCTACAGCGGCCATAGCCTACGACGAGCCGGGGCTACCTTTGCTCTTGCCTGTGGGCTGCCACCGCAAGTGATTAAGAGCCAAGGAGACTGGACATCGGAGTCCTACACGCGATACACTGACGTCCCTCTGAGTCTACGCCTGGATTGTGCAAAAACCATGGGATCAAACGTTCAAAACGCCTTGTCCTAACTACTACAAGTAACACTTCGTGGTTTGGGTATTTGGACAGTTTCTTAAAGTATGTTTGTTTTATGCATAATGTGTTCAGCAGTCAGGCAATAAACATTTGTACCCAAACCACTCTCATTCGTCTTGCCAGCCATAACGGCTAGAGACTAGAACGCTATAAGTTTTAATTAAAAATAAAGTGTTATTTGATTTTAAAACTCTGGTGATGCGCTGCCCCTTTTCCCCCTTAATCCCCCACGCTACTCGACTTGACAGCGACGGAGCGTGCCAGACGGAGATGTAGACAGAGCGTCTCGGGTTACAGCGTGCCGTCATGCAAGGCGGGAGCGAAGCACACACTCAGTAACTCGGGGGCGGAGCTCGCCCCAGAGTACCTTCTGTCATGCCTGTGTTCTATTGGCCGTTGAGTCGTGCAGGGATTAAGTCGGACGGTACATAACAAGGCGCTTCCAAGCTTCCCCTCACAAATGCAAAGCAAGCACTGGTCAAGCAAGCGCTTCCAGAGACCCACCTCCATCCCCCTTCCCCTTTCCTGTTTAATTTTACAAGTACAGTTTTATGTTGAATATGTTAGTATGGTTAGTGGACAGTTTCTTAAAGTATGTTTGTTTTATGCATAATGTGTTCAGCAGTCAGGCAATAAACATTTGTACCCAAACCACTCTCTCATTCGTCTTGCCAGCCATAACGGCTAGAGACTAGAACGCTATAAGTTTTAAAACATAACACTTAAAATGACTTTTTATTTCATACAAGATTTCTCCATGTTGACTTTGTTTCTGTTGTTTATTCTGACATGTCGGTTTCTTCCTGTAATAAAATGTCTTTTAAAATATATGCTGCCTCTTCTATCATATTCTTTCTTTGTTTACTTTGAAACCACTCACATAAGATTATATTTGCTAGTAAGAAAAACATTGTTATGTCTTTGAGAAACAACTCGTTATGTTGTTACAAAGATGTTAAAAGGTTGTTCTCTTACCTGGGGGGGGGGGGGGGGGGGGGTCGGTACATAGTATGTCCTAGGGGAGGGGAGGTCCTCACTTTTTACCATAGGGTCTGTCCCGGCTGCCGCCTGGGGGGGGGGGGGGAGGTCATCACTTTGCCACCATGGTTACGCCGCTTATGACGCCATTATTACGTCACTTCCTGGCGCAGAACCGGCGTTTTCCTACTACTGACCGCATTTATTCCTCACAGGTTCCACCTCTGGGGAATAAATAAAAAATCATGGAGCAGCACAGCTAATGAATTCGAATTCTCGAAATGTACATCACCATAATGCACTACTCCTTAAGTAGGATTATGAAGATGTGGTTCTGCTTAATTCGTATTTTAGAGAAACGCATCTCCCTTATTCAAATTCCAGTTTCCGTTTTTTTTTCCTTGAAGGTTTGTTTTGTCCACTCATGTGACTGTCTGTTTCTGTGAGTGCTTTGTACGCTCCTGTAAGTGTTTTGTCGCTTGTGTGAGTGTTTTGTCGCTTATGTGAGTGTTTCTGCCCGCTTCTCTGAGTGTTTTGTCGCTTATGTGTGCTTTTGTACCCTCCTGTAAGTGTTTTGTTGCTTCTGTGAGTGTTTTGTCGCTTATGTGAGTGTTTTGTTGCTTGTGTGAGTCTTTTGTCGCTTCTGTGAGTGTTTTTGTATCCTCCTATGTGTGTTTTTGTACGCTCCTGTAAGTGTTTTGTCGCTTATGTGAGTGTTTCTGCCCGCTTCACGTGTTTACGTCCAAATGACCTGGACGTTCCGCGTCAGAAGATTCTCTCCCGGATCAGGACTAAAAATATAGATACTCGGCGTCACTTCATTTATTTTACAATTAAAACTATACAATCTGTAATGCAGTTTGTGCATAATGAATGTCTTTTCTCACTTTATTTGAGCAAATTTAAACACACTTGAACATGTATTTCCTACAGAAAATATATCACTTTGTTACTACCAAAGGAGAAACTAGAAAAATGGTTAGGATGAGTTTCTTTGGCAGAATAATGACATAATTATCAACTTCAAATCTTAAAATATTGCGTCGCTTTTTGTGTTATATTCTGGCAGGCAGCATACAGAGGTTTCATTCTACCAAACGCGCGCCCCTCATCTCCTCACCCCACGACCCCACTCAGGTGATACGCCCATGCTTACCAACATCACTGGCCAAAGATCGACGCGTATACACAAATTATGTGTACACAGAAATAATGCACACTTATAACAACAAATTGTACACAATAGCGACAATGATCGTTGTCTAACTGATTAAAACCGCAACATAAATAACCAAATATTATATGAGAATAAACCCAAGTTGATAGAAAATAACAACTCAAAAACAGTTACTAAAATTACACATAAATTAATAAAAGTGCATATGTAACTGTATGTAATAAAATTAGCTCACTTTCCTTGGTCACTTTCTAGCTTTTTCACACGCAAAGCCACTCCCTCCCACGTTATAGAGTGACACATTTTCATGACGTCACAGCGTTGCCAATTCTCTGACGTCACAGCTTCACAAATATTTTGACGTCACAACTGCATGCACATTCATGACGTGAAATACTGAAATACATGACGTCATAGCTTTAGATAGATAAGCTACAGATAAAATATACTACGCCATATTGCCCATCTGAGCAAAGCTTTATCTGAATTAATTGATCTGCAACTATTCCTGTCAATTCCGATCGATGCCGTATGAACACAATGAAACCCAGTATATTGTCAATATCATCGATACACATCAATAAAGCAACTAATGTAACAAAAGAGATATACAAATTTATGCAAAACACTTAATTCTGCAGGTGCTTTACGTAAATCACTTTGTATTAAGCATAGACGAAGTGAAGATCTGTTGGAGAATGTTGGGTAGATTTTTGGTGTCCATACAGAGGAAGGCCTTCCCGGACGGCAGCTGTTTGATCAACCTATACCAAAATAAAATCAATATATTGAGCTTAAATCGAATTCATAGCAATACAATTAAAATAGAGACAGCTGTTTCTTTTTTTTTTTTTTTTTTTGAACGCTCTGTCACAAAAAACGTTTTGTAATGCTTTCATGTCATTGAAAGTCTTCGTAAGCCTTCGTAAGTCTTCATAAGTCTTCGTACGTGTAAAACGTCCTTGGAAAATTATCAACAGAGCGGGTTCTACCTGTGTGCCTGGTCGCCTAGGGAACCGATGAAGATGACGTAAGCATTGACGTCCTCGTTTGACGTCAGTACCTCAGCGAACTGACGTGGCCTGATGCCGTACCTGGCCAAGAAAAGAGGCACATATTGTCATACGAGTTCACACACCAAAGAGGGGCACGTATTGTCACACGAGTTCACACAACAAAGAGGGGCACGTATTGTCACACGAGTTCACACACCAAAGAGGGGCACATATTGTCAGAACAGTTCACACACCAAAGAGGGGCACGTATTGTCACACGAGTTCACACCACAGAGGGGAGCATTTGTCACACGAGTTCACACACCAAAGAGGGGCACATATTGTCACACGAGTTCACACACCAACGAGGGGCACATATTGTCACACGAGTTCACACACCAACGAGGGGCACATATTGTCACACGAGTTCACACCACAGAGGGGCAAATATTGTCAGAACAGTTCACACACCAAAGAGGGGCACATATTGTCACACGAGTTCACACACCAAAGAGGGGCACATATTGTCACACGAGTTCACACACCAAAGAGGGGCACATATTGTCACACGAGTTCACACACCAAAGAGGGGCACATATTGTCACACGAGTTCGCACATCAAAGAGAGACACATATTGTCACACGAGTTCACACACCAAAGAGGGGCACATATTGTCACACGAGTTCACACACCAAAGAGGGGCACATATGGTCAAACGAGTTCACACAACAAAGAGGGGCACATACAGTGTTGCCACAGAGGCGTCAAGATAAAAAGGGATAAAAAAAGGATAAAAAAAGAATAAATTTGAGAAAAAAAGTATGAAAAAAAGGATAATTCATATTTTGCTGAAGATCGAGAAACACTAATGTTAATCATATTGTATCATTTTTTTGTAATTTCAAGGTTCGCGCTGGGTTCTCAGGAAAGTGAGTCAAAAACGGCAAGTGTGACTCAGTTCGGTCCAGAAAAACTCGGTGGGTTCCGAAAAAGTGATCATTTCGTAAAAAAATGCCCAAAAAGTGGATAAAAACGCCGCCAACGCGAACCCTTAATTTATAATGCTCGTTTTCACAGCGATTAAAAAA
Source organism: Protula sp. h YS-2021 (assembly GCA_949752745.1). NCBI lineage: Eukaryota > Metazoa > Annelida > Polychaeta > Sabellida > Serpulidae > Protula > Protula sp. h YS-2021. The sequence continues at coordinate 3,542,163 of OX457034.1, forward strand.
TATTTGCATACCTGATTGTACTTCACAAATTTATAAAGGAATCCGGTCAAATTGTGCCAAAAGAAGAGTTTTGAAAATTATTACTAAATATTTTTAAATGCCCCCATTTAGCCAATTTTTAGCGGATCGCCAAAAAAAAGTAATTTTTCAAGACAGACCTACCTAGAGAATAAATGTCCAAAATTGGAAAGGAATCCAATCAAAATTGTGGGAGAAGAACCATTTTGAAAATTGGCAACCGAAAAAATTTAAATGCCCCCCATTTAGCCAATTTTTGGCGGATCGACAAAAAAAATTTTAAAGAGAGGCCTACCTGGAGAACATTCGTTTAAAATTTGAGAGGAATCCGATCAAAACTGAGGGAGAAGAAGCATTTCAATTTAAGTAAAAGTTTACTTAAAAAATAAAGTGTTATTTGATTTTAAAACTCTGGTGATGCGCTGCCCCTTTTTCCCCTTAATCCCCCACGCTACTCGACTTGACAGCGACGGAGCGTGCCAGACGGAGATGTAGACAGAGCGTCTCGGGTTACAGCGTGCCGTCATGCAAGGCGGGAGCGAAGCACACACTCAGTAACTCGGGGGCGGAGCTCGCCCCAGAGTACCTTCTGTCATGCCTGTGTTCTATTGGCCGTTGAGTTGTACAGGGATTAAGTCGGACGGTACATAACAAGGCTCTTCCAAGCTTCCCCTCACAAATGCAAAGCAAGCACTGGTCAAGCAAGCGCTTCCAGAGAGCAAAAGGAAAAAAAAAAACAGAAAGACACAGCCAAATGGAATATTAGCTAGCCTTCAGGATAAAATAATAATAAACTAAAAAAAAAAGCTTGGACTCTGAATTGCAATTAGTGCAAGGGATTGTTAGGATTTGGGGCATCAATATGCGTGAGTACTCTAATTGCAATTAAGATCTTGCCTGAGCAGTGCCGTCTGAATAGGGCATTAATTGCAATTACGGCCAAGCAGTGAGCCCCCTATAACTGAAAAAAAAGAGTGAGAGAGCAAGGAAACAAAAATATGAATAAGGATAAAGTCGACAGTGCAATTAAAGAATTGAAAGAATGGGCTGCGTCGAGAAACCTTCTCGAATCCACTGTCGACGCTCTCCTGAGCGAGGAATTCTTTTCCATCGACAGTGTACTGCACATTGACAAGGTCGTCATTAAGGCGCTAAAACTCTCGCTCGGCCAAGAGAGAATGCTGCTAGCGGCCGTCGCAGACCTTAAGGACGCAAAGTCCGACAGTGCGAGTTCCCGCACCGGTCCCACATCGGACATCATTGAGAAATTTCCGGCCGACAGACCCCGGCTACGCAGCGACGCGGCACCAGCTACCCTGAATGACCTTCCACGCCTTAACACAGAGACGATGACAGCCATGCTGGACTCCCTCGTGGACAAGCCGCAGACCCCGGACGACGACCCATGGCAGACCGGGAGAACCCCAGGTAACACGCGACCATTATTTGTCCAAGATTTCTGTGGATCCTTCCTGGGGAGTCAGGACACACAGACAGTGTTATCGTCGAACGGTGATGCGAAAGTGATCGTGACGAGCGCGGCGAAACGCGTGAGGCCCGAGGACACCACGTGGCAGCAGTGGGTGAAAGGCCACGCCCGCATCTTTAGCGCCCTAAAGCGCTCAGGACAGTTGGAGACGGAAGACGAGCGTGATCGCTACAATCTCTACGGCATAAAGTTTGGAGATATGTGCGAGTATTACCCGCTAGCCAACTGTATGAGGTATGATTTCGAATACCGGCAACGGGTGGCGTCGGGGCAAATCCGTTGGGGAGACGACGATACGTATCTCCTAGGCATATGTTGCTTCTCGTCTCGCGCCCAATCAACATCCACCCGGAAGCAGCACGCTGGACCCATGGTGGAAGCTCCAAGGGCCCCGAACGGCACGGAAATTTGTCGCAACTTTAATTCGCGCCGGGGTTGCAGTCTACTAAACTGCCGATTCATGCATGCCTGCCTGAAATGTTTCCAGAACCACCCCGAGATTGCTCACAGAGACTAGGGGCACGCCGTCTCTAGCCCACTGTCTGACCGGCTCGACGAATGGGAACGACAACTTGAAACGGATAAGGACAAGGTATTTATTCTCAACGGACTACGTAAAGGGTTCGATATCGTTAACGTTCGCACGGAAAATATTCAGTGTGCCGAAGCCCCCAACAGCCGCGTCGCTGAGCGACAATATCGTGATGAGGTAGAGAGCGAAATAAAGAAGGAAATTGCCCTGGGTCGCTATAAAGTAGTGGTAGAAAAACCGGTCATTGTCTCCCCGCTCTCCGCCATACCCAAAGAAAACGGTGAAATCAGGCTAATTCACGATTGCTCGCAACCAGAAGGCCTTTCTGTCAACTCCCACGCAACCCCCGACAAACATGTTTTTACATCCGTGGACATCGCTGCCGATATGGTCGGTAAAAACTCGTTTATGGCAAAAGTGGACCTTAAATCAGCTTATCGGCAGGTCCCGCTCAGCGAAGCGTCCCAACGTCTAACGGGCTTAAAGTGGAAATTTAAGGGTGATAAACATCACACATACCTTGTAGATACCCGCTTGCCCTTCGGGGCTTCATTAAGCGTTGGTATTTTCCATCGTATTACACAGAGTGTCTGCCGCATGCTTAAAAAACAAGGTATAAAAGCAATAATTTGCTACCTCGATGACTTTTTTATTACCGCTGAAACATTTGACGATACGCTCAAGGCAATGCAATGCTTGATACGGCTCCTCCGGTCGCTTGGTTTCGCAATCAACTGGGAGAAATGCATCTCCCCTACGCGCAGACTAACGTTTCTGGGAGTGACTATCGACTCCACCGACTGCACGCTGTCAATTCCCACGGATAAGCTATGCGAAGTCCAAACCCTTCTCTCCCACTACGCAAGTCCCGACAACAGACGGCTCTCAAAACGCGACCTCCAGAGGCTGCTGGGGAAACTGAACTGGGTCGGACGTGTTGTCAGTGTCATACGTCCGGCCATGCGTCGTCTAATCGTGCTTATGACGTCACTACGTCGCCCTAACCACCGCACCCGTATCACTACGGACACTCGCCGAGACTTACTACTGCTTAATGTGCTTTGCGCCTCATTCAACGGTACATCCCGCTTTTCCTCCCCAAGGGATGTGCCCGATCGCGCCTTTCACATTGCCACAGACGCAAGCCCGACTGCTGCAAGCGCAGCGGTCGTTTGCCACAATACAGCCATAGACTGGCTCTATTGCAACTTCGCCACGGATATGCCCGCCATCAATGATTGCGACATTAATACGAAAGAACTAGCTGCTGTTCTTTTGGCGCTGCGCCGCCTGGCACCGTTCTGCGCTTCTAAGACGGTCCAACTATATTCGGATAATAAAGCAACCCTATATGCCCTTAACCGAGGAAGAATTAGAAACACTATTGCGTCCGATGTCTTATGCGAAATACTAATATTATGCGTTAAGTTTGACATTAAAATATGTGCCGCCTACGTAAACACGAAACTTAATAAGCTCCCGGATGCCATTTCGCGACTATCCAGCCTTTCGCATGCCACGTATGCATTCGGCCACGTCCCGCTCGCTGACCTCCGGCACCACATGTCACCAATTGCTATGCGTCGTTTGTTCCAGGAGTGGTACGGGAGACACAAATTTTGGACAACGAAGTGGCCCAATTCCGCCGAGCAGCCCTAGCAGAAAGCACTCGTGAAACGTACTCGGCTCAGCTGAAGTCTTACCTGGCCTTCTGCCAAGCCTTTAGGATGCGCCCAGCCCCCGCAGAAACTACGACCGTGCTCCGTTACGCGTGTTTTCTCAGCCGATCCCTGAAACCCCAGTCCGTGAGATGCTATCTCGCTCCAGTTCGCCTACTCCACTTGGAGCTGGGTTACACGAACCCCATTGAGAATAACCACTTCGTGAAGACGCTTTTGAAAGGAATCGACACGCAGAAAGGTACGCCACCCCGACAGAAACTACCGCTCTCGCTGGATATCTTGCAGCGCGTCCGAGGAGTTCTCGACCTCTCGCAACCATTAGAGGCCTGCTTCTGGGCTGCTTGTCTCATGGGCTTCTTTACCTTTCTGCGCAAGTCCTCGCTGCTATCCCGTACCCAGACTAGCCACGACTGTAGAACTGACCTCTGCCGTGATGACCAAACGCTGTGTGCAGATGGCGCCCTAGTTCACGTAAAACGCACCAAAACACTTCGCAACTTTTCACGAGCCCTCGTCATCCCAATCCCAGAGGTAGAGCAGTCTACAGTATGCCCCACTGCAGCGTTAAAACACCACCTCCGCCTTTCGCCCGCACATGGTAAATCGACGCTCTTCTCCTACAGAACCCCGGACTCCACCGTCCCTCTCTCCCACGCAGCGTTCTCGTCAATGCTGAAATGCAAACTGCGTGCTGTTGGGCAAGATGACTCAGCCTACAGCGGCCATAGCCTACGACGAGCCGGGGCTACCTTTGCTCTTGCCTGTGGGCTGCCACCGCAAGTGATTAAGAGCCAAGGAGACTGGACATCGGAGTCCTACACGCGATACACTGACGTCCCTCTGAGTCTACGCCTGGATTGTGCAAAAACCATGGGATCAAACGTTCAAAACGCCTTGTCCTAACTACTACAAGTAACACTTCGTGGTTTGGGTATTTGGACAGTTTCTTAAAGTATGTTTGTTTTATGCATAATGTGTTCAGCAGTCAGGCAATAAACATTTGTACCCAAACCACTCTCTCATTCTTCTTGCCAGCCATAACGGCTAGAGACTAGAACGCTATAAGTTTTAATTAAAAAATAAAGTGTTATTTGATTTTAAAACTCTGGTGATGCGCTGCCCCTTTTCCCCCTTAATCCCCCACGCTACTCGACTTGACAGCGACGGAGCGTGCCAGACGGAGATGTAGACAGAGCGTCTCGGGTTACAGCGTGCCGTCATGCAAGGCGGGAGCGAAGCACACACTCAGTAACTCGGGGGCGGAGCTCGCCCCAGAGTACCTTCTGTCATGCCTGTGTTCTATTGGCCGTTGAGTCGTGCAGGGATTAAGTCGGATGGTACATAACAAGGCTCTTCCAAGCTTCCCCTCACAAATGCAAAGCAAGCACTGGTCAAGCAAGCGCTTCCAGAGACCCACCTCCATCCCCCTTCCCCTTCCCTGTTTAATTGTTTACAAGTACAGTTTTATGTTGAATATGTTAGTATGGTTAGTGGACAGTTTCTTAAAGTATGTTTGTTTTATGCATAATGTGTTCAGCAGTCAGGCAATAAACATTTGTACCCAAACCACTCTCTCATTCGTCTTGCCAGCCATAACGGCTAGAGACTAGAACGCTATAAGTTTTAAACACGTACATACGTACATACAGACGACGGATACCCCTCTATTGATGTGATAAGACCAGCCCGACATGGTCGGCTGGTTTAAAATAAAGGTAAGTACGTACTTTATCGATGGTCCCTAGGGACATGCAACTCAAACTTACAGAATGAATATTATTGAAAATCATTAAAGAAATAACAAGTTTGTCCAAGGACAAAGTCCCAGCTTACGAAAGGAAATAAGACCAGTTCCAGCGTGCATGAGCAAGGTAATTTCTCTGAAAATTTGGGCTTCAAAAGATGCGACGGCAAAAAGCTAGCTCAATATTAATTTAGCACCTAACCAGAACATAGACCGATAAATGCATACAAAGATTTGTTTCCCAGAAAAATGGGAAAATTTTTTTGTATCTCTGGTACACTGGATAGTCTGCCATAGATACCTTCGAACAACGCTCGCATTTCGGATCAGCGCGCATATTTATGTCTCGATGCGCGGTTCTTATTCAGACAAGTGCGCGTGTTTATTTAATTTGCGTTGATGCTCGGCTCTCATTTTGGAACTGTGCGCATGTTTATTTAACTTGCGTGGATGCGCGGTTCTTATTTCAGCCAATGCACATGTTCATTTTACTTGCGTTGTTGAGCGGCTCTTATTTTGGACAAGTGCACAGGTTTCCTTAGGATGCCTTGAAACGCGGTTCGCATTTCGGACCAGTTTGCATGTTTATTTAACTTGCGTTGATGCGCAGTTCGAATTTCGGACCATTGCGAATGTTTATTTAACTTGCGTTAATACACGGTTCGAATTTCGGATCAGTGCGCATGTTTATTCACCTTGCGTTGATGAGCAGTTCGAATTTCGGACCATTGCGAATGTTTATTTAACTTGCGTTGATGCGCGGTGCTTATTTTGGACCAGTGCAAATGTTTGTTTAACTTGCGTTGGCGCGTGGTTCGCATTTCGAACACCTGCGCATGTTTATTTAACGTGCGTCGATGCGCGGTTCTTACTCTGCACCAGTGCACATGTTTATTTAAGTTGCGTTGATGCGCAGTTCTCATTTTGAATAGTGCGCATGTTATTTAAGTTGCGTTAATGCGCAGTTCGCATTTCGAACCAGTGCGCATGTTTATTAAACTTGCGATGATGTACGGTTCCCATTTCTGACCAGTGTGTTTGTTAATTTAGCTTGCGTTGATGAACGGTTCGCATTTTCCACCAGTGCGCATGTTTATTTAACTTGTGTTGATGCGTGGGTCGCATTTTCCACCAGTGCTCATATTTATTTAACTTGTGTTGATGCTCGGCACTTATTTTGGACCAGTCGACACGCGATTTGCATTTCGGACCAGTACGCATGTTTCTTTAAGTCCCGTCGATGCCAGACTCTCATGTCTATTTAACTTGTGTCGATTCTTGGTTCTTTCTTCGGACCACTGCGCATGTTTACTTAACTTGCGTTGATGCGCGGTTCTCATTTCGGATCACTGCGCATATCTATTCAACTTGCGTCGATGCGTGGTTCTTTTTTTCTTGGACAAGTGCGCATGTTTGTTTAACTTGCGTTGATGCGCGGTTCGTATTTGGGACCAGTGCGCATGTTTATCTAACTTGCCTCGATGTGCGGTTCGCATTTCGGACCAGTGCGCATATTTCTTTAGGTTGCGTTGATGCGCAGTTCTCATTTCAGACCCCTGCGCATGTCTATTCAACTTGCGTCGATGCGTGGTTCTTTTTTCGGACAAGTGCGCATGTTTGTTTAACTTTTCGCATTTCGGACCAGTATACTTGTTTCTTTAGGTTGCGTTGATGAACGGTTCGCATTTTCCACCAGTGCGCATGTTTATTTAACTTGTGTTGATCCGTGGTTCTCATTTCAGACCAATGCGCATGTTTCTTTAAGTCCCGTCGATGCCAGACTCTTATGTCTATTCAACTTGTGTCGATTCGTGGTTCTTTCTTCGGACTACTCTTTACTTTACATGTTTACTTAACTTGCGTTGATGCGCGGTTCTCATTTCGGTCCGCGCATGTCTATTCAACTTGCGTCGATGCGTGGTTCTATTTTCGGACAAGTGCGCATGTTTGTTTAACTTGCGTTGATGCGCGGTTCGCATTTGGAACCACTGCGCATGTTTATTTAACTTGTGTTGATGCGCGGTGCTTATTTTGGACCAAGTGCAGATGCGTTGATGTGCGGTTCGCATTTCGGACCACTGCGCACGTTTATTCAACTTGCCTCGATGTGCGGTTCGCATTTCGGACCACTGCGCATGTCGATTCAACTTGTTTCGATGCGTGGTTCTTTTTTTCGAACCAGTGCGCATGCTTATTTAACTCGTGTTGCTGCGAGGTGCTTATTTTGGACCAGTTCGCAAGTTTATTTGTCTTCTGTCGATGCGCGGTTCACACTTCGGATCAATGCGCATGTCTATTTAACTTGCACCAATGCACAGTGCTTATCTTGGACTACTGCGCATGTTTATGTAACTTGCGTCGATGTCCGGTTGTTAAATCTGACCACTGCGGAAGTTCATTTAACTTGTGTTTACGTGCTGTAGGAGGAGATTCATTTATTTATTTTTTTTCAAAAATTCAGAAAAAAATCCAAAGTTTTCCAATTCTCTCAAAAAGTACAAGCCGTATGCATTACCCCCTAGAAACGGCTCATATTAAAAATAAATGAAATCTGATAAAAACCGCAGGAGGAAATGCAGTTTGAATTTTTTTCACTTTGAGGTAGTTTCATGAAAAATTCACCCCAAAATCAAAAATTTCCAAGTTGAGTCAAATAGCACAAACCGTATGCCCGACCACCTAAGGATGCCTCATAAAAAAAATAAATGAAATGGGATAAAAAACTGTAGGAGGAAATGCATTTTGAAGTTTTTCTTCAAAAATTGTCGGATCGACTAAAAAATGCAAGCCGTATGCTCAACCCTTTAGGGACGCCTCATATTATTAAGAAAAAAACGAAATCGGTTCAAAACTGTAGGGGGGAAATGCATTTTGAAGTTTTTTCTTCAAAAACTCCCTAAAAATACAAAAATTATCCGATCGACTAGAAAAGCACAAGCCGTACGCACGACCCTTTAGAGGTACCTCATACCAAAAATAAAAGACATCGGATCAAAAATGTAGGAAGAGTTACTTTTTAATTTTTTATTCTTAAAAAATTAAACAAAAATTAAAAAACCAACCGATGGACTAAAAAAGCACACGACGTACACATGACCGCTTAGGGATGCCTCATACCAAAAATGAATGACATCGACTCAAAATTGTAGGAGTAGATGCATTTTGAATTATTTTCGAGATTTTTGCTTTAAAAAATCCCCAAAAATTCAAAATCACCCGATCGACTAAAAAAGCACAAGCCGTATGTATGACCCTTTAGAGGTGCCTCATATATCTGGAAATAAATGACATCGGGCCAAAAATGTCGGAGGGGATACATTTTAAAATTTTTTCTTTAAAAATTCGCCAAAAATTCAAAAATCACCCGATCCACTAGAAAAGCACAAGCCGTATGCAGGACTGCTTAGAGATGTCTCACACCAAAAATAAATGACATTGACTCAAAATTGTAGGAGTAGATGCATTTTTAATTATTTTCGCGATTTTTGCTTAAAAAATTCCTAAAAATTAAAAAATCACCCGATCGACTAAAAAGCACAAGCCGTACGCACGACCCCTTAGGGGTGCCTCACACCAAAAATAAATGACTTCGGGTCAAAAATGTAGGAGTAGATACTTTTATTTTTTTTTTTCAAAAATTCGCCAAAAATTCAAAAATCACCCGATCGACTAGAAAAGCACAAGCCGTATGCATGACCGCTTAGAGATGACTCACACCAATACATGACATCGGTTCAAACCTGTAGGAGTAGATGCATTTTGAATTATTTCGACATTTTTGCTTAAAAAATTCCCCAAAAATACAAAAATTGTTCGATCGACTAAAAAGCACAAGCCGTATGCACGACCCTTTAAGGGTGCCTCACATCAAAAATAAGTGACATAGGGTCAAAAATGTAGGAGGAGATACATTTTAAATTTTTTTTTTTCAAAAATTCGCCAAAAATTAAAAAATCATCGGATCGACTAGAAAAGCACAAGCCGTATGCATGACCCCTTAGCGATGTCTCACACCACAAATAAATGACATTGGATCAAAATTGTAGGAGGAGATGCATTTTGAAACAAAGTTTACTAAATAAACAACTAATTAACTGAGTAACTAACGGACGCCATCCGCAAACCGATAGGAATACCCCAGCTTGCGTGTAACGTAAGCTGGGCTAAATACTACACAACATCATTTAGAATACTGGATATTTTACAGTGTGATAAGACATTGAATACGCTTACAGAATCTATGTTTCAATTCCATGAAAAAAATACCCTTTCTCTACAGATGTATTGATTTTAACAATAGACGCTGCAAAAAAGTTGGAAATTACATACATATACAGTGTAAGAGCGGTTAATATTATGGCCTAATCATGACTAGGGTGAGAAAAAATTATAGAAAAAAAAAACATATGACTAATTGGGAAAAAATGATATTTTGAACGAAAAAAGAAAATGAAAAAAAAGCACCAAAATAAAAAAAAAGAATGAAAAGCGAAAAAAAGTATAAAAAAAAGGACGAAAATGAAAAAAAGTATAAAAAAAAGTATTTAAGGATAAAAAAAGATAAAATCGGGATTTTTCAAAAAAAGGGATAATCCTTTTGAAAAAGGATGATGTGGCAACACTGCACATATTGTCACACGAGGTCACACACCAAAGAGGGCCACCAAAGAGGGCCACATATTGTCACACGAGTTCACACCACCAAGCGGTGTCGCTTGGGACAACGAAAACCTTTCACCTCACAGTCTGCCACATATGCCAGATATACCAGAGGTATAAACAAGACTGTCAAGTGACAGTGGCCCAGTTGAGGATTCAGTCTTGTGCCTCTTGGAAAATGGTAAGACAGTCTGATTCTGGTTGAATGTTTTTTTTTATATTAAATTATGCTGAAATTATGAAAATTTCTGAATATTTGTAATGAATGGGAAAAATACAGACACGGGAATTTTACTGCAATTTGTTATTAAATTCAAACAGAAGTCAGATGTAAAAATTAAAATAAAGTCCTTTCTTTTATTAATTATCTTGGGCCTTGTTTCAAGTGAGTATAAAAATGTGCATACAGTTTTGGAACATCCTATCCAGAACACGGTACGATATTTGTCAAATAAAAATATATATGTAAAAACAGGAATTTTTCTCCAATTTGTTTTTGATATCAAAACTCCAAAATTTAAATAACGTCCTTTCTTATATGCACTTATCTCGAGCCTTTTGTTGCATACGATTACTTAAACGTGGATTCCTATCCAGGGTGGTACTAGGCCAGCGTTTAATTAAAAATCAATAAATGATCAGGTGAGGTATATCCAGACCGTGGATAGTCTACCCTGACAGGCATACTTCAAATGCCCTGGTAAACTTCGAAGCGGGGGGTTCGTCAAAAATATGTGGACCCTAATTAATTCTAATTTGCGTGGGAAAAATGAAAAAGAGGCTATCGACCACCCGAAAAATATCACATTTATCATGATCATGTCGGGTCATATAATTGCTTCCTGCACCTTTAAAAATAAAAATTACAACTTTCTTGCATTATACTCAATATTACCTATTACCGCCCACCCGAAATATATCATATTTATCATATTTTCGGGTAATACAAATGCTTCCTGCACTTTTAAAGCGAAAATTACAACTTTCTTACATTATCGCCCAATGTTCCCTATTATCGCCCACCCGAAAAAATATTATATTTATCATATTTTCGGGTCCTAGAATTGTTTCCTGCACTTTTAAAGCGAAAATTACAACTTTCTTGCTTTTTCGCCCAATATTCCCTGATATTGCCCACCCGAAAAATATCACATTTATCATATTTTCGGGTCACAGAATTGATTCCTGCACTTTTAGAGCGAAAATTACAACTTTCTTACATTATCGCCCAATATTCCCTATTATCGCCTCCCCGAAAAATATCATATTAATCATATTTTCGGGTCACAGAATTGATCCTTGCACTTTTAAAGCGAAAATTACAACTTTTTTACATTATCGCCCAATGTTCCCTATTATCGCCCACCCGAAAAATATCACATTTATCATATTTTCGGGTCATAGAATTGATTCCTGCACTTTTTAAGCGAAAATTACAACTTTCTTGCAGTATCGCCCAATATTCCCTATTATCGCCCATCCGAAAAATATCACATTTATCGTATTTTCGGGTCACAGAATTGATTCCTGCACTTTTAAAGCGTAAATTACAATTTTCTTACATTATCACCCAAAATTCCCTATTATCGCCCACCCGAAAAATATCACATTTATCATATTTTCGGGTCATAGAATTGATTCCTGCACTTTTAAAGCGAAAATTACAACTTTCTTGCATTATCGCCCATTGCTCCCTATTATCGCCCATCCAAAAAATATCATATTTATCATATTTTCGGGACATAGAATTGATCCCTGCACTTTTAAAGCGAAAATTACAACTTTCTTACATTATCGCCCATTATTCCCTATTATCGCCCACCCGAAAAATATTATATTTATCATATTTTCGGGTCATAGAATTGATTCCTGCACTTTTAAAGCGAAAATTACAACTTTCTTGCATTATCGCCCAATGTTCCCTATTATCGCCGACACGAAAAATATCATATTTATCCTATTTTCGGGTCATAGAATTGATTATTGCACTTTTAAAGCGAAAATTACAACTTTCTTACATTATCGCCCAATGTTCCCTATTATCCCCCACCCGAAAAATATCACATTTATCATATTTTCGGGTCATAGAATTGTTTCCTGCACTTTTAAAGCGAAAATTACAACTTTCTTGCACTATCGCCCAATGTTCCCTATTATCGACAATCCGAAAAATATCATATTTATCATATTTTAGGGTCACAGAATTGATTCCTGCACTTTTAAAGCGAAAATTACAATTTTCTTACATTATCGCCCAATATTCCCTATTATCGCCCACCCGAAAAATATCACATTTATCATATTTTCGGGACATAGAATTGATCCCTGCACTTTTAAAGCTAAAACTACAAATTTCTTGCATTATCGCCCAATGTTCCCTATTATCGCCCATCCGAAAAATATCATATTTATCATATTTTTGGGTTATAGAATTGATTCCTGCTCTTTTAAAGCGAAAATTACAACTTTCTTACATTATCGCACAATGTTCCCTATTATCGCCCACCCGAAAAATATTATATTTATCATATTTTCGGGTCCTAGAATTGTTTCCTGCACTTTTAAAGCGAAAATTACAACTTTCTTGCTTTATCGCCCAATATTCCCTGTTATCGCCCACCCGTAAAATATCACATTGATCAATATTTCGGGTCACAGAATTGATTCCTGCACTTTTAAAGCGAAAATTACAACTTTCTTGCATTATCGCCCAATGTTCCCTATTATCACCCACACGAAAAGTATCACATTTATCATATTTTCGGGTCATAGAATTGATTCCTGCAATTTTAAAGCGAAAATTACAGCTTTCTTACATTATCGCCCAATGTTCCCTTTTATCGCCAACCCGAAAAATATTATATTTATCATATTTTCGGGTCCTAGAATTGTTTCCTGCACTTTTAAAGCGAAAATTACAACTTTCTTGCAGTATCGCCCAATATTCCCTATTATCGCCCATCCGAAAAATATCATATTTATCATATTTTCGGGTCACAGAATATATTCTTGCACTTTTAAAGCGAAAATTACAATCTTCTTACATTATCGCCCAATGTTCCCTATTATCGCCCGCCTGAAAAATATCACATTTATCATATTTTCGGTTCATAGAATTGATTTCTGCACTTTAAAAGCGAAAATTACAACTTTCTTGCATTATCGCCCAATGTTCCCTTTTATCGCCCGCCCGAAAAATATTATATTTATCATATTTTCGGGTCCTAGAATTGTTTCCTGCACTTTTAAAGCGAAAATTACAACTTTCTTGCTTTTTCGCCCAATATTCCCTGATATCGCCCACCCGAAAAATATCACATTTATCATATTTTCGGGTCATAGAATTTATTCCTGCACTTTTAAAGCGAACATTACAACTTTTTTGCATTATCGCCCAATGTTCCCTATTATCGCCCACCCGAAAAATATTATATTTATCATATTTTCTGGACATAGAATTGATTCCTGCACTTTTAAAGCGAAAATTACAATTTTCTTACATTATTGCTCAATATTCCCTATTATCGCCTACCCGAAAAATATCATATTTATCATATTTTCGGGTCATAGAATTGATTCCTGCACTTTTAAAGCGAAAATTACAACTTTCTTACATTATCGCAAAATGTTCCCTATTATCGCCCACCCGAAAAATATTATATTTATCATATTTTCGGGTCCTAGAATTGTTTCCAGCACATTTAAAGCGAAAATTACAACTTTTTTGCAGTATCGACCAATATTTCCTATTATCGCCCATCCGAAAAATACCATATTTATCATATTTTCGGGACATAGAATTGATCCCTGCACTTTTAAAGCTAAAACTACAAATTTCTTGCATTATCGCCCAATGTTCCCTATTATCGCCCATCCGAAAAATATCATATTTATCATATTTTTGGGTTATAGAATTGATTCCTGCTCTTTTAAAGCGAAAATTACAACTTTCTTACATTATCGCCCAATGTTCCCTATTATCGCCCACCCGAAAAATATTATATTTATCATATTTTCGGGTCCTAGAATTGTTTCCTGCACTTTTAAAGCGAAAATTACAACTTTCTTGCTTTATCGCCCAATATTCCCTGTTATCGCCCACCCGTAAAATATCACATTGATCATATTTTCGGGTCACAGAATTGATTCCTGCACTTTTAAAGCGAAAATTACAACTTTCTTGCATTATCGCCCAATGTTCCCTATTATCACCCACACGAAAAGTATCACATTTATCATATTTTCGGGTCATAGAATTGATTCCTGCAATTTTAATGCGAAAATTACAGCTTTCTTACATTATCGCCCAATGTTCCCTTTTATCGCCAACCCGAAAAATATTATATTTATCATATTTTCGGGTCCTAGAATTGTTTCCTGCACTTTTAAAGCGAAAATTACAACTTTCTTGCAGTATCGCCCAATATTCCCTATTATCGCCCATCTGAAAAATATCATATTTATCATATTTTCGGGTCACAGAATATATTCTTGCACTTTTAAAGCGAAAATTACAATCTTCTTACATTATCGCCCAATGTTCCCTATTATCGCCCACCTGAAAAATATCACATTTATCATATTTTCGGTTCATAGAATTGATTTCTGCACTTTAAAAGCGAAAATTACAACTTTCTTGCATTATCGCCCAATGTTCCCTTTTATCGCCCGCCCGAAAAATATTATATTTATCATATTTTCGGGTCCTAGAATTGTTTCCTGCACTTTTAAAGCGAAAATTACAACTTTCTTGCTTTTTCGCCCAATATTCCCTGATATCGCCCACCCGAAAAATATCACATTTATCATATTTTCGGGTCATAGAATTTATTCCTGCACTTTTAAAGCGAACATTACAACTTTTTTGCATTATCGCCCAATGTTCCCTATTATCGCCCACCCGAAAAATATTATATTTATCATATTTTCTGGACATAGAATTGATTCCTGCACTTTTAAAGCGAAAATTACAATTTTCTTACATTATCGCTCAATATTCCCTATTATCGCCTACCCGAAAAATATCATATTTATCATATTTTCGGGTCATAGAATTGATTCCTGCACTTTTAAAGCGAAAATTACAACTTTCTTACATTATCGCAAAATGTTCCCTATTATCGCCCACCCGAAAAATATTATATTTATCATATTTTCGGGTCCTAGAATTGTTTCCAGCACATTTAAAGCGAAAATTACAACTTTTTTGCAGTATCGACCAATATTTCCTATTATCGCCCATCCGAAAAATATCATATTTATCATATTTTCGGGACATAGAATTGATCCCTGCACTTTTAAAGCGAAAATTACAACTTTCTTGCTTTATCGCCCAATGTTCCCTATTATCGACCACTTGAAAATATCATAGAAATGACCCACTGACAACAAAATTACTGAAAAGTCCAACCAGAAGTACTTGCATGTAACATATTGTGCCCCTCTGCAAATTGAAACTTTGCTTTTTTAAGAAGAAAAATGGAAATTTCCAATTTTTTAAAAGCTGCAAACTTCGAAGCTCAGTAGATTCAAAAATAAGGCGAAATTCAAAAGTCGAAAAATGTACTTTTTTCACCCCTTAGTTCTAGTTTCTTCATAACAAATTTCGGAATCTTCCGATGAAAAATGAGGGACTAGATAGATTTTTTCGTATTTTGCCCAAATTGGCAATAAAATCGCCAAAAATGGTTTAAACCAAATAATAAAAAAAAATTCCTAATGCAGTAGAAGGTTAAAAACTCGCGTTTAAAATTTGGTACGAATCGGATGAAAAATAAAAAAGATATTCCACTTTAACTACTTTGTTAAGAAAAAAAATGGAAATTTGCCAATTTTTAGAAGTTGCAAACTTTGAAGCTCAGTAGATTCAAAAATAAGGCGGAATTCAAAAATCGAAAAAAGTACTTTTTTTACCCCTTAGTCCTAGCTTCTTCATAAAAAATTTCGGAATCTTCCGATGAAAAATGAGGGACTAGATAGGTTTTTTCGTATTTTGCCCAAATTGGCAATAAAGTCGCCAAAAATGGTTTAAACCAAAAAATAAAAAAAAAATTCCTAATGCAGTAGAAGGTTAAAAACTCGCGTTTAAAATTTGGTACGAATCGGATGAAAAATAAAAAAGATATTCCACTTTAACTACTTTGTTAAGAAAAAAAAATGGAAATTTGCCAATTTTTAGAAGTTGCAAACTTTGAAGCTCAGTAGATTCAAAAATAAGGCGAAATTCAAAAATCGAAAAAAGTACTTTTTTTACCCCTTAGTCCTAGTTTCTTCATAAAAAATTTCGGAATCTTCCGATGAAAAATGAGGAACTAGATAGGTTTTTTCGTATTTTGCCCAAATTGGCAATAAAATCGCCAAAAATGGTTTAAACCGCAAAAATAAAAATATTTCCTAATGCAGTAAAGGGTTAGGAACTCGTGTTTAAAATTTGGTAAGAATCGGATAAAAAATAAAAAAGTTATTCCACTTTTAACGGTCGCGGCACGGACAGACGGACAGACAGACGGACGGACGACACTTGCCTCCATCTGTATAGCCCTGTTGGCTAAAAAGCCAACTGGGCTAAAAAAAACAAAAGACATCGGATCAAAAATGTAGGACGAGATACATTTTAAATTTTTTTCTTCAAAAATTCCCCAAAAATTAAAAAATCACCGATCGACTAGAAAAGCACAAGCCGTATGCACGACACTTTAGGGGTGCCTCATACCAAAAATAAATCACATCGGGCCAAAAATGTAGGAGGAGACACATTTTAAATTTTTTTCTTTAAAAATTCCCCTAAAATTCAAAAATCACCCGATCGACTAAAAAACCACACAAGCCGTATGCACGACTCCTTAGGGATGCCTCACACCAAAAATAAATGACATCGAATCAAAATTGTAGGAGTAGATGCATTTTGAATTATTTTCGAAATTTTTGCTTTAAAAATTCCCCAAAAATACAAAAATTGCGCGATCGACTAAAAAAGCACAAGCCGTATGCACGACACTTTAGGGGTGCCTCATACCAAAAATAAATCACATCGGGCCAAAAATGTAGGAGGAGACACATTTTAAATTTTTTTCTTTAAAAATTCCCCTAAAATTCAAAAATCACCCGATCGACTAAAAAACCACACAAGCCGTATGCACGACTCCTTAGGGATGCCTCACACCAAAAATAAATGACATCGAATCAAAATTGTAGGAGTAGATGCATTTTGAATTATTTTCGAAATTTTTGCTTTAAAAATTCCCCAAAAATACAAAAATTGCGCGATCGACTAAAAAAGCACAAGCCGTATGCACGACCCTTTAGGGGTGCCTCATACCAAAAATAAATGACATCGGGTCAAAAATGTAGGAGGAGATACATTTTAAATTTTTTTCTTTAAAAATTCGCCAAAAATTCAAAAATCACCCGATCGACTAGAAAAGCACAAGCCGTATGCACGACCCCTTAGGGATGCCTCACACCAAAAATAAATGACATCGGATCAAAATTGTAGGAGGAGATGCATTTTGAACCAAAGTTTACTAAATAAACAACTAACTAACTAACTAACTAACTAACGGACACCGCCCGCAAACCGATAGGAATACCCCAGCTTACGTGTAACGTAAGCTGGGCTAAAAACAACTTAGAAGAAGAATCAGGAGGAGCGAAGGAGGACGAGGAGGAGGAGGAGAAGAATAAGAAGAAGAAGAAGAAGAAGAAGAAGAAGAAGAAGAAGAAGAAGAAGAAGAAGAAGAAAAAGAAGAAGAAGTCAAACCTGTCAAAATTTGCGTCGCTTAACACAATAACAAAGTGTTCATCTGCCTCCTCGTCACCTATCGTCTGGATGGCGTGTTGGGCCGCCTCTAGGGTGTGGTCGCCGCTGATGCAGAACTGCGAGTGGGCATGCAGACCCTGGCACGGGATGTACCCCACAAAAAACACACTAGTCGCCCTGCTACGATTTGTTTACATGTAAATGTGAGAAAGAGACAAGCCAAAACTGCGCTGGCAGTCGGGCAAGTCAGCTCCATGAAAGACAGCAATAGTTTATGGTTATTTTGAAATACGAATATATCAAGCAAATGGGAATTAATATATTTTATGAGTAAAAAACAAAGTAAGTGTAATTAAGTCGCATATTTTAACATGGATCAGAATCCATCCGCGTGAGTCACGGCGACTGACCTTGAGTATATCCAGACGCTGTTTCGGATTCGTGGGTGGTTTTTCTTCTTTCATCATTTTGAAATTATACCCTTCCCCGGAATGGCCTCGGATTTCATACTGTAAAAAGCAGAAATAAAAGCGTAACTCTAACACACAAAACGAAGGATAAAACCTGGCATAAAACTTAAAACGTGGCATACAACTTAAAACCTGGCATAAAAATTAAAACGTGGGATAAAACTTCAAACGGGGCATAAAACTTAAAACGTGGCAAAAAACTTGGAACAAAACTTAACTTCCACTTGTTCACTACCATGTATTGTTTTGAAAATATAAAAGATATTTACTGAATTTCACACAGCTGTTTCGCAGAAAGCAAATTTCTCAAAACTGGCTACTTAAGTGTGAAGTAAAGTATCTTTGAAAAAAAAACTTGAATCAAGGTTTGTAAAGGTCTGTAGAGCAATGAAAAGATGAACAACAAATTCAGTATATTAATTCTTTTTAATTTGATCGATACTTTTTTATTGTGACCTTGACAAAGGTAGAGATTTATTAACGACCTTGACTTTATGTTCGTAGTTCTGGAAGGCCTCCATGACCATGAGCATGGATTCCAGCTGCCTGTCCATCCGCCCGTCGTGCCCGTTGAATCGATACATGCTCCCTGACACGTCACACAGCAGGCGGATCAGCTTCGGTTTCTGCTGCGGGCTCCCCAACTGTCAAAGAAATAATGAAACTAGAGAGGCCAGTGCACACAAAACATAGGAGTACAGGCTAATATTATACACTTTCAATCGATACCTACTTAGTTTCTTGTTTTTGTAAACAAAAACAAATGTCTCCCCGACTAAACCCATGATCCCCCCCCCCCCCCCCGACCCCAAAAATCCTTTTTTTTTTAATTACTAAAATAAAATATTCATTTCTGCAAACATAACCTTAATTCATTGTAAAAAAACTCAAAATATACCCAACAGATGGTGGTCACTAAAAATATATAAATGGGCGTCTTTTTTCATCCGAATCTGGAAGGTGGTCGCTAAAACTGGTTTTACTGTAGGCCCTTCTTATCCAGATCTCAAGTGGGTCACTATAGTAGTTTTACTGTACGTTACATTTTTATCCTGGTCTTGAAGTTGGTCAAGACAGGCAGGTTTTACCGTACGTCTTTTTACCCGAATCTGGAAGGGGACACGACAAACGGGTCTTAATTTACATTTTTTTACCCAGGTCTTGAAGGTGGTCGGGTTTTTTTTTTTTTTTTTTTTGCTAACCATCATCCTCCACACGCCCCCGCCCCAACTTTTTAATGTAGGTTCGACTATAAACACAACTCTAACCCTTTAACCCAAGGCAACGGTAACGGTCTGTACCCTAAGTGTAGTTATAGCCATGATAGATTACCTTGTCTTCGCACATACATATCGGCCAAATAGGACTAGAAAGGCATTCTTCATAACTGCACATCAGATGACGCACCTCGGTGGGGGAAGGGGGAAGATATCAGATGACCCACTTTAATAGCGAAAAATGCTTCTGCAAACAATGCCATTCGATACAAAATAGCTCCTATATATAGCACACCTTGGCAACCGAATCAAGTATGCGTCGAAAAAAAATCAATAGCCAGACCTGCTTAGCCCTACGATACGTAAATAGCATTCCATGACCTCGTAGATAACAACTCCATCATGCACAACAACTGACACTGACCCCTGACTGAGTGGCATGTTACGTAACAGCCGTAGATGAGAAACGCATAAAAAGCTTAACTTCAGGCACTAACAAATAGCAATGAACCGACAGTAAGGCTGTTACTGTTTTGAAGCTTTCTAAAGAATGCAGGAACACTCGAGAATCTTATGCAAAACGCTGAAATCCCCTGCGTAGTTAACACCTATGCTTAGATAACAAAAGAGCCAAAAATGGGGAGGCGGGGGGGGGGGGGGGGGTGTTCACGTTATGCACCTTTCTTGATTTTTTACACGAGTTTAATAATGTTTAACCAAAACCGTGCGACTAATCCGAGGAACAACTACATCAAATTTAAGTCAATCCGACTTTCGATGTTGAGATATTTTGCTTAACAACAGATAATTTTTACCCGTCAAAAGTCGAGACAGTCGTCTGACTGAACCAAGGATATCCATATAAAATTTTAAGACTTTCCGTTATCGAGATATTATGCATACAAGATCTGGTTAAAAAAACGCACATATTTTACGCGATGACGTCATACGCCGCATTCGCCCGTTCTGCTCGCGAAAAAATTTTAAGTTTCTTTCGCATCAGGTAAGCAATAATCCCACCAAGTTTCAGCTTTCTCCGATGTTCAGCAGCTGAGAAATTTCACACACAAAATGTTTACGTAATGACGTCATACACCTGCCCTAATCATGTCGCATGCGTGAAAAGTTGACGGAACCGCACGACTTACCAAAGGAATATCCATATAAAATTTTAAAGTCGATAGGACTTTCCGTTATCGAGATATTTTGCACACAAGCCCTTGTTTATAATATATATATATATTTTACGTGAAGACGTCATACGCCGCATTCACCCGTTCTGCTCGTGACAAACTTCTATAGAGTCTTTCGGAATAACTAAGCCACAATCCCACCAAGTTCCAACTTTGTCCGATGTTCAGCGGCTGAGAAATTTGGCACACAAGATTTTTACGTAATGACGTCATACGCCTGTCTTAATCACGTGAGATGTGCCAAAAATTGAGAGAACCGTCCGACTGACCCAAGGAATATTCATATAAAATTTGAAGTCGATATGACTTTCCGTTATCGAGATATTTTGCACACAAGATCTTGTTCAAAATATATACATATTTTACGTGATGAAGCCATACGCCGCAATCGTTCGTTCAACTCGCCAAAAAAATCTACAGCGTCTTTCGGACCAACCAAGCAACAATCCCACCAAGTTGCAACTTTCTCCCATGTTCAGCGGCTGTGAAATTTTTACGTAAGGTTTTTCACGTAATGGCGTCACACGCCTGCCCTAATCACGTGACATGCGTCAAAAGTTGACAAAACCGTCCAACCTTACCAAGGAATAAACTGACCAAGTTTGACGTCGATCCGACGTTTCGTTCTCGAGATATCTTGCACACAACACTTTGTTCACAACAGACTGACACACACACACACACACACGCACATACACACACACACAGTACGTACAAACACTATATGTCTCCCCTTGGTCGGGGAGACATAATAACAAGCGAGTCCCTCAGTCCGTCGAGCCCACTGAATTTATTCATGCTCCCTGACACGTCACACAGCAGGCGGATCAGCTTTGGTTTCTGCTGCGGACTCCCCAACTGTCAAAGAAATAACGAAATAACAAGCGAGTCCCTCAGTCCGTCGAGCCCACTTAATTTATTCATACTCCCTGACACGTCACACAGCAGGCGATCAGCTTCGGTTTCTGCTGCGGACTCCCCAACTGTCAAAGAAATAATGAAATAACGAGCGAGTCCCTCAGTCCATCGAGCCCACTGAATTTATTCATGCTCCCTGACACGTCACACAACAGGCGGATCAGCTTTGGTTTCTGCTGCGGACTCCCCAACTGTCAAAGAAATAACGAAATAACAAGCGAGTCCCTCAGTCCGTCGAGCCCACTGAATTTATTCATACTCCCTGACACGTCACACAGCAGGCGGATCAGCTTCGATTTCTGCTGCGGACTCCCAACTGTCAAAGAAATAATGAAATAACGAGCGAGACCCTCAGTCCGTCGAGCCGACTGAATTTATTCATGCTCCCTGACACGTCACACAGAGACGGATCAGCTTCGGTTTCTGCTGCGGACTCCCAAACTGTCAAAGAAATAATGAAATAACAAGCGAGTCCCTCAGTCCATCGAGCCCACTGAGTTTATTCCTGCTCCCTGACACGTCACACAGCAGACGGATCAGCTTCGGTTTTTGCTGCGGACTCCCCAACTGTCAAAGTAGTAATGAAATAACAAGTGAGTCCCCTCAGCCTGTCGTGCCCACTGAATTTATAAGGCTCCCTGACACGTCACATAGCAGGCGGATTACGCGGACAAGCGGAATCTCAGTGGTAGAATGAAAAATCCCAAGGCCCTTTCCCACCTCTCCGCCAGTAAAGGCTTCTCGCTCGTCAGCTCTGAGGTCAGCCCCTCACCTCCCTCCCCCCGCCCCTCACCTCGGGCTCCTTTTCGCCTCGCCACCGGTAGATGGCCTCGCCCGTCAGCCCCTCACCCTCCCTCCCCCGCCCCTCACCTCGGGCTCCTTTTCGCCTCGCCGCCGGTGGATGGCCTCGTCCGTCAGCCCCTCACCCTCCCTCCCCCCGCCCCTCACCTCGGGCTCCTTTTCGCCTCGCCGCCGGTAGATGGCCTTCTCGTCCATCAGCCCCCCATCGCCCCACTCCTCACCTCGGGCTCCTTTTCGCCTCGCCACCGGTAGATGGCCTCGCCCGTCAGCCCCTCACCCTCCCTCCCCCGCCCCTCACCTCGGGCTCCTTTTCGCCTCGCCGTCGGTGGATGGCCTCGCCCGTTAACCCCTCACCCCCCCCCCTCCGCCCCCCACCTCTGGCTCCTTTTCGCCTCGTCGCCGGTAGATGGCCTTCTCGCCCGTTAACCCCTCGATCAGCTTCGCCTCGTCCAGATCGCCGTACGTCTGGTGCTTCAGCCACTCACGCTCCTTGCCCTTTCTCTGCAGCGTGACATCATCATCAGTGACATCACAGTGGCGCAATCATCAAAAAATAAACAAATGAACATTTTTTTCAATTTATATGCTTCTTTTCACGACTTAGTTTTCTTCCTTACATAAGGACAAACGTTATTGAAAAAAAATGAAAGAAGTTTTTGACACAAAACTATCCTCTGAAAAGTAGTCGGTCTTAAACGCACCTGTAAATTATCCAAGATGACGCGGAGGGATTTGACCTGACTTCTCACAGACTTGGAATAGGATTCATACAATTCACCGTCAAACTCGCTCATTTCGATCTGTTTTAGTCTCTCTTTATAGGCTTTTTGAGCCATTTCTCGTGCCGCTCTTCTGACCTTGAAAAAAATAACATCAACTCGAAAATTCACCATAAAACGAAATGACAATAACACAAATTATAAACATCGACTGTTTGAACAATTGATTTTTTTCACGGTAAATCTTACACACAGAAAAAAATGGAATAATAGATTCAGTCAAAATAATTTCAAACGCCTGAAATAAGCCTTATGATCATCCTGAATTATCCAACTGAAATATAAATTAAAATTATTAAGGGATCTAATCCCAATTTTGAATAAAATTTTAAGTGTGATCTTATGAAAGTCACTAATATCTAATGTGCGGTCTGCGTTATTCTCATTAAAAAATATTCTTCTGACAAAATGAAGGAGTTGACGGTTAAAAATAATTTCAGAGTGAAAAACGTGTTATATTACTCATAAAGCAGTCACCTCTTCTGGAACCCCATCTTTGTCCACCTGAGACACCTGAGTGACGTCATGGCCAGCGTCCAATCGATAGGGACCTCCAATACCTCCCAGTCCGGCTGTGTCCCGCCCACCTGTCAATTAAGTGATCATTCATGTCCCGCTCATCTATCAATCAAATTATCATTTACGCCCTCCTACTTGTCAACCAAGTGATTATGTCCCACTCATCTGTCAATGAACTCATTTATGCCCAACCCACGTGACAATGTTCTGATTATGACTGTATTTTTCAACTGTCACAAAATTTCTGTTTTGAACACCAAAACTGACGCGAAAAAATATATGTTTATATAGGAGTAATGAACGCAGCCATGTCTTACAGTCAACTTCGGCGATTCGGTCAGTTGTGTTTTATAACACACCAACACATCAGGGATTAATCTGCGAAAACAGTACTCTTATCGTGAAAGCGAAAGCACTTATGTTCATCCTTTTCATCCGTTTTGTGATCATATAGAACAGATAATTTCTTCACAGGTCAGCTGCTTTATAATCAATGAAAACAAACTGGCGCTCATGAATATGCAAATTACCCGTGCCGCCGGCCCATTGGTTGCCGCCTACGTGAGGCGCGTTCGTCGGGTCCACTCGGCCATGCTTCGGCCCCTCCGCCTCCTTTCCGAGCTCCTTCTCCGTCGTTATCTACAACAACAACGAACATTTCCCATCAGCCGCCGCCGAAGCACTAAAGCTACACCCACCCCATCCAGCACAACCACACACCGGCATTCTCTGCTCCTAACACCCCGCTACACCCACCCCCAGCACACCCACACACCGGCATTCTCTGCTCCTCACACCCTACTACACCTCCCGCTACACCCACCACCAGCACAACCACGCACCGGCATTCTCTGCTCCTCACACCCCGCTACACCTCCCGCTACACCCACCCCCAACACAACCACACACCGGCATCCTCTACTCCTCACACCCCGCTACACCCACCCCAAGCACAACCAAACACCGGCATTTTCTGCCCCTCACACCCCGCTACACCCACCCCAGCACAACCAAACACCGGCATTTCCTGCCCTCACACCCCGCTACACCCAACCCCAGCACAACCACACACCGGCATTCTCTGCTATTCACACCCCGCTACACCTCCAGCTACACCCGCCCCCCAGCACAACCACAAACCGGCATTTTCTGCTCCTCACACCCCGCTACACCTCCCGCTATACCCACCACCAGCACAACGACGCACCGGCATTCTCTGCTCCTCACACCCCGCTACACCTCCCGCTACACCCACCACCAGCATAACCACACACAGCGGCATTCTCTGCTACTCACACCCCGCTACACTCCCGCTAAACCCACCCCCAGCACAACCACAAAACCGGCATTCTATGCTCCTCACACCCCGCTACACCCACCCCAGCACAACCACACACCGGCATTCTCTGCTCCTCACACCCCGCTATACCTCCCGCTACACCCACCACCAGCACAACCACAGACCGGCATGCTCTTCTCCTCACACCGGCACTCTCTGCTCCTCAACACCCCGCTACTACCACACCAAGCACAACTACACACCGGCATTCTCTACCCCTCACACGCCGCTACACCCACCCCCAGCACAGCCACACACCGGCATTCTCTGATCCTAACACCCGCTTTCCTGCTGCTACACCTCCTCGCCCCTCCCCCCCCCCCCCCCCCCCCCCCCACAACCCATCCGTCAACCTACATTCTCTCCTCCCCACCTTACCTTATTCCCCCTCAATCCCCCACACCCTTCTCCGCATCATAACCCAGCCACTCACCTGCATCCTCTGCCTCCCCTACCCTATCCCCCGCCCCCACCCCATCATAATCTAGCAACCGACCTGCATTCTCTTCATCTCATCATCCATTCCACTTTGCCCCTTCCTCCCCCGACAACCTTACCCCCTCCCCCCATCACCATAACCAAGCCCCTCACCTGCATCTCCTGGTCCTCCCCTACCCTATCCCCGTCCGCCAACCCCTTGCCCCTTCCCCCCACCACCATAACCCAACCCCTCACCTGCATCTGCTGGTCCTCCCCCTCCCCTATCATCGCCCGCCACCCCCCTTGCCGCCCCCCCCCATCACAACCCAGCCCCTCACCTGCATCTGTTAGTCCTCCCCCTCCCCTATCCCCATCCGCCGCCCCATTGCCCCCCCCCCTCCATAATCCAGCCCCTCACCTGCATTTGCTGGTCCTCCCCCTCCCCTATCCCCGTCCGCCACCCCTCGCCCCCCACCATCACCCAGCCCCTCACCTGCATCTGCTGGTCCTCCCCCTCCCCTATCATCGACCGCCATTTCTGCATGGAGCTCTCCAGATGGGTGAGCGCTGTCTCCCACAGCCTGATGCAGCCACCCATGTCTACCGTCACGACGCCGTCATGGCTCATGTCTCCCATGACGACCTGTACGTCACTGCCGCCAGAGTACCACTGGTGGTAAATGTTGCTGTTGGAGGCACTTGAAAAAAAGCAACGATAGAATCTTGACCCACTTAGTACACGCAGATTTTTTTACACTGCGTAGAATTGTGTCTGTTTCACCTTTTTCAATTGTTTGTGCGCTTTTATATCAATTTTAGCTATTTTATTAGTAATCGGGCATAGTTTGTAGTGTCAACGGTCGAGGATAACACTAACGCAGCGATGGGGATGTTTATACGACAAAGCGAGGTGTTCATGTTCATGTTACTCAGGGATGGGGTGTTCATAATTACGCAGGGGTGCGATGTTCATACATACCAGGGAATGAGGATGTTCATACTTACGCAGGGATGGGGATTTTCATACGACAAAACAAGGTGATCATGTTCATGTTACTCAGGGATCAGGATGTTCATACTGATGTAGGAATGGGATGTTCATCCTTTCGCAGGGACTGGGGATGTTTCATATTCACGTAGGGGTGGGGATGTTCATATATGCAGTAATGGGGATGTTTATACTTACGCAGGGACGGGGATGTTCATTTACGCAGTAATTGGGATGTTTATACTTACGCAGGGATGGGGATGTTCATATTCGCAGTAATGGGGATGTTCATACTTACGCAGGGACGGGGATGTTCATATACGCAGTCATGGGGCTGTTTATACTTACGCTGGGACGGGGATATTCATACTTACGCAGGGACGGGGATGTATCGCAGGATTTTATTCACTGCATCCGTCACTTCCAGATAGCCGGACACATTCTTTGGCCGAATGCCTAAAAATGAAAAATAGAATCGTTTTTGAAAGAATGAAGACACGTTTTAGTTTTATCTTCTTTTCGTTACTTAGTCCAGTTTTTGGTTCATGGTGAACATCATTTTAAAATATCAATCTTCAAAGTACTGCCTTATGTAAATTGCTACTTTAATTTATTAATCCCAACATGCCACCATCTGCATCAGACGTCGCAGTGACGTAATGTTATTTCAGTTTACTTCTTTATCTTTTTTTATTATTAATGTACTTATTATTATTATTATTTTTATTATTATTATTATTATTATTTTATTTATTTATTTATTTTTTAATTTTGCTTTTTCTGTATCTGAATGAGCGGTGAGCGTTGTGGAGGTGGTGGGGGGGGGGGGGGGGATTCAAGTATCTCACCGTCCGGGAAGACTTCCTTGGGCACCTGCCAATCGGGTAGCACGCGCAGCACCTGGCCCGAGTCGGGCAAGCACGTGACTGGCACGTGCGCACGTGTTTTTCCTCCCCGTCTTCGTGCCCCGCTCACCCCCGCCGTAGAACTTGAGACGCTGACTCAGCGCCGAATCGTCCTCGACGCGCGTCCGTGGCACGTGGTGCAGCTGAACGGACGGCTGCAAACACACAAAGCTCGCTATGACAATATGGCGGCTCGCAGACATTATGTCGTTATATACGATGCATCTTCAAACTACGCACATTTGTAGGTCTTTTCAAAAGGTAATAAAAATGCAAAAAATTTCAGACAAAAATATTTTTATGTGAGATTTGAATTTTTGGCTCATCTGTTCTCAGATTCCACTCAAACAACCAAGTACATAAGCACTTTCACTCCCACACCAAAATGTCGCTTGCATTGAAACCATAGTTCTACACAACACTGTGGTTATACATGAGGAGCTGGTGTGTGGTTATATTCTACAATTTCGTTATGTCGCCTTTTTGCACCGGGCAAATTTCCTTCAGTCTCTTCTGATATTCAACACTAAAAGTTTTTGTTCAGGCAATGAAAAAAAAAAAAAACAAAAAAAAAAAAAGGCTTGGAGATAAGCCAGTGTGCGAGGTGTCCGATTACGAGATTAGTTATTTTTAGCTCACGTGATCCGGTAATCCCACGGCGAAAATTGCGTGGTTATCTTCATTGCTGAAAATGCGGTTAGGACTTTTTAGTTGCTTTCCCAACACGGCACCCAACAAACTCGAGTGCAAATCGGTCTTCGAAGCAGCTTGAAAACCAGTCAACATTTCACCTAAACCAAAAAAAAAATCAACCTAAGATTAGACAAATTTTTTTCATTAAGCAGTTTTTAATCTTTATCGAATTTAACTGATACTTTTTTTAATAAGTTGCGTGTTGTTGAGTCGTTAAGTTGTGTGATGTTGAGGTGTTGTTACAGGCCGCAAGCTTTTCTCATTTATTTTTATTTACAACGCTTTCAAAAACGGATAATTTCATACTTTGCATCCAAACCCGGGCCTCTCTCTCTCTCTCTCTCTCTCTCTCTCTCTCATATATATATATATATGTGTTACAGCGGATCTGTCAAATCAGCGACTTTACAAAGCCGCTGAAATTTTCAGCGACTTTGTAAAGTCGCTGGTTCACTTAGCGGCTTTGTAAAACCGCTGGAATTTTAGAGCTCGAAAATTTGACAATTCCGCTGAAATGATGATACATATTGCAGTTATGTTTTAAGAAAACTGAATAGCCTGACATGAAATCAGTATTTGATCTTTTGTATAAATCGTTTTAGAGCTCGAAAATTTGACAATTCCGCTGAAACGATAAAGTAGAAAGAGCATGGGGAATATTTCTCTTATTGTTCCTGGATTATAGAATTAGATGCCTGTCTTAAAAGTACAACCAAAGGACTTTCTTTTCAACATTTATTATTGAACGCAGCCCATTCGGGCATAACTGCGACGGCCAAAACGGCGACGGCCATAACGGAGAAGACCAAAACGGCGACGGCAAAAACGGCGACAAGTGCAACCTCGGACAAAATGGCGACGGAGATTTTTTACGTTTATTCTTTAAAACGCCTAATAAAAAGAAACCAAAAAGTAACAACGTTGCCAACACAGTTCATTTAACTATCAGTGATAAATAAATTTGGACACGGTGCGGTATTTCTCCCGATTTTATTACTGCCTTTCATTGGTGTGGATTCGTATATAATAACAGCATTTCATATAACAGATACAGACAAGAATTAGCTCATTAAGACGATTAAAACATCGGTCTTTCATTGCTGATAATCCGAAGTCCTTTTAAAGGCATTTTTATTTTGCCTTTTATTGATGTGGATTCACGGGCAATAACAGATTGGTGGGCACAGTCGCTAAATACAATAGTCTTTCAAAATGTACTTATTTACCCCCCCCCCCCCCCCCCATGATGGATTATCTACAATTGCAATTAGGAATATGTGAGAAAATAAGTGTTAAATTATCCATTTTATTTTGCCCTTAAATTTTAAATATTGGTTCAAATTATACTTGTCTTCAAGTAGAAATGAGCTGATTGATCGGGCAACACTATTCTTTGTATTTTGATTTTCAACATTATTTTCAACATTAATTATTAATCTTCGTCGCCGTTTTGTCCACGGTTGCACCTGTCGCCGTCGCCGTTTTGGCCGTCGCCGTTTTGTCCGGGATTCAAACTTGACAATTCATACCATATCATTCACTATTTGTAATTTATCATTAAAATGTGAATTAAATTTTGGGATCGCTAAATGGTGGCATACACATTTTCTAAAGCCACATAATATAAAGTGGGTTCTTCCGAATCTGATTTTTTTCTTATCACTTTATGCACGTCACCACAAAGTAATAGATCGTATTTCCGAAGCAAGTGATATTGATGTTGTGCTTTTGCGCCTGACTGCTTTGTTTTAATAATTTTTTGTTACTTATTGTTTTTTACTTATTTGATTTTCTGTGAATTTGGTAGATTTCATGCCTTTTTATAGAACATCGCTCCGGAGTTACTTATTTGATTTGCTGAAATCATTATCCAATAAAAAATTTGGCGTTTTGTTAATTCTCATAAATTGGAAGTGGTTGGGTAAGAAAAATGCAATTATCATTACCCGGAGTTCAAAAGATACATTTAATCTGTCCGGAGTCGTGGATTCTCGACAAAACAAAACCTAGTGAATGTTGGTTTCCTTAATAGAACAATAA
Source organism: Protula sp. h YS-2021 (assembly GCA_949752745.1). Taxonomy (NCBI): domain Eukaryota; kingdom Metazoa; phylum Annelida; class Polychaeta; order Sabellida; family Serpulidae; genus Protula; species Protula sp. h YS-2021. The sequence goes on from OX457034.1 coordinate 3,572,328, forward strand.
GACCAAAGAACAGATCCATTCTATGTGATGAGCTTCTTTGCAAACTTACTGGAACAACAAAATTGCAATCGTCGTATTTCGTGGTAAATCTGAAAATGTAATCGTCGATTTATACGATTTATACAAAAGATCAAATACTGATTTCATGTCAGGCTATTCAGTTTGCTTAAAACATAACTGCAATATGTATCATCATTTCAGCGGAAGGGGTTTGGTCAACTCGGCACCTTGCCAACTCGGCACCTACCAACTCGGCACCCGCGTTTACCAACTCGGCACCCAAATTCTAACCAACTCGGCACCCGGTGTGACCAACTCGGCACCCGGTGATACCAACTCGGTACCCGAAAAAAAAACAAATCCCACCGTAAATAAATGAAAAAGTCGTGTTTTTGTCAACTTTTTTATTCAACCTTTTTCGATATAAAAATAGCAAAAAATATTTATTGATTGCGTTCAAGGCTTCTCCGCAAATACCAACAAAATATTGCAAGTGAACATTTACCCTGATTACTGATTGAAGCCAGTGGTGCTGTCCACTGTCTAATTAATTATAATTGCGATAACTGAAATCCCATGAATTGCAACTTACATAATATTACAATTCGTACAGTTTTATTATCCCCCATGAAACGGAGGGATATAGTTATGAGCTGGTCCGTCCGTCCGGCTGTCTGTCCGCAAAAAGTACTAAGTTTTGTCCGGCCGACTTCTCATAGAAGGGTATGTCATAGGAACCTGAAACCTTGTGTGGTGAAAATATATATATTAAAGATGTGCAACGTGGTATTATTGTCAAAATCGGCCTAAAATTGACGTCAGGGGAAAGTGTCAAAAAAGTGAATTTTTGGCGTGAACTTAGCCGTTAGACGAGGTTTTTTCCGGCCGATTTCTCACAGAAGGGATTGTCGTAAGAACCTTAAACCTTGCAGCGTGACTTGACCTCATTTTACTTTTCCTGCTTCACGGGGGATCCTGCCTTAATGAGGCTCTAGTTCTTAATTTCAGTTTTTTTTTGTTTTTTTGTTTTTTTTGGTTTGCTTGTTATAATTGCATGCCAGTTTATTTATTAATTGCAATTCCAATAATAGAAATACCATAAATTGCAACTCCATAATATTACCATTCTTACTGTTTGATTCTTATTTTCACTGTAAAATATATAAAATGCATGTAGGCAACCTCTTTTCGCAGCGTGATAATCCGTCTGGGAAATTCACGTGAAGCATGTCCTATGTTGCAATTTAGAACAGTTAATACAATTCACGATCTGCTGACGAGGTCTAAGAACTTCTTTGCAGTACAGACATTTATCCAGTGGCATTTCAGTGCACAGAAAAACAAGTTGAACGCAATTATCCGAAGTCTATTTTTCGAATTGCAGTTATCCTAGGTTTATTTCATTAATCGTAGTTATCCGCGTGGAGTTGTAACGAGTCTTTCTTTCACAAAACATCCCTTTTAATACCCTCGAGCTTTGCAGCCGAACCAACCACAATTGCTTGTCAAAAGTTACTCCGTAAATTACTCAATTAAGTGCAAACCAACCACCTTGTTTGTCAAATATTACTCCAATTGCAATTATACCCTCAAACATGAATTGCAATTTACCAGGGAAACTGTGGCACTTCAATGCAAAACAAAAAAGGGAATCTCCGGCTTTGAACCGTTCTGTAACATTGCGATGAAATGGATAAAAGACCGATCCCTGACATGTACTAAATTGCAATAAAAAAACAACACAGAAAATCACAGGATTTTCAAGTGGTGATGAAAGAGAATAAATACTTCATGCACCAGAATAACTGCACGAGAGTAATTGCATTTTGTCACAAAAAGATAGCGCCAGGGTTTAAAAAACAAGTCTGTTATAATGTGTGGCGAGTTGGTATACCCAGGTGCCGATTTGGCAAGGCGGGTGCCGAGTTGTTGGGTGCCGAGTTAACCAAAAAGTGCCGAGTTGGTCAGGTGCCAAGTTGGCAAGGTGCCGAGTTGACCATAGACCCAGCGGAATTGTCAAATTTTCGAGCTCTAAAACCAGCGGCTTTGCAAAGCCGCTGAAAATTCCAGCGGTTTTACAAAGCCGCTAAGTGAACCAGCGACTTTACAAAGCCGCTGAAAATTTCAGCGGCTTTGTAAAGTCGCTGATTTGACAGATCCGCTGTAACATATATATATATATATATATATATATATATATATATATATATATATATATATATATATATATATATATATATATATATATATATTTGAGCTATATGTCGTTTTCCTCATACAAATACCAAGTGGTCCTCACACTGTCCAACAATTATATCATAGTATGTTTTTTTGGGGGGAGGGGGGAGGGGGGAGGGGAAGGGGAGGGGAGAGGGAGGGGAGGAAAAATATTCACCTGTTCCTTCATCAATAGAATGCAGCGAAAAATGAAACGGATTTTCCGCTGAGCTCTTCAGCATGTGCTTCCTGTCAAGAATATATTAATTAATGTATTAATTACTTCAATAATTAACCAGATAACGGAATTCTTTATTTAAAATATTTCTGAGATTCGCTGCATGAGAATAAAATTGAAATCTGTCTCCAATTTTTGTTGCTTTCTGCGCAAGAAAAAAACATGGCAGTTTGATATTAACAAACTTTGCGACACGTCCAAATCAGAGGAAACCAATTACTGCTATTTTACAAGTTTTGACGTCATAAGACCAATACAATTGTGAAATTATCTTTGTCTGTGTGCGTGTGTGTGTGTGTGTGTGTATCTTTTCTGACTCAAATTCAACTGAAAAATAACGCCACGTGCAAAATAAAAACTGTCATTGCTGAGTAAAAACTACAGAAATTAAATTAAAATTCCAAGAAAATAAGCAGATAATGACATGTTATTTGTATCCGTCAACAGCCAGTCATATCTTGACAGCATGTTGATTGACAGCAGGTTGATTGGCAACGATATGCTATATGCCCGCCCTTCCAGCATGTGAATGACTTCAATCGCTTGTCTGAAATAAAACGTAACCAAGACACAATCATTCCAATTTATAAAAATTATTTATTGGGGTGTGGGGGGAGGTATGGCTGGCAACTGGCCAGAGACCCACCAGACATTTTTTGTTTGAGGGGGGGAATGGGGTGGGGTGGGGGCTTGGGGGTGGGTGGGGTGTGGGGGGGAGGTATGGTAGGCAACTGTCCAGAGACCCACCAGACATTTTTTGGGGAGGGGGCGGGGCGGGGTGGGTTTGGGGCTTGAGGTGGGTGGGGTGTGGGAGGGAGGTATGGCTGGCATCTGGCCAGAGACCGACCAAACATTTTTTGTTTGAGGGGGGGGGGGGAATGGGGTGGGGTGGGGGCTTGGGGGTGGGTGGGGTGTGGGGGGGAGGTATGGCAGGCAACTGGCCAGAGACCCACCGGACATTTTTTTGTTTGGGGGGGGGGGAGGATGGGGTAGGGTGGGGGCTTGGGGTGGGTGGGGGTGGGGGGGAGGTATGGCTGGCAACTGGCCAGAGACCCACCAGACATTTTTTGTTTGAGGGGGGGAATGGGGTGGGGTGGGGGCTTGGGGGTGGGTGGGGTGTGGGGGGGAGGTATGGCTGGCAACTGGCCAGAGACCCACCAGACATTTTTTGTTTGAGGGGGGGAGGAGGATGGGGTGGGGTGGGGGCTTGGGGGTGGGTGGGGGTGGGGGAGGTATGGCTGGCAACTGGCCAGAGACCCACCAGACATTTTTAATTTGTTTTTTTTTTTTAACATTTCCTTCATATTTTTACTCTTTTACTGATATACGGTCCAGTATATTAATTGACGATGAACTAAATAATTAATCGACTGACTAATTCATTGAGTGATAGATTGAGTGACCGATTGACTGATTGATTGCCTGATTGGTTATGTGATCGACTGATTGATTGACTTACCCGTCTTCCTTGTAGAGTAATATCATACCGCCGTGATCATGAGCGAAGTCTCCACACATCTTAAAATTCCCCTGCAATGCGATAAACAATGAGGCCCTCTTTTCTTTTCCTTTGACCCCTCTTTTCTTCTTTTTTTTCTTTTCTTTTTTTTTTCTTTCTTTCTTTCCTTTTCATTTTCACAAAGACATTGAATTTAGAACGAACGCCACCCCCACCTCATGTTCGCACAGTGTTCATTTAGGTCGGTTGCCCCTCCCCCTTCCTGCCTCACCCCCAAGCCCGTTCTTCCGCGCCACCCCTGGCTATTAATACCTACTTTGTCCCAACCCAAACCCCGCCCATACCCCTCATCCTCCCACCTTTTCTGTGCCATTTCTATTTCTGATCGATTTACCTGGGATTGCCGGAATGTCCACCGAACCACCTCTCCTTCACCCATCCCCACCCATCACCCTTCCCGAGATGTACCTGAGATTGCCGAAATGTCCACCCAACCATCCCACACCCCCACCCCCTCTCACCCTTCCCGAGATGTGCCTGAGATTTCCGGAATGTCCACCCAACCACACCCCCACCCACCCTCACCCTTCCCGATCGAGATGTACCTGAGATTGCCGGGATGTCCACCCAACCATCCCCACACCCCCACCCACCCTCACCCTTCTCGAGATGTACCTGAGTTTGCCGAAATGTCCACCAAACCACCCCCACACCCCCACCCCTCCACCCCTAACCCTTCTCGAGATGTACCTTAGATTGCCGGAATGTCCACCGAACCACCTCTTCATCCCCCACCCTCCACCCCTCACCCTTCTCGAGATGTACCTGAGTTTGCCGAAATGTCCACCCAACCACCCCCACACCCCCACCCCTCCACACCTCACCCTTCCCGAGATGCACCTGAGATTGCCGGAATGTCCACCCAACCACCCCCACACCCCCACCCCTCCACACCTCACCCTTCCCGAGATGTACTTGTGGTTGCCGGAATGTCCACCGAACCACCTCTCCATTCCCCCACCTCCTCAGCCCCTCCCCACCCCTCACCCTTCCCGAGATGTACCTGAGACTGCCGGAAGTTTCTCGTGATGGAATCTGCGGCCGCCTCAAAAAATCCGGCTAAATCCAGACGCCGCACTTCTCCAGTTTCCCAGTTAAGATCCAGTAACGTATTGCTCTGAAATTAAGTGGTGTTTACATACGCATATACTTCATTTTTCCTATTTATCCAAATTGCGAAATATATTTCACATAACACCATCTTAAACTAGAACGGCTTCTTCACCTAATTAAGGATTCGGTTACTTCTTTTTTCCACTCCAAATCTTTTTTTCAAAGCTCCAAAATGACATTTTCACAAGTGTCCAATTAAACAACGAAATAAAGGCACTTGAAAATGTTGAACAGCGCTAAAAACCCCATCCCGCGCTAGACGGTATACTAGAACAATATAAATATTACAATATTTTATATTACAATATGTAATAGAACATAACCACGGTAGAAAATAACCACGCACCAGCTCCTCATGTATAACCACAGTACTGTCTAGGGGAAAACCCAGAGGCGCCAGATTTAACCGCGGCCTCTGCGAGAAGTTGCGACTGTGCGGAAAGACGTCATAGAGGTCAACGCACGTGACATTGGGGCCCTTATCACTCATACTATAAATAGACACAGGATTGATGGTGCCAATGTGGATGACGTCATCGTTGATCTGTCCTGGTTGTCGCATCTTCCCTGAAACAGTAAAACAAATAAATAAATAGAAATAAAAAAATAATAAAATAATAGTAAAAATTTTAAAAAATGTATTTATTTCCAAATGACTCTTTGCGTTACCACGACTTTTTTATTATTTATTTATTTTTATTTTCTTTTTTGTTTGTCTGCATATAAACAAAACATTTCTCTTACCAGGCTCACGGCGCGAATTCTGTCTTTCTAATTTATTTACATATAGAATACTATTGTGGAAAAAGCAGTGCGCCGTTTTATTCAAAACGGTCCTACGTTTGTGATACCGTTACAAGCTTTCACACTGTGTTCTATCCACAGAAAAATTATGGACGTTCATTTAAATAAGTGAAAATGATTGCTGACGTCATCATCGTGAGGTTAGAAATGCCTCGATTCCTGGCCAAACTGACATCCGAAACACGCTGATTTTGACCTAAGTTGATCGCTGCATTCAAAACGACGGATCAGCTTTACCTTTGGTGACGGCGACATCGGAAACGATGCTCGTTTCGTGGAGCGGTATGGACCAATAAGCTTCCTGCTCGGAGAATAGCAGCGAGCGTGCCTCCGTCCTGTCCAGCGCGAATGTCTGCAGGGGTGCTTGTGCCGGGCCCTGGGAGAGCATCCATACAATAGCACTTGTAGAATAGGATCCATGGAATGGGTTAACAGAACATCAGCGCTCGAATAGGAGCTAAAGAATAAGATTTACAGAATAGGATCGAAGGAATTGATTAACAGAGCTACAGCGCTGTCGACTGTAGGGTTCTTCTGACGGGGCCAGGATAAGATCCATAGAAAAGGATTTGCGGAATACGATCTTTATCATAGGATCGAAAGAATATGATTGGTGAAATAAATCAATCAATTATCAGCGATGGAATAGGATGGAAAATGACGAGTCGACAATGTAATGATTGGTCCTCGAATCGATAAAACGGGACAGTACCAAGCTGTCATCGATAAAGGGATCAATTACTCGGTAGGTTCGCCCCAACCACTGCCCTATCACTCGGTAGGTTCGCCCCAACCACCGCCCTATCATTCGGTAGGTTCGCCCCAACCACCGCCCTATCACTCGGTAGGTTCGCCCCAACCACCGCCCTATCACTCGGTAGGTTCGCCCCAACCACCGCCCTATCATTCGGTAGGTTCGCCCCAAACACTGCCCTATCACTCGGCAGGCTCGCCCCAACCACCGCCCTATCACTCGGTAGGTTCTCCCAACCACTGCCCTATCACTCGGTAGGTTCGCGCCCAACCACCGCCCTATCACTCGGTAGGTTCTCCCAACCACTGCCCTATCACTCGGTAGGTTCGCCCCAACCACCACCCTATCACTCGGTAGGTTCGCCGTAACCACCGCCCTATCATTCGGTAGGTTCGCCCCAACCACCGCCCTATCACTCGGTAGGTTCGACCCAACCACTGCCCTATCACTCGGTAGGTTCGCGCCCAACCACTGCCCTATCACTCGGTAGGTTCGCGCCCAACCACTGCCCTATCACTCAGTAGGTTCGCCCCAACCACAGCCCTATCACTCGGTAGGTTCGACCCAACCACTGCCCTATCACTCGGTAGGTTCGCGCCCAACCACTGCCCTATCACTCAGTAGGATCGTCCCAACCACAGCCCTATCACTCGTTAGGTTCGGCCCAACCACTGCCCTATCACTCAGTAGGTTCGCACCAACCACTGCCCTATCACTCGGTAGGTTCGACCCAACCACTGACCTATCACTCAGCAGGTTCGCCCCAACCACTGCCCTATCACTCGGTAGGTTCGCGCCCAACCACTGCCCTATCACTCAGTAGGTTCGACCCAACCACTGCCCTTTCATTCGGCAGGTTCGACCCGACCACTGCCCTTTCACTCGGTAGGTTCGAACCAAAAAACTGCCCTATCACTCGGTAGGTCCACCCCAACCACTGCCCAATCACTCGGTAGGATCGTATACAACCACTGCCCTATCACTCGGCAGGTTCGCCAAAACCACTGCCCAATCACTCGGTAGGATCGTCCCCAACCACCGCATTATCACTCGGTAGGTTCGTCCCAACTACTGCCGTATCGCTTGGTAGGTTCGACCGAACCACTGCCCAATCACTCGGTAGGTTCGACCCAACCACTATCAGATCACTAGGTGGGTTCGCCAGCAACCACTGATCTAGCAATCGGTAGGCTCGAACCAACCACTGCCCTGTCACTCTGAAGGTTGGCCCCAACAACTACCCTATAACTCGGTAGGTTCGACCCAACCACTGCTCAATCACTCAGTAGGTTCGACCCAACCATTGCCCTTTCACTCGGTAGGTTCGACCCGACCACTGCCCTTTCACTCGGTAGGTTCGAACCAAAAAACTGCCCTATCACTCGGTAGGTTCGATCCAACCACTGCCATTTCAATCGATAGGTTCACCTCAACCAGTGCCCTATCACTCGGTCGTTTATCCCCAACCACTGTCCTATCACTCGGTAGGTTCGCCCCAACAACTACCCTATAATTCGGTAGGTTCGACCCAACCACTGCCCAATCACTCGGTAGGTTCGACCCAACCACTATCAGATCACTAGGTGGGTTCGCCAGCAACCACTGATCTAGCAATCGGTAGGCTCGAACCAACCACTGCCCTGTCACTCTGAAGGCTGGTCCCAATCACTGCCCTATTATTCGGCAGGTTCGCCCCAACCACTGCCCTATCACTCGGTAGGTTCGCCCCAACCACCGCCCTATTACTCGGTAGGTTCGCAGCAACCACTGCCATATCACTAGGTAGGTTCGCAACAACCACTGTCCTATCACTCAGTAGGTTCACCCCAACCACTGCCCTATCACTAGGCAGGTTCGACCAAACCACTAAAATATCAGTAGGTATGTTCGGCCCCAAGCACTGCCCTATCACTCGGTAGGTTCGATCCAACCACTGCCATTTCAATCGATAGGTTCACCTCAACCAGTGCCCTATCACTCGGTCGTTTATCCCCAACCACTGCCCTATCACTCGGTAGGTCCACCCCAACCACTGCCCAATCACTCGGTAGGATCGTATACAACCACTGCCCTATCACTCGGCAGGTTCGCCAAAACCACTGCCCAATCACTCGGTAGGATCGTCCCCAACCACCGCATTATCACTCGGTAGGTTCGTCCCAACTACTGCCGTATCGCTTGGTAGGTTCGACCGAACCACTGCCCAATCACTCGGTAGGTTCGACCCAACCACTATCAGATCACTAGGATGGTTCGCCAGCAACCACTGATCTAGCAATCGGTAGGCTCGAACCAACCACTGCCCTGTCACTCTGAAGGTTGGCCCCAACAACTATCCTATAACTCGGTAGGTTCGACCCAACCAATGCCCAATCACTCAGTAGGTTCGACCCAACCATTGCCCTTTCACTCGGTAGGTTCGACCCGACCACTGCCCTTTCACTCGGTAGGTTCGAACCAAAAAACTGCCCTATCACTCGGTAGGTTCGATCCAACCACTGCCATTTCAATCGATAGGTTCACCTCAACAAGTGCCCTATCACTCGGTCGTTTATCCCCAACCACTGTCCTATCACTCGGTAGGTTCGCCCCAACAACTACCCTATAATTCGGTAGGTTCGACCCAACCACTGCCCAATCACTCGGTAGGTTCGACCCAACCACTATCAGATCACTAGGTGTGTTCGCCAGCAACCACTGATCTAGCAATCGGTAGGCTCGAACCAACCACTGCCCTGTCACTCTGAAGGCTGGTCCCAATCACTGCCCTATTATTCGGCAGGTTCGCCCCAACCACTGCCCTATCACTCGGTAGGTTCGCCCCAACCACCGCCCTATTACTCGGTAGGTTCGCAGCAACCACTGCCATATCACTAGGTAGGTTCGCAACAACCACTGTCCTATCACTCAGTAGGTTCACCCCAACCACTGCCCTATCACTAGGCAGGTTCGACCAAACCACTAAAATATCAGTAGGTATGTTCGGCCCTAAGCACTGCCCTATCACTCGGTAGGTTCGATCCAACCACTGCCCTATCACTCGGTAGGTTCCACTCAACCACTGCCCTATTACTCGGTAGGTTCGCCCCAACCACTGCCAAATCACTCGGCAGGTTCGCAACAACCACTGTCCTATCACTCAGTCGGTTCGAACCAACCACTGCCCTATCACTCGGTAGGTTCGACCAAACCACTGCACTTTCACTCGGTAGGTTCGCCCCAACCACTGCCCTATCACTCAGTAGGTTCGCCCCAACCACTACGCTATCACTCGGTAGGTTCGATCCAACCACTGCCTTTTCAAACGGTACGTTCACCCCAACCACTGCCCTATCACTCGGCCATTTAGCCCCAACCACTGCCCTATCACTCGGTAGGTTCGACCTAACCACTGCCCAATCACTCGGTAGGTTCGTCAATAAGTACTGCCCTATCACTCGGTAGGCACGACCCAACCACTGTCATATCACTAGGTGGGTACGCCACCGACCACTGCCCTATCACTTGGTAGGTTCGCCCCAACCACTGCCCTATCACTCGGCAGGTTCGCCCCAACCACTGAGCTAGCAATCGGTAGGTTCGCCCCAACCACTGCCCATCACTCGGTAGGTTCGACCCAACCACTGCCCTATTACTCGGTAGGCTCGCCATCACCACTACTCAATAACTCGGTAGGTTCGCTCCAACCACTGTTATATCACTAGTTAGGTTCGCCAGCAACCACCGCCCTATCACTCGGTAGGTTCGCATCAACCACTTCCCTATCACTCGGTATGTTCGGCCCCAACCACTGCCCTATCAATGGGTAGGTTCGCAACAACAAAAGCCCTATCACTCGGTAGACTCGAACCAACCACTGCCGTATCACTCCGTAGGTTCGCCCCAACCACTGCCCTATCACTCGGTAGGTTCACCCCAACCACTGCCCTATCACTCGGTAGGATCGTATACAACCACTGCCCTATCACTCGGCAGGTTCGCCAAAACCACTGCCCAATCACTCGGTAGGATCGTCCCCAACCACCGCATTATCACTCGGTAGGTTCGTCCCAACCACTGCCCTATCACTCAGTAGGTTCGACCCAACCACTGCCCTTTCACTCGGTAGGTTCGACCCGACCACTGCCCTTTCACTCGGTAGGTTCGAACCAAAAAACTGCCCTATCACTCCGTAGGTTCGATCCAACCACTGCCATTTCAATCGATAGGTTCACCTCAACCAGTGCCCTATCACTCGGTCGTTTATCCCCAACCACTGCCCTATCACTCGGTAGGTTCGCCCCAACAACTACCCTATAACTCGGTAGGTTCGACCCAACCACTGCCCAATCACTCGGTAGGTTCGACCCAACCACTATCAGATCACTAGGTGGGTTCGCCAGCAACCACTGATCTAGCAATCGGTAGGCTCGAACCAACCACTGCCCTGTCACTCTGAAGGTTGGCCCCAATCACTGCCCTATTATTCGGCAGGTTCGCCCCAACCACTGCCCTATCACTCGGTAGGTTCGCCCAAACCACCGCCCTATTACTCGGTAGGTTCGCAGCAACCACTGCCATATCACTAGGTACGTTCGCCCCAAACACCGCTCTATGACTCGGTAGGTTCGCCCCAACCCCCGCCCCGTCACTCGGCAGGTTCGCCCCAACCACTGCCCTATCACTATGTAGGTTCGCGCTCAACCACTGCCCTATCACTCAGTAGGTTCGCCCCAACCACTGCCCTATCACTCGGTAGGTTCGACCCAACCACTGCCCTTTCACTCGGTAGGTTCGCGCCCAACCACTGCCCTATCACTCGGTAGGTTCGCGCCCAACCACTGCACTATCACTCAGTAGGTTCGCCCCAACCACAGCCCTATCACTCGGTAGGTTCGACCCAGCCACTGTCCTATCACTCGGTAGGTTCGCCCAAACCACCGCCCTATTACTCGGTAGGTTCGCAGCAACCACTGCCATATCACTAGGTACGTTCGCCCCAAACACCGCTCTATGACTTGGTAGGTTAAACCCAACCACCGCCCTATCACTCGGTAGGTTCACACCAACCACTGCCCTATCACTAGGCAGGTTCGACCAAACCACTAAAATATCAGTACGTATGTTCGGCCCCAAGCACTGCCCTATCACTCGGTAGGTTCGATCCAACCACTGCCATTTCAATCGATAGGTTCACCTCAACCAGTGCCCTATCACTCGGTCGTTTATCCCAAACCACTGCCCTATCACTCGGTAAGATCGCCCAAACAACTACCCTATAACTCGGTAGGTTCGACCCAACCACTGCCCAATCACTCGGTAGGTTCGACCCAACCACTATCAGATCACTAGGTGGGTTCGCCAGCAACCACTGATCTAGCAATCGGTAGGCTCGAACCAACCACTGCCCTGTCACTCTGAAGGTTGGCCCCAATCACTGCCCTATTACTCGGTAGGTTCGCCCCAACCACTGCCAAATCACTCGGCAGGTTCGCAACAACCACTGTCCTATCACTCAGTCGGTTCGAACCAACCACTGCCCTATCACTCGGTAGGTTCGACCCAACCACTGCACTTTCACTCGGTAGGTTCGCCCCAACCACTGCCCTATCACTCAGTAGGTTCGTATCAACCACTTCCCTATCACTCGGTATGTTCGGCCCCAACCACTGCCCTATCAATGGGTAGGTTCGCAACAACAAAAGCCCTATCACTCGGTAGACTCGAACCAACCACTGCCGTATCACTCCGTAGGTTCGCCCCAACCACTGCCCTATCACTCGGTAGGTTCACCCCAACTACTGCCCAATCACTCGGTAGGATCGTATACAATCACTGCCCTATCACTCGGCAGGTTCGCCAAAACCACTGCCCAATCACTCGGTAGGATCGTCCCCAACCACCGCATTATCACTCGGTAGGTTCGTCCCAACCACTTCCCTATCACTCAGTAGGTTCGACCCAACCACTGCCCTTTCACTCGGTAGGTTCGACCCGACCACTGCCCTTTCACTCGGTAGGTTCGAACCAAAAAACTGCCCTATCACTCGGTAGGTTCGATCCAACCACTGCCATTTCAATCGATAGGTTCACCTCAACCAGTGCCCTATCACTCGGTCGTTTATCCCCAACCACTGCCCTATCACTCGGTAGGTTCGACCCAACCACTGCCCAATCACTCGGTAGGTGCGACCCAACCACTATCAGATCACTAGGTGGGTTCGCCAGCAACCACTGATCTACCAATCGGTAGGCTCGAACCAACCACTGCCCTGTCACTCTGGAGGTTGGCCCCAATCACTGCCCTATTATTCGGCAGGTTCGCCCCAACCACTGCCCTATCACTCGGTAGGTTCGCCCCCAACCACCGCCCTATTACTCGGTAGGCTCGCAGCAACCAATGCCATATCACTAGGTACGTTCGCCCCAAACACCGCTCTATGACTCGGTAGGTTCGCCCCAACCCCCGCCCCATCACTCGGCACGTTCGCCCCAATCATTGCCCTATCACTCGGTAGGTTCCACCCAACCACTGCCCTATTACTCGGTCGGTTCGCCCCAACCACTGCCAAATCACTCGGCAGGTTCGCAACAACCACTGTCCTATCACTCAGTAGGTTCACCCCAACCACTGCCCAATCACTCGGTAGGATCGTATACAACCACTGCCCTATCACTCGGTAGGTTCGCAAAAACCACTGCCCAATCACTCGGTAGGATCGTCCCCAACCACCGCATTATCACTCGGTAGGTTCGTCCCAACTACTGCCGTATCGCTTGGTTGGTTCGACCGAACCACTGCCCTATTACTTGGTAGGTTCGACCCAACCACCGCCCTATCACTCGGTAGGTTCACACCAACCACTGCCCTATCACTAGGCAGGTTCGACCAAACCACTAAAATATCAGTACGTATGTTCGGCCCCAAGCACTGCCCTATCACTCGGTAGGTTCGATCCAACCACTGCCATTTCAATCGATAGGTTCACCTCAACCAGTGCCCTATCACTCGGTCGTTTATCCCCAACCACTGCCCTATCACTCGGTAGGTTCGCCCCAACAACTACCCTATAACTCGGTAGGTTCGACCCAACCACTGCCCAATCACTCGGTAGGTTCGACCCAACCACTATCAGATCACTAGGTGGGTTCGCCAGCAACCACTGATCTAGCAATCGGTAGGCTCGAACCAACCACTGCCCTGTCACTCTGAAGGTTGGCCCCAATCACTGCCCTATTATTCGGCAGGTTCGCCCCAACCACTGCCCTATCACTCGGTAGGTTCGCCCCAACCACCGCCTATTACTCGGTAGGTTCGCAGCAACCACTGCCATATCACTAGGTACGTTCGCCCCAAACACCGCTCTATGACTTGGTAGGTTCGACCCAACCACCGCCCTATCACTCGGTAGGTTCACACCAACCAATGCCCTATCACTAGGCAGGTTCGACCAAACCACTAAAATATCAGTACGTATGTTCGGCCCCAAGCACTGCCCTATCACTCGGTAGGTTCGATCCAACCACTGCCATTTCAATCGATAGGTTCACCTCAACCAGTGCCCTATCACTCGGTCCTTTATCCCCAACCACTGCCCTATCACTCGGTAGGTTCGCCCCAACAACTACCCTATAACTCGGTAGGTTCGACCCAACCACTGCCCAATCACTCGGTAGGTTCGACCCAACCACTATCAGATCACTAGGTGGGTTCGCCAGCAACCACTGATCTAGCAATCGGTAGGCTCGAACCAACCATTGCCCTGTCACTCTGAAGGTTGGCCCCAATCATTGCCCTATCACTCGGTAGGTTCTACCCAACCACTGCCCTATTACTCGGTAGGTTCGCCCCAACCACTGCCAAATCACTCGGCAGGTTCGCAACAACCACTGTCCTATCACTCAGTCGGTTCGAACCAACCACTGCCCTATCACTCGGTAGGTTCGACCCAACCACTGCACTTTCACTCGGTAGGTTCGCCCCAACCACTGCCCTATCACTCAGTAGGTTCGTATCAACCACTTCCCTATCACTCGGTAGGATCGTCCCCAACCACCGCATTATCACTCGGTAGGTTCGTCCCAACCACTTCCCTATCACTCAGTAGGTTCGACCCAACCACTGCCCTTTCACTCGGTAGGTTCGACCCGACCACTGCCCTTTCACTCGGTAGGTTCGAACCAAAAAACTGCCCTATCACTCGGTAGGTTCGATCCAACCACTGCCATTTCAATCGATAGGTTCACCTCAACCAGTGCCCTATCACTCGGTCGTTTATCCCCAACCACTGCCCTATCACTCGGTTTGTTCGACCCAACCACTGCCCAATCACTCGGTAGGTGCTACCCAACCACTATCAGATCACTAGGTGGGTTCGCCAGCAACCACTGATCTAGCAATCGGTAGGCTCGAACCAACCACTGCCCTGTCACTCTGGAGGTTGGCCCCAATCACTGCCCTATTATTCGGCAGGTTCGCCCCAACCACTGCCCTATCACTCGGTAGGTTCGCCCCCAACCACCGCCCTATTACTCGGTAGGCTCGCAGCAACCACTGCCATATCACTAGGTACGTTCGCCCCAAACACCGCTCTATGACTCGGTAGGTTCGCCCCAACCCCCGCCCCATCACTCGGCACGTTCGCCCCAATCATTGCCCTATCACTCGGTAGGTTCCACCCAACCACTGCCCTATTACTCGGTCGGTTCGCCCCAACCACTGCCAAATCACTCGGCAGGTTCGCAACAACCACTGTCCTATCACTCAGTAGGTTCAACCAAACCACTGCCCAATCACTCGGTAGGATCGTATACAACCACTGCCCTATCACTCGGTAGGTTCGCCAAAACCACTGCCCAATCACTCGGTAGGATCGTCCCCAAAAACCGCATTATCACTCGGTAGGTTCGTCCCAACTACTGCCGTATCGCTTGGTAGGTTCGACCGAACCACTGCCCTATTACTTGGTAGGTTCGACCCAACCACCGCCCTATCACTCGGTAGGTTCACACCAACCACTGCCCTATCACTAGGCAGGTTCGACCAAACCACTAAAATATCAGTACGTATGTTCGGCCCCAAGCACTGCCCTATCACTCGGTAGGTTCGATCCAACCACTGCCATTTCAATCGATAGGTTCACCTCAACCAGTGCCCTATCACTCGGTCGTTTATCCCCAACCACTGCCCTATCACTCGGTAGGTTCGCCCCAACAACTACCCTATAACTCGGTAGGTTCGACCCAACCACTGCCCAATCACTCGGTAGGTTCGACCCAACCACTATCAGATCACTAGGTGGGTTCGCCAGCAACCACTGATCTAGCAATCGGTAGGCTCGAACCAACCACTGCCCTGTCACTCTGAAGGTTGGCCCCAATCACTGCCCTATTATTCGGCAGGTTCGCCCCAACCACTGCCCTATCACTCGGTAGGTTCGCCCAAACCACCGCCCTATTACTCGGTATGTTCGCAGCAACCACTGCCATATCACTAGGTACGTTCGCCCCAAACACCGCTCTATGACTCGGTAGGTTCGCCCCAACCCCCGCCCCATCACTCGGCAGGTTCGACCCAACCACTGCCCTATCACTATGTAGGTTCGCGCCCAACCACTGCCCTATCACTCAGTAGGTTCGCCCCAACCACAGCCCTATCACTCGGTAGGTTCGACCCAACCACTGCCCTATCACTCGGTAGGTTCGCGCCCAACCACTGCCCTATCACTCGGTAGGTTCGCGCCCAACCACTGCCCTATCACTCAGTAGGTTCGCCCCAACCACAGCCCTATCACTCGGTAGGTTCGACCCAACCACTGCCCTATCACTCGGTAGGTTCGCGCCCAACCACTGCCCTATCACTCAGTAGGTTCGTCCCAACCACAGCCCTATCACTCGGTAGGTTCGACCCAACCACTGCCCTATCACTCAGTAAGTTCGCCCCAACCACCGCCCTATCACTCGGTAGGTTCGACGCAACCACTGACCTATCACTCAGCAGGTTCGCCCCAACCACTGCCCTATCACTCGGTAGGTTCGCGCCCAACCACTGCCCTATCACTCAGTAGGTTCGACCCAACCACTGCCCTTTCACTCGGTAGGTTCGAACTAAAAAACTGCCCAATCACTCAGTAGGTTCACCCCAACCACTGCCCAATCACTCGGTAGGATCGTATACAACCACTGCCCTATCACTCGGTAGGTTCGTCAAAACCACTGCCCAATCACTCGGTAGGATCGTCCCCAACCACCGCATTATCACTCGGTAGGTTCGTCCCAACTACTGCCGTATCGCTTGGTAGGTTCGACCGAACCACTGCCCTATTACTTGGTAGGTTCGACCCAACCACCGCCCTATCACTCGGTAGGTTCACACCAACCACTGCCCTATCACTAGGCAGGGTCGACCAAACCACTAAAATATCAGTACGTATGTTCGGCCCCAAGCACTGCCCTATCACTCGATAGGTTCGATCCAACCACTGTCATTTCAATCGATAGGTTCACCTCAACCAGTGCCCTATCACTCGGTCGTTTATCCCCAACCACTGCCCTATCACTCGGTAGGTTCGCCCCAACAACTACCCTATAACTCGGTAGGTTCGACCCAACCACTGCCCAATCACTCGGTAGGTTCGACCCAACCACTATCAGATCACTAGGTGGGTTCGCCAGCAACCACTGATCTAGCAATCGGTAGGCTCGAACCAACCACTGCCCTGTCACTCTGAAGGTTGGCCCCAATCACTGCCCTATTATTCGGCAGGTTCGCCCCAACCACTGCCCTATCACTCGGTAGGTTCGCCCCAACCACTGCCCTATCACTCGGTAGGTTCGCCCCAACCACCGCCCTATTACTCGGTAGGTTCGCAGCAACCACTGCCATATCACTAGGTACGTTCGCCCCAAACACCGCTCTATGACTCGGTAGTTTCGCCCCAACCCCCGCCCCATCACTCGGCAGGTTCGACCCAACCACTGCCCTATCACTATGCAGGTTCGCGCCCAACCACTGCCCTATCACTCAGTAGGTTCGCCCCAACCACAGCCCTATCACTCGGTAGGTTCGACCCAACCACTGCCCTATCACTCGGTAGGTTCGCGCCCAACCACTGCCCTATCACTCGGTAGGTTCGCGCCCAACCACTGCCCTATCACTCAGTAGGTTCGTATCAACCACTTCCCTATCACTCGGTATGTTCGGCCCCAACCACTGCCCTATCAATGGGTAGGTTCGCAACAACAAAAGCCCTATCACTCGGTAGACTCGAACCAACCACTGCCGTATCACTCCGTAGGTTCGCCCCAACCACTGCCCTATCACTCGGTAGGTTCACCCCAACTACTGCCCAATCACTCGGTAGGATCGTATACAATCACTGCCCTATCACTCGGCAGGTTCGCCAAAACCACTGCCCAATCACTCGGTAGGATCGTCCCCAACCACCGCATTATCACTCGGTAGGTTCGTCCCAACCACTTCCCTATCACTTAGTAGGTTCGACCCAACCACTGCCCTTTCACTCGGTAGGTTCGACCCGACCACTGCCCTTTCACTCGGTAGGTTCGAACCAAAAAACTGCCCTATCACTCGGTAGGTTCGATCCAACCACTGCCATTTCAATCGATAGGTTCACCTCAACCAGTGCCCTATCACTCGGTCGTTTATCCCCAACCACTGCCCTATCACTCGGTAGGTTCGACCCAACCACTGCCCAATCACTCGGTAGGTTCGACCCAACCACTATCAGATCACTAGGTGGGTTCGCCAGCAACCACTGATCTACCAATCGGTAGGCTCGAACCAACCACTGCCCTGTCACTCTGGAGGTTGGCCCCAATCACTGCCCTATTATTCGGCAGGTTCGCCCCAACCACTGCCCTATCACTCGGTAGGTTCGCCTCCAACCACCGCCCTATTACTCGGTAGGTTCCACCCAACCACTGCCCTATTACTCGGTCGGTTCGCCCCAACCACTGCCAAATCACTCGGCAGGTTCGCAACAACCACTGTCCTATCACTCGGTAGGTTCCACCCAACCACTGCCCTATTACTCGGTCGGTTCGCCCCAACCACTGCCCTATCACTCGGTAGGTTCGCAGCAACCACTGCCATATCACTAGGTACGTTCGCCCCAAACACCGCTCTATGACTCGGTAGGTTCGCCCCAACCCCCGCCCCATCACTCGGCAGGTCCGACCCAACCACTGCCCTATCACTATGTAGGTTCGCGCCCAACCACTGCCCTATCACTCAGTAGGTTCGCCCCAACCACAGCCCTATCACTCGGTAGGTTCAACCCAACCACTGCCCTATCACTCGGTAGGTTCGCGCCCAACCACTGCCCTATCACTATGTAGGCTCGCGCCCAACCACTGCCCTATCACTCAGTAGGTTCGTCCCAACCACAGCCCTATCACTCGGTAGGTTCGACCCAACCACTGCCCTATCACTCGGTAGGTTCGCGCCCAACCACTGCCCTATCACTCAGTAGATTCGTCCCAACCACAGCCCTATCACTCGGTAGGTTCGACCCAACCACTGCCCTATCACTCAGTAAGTTCGCCCCAACCACCGCCCTATCACTCGGTAGGTTCGACGCAACCACTGACCTATCACTCAGCAGGTTCGCCCCAACCACTGCCCTATCACTCGGTAGGTTCGCGCCCAACCACTGCCCTATCACTCAGTAGGTTCGACCCAACCACTGCCCTTTCACTCGGTAGGTTCGAACTAAAAAACTGCCCAATCACTCAGTAGGTTCACCCCAACCACTGCCCAATCACTCGGTAGGATCGTATACAACCACTGCCTTATCACTCGGTAGGTTCGTCAAAACCACTGCCCAATCACTCGGTAGGATCGTCCCCAACCACCGCATTATCACTCGGTAGGTTCGTCCCAACTACTGCCGTATCGCTTGGTAGGTTCGACCGAACCACTGCCCTATTACTTGGTAGGTTCGACCCAACCACCGCCCTATCACTCGGTAGGTTCACACCAACCACTGCCCTATCACTAGGCAGGTTCGACCAAACCATTAAAATATCAGTACGTATGTTCGGCCCCAAGCACTGCCCTATCACTCGACAGGTTCGATCCAACCACTGCCATTTCAATCGATAGGTTCACCTCAACCAGTGCCCTATCACTCGGTCGTTTATCCCCAACCACTGCCCTATCACTCGGTAGGTTCGCCCCAACAACTACCCTATAACTCGGTAGGTTCGACCCAACCACTGCCCAATCACTCGGTAGGTTCGACCCAACCACTATCAGATCACTAGGTGGGTTCGCCAGCAACCACTGATCTACCAATCGGTAGGCTCGAACCAACCACTGCCCTGTCACTCTGAAGGTTGGCCCCAATCACTGCCCTATTATTCGGCAGGTTCGCCCCAACCACTGCCCTATCACTCGGTAGGTTCGCCCCAACCACCGCTCTATGACTCGGTAGGTTCGCCCCAACCCCCGCCCCATCACTCGGCAGGTTCGCCCCAATCATTGCCCTATCACTCGGTAGGTTCCACCCAACCACTGCGCTATTACTCGGTAGGTTCGCCCCAACCACTGCCAAATCACTCGGCAGGTTCGCAACAACCACTGTCCTATCACTCAGTTGGTTCGAACCAACCACTGCCCTATCACTCGGTAGGTTCGACCCAACCACTGCACTTTCACTCGGTAGGTTCGCCCCAACCACTGCCCTATCACTCAGTAGGTTCGCCCCAACCACTACGCTATCACTCGGTAGGTTCGATCCAACCACTGCCTTTTCAAACGGTACGTTCACCCCAACCACTGCCCTATCACTCGGCCATTTAGCCCCAACCACTGCCCTATCACTCGGTAGGTTCGACCCAACCACTGCCCAATCACTCGGTAGGTTCGTCAATAAGTACTGCCCTATCACTCGGTAGGCTCGACCCAACCACTGTCATATCACTAGGTAGGTTCGCCAGCAACCACCGCCCTATCACTCGGTAGGTTCGTATCAACCACTTCCCTATCACTCGGTATGTTCGGCCCCAACCACTGCCCTATCAATGGGTAGGTTCGCAACAACAAAAGCCCTATCACTCGGTAGACTCGAACCAACCACTGCCGTATCACTCCGTAGGTTCGCCCCAACCACTGCCCTATCACTTGGTAGGTTCACCCAACCACCGCCCTATCACTCGATAGGTTCGCCCCAACCACTGCCCTATCACTCGGTAGGTTCGCCCCAACCTCTGCCCAATCACTCAGTAGGTTCACCCCAACCACTGCCCTATCACTGGGTAGGTTCGCCCCCAACCACCGCCCTATCACTCGGCCGGTTCACCGCAGCCACTGCCGTATCACTCGGTAGGTTCGCCCCAACCACTGCCCTATCACTCAGTAGGTTTGCCCCAACCGCTGCCCAATCACTCGGTAGGTTCTTCCCCAACCACTGCGCTATCACTCGGTAGGATCGTCCGAAACAACTGTCCTATCACTCGGCAGATTCGCCCCAACCACCGCCTTATCACTCGGTAGGTTCGACCCAACCACTGCCCTATCACTCGGCAGGTTCGCCCCAACCACTGCCCTATCACTTCGTAGGTTCAACTCAAGCACTGCCGTATCACTCGGTAGGTTCGCTCAAGCACTGCCGTATCACTCGGTAGGTTCGCCCCAACCACTGCCCTATCACTCGGTAGGTTCGCGCCCAACCAGTGCCTATCACTCGGTAGGTTCGCCCCAACCACTGCCCAATCACTCGGTAGGATCGTATACAACCACTGCCCTATCACTCGGTAGGTTCGCCCCAACCACTGCCGTATCACTCCTACTGCATATTTTACCATTTGTCCCTACTTTATCCGATTTAATGTATAGCGTGTATAAATATCGGGTGTTTCACGTTACGGAAAAGTTGAGGTATCTCCGAAAGAAAATGGCGGCCATGCCTCCAGCACAATACAGCCACAAAGAAGTAGGCACGGACGAGGGTTTGACCCCAATGGTGACCTTTGACCACCAGGGCTATTAAAAATTAAAACCACTCATTCATATATCATATTCATTGTCATAAAAGCATACAATTTATTCTTCTATACGTGTTATTGAATATCGCGAAACGTTTTTTTCTAAAATCACTATTGTTTTTGACTGTGAACATAACAAAAGTGTACAACATCTTCATTCATGAAAAAAGACTCATTCTTCTACAACAAAGCGCTAAAACAGTCACACTCACTCAAGTGTCTTCAATGAAAAACCAAACTTTCACCCGTCATTTAAAAAACGATGTTAAATTGCCAAAATAATAATAATAAATAAATAAATTTTAAAAAATAGCAAAACACCACACAAATACCTTGATTTTGATATGTTTGTCTTCTACGGGACATAAGAAGGGACTTGTGCGGCTTCTCTGCCCAAGATTTAAAATATTCCACTGACCAAAGGGTTGGATAGCAGGCATGGGGAACCTGCAAAAACAAAATAAACAAATAAACAAAATAAAAAAATTAATTTCAAAATTTAAAAGAAATTGTTTTCATTTGTCTTCGACTATTTAAATTTTATACTTATTTTCATTTTTTATTTTAGTAATTGTGTTTACATTCACTTGTTTGGACACAAGTGAACTATTATTGATAAATCATGGGAAAAAAAATTGGTCGCGTGTATTTATGTGAAGAATCAAAGACAAACATATCCAAACCGTTTAACTGTTAGTGACAATGCTAAATATAGAACAAAACCATGGACAATATTATGGCAACATCGCTTATAGACATAAGCTTCACAAACACATCATAAATTACATATTCACATTATGACTTCACGTTATCAGATTAAATGTATCCCAAAAGGCCTAAACTATAATAACGTAAATAAAATGTCACCTAAAAAACCTGAGCAAACATTATCCCTTAAATCCCCAGTGTCATGCAAACACTTGTCTTACTTACATTACCTAGAAGCTTCCTACAGTTTCCCAATATTCACTTGTCTGACACTACAAATATTGTACAATTATTTTCACAATTAATTGAACCTGGCATTGTGGTTTTTTTCTTTGTTAGCGCTGAACAAAAAAAAATTATCTCCCTGATCAAGACACACGGGTACAACAAAGGAAACCCTAGGTTTGGAAAGTGGATTTCATTAACAAACACAATCAATAAAAAATGAAAAAAAATATCAACATTAAATTTGGACTTTAATTTCAATTGAATATCTGCAAGAACATATGGCTGTTACGTGTGTAAGCAAAGCCATTTCACCGTCCCATCCTTTCCCAACGAAAAACCATATACAATTTCTTCGAGTGAGGGGAATTTCTCCCTTATATATCCCCATTTGGTAAGAATTGGGAAATGCGAACGGTAGAGCATCGGAGCCTTAAAATATAATGTTTCGATTTTTGAGGAGATATTCTAAAATTTCTGCATGCGAACTTTTATAGTATGCTTTTGCAACTTGAAGAAATAAATAAACAAAACAATATCATAAGGTCTCCCCGCTACTTCCCAAAACTACAGTGTGTCTTCTTTATAATGACATCGGTTATAACTAGAGGTGCTACGGTTCACACCGTAACCGAAAACTGACCGCGGTTCGTTGGTTTGGTTCGGTTTAACAAGTTTGTCCAAGGACAAAGTCCCAGCTTACGAAAAGCAATAAGACCCATTCCAGCGTGCATGAGCGAAGGAATTTCCCTGAAATATCAAGCTTCAAAAGATGAGACGGCAAAGAGCTAGCTCAATAATTAATTTAGCACCGGACCAGAACATAGACCGATAAATGCATACAAAGATTTCTTTCCCAGAAAAATGGGGAACAGATTTTTTGTATATCTGGTAGACTGGATAGATTGCCATAGATACCTTCAAACAACGCTCGCATTTCGGACCAGTGCGCATATTTATATAACTTGCCTCGATGCGCGGTTCTAATTCAGACAAGTGCGCATGTTTATTTAATTTGCGTTGATGCGCGGCTCTCATTTTGGAACAGTGCACATGTTTATTTAACTTAATAAAGATTAATGCGCGGTTCTTATTCCAGACCAATGCGCATGTTTATTTTACTTTCGTACTTATTTTGGACAAGTGCACAAGTTTCCTTAGGTTGTCTTGATGCGCGGGTCACAACATTCGTACATTATCGCCCAATGTTCCCTATTATCGCCCACCCGAAAAATATCACATTTATCATATTTTCGGGTCATAGAATTGATTCCTGCACTTTTAAAGCGAAAATTACAACTTTCTTGCATTATCGCCCAATATTCCCTATTATCGCCCACCCGAAAAATATCACATTTATCATATTTTCGGGTCATAGAATTGATTCCTGCACTTTTAAAGCGAAAATTACAACTTTCTTGCATTATCGCCCAATGTTCCCTATTATCGCCGACACGAAAAATATCATATTTATCATATTTTCGGGTCATAGAATTGATTATTGCACTTTTAAAGCGAAAATCACAACTTTCTTACATTATCGCCCAATGTTCCCTATTATCGCCCACACGAAAAATATCACATTTATCATATTTTCGGGTCATAGAATTGTTTCCTGCACTTTTAAAGCGAAAATTACAACTTTCTTGCACTATCGCCCAATGTTCCCTATTATCGCCCATCCGAAAAATATCATATTTATCATATTTTCGGGTCACAGAATTGATTCCTGCACTTTTAAAGCGAAAATTACAATTTTCTTACATTATCGCCCAATATTCCCTATTATCGCCCATCCGAAAAATATCACATTTATCATATTTTCGGGTCATAGAATTGATTCCTGCACTTTTAAAGCGAAAATTACAACTTTCTTGCATTATCGCCCAATATTCCCTATTATCGCCCATCCGAAAAATATCACATTTATCATATTTTCGGGTTATAGAATTGATTCCTGCTCTTTTAAAGCGAAAATTACAACTTTCTTACATTATCGCCCAATGTTACCTATTATCGCCCACACAAAAAATATTATATTTATGATATTTTCGGGTCACAGAATTGTTTTCTGCACTTTAAAAGCGAAAATTACAACTTTCTTGCATTATCGCCCAATGCTCCCTATTATCGCCCACACGAAAAATATCACATTTATCATATTTTCGGGTCATAGAATTGATTCCTGCACTTTTAAAGCGAAAATTACAACTTTCTTGCATTATCGCCCAATGTTCCCTATTATCGCCCATCCAAAAAATATCATATTTTTCATATTTTCGGGACATATAATTGATCCCTGCACTTTTAAAGCGAAAATTACAACTTTCTTACATTATCGCCCAATATTCCGTATTATCGCCCATCCGAAAAATATCATATTTATCATATTTTCGGGTTATAGAATTGATTCCTGCTTTTTTAAAGCGAAAATTACAACTTTCTTACATTATCGCCCAATGTTACCTATTATCGCCCACCCGAAAAATATCACATTTATCATATTTTCGGGTCATAGAATTGATTCCTGCACTTTTAAAGCGAAAATTACAATTTTCTTACATTATCGCCCAATATTCCCTATTATCGCCCACCCGAAAAATATCACATTTATCATATTTTCGGGTCATAGAATTGATCCCTGCACTTTTAAAGCGAAAATTACAACTTTCTTGCATTATCGCCCAAAATTCCCTATTATCGCCCATCCGAAAAATATCACATTTATCATATTTTCGGGTCCTAGAATTGATCCCTGCTCTTTTAAAGCGAAAATTACAACTTTCTTACATTATCGCCCAATGTTCCCTATTATCGCCCACACGAAAAATATTATATTTATCATATTTTCGGGTCCTAGAATTGTTTCCTGCACTTTTAAAGCGAAAATTACAACTTTCTTGCTTTATCGCCCAATATTCCCTGTTATCGCCCACCCGTAAAATATCACATTGATCATATTTTCGGGTCACAGAATTGATTCCTGCACTTTTAAAGCGAAAATTACAACTTTCTTGCATTATCGCCCAATGTTCCCTATTATCGCCCACACGAAAAATATCACATTTATCATATTTTCGGGTCATAGAATTGATTCCTGCTCTTTTAAAGCGAAAATTACAACTTTCTTACATTATCGCCCAATGTTCCCTATTATCGCCATCACGAAAAATATTATATTTATCATATTTTCGGGTCCTAGAATTGTTTCCAGCACTTTTAAAGCGAAAATTACAACTTTCTTGCTTTATCGCCCAATATTCCCTATTATCGCCCACCCGTAAAATATCACATTGATCATATTTTCGGGTCACAGAATTGATTCCTGCACTTTTAAAGCGAAAATTACAACTTTCTTGCATTATCGCCCAATGTTCCCTATTATCGTCAACACGAAAAATATCACATTTATCATATTTTCGGGTCATAGAATTGATTCCTGCACTTTTAAAGCGAAAATTACAATTTTCTTACATTATCGCCCAATATTCCCTATTATCGCCTACCCGAAAAATATCACATTTATCATATTTTCGGGTCATAGAATTGATCCCTGCACTTTTAAAGCGAAAATTACAACTTTCTTGCATTATCGCCCAATGTTCCCTATTATCGCCCACCCGAAAAATATTATATTTATCATATTTTCGGGTCCTAGAATTATTTCCTGCACATTTAAAGCGAAAATTACAACTTTCTTGCAGTATCGACCAATATTCCCTATTATCGCCCATCCGAAAAATATCATATTTATCATATTTTCGGGACATAGAATTGATCCCTGCACTTTTAAAGCGAAAATGACAACTTTCTTGCTTTATCGAAATCGAACTGAAAAAACAGAACCGAACCGAATAACTGAAGTATACCGAACAGAACCGTGGGAATATCATACCGTCACACTCCTAGTTATAACGACATCAGTTATAACGACATCGATTATACCGACATCGGTTATAACGACCTAGCGCAGGTAACGACATAATTCTGAGGTCACTCTCAAGTACTTTAAGTATTTTGCTGTTTGAAAGTATCCGATATTACGACACAATTTCTCTCCAGGCCTGTCGTTATAACGAGATTGCACTGTATCTTATATATTCTCACTGATTAAAACAATAGTTCCTATATCCTGATATATCCTCATATATCCTGAAATATCCTCAAACACTATGGCATATAGGGATATATCCTCACTGCTTAGCCAGATTCACGTTGCGTGGGTCCGCACCCACGGGGATGCCGTTCTTATGCAGAGCCGTCACAATTGTCTCTTTCAGTTCCGTGTTGTACGAATCGAAATCGAAGACGTTACGCACCACCTGCGCGAGTCCCTCATCCGGGTATTTCTGCAACCATTTTTTGCGCCTTGGTCTTTATGCATGATGTTGTTATTCTTTTTTTTTCAAGACTTCTGGTCAAATGGTCCTTACATCAAACGTATTTAATCTGTATGACCTTTTTATTTATTTATTTTTTTTATTCATTTATTCATTCATTTTTCTAAAGGGTTTTTTGGTATTTCTATGACAGCAAGACTTCCCTTGGAAAATGGGTGCGGGTTATTTTTTATTTATGTATTTTTATTTAGTTAGTTGTATTTCGATTCCATGTCTTCGGTATTAAGTCGAGGGATATTCTACCATGGGGCCATTCTAATGAAGGATAATCTACCAAGGGGACATTCTGATAAGGGATATTCTACCAAGGGGACACTCCACGCTGGCAGGACGAGTAACCTCGAGGGATATTCTACCAAGGGGCCATTCTAACGAAGGATAATCTACCAAGGGGACATTCTAATAAGGGATATTCTACCAAGCGGACATTCCACGCTGGCAGGACGAGTAACCTCGAGGGATATTCTACCAAGGGGCCATTCTAATGAAGGATAATCTACCAAGGGGACATTCCGGCAGGACGGCTAACCTCGAGGTGCTTGACCATGTTGACGACCTCTCGCGTGGAGTACGGGTAGTTGATGAGGCCCTGATCGGCCATGTCGCGCAGTTCGCTGAAGGCGGCCACCAGCTTGCGGAGCGTCTCCTCGGGCACGTGCGGCCCGTAGCGGGCCAGCATGGCCACCTCGCCCGCCACGTGTGGGTTATCCACCGCGTGGCAGCTGAAGATGTCGCCTGCAGGTCAGGAACCACAGTCAAATGGGGACGGTATACACACGCTAGATATATAAAGGGGACCGTATACAAACCTTTCATTGAATGTCCATTATTTACATCCACGACGTTATGTATAAGGATTGAATTTAAGCACGATTGCATGATTTTTTACGTATTTTTATATATTTTAAATACAAACTCACCCATTGCTCCGAAGAAATCATTTCCTAAGAACGGAAATCCGGGTCTGTTTGCAAGGACAATCATCCGGAAATCCGGATGACAGCGGATTATTGACGGAGAGTCAGGAATTCCGCTATGAGCTGGAAAAAATAGGGTGTCTTATGTTAGCACTTCACAATGTATTTTAAGTATAAAAAATTACACAATTTCGGCATTATAACAAGATCTCAGTGCGTTAATTAATTTTTATTAATTTTTACCAACCGTTGCTAGGTTTCGAAATTACGAGAAGAAAATACCATTAAGATTCATCAGCTATAGACAGAACTTAACAAAAAAACAGCTGAAGCATGGCACGAAGCAGGCTGATTCCGACCAATCTGTCACAGCCTCTCAGGAACCCAACACAGCTGAAGCTTTGCACGAAGCATGCTGATTCCGACCAATCTGTCACAGCCTCTCAGGAACCCAACACAACTGAAGCTTTGCACGAAGCATGCTGATTCCGACCAATCTGTCACAGCCTCTCAGGAACCCAACACAACTGAAGCTTTGCACGAAGCATGTTGATTCCGACCAATCTGTCACAGCCTCTCAGGAACCCAACACAACTGAAGCTTTGCACGAAGCATGTTGATTCCGACCAATCTGTCACAGCCTCTCAGGAACCCAACACAACTGAAGCTTTGCACGAAGCATGTTGATTCCGACCAATCTGTCACAGCCTCTCAGGAACCCAACACAACTGAAGCTTTGCACGAAGCATGTTGATTCCGACCAATCTGTCACAGCCTCTCAGGAACCCAACACAACTGAAGCTTCGCACGAAGCATGCTGATTCCGACCAATCTGTCACAGCCTCTCAGGAACCCAACACAACTGAGGCTTTGCACGAAGCATGTTGATTCCGACCAATCTGTCACAGCCTCTCAGGAACCCAACACAACTGAAGCTTTGCACGAAGCATGTTGATTCCGACCAATCTGTCACAGCCTCTCAGGAACCCAACACAACTGAAGCTTTGCACGAAGCATGCTGATTCCGACCAATCTGTCACAGCCTCTCAGGAACCCAACACAACTGAAGCTTTGCACGAAGCATGTTGATTCCGACCAATCTGTCACAGCCTCTCAGGAACCCAACACAACTGAAACTTTGCACGAAGCATGTTGATTCCGACCAATCTGTCACAGCCTCTCAGGAACCCAACACAACTGAAGCTTCGCACGAAGCATGCTGATTCCGACCAATCTGTCACAGCCTCTCAGGAACCCAACACAACTGAGGCTTTGCACGAAGCATGTTGATTCCGACCAATCTGTCACAGCCTCTCAGGAACCCAACACAACTGAAGCTTTGCACGAAGCATGTTGATTCCGACCAATCTGTCACAGCTTCTCAGGAACCCAACACAACTGAAGCTTTGCACGAAGCATGTTGATTCCGACCAATCTGTCACAGCCTCTCAGGAACCAGACACAACTGAAGCTTTGCACGAAGCATGCTGATTCCGACCAATCTGTCACAGCCTCTCAGGAACCCAACACAACTGAAGCTTTGCACGAAGCATGCTGATTCCGACCAATCTGTCACAGCCTCTCAGGAACCCAACACAACTGAAGCTTTGCACGAAGCATGTTGATTCCGACCAATCTGTCACAGCCTCTCAGGAACCCAACACAACTGAAGCTTTGCACGAAGCATGCTGATTCCGACCAATCTGGCATAGCCTCTCAGGAACCCAACACAACTGAAGCTTTGCACGAAGAATGCTGATTCCGACCAATCTGTCACAGCCTCTCAGGAACCCAACACAACTGAAGCTTTGCACGAAGCATGCTGATTCCGACCAATCTGTCACAGCCTCTCAGGAACCCAACACAACTGAAGCCTTGCACGAAGCATGTTGATTCCGACCAATCTGTCACAGCCTCTCAGGAACCCAACACAACTGAAGCTTTGCACGAAGCATGTTGATTCCGACCAATCTGTCACAGCCTCTCAGGAACCCAACACAACTGAAGCTTTGCACGAAGCATGCTGATTCCGACCAATCTGGCACAGCCTCTCAGGAACCCAACACAACTGAAGCTTTGCACGAAGCATGCTGATTCCGACCAATCTGTAACGGCCTCTCAGGAACCCAACACAGCTGAAGCTTTGCACGAAGCATGCTGATTCCGACCAATCTGGCACAGCCTCTCAGGAACCCAACACAACTGAAGCTTTGCACGAAGCATGCTGATTCCGACCAATCTGTCACAGCCTCTCAGGAACCCAACACAACTGAAGCTTTGCACGAAGCATGCTGATTCCGACCAATCTGTCACAGCCTCTCAGGAACCCAACACAACTGAAGCTTTGCACGAAGCATGTTGATTCCGACCAATCTGTCACAGCCTCTCAGGAACCCAACACAACTGAAGCTTTGCACGAAGCATGTTGATTCCGACCAATCTGTCACAGCCTCTCAGGAACCCAACACAACTGAAGCTTTGCACGAAGCATGCTGATTCCGACCAATCTGTCACAGCCTCTCAGGAACCCAACACAACTGAAGCTTTGCACGAAGCATGTTGATTCCGACCTATCTGTCACAGCCTCTCAGGAACCCAACACAACTGAAGCTTTGCACGAAGCATGCTGATTCCGACCAATCTGTCACAGCCTCTCAGGAACCCAACACAACTGAAGCTTTGCACGAAGCATGTTGATTCCGACCAATCTGTCACAGCCTCTCAGGAACCCAACACAACTGAAGCTTTCCACGAAGCATGTTGATTCCGACCAATCTGTCACAGCCTCTCAGGAACCCAACACAACTGAAGCTTTGCACGAAGCATGCTGATTCCGACCAATCTGGCATAGCCTCTCAGGAACCCAACACAACTGAAGCTTTGCACGAAGAATGCTGATTCCGACCAATCTGTCACAGCCTCTCAGGAAACCAACACAACTGAAGCTTTGCACGAAGCATGCTGATTCCGACCAATCTGGCACAGCCTCTCAGGAACCCAACACAACTGAAGCTTTGCACGAAGCATGCTGATTCCGACCAATCTGTCACAGCCTCTCAGGAACCCAACACAACTGAAGCTTTGCACGAAGCATGCTGATTCCGACCAATCTGTCACAGCCTCTCAGGAACCAGACACAACTAAAGCTTTGCACGAAGCATGCTGATTCCGACCAATCTGTCACAGCCTCTCAGGAACCCAACACAACTGAAGCTTTGCACGAAGCATGCTGATTCCGACCAATCTGTCACAGCCTCTCAGGAACCCAACACAACTGAAGCTTTGCACGAAGCATGTTGATTCCGACCAATCTGTCACAGCCTCTCAGGAACCCAACACAACTGAAGCTTTGCACGAAGCATGCTGATTCCGACCAATCTGGCATAGCCTCTCAGGAACCCAACACAACTGAAGCTTTGCACGAAGAATGCTGATTCCGACCAATCTGTCACAGCCTCTCAGGAACCCAACACAACTGAAGCTTTGCACGAAGCATGCTGATTCCGACCAATCTGTCACAGCCTCTCAGGAACCCAACACAACTGAAGCTTTGCACGAAGCATGTTGATTCCGACCAATCTGTCACAGCCTCTCAGGAACCCAACACAACTGAAGCTTTGCACGAAGCATGCTGATTCCGACCAATCTGTCACAGGCTCTCAGGAACCCAACACAGCTGAAGCTTTGCACGAAGCATGCTGATTCCCAGCAGAAAGCCGGCCCAGCTTGTCAGGAAAACAACCAAACTGCTAGGTAACCAGCACATCTTATCAAGAACCTCTCACATCCTGTGGTACAATCTGTCAGGTGCCCGACAAAGCTGGCCGGGCCTGTAGAAACTAGACATAATCTGTGAGGAACCCGACATATTGCCAGGACGCCGGCACACTTCCAGGACGACGGTACAATGCTAAAACGCCGAACAAGGTCAAAACGACGGTACAATACCAGAACGCCGTTACAATACCAGAACGCCTTTACAATACCAGATCGCCGTTACAATACCAGGACGCTGGTACCGGGAGTTTCCGAAAAGAAGCTCCCCCCATATAAAAGCCCCGGGGCTCTTATTAGGAAACTGTTTCCCAATAGAAGCCCGGGGCTTCTATTTGGAGTTAAAATAAAGACCTGAAAAATCGTTTCCTAATAAAAGCCCCCCTCCTTCCCTGCAAGCCGGGGCTCTAATTAGGTTAGGCTTGGGTTAGGTTAGACGACGGTATATTGCCAGGACGCCGGTACAAGACCAGGACGCTGGTACAATGCCAGAGCGCAGGTACAATGCCAGGACGCCGGTATATTGCCAGGACACCCATACAATACCAGACGCCGGTACAATGCCAGGAAATTGTATTATACCGGAACGACGGCACAATGCCAGAACGCCAGTACAATCCCAGAACGCCAGTACATTGCGAGAACGCCGGTACAATCCCAG